>CAVLGL010000086.1:28118285-30518285 GCA_963668995.1 Parnassius mnemosyne
CAGGATACTGTTGGAGCTATTCCTTGTTCTGCTTAGTAGCGATGCGGCTTTTTTGCGCATTATCGCGTCAAACCCGTCAGTGTATGCATGACATTATAAAAGTTACTAGCTGTACCCAGCAGTTTTTACCCGCGTATGTTACGCGTCTGAAACACGCGAAATGACACCTTGCTTTAAGTTACAGTCCATTGTACGTCTCACTTCTAAGACGGTTTTAGGGTAAGGAAGTGTCCGCCGCGCTGCTTCAACGCATGTTGACGGGATTCACATGTCTTCGAAATATTTTTGTATTTTATTTTTCAGGTATCAGGCTTCCCCACTATGTTTTCTTTCACCGCTGAGCACGTGTTAAATGTAATGGCACGTAAATACCTCGCTTAGGCCTATAAGTTATGATACTTCACGCGCCGGCGTTCACTGCTGGTTTCCCTCGGTTCTCATCAGTCGGCTACGCTTATGCGTCGTTCGCGCGCCGAGCAGTGTTAAATTATTTTAATTTTTAAATATCTCTCAAACTACGCATCCAAATAACATGCTATAAGAAGCAACGTTTAGCTCCACAAAATTGTCTTGATGATGAACTACTTTCCCTTGTAAGGATTAATATGTCATATCTAATAATAACGCTCGCAAATTACTTTTTAATTGTCAATATTTTTTGTCACAAAATAACTTATTGTTGCTTACTTATAAGGAATAGGCATGTAGGGCTCGTGAATTTTTTTATAGATGGAGTAAAGATCTATACTTTTGTAGAACATTGTATTCACGTAGTGGTACGTGAATACATCCGGCATATGCGACGGCATGCGACATGCATAGCGCACGCGGATAATGCACTTCGAGGGCGCTCTTACTTCCTACTTGCTCAATAAAACTCAATTTTAAAGGCTAGCTGTGAGGCGTAACCTAATATTAGATAGCCTATACTATCCCTCATGTATCTGACTATCAATATCAATCATATATTTACAAAAATAATTTTATTTTTGTATATGTATGATATTTCAAATCGGACTGGTAGGTCCAGAGATAAGCAGTTTTATACAAACAAAAAAAACAAAAAAAAAAAAACAAAAAACTCTTCCGCTTTATTATATTAGTATATATTATTAATATTGCAAAACATAGTTGATCCGGCACTCAAAAAATTAGCTAGCGGAAGAGTAATAGCACAGAAGCAAAATGTAGTAAAAATTGTCTACCGACTTGAAAAAGGAAGATGTACTCAATTCGACTGTATGTTTCTTTTTATGTGTGTGATGTGATGTCTTATAACTTTTTTCTGGGTGGAACGATTTCGATGTTTTTTTTTATTTGAAAGCTGGTGCTACACGTTTGGTACAATATACATTTAATCAAGGTCTGGCCAATAGTTTTTGAGTTATTCTTAATAATTTATATTGGAGTCGGTATTACAAAATATTTAATTTTAAATTATTTTAGCAAATATTTTTATCATTTTTACCAATTAGTAACACTTTATTTTTATTCAAAAATACAGTTATTTAAGAGGATTTTTTACAGAAAGTAAAAAGAATATTCTAGCTTTAGAAATGACGCTCTCAAGATCTCTGACGCCGACGAAATTAACTAAAAGTCGTAACGCAAAAAGCATCCAACCCATAAAAAACTATTTTTGAGATATTCGTATTAGAAGTTCGGATCGGTGTTCCAGTGATAATGGATTTTTTCAACTTGTTTGTATCTCTGCTTGTTATCATCAACGCGTTTTGCTGATATTGTTTTTACTAAATGAAAATTAACCGTGCAAGAATATCGGTAACTTTATATCGTTCCGTCGTAGTCGTAAAAGGCGATGAAGAGAAACAAACCAGGAGATCACTAGCAGTGTTTTATTAATCACAACTACAAAGAAAGTCTAGAAAGAAAGAAAGGTCCCAACTCACTTGCCAAGCGTGGCAATTATGGCAAATAATATTTTCCTAAAAAGGTATTATATGGGAGGCCTATGTTTTCCAGTGGATTTTGATAGACTAAAATAAATGACAAAATATAAAGACGTCGTTTCATAACATAGAAAGCGCATTACTAGTCTCTTTTTCTGAGTGCCCGGCATTAATAAGATGCAACACTGCTGGTGTGCAATCACCTCAAGGATTTTTTTGGCAGGTTAAGTTTGATCCATAGATATTACGATATGGTGTCCTTCACTTCTGGCCGTATGAGGACGCTCAATGTCGCTCAGCGAGACATGGAGGGCATGTTTGGTATTCTCCTCTGTGATAGACTTAGAAATGCGGATATCTGCAGTTTAACCAGTCCAACAGATCAGTAAGCTGAAGTGAGAACGGGTCGGCTATATAGCTTGAAGAAGATGGTGTGACGGGCTGATACGACATCAGTCGATGGAAGCAGGTGACACAGTGTCGTGATCTGTGGCCTTCATCGCAGGAGGCCCATGTTCAGCAGTGTCTGTAATTGTGATATTAATGTGTGGGTTAGATCCTTTTAGCAATCGTATGCGATAAACAAATTGTTATGTGAGTTATTCTTGTTTTATGTGAGTTATTCTTGTTTCGGTATCGAAAGAAAGGTAGAGCGACGCTGCAGTTATATTATGTTTATAGTAAAAATGGTTCGTCTCTACTGAATACCAGCGTAAAATGTCAACTTCATGATGCTGTGTTTCGTATGGTGAGTTTAAAGAACCAGCGAACGTTTTCATTGTAAGCGATCTTAGTCCTCAGACCTTAGACAAAGCATCTGAATTTTGGTTCTTAATTGAGGATAAATGTAGATGTCTATGGGCCACGGCATCCACTTACTATCAGGTGGACTGTATGCTTGTTTGTTACCCTTATTCTATTAAAAAAGAGATACTGGTACAACGAAGTTCTCGATTAGGGAAACTACACTAAAATTTTATTATTATTGGTATAAAATACGAAAATAATTGAAGTAAATGAGTAATCCGTTCTGGAACATACCTGGAATTGTTAATCAATGCAATTTGAAGTGATTATTTATCACGTGCTTAACTTAATTTAGATGACAAAGTTAAGGCTTTTTAGTCACGCGGGAGATATGTTATGGTTGTTATAGTTGAAAGGATCCGCTTGATCGGGTAGGACTACGTTATCACAGAATACAAGCATAAAATAGCAGCTTACTGCTGATGGCTTCCGTATGGTGAGTGTAGAGAACTCTTTACTGGTACTCGTTACCAGTAAAGAGTTCTCTGTTCGATCTTAGTCCTTGGGGCTGATAACGCATCTACACTTTGATTCTTGATCGACAATACATGTAGCTCTCTATGGGCCACAGCAACTACTTACTAATAGGTGTACTGTGCGCTTGTTTCTCATCCTTATTCTATAAAAACACGAATGAAAGTACTGGCATAAAAATATTTTTGATCTTACTCAAACGACATTTTATTTTATTGCGTTGGAAAATAAAAAGTTTTCATCTCATTTCATTTTTTCTTATTTCAATTTTTCGCACTCGTAGGCCACATAACGCTATACCATTGACCTTGATTACACAAGAACGCTGACCGAAATAAATGTACTCGAATTTCCAAACGCAAAAAGATCAAGCGTTCTATATTCAAATATGACTGATAAAATTACAAGTGGCTACCTTTTGACTTTATCAATTTAATTTAGGCAATGTTTGACTGACCGAAACATAATGTGGGATAAGCTTTGACAGTAAATGATCTTATCAATTTAATATTCTAGCGCAAAATTTAATTAAAGTTCCAGTCCAGTTTGTTCACTCTATATATTTAGTTTATTTGTTTAAGCGAAAACTGTTCGATTTTCCATATTTACTGAGAGTATACAATAAGCCTTGGATGTGTAGGTGACAGGTTAATTTGTCAAAAAATAAAATTATTAAATGAATTTTGTTAGTAAGGGCCGATTTTTTAATTACCTATCAGACGTAAATAAATTACAAGCTTTTATTAAACTTGCAATGTTTGTTCGGGTCAAATATTGAAACGGAATTTTAAAGCAGTTATCTTCAACCGATTGAGCTGAAATATTAGCGTTTAGTTTGAATGACAATGCATAGTTAGTTAAGAGAATTCATTCCAAATCCAATATGATGGACCGCCCAAGATGGCGATCTACTTAATTTTTTTATACACTCCCATGATATGGGTATCAAATAAAACAGTTTACTGTGAAGAATACGAAAAATGAAATGATGTTACTCTAAATCCAATTTGGAGGACCACCCAAGATGGTGGACTAGTTATTTTTTATGCACTCTCAAGATAACACCCATGTAACCCCTTCGCGATAAAGCCTATATAAAAAACTATACTATATAAAGGCTCACAGTCGCCTAGGAATGAGTTGCGGCCCTGAGAGCTGTGGGTACGAATGCAGCACGAAACAAGTATAAGTTTATATATGGCCCACAAATAATTGTTCTGTGTCTGGACGTTTGTGCTTGTGAAATTTATACAATAAGTACAAACCACAATACAGAAGAAAATCCTTACGTAAAAAAGAAAAACATATGCAATAATATCCAAAAATACAATCGATGAGAACCTCTTCTTTTTTTTTTTTGAAATTTGTTAAAATTGCATATTTAATAAGACCAAGGTCGACATCCAGTTAATTCACTATAACTAATTTTGTCTTTAAATTATATTATATAATTCTCAGAAACAAACTTTAAATATCAAGTTACATTACAGATTTTGCACACAAACGATATTTGAAATACTAAACATAAAATCTCACAAATTTCCATGAATCCACAAATCTTTAAAGCTCGTGGAATTATAATATAAACACGTATTCCTTTCAAGGCATAACTAATGGCAATTTACATTTTAACAATATTAAGTTATGTATCTACATAGCGTTTACGGTAATATATGTTTTATTGTGCTTAAAATAAGACTTAAGTCATTAGTTATAATTGATTATGTATTTACGTAAAAAATATTTTTTAATTATTTTATGTAACACATAGTGAAGCCGGTAACAAAAATGCGTGATATACACTAAGAACTCGCATTTACTTACCCGGTAGTGGCAGTGTAAGGATATCCACTACCCCATATCGTCCCTTGGGTATCGTAAGAGACGACAGAGGGAAACACAAACAGGAAACGGACAGCAGCTTTTTCATAGAAACTACTTAAATAAAATATATTGTTTTATAGAAATAGGGTGACAAACGCGCATACAGTCCACCTGATGGTAATTGGTTACTGTAGGCCATAGACATCTACATCTATAAATCAAAATGCAGATGCGTCGTCACCCGTGAGGAGTAAGATGGAGTGCTTTGGTTCCAGTAAAAAGTGTCTCCGGTTCTCTACACTCACCATATGAAACGCAGCAGCGTTAAGCTGCTATTTTACATTGGTAGTCTGTGTAAGCGTGGTTCTTCCAGGTCGAGCCGACCCATTCGTGCTACAACTATACCACAAATATAGCTGTAGCATGGCTCTATCACGTACACTGCAGTTACTAACGCGCGTAGGGTTAGTAAACGCAGTTTTTTTTTGCGGAAAGGGTCAAAAAAGTCAGCAAGTGACTTGTTAGATGAAAGTATATCGACCGAAATTCAAGATATTAACGATGGGCTAAATAACAAATTGTTATTGCGAAAACACCACTGTCCTTCTTCTGATTTCTTTCGCTCTGTCAACACTTAAAACATCCACGGGGACGATATGTTGTAGTGGATTTTCTTACACCACCACTACACGATCATTTTTTCTTTATAAGAATAAGGGTGACAAGCGAGCACACAATCCACTTGATTGCAAGTGTATTCTATGGCCGATAGACACACCTACATTTATTCTTTGATACAAATCAATATTTACGTCACTTCTAAGGACTAAGATAGAAGGACATCTCGTTACTAGTAGAAAGGGTCTCCGGTTCACACTCTCCGAAAAACAGCAGTGTTAAGCTGCTATTTTACGCTGGTATTCTGTGAGAGCGTGGTACTTCATATTGGAAACATAATATAGCGCAGCGCGGCTCTACCACGTTAAAAACGTGTTATTCAAATTCTCATATAATGCAAATAACCGTGCGTAAACATGCTTCGGTTACTGCAATTTAAATGTTTTACTGCGTTCGAATTTATACCAGCTTTACGAGTAATCTTGCGGTTTTAAATTAAAACAATCGGTTTTTCATAAATTTTAAAGTCGATAAAGGCTAGTACGTTTGTAATGTGAGACCATTTTGAATTAAATGATATTTTGTAATTTGATTTCCAAAAAGCATGTGTGCAGTTCACATACGATAGAAGTTAAACCATCTAATGAATAAAACAAAAGTATTTTAAGTATATATAAAATATAAAAAAAAACTATATATATTATATATTGTATGGCAAATAAATGTTAAAATTTTAGTGTATTAGTTAAATCAAAAGGATACTTTCTTTTGACTAAAATTGCTTTATAATAACGACGTCTATTTCATCCTAAAGGTTATTTTATCAAACAAAAATGATTGATTCTCGAAGTAGTCCGTAAAATAGACTAATTTAATATGAATCTGTAAGATATGAAATCGTGGAATGATAAGAGGGTTTGGATTTGATAATTTTATTCAATTTAATAAATTTTATTTATTTGATAACTTTGTATTTTTTGTAATGTTTCTATTTTAACATTTAAATAGTATATTAACAACCTTTAAAGAACTACACATAAAGGAGAGTGAGATAATAGGAAACACTTTATACTGTATCAGCAGTGCCCCGCGTATATCACGCGTCTGAACCGCGCGACATATCACCTGGCTTATAGGCGACTAACTCGCTTAGAGGTTAGTGGCTTATAGATGCTGCGCTGGGTGGCTGGCTAAGCGTAGATTGTGCGCCGAGCAGAGTGTTGAATCATTGTAATTTTATGCTTTCTGGGCGTGGGGGGGGGGGGTGATGTTCACCCTAGAGGGAGAGGGAGTTTGCCAATTTTCAGCTAAACTCATTGAACTAACCTCATTCATACAAGCATTGACTGCTGGTTTTTCTCGGTTCTAGAAAGGCTACAAAGAGCAAAGTTTATTCTCATAAGTTTGTCTTGGTGATTACGCCAGCGAACGCAGATAAAGCAGGTCTTCAGCGCTTTTTATTCTGACTTGTTTAACAAAAATCAATATGTAAGGCTAGTTGAGAAATGTTGTACTATTCAACTTGAATCTGGCTATCATACAAAAAAAAATTAAAGAAATCTGACTGGTATTTTCAGAGATTAGCGTGTTTAAAAAAAACAAAAAACCCCCTCGTTATATGTTTATAATATTAGTATGTATAGATTCTACCTCATTCTCTCGCAGGATAAATCATATACATGTATATGTTTGTCTCTTTTTAGTGTCACTTTTTCGTTCCATCACATCAAATCACAACGATACTAAAGAAGTTTCACTTAAAAAACAAAATGACGAATTTTCTAAGATACTTATATTAGGTGTGAGGTCTTCTTAATTGCCTAGAAAGGTCGCCCCATCAGTTTTATAAAAAAAATTGAAGGGGTAAGGAATCAGTAGCTCGATGAACCGACAACGAATGGGGAAGAAAGGTTTTAGCAAAAAGTAATAAAGGATAAGCGACGCGTAAGGTGGCCGGCACCCACTAAATGGAGTAACGACTTGGCAAGAGATGCAAGAAGTCGTTGGATGCAGGATAGAACTGTGCTTTGTGGCATTCCTTTGGAGAGGCCTTCATTCAACAGTGGTTTTGTGATGGACTGTAATGATGACGATAATTTGGTAAATGCTCAAGAATACATACGTATTATAATGTTCTCTTTCGCCTTAATTTGATCTTCGATTTGAGTGAGCCCGTCTAGCAGTGCGTTGTTATCTAGGTGTGTATTATTGTGTAAATACATTTTAAGTTTTTAACTCGTAACGAGTGTGAAGAAAAATGTCGTGAGCAACCTATATAACTAGTGGCTTGTGGGTCGGCTCCACAGGGGAAAGACCCCACTCTCACAGAATACCAGCGGAAAATAGCAGCTTAATGCTGCTGTGCTACATATGTATGATGAGTGTAGAGAGCCGGAAATTATTTTTACTGGAAACGACGTATTCCATCTTAGTCCTAGGGGGTAACAACACATCTGCATTTTGATTCTTAATCTATACAAATAAACAACATTGAAGTGTCTGTTTGTAATTTCAATATATCAGCTTTTAAATAAATGCATATGAAAGTATATACGGTACTTATCTCTATATATACAAATAAATAAAATTGAAGTGTCTGTTTGTAATTTCAAAATAACAGCTTTTAACTAAATGCATATGAAAATATAAACGGTACTTATAACAAAAACACAATTTTTAAAACTTTTGTCTGTCTGTCTATATGTTTGTTACGGCTAATCTCCGAAACGTGTAGACCAATTTTGATGGGATTTTCACTGGCAGATAGCTAATTTTATAAGGTCTTTCTTAGGCTACTTTTATTTAAAAAAAGGAATTAGGGTTCCGCGCAAAAAATTAAAACCCATAAAATCAAATCGTAATTAATTCCATGCGGGCGAAGTCGCAGGGAACAGCTAGTTGAGGATAAATGTAGATGTCTATGAGCCACAGTATCCACTTATCATCCGGTAAACTGTAGGTGTGCTCATTTGTTGACCTTATTCTATAAAAAACGCTATGAAATTTACACAAGCACATACTCGTAATTCAACTATTAATATGACCGATTTAATAACTGTATATATGTGGTAGGCCTATATCAACATAATTAATATAAAAAATCTGTTTTAATTTTTCAAATAATTCCTAAAAAAGCTTTTTATAGTTCAAATCTATTTGGATATCGGCTTTACGAGCTTTAGAAAACTCACCTTCGAAAGCTTTCCAAGATTGTTATTTTAATATACGGCGTTAGATAAAGTTTCAGATTCTTTTATAACGCCTACGAGAAAAGAATACCGCTATGATATTGAAAGACCTTTCTTTAGGTTCTCTGTCATATTTAAATTTGGGTTGACCTATGTTTGAAAAGCCAAAATTATTCTTTGTTCGAATACATTTACTAAGGGCTATTCAAAATCTTGTAAGATTAGCCGGATAAATTTAGATTTAGTTTTGTTCGTACGTTAATGTTCAACATAATGCAATCAACATAATTTGCAATAAACGTTTTCATCTTCAGCCGAATAATTTATAATATATTATTAATGTTCACCTTATCTTACTGGCAGCCAACTACACCGAGTATTAGCTATAAACAAATCAAATAAATTTCAGTGTACCGTCTAACAAGAAGTGTGTAGTTTTATTTATTGTTTTTATAATCAATAAACAATTCAAATAATGTAAGTACTTTTATTGTGCCGCGTGCTTTGGCCCTGAGTAACTGCTTATAATATGCACCTTATATAACTCTGTAGGTCCCATAAGAGGCGACAAAGAGAAATAACGTCGAACAAGTGTTCAGAAATTCAAATGACCACGCCTCATAAGCGTTTCATTTAATTTTGGTGAAAAAATAAATCAATTACACAAAATATAAGATTGATATAGTCTGTATGGTACATTTGTCCTTTGTCTATCAAGGGCTAAAAAATAAAATTAAATGGAAATTTTTAGGTAGAAGGTACATTTATAAAAAAATAAAACATCATTTTATTAACAATACTAGCCTATTGACATGAAATAGGGAACTCATAAACATTCAATATTATTTATTAAATAATTTATTAAAAATATTACGTAGTAGGGCTACGCTGCAGTCACATTATGGTTGAAGCACGGATGGATTGGCTCTATCGAGAAAGAACCACGTTGTCATGATAACCAGCGTAAGCTTTTATTGTAAATGAGGCATTTCATCTAAATGTTCATGGGTGATAACGCATCTGCATTTTCATCGAGGAGAGATATAGACCAAAGCATCCACTTACCACCAAAATTATAGTAAACGAATTTAATAAAGAAACCAACAAAACCTAAATTGTAGGCACCAGAATCAGTATAACGATATTTCTTATATAATTTAGGAGAAAACTTTTCATATAAGGAAAATTTGTTTTCCTCAAGAATGTGTGTTAAACTGACCTATGTTACATTATATTACTTTTATATATGTGGGGGCCATGCGGTTTTCTCACTGTCCTCTATAGTTGATTAGTGTTAGTAGCTAATAAATGACGCCATTTTGAACAATTTTATTTGACGTCAAAGGCTGAACCTTAAAAAGATAATATATTTGTGTTCTTATATTTGTGATCTGATACTGAAACGTCTACCATGTAGTGGCGGTGTAAGAATAAACACTACCCAATACCGCCTAGTGGGTGCCGTCTTACGTGGTAGAGCCATGCTGCAGCTATATTAGTAGTATAGTTGTAGCACGAATGGGTCGGCTCGACTTGGGAAGGACCACGCTCTCACAGAATACCTGCGGAAAATAGCAGCTTAACGCTGCTGTGTTTCGTATGGTGAGTGTAGAGAACCGGAGACCCATTTTACTTGAGAAGAGGCATACCATCTTAGTCCTCACGAGTGACGACGCATCTGCATTTTGATTCTTTATTGAGGATAAATGTAGATGTCTATGGGTCACAGCAACCACTTACCATCAGGTGAACTGTGTGCTCGTTTGTCACCCTATCCTATAAAAAAAAGAAGTAACAAAGGTAAGCAAACTAGACGATAGCCTGCGGCATATTTCTAATGACATCTAAATCATTAATCAGAAAACTACGGTTGCCAACGTACCTGCAAAGCGTGGCAACTATGGCAAATATGGGGGATATCATCAGGAAAATTGTGGGACAGTTTTTTAGGGTTCCGTACCTCAAAACAAAAAAACAGAACCCTTATAGGATCACTTTGTTGTCCGTCTGTCTGTCTGTCTGTCTGTCTGTCAAGACCCTTTTTCTCAGGAACGCGTGGAGGTATCAAGCTGAGATTCATATGAAATACTCAAGTCTACTGTCCTTTAGAGCTGTGAAAAAAATCAAACTTCTAAGCCAACGCAATCAAAAGATACAGCCGTTTATGCCGCAAATTTTCGACATTCGCAAGGGAATCGGGGAATCAAAACCTACAGGGTACTTCCCGTGAACTCAGAATCTTAAAATTTGGTACGAAGCAACGTATTGTAGCACAGATAAAGGAAAAATTGCGAAATGCATAAATTTTTAGTTACATCATAAAATAAAAATATTTTTAATAATTTTAAACTACGGGTTTCTGCGGAACCCTCGGATCGCGAGTCCGACTCGCACTTGGCCGGTTTTTTTTTAAATTATTGAACTTTGATGAGTCTTAATTATGATGATTATGAAATACTGTAATGTGTATTTTCTTATGCTGGTTGCGTTAAAGAATCTATCACTGCAGTTTATCCCGTGGATGTCATTAGAGGCGATTATAGGAAACACTAGAATATTATGCAGTATAGCCATCTCCAGCTGCAGTGGCAATGGGCCGGCCATATAGCTCGAAGAAGCGACAACTAATGGGGTAAAAGTTTCTCGAGTGGCAGCGACGCATCTGCATTTTGATTCTTTATTGAGGATAAATGTAGATGTCTATAGGTCACAGCAACCACTTACCATCAGGTGGACTGTGTACTCGTTTGTGAAAAAGCCTCGTATCGCTAGTCAAAGTGTAGGGTGACCCGCCACTAGATGGAGTAACGACCTGGTAAGACATGCAGGAAGTCGATGGATGCAGATGGCTCAGGACCGTGCGATGTGACATTCCTTGGGGGGGAGGGGGACTATTTGCATCAGTGGACTTAAGAAGGGCTTTAATGATGATGATGACGATGATGAAATACCTGGAACGGGCAGCAGCGTCAAAGATGTGGGACGCCTAGTGCTGTCATCGTATATATCTGCCTAGCCCGATGATTAAGCCAAATTTTCTCTTTAACGGAAGATGCTCTAGTAAAACAGTGGATTATGACGGGTTGCTGACGATCAAGCACTTTATTATAAAATTAGAGAGATAAACGAGCTAACAGTTCTCGTGATGGTTCAGACAACGAATTAAGACTACAGATAAGTTCAGAGATGATCTGATGACTAAGATAGAACTTTATACGTGGTAGAGCCATGCTGCAGCTATATTAGTAGTATAGATGTAGCACGAATGGGTCGGCTCGACCAGCGTAAAATAGCAGCCTAACACTGCTGTGTTTCGTATGGTGAGTGTAGAGAACCGGAGACGCTTTTTACTGGAAAAGAGGCATTCCATCTTAGCCCTCACAGGTGACAACGCATCTGCATTTTGATTCCTTATTTAAGATAGATGTAGATGTCTATGGGCCACAGCAACCACTTACCATCAGGTGGACTGTGTGCTCGTTTGTCACCCTATCCTATAAAAAAAAATCTGTAATAATACTGTCCCTTACCTTTGAAATATTTTTATTTAATATAGATTATTATGATAATAAATCCATTATATTAAATATGTATGTCAAAAACTATAAGTCAAGCGCTAAGTAAGCGCTCAGCAACTGCAGAGTCTAATGCACCTGAAGATGTCTCGTATTATCGACGATGGTGTGTTTTGTTAGTGTAGTGGTGTCGGGTTAGTGATGACCGGAAAAGTGCACGGAATTCAGAGGCTTGAGATGCTTTAAAACTATGTAAGACACATCATTTTATTTTATTACGCAGATCTTAGTTGATAAATTTTTAACATGTTAAATATTACATAATGCTTATTGAAAGTCATGGTATTTATTTTCTCCTGGTATCATAAATTACATCTGTCGTGAACAAAAAAACCAGTAAGAAACCCAGCGGGATTTTTTTAATTTAAACAATGATTATACACAAGAGCCGTGGTAGCTCAGATGGTTAGCGCTTGCTGTAAGTTTCTCAGTACGCGAGAAACCCGGGTTCTATCCCCGCCGGCATCAATGAAATTGTTAATTGCAATTTTAAGTGCTGATTTACCACGTGCTCGGCGGTGAAGGAAAACATCGTGAAAAAACCTGCATGTCTGACAATATAAGAAAAAAAATATTTCGAAGACATGTGAAGTTCGTCAACACGCATTGGAGCAGCGCGGTGGACCTTTCCTTGCCCTAAAGGCTGTAACTTTAACTAAACTTTTATATACAATTATTTATAAGCATTATATTAGTGTAATTTCCATTGATGTATTTCTTATTATTATACTCGTAAAAACGCTATTAATGAAATTTTTAAACTTTTTGATTGACAAACGTTGAACATTTTCAGGTATTTTGTAGTAAAAGCGTATACTATACCCTATAAATGAATTACTGATTCTGTGGAGACTAGTAATTGGTATTAAAAGCTTGTGTTTGCTCCTAATATTTAAAGTATGAATATCATTTTTCTTATCAAAGCTATTCATGTTTTTATAAATATAAAAGCTTTTAGAAAAATTTACTTCGCAAATATCCGCGTTATAAAATAAAATGATGTGTCTTACCTAGTATAAAGAGCACCTCCCGCCCTCCCTCAATTGCGTGCACTATCCCCGTCACCACCAATCCCAGCACCGCTACTCCCAACACAACACCACTACACTAGGCAAGACACACCACTGACGATATAATACGACATAATACGACACGTGTTTCGCCTCTACACGAGGCATCCTCAGGTGATATAGACTCTACGGTGGCTAACCGCTAAGTGAGCGGCGAGCCAAAACAAGTGCCTTTTATACAGACCGATGATGCAACCGCTCTCTGCCTAAGGAGCGAGCGACTGCGTCATGCGATAAAACATGCGACCAATATCGCATGACGCAGTCGCTCGCAGGGAGGGCGGGAGGTGCTCCTCATACTAGGTAAAACACATCATTTTATTTTATAACGCGGATATTTGTGAAGTAAATTTTTCTAAAAGCTTTTATATAATGGATTTCCGCAAAGTAACGCCTGATTCTATTAATTAATTTAAAAATATGTTACGATGCTAAAGCAAATTATATATATTTATTAATATAATTGCTGTTTTGTGGCAAGAATGAGTAAATAGTTGATGTGAACCCAACAAGAAGATAAAATACGTAAGCTGATTAAGATCTTTAGATATTTTTGAACACAAATGATGTTTAACGATAATAGATGGAGTGACGATCTGATCAATAATTCAGGAAGTCAATTGATGCATGCAGTTCAGGACCGTGTCTTATGGCAGTCTACTGGAAGGCTTATGTTAAGCAGTGGAGTCTTGATAGCCTGTAATGATGATAGTGACATAATATTTCATAAAAATTGTAACTCTAATAAACGACTTCGCATTGCATCACTTGTACCCATATTATACTTACAAACAACTTCAAAGAGTTCGCTCGTCAACTAGCTAAGCGGTGGTAAGTTACTAGAAGCGGGCTCGAATCCCACACGGAGTTTCAGGCATTCGTAAAGATTTCTTATGTTCTTGAGAATCGAAGTCTACAGTCTGTGAATGCGTACGGATAGCCCCCGCCACTACATCAGATTTTATAGACCACAAATTCTCGCAAAAGAATACCGATTCCTATCGAGAATGATTCGAAAGAATATTGCTTCCATCTGCTTAGGATCATACAGTTAATAAATAAATCCTAATCCAAGTATGTAACTGCAAGACTTCAAAACACTATATTGTGCTCGTTATTCGTAGATCAGACCAAAAGTCAATAATTTTAAACCACCTTTAGTTCAAAAGCCGTAGGTAACTATGACATTGGGACGTGGACGCCTCAGTCCTCGCGTCTCCATGGGTGCTGTAAAGTCCTCTAAATGTCGGAAATATAATATTAGTCAATAAAACGCAATAAAAACCATAAAACTAGTTTCATGTAATGTTTAGGCATTCAAACCAACCTAAAAAAAAAATACTAAGCTGTTAAATTTTTGTGAACAGTCACCTCTCTTATAGTATCACAAAAATGACTCAGCAAACAAAATTAGTAGCAGATTTTCAGCACAGATACCATAAATCTTTTTTGACACGATGTAGCAGGTTAAGGTGCGGTTGAATAACGCAGTTACTCGGGCGTGGCTCTAACCCCGCAAATTACCTGACTAAACGTTTTCTGCTGGCTTATATGACGTGCCTCAAATATCATAATATTTAATCTATCGGCAAAGATACTTAGGTAAGCAGCATATTTATTGTTTATCTATACATGTAAATAAAATGTAAGTCTATAATTTCTGTCTGTAACATCGAAATAACTGTCTTATATTGGGATTATTTGCAGGCCATTAAGACATGAAAAACAATATATAAACTTTTATCTGTCTGTCTGTCCAGGCTGATCTTTGGAATAATTTAACCGATTGTAACGAAACTTCACGAACAAATAAAGAGCAATGCCAGGAGTGATATATATTTAAGCGCGATTTGTGAGAGGATTCTGGTAATATGGTCGCTGTCGCTCCAAAATTTTAAGGGACTATCTGAATTCATGCGGTTTAAGTCAGTGGCGTCAATAGTGTTGCTGCTGGAAATATTTGAAACATTTTCAATATTTTATATTTTGTATCGAAATAAAATATATCGCCAAAATATCGACATATCGAACAAAATAATCGATACATCGATACATCGATATTTTGTCTAATAGCCTAAAGCGTGTCGCAAGTCTATTAAATAAAATATAACCTGAATATAAAAGTTAAACAACTTGCGATTTTTAATATTTTTTTGTGTTTTATATTATCCTACTAATTAATTTTATTTGGCGATAGAAATATAGACCTTATTATACAAAATATATTCAGGCAGTCATAATAAAGTCCTCCAGACCGAATTTCAGGTCACGGCTAGTCTCAACGGATACTAGCCAATTATGCAGGACAATATTACAGTGCATACGCCTATGCACAAGTGCGCACATGTACAAACACATCACTTGTACTTTCCCCAGTTAGACATAACCCAAAAGAAATATCAGCCGTAGGACAAACGACTTTTCGTGTTTACCAAGGCACGAGGTTGCGTGTTTCATACATCGCCAACTTCGTTACTCCTAATAGCTACTAAGAATTACTTGACAAAAACACAATAACTGATTTTTGTTCCGACCCGGGATTCGAAACCGAAACCTCATGATTAACAGTCGTGCTTACGACCTAGCCTTTTTTTCGTGGGGAAATCCTCATGGATACCTTTGGATGCGGGGGCAATCGGAAGGTTATACCAAACTCCTACCGGCTAAAACCCCACGGTGGTCTCCATCATCGTGAAAGAGGGGTCCCGGGATCTCCGTTCGGAACGTAACCGGGCCCCTCTATCGCTTTGCTGTATTGGAACCACGCCCCGGGGGCAGTACTTACTGTCCTCAGCACCATAGCAGTGCTATCCAGACCGGCCGACCACGAATTCTGTCAGGCCCCGGTTGGGTGTTCCAGGCTCTCAGGCGGCTAACTGCTCGGTCCAGCTCCTCCACGGTCACCTCCATCTTATTATGCAAATCTAATGACGACGGCAGGTGACTTGAGGTACTTGATCGGACCTCTGGGAAAAGCATGATGATCACTCTTCCGCAGTAAATCCGGATCAAGAGTCTCTGTCAAGGGCGGCGACCAAGGTCGGAGTTTTCCCAGCACCATCCTGTACGGTCGCCCCAGGAATCTTTATTGAATCCTTCTAGGAGCTCTTTCCGGGACCGAGACCTGGCGTTAGATATAGCAATTTGTAACGCCTTTGTAGCCGCTCGGTATGCATCGTAGAGTCTGGCTATCTCCTCGAGTGGACAGCGACCGCTCTTGTGTACTAGCGCAGACTCCGCAAGTAATGAAAGTGTGTAATTTTTGCCGACCACCAGTACACCGCCCTGCGTTTGGGACGACTGGTTCTGGGCATCGAGATGTCGTATATTTGTGCCATCGTAGCCCAAAACCAGTTCGCTTCAGATCGAGCGGAAACTCTTTGGCTTTTTCTCGCCAGCCTGCAACGATCGCTGCGGCTTCGAGCTTGTCTCGGTCGAGCTGCTTGGGATACCAACGCCGAGGTGGGTTGCCTTCTGTACGACTGGAATAACTGTTGAAATCGCGAAGTGCGACATCGAACACGTTGTGGCGGTGGTCAGACAATGTCACCACCTCTGTCTCAACTCGCCGTCCCGACAGCATTTGCATTGCAGGAGGAGTCGCCCACGTGAGATCTATAATTGACTCCCCCTGCCACCGCACACATGTACTCTCAGACAAACGATTTGATAGTCAAATATTCAAAACATTCGCCTATTTCATTACGACCTCTCCTTTGGATCCTACCTTGAGATGACCACGCCCTGTTATGGGCGTTAAAATCTCCTAGAACAATCAGCGGACAAGGTAAACATCCGCGCATTCAATTGGCCACCTCGTACTCCTCGTAGACAGCGAGGGTCCTATTATGAGAGATATAGCCGCCTTTTATTGCCAGGGTGCCCCACTGCACTGCGACAAAGCCCTGCCCTCTTTCTAGGAGGGCGCAGGGTGAAACACCATCACCACTC
This sequence comes from Parnassius mnemosyne, assembly GCA_963668995.1. Taxonomy (NCBI): domain Eukaryota; kingdom Metazoa; phylum Arthropoda; class Insecta; order Lepidoptera; family Papilionidae; genus Parnassius; species Parnassius mnemosyne. Next base: position 28,135,703 of record CAVLGL010000086.1, read on the forward strand.
CCCTAGTAGATGGCTACGGAGCCCCATTGACGACCTAGCTTATGCCAACCAGGCAAATCAGTTAGCAGTTCCATTAATAATTAATTCATTTTACTAGATGATAGGGCTCAGCCAAGAGGTTATCCAGATATTTACCACTCTTCGTACCTACTTCTACTGCCAAGCTAGTATAACCAATTTTTGTGGTCCGGTTAAATGGTAAGAAAGCTAGTATAAAAGACTATGGGGCATTACATTTTAGTCCTCGAGTATACAACGCACCTATCCTATTTATTTTTTAAAGTTGTTTGTAGGCATTTAAAAGCTGTAGTAGTCACTCACCAATGTAATTAAGCTAGTTTGTCGCTTTTATGAAAATGAAAATAATTTTTATACTCAAAGAGATTTTAAATAATCATCATCATCATAATCGTCTACTACTTCACCTAAGCTACTCCCTCAGCCACTTAGTTCATCTTTGGCTTCACGCATCCAATTGATGCCAGCCGCCTTGCGCTGATTTGTAAGTTTTTGAATACTATACTGTACTCTATGATATTTTATCATGTATCTATCACTAGATCTGTCATTACAGCCCATTACTAGTTAGTGAACTAGTAATGGGCTGTAATGACAGACCTAGTGGGAAGCCTATGTAGCAGTGGCTACATAGGCTTCCCACATACATTGCCACAAAGTTCAGTACGTAAACCGTCGTTCATTATTGGTAGCTTTCATAGAGAATATATATGCCAAGGTTGTTTTAAAAAAAATATATTTAGCTTATTATTATGGGTTACATCTTCTGGTTCAGTTTCTCTCTGTCGCCTTTCACGACGTCAATATATAGGTTAGGTAAGGTTATGTTAGATTAGGCTCTATAATTTTAGTTACTATAATATTTTTCTGATTTCCTCTTTCTTAAATTGGTTGTATTGCTATACAACTAATTTTATTTCCAAATACAGATCGAAAACCAAATTATAAATAAAAATTTGTTACTGGGTTAATGTGTCAAGAAATAATGTACTGTGACGGATCACCCCTCTTCATCACATCTCTTCATCAATATCTCAATTATGTGAAAAACCTTGTGCTCAAAAGTTGATACCAAGAGTCAGTTTTAAATTGTAGGACGTTTCAACGTAGCTCGTAAAACACATGATATATATAAGAACTTCGAATTCACTGAACTTCACGAATTTATCAAAGAGTTCATTCGCTCCTTAGTTTAAAATCCCTTTGTAGTTACAGCAAATATGTTCACGTGGTTTATTCTATACGTTCAGAGTTAGTGAGAATAGTGCGTCTAATTCTAATGTACTCACGCTTAGGTACTTAAATTTACATTAACCTCAATAAACTTGGCATAGTTTGGCAGCACTAAACGTCCATACGTTTGCACAAGTTAATCGACGGTCGCGCTAAATAAACATTTGAAAGCCATTTCAAAATACTTCCTTTTGTGAACTGAAGCTGTGTGTAGTGGCGGTGTAAGAATATCCACTTCCATATATCATCCCGTGGATGTAAAAAAAGGCGACAGAAGATAACAAGAAGGCGACAGAAGATAATCAAGATACGAGGATGAGGAGCAGCGTTTTCCTAATCGCGACTAAGAATAAAAAACTGTGGTTGCCAAACCGGTTTCCAATCGTGGCAAATATTCCCCCTATAACTATGACAAATATTATCCCTATGAGGCAATCTGTGGCCTATGATCAGCTGTGGACTTTAATAGGCTGTAACGATACCATCCTCACTTACTATTAGGTGAGCCGCATGCTGGTTTGGCCTCTCTTCTATAAAAAAAAACACTTTTCCAAATCTTTACGACAATTGTAAGTTTCCCCCTTAAGTATTCGAACCCTAAGTATCTTCACTAGAACTGTAGTACCAGATTATTAACGACATTCATGAATATTTTTTGATTCTTCTCGACACTAGTTTTGGAAAAACGTTAGAGTACAGAAAACTGCTGAATAAAATTAAGACACAAAATAATAAATAATATTACCTATAAAATAATAATACATAATTATTATTAAATTATTGATATTAATGCCCCACACAATGATCCCAAATTTGATTCGTCGAAAAGAATTTACAAAAACTTATAACAAAAATCGAAATTCAAATTTGGAATTTCATTGTATTTGTTCAATAGCTCATTTAGCAATCAACAGTTAAATGTTACCAATTAAATAAATGATAACCTGACTGAATATGAAAGTAAAAAAAAAGAACAATTTTTATTACAACTAATTTAAATATATGTTATATTACATCCTATGATTAAGTTATTATTCCAAATTTCAAACGTCGTTGTGGGAAACTCTCAAATGAAAAGCTCAAAGGCAGACACCGAGGCGATTCCATAAAGTGTTATGATTTTCAGAATTTGGCGCGGAACGCTTAAAAGGTTCTCGAGTGGTAGTCCCGAACTAATAAGAGCATCTAAACTAAATAGAGCGACGACTAAATCGGTTCACCTAGAAAAAACTTCTGAAGTAACACACATAAAAAATACAGTCGAATTGAGAAATTCCCCCTTTTTTTGAAGTCGGTTGAAAATAAAACATATCAAATACTACAAATGTAGATATTTATAGAAGTAAGGTTAACCAACGAGCACAAAGTCCACCAAATAAGTGAATGATGTAGCCTATATATACATTTATCATCTATTATTTCATTTATATTCTCATAATAAGGATTAAAATGCATAAAAACCTGCGGTTCTTATCATGAGTGATTGGTCCTGAGTGATATATTGGTGAACCATACGAAACACATCTGCATTGTAATGTTTTCTTATATTTACGCGAAGACTACACATTAAATATAACTAATTTTAACGGATTATATCACGTTTAATTTTAACTTTTTTTAATTCCCGATGTTTCGGGTACTTTACAGCACTCATGATCACGGGGGGACTGAGGTGTTTGACGTCCCGATGTCATAGTTAGCCCGGCTACCTTCAGTTTTTTAATATTAATTTTAGTTCGATTTACGTAGAATGAGCTTAGAGTATCTTGAATTCTAGCAGTGGTATACTTGGGTTGGGATTTCATTTTATTAATTATAGGATCCCAAGCAGATGGCAGCACCCATCCATTTTCTCTATTGAAATTAGGATGTTTTTTTAATTTCAACAGCTTCGCGAATTATCCCCGGTAGGAATCGGTGTTCTTTTGTGAGGATTTGTGGTCTATTAAATAGGATGTAATGGCGGGGACGATCTTGAACATGTTCAAAAAGCACTGACGTATCGGGAAGTCTGCAGTTTGTAAAGCACCCGAAACGTCGGGCATTAAAAAAGTTAATTTTAAACGGGATATAATCCGTAAAAATTAGTTTCATTTAACATGTGCTTTGTGCTGCAATTTCACGCTAATTAGAGCGTGGTACTTCCCCGGTCTAGCCAACCAATTCGTGCTGCAACAATAATACAGCATGCCTCTACCACGTACAATCAAAGTTAGCTATCAACTAAGCCGTTACCGTCTCGTGATACCTCAGGGGCTAAGCGTTCGCTGTAAACTTCACAGTACGCGAGCAACCCGAGTTCGATCCCCGCCGGCACCAATGAAATTGTTATTTGCAATTTTAAGTGCTGATTTACCACATGCTCGGCAGTAAAGGAGACCATCGAGAGAAAACCTGAATGTCTGAGAAATAAAAAAATAATTTCGAAGGGGAAATGTGAAGTTCGCCAACACACATTGGGGCAGCCCGACGAAATTTTCCTTGCCCTAAAACCCTTTCAGAAATGGGAGGCGGCCTGTGCCCAGCAGTGGGACTTATATATAGGTTGCAACGTTAAGCCGTTACCGGTACAACCTATCAAAAGTCTGCTGCCGATCATTAGTTTTTACACATGGAAGGCGGATTGGCATCTGCAGTTATTTTTTTATTTTTATTTTAGTATATCGCTGCTGCCTAAAGCCTGGTTTGTTTCTACTCTGTTGACTCTTACAAAACCCACGGGACGATAAGGGGTAGTAAATATTCTCACAACGCCACAATACTGTCAGCTGGGACAAATTCTTTAACGTAGTACTGTTGTCCCTCTGTGTTTCTATTGTCTACTCTGTGGCTGGGTAATGTATTCACAACTTACGCAATGTCTTTTCTTAAAATCTGTTTACTTAATGTAATTTTAGACATGGAACGTACATTATTGAACTTGCCTGATCGAAATTTAATTTAGAGCTTATTGAACCGAAAACACTTTTGAAGCTTCTCGTTGTCAAGGACTTCCAGAGTGAAATATTCCTTTACACAAAATTCCTAAACCAATAGCTATGCGTCGCGATATACATACGTATTGTGTTAAAAGATATTAAAATTGATTAGCCAAGATGCTTGTGAAAAATAAAAAGACATGTCTCGGTTAAGAGAGGAAGTAGGAGAAATAGACTCTACGATGGCTAACCGCTTAGTCACTTAGTCTGTCTATTTTTCTGATTTTGCCTCGATTAGAGGTCAAGTACGTGTCGCGTTATGGACAGTGGTATGTCTGTGGCCGTGAGAGGAAAAGGGGAGATCTCCTGCCAGACAAGGTGTTCTGCTCGGGGAGCAGCAAACGCTCCAAGTGGTACTTCGGAGCTATTCTAAATACACTGCTTTTGGATCTTTGATAGCGCGATTTAGGCTTCAATGTGTTTCGTTTGTGGCGCGACGACAGCGCCACCACATGTCTTTTCAAGTGTTGTGGTGTAAAGTGTTGTTGGGTTTAACGAAGAAGGTATTTTCACGCCGGTAAGGTGTTCAATCCGGGGAGTGGCCAACGCTCCACGTGTTAGTACGGATATATGGCGTCGTAACTTTAGAACTTTGATAGCAAAATTTAGGCTTCGGTGTATTTCGTTTGTGGCGCGACGACAGCGCTGACATAGCGGTAATAGAGCACGCTATTGAGAGAGGGAGGGAAGTGCTCTTGAAACTTTTTAAAGCCTGCATTTACTAATATAGACTTTAACAAAGAGGAGGATTACAATTTGGTTGTATGTTTAATTGAATTTTTTTGTATGTATAATACGCGATATCTTTGCCTTTTATGAATCGATCTTGATGTTTTTCTTTTCTGCCGACTTCCAGAAAGGAGACGGTACTCAATTCGACGCATATGTTTTTTTTTATGTGTTACCTAATAACTTTTTACTGGGTGGACCGATTTCGATGATTCTTTTTTTATATGAAAGCTGATACTTTTCGTGTGGTCCCATATGAATTTGATCAAGGTCAGACCAATAGTTTTTGAGTTATTTGAGTTATTCTTAATAACTTATATTGAAATCGGCTGTACAAAATTTATAATTTTAAATTATATTGAATAGGTTATACTTCAGGGGTAGAACCATATAAATTTGTAAAATAAAATTTGTGTAAGGTGACAAAATTGGTGTAAGGTATAAGTGTTTAGGAGAATCAGAGAGATCTTTTTTTAAGTTCTTGAAGTTTGCATTTATTTTTTGTTTTTGTTTTTTTAGGTTAATTTTTGTATAATGGATTTCTGTTAAGTAACGCTGAAACATAATCATTACTCAACAAGCCATATTGATGGATGCGAATGGTTTAAGATACATAATATGTTGTGTGAGTGAATGCATGTTCTTACAATAAGTTGAGCACGGTTTGGGCTTGGTTTCCACGTATCCTGTCTATCTTCCTTTGTTGGTCCATACTCAATATCATCATTACAGCCCTTCACAAGTCCACTGCTGAACATGGGCCTTCCCCAAGGAATGCCACAAAGCACGGTCCTGAGCCACCTGCATCCATCGACTTCCTGCATGTCTTACCAGGTCGTCACTCCATCTAGCGGGGGGACGTCCTACACTTCGTCCGCCGGTACGAGGCCGCCACTCGAGAACCTTTTTTCCCCATCGGCTGTTGGTTCTTCGAGCTATATGGCCGGCCCATTGCCACTTCAGCTTACTAATCCGTTGGGCTATGTCGGTCACTCTGGTTCTACTGCGGATATCCTCATTACTAAGTTTATCACGCAGAGAAACTCCGAGCATAGCCCTCTCCATAGCTCGCTGAGTGACCTTGAGCTTCCTCATCCGGCCAGCAGTGAAGGACCACGTCTCAGTACCATAGGTCATCACTGGCAACACACACTGGTTTTACTCAATATATGTCATTTTTATGCCTGCAGTTTTGCGAAATTTAATGTAATAATCGAATTAATTTTGTAATGTTGTCTATATAATATCATTATTTTCAATTTACATTTATAGTAAAACTAATATTATTAAAACATATATAAGTATGAAAAGGGGGGAAGGATCGGTGCAACCGATCTTCGCGATTGTCACTTATTTATAAAAGAATTGATATCCGACCGGATGACAAGCTTCATAACAACTGTTCTAATAGGATCCGTATTAATAAATAACGTTCTTAGATCTTATGGCTTCCGACAGATTTTGGTGTAACTATATCGTATACAGCACGCGTAAAATATACAGACTAAAGACAGAAAACAGCTTCAAAGGTGATCACGCCTGAGACTACGATCGTGAAGCGTGACGATTAAGGCAAATTCTTCATTCAATGGGATTCATTCATTGATGCAAATTCTTCATTGATGGGCCAGCATTCACGGTACTATACAGTAAGAAGTAGGGCTAAATATTAATTATAGTTTTGATCGTTGTAATATTGCATACCCATTATACATCACAGCCTATCAAAATCTGAACACAAGTCTCCCCTACAGATAGATGCCTCATATATTTATGTTTTTTTTTTTATGGAATGGTAGTGACAAACGAGCACACAGTCCACCTAATGGTAAATGGTTGTTATGGCCCATAGAAATCCACACTCATCTTCGATCAAGAATCAAAATGCAGATGCACTGTCACCCCTGAGGACTACGATGGCATGCCTCGTTTCCAGTAAAGTCTCCATTTCTCTACACTCACCATACTAAACACGGCAGCATTAAGCTGGTATCCTGTGAGAGCGTAGTCCTCCCCCGGTCGACCCGACCCATTCGTGCTACAACAATACTACTAATATAGCTGCAGCTTGGCTCTACCATGTTTAAAAATGTACAAGGCATTGTCATCCCTGAGGTCTACACTCACCACACGCAGCATTAAGCGGTTTCACGCTGGTATTTTGTGTATGTATAGTCCTTCCCAATTGTATTGTCGGTTTAGAATCAAAATGTAGATTCGTTATATACAAACAATAATTATATTATGTAAATAAATAAAGTTCTAATATATAACTTCTAATAGACGACTCATAAATATTTCATTATTTCTTTTCGATTTAAAACTCACAACTAAACAACGACGTCCTGTTTTTGACGCGCTTGAACATTAGTTTCTTTAATCTTCAGTAATACTCCCACATTCAGATTTGCTCTGAAAAATATTTTTTTAACATTACCACAAACGTTATTTATCACCCAATGATCAAAGGAAGCGAAATCGAAAGTCTTCATTGGTGCGTTTTATACGACCGAAGTACTGAAATATATTTATAGAATAGAATATATATTTATTTTCTCAACACAAACAGGTACAAGAAATAAACATAATCAACGCTAATTTGTGAGAAACTGGCGCCTACTAAAGGTATTTAACAATACCTGTTCTATAGGTCTCCAGGTCCACTCTCAAGTGGACGCTGTGGCCTATAGACATGTGGCCATACACTCATGAGGACTAAGATAGACTGCCTCGGTTCCAGTAAAAATGGTTCTCTACAATCACCATACTAAACACGGCAGTATTAATCTGCTATTTTACGCTAGTATTCTGTGAGAGCTTAGTCCTTCCCCGGTCAAGCCGACCCATTAGTCCTACAACCATAATATAGCTGCAGCATGTCTTTACCATATAAGTTTACTTACCATCAGGACTTTCATCATATTTACTTGTATAAAAAATGTTGAAGTATGTTATATAAAGAAATGATCTGTTAAGAGCATTAAGAAATTTTAAAGTAAATATAAAAAAGGGCTTGAGTCAGCCGGCCTAGTGCCGATCAATATTACTGAAAGTGATCACGAACCAAACATCCGGAGTTAAAGCAACCGATAAAGTTTCCGACTTAGCTTAACTTCCAGCTAGATCGCACGAAGATCAAACAAACTCGAATTCGACATTTACAGCCCACTTATTAAGTAATAGCCTGGACAATAGTGGTATAATATAAATCATGGGCACAGAATAACAAAGATAAATAGACAGTACACTACGTTTATTTTAAGTAACGTGGACACCATGATCAACTTCTTGACACGTAGTTACGCATACACTTTTCATCTTTCTTTCTTTAGCGGTATGTAAAATTCCATTGCATGATGCACATATGCACCTAAATCCTTGTCGTTCATTGTAATGATGACGTGTAGGCGTAAATGAGAGTTCTTACAATAAGTTGAATTACTAATTACTAACTTCTAGTACTAAGGTACATGAGCGTAATATGGTCATCTTAAGCTTTGCCGCCCTATAAAACCAAAAATAGGAGGAGGACAGTGACAAAAACACAAAGTCGTATACTATAACTTTTTTATTAACAAAAATTAGCTATAATTAGGTACACTACACTACACTACACAATACTAAAATCAACTAAAATATTTACTATAATGTCAAATATCAAAATGGCGTCGATAAAGCAGTGCCCTTTTGACCCTTTATTATTTGATTGACTGATGAAGAGTTATCGTATCACTGAGCCATCCATGCAAACAAGGCTGTAGTTTTTGAGCTATAAAAAAATGACACTAGGTGTACTAGAATTATCGGATCTGAGTCATTCTATCTTGGCTTTTAGGGATAACAATGGATCCGTGTCCTTCTTTGTTTAAAGTTGTTGTTCATTGGTTGCAGTGGTCACTTAGCATCGAACGGGCGAACTCCTATGTCAATCCAATATTATAAAAGTAATAGCAGATTAATGATCAAGATAATGGACTACGAAACTAATACATCGTGGGTTCGATTACTTTCGTAAATTACCTCAATCGTGGTTATCAGAAATAGCGGTAGTTTTGCCTATATTACGTATTTTTTTTATTTATGGTTGATAATAATGAGGTGATCGCTACCAAACTATTTCTAATTTGTTTTGTGTGGTTAATTGTGTTAGATACATGATTGTAAGCTGTTATGTAAAAAAAAGTCCCGCTGGGTAATTAAACAAAAGAGTGACTTTCAATAAATATTATTTATAATCTATATTGAATAAAAAAGTTTCTGTTCTGTTTCTATTCCTTCATTAAAAAGTGATTTTATTGGTTAGTGGATTCTGTGACCCAAAGAAGTCTATCCTTGATTAGGTTATATTAGAAAAAATAAGAATGCATTTTCATCACTGAGGACTAAGATAAAATGCCTCCTTACCAGTAAAAAGGGGCTCCGGTTATTCAGACTCTCCATACACGCATACCAAATTAAAAACAAACCAACAAGGAAGCCCGGAACCCGGAAGAATGATTTGTAGGACATACAGACATACAAACACAGATTTTTCTGTGCGGAATTCAAACCCGTGCCCCTGCAATGCCGTTGCCAAACACTCAACTACTGCGCAACCGAGCTGTCAAAAATCATAATAAAATCATTTAAACAGCAATTATAATTTTACTTTGTACTAAAGAACTTATTGTCAAGCTAATATAGAACAAAATCGATAACTGTCTTTTACTGTTACCCGCAACATTCAGTTATTAGTTTTTCCATTGCGTTTTCTGAACGATACGTTTAGTATTGCAACCGCTGACCGAAGTATTTTCCACTAAAGTCTGTTCGGCGAGAGTTGATATTATGAAAATGCCTCGCAACATCGACTGTCGTTTAAGTATTGCAATATGTGTGACGGCGTCGCTTATCGCCGCAAGCACGTAGTTATGTGGTACGAGGCTCGCAGCTGTTGTCAAGCGCAAGGCCGAACGTGGAGCCAAACGACATATTTTTTTATTATTATCTATTAGCAAAAGTAATTAACGGGCCGTAATTTGTAATGAGTTTAGGAACCCTGCTATTTTATCAACTCTAGCCGGACAGATTTAAACGTAGTAGAGCCATGCTGCAGTTGTTTTATGGCTATAGCACGAACTAATCGGCTTGACTGGGGAAGGATGACATTCTCACAGAATACCAGCGTAATATAGCAGCCCAATGCTTTTGCGTTTCATATGGGACCAGAGACCAATTTTACTGGGATCGAGGCATTCCTTCTAATTCCTCAGTGGTGACAACGCATCACATTTTGATACGTAATCGAGGCTAGATTTAGATTACTATGGGACACAGCATTCACTTACTATCAGGAACTGTAAGTGAATTGTCACCTTCATTCTATAAAAAAAGCAAATTCTAGTATCGCTGAGACACATTATTGACGAGATATTATGTTAGTTAGGATATACCTAATACGTGAGACAGTATTTGTATGTTCAATGTGACAATAGGTGGTTACTTAATGTGTGAACTTATTGTTAAATTAATTTTTCAAAACTTTTTTTTTATGGAAGTAGGGTGACAAACGAGCACACAGTCCACCTGATGGTAAGTGGTTGCTGTGGCCCATAGACATCTGCATCTATCTTCGTTTGCGAATTAAAATGCAGATGCGTTGTCAGCCATGAGGCCTAAGATAGAATGTCTCTCTTCCAGTAAAAAGGGTCTCCGGTTCTCTACACTCACCATACGAAACACAGCAGCGTCAAGCTGCCATTTTACGCTGGTATTCTGTGAGAGCGTGGTCCTGCCCCGGTCGAGCCGACCCATTCGTGCTAAAACTAAAATCAACTGACTGACTGTTCTATCAATTATTAATATTAACCTTATATAGTATTGCAAAGGTACTGTTGTATTATACCTGTAGCAAGAATGGATATGCTATACCGTGAAACGATTTTCACAAATTTTAATGTAATATATTAATGTTTATAAGATATTACTGAGAGCGGAGCCTCTTCTACAAGAAACGAGGCATTACATCTTAGTTATTAGAGGTGATCTATGGTTTGATTATTGGTGTCAAATTCAGTTATTGGATTTTTCTGGAACGAAATTCTCAGTAGCAACACAGAGTCAGGAATTAAGCGGTGGATTACCTCCGCGCCTCGGAAAGTAAGTAAGCTGTTGGTCTTGCGCTTACGCTCTCTCCGGTCATATCGGTAGGCGTATTATACATCTTGCAGAAGGCTAGCGATAGCGAACTTAAAACAATAATTGCTGATAAATCGCAGATACGTATTTTTCGACCAGCCATAACCAAGCCCTAGATAACTAGCGACTACAAGGCAGCGATGTCGCTAGTTAGCTTGGTTATCGCTGATATATAATACGAATCTGCGATATATCAGCAATTATTGTTCTAATTTCGCTGTCACTAGCCTTCTTCAACGTCACATCGGACTATAAGAGTAAGAGAATAGAGAGTGCACCTACTGTGCTTGCGCAGACACCCATGCACTATTGAGTGACCAAAATTCAGTCTAGAGGATTATTTTGTTATATTTAATAGGACGTATATTCTGTTATTATTTCGCATCTGAATGGCTGAATGAATATCTACCGGGGCACCCCAGTGCCAGCTCCTTTCCTATCGAATTTACCACGGCGAGTGCTCTGAGGAATTGTTCGGATAAATTCCAGCCGCCAAATTTCACGAACGCACATCGCGTCAAAATTCACGATACCATCCTTGGCGGTCCACGAATGTACGTTTTACTAGGACTTTTCTTCCTCGTACAACTTCTATGTGGAATTGTTTACCACCATCGATTTTTCCGTACCGATACAACTTATGGACCTTCAAGAAAAGAGCTTACACCTTTCTAAAAGGCCGGTAACGCATCTGCAATTCCCCTGGTGTTGCGTTTGTCCAGGGGCGGCGATAGTCACTTACCATCAGATGAGCTGCATGCTCGTTTGACCCCTCTACTATAAAAAAAAAAACAAAAAAACAAAATCAGCGTCACAACCATCCGCCACAACGCCACCCAGCCGTCTAAATAAGCTCTAAAATCATGTATAGATAAGTGAGTACTTATAGATTCGCTAAACTAAAATCGTTAATAACTCACTATCGCTGAACTTAAAGTCGTCATCATCATCATCATTACAGCCCTTTACAAGTCCAATGCTGAACATAGGGTTCCACCGAGTAATGCCAGAAAGTACGGACCTGAGCGATTTGCATCCATCGAATTTCAGGTCTTACTAGGTCGTGACTCTCTATTGTTGAGTAGTATAACCTGCAACCTATTTAGTAACAAGTCTAAACGTTAAAACATTAATTAAAAACCGTGAATGATTTGATGTAAATTGTATTATTTTCAAAATCGAAAAGTTTTTTTAATCTTTTTGATTTGAAAATAAGTCCTTCAGTTACTAAGTTCCTACTTTGGTCAATTTTAGTCGTTATAGCGGTCAAACCGCGAACTCACTTATTATGCTCATTATCAAGAAAGCTCACGTATTGTGGCGGGCAACTACGCAACCCTAACTCTACATTGTGCATGGCCCGATACGCACTTGGCCAGTTTTCTTAAATCGTGGAAGAGCACAAAGTTTAAGATTTAATGACTTAATGAGTATAGGTAAATGGATAACGCTTATTAAAGTAATTCACAAAGATATTGCGTAATATATATATATATATATATATATATATATATATATATATATATATATATATATATATATATATATATATACGAAAATTAAGTGGGATAAAATTGTAAATAATGACTTGTCGCAGACAAATATAGTACTCGCATTCTTTTTCATGACTGTACGCATTATAATTAATCGTTTGTTCGTTTATTTATAATGGAAGTTAGACAAAGAAACCGTTTTATTGTTTAGTTAACAATAAAAAAACTCTTTTATCTCCCAGTAATAAAACAACATCAAAGTATCTTCTAAAATTCATCATTCACCATCGGATCGCGGTTCTAAAATAAAATATAAAGACATTGAATAAATCAATATGCAGAATTTGTTATGGAATGGTACTGAATCGACAAAATTATTTATACAGTATTACATTTAGTGGATTGTATAAGGAATATATAATATTCAAAAACGATGACTGAATATGTAAATAAAGTAAATAATGTTGCTTCAATAATCTAAGGTACCAGATGGGTTTTATTTTATAGAATAAGGGTGACAAAGTCGCATACATTCCACTTTTTTTTTATAGGATAAGGGTGACAAACGAGCACACAGTCCACCTGATGGTAAGTGGTTGCTGCGGCCCATAGACATCTACATCTATCCTCTATTACAAATCAAAATGTAGATGCGTTGTCACCCGTGAGGACTAAAATGGAATGCGTCATTTCCATTAAAAAGGGCCTCCGGCCACCTGCACTCACCAAGCGAAACGCAGAGGTAAACCTCTACTTCACGCTGGTTTTCTGTGAGGTCGTGGTACGACCCCGGTTCGATCCGTGCGAGAGCAAAAGCTGCCGCGTGGCTCTACCACTGTCTAAAAGTGTTCATAAATAGTTAATAATAATAATAATAATAATAATATTTGTTTATTCACTCCACAAATTTTACATCGTGACTTACACTATTTAAATAAAAACTACCATCAATTACATTGAGAGGTTAACCTGATATTATGTTTTAAAAATTATTGAGGCTCTATAATCAATAATTAATTAAATATGAATTACATATGAAAAAAGACTATAGACTAAGATAAGATACTATGTCTTTTTTTATATTCTAACATCGTCATCCGATTCAACGGAAATTGGCTTAAAATCAATTACTAAATTCCACCCGAACAGACATACACGAAAGCAAGTTCATAAAAAACGTGATAATAATGAAAAGTGTTTTAATTTACTGCTAAACGACTCGTAAAAGAAAACGAAGCGTTTTGAAATAAAGAAACTAAAACATAAGTCGTTTTCGTACGGACCTTGACTCTGAAGTCGTTTATTGATGACCGTAAATTCGTCTGTAATTTTTACGACGTACTTGGAATAAGTCTTTCTTTATTCTTTGCACGTACCGCTGATTGTAAGATATTTTATGCATCTACTTGCAGTTGCTTTTAAAATTAAGTGTCAATTGTTTTCTGCATTAGGTCGTGACATTTTATATTTTCATACTAGCTGATCTGGGAGACTTTGTAGTACTATTTCCGGTAGGCAGCGCGTTTAGTTTCACTCCGGACTATTTACAGTAATTATTAACTCGACCGTAGTGCACATATCGAGCCTAGATTTCGTGATTTTGTTATTTGGCACTAAGCCAACTTAAATAATTGTGGGTATGAGTAATTTTGGTCATAATTGTAGAATTTTTTAGTAACTTAACTATAGCATTACGCACAGGATCTTAGCATAGCTAAGAATCATGGTCTCTTACTTACTTACTTACTTATCCTCATTCAGAATCCCTGACGGGGTAGCCAGAGAGAACAGATCGCACAGTGTCATGATCCTTACATACCTCTTTCGCTTCTTTCAGATTCATTATCTTCTTCATACATGCACGTCTAGGTATCCGAGTACTCTTGACCCTCCCCTCTTCGAGCAATTTGCTCACATGGCCTTCGAAAGTTAGTCTCATTAACTTTCGCGCTATATATTTTCTTCACCATTCGGTCTTCACTCATTCGCTCAACGTGCTCAAACCATCGTAGAACGCCCTCTATCTCTATATCTCTATATCTAAAGTATGTTACTCTATATCTTATTTATTTATTTTATTTAAGACAACCAACAAGATATTTTGGTCAGCTGGATCAGCCTCGCAATAGAGCGAGGCATCTCAGCCAGACGTCTGAGCACACTACAACAGACGGCGGCGATTTATCAAGCATGTTTTACTTAAATTAAGCTTTACTTGCTGAATAACTTAGTAAAACACTTTTTCCTTTAATTTATTTAGTATGTTAATTATAAGTATTCACGTTTTAATTTCATTTGCTTGTTAGTTGTATTTTATTTATGTTGGAAATATTCAAGATATACATTATTTAATATGTTAGTATATTTCCGTTCTAGGATTTAAAACTAAATGTTGTAAAAGCTTTTACAAAAATTTACTTCGCAAATATCCGCGTTATAAAATAAAATGATGTGTCTTACCTAGTATGAAGAAGCACCTCCCGCCCTCCCTCAATTGCGTGCACTATCCATTGAGGGAGGGCGGGAGGTGCTTGTTTAGCATTAAGCTGCTATTTTACGCTGGTATTCTGTGAGAGCGTGGTCGTTCCCCGGTCGAGTCGACCCATTCGTGTTACAACTTTACCATAAATATAGCTGCAGCATGGCTCCACCACGTATAATGATAGGCTGGAATGAACGATAAAACGATGAAACTTTTTTCATAATCACTATCAAAATTTAAAAAAAAAAAAACACTTGATGAATCAACTACAAATTAATATTTGGACTCAATCCAATGTTAACATTTACCTTGAAGGCACAACTCGTAATTCTGAAAATTAACATTAATTACTTTATTTTACATTTATTTTGCCTAGGCTAAGTCGAATGGTAAATTTTTTAACGAAAACATCCATCTCAGATGACTTGAGTGGCTGACCGAGATTAGCCCGTTCGCAGAGACGACTACAGGAATAATTTCGGTCAGCAGACCACCCTACATATCGGTGAATTCGTGAGCCAGGTCCAAATATTTTGTTCGCTTTTCTGTTTCGGTTTTCACGAGGTTCTCGTCATACGTAATGGTAATGTCAACAAAAAATATCCTTGACTGTGTTCGGTCCATCAGTACAATGTCAGGATTATTCGCTAGAATAGTCCTGTCGGTGATTCAGGCAAGTAATTTAAGAAGGCAGTTTCCGATCCACGAGACCGTATTCTTGGTGGTGTCTGTGCATTATTTGAAAGAAAGAAAGAAAGACATTTATTCACTGGAACTGTACACATCACAAAAATAAAAAATAAAATAGTTAAAAGTATGGTAGATTAAAATTACAAGAGTGTATCGAGCCAGTGAAAAGGTTATGACTCAGCGTAATGCTGCAGGGTAACCTACAGCGCAGATGATTCTGCCATAACCACAGATACACGCACGACACGCTTGGAAGTGTTTATGACATACATTTCAATTAATATTTTAATAATTGAATTATTTCCTTGCTAATAAATATACCTACATATACATTTAAGGATATACACACACACATACATACAAGACATATTATACATAAATATATTCATATCATATTATATTCTATATAAAACTAAAACGATTTCAAAAACATATATAAAAATAAACGTAACAATAAGCTTTGAAAATACACACTAAAAACAAACATATATAGCTCAACGATGCTGGAAGATAGGCTCAAGGTTGAGCTTTTTGTGAGTGTAATAAATGATTTTTATAGTGGGATTTAAAATTGTACTTTGAATTACACTCACGAATAGGTGGAGGAATGTCGTTCCAGCACCTTGTAGCTATATTTTTAAAACTACCTCTGAAAGCTGCAGAACAGTAAGTGGGATTGGCAAGCGGGTTCGTACAAGACCTAATAATGTTTTGTCGATTTCTCCATATAAGTTTATCATATAAATATAGGGGTGACTTAGTTTTCACAACATCAAATAGAAGATTAGCGAGGTATAGTTTCTGTCGCGCTTTCATTTTCAAAATACCTGCTTCATTGAAAAAAGAGGTTACATAGGACCGTTTTGGTATTGAGAAGCAGTATCGTGCACAAGCATTTTGTATACGTCATTTTGTTATTGTAGGGTATAAAATGTATTCTTCTCATCTGGTAGGGTTGCTTATAAATGCTGCTTTAAGGGTTAGGCGGTATAAATATATATACTAAACTAATAAATAATAAATATATATTTTATGATTTTTATTTATATTCGTATATTATATGATTTTTATTAAAATTATGTGGAAAATAGAGAACGAAGATTTCGATGTAACTAAACCAAAACTTGAACCTTTATTTTCTGCTATTCCTGAACCCACTTAACTAGGGTTAGTATTTTTTTATAAAAGTGAAAAATAACTTTAAAAAAAACTTATTTTTTTATTTTTTGAAGTCGGCTTTTTAGTTTTACCCGACTGGCCGAGAAGTGTAATGTTTTTAGAGTGTATGTATGTATGTATGTATGTCTAATTCTTTGACATACGTAGCCTAAACGACTTGATGAATATGGCGTGTCATTTTCTAATGACACTCCATATGTTATTAGTCTTAGTTGTAAAAGTGACATAGGATATAAACATTTTCTCTTTTCATTAAACTTTTTTACGCAGTCTGGTTTTTTAACTACTGTTTTTTGGACTTTTTATCGAAAAGTTTTTCAATTTTTTTAACAAATTTCAGTTGACTAAGTAATACCACAAGATCAAGCGGCATATTAAGCATGTAATAGACGATCTACGGCTGTAAAACCACTTGCCATCATGTGCAATAGTAGTCAAGCACTAGCTCAGATTAGTAAAATAAATAGTAAGATTAAAAACTTCACCCCCTGTTTTACACCCTCAAAGATATATAAGATAAGGTACTGACCCCTGAAATAAAACTTATTTCATGAAGAGTAATCATTAAAATCGATTAACAGTTGACGAAGATGATATTATTTTATAGTCATATTTGATTATAAAATGTTGTCTTTGTTTTTATAATTAACGATTTAATTCTATCCAATCAATACAATTAAGACAACATTTAGTATAATTAATAGAATCAGGCGTTACTTTGCTAGATACTCATCTCGTAGATGAGAAGAATACATTTTATACCCTACAATAACAAAATGACGTATACAAAATGCTTGTGCACGATACTGCTTCTCAATACACAAAACGGTCCCATGTAACAACTTTTTTCAATGAAGCAGGTATTTTGAAAATGAAACGCGACAGAAACTATACCTCGCTAATCTTCTATTTGATGTTGTGAAAACTAAGTCACCCCTATATTTATATGATAAACTTATATGGAGAAATCGACAAAACATCATTAGGTCTTGTACGAACCCGCTTGCCAATGCCACTTACTGTTCTGCAGCTTTCAAATGTAGTTTTAAATATATAGCTACAAGGTGCTGGAACGACATTCCTCCACCTATTCGTGAGTGTAATTCAAAGTACAATTTTAAATCCCACTATAAAAATCATTTATTACACTCACAAAAAGCTCAACCTTGAGCCTATCTTCCAGCATCGTTGAGCGTTATATGTTTGTTTTTAGTGTGTATTTTCAAAGCTTATTGTTACGTTTATTTTTATATATGTTTTTGAAATCTTTTTAGTTTTATATAGAATATAATATGATATGAATATATTTATGTATAATATGTCTTGTATGTATGTATGTGTGTATATCCTTAAATGTATATGTAGGTATATTTATTAGCAAGGAAATAATTCAATTTATAAAATATTAATTGAAATGTATGTCATAAACACTTCCAGGCGGATCGTGCGTGTATCTGTGGTTATGGCAGAATCATCAGCGCTGTAGGTTACCCTGCAGCATTACGCTGAGTCATAACCTTTTCACTGGCTCGATACACTCTTGTAATTTTAATTTACCATACTTTTAACTTTTTATTTTTTATTTTGTGATGTGTACAGCTCCAGTGAATAAATGTCTTTCTTTCTTTCTTTCAAACGATGCACAGACACCACCAATAATACGGTCTCGTGGATCGGAAACTGCCTTCTTAAATTACTTGTCTGAATCACCGACAGGATTATTCTAGCAAATAAGCCTGACATTGTACTGATGGACCGAACACAATCAAGGACATTTTTGTTGACATTACCATTACGTATGACGAGAACCTCGTGAAAACCGAAACAGAAAAGCGAACAAAATATTTGGACCTGGCTCACGAATTCACCGATATGTAGGGTGGTCTGCTGACCGAAATTATTCCTGTAGTCGTCTCTGCGAACGGGCTAATCTCGGTCAGCCACTCAAGTCATCTGAGATGGATGTTTTCGTTAAAAAATTTACCATTCGACTTAGCCTAGGCAAAATAAATGTAAAATAAAGTAATTAATGTTAATTTTCAGAATTACGAGTTGTGCCTTCAAGGTAAATGTTAACATTGGATTGAGTCCAAATATTAATTTGTAGTTGATTCATCAAGTGTTTTTTTTTTTTTAAATTTTGATAGTGATTATGAAAAAAGTTTCATCGTTTTATCGTTCATTCCAGCCTATCATTATACGTGGTGGAGCCATGCTGCAGCTATATTTATGGTAAAGTTGTAACACGAATGGGTCGACTCGACCGGGGAACGACCACGCTCTCACAGAATACCAGCGTATAATAGCAGCTTAATGCTGCTGTGTTTCGTATGGTGAGTGTAGAGAACCGGAGACCGTTTTTACTGGAAACGAGGCATTCCATCTTAGTCCTCACGGGTGACAACGCATCTGCATTTTGATTCGTAATTGAGGATAAATATAGATGTCTATGGGTCACAGCAACCACTTACCATCAGGTGGACTGTGTGCTCGTGTGTCACCCTTTCCTATAAAAAAAACATCAAAAGTCCACTATAGATCTCTTGCATTGGGGGATATATGTCATACTTGTCACGCTTAGCTGACGCAATGGCAACCATAGTTTATTTAATACTAGGTAGATTCACTAGGTGGTTGGTGGTACCCTCGCACCTGTCCTGTCAACTAGCAATACCTGCAGTACTGTGTTCCGATATGAAGTGTATAGTCTGTACAGGTGAGGCATTTCATCTTAGTTATCGGTGGTGACAACGTATCTACAGCCTTCTTTGTTTAAAATTAATTGTAAATATCATTAAAATGGACTGCAAAAAAATCTGCTGTAGCTATTTACCATCAGGTAGACTGTGAGTTCGTTTGTCACTTCATTTTTATAAAAAAGTTAATTTTCGTTTATTACAAGTGTCTCAGATAATAACGGATATGTTACTCATTAGTTACATATCTCTACACATTATTAATAATATATTATGGTATACTCATTAGTAACATATCAGTTACTGTATATAGAATCATAGGCCAGAACAAAGATATCGTATACAAAGACGCCAATGCCAACAACTGGGTAGTTGATATCAAAAATACTACATCATATTAAAATTATATCATGTCATACATAGTGAGTAAACTAAATCATAGTTATTTTTATTATAGTTTTTAATATTGTATATATTTCTGAGTAAGATATGTTTCATAAATTATATATATATGATAAGTTTCTACATCATATCATTTAAATTAGCTACCTTTATTTGTATTTTAAAATTTGGTAAATTTCCCACTTTGCATCCGATCCGAATCCTAGAAATATCTTAAGTCGTTGTATGTAATAAGTACCTGCTGTTTGTATGAGGGGTTGTGCATTACATTCGAATTTCGTTTCGAATTCAGATAAATCTCTATTTCAGATGATAATATTCACGAGAACACTTCCTCCGAGTCGAATCAGAGCCATCACACCGGTGGTGGTGTTAATGTATCCAGAACTCTTCATTTGCCCTGCATATTGCGTACGTATTATAACAGTGCCAGAAGCTGATGGCGATTTAGAGAACACATCACAATGAAAGACGTAAGCGGTCGAAGCGATACAGCACTAGAATGGTCAAAACTTTTGAAATTCAGGTGTATATGCAACAATCGTAATTTCTCTAATTAGGATCGACTTCCGAATTTCTAAAATTCAAACTGAGTTTTCAAGGTTTATGTTTATTCGAATCGGATCCGGATCGTAAACAGTGTGTAAACGCCCTTAAACTATGACGTTTTATATTTAACTATACTATATTCTCCTACGGTTGCTGTAGATATATTTTTGTTGACAGGTCGTTAACAATATTTTAATGGAAAAGAATATCACATACCCAATTTGTGTATTCGCACAACTACGCCTGCGATTGACGCCCGGGCACGTAGTAGCCTAGTAATAATTGCCAACTTAAATTCATAAACAGAAAAAAATAACATAATGTCTCAAGTTATACGAAACAGAGCATATATAATATAGCTGCTATTACACTGGTATTCTGTGAGAGCGTCGCCCTTCCCCGGTCGTGGCGATCTATCGTGCTATTACCATAATATAGCTGCCGCAAAGATGAATGTAATTGTAAGGTAACTTTCATATGTACCACTGTTGGGCACATGTAATAAATTCTTATTTCTGAGAGTGTTCTTACTACAGGCTCTTATTAATCTACAATGTACTGATTACAGTAAAAAAAAGAACTGTTAAGCTTATTCTTTAGGATATTTCAATACAATTTACATAAAGAACAAGATGCAATAATGTTTGACCCAGCCTCGTCTCTGAACTACGGAGTCGAGAGAGTCGGTCACGCTTACGCTAACCTAACTCAGAAGGTTTAACAATACATTCCATTGTATCTATTTTCCGTCCATATAAAAGGTTTGTTGAGCAAAGTTCGACTCGGGTCACCGGAACTGCGTTATACGCCCACGCCTTATCACTTTTCGTGATTTCAAAATGAATGAAGTCACAACTAAATTTCGGTATTTCTTAGGTTCTTCGAATCGTTTGTGAAAGTTGTAATTATTTAATAAGTTCAGTAAATATCTTGTAAGTGACTGCTATAAGACAGGGGATTAGCGTTCGCTCTTATTAAGTGGCGAAGCTTGCGAAGTCACTTATTGATTTCACGATGTCTGTCCGTCTGTCCGTCTGTCCGTCTGTCCGTCTGTCCCACGATTATCTCGAGAACGGTTTCAAATTTTCAAATTCTGTTTTCAGCAATCGATTACTGATCACCCAGGTATCTGAACCTCCTATTTTGAAACTGATTGCTCAACGGCAACCGTTAGAAACCGCTACAAAGCTGATTGCTTCGCCACTTTGCTAAGCTGTTCGCTTGCTAGGTTTACATATTGAAACAAAGGTCGAGCCCCGCCGCCACCAAGGAAAATTCGTGGTGATAAAAGAAATTTCACGAGGAAACCGGATAAAAATATTTCTTAGACATATAAAGTTTTTTTTATAGGATAGGGGTGACAAACAAGCGCACAGTCCACCTGATGGTAAGTGGTTGCTGTGGCTCATAGACATCTACATCTATTTTCGATTACGAATCAAAATGCAGATGCGTTGTCACCCGTGAGGACTAAGATGGAATGCCTTGTATCTAGTAAAAGCAGTCTCCTGTTCTCTACACTCACTATACGAAACACAGCAGCATTAAGCAGCTATTTTACGCTGGTATTCTGTAAGAGCGTGGTCTTTCTCCGGTCGAGCCGACCCATTCATGCTGCAACTGTACAATTAATATAGCAGCATGGCTTTACCACGTAAAACACTGCTATGTTTCGGATAGATGATGTGTTTTACCATCAGGTGGACTGTGTACTCATTCGGCACCCTTATTCTATAAAAAAATCTAAGATGAGAGGCTACGCAAGTAACATTCCACACAATTTGCCTATCTCTCCCAACAGACCAAAGTCATATCGTCGGATCTCCTGTCATTGTGTTCAAATATTCTACAAGCATCTAAAACCGAGGGATTATAATATAAAGAGACAGCAACCCATCGGATAACGCCTTCTAATCATGTTATGTCATATTGTGCTGGTGACGATTTAACTTGTGTGTAGATAAAGAAATTAGGAAGTATTCAGTTATAATAATTTAATGTAATTTGACATATTATTTGTTTCCTTGCTGCCCACGTGCATCATCTTATTTCTGTTTTGGGTTGCGAATAATCCGTTACGCTGCGGTATGGCGGTCATTACCTACATTGAAATAGATATTTACTTTTTTTAAATATATTTTGTATCATTTCTCAGATACTCAGTAAATTTAAGATTTAGAGTTTAATTGAAGTTGGTAAAAATTACCTTGCTTTCATCAGCTTAATGAATAAAAAAAGGCACATAGCCTTACCTTGCTTGAAGAGAACCTATCGCCCTCCCTCAAGAGTATGATTCCCGTCACCACTAACCCCAGCAATACTAATCCCAACACCACAACACTAACAAGGTATTATTTACTAACTTTAATATAATGGATTTCCGAAAAGTAGCGGATGATTCTATTAATTAATTTAGAGTTATTTATTAAAAATAAATTTACTAACGTTTCTCAGTCCAAAAAGTAGTTTAATAATTTCTTTGAATCTCTAAAGTATTTACAAAAAAAAGTGCTTTGTGGCATTCCTTGGTGGAGGCCTATGTTCAACAGTAGACTTGTGAAGGGCTGTAATGATGATTATTTTTAGTAGGGTTATTGTTAACAAACTATATCAGTTAATTATTGGACAAACATTGATATAAGACTTATGTTAGATATTTGGGAATATTTTTGTAAGCTCCACATTTTACAGGTACACATTTTTAAAATACCAGAAGTTTAATTTTTAAGACGTTATCCTTAACAAGTAATTGAAAAAGTCGTTCTATCAAAATCAGGAAACAAACATTTTGTTTAAGTGAAATTTTACGAGACAGGCAATAGATTCTACTTCTATAAATGGTGACATACAAGCCCATTGTCCACTTGATGGTTATTGGATGCTGTGGCCCATAGACACCTACATTTATTTTCGATCTCGAAGAATTAAAATGTGAAATGTAGATTATTTATCATCTCTAAGGACTTACTAAGATGGAATTCCTTGTCACTAGAATAAACGGTCTCTGGTTCTCTAAACTCACCATATGAAAGCATTATTAAGCGGCTATTTTACCCCGGTGAGCTGTTAGAGCGCGGTCCTTCCTCTGCAGCCTCAGAATAATATTTAAGTGTGGCCCTACCACGTAGAAAAATAACTATTTTTTTTATATGCCTCTACTACGTCATGATATTGTCCTATTAATTAAATTAACTTAATATTACTGTTGCTTTTCTATATCATATAATACTAACGAGTTGTTAATGGTACGGGAGATCCTTTATACACAAGACATTTTAATTTTTTATTGAGATGTAGATGTCTATTGCCCATCATATCTTTTCATAAGTTGGAATGTTTGCTCATTGACCGCGTGTAATGAAAAGGCAGAAAAATACTTTTAATTTTAAAATGAATTTTATTTATGAAATTATAATAACACAAATTTTAAACGTGTTTCACTTTGTAAGAAAATTCCGCTGCAAAAAATTTAAATAGCCGAATATGCCGACGGTAAAAATATCGCTCGGAGGTTAAGAATAGTGACTCTGCGACGTGATATTAATTCTGTAATTTTTAAACTTTTAAAAATAATTCTTATTTAATGTTGTATTACAAACTAATGACTACTATTTACGGCGTCTAAATTATATAATATGTCTGATGATAAAGTACATGATTTAGCCAAGCCATTCGAACTTGTGATATTCCTTGGTTCATCCACTTTCCTGGTCCACTAAAAATGGTTGAAAATATTTGACTTTTAAAAAAAAGAAGCCCCAACTTCAATATCTAAAAGGAATGAAATAATTTTCAATTAAGCAAATTATTATTAAATAACTTTTTTTAGTTTTTAACGTCGGTTTTTAATTTGATTAAATCGCGTTGACTTAGCTAAATAAAAACCGTTTTCACTCTTGCCTAGATAATATCTCTCTTGCCCTTATTAGAATCTAATGGAAGAATAGATGCCGGCAAATTATTCAACTCCTTTTCTGTATGCGTTATGAACAATGAAGCAGACAATTTGGTCTCCCTATTATGACCTGATCTTAAGGCTATAGAGAGTCAAATTACAAACTGAGTTTTTCAAACTTAGTCCTCAGATATGACAATGAAATTACCTACAGGTGACATGAACTGTAGAACCACATGTATACGAGTTAGTAATCTTCAAGAAAAGAACCTTCTCTTTTTTAAAAGGCTGGCATTGCACCTGCAATGAGGGTATCCTTTTTCCACGACTTTTACTGCCACCAGGGCTGCGCCACTAGAAAGTGAGGTATAATATTTGACAGATTTCATAGCGGGGAAGTTAATTTGGTCGGAAAATGTAAAGGTTATCGTTACTGTCTGCACTATTAGCTATATTTATAATAATAAGATTAAAAATAAATAAACCATACCACAGATATTCATAAAAGTATAAAAATTAAAAAAAGTTAAATATGTGCAAAAAAATTAAAGAGCAAACCACTGACGCATTGTTTTGTGTATTAATTTAATACTCTAGAAACTGATAAACTTTGATTGAACACCAGCTTTTCAATTAAATTACACTGTGTAAGAAAAAACTTTACTTCAGTGTCAACTAGCGACATCTGGTGAGCAGAAAATTATTAGCCCTCATTCCCCTGGTGTTTGCAGCTGTTTATGGGTGGCGGTAGTCACCTAACATCAGGTGAGACGCAAGCTCGTTTGCCCCCTCCTTATTTAAAGAAAAAGCCACATACGATCGGGTGGACTGCAATTTCATTTGTCATTTCAGTTAAAAAAATGTCATTTTTTAAATGTCATTTTGTAATGTCAATTTTTAAATTACTTAAAATTATTGTTGAATTTATAATTCAATAAATTATGACATATTACCTTTTACTTGTAATTTAGCGACTCTACTCATCTCAGGGTACTTCGCACCAATCTTTTTGCGATGTGATAAAAACATTTCTCTGTTAATCTTACATAAAATGGTATATACGAGTATTCACATTAAAGCCACGCTGCAGCTATATTATGGTTGTAGCACGACGACTCGATCGGGGAAGGACCGCGCTCTCAAAGAATCAGTGTTAACTAGCAGTTTAATGCTGCTGTTTTTCATATACTGAATAGTTTTTTTTTTTATAAAATAAGGGTGACAAATGAGCACACAGGCTACTTAATAATTAAACACGATAAAATCCGTAAAAAGTAGTTTTATTCAATGTGTAGTGTTCGCGTAAATATAAAAAATCATGATGTATAAGTAATTAATTTGTATTGTAAGCATTATGCACTATTTCTCGTCAGGTATACCTCAAAACTTGAAAACGAGACTGTACAACCAGTGCGTGTTGCCAGTGATGACATACGGAACTGAGACGTGGTCCTTCACTGCTGGCCGGATGAGGAAGCTCAAGGTCGCTCAGCGAGCTATGGAGAGGGCTATGCTTGGAGTTTCTCTGCGTGATAAACTCAGAAATGAGGATATCCGCAGTAGAACCAGAGTGACCGACATAGCCCAAAGGATTAGTAAGCTAAAGTGGCAATGGGCCGGCCATATGGCTCGAAGGACCGACAACCGATGGGGAAGAAAGGTTCTCGAGTGGCAGCCTCGTACCGGCAGGCGAAGTGTTGGGCGTCCCCCCACTAGATGGAGTGACGATCTGGTGAGATGTGCAGGAAGTCGATGGATGCAGGTGGCTCAGGACCGTGTTTGTGGCATTCCTTGGGGTAGGCCTATGTTCAGCAGTGGACTTGTGAAGGGCTGTAATGATGTAAGCATTATGTAAAATATACAAAAGTGATTTTTTGTATAATATAAGTAGTCAAACTCTAACCTTTGTTCGGTACACAACTTTCTTCCAACGTATAAAATTACGATGATGTGTGATTAAAATTAAATTACTTTTGAAGCGGTAAAAATTATCTTTTTTATAAAGGACCCAAGTCGAGCCACCCTAACATTACGACGCCCAAGGGACGATTTGTGGTTGTGCATATTACTACACCACCGCTATAAGGATCCGTGGTGTATTATCTCTTAAGAATGAAAATTCCCTATACCAGTAAACACCGCAGCATCATTCTCTTATTTTCCTTCTCCGGTTGCATATAATTATATTTATTATTTTTATAATTATACTGAATTACAATTATTGTTCAACATGACTTGCATTTTGAATAATGCATATAATATTTCTTAAATATTATGTTAGCTTTATGTCGCAAAAGAATCGTCTAATCTGTAATCCATTTAGGGGTTGATGAATGACTTCCCAATTATTAGATTAATTTTATTCGTCATATTTCATTCATTCATTACAGCGAGCAAAACACCACAGGCGAACATAGGCCTTCCCCATAAATTTCCATATAGGGGGTTTATTTGCCATAGTTGCCACGCCTGACAAGCGGGTTGACTACCAATTTCTTTTTAAATTATTATAAAGTTGTTATCAATAAAATACTGCGACCTATCTCTCGTTTCGGATCCCACTATCGCCATTTACTACACCAACAGGATAGCTTGGGTCATTGGAAGTTATCCATCAAATAAATTATAACCTGACTGAATATAAAGGTCAAAAAATTGAATTACTTTATTTATACAACTATTGTAAATATGATGTATTTTATAGAGTAACTACATCATAATTGATTATATTGTATTTTATCCTATGATTAAGTTTTATCTGATTATTAAAAAAATCAGACCTTTAGTGTAATATTATGAAATGTTATTCAATGTTATAATTTAGCTTACAACGATGGGAAAATAACAAATAAATTCTTATTAGTGGAATGAAAAATTTTGTTCCCTTTATTTAAATATTTTTTTATTATATTTGGCTTATTTTAAAATGAATATTATCATTATTGTTCATTGTAATCTATTTATAACAATATTTTTTTTTTCGAAATTATCCAGCCAGAATTAAAAACTGATAGTAATTAATTATAAATGTTAATTAAAAGCAGTTTAAGTATATGCCGATATAACCCCAATTGTTTTTTGTTTATCGTCAACAATAAAAAATGTTAATTTCCAGTGTTTCGTATTTTTACACTTTTTAATAAATTACTAGTATAGCTCACGTAAATTTATCAGTACAAAATACATTAATTTAATTAAATATATTTAAATGAAATGCAAAAAAAGTATTTAATTTAAAATGTTAATTGTAATACTTACTTTTGAATAAACTTCATTGCAGAATGTTCGATAATTTCGTCTCATTTAATCAACAGTCGAAAAATTACAAATATTGGTTTGTACTTTAATATCTCAAAGAATAAAAAATAAATAAATTACACTTATAATTTTAATGTGTATTTATCACTCTTATGTAATTTTCGAAGTCACTTTTACGGGCACTAAACGTTGAACCGCGGTCGTACAGAGTTTGCGCGGACGTACACCATTTCCAAGCGGCCTCGCGCTGTAAGAGATTAAGTGAGACTGATTTCCCGCGTTCCGCCAAGACAGAAACATGCTGCCAGAGATTATAACTGCAGAGGTAAAAGCCGCTGCAAAACAAATTGGCATTGATTGATCGAATGGCTGAGCTGAATTAAAACTATGCAAATGCAAACATCACTTTCATTCACACTTAGAACCTAGATTTATTTTTGTAGAGTTACTAAACTAGCTGTTTGGAGAATGCGGATTGATTGATTTCGATCAGTTAC
Organism: Parnassius mnemosyne; assembly: GCA_963668995.1. NCBI lineage: Eukaryota > Metazoa > Arthropoda > Insecta > Lepidoptera > Papilionidae > Parnassius > Parnassius mnemosyne. The sequence goes on from CAVLGL010000086.1 coordinate 28,163,979, forward strand.
GTCATTAAATAGGAAATGTTTTAATTTTATTACTGGGTAAATGTTTATAAAATGGGCGAGGTCGGAACATTTTTATAGAGTTAACTATAACATTTCATACGTACTTTTTTTATGATGCACTAAATGGATCTCTGAAGTCAGATGCCAGTACGACTAAAATTAATAATAACAACTCTTGTCTTTGTAAAACTGAAGTGACGAACTTACAGTTGACCTGATGGTAAGTGACTACTGCAGTCCATGGACACCTGTAACCCACTATAAAGAAGAAGACTGATGCGTGGTACTTTTGATGACTGGGTTGCTTTACAGCCTGTAATGACTCTATATCCTTTAGACCGGAACACATCAGTGCAAGTACTTTTATTTGGTAACATATAGAGGTAAAATAGTGGTACCTACTCAGATTAACTCTTAAGCAAGGAAAAGTGTCCCCCCACTTAGCATACAACTAATTTCTCTTTCTCTTTTTTAAAAAAATCACCCCTACCCTAGAATTTTCTCCTGTATCGTAGAGACAGATCACACACATATATTTTACAAGGACAAACGTCCAGACCCGGAACAATTATTTGGCCATACAAATAACTGTTCCGTGTGGGATTCGAACCCGCGACTCTCAGCGCTGCAATTCTATGTTAAGACACTGTGCCATGCAGTAGTCAAATTTAGCAGCGGTAGCTTAGTAGTTTTATTTACGACATGAAATTTCATAGTACCTATGCGGGTAATTCGAGTACGATCCGTACTGGCGCCAATAAAATTATGAACTGCACTTTAAGGCATTATATTAAAGATTCACGCATATGAGGTCAAGAAAAACAACGCGAGAAAATCTAAATGAGTAAACTCAGGCAAACAAAGAAAGACCAAAAGCTGTGTACATTACAAGTGACGCCAAAACCATACGCAATTTCTTGATATTCACTCAAGCACACATCTCTCTTCTTTCTTTCATTTACATCCCGTGAAAGTCCACTGTTGGATGCACACATATGCTCCTTATGCCATTTTAAAATTATGAGATATGAAATTTTGCAAATGATTTAAGATGCATAGAGGCTCAGGACCAAGCTTAAGGTTTTCCTTGGGAGAGACCTATGTTCAACAGTAGACTTGTGAAGTTTTCTAATGATGATGATGATGATATCTTGTGCGTGAGTGCTTGTTATTACAATAAGTCGAGCATGGTTTTGGCTTGGTTTCGGCGTAACTTAAATTACGCCGTACTCCCTGTATTTCGTTTGTTTATTTATTTAATACTAAAATAAATAAATAAATAGAATCTGAATGACAAAGAAGAGTGTGGTTTGTAAGATGATGTTGTGACCAGGATTAAGAAAGGAATGCTTCGGTGGTTTGGTCATGTAGAAATAATGAATGAATAAAGAGTGACAAAGCAAATTTATTTTACAGAGGTGAACGGCAGAGTCGGGAAGGGACGCCTTAGGCGAAAGTTTAACGACCAAATTGGTGATATATTGAAAATGGATCAAATTAAGAGTTCCTTTAATCGATGAGCGTGCATACGCAGGTATATGGATGTGAAGGAAGCGAGAGAGGTGTAGCAGGATGAAATATATAGTCTCTGCCTACCCCCCTGGGTAACAGGCGTGAGTGTTTAATATGTTAATAACATACATATACGTGGTATATATGCGGCCTAAATGCATGTGCACGGACGTGCTCGGTCCTCGGTTGACTTACTCTACACTTGTATAAGTTAAGCATCCTGTTGCTAGGCACCAGTCTCCTTCTGATATTGGGCTGTAGTAGGACTACAGCGTGAATTGGTGGACTGCATAATTATGCTTAGTCATATACGTAAACCTCACGCCTGTCCCCAAGAGAGGTAAGCAGAGGCTATAGTCTTCCGTTTGGCATGATCCTGACACATCTCTCTCTATTCTTTCACATCCAGATAATATCTAAGCATACCTACATGCTCGTTCTGAACCGTAACTTGGAGATGGTACAAATGACTGTAGCTTGCGTGCGCAAAAATTACGCTTTTGTAGGATATTATGGGTCTTACGGATGCTTTATAAAGGTGGAGCTTGTATCTTAAGAACAGTTTGCACTTGCTGTTAACTAACGGCTGGAGGTAACTAGTGACGAATTTTGTACGGTTTTGGACTTCGCGAATGTCATACCATGGTTGAATATAACTTCTAGGTATTTGGCCGTTGGTTGCCAGGGGATTTGGCGGCCGTACAGGTTGATCATACCTAACGATTTCTTGGGGTTTCTGATTTGACGATTGAAAGTGGAGATTCTTTTAAATCGTATTGCTACACTTTTCTCAGGCTTCACTTTGATTAACCATAAGCGGAACCAATGGCATAGCCGATTGACGGCTATTTGGTGCATCTTGGTGCGGCACATTTTATTGGGATGGGCGACAAAAAGTGCCCTGTCATCTGCGAAAAGAGCAGTATTCACTACCGGGTCCTTCGGGATGTCATGAATAATGTGAAGAGTAGTGGGAAGAGGACGGAGCCTTGTGGGGGTCCAGCCTTGAGGGGACGCTTTGTAAAGCGAGTACCCTCTATTCGATAGTGAAAGTGGCAATTGGCAAGAAAGGCTCCGATGATGTGGATGACCCTATCAGGCACTTTGACTTTATACAGCTTGTTAAGCAAGCCGTCGTGCCAGATTTTGTCAAACGCTTTTGCAACATGCGTTTTATTTGTCGGAGGTTAAATCCTTTCAGAATGTATTATGTGAGGCAAAGTAACTGGTTTTTGCACTTATGTTCGGGTCTGAAGCCGAACTGCTCATTTGGAAGAAGTTTGTTGGTGAAGACGTATTTACGAAGGCGATTCAATAAAAGTCGCTCGTAAACTTTCCCCAGTATGCTGAGGAGACTAATTGGTCTGTTACTAGAGACAAGTTGCAGGTTTTCCCCGATTTCGGGATTCCTATTACGTCTGCTTCTTTCCATACATCCGGTAAGGAGCAGCTTGAAAGAAGAGCATTGTATATGCCAACTAGGAGGCATACTAGCGGCGCGGAAAGAGATTTTAGTACACTGTTGCTAATGCCATGGGGGCCGGGTGCTGGTTTATTATTAAGGCTTTTAATTTCATCTGTGACTTCGTCGACAGTCACAGGTTCTAGTGGGTCGCCCGTAGGTGGTAGTGCAGACTTACGCTCGACCTCCGCTTCGACCTCTGCAAGGTGAGTGGTATCTGTAGGTTTACTAGAGGGGGTACATTGGCTCTCTAAACTGTCAGCGAGGCAATCTGTCTTTTTAGAGTCGTGAAAGGTGATCGGGGTTTCCTGGCCTGATAAGAGGTGGCATACGTTAGGATTGTTCTGCTTTCAAAGCTCGCGTCAACAGCCAGAAGGCAGTTTGCAATGGTTCGATGTCTATCAGCAGATTATCCCACTTATCCTGTATAAACTCTTAAACGCGCTGTTTTATCTCGTAAGTTGCGCAGTTGGATTTTGTTATCTATAGTACTATAGTGATCTTATTGTCTTTGGGCCGTGTTTTTCGCTCTAATCAGTTGTCGAATATCACTCGAAAGCTTTATGTATTAATTGCTCGACACACGAACCTTACGAGAGCATTCTTCAACTATAGAGGTGAGATGAGCCGATAGGACGCCAATCGCCTCATTGGCCTCCTCAGGCGAGTCTATCTTATACGGAATTTTGTCTAGATGCTGTGAGATCGTAGACTCGAGTTTGACCTCGAGTTTACGCCAGTCTACGATGGTTTTGGTCTGAAAGACCTGCGGAATGACCCAGCTACATTAGGACTGGTCTATGGTCCGATTCAAGATCTAATAATGTTTCAATTGATGATATCGACAAACGGACATCACTACGTTAAGGACGTCCGATTGGTGACTGATAGCGAATGGGTAGTGAGTTGGAGTCTCAGGCGCGATAACTTCGAAATTAAATCGCTCTGTGAGATCGAACAATGCATTACCATTGGGATTGTTTGTAAGCGAGTTCCAGGAGGAATTCTTACAGTTGAGTTCTGCAGCTATTATGACACTAGAACCTAAGTTAAATAATTTTGCGATGTGGGATTCAACTATGCGTTTGAGTGGCGGTAGATAAGTCGATATGATGGTAAATGGCGGATGGCCAGAGAGAGCTACCTTACATACAGAAACTTCAATGTTGGTTAACTGGAGGGCGTCGACTGGTACGCATTGCAAGGATATTTTGTAGTAGATCAAGGTGCCGTCTCTAGGGCTGGTCAACATGTTATTTCAAACTAAGATGTAGTTTGCGATCTTAGGATCGCGATGGCTAGGTTTCAAATGTCTCTTGCGCTACCATTATGTTTACATTGTGGTTGCGCAGGAAGAGCGCAATCTCGACTTTTTGGTTTCTGAGGCCGTCCGCGTTAAAGAACGCGACAGTCATAGAGCGTGGTTTAGTTCTACCGAGATTTTGTGCTGCTATTCTGATATTTAGAAGAGGTGTTTAGGCATACTGGAAAGACCAGATTGCGTCGATATTTCTGTGTGCTCAACCATAGAGTTGAGCTTGTACTGAGGTGAGGTAGCTCCGCGGAGTTTGCGGGTCAAAGAGGAGAACTCAGCAACTTAGATATTTCTTATGAAGCCGCAGACTAGCGAGAAGTCTGCGGCGAAGGAGGATAAGCCTTGGGGGACGGGCTTCAATTTTGGGGCCTGGGAAGGCAGCACTGGCCGTAAGGCCACAAGAGCCGGCGGTTTCACCCAAGAGTTGGGATTTGGCGCGGGGGGCGCGGGAGGGCTGGCACCTTGCTTGACCTTCCCGACGACTGTGGCGGGCTTGGTGGCGACTTGACACCGAAGACTGTGCGTGTTTGATGGCAACAATTGACGCATCTCGGGGGTTCAACCGTCTCGGGCGTGTGGGGGCAGTAAGCGGTACCGTAGTCACCTAGGCACTTGACGCACCTAGGCTTGGCGTAGCAATTTCGGGCCGAGTGGCCGTACAGTTGGCACCGATGGCACTTGCCAACGATGCCCCTGTTTTCGGAGGCTTCATCTGCTATCTCCGTGAGCTTGCAAATGTGCCGAATGTTAAAAATTTCCTTGCTTTCCGAAGACAGGTCCAGGATGACAAGGCAAAGATCTAATAATCGTTTCTTGTCGGTCTGGTGGTGCATTATATGCACCTCCCGGATCGGGAGATTTTCGAATTTTAGGTTGTCTAAAATGTGGACAGCCTCGAACTCCTTGAGGAGGCCTCGGACGACCACGCGCAGGTTACTGTCCTCGGGGAGGGCGTTCGTGTTGGGCGTATTTACGAAAATTCAGATGCTCTGACCGGTGTTGGGCATCTTTAGGCAGTATATTTTTTAGAGTTCAACCAATTGGAAAGGTTATTCCATTTAGTTTTGTCTTAAAAAATGATTGGTTGCGGCGTCTTTTTCCTACGTGCAGCAGAGAATTTGGCCGCAGGATTCCGGGGTTGAGCACGCGTCATGGTGGCAGGCTTTTTGTCGGATTTGTGGTGGGGGACGAAGAGGCCGTGTTAGGCTCGGCTGCCTTTTTTGGGGCAGCGCATTTGTGCTTTTTGCTTTTTTTGGACGAGGGTGAAACCTTCGTGAAAACCTCGGACTGGCGCGGGACACGCGAGTCAGTCTCCACATCGGAGCCTGATTCCGCATCCAAGAAGACCGGAAAAGAGCCGCGGGTGGACATGGCGTGGGGCGCGGGGAATGTGGCCTCGTAAATTGTGTCTATGGACACAGGGGTTGTAGGTTCGGTGCTCGGCGACAGAGGGTCGTCGATCCGCACGGTCGAACGGTTTATAGGGCCTCCTATCCTTTATACCTCTTTTAATTATACTAAATTATATATAACCATTAATTACATTATATATACCTATAGTTATATAACTATTTTAATTACACTCTATCTTGCACCCACGACACTACTACTTATTTCGACAACCACGCGATGATAGGGGATAGCGAGTAGTGTACTATAATTAACAAAATTTATTAGTTTGGATTTTGAAAATATAATATTTATGTAATTATTTTTAAATGTTAACGACTACCTTGATCTCAATGTAACTAAACTATAATTAATTAAGAAGCAATGACGAACTTATTCATTTATTTAATTAGATTACCACCAAGTTAGACGCAAAAACATTATTACTTCCGATTAGATGATTGTGGAGTAAATGTAAGACATTTATTTTTAGCAAATTAACAGAATCAGGCGTTACTTTGCGGTAATCCATTATATTTAACTCCCCTCCCTCACCTCACCTCTAAGTTAGCCACCGCTGAGTCTAATTCTCCTGATAACGCCTTATTTGATTTGTCTGGTTGTCTTTCTTAGTTTAGTGCTGTAGGGAGTAGTGGTGTTGAGATTAGTGGTGAAATAGTTTTTATTTAAATTAATAATTTTAACATTTTTAATCTTATTTAGCTCTTTGAAGTCAAAGAATAGAAGTAGTTTAAATGTTTTCTTTCAGCTGAAGCACCAATAACCAGCTTATAAAATTGGAAAAAGATATCATGTGGAATATATTAAGTGATTCCAATTTATGGTTTCACGAACGTTTATCTTATTGTTGTCAGTTAAAACAATCAAACTAAAAAAATATGCTACAGTCTATAATACCGAGAAGTGGCGGGTAAGAATATCTACTACCCCATATAATGCCGCGGGTTTCGTAAGAGCCGACAGAGGGAAACGGCATCTTCCTAATAACGACTAAAATTAAAACACTGCTTCCCAAGTGAGCCAACTATTTTTTTTCGTTTTTAACCTCACACTGGGATTTTCTCCTGTGTCGTGGAGGCAGTTTACAAACATAAATTGCACGAGGACAAACATTCAGACCCGGAACAATTATTTCCAGGCAATACAAATACTTGTTCCGTGCGGGATATGAACCCGCGGCCCCCAGGCAACCACTCATTGTTAAGCCACTGCGCCACGGAGCCGTTAATCTATGCTTCCTATAAGGCAGAATTTTGGGGGAGGCCTATGTTCAGTCTATAATATACGCCCCGCTGCGAGACTCCTCTCATTTCTAAGAGGGTTATTCATCTTTTAGTCCTCCGCGCTTCAGAGTTTAGCGGAAGTCACGTCTTCAGGTATACAGGTTACCTCATTTTCCTTCATCACTGAGCACATTTTAAATTAGCATTAAAAATTGCATTTAACAATTTCATACAAGGCGGTGTTCGAACCAGTGTTGCTCGTGTTTTGTGAAATTTACGGTGAGCGCCTAGCCCCTGAGCTAACACGGTTATCAATGTAAAGTTTGATAATTAAAGTTGGTTATTACGATGACGTTAATTATAATAATCCAGTATAAGCTACGTAGTTACGCCGAAAGGCCGCTAACCCAAATCATCCCGTGGATGTCGTAAGAGGCGACAGAGGGAAACAAACTAATAGACGGGAGCAGCATCTACCTAATTACAACTAAAATAAAAACTGTGATTGATAATCCATCTAGCAAGCGTGGCAACTATGACCACTCCGTGTTGCAGTGGCTCCCGCATGAATTAAGTATTGGTATTGCCTGTAAATAATTGTTTCTGGTAATTGGTCTGGATGTTTGTTCTTGTAAAATGTATGTTTGTTACTGCCTCCACGATACACGAGAAAATCCAAGTGTGGATATAACGTTGTGTTAAGAAATAAAAATAATCCTGTAGCAAATATCTTCCCAATGAGAACATCTATGGACGAGTCTTATGATCTTAGCAGTAGTGGACTTTTAACAGGCTGTAACGGTAACGTTAATCTGGTATAATACTGAATGGTGGATCTTCTTTCCTGCCCAGGTTTTATTTTTCTCTTCTTTATCATCAGCCTGCACAAATACACAATTGCACAAATTGAATACCAGCTTAAAATAGCAGCTTAACGCTGCTGTGTTTCGTATGTTGAATGTAGAGAACCGGAGACCCTTTTTACTGGAAACGAGGCATTTCATCTTAGTCGTCACGGGTGACAACGCATCTGCATTTTGATTCATAGATTTATATGTCTATGGGTCACACCAATCAGTTACCATCAGGTGGACTGTGTCCTCGTTTATCACCCTTATCCTATATAAAAAATCACTGCACACACTGCAATGTACATGGGCTATTCTAATTAAGTGAAATATGAAATAAAATTAATTTTTACGGATTATTTCGCGTTTAATTTAACTTTTTAATTCCCGACGTTTCGGATGCTTTACAGCACTCATGGTCACGAGGGGGACTGAGGTATTTGGGCTAACTATGACATCGGGACATTACTACTTTCAGTTTTTAATATTAATTTTTAATCCGATCTACGCAAAATGAGCTTATAGTATCTTGAAGTCTTGCAGTGGTATGCTTGGGTTTGGATTTAATTTTATTAATTATAGGATCCCAAGCAGATGGCAGCACCCATCCATCTTCTCTATTAAAATTAGGATGTTTTTTAATTTCAATAGCCTCACGAATCATCCTTGGTAGGAACCGGTGTTCTTTTCCGAGGATATGTGGTCTGGCAATTGTAATGTAATGGTTGGGACGATCTTAAACATGTTCACACACTGCAGCTTCAAGTCAGTATATGTTCTTTCACGCGGGTTTTTATAGATCTTTTTGTTTGTCCTATGGAATTAAAAAGTTAAATTAAACGCGAAAAAATCCGTAAAAGTTAGTTTCATTTAATGTGTAGTCTTCGCATAAATATAAGAAATCTTTAAGTGAAATATTGCCAAACTTGGCAAGTGGGTATCTCCATTACCTTCGATGCTGCCTCTCGTCGCCGGTCTAGATATTTTACATCTTGCGTAAACAAGGTGGTTATACATCTATCAGCAACTATGGGATCTTTCTAGGATTTTTCATAGGCACTTCCTACAACACCACAGGGATAAAAGGCCTTGGAGTTCATCCAGGTACGTAGAGAAATCTCTTATATAATAGCCAAGCAATACCGTCAATTTTATTTTTTAATAAATATTATTAATATTTGTGAATTGAGAATTGAGGATTATTCAAAAATATAGTAATAAAGATATTTTTTGTTGAAAGTAATAATGTTCTCGTGTAAACAAAACGAACCCACAAATATTATCGAAACGAGCCACGCGGTTGTAAGTAAGCGGCCTTAAACCGCGGCTTAGGTTGACGGGTTAGTCGGGATTTATTTGAGTTTACTCCGGCGTTTTGTTCCCCATACCAAACCGTATAATAGGAACATTTCTATATAAAAACGTCCAATGATATATATGTCGAGAAGATTTTGCAGTAAAGAAGACTATGCCGACTTATATGTCTTGGTGGACTTCACAACGTGTACTCCAAATATCATTTTTGATTCACAGACACACAGACAGACATTCCATATAAGTTCTCAGAGATGATAATGAGTTTGCGACCTTTATATTAGTTGCCGAGTACCGGAACAAACTTGTGTCTGAAGTCGAGTCTTTGCTGAGCAAAGTCTCGGATTGGGGGCGACTAAATCTAGTCCAGTTTAATCCTCAGAAGACACAAGTTTGCGCGTTTACCGCTAAAAAGAACCCCTTTGTCGTATCTCCTCAGTTTCAAGGCACTCCCCTTCTTGCCTCAGCCAGTATCGGTATCCTTGGAGTCGACATATCGAGTGACGTGCAGTTCGTGGTCACTTGGAAGACAAGGCCAAATTGGCCTCTAAAAAGCTTGGCGTGCTCAGCAGAGCGGGACAGTGTTTCATGCCGGCACACCGCCTGCAACTTTACAAGGCGCAGGTTCGGCCTCACATGGAATACTGTTCCCATCTCTGGGCAGGGGCTCCCCAGTGCCAACTCCTTCCACTTGACCGCATCCAGCGCAGAGCGGCTCGAAACGTCGACGACCAAGCCCTTTCAGATCGGCTCGATTCATTGGCACTGCGAAGAGATGTTGCATCTCTTTGCATTTTCTTTCGCATCTACCATGGGGAGTGCTCTGAGGAATTGTTCGGATTAATCCCAGCCGCCAAATTTCATGAACGCACATCGCGGCAGAACTCCCGAAACCATTCACACCATCTGGATGATTGGCGGTCAACCACTGTGCGATTTAGAAGATGTTTTCTTCCTCGCACGACTTCCTTGTGGAATCGATTACCATCAGCGAATTTTCCGGACCGATACGACTTAGGGACCTTCAAGAAAAGAGCCTACTCCTTTTTAAAAGGCCGGCAACGCATCTGCAATTCCCCTGGTGTTGCGGTTGTTCATGGGCGGCGGTAGTCACTTACCATCAGGTGAGCCGCATGCTCTATAAAAAAAAAAGTTATATTCAGTTTTTCGGTAAGTATGTCTGCAGTAGTTTCTTTACGTGGTAGAGCCATGCTGCAGCTATATTATTGCTACAGTTGCAGCACGAATGGGTCAGCTCGACCGGGGAAGGACCACGCTCTCACAAAATACCAGCGTAAAATAGCAGCTTAACCCTGCTGTGATTCGTATGGTGAGCGTAGAGAACCGGTGACCCTTTTTACTGGAAACGAGGCATTTCATCTTAGTCGTCACGGGTGACCACGCATCTGCATTTTGATTCGTAATCGAGGATAGATGTAGATGTCTATGGGCCACAGCAACGAGCACACAGTCAACCTGATTTCAAGTGGTTACTTACCTTCAGGTGGACTGTGTGTTCGGTTTTCATCTTTATCCTATAAAAAAAAGGAATTATTTATGTCCAATGCACTGTAAATTTATTTTTGTCCTTCTCTTCATATCCTTATAGCAGGATTTATCTGCTACGTGCTGTGTGACACTTGGTTATTTTATTTCATATTTATCAGCACGTGAAAGTAAAAGTATTTTCATTAAATAGTTATATCGTTAAATATTATGTGGAAATCGGAAAAATAGTAATTTGAAGTAAAAATTATATACCAACTGTAAGAACTGTAAGCAGTTAATACTTTTTACTATGGTCTGCTTGATAGAATACGGTAGTCATGCTTTCACAAAATACTAGCTTAAAATAGTAGCATAATACATGGGACATTCTGTTGAGGCTGCACATACGCACTTGTTACTCAATAATTTGACAATAATGGAAGGAACGTGTAGTGACAGCGATAAAGGGTCCACAGCAAGAGGTGACAGAGAGAAACTGTAATTATTTGTACCCATATCTTAATCTATTTTCATTTCATTACGGCCTATAAAATTCCGCTGCTTTCCGCTGAAACATAAGCACCTTCCATAGATTGCCTTAAAGGGGGTTTTGGTATAATTCTAATACCTGGCAGGCAGACTGGCAACCGCAGTTTTTTTTAATAATATTAGAAATGTTATTAGGAAGATCTGTACTATTTCGTATTTTAATTTCACTCTGTTTTTTACTCTTAAACACCTACGTGACGATATGAAGTAGTGGATATTCGTACGCTGCAACTACACTGTACACATCATAATGTTTCAACGAATAATTAAGTTACTATGTTCTCCATTAATATTTTTTATTGATAGTGATATCAAGGATATCAACATTTAACAGTACTACCGGCAATATTCGGTTTGCTATTTTTCTTAATGTCATAACTGTAGGTACTGTGTCGAGTCGCCTTGTGGTTGTGATGTGATACTATGCATCTCACTTCAACCCGAGAGCAGCAAGAGACAGAAAAGTAAGAATCATCAATGTCTTCTTATAGATAGCTTTATAACCATCTCGCTTACGCCAGACGCAAAATAAACAGACCAGCGACGAGGAGCAGGGTCAAAGATCTACGATAGGAGTACCAGAAAGAGACATCTGGTACTCCTATCGTCAATCCGCCTATAAAACCGTAGTACAAATCCCTACAGCGAAAGTGGATTAAGTCCAGCGGTGGAATTTTACAATCTGAGCATAAATAAAATAGCATTATCTAAAATTGTTCGGTTTAAGATTTATAGCACACAACCCGAGTTCGTTACCGGCAGGCACGTATGAAATTGTTGACTGCAATTTCAACAGTTGAATTATAAAAGGGTTACAGATCAGCAAACGCCTACCTTTCTAGGAAGGTTCCGATTGCGCAATAAAAATTCCGTGTCTGCTCAAAATATATTTTAGTTTATCAGTTTTACGTGGTAGAGCCATGCTGCAGATATGTTATGGTTGTAATACGAATGACTCGGCTCGATTGGCGTAGGAACACGCTCTAACAGAAAACGAGCGTAATGTAGCAAATAATACTGCTGTGTTTCGGATGGTGAGTGTAAAGAAACGAAAACCCTTTTTACTGGATACAGACCATTTCATATTAGTTTTCAGGAGTGCGTCTGAATTTTTTTACTAGATGTTTATTGGCTACAGCAACCAGTTACCATCAGGTGGATTCTATACTCGTTCGCCATAAAAATTTAACAGAATTTTTTATTTCATCGTCAATCACTTGTTAAGTCAACACTAATTTTTTTTTAAAGCCAGCACAATTTGAAGTGCTGACTTATTGGCGTCCTAGTTGCGTACTGTGATATCACGGTGACCGAGCTTTCATGGCTCTCTACTCTTGTATAATCGTTGATTATTGCTTTCTTAAATTAATTATTATTTATTTCTATACCTGTCTTTATCTGTTGTTACTTAGTGGGAAGAGAAAGAGCAACTTTAAGTATTTCTTTGATTGACGTCAATTTTTATGAGTCAGACCGAAAATAATAATAACATCATTTAAGATTATGTGAATTCAGCAAACAAGAGCTTTGTGTCTGGAAGCAGTGTGAGAAAATTATCCTGATAATTTTTGCACACGTGATTTATAACTCGAAAACTAATTTTTAATAACAAATAAAATTATTTTTAAAATTTGTGGTAAATTCGAGGCAACAAACTTTTTTTCTAACGTCGTGTATCTGTGGTAGTCTTACACTTGCAAAATTCCACAATTGGACATCCATTTAGGCTCTAAACAATTTAAAAGACATATGAAAGCTTGTTCTGGGAATTTTTAATCTTAAAATTCTAGGGAAACTCACTTCGAATTTTATTGCTGTCGTTAGTCACAGCATCTAAAAAGTTACGTAAAAACATTTTTATGTAAACTTGATTTAAATAAAAAAAGCGTTTATTAAAAACACTTTTTTATCACGCGCATATTTTTAGCTGACTTCAGAAAAACTAGGAGATTCTCGATTTGACCGTAATTGGTTTTTATTATTTTGATTTTGTATCGATGTTACGTGATATCTTTCACTCTATTCTACGCTTTTACAATAGGGCGATCCTTCCCCGGTCTAGCCGTCCCATGCGTGCTACAACCATAATATAGCTGCAGCGTCGCTCTACCACGTATAAAACATACACACCTTGAAGTTTTGTTATTGCTTAGTCCACTAAAAACAATGTTCGAAAACCGAAACGAGTTCTGATTTATTACGTGATCACTGCCAGTAGAAGATCGATAGTTAATTAACATTACCTCGTCTATTAAATTTTTCTGTCATACGAAGTAAACATGTTGTAGTTGTTCATACTAATTAATCTTTGGCCAGTCCATTTGAGCCGGTATTCAATTGGATCCGGATGTTGTAAATATAAGACATATATTATTAGATAGTGTTTTAATATTACTCTATTTGAAGTTGTATATTGTAATTACCAGGGCTCGATTGGATATTATATAAAACTAAATAGTTTGGAAACATTTACAAATATCGACTTAGTATTATGACTTAACTCAAGTTCTTTTTTAAACTTCTCATTTGCACGTCTCATAACGTGAGGTAGTGCTCCAATCTCGACATGTGGCCATACCTCAATTTCGCTACATAAAATCGTTCTTAAACGCTTAGCTAGACATCAAATTCATATTATTTTTATCGTCGCAATAACTATAGACACTGTATTATAAGATTAATTTATTTCTAATTGATTCACTTTATATTACATAACAAAATAATGTAATTGAAAATATATATGGACTGCCGTCCGTTGGTCTGTGCGTCGGTGAGTCTTCTCGCTTAATAGAAATGTAAGTAATAAATTGAGTTATATAGTATTAAATAATATTCCATATATTCTAAGAAGAATCCCTATTATCCCTATTAATTTTTGCTATGGAACTCTTACCTTTAAATTTGAATACCGTTTAAAAGTTATTTATTTTTTAAAAGTTATTAAAAATAAAAACGCTCATGAGGCGTGCACTTTTGAATTTTTCAAACTATTTTTATTCTCGTCTGCGAACCCTTTCCATTTTTAGATTTAGCACTGTGTTCTCTTATTTCACTAATTCAAGGTTGACTAAATTTCGCGTTATTTGGAACCTACAATTTGTAATATGTACTTTAGAAACGAAGCTAATGTTAACTCAACTAAATAAAAAATGAGACCAGCCATGCAGGCCATGAATTCGATTCCCACCCGCAAAAAGTTTATTTGGTCTTCAAATGAATGTTCCTATCAACTAGACCATGCAAAACTAAAGAGAACATCTTAATGTATCCTTTTCCTACCGACTTCAAAAATGAGGAGGTATTTAATTCGACTGTAAGTTTTTCTATGTGTTACCTCATAACTTTTTTCTGGGTGAACCGATTTCGACGATTGGTTTTTTATTTGAAAGCTAGTTCTTCTCATGTGGTTTCATATAAAGATCATTGATCAAGGTCAGACCAATAGTTTTTGAGTTATTCTTAATAATTTATTTTTAAGTCGATTGTACAAATTTTTTAATTTTAAATTATTTATCTTTTATTTAAGTCAAACTTCTCCCGTATCTCTTTCTAACATTACTATATAAAATGTTCTAGGCGACGGCTAGCACGTACGTGATACTTGTGAACAGATGCTGTCTGCGGGGGCTTGTTTGCTCGGGCTTATGTCACATTTATTAACTTTAAATTTTCATGGTTTCTCATGAATATTATTATTTTTTATAGGATAGGGTGACAAACGAGCACACAGTCCATCTGATGGTAAGTGGTTGCTGTGACCCATAGACATCCACATTTACTCTCAATAAATAATCAAAATGCGGGTGGCGACCCGTGAGGACTAAGATGAGAGGAATGACTATTTTCGAGTAAAATGGGTCTCCGATAAATGTGCGTTGCCCGGGAATATTACTATTGAATATGCTTTCATTACCTATAGGTCTATTTCTTTTTAAACGAAATAAAAAATATTATATTACTGGCCTTTAAAAATGACAAAACAGGGGATACCTAAGGAGTTTATTTTAACGGTAATTCTCCGTACAGAGGAAGTGTTGACGTTTGGGAAACGCACTAGCACTTAGAAGTGAGTTGCGCTATTGAGGGTCGCGGGTTCGAATCTCACAGGGAACAAGTATTGGTCTACTGTACAATTAAATATTCCAGGTCTGGATGTTATTCCTTATGTAGATAATAAGTATGTGAATTGGCTTCACGAAACAGAATGGAATTACAAGTGTAAAGGTAAAGAAAGTTTTTAAAAAGAAAAAAGATGTTATTTGCCCATCCCAAATAAGCAGACGTAAATATCTTAAACGATTTTTATAGCAATTATAAAAGTCCCAGTCAACAAAATGGATAATCAATCGAAAAAAGTTAGTTTTATATATGTGGTACAGCCATGCTGCAGCTATATTTCTGGTATACTTATAACAGGAATGGGTCGGCTCGACCGGGGAAGGACTACGCTCTCACAGAATACCAACGTAAAATAGCAGCTTAATTCTGCTGTGTTTCGTATGGTGAGTGTACAGAACCGGAGACCCTTTTTACTGGAATCGAGGCATTCCATCTTAGTCCTCACGGGTGATAACGCATCTGCATTTTCATTTGTAATCAAGGATAAATTTAGATGTCTATGGGCCACAGTAACCACTAACCATCAGGTAGACTGTGCGCTCATTTGTCACCCTTATCCTATAAAAAAAGTAGCCCTGGAAAGTTTTTTTTTAAAGAATAGAGTGAAAAACGAGCACACAATCCACCTGATGGTAAGTGGTTACAAAGTGCTCGCATTTTTAAATAAATCAGAGACAGCCTTCTCTGTGAACAAGCCGATTTGTATTTCTGTACCATAGGTAATTGTTTCTTAAAAATATTGTTGTTATCGCTGAATTCCACGAGTTCGAAGCGAGGATTTTACATGAATCAACGTGCATTTATTGAAGGATCATATTTTATAAAGTATTTTTATCACAAAGAAAGTCAGCTAAACGAAAGTAAAGACGATGATATATCGTAATAAGGAATATCAAGAAGCAGAATATTAAATTCATCTGGAATACATTATTTCAAATGATTTGTGGAAAGTAAAGAGCACGCTTGATTATTGCTCAAAACGGATTTAGATGTTACGTGAAATATTAGACAGCGGACTTATTTGGCAACAGCAATACGTGTCAAGTTATAAAAAGCTTCTGTTTGTTCAGAATTTAACATTTTCATTTTTCAAGCAATTGTTAAATGAAACTAATTTTACGGATCTTATCGCGTTTAATATCAAAAATTAATATATAAAAACTGATGATAGCCGGCCTAACTAAACCTAACAAAATCCGTAAAATAGTGTCATTTAATATGAAATATTCAAATAAATATAAGAAATCAATAAAGTAATTTTTTTAAATATCTTATTAAAGAAGAAAGAAATAACTATTTAATTGATACACACATTTTAAACACATTTAAAACATTAGCATATACAAAAGCTGCTTACATATTAACAATTAAGAAAGAGTATATCATCATCATCATCATCATTACAGCCCTTCACAAGTCCACTGCTGAACATAGACCTCCCCCAAAGAATGCCACAAAGAGTATATGCTCCTCATTAATTAAAACCATGAACACATCACATCATTAACTAATATATAATTGAATAGAAAATTACGGAGACAATCATCGATAATGGGTAAAATCGGTGATTATATCTTACGTAAATTAAGAGTTAACTGGTTCCCTGTCCGCGTAATAGACAAAATAGGTAAACAATCGAAATGTTCATATTATATGATTCATGGGACAGGAAAAGGGTTAATTAACTCTATACCCGCCTCTTTATATGTCATTTAATTAAAAGAGGAAGAGAGCTGCTTTAAGCGTTTCTAAATTTTACGCCGATGTTTATGAGTAAGGTACTAAAACATTTGCAAAGCAATACATTAAATCTAAACACAGTTAAAGTTAAAAAATAATGGTAAAATTGAACATTTTGTACAACCGAATTAAATATAAATAGAATGAGAACATCATCAATATAGTAGAAGTCAGTTAAATACGCACTATTAAGAACAACTCAAAAACTACTCGTCAGGTATTGATCAAATTTATATGGGACTACACAAAAAGTGCCAGCATGCAAATAAAAAACAGGGAACACATAAAAAATACATTAGAATTGAGCTTTTTTTGAAGACGATTAAAAAGAAGTTTGTGTCTTAGGTTTAAAACTAAAATCTGTATCACGAAATAAATCCCGCGGAAGAATACGAACTGAAATTTTAAGTATGGAATTAAACAGCTGCAAATACGGTCCATCAGTAAGTTTAGCACGAATGTTTAAACCTTAAAACATGGTGCGTCGAGACAGAAGAGGCCCCGTCCACCGCGCTGCAGTAACAAACGACGCCATTTTATCCACGTCAAGTTTTAAATTCTCAACGTTACAGCTGAGCACACTTACACCATCACCTGACATTTATTCTCTCCTTCACTGCATTGTGGACAAACCGAAACCAGTCAAGTTTTTGCCAGATACTGATATCATTCTACCTCAAATTAACTCAATGCTACATTGATGAATGAATCGTGGCGATGCGGTTTATACTTCTTTAATTATAAAGACACTTCTTAAGTCATATTTTGAACAATTTTTTTAATACTTAAAAAAAATTAAACTATATGGGTGTTAGAGGTATTGCCGGTGATTGGTTTCAAAGCTATCTCACGGACCAGAAACAATCTGTGAGGATTGCTCGGGCTGTGAGTCTGCCACAAAATGTATCTTTTGGTGTACCGCAGGGCAGCATACTTAGCCCCACGTTATTCACTGTCAATATCAATGATATATATGACCTACCCATGAAAAATGCTGAAACGATATGTTATGCCGATCATACTGCTATCGTATTCCATGGCTCAACGTGGAACGATGCTTTGTGCAGTTCTAAAAGAGGTCTAACACAGACATTATTTAGCTACAAAATAATCTCTTGACCCTAAATACCAAGAAGACAGCAGTCACTGCGCCAGTACAACAAACAGGGGTAACGGTTCATGAGCCTTCTTGCACAATCAAATCGCGTGCCTGTAAGACCTTGAGTAGATCCATTGTCATCAAATATCTCGGTGTCCTCGTTGATGATCGTTGAAAATCACATAATAGCTCTTTCGGATTGAGTCAGGAAGTTTATTGGTGCTGTAAGCATCTACGTAACATAGGAGGCTTAAATACTCTAAGATCTGTGTATTATGCGTTATGCCAGTCGCTTATAACTTACTGTATTACTTGCTGGGGAAGTGCAGTAAAACTTTCCTGATCCGAGTTGAGAGAGCGCAAGAGAGATTGTTTAAACGAAGAGTATTCCGCTTGCCAACTCCCGCTATCAACTTTGCTTTTTCTAAACGTTTTGGGCAATTCCTGAGAAATCAAGTGTACAAATCCGTCCTTAAGTATTGTGATATAAAAGAAAAATCAGCGGTGGAAGCTAAAAGATAATAAAGCTGCAGTGATGACCACGTATAGGTATTTTATATTCTAGACGTTTCGTGCTCACTTCATATAATACATAATTATTATAAATTTGAGACCTTAGAAGCAAATGTATGTCATAACTAGGTGTTGCCATCAACGTCGCCCGCGTGTAATTTAGGCTTTTAATTTTTTTGCGCGGAACCCTTATTCTTTTTCTAAAATAAAAGTAGGCTAAGTTACTCCTTATAACATTAGCCTTTCGGAGATTAGCTGGAACAAACCAAACAGACAAAAATATAAAAAATTGCGTTTTTTTTATAAGTATTATACGTTCATCATTAAATAAAGAGCAGTTATTTTGACATTACAAACATACATTTCAATTTTATTTATTTGTATAGATAGAGCTTCTAAGGTGATAATTCTGTCAACTTTCTTCTTTTTAAATATCAATGATCAAATTTGTATGAATTTTTTTTGATAGGGTGACAAACGAGCGCACAGTCCACCTGATGGTAAGTGGTTGCTGTGACCCATAGACATCTACATCTATCCTCAAAAAAGAATCAAAATGCAGATGCGTTGTCACCCCTGAAGACTAAGATGGATTGCCACGTTTCCAGTAAAAAGGATCTCCGATTCTCTATACTCACCAAACGAAACACAGCAGAATTAAGCTGCTATTTTACGCTGGTATTCTGCCAGAGCGTGGTCCAATCCCGGTTGAGCCCACATATTCGTGCTACAACTATATTACTAATATAGCTGCAGCACGGCTCTACCACGTGTAATTACTTGCAGAAGATTAAATTGTATAATATATGTATTCAACATTTTATTTTTGACCTTCATGACACGCAAATCTGTAAAATGAACAGTAAAACAACAATACATTAGCGGTCATGGCATTTCGGTGAATTAATTAAATGATATTATTAATTATCACGAAACGTGAAACATGTAGCAAAATGTTTCAACGTAAATTTTGTTCATCATTATGTAAATGAAGTTATTTGTAAAAGAAATATATTATAAGGATGCAATTTAACTTCCCTTCAATTAAGAAAAAAATATAAAGCCTTAATTGTTTTTTATACAGACTACAAACTAACCTCCAGGCAAAGGCCAACATACCTTACATCCTAAAAATATCCAGACCTAGAACTTACAGGTCCGATGTTTAGTGGAACTTATAACAAAAAAGGATGCGCCAACCGTATCACTTTTCTAACATGTAGTAAAAGGCAACTAATAGGATATTGGGATTGTAATTGTGTAGGCGATGGGCTTATCAGTTCTTTCAGATTTTTCTACCTAAGCTCATATTTTGGCTAAACGTAGCCCTAATATCTCGCCGCTCTTTGCAGTCTACCTACCTTTTTGGGGGATTACAGGCGTGCCGTTATGTATTAAAGAATCTTCAGAATCAATTTAATAGAATCAGGCGTTGCTTTGCGGATATCCATTATATTAACGATGTCAAAAAATTATACAGCTATGATCCGCGAAATAAATTAAAAGATGTGTCTTACCTACTTTGAAGAGCACCTCTCGCCCTCCCTCAATTGCGTGCACTATTCCCGTCGCCACAAATCCAAGCAAACCTCCCAACACCACCATACTAGGAAAAACACACCACTGTCGATAATACGACACGTGCTTCGCTTCTACTCAAGCATTCTCAGGTTAAGTAGACTCTGCTGGGGATGACCGCTGAGTGAGCGGCGAGCCAAAACAGGTGCTAACAATTCTGTGCTCTGTACATATCAAACTAGCTAAGACACATTATTTTATTTTATTACGAGGATCTTGGCAGGTTAATTTTTTAACATAGTTAACTTCAGAATCTTAAAAAAGCGTAAAACAATATTTATCAATTCAAACAAAGAAAGCGTTCAATCAGTCTTTACATACTTCCTTAAGACAGACGTAGTTCTGCACTGCTAGCTTCTTACTATGTATAAAGTACTCAGTGACCACATGAGAAAGCTCAAAGTGAATCAACGCGCTTTGGAGAGGGCTGTACTGGGGATTTCTCTGGGTGATAAAACCGCAATAGTTCGTACACGAGTAGAATAAATAACATAGCAAATAGATCATTATGGACTATGTATTTGACGGCTTTCGGGAGCAGTGCCTTCTAAATCCGCAGCAAGCTTGTATTTTCATGGCCTAAAAATAAATTTTCCGGGTTTGGATATTTGTTTTTGTGTAATTAATGTCTGTGGAAATAGCGTTTTTTAAACATTTATGCATTAATAGCGCTGTACAGTAGCTACACAAGCAGTACAGTAGTTTAGCAGTTTTTTCAACATAACATATAATTCTCTTTAGAGATACGTATAAAAGATGAAAAGCCTTATCTTGGGAACAGATTTGTATAAGCTTCATTTAGATCTAACATGTTCTTTTAACTGCACCAAATCTTTTTCTTTATTTTCCACATATTGGTTTTTTTTTACTAGCACAATATAAACACGCAACGCATGCAAAATGGCGACATTGTGTCACGTATACTGATTATCAGTTTTAAATTTTAAATTGTACTATGGCAGTTATTTATTTTTTTAGTTTTATATCACTGTCATGGACAGAAGTCATATAACTACTGTATTTACAAAAGTGTACAATGACATCATGAGAATAAGTTTTAGAAGAGAGTTTACATACAACATTATTTAGAAATAAGATTTTAGTGATACTATAATAACACCTGAAGCTTTTTATGCAAAAGACAGCATTCAAAAACAGCTTCTACGAGTATACAAATTTAATTATTAAATCAGATTGAAGTGTTAGTAAATACTTAAAGTTGTATAGTAGAGTTTCATATTTTGATTAAGAACCCTAAGCTTACTTAGATCCCATAATGCAGACTTTATACAGCTTGAGCTGTATAACTCATAAACCACCCTTATAAGGGTAGAAGCTCTTTTCAACGCTCTTATACGCTTTTAAGAACTCTAAGTTCTATGTGGGCTGGTATATTGGTGTTCATAACGCTTGTGTGCTGCTTGGGATATACACATATTTACACTCGAAAATCATTTCCCTCCTTTTAGGTTAGTCGGGTAAAAAAGTAGGGTGAAATGTGGGTGAGCCTGCCATTAATCTGGAAGAATTGCCAACCAACGTATATGAAAGTTTGTTGAGTGGCAAACTCATAGTGGCAATGAAAGATCTGATCTGAACCTGATTCTATGAATGGTGGCTATGTGCAAGGAAGAGGGGGAGGTTCGTCTGTGATCTTTACCACAGTAAAGTTAAAATATTGTAACATTACAACCTATATACATCTCACAGCTGGGCACTGTTCGCCGCGCTGTCCCAATGCGAGTTGGCGGACTTCATATGCCTTCGAATTTTTTTATTTCTATGACATTCCGGTTTCCTCAACATGTTTTCCTTCACTGTAGAACACGCGGTAAATTAGTATTTACCAGCTGCAATTAATTATTTCATTGGTGCCGGTGGGGTCAAACCCGGGTTGATAGTTACTGCGAGCGTTTTGCCCCTTAACTACAGAAGAAGCTTAAATTTATAGCATGTACTTTTATTTTATTCGGTGTAGTCTCCATGTATCAATATTTAAATCCAAATATAAAATATAAAAATTCAAATTCGTGATACAATCATATAGTTGCAATTATATGATTGCATCACGAATTTGTCTGCTCTACATGGGAAGGTTTTTTCTATGTGGTAGAGTCACACTGCAGCTGTTATGGTTGTAGCACGAATGGGTCGGCTCGACCTGGGAAAGACCACACTTTCACAGAATATTAGCATGAAAGAGCAGCTTAATGCTACTGTGTATCGTATAGACCGTGTAGAGTACCGAAGACTCTTATTAGTTGTAAATAAGGCATTTCATCTTAGTCCCTAATGCTGATGAGGCATTTGCATTTTGATTCTTAATTAAAAATATATAAGATAATAGTAGGTGTAGGTACCTATGAGGTACATCATCCAATTGCCGTCAGATGAAATGTGAGCTCGTTTGTCACCCTTATTCTATAATGATAGCCTTGCAAAAATCCGGTTTTATCTCGAAGCGTTACTCGCACATTATTTACAGTCATTATTCACCTTCCGTCCAACGGGAGTAATAAGAAAAAGCGTCATAGATGTGATAAAAATGTAATACATCCTATCAACTATAGCACAGAAAGGCTTATCTTTATGGCAATAAAATGTCACAGCCTGTTTATAAATATATTGAAAAAAAAAAAGAAAACACATTTATTCAATACATACAAAGACAAAAAAATTAAGAAAATAAACACGAAAAAGTCTGCTCGACTGCGGTAGTGCTGACTCACACAGAATACAAAATTAAAAAGGATAGGCCTTTTTGTCTATGTTCTTATTTCTATTGTTATTTATTTATTTATTTTTGGATACACCAAAGTACTTTTCCGAATAGAAAGTTTTTAAGATGATACAATATAACGCAGTTCATTGTCTTTTTATCTATATTTACTTTTGTATATAACATTTTTAACGATTTTACGGTATAGATAACAGAAAAGCATTTTTTAAATTATGCTTCAAAGAGAATTTAACTGAAATCTACCATGATGAAGCTAGGCAGAAATTATAAATAAAAGTATTTGTACGAATTTTATCGTGTTTAATTTACTTATTTTAATTCCCGGCGTTTCGAGTTCTTTACAAGCAACCCATAGTCACAGCGGTGACACTCTCTGTACGTGAGAGTTCAAGCGTCGGTGATATTAGGCTGGAACGTGTAACGCTAGGGTTGATACCGAACCGAAATGGAATATCATAGACTTGTGCCAAAGAAGATACATTGTAGGTATATGTTACATAATGTAAACTTATGTATTTAGGTAGTGTAAGATACGATCAATTTTAAATCAACTTTTATTAAATATCTTTACAGATGGGGAAAATTAAAATTAACGACAAAACAAAATATACACGACAGTTAATGGTAATCTTAAAAAATTAACCAACACTTAGTGTTTCAGTACGCAATAATCAGTATTACCTACTACCCTTTAAAAATTACTTACTCTTATATATTTTTGGCTTTTTCGATGACTTTTATAATTTTTATTATTATTTCTAAGAATTGCAAAAATTCGTAGCCGTATGTATATTTTTTTTAGTAAATCCATAGGGAGGCCTAGATAGATAGATAGATAGATAGATAACACTTTATTGTACGCCAAAAAAATATAAATATTAACAAAAAATAAGAAAAATAAATGTGATACAATGGGCGGTCTTATCGCTAAGAGCGATCTCTTCCAACCTTTGGATGGACAGGATTGCAAGGCAACAATAAAGACGTGTGTGGTTTGGCGACAAAAATAATATTACTTTTATTAAAGCCATAAAATAGAAATATAGAATGGTATATAAGTACCTATGTACTTAAATAAGATAAATAAATATATACATATTAATATATATATATATATATATATATATATATTTTATATATAATAATTATATATATATATATAATTATTTTATATTTATAAAAATATATAAGTATATATTTTTATAAATATAAACATATAAAAGTACAAATATATACTTTAAAACTAATATTGTAATGATTTCTTATATTTAGGCGAACACTACACATTGAATAAAACTATTTTTACGGATTATATCGCGTTTAATTAACTTATTTTATATTCCCGACGTTTCGGTTGCTTTCCAGCAACCGTGGTCACGGGGGACTGAGGTGATTGAAGTCCCGATGTCAGAGTTAAACCGGAGTACCTTCAGCTTTTTAATTAATAATTTTGGTCCAACCAACGCAAAATGAACTAACTGTGTCTTGAAGTCTTGCAGTGGTATGCTTGGGTTTAGTTTTAATTTTATGAATTATAGGATCCCAAGCAGGTGGTAATACCCAGCCTCCCTCTCTATTGAAATAAGGATGTTTTTTAATTTCAATAGCCTCACGTATCATCCTTGGCAGGAATCGATGTTCTTTCGCGAGAATTTGTGGTTTATCAAATCTAATGTAATGGCGGGGGCCGTCTAGGATATGATCGTAAAAGTCAGGAAGTCTGCAGTTTTTGTCAGAAGTTCTGCATACAATCTGGATGGTTTGATACACGGTGGTATTATCGAATCTACTTCGAGTTTTAATTTTTGGGATTAATTATTTATTAGATCAGTAATTGTTTTAAGCGCAATGGTTGTAGGATCTGTTTTCACCTTTTTGTACGTGCTTTCTTCCGATAAAAGTTGTTACATTTTAAAATTATAATCTCACGCATCTATTACTACCGTAGCATTTCCTTTATCTGCGCGGAGAATCATTAACTCTGATCTGTTGCGTAAGTTTTACAACGCTTTAATCTCGTCTTTGGGATGATTCAGTTTCGGCGCTGAACTTCGACGTAACAAGAACGAAATTTCTTGACGTATGGCCTCTAAATCTTTCTTCCCCACATTATTTATAAGCAATGCTACTGATTTCTTCTTACGGGATGCTTCGCGGTGTTATTGAAAAAAATCAAGTCTTTTCATAATAATTTTATTATAGGTTCGTCTAATCTTTGTTTTGACAGATTATAGATCGTGCTTTGTTTATTATTGGCCCCTGTGGTCAACGATAACGTTCCGTTTTACATTAATGTTTGGCATTTGATTTGATCGTTAATTTTTGGTATTTTTCTATATGTTTATTTTTTCATTCATTATATTTAGATTTTTCGCGTTTGTCTAAAGTTTCGATGCAATCATTCAAATCAAATGTCGTTAATACTGTCCTTAACTCCTTGAAAAAATTGTTTTTGGTATTATTTATGAATTGTAGATCGAAACGTTTATGCTGAATCGTGGTTCGTAACAACTTTTTACTTGCCTCATTTAAGATCTTAGCGCTTCCTCAAATGTCCTTTTTGGTTGATAGTTTGACACACGTAGGAATAAGATTATGTTGTATGTATTTCTTGAAGAAATTAAAAGATCTTTAGTCTTGAGATCTTTCTAATCGGCGAATTTTATTTGCTATATTCCAGGTCTTTGAATTATTCCGTCTACAAGCTAGAGGTCTGTGACATAAGGACGGACAAAAAGAGAGCAAATTGATATTAAAAGGTTCCGCTTTACCCTTTGGGCACGGAACCCAGAGAAATATTAAATACAAGCACATTTATATATTTTTTATTTAAGATTAATATCATGAGATGAAGTTTAAAGTATCACTGTATTTATTAGTGAGAGAATGCAATTTTTCTCTTGTAAAGTGCACGGTGCAAAATATTACGAAGGAAATGTGAGTGATATTTTATAATGGGAAGTTTACGCTCCGCGGGTAGCGCATTAATACTAGAAATGTAAAGGAATAAACTATGTTTAAAATAAAGTGGCGTGAGTAATTTAAATAAAACTTTTAAGAATTTCCTCAAAATTTGCTTTTATATTAATTTATTTTAGTATTTCTATAAATTTTAGCATAATGTCCTTAGCCTACAAGGACGAAGTCAGTAAAACTTGCATTGTGTATATTAATGTTATAATAATTAAATAAAACTAGTTTTTACGGTTCCTATCGTGTGTATTGACTTATTTTATATTCTCGACGTTTCGAGCACTTTACAGCACTCATGTTCACGGGACTGAGGTGTTTGACGTCCCAATGTCATAGTGAACCACGGCTAACTCCAGGTTAAAATTATTAATTTTTGTTTCGATCTATGCAGTATGAACGTATAGTATCTTGAAGTCTTGAAGTTGTATGCTTGGGTTGGTATTTAATTTTATTAATTATAGGATCACAAGCAGAAGGTAGCACTCACCCATCGTCTCTATTGAAATTAGAACGTTTTTTGATTTCAATAGCCTCGCGAATAATCCTTGAAAGGAATCACTGATTTTTAGCCAGAACTTGTGGACTTTCAAATCTAATGTAGTGATAGGGGTGATCCTGCACGTGTTCACAGATTGCAAACTTCCCGGAGGGTCGATTCTTCACATCAGCTGTGTGTTATTTAACGCGGGTTTTTATTAGCCTTTTAGTTTGCCCTAGTGGGTTAGGTGGGTTAGTGACATCTCTGACATATGGCAGTACAGCAGGCACATTGTCGACTGTGACCGACTTCACTCATTCACTGTGATGTAGGCGCGGAACCCGAATCTCGTTGTCGTGCAAAACTTGCTTGACGTGTTGGAGCTCGTCGGCCAGGTGTTTACTGTCACAGATTCCTCGAGGTCCATTTACAGCAGCCGTAAACATGGCTGCTGTAAAGTGCTCGAATTATCGAGAATATAAAATAAGTTAAAATATACGATAGAATCCCCAAAAAATTGTTTTACTTAAATGTGTAGTGTTCGCGTAAATAATTATTATGAGAGTGCTCACTAAATCTGTTTTTCTTTGAATCTTTCCACTATCGGGCCTGCTGGAAGAAATTTTAATATGAAATATTCAGAGCCTACAAAGGTATAAATTATCTTTTTATTTTTACATTACAACATTACTTCGTGTATACATAATTAAATTGTTAAATAAACTCATACTGCGTCTTTGTCCTCTAAAAAGAAAATTAATGAGATCAGGCGTTCGTTACGGTTCGGGGCGTTCGTATATGACAATCACACACGCATGTATTACAGTGTCTTGAAATGGGAGCCACTCAAATTGTATTAAACAAACAATGCTACGTCACACGTTTTCCACAGACCTAAGTGTAAAAACCAAATGATGTGCGTTCAGCAAGACAGAGTAACCAACGTACACATAGAGTAAGAAATAGCAGGGCCGCGGTTCTTTTTCTGCCGACTTCCAAAAAGGAGACGGTACTCAATTTGACTGTATGTTTTTTTATGTGTGTGTTGCTAACTCATAACTTTTTACTGGGTGAACCGATTTCGATGATTCTTTTTATATTCGTAGGTTGATATTTCTCGTGTGGTTCCACATGAATTTGATCAAGGTCAGACCAATAGTTATTGAGTTATTCTTTATAACTTATATTGAAGTCGGCTGTACATTTTTTTTTAATTTTAAACTATTATAGAACAAGGATGACAAACGAGCACACAGTCCATCTTATGTTAAGTGGATTTTGTTGCTCATAGACATCTACATATTTCCTCGAATAAGAATCAAAATGCGGAAACGTTGTCACGCGTGAGAACTAAAATGGAATGCCTCGTTTCTATTAAAAATGGTTTCTGGTTCTCTACACTCACCATATGAAACAAGCAACATTAAGTTGCTATTCCACGCTGGTAGCTTATGTGGTTGTCTTATTAAATAACAATTTTTTTATATTTACACGAATACTAAACAATGAATTAAAGAAATGTCACGGATTATAACTCGCCAAATTAAAAGCGAGTTTTATTCAATGTTGTCAGATTGACTTAGACTTTAACTTAGAAAGTTCTCCGTACATTATGATTTGAATATATTCCTGACTACAGAAGTGTTAATGGTTAAATAATTGCAATGAACCGCAATGGTATTGCCTTGGGACTAGACTAGTGCTGTAAGCACGCAAGCGTACCCACTTGCGATGTATTCATTAAAATTTCCGGATTGCCCCTTCGGGAAAATTTAATCCTATGAACGTGAATAATTTTTACGTTACGTACAGGCTTCAACGTAACGTAGTGGAAACATTATAATTAAGTGAATTTGTCTTTTCTTTTTTTTATAGGATAGGGTGACAAACGAGCACACAGTCCACCTGACGGTAAGTGGTTGCTGTAGCCCATAGACATGTATATGTCTATGGGCTACAGCAACCACTTAAGAACCAACCAATAAGGAATAAGGATATCCGCAGTAGAACCAGAGTAACCGACATAGCCCAACGGATTAGTAAGCTGAAGTGGCAATAGGCCGGCCATATAGCTCGAAGAACCGACAACCGATGGGGAAGAAAGGTTCTCGAGTGGCAGCCTCGTACCGGCAGGCGAACTGTAGGGCGTCCCCCCACTAGATGGAGTGACGACCTGGTAAGATATGCAGGAAGTCGATGGATGCAGGTGGCTCAGGACCGTGCTTTGTGGCATTCTTTGGGGGAGGCCTATGTTCAGCAGTGGACTTGTGAAGGGCTGTAATGATGATGATGAAGTGATTATTATTTTTTATAATCTATGTATCTATTTTGAATATAAAATATTCTATTATATAATCTGCTTATCCTACGTAATATGTATATAGAAACATCTAATAATAATGTCCTCCAGACCGAATTTCAGTCACCGCGGCCAGTCTCAACGGAGAGTAGCCATCGGCGCAGGACACTTTTTTGGGGGACGAGGCTGCTCGCGTCCGTAGGAAATACTTGAAATCTGACTTCCTACACGTGCCCCCCAGGTAGTGCTAAAGGAGCAGCACCAATTCCGGTGGTAGGTTTCGGCCGCTGGCTTTTCGGTTACCACCCACCAATGCAAGATCTTGCCGCCAAATGACTTTGTCGTGTTCCGGTATGATGCTTGGTGAAGCCATATGGAGAATGGGTCTGAACAGTAGCGTTGTGTATGTAAACCGGGTACGAAGCGTTAGTTGTTGCTGTGTCGGGTGCTTGGTCGTGGAGGGTAGCGGGATCCGAAGCACGGTGTTCCGCTGGCCGACAGCAGGTAGTTGGGGGCCCAATTAGTGAATTAGCTACTCATGAAAGGCTGCCCCGCCAACTGGCGAAAAATCCCAGGGTGGCCCCATCGTGCCGGTTAGCGACCGGGCGAGAGCACCCGATGGCGATCTCTGGGGGGGTTCGGGCATCCCCGCAGTCGCCAGATCAAGCTCCCATGAGCACAGAAACTCTGATACCATCGTTTGGTTGCTAATGCAACGCCTTGCTCAACTGCCAGTCTCCATCCTTATTCACTCTCAGCACTTAATATGTACATAAAAAAGAAAACTAGTGTTAAACCGCGGTTGCACGTCCTCTCGCTAAAAGTGCACCTCACTAATATTCGAGGATTGCACTCTAATCTCAGCGCAGTCCATCACCATCTTGAGACTGAAAAGCGGCACCTACTTTCCTTGACAGAGACGCAAATTGGATGTCCATTGAGTGCGGCGTACCTTGACTATCTAGGATTCTCCCTGGAGCACAAATCCCATCCACGTGCCGGAGTATGTGTATATGTCCGCAATGACATCTGCTTCCAGCATCTCTGTCACCTGGAAGCCCCCACATTTTCGTGTCTGTCGATCGCACAGCGGTGACCAGGAGACATCACGATTATTTGATCACCTTAGTGAGGCTGCTGACGTGGCCCTAAATCGGTATCCTACTGCACAGTTTGTCTTTCTGGGGGACTTTAACGCTTGTCACCAAGATTGGCTGTTCCCATACCAAAAGACCGTCCATGCTGGAATAGAAGCGTAGAATTTTTCTTTAACGCTAGGTCTTTCTCAGATGGTAAAGGTGACGATTAGGGTACCCGATGTAAGCGGTCACACAGCAAATTGCTTGGACCTTCTGCTGACTACCGAACCAGACAGATATGAAGTACAGGTTACTTCTCCTTTGGGTATATCTGAAAACTGTCTGGTGAAATCTGTATCGTCATATTCTTCACCTGATTACGAGTCCCAAGGTGTTCGACGAATATGGTGGTATATGTCAGCTGATTGGGATGACATGCGACACTTTTTTTGCATCTTATGCTTGGCGGGAGGTCTGTTTCTCTTCTGCGGATCCACCGAGCTGCGCGGTTGCGATAAAAGATGTGTTGCGTCAAGCTATGGAGTACTTTATCCCCTTCTCTGACGCTCCCACCGGTAGCAAATCTCACCCATGGTTTAACGCTGAATGCGCCCAAGCTGAAAAGCGCAAGCATTTAGCTTACTTATCCTAGGTTGACGCTTGAAACCGCAAAGCTTCGGATATTAGCTCAAAAAAAAAGAACTTTGAACCAGACCGCCAAGTCCTACAAAAAGTATTACGGAAAGCTAGTCTCGATCGCATTAAACATATTGGCGCAAAACTCTCTGCCAGACCATCCAGCACTAGAGCTTTTTGGGCTCTCGCCAAAGAGGTCGAGGCAAACTTCTGTCGGCCTACACTGCCTCCGTTGGTAAAACCGGATGGCACACTGGCGCATACAACTAAGAAGAAAGCGGACTTTTTCGCGTCCCTCTTTGCCTACAATTCACGACTGGACAGTGGCAACAACGTTCCACCAAAATTACCTCACTGCGGAAACTTTATGTCGGAGATTCGTGTAACGAATAAGGAGGTTTTTAAAACCTTGCAGTGTCTAGACGTGTATAAAGCTAGTGGACCAGATGGTATACCAGCTATAGTCCTAAAGGCTTGTGCACCTGAGTTATCTCCTGTGTTGACACGCTTGTTCCGCCTCTCATTTAATACTGGAATAGTACCAAAATCCTGGAAGCTGGCCAACGTGCAGCCTGTTTCAAAAAAGGCAGCCGCGCCGACCCTGCCAATTATCGGCCAATCTCAATTACCTCCATACTCTGCAAGATTATGGAGCGTATATTGAATGCCCGCTTAATGGCATACCTAGAACAGAATGACCTCCTTAGTGACCGGCAATATGGGTTTCGCCGAAATCGGTCAGTTGGGGACCTTCTAGCGTATGCCACACACGTATAGGCGAGGCACTCGAGAACAGTGGGGAAGCACTTGCTGTTTCCCTTGATGTCTCGAAGGCCTTTGACAGAATTTGGCACACTAGCCTTTTGGGTAAGCTTCCAGCGTACGGCTTATACCCTGGTCTGATTGAATGGGTAAAGGAATTTCTGAGTGAACGGTCTCTACTGGTCGTCGTCGATGGCTGCTCATCTGATCCTATGGCGACTAACGCCGGTGTTCCTCAGGGGTCCGTTCTCTCCGCAACTCTCTTCCTGCTGCATATTTATGATATGCTTATGCCCGGTATCTATGGGTATGCAGACGATAGCACAGTTATTGAGAGATACCAACCAAGTCCTCGGGCCAGTCGGAATCAAATCCAGTCCGAAAGAAAAGCTATGGTAGAGCGTGTGAATCTAACACTACAGGCAGTCTCCGATTGTTGCGATGCCAATCTTGTGAAGTTCAACGCCTCCAAAACACAAGCGTGTCTCTTCACTGCAAAAAGGAGCCACTTCACCTAGGCTCCTTCTTTCCGAAATGTATCACTGAAATATACCGACTACCTATATCTCTGGGCAGGGGCTCCCCAGTGCCAGCTCCTTCCACTTGACCGCATCCAGCGCAGAGCGGCTCGAATCGTCGACGACCGAGCCCTTTTTCGATCGGCTCGATTCATTGGCACTGCGAAGAGATGTTGCATCTCTTTGCATTTTCTTTCGCATCTACCATGGGGAGTGCTCTGAGGAATTGTTCGGATTAATCCCAGCCGCCAATTTTCATGAACGCACATCGCGGCAGAACTCCCGATACCATCCACACCATCTGGATGATTGGCGGTCCACCACTGTGCGATTTAGAAGATGTTTTCTTCCTCGCACGACTTCTTTGTGGAATCGATTACCATCAGCGATTTTTCCGGACCGATACGACTTAGGGACCTTCAAGAAAAGAGCCTACTCCTTTTTAAAAGGCCGGCAACGCATCTGCAATTCCCCTGGTGTTGCGGTTGTTCGTGGGCGGCGGTAGTCACTTACCATCAGGTGAGCCGCATGCTCGTTTGCCCCCTCTCCTATAAAAAAAAAAAAAAACCTTCAGTTGTTAGGGTTTGAAATATCCTCAAATTTGAACTTCGAGCGGTTCATTGAGTCCAAGGCCAAAGCAGCTGCAAGGAAGCTGAGAGTCTTTGCAAAGGTGCGGCGATACCTCACGCCGGGACAGCTGCTTACTTTATATAAAGCGCAAGTCCGGTCGTGCATGGAGTATTGCTGCCATATATGGGCTGGTACTGCAAAATGCCACCTAGCAGCTTTGGACTCAATGGAAAGGCGTGCTAAGAGGCTTATTGGTGACCCGAATTTGGTTAAAACCAATCTTACCAGCCTCGAACACAGACGTAAAGTAGCCAACCTTTCGGTTTTCTACAGGATGCATTTCGGAGAGTGTGCGCAGGAATTACATAATTTAATTCCCCCCTCTCCCTTCCACCATCGGACTACCAGACGTTCGGCCAGTCTCCACCCTTTCGTTGTTGACTTACCACGCATTCGAACCAAACGGTTTGCCACGTCGTTCATCATGCGTACAGCAAAGGAGTGGAATAAGTTGCCAGCATCTGTCTTTCTATCCGATTACAGTGTGGGTGTCTTCAAGGCTTTTGTTATCTCAGTGCACTTCACCATCTTAGGCTACATCACCACTTACCATCAGGTGGGGTCGTAGATAAGCGCTGGCTTAGTAGAATGTTTAAAAAAAATCAGGATTATAGTGCCAAAGTGCATACCGCAAGCATAGGTGCACTCTCTATTCCCTCACTCTCATAATCCGATGGGACGGTGAACCGACACGACTGGAGAGAGATCAGGTGCAGGACCAATGGCTTTACGTGCTTTTCGAGGCACGGGGGTGAGACACCGCCAACTTCCTGACTCCGGGCAGCTACTGAGAATTTCTTGATGGAAAAAGTCAATAACTGATTTTTTGGGCCCGACCCGGGATTCAAACCCGGGACCTCATGATCAGCAGTCGCACTATTACAACCACGAGACTAACGAGGCAGTCATAATATGTAACATTCAAACTACAGGACGAAGGATGATGGGCATTTTATATCATGAGTATACATATAATATGTATGTATGCTCAGAAAATTTTCTTTTACAATATATTACGTTATGAGACAGCGTAATCTTATGATCTTATGCCGTCACCAAACGTCAACTCCGTTGTTACTTTTTTCATATGACATTATAACTATGGAGAAAGATTTATCTTTATAAGCCTCATCGTAAAATTACATATCAAGCATGACGGGGGTGTATAAGTAGGCTGCGTGAAAGCGGTGTTGAGGAATCCAGGGGAATATTTAATATAGTTCCTATGATTACCAGGCGAATTTGCAAGCGAATTTTTTTTATTTTTTATTGTTACGTTTTTTTTTTAGATTAGTTTTTAATCGAAGCTCTATAGATTTTTTTTGTAATTAAACGAAAAGTTACATATTAACACCTAAATTATATATGTACATGAAGCTAAGATCAAGTGCCATTAGAAAGTAAATAAAAACTTTATAATAAACAATTAAGTGACGTGATATTATCAAAAATAACTTAAAATTTAATCGTTGTGTATAGTGACTGTGACGGTAATTACAAGTGAAATAGCTATTGTGACTCAGCAGTCCATAATAAAGGTAAACGAACTACCTACTTGTCATTCCTTTACAATCAAAATACAAACAGAAATTTTTGAAGTCTAGTGCAAGTGATGCGTGGTGTATTTGGTTAGGGCGCGGTCTCCAAACTATATAGGCTTCAAATCCTCAAATAGATTTTCTGTTTTTATTTTTTTTAACACTAATTTTGTAAAATTGTGTAATTTTTTTTATAAAAAGGAAAAATAACAAACATTAAACAAGAATATTAAGAATGGACGGAAAACAGAATAATGACATGAAAACTAGCCGATATCAGTCTGTTATATGTGAAAAATGCAAATGTAACAGAGAGGCAAGAGACACAATATTATGTTCGCAATGCAAAAAAAGATTCGACTTTCATTGTATTGGCTTGTCGGAAAAGCTATATCGATTAATGCAAGCGGAAAAAAAATCAGCGTGGAAATGCAAAATCTGCTTAAAAAACCAAAAAGAATTGAAATCTACACGTTTACACACGGAAGATAAAAACATTACAATAAGAAAAAGGACTGTTTCAGCAGTTAAACAAACTGCGTCACCTAAATCCGAATTAGTAGTAGATATATCATCTCCTCTGCTGGATTCATGCGGAATCAATAAGGAAGAAGAATTCGAAGAACTTGAGGAATCCTCTCTGGAAATGCTCTCAAAGAGTGAAGATTACTCAACTATTTAAATATGCGAAATGCAGGAAATGAAGGAAGAAATTAAAGAATTAAAAATTAGTCTCTCGAGTACACAAAATGAGCTAGAAAATACGATAATAGAAAACAATGAATACAAGAGAGAAATAAATAAATTAAAGAAGGAAATTGAGGTTCTAAAGAACATCTGTCAATCTTCAATAATTAAAAACACAAATGAGATAAATAAAGGATTTCACGTCTCACTTACCCCCTCAAAAACTTCTAAATATAGCCACACATCACACTTTTCTCCAATTTCTTTAAAGAAATGTGATAAAAAATGTAACATCTTGATAATTTCCTTACAAAACAAAATAAAAGAATCGCAAAAACAATTGCTGAATGCCAAAAAAGAGATTACCGAGCTAGAGAATCAAATACAAG
Organism: Parnassius mnemosyne; assembly: GCA_963668995.1. Classification (NCBI taxonomy): domain Eukaryota; kingdom Metazoa; phylum Arthropoda; class Insecta; order Lepidoptera; family Papilionidae; genus Parnassius; species Parnassius mnemosyne. Next base: position 28,198,878 of record CAVLGL010000086.1, read on the forward strand.
AACTTAGCATCAAGCTTACTTCTCAAGGTGATAAAGAACAGCTTACATCTCGCGATAAAACTGAATACAATGAAGAAAGTAATGCATTCAAAAAACAGAATATCTTCATTATGGGGACCCAACAGTGTACTGGTCTCGCGGCGGAACTCACTAAATCAAGAATGAATAGCAGATACGAGGGCTACCAAGTAACAGCGTTCATCAAGCCATTTGCATCTACGGAAGAAGTTCTAAAGCTATGTACAAACTTAAAGGTAGACACACACGATAAGGTAATTTTATGTGTAGGAGAAAATGATGAGGATTCGGTAACAACTATAGCGGAATTATACGCTGCATTGAAATTACTAAAGCATACCACCGTTATTGTAATGAAAGTCACTGATAGTAAGCATATAAATAATAATTCATTAAACATGCAACTAAAATTAATATGTAAACAGTTTAAAAATAGTCACTTTATTGAAACTAAAAAATATTATCATTGTTACTCGTATTTAAAGAATGTTTGTCATAGTATTAACATGGTTATTGATTCTTTGTATTACGAAAAAACATTTCTAAACTATTCTTTTATCAAGAACCATGTTCATAGGAGCGGATGTAACGAAAAAATGTTAAATAAGTCGCAACAAAAACTGACAAATTGTGGCTATAGACACAAGCAGACTTCCATATTAGACTTTTTCTTTCCCTTACGGGAAAATTATCTTGTTCGTTCCACACAGTAACCTAAAACCATCCTCCAGTCAATCTGTTAAAGATCTAAATAAAAAACGTGTTATTGTTTTGCATCAAAATATAGCGGGTTTGCTCTCAAAAAAGGACCTTTTAGAAGTGACACTCTCTGAACTGAAAGAAAACTGAAAAAAAAAGGTGAAGAGAAAAATGCTACTCTCTCAAATTACAAACAAGCAGCAAGCTATTCTAGGAATAATAAACGGGGTGGTACCTGTATCTTTCTGCAAAAGGGCCTTACTTGTAACGAACTCAAGATTTTTGACAAGTACCTATTACCAGAAGTATTTGAGTGCTGCGGGATAAGCATCCCTAAATACAAAGTAATGGTATTATGTGTTTACACCTCTCACAATAGATTTGCTCACTCATTTCTAACGAGGCTAGAAGCGATGACTCATGAACTGTTAAAGAAATTTACACATTACAAAATTATTATCACTGGAGATTTTAATATAAATACGTTAGTGGAATCTAGAGCATCGCAACAATTAAAAGATATGGCTAAATACTTCAATTTAAAAATTCATATAAATGAACCTACTAGAGGAAATAATTGTATAGACCACATTTTAAGTAATATTAAACAAGCTACGGGCGTAACAATGCCGCTTCATCTATCTGATCACAATACTGCCCAAATATTGTCATTCTCAATCGAAAATGCTCATAGTCTACAACACTGGTTTATACACAAGAGAGACTATTGCAATGAAAATATTCTAAAGTTTCGTGGTTACTTGCAGTCACTATCATTCTCAGATGTTTACAACGCGAAAAACATGAATGTAGCTTTCGAACGATTCTATGATCTTTTTTGCACACTTTATAAATCTTGCTTTCCGAAATTAAAAGTCAAAATTACCAATAAAAATTCAAAGCCAAAATGGATCTCCAAGGGCTTAAAAGTTTGCATAAAAACTAAAAGATCATTGCGTTTCAAGTATTATAAACAAAAAACTAACGAGGACAGAGAAGCTTACTTGAGTTATTCAAAAATGCTTAAGAAGTGCATATCAATAGCCCAAAAAAATTGCAATAACAAATATCTCCAGAACAGTCAGAATATTTGTAAAGCTTCATGGAAACTCATCAAAGATGTAACGGAAAGCGAACCTCCACAAAATTACATTACACACATGAAATACGAAAATACTATAATAACAAATGGGACAAAAATAGCTGAACTGTTTAATGATTACTACGTAAACCTAACTGATGGAAGGTATATGTATGACATTGATAAAAAGCGAAAGATACTATCAACGATCGATCATATATCAAAGTCAATTTTTCTTGAACCGGTCAATTCAATAGAAATTACTCGTATTATACAATCATTAAACAATTCTAGCTCATGTGGGTATGATGAAATCTCAACAAAAATCTTAAAATTCTGTAAAAACGAACTAGCCCAGGTATTAACATACCTAATTAATTTATCATTTGAAACTGGATGCTTCCCTGAGGCGCTTAAATTCTCAATCGTGAAACCCATTCACAAAAAACAGAATAAATCGGAAATCGGTAACTATCGCCCAGTTACATTAATACCGGTGTTATCCAAGGTATTTGAAAAGGCCATGCAAAAACGACTGCTTGACTATTTAACAAAATTCAAAATCATTACACCGGAGCAAAATGGGTTCCAGAAGGGAAAATCAACTACCCTCGCGTGCTTTAATCTAATACATAACGTTATTCTTGGACTCGATGATAAACAGCGTACTACTGTACTTTTCTTCGATATGTCTAAGGCGTTCGATTTTGTAGTTCATAGCGTCCTGTTAGATAAACTGGAAAAGTATGGAATCAGAGGTCTTTCTCACTCTTGGCTTAAAACATATCTAGAAAATAGACACCAGTGCGTAGAAATAAATAGGATAAGCGTGAGAAATACAACTACATCCGATCGTTCTGATTATAAAATAAATAAGTTTGGAGTACCACAGGGTAGCGTTCTAGGTCCTATATTATTTTTATTATATAGAATAGAATAGAATAGAATAGAATGATTTTTATTCAATATGGATTATTACATAATACTTATTGAAAGTCATTATTTTATTTACCACTGGTTCGGAAAATACCTCTGTCCTGGGAAGAACCAGCAAGAAACCCAGCGGGACTTTTTTTTTTAAACATAATTTCACTTAACAATAATTTTGATTATACAATTTTAAATGAATTTTCATAGAACCAGCATGGTGGCGATCACCTTATTCCCAGGGGTTATTTTCACTCATGTATTCCTTGATATTATAATAACCCTTTTTGTACAGTTTTTCTTTAATAAAACTTTTAAACTTGTTTATTGACAAACTTTGAACATGTTCTGGGATTCTGTTGTAAAAGCGTATACATTGCCCCATAAATGAATTACTAATTCTGTGGAGTCTTGTAAGTGGCATTACAAGCTTATGTTTGTTCCTAGTGTTTAAGGTATGGACATCCTTATTCTTATTAAAGCTATTTATGTTTTTATGTACATACATTACATTTTCATAAATATATTGCGATGCCAAAGTTAATATGTTTATTTCTTTAAATTTTTCTCAAAGGGACTCTTTACAATTTAGATTATAAATCGCCCGTACGGCTCTCTTTTGCAAAACAAATATAGCTTCAATATCAGTCGCATTACCCCATAGCAAAATTCCATAAGACATTACGCTATGAAAGTAACTAAAATACACTAACCTAGCTGTCTCAACATCTGTGAGACTTCTAATCTTTCTTACAGCATATGCTGCAGAACTAAGTCTGCTTGCTAATTTAGATATATGGGGGCCCCATTGAAGTTTCGCGTCAATAGTAATACCGAGAAAAACAGTGGTATCCACAAGACTCAACTCCTCCCCATTTAAGAGCACATTGGTTTTCGAATGTTTTACATTAGGTATTGTAAATTTAATACATTTTGTCTTATTGCCGTTTAAGAGCAAATTGTTGGCGTTAAACCAATGTACTAGTTTCGATAGAGCATTATTTACATCGTCATATTTAATTGACTGCCCTTTCAGTTTGAAAATTAAAGAGGTATCGTCAGCAAATAATACTATATCGTGATTGTCCCCTACAAGATAAGGTAAGTCATTAATATAGATTAAGAACAGGAATGGGCCAAGAATCGAGCCCTGAGGAACGCCCATTGATACTACCGATCCGGAGGAACATTTACCATTAATGACGACTTTTTGAGTTCTGTTACTTAAATATGAAGTAATAAGTTTAAGCGCCAAATTTTTTACACCGTAATGTTGTAGTTTCCTGATTAATGTATCATGATGAACACAATCGAAAGCCTTGGAAAGGTCACAGAAAATACCTAAGGCATCTTGTGAATTCTCCCAGGCATTAAAAATATATTTCATAAGCTCAACACCGGCGTCAGACGTCGAGCGACCCCTTGTAAAACCAAATTGATTTTTATGAAGTAATTTATTTGTATTAAAAAAATTAACAATTGATCCAAAATTATTTTTTCAAAAATTTTACTGAGAGTTGGTAGTACAGAAATAGGTCTATAATTAGCGGGGTCCAATGTACTACCAGATTTAAATAAAGGTATTACTTTACTATACTTCATTAAATCAGGAAACACACCAGAATCGATACAAGTATTAAAAATAATAGCAAGATGAGGTGCAATTAAATCTATTATGGACGTAATCACTGTAACGGAAATCCCCCACAAATCTGCGGTTTTCTTTACATCAATGGTTTTGAAGTATTTTACAATATTATGCGGTAATACTTTTTCAAATCTAAATTCTTTTAAACAGGTATTAACATTCTGTTTAAGTAATGATTCGGCGACAGTTGGAGAAGCATTCAATGACTCTGTTGTCAAGATAGGAACATCAGTGAAATATTTCTCAAACACCGCTGCAACTTCTTGATTTGATTTAGTCAATTCATTATTAATTTTTAATTCATAGTTTGAATTACGAGGTTTCTCATTACCGGTTTCGCTGTTAATTATACTCCACGTCATTTTAATTTTATTCTTAGCTGTCTTAATTTTGTTACTAATATGTAATGATTTGGCTGTGGAGCAAACTCTTTTAAACATTTTAGAATAATTTTTTACATATTCTTAAAAAGCATCGGAAAGATTATACGATCTTTCATGGTAAAGATCATATAACCTTCGTCTGCTTTTATGAATTCCTACTGTCGCCCACTCATTAAATGCCTTGCGACTGTTTCTGGAGAATGTTTTAGAAGTGAATGTTTTATTAAATTCATTGTTTATAAAGGTAAATAATTCTCTATATAAATAGTCTGCATTGTTCTTATAAGAAAGGGATGGAAGGATTTTTAACATATTACTTCTAAATCTCTCCAGGCGTTTTGCATTAATAGGAACAAACACAATTTTCTCATTTACCTGTTTTTTGTGCATATAAGGTAACGAAACCAGTTGTCCACAGTGATCTGAACTAAGTTTTTGAATTATTGATTTGTTGATTGGTACAACACCTGTAAAAATATTATCAATACAAGTTGCACTACACCCTGCAATACGTGTAGCTTCAAAGAATAAATTATTAAGATTATAGGATTTGAACAAAGAACAGAATTTAATACTGATGGAAGAAGTTTCCAGGAGATTGATATTAAAGTCTCCACACACTACAAGAGATTTATTCTGTTTATTAAGCTTAACTAAAACTTCTTCCATAATTTTTTCAAAAGTATCATAACTTGAACATGGGGGTCTGTAAACACTGACAACAATAAGGTGCTCAAGCTCAACACATGCCATTTCTACAGTACGCTCAACAGAGAGGCTCACAATGTCTTTACGTTCTTTACATGATAAGGACTTATTAGCTAATATTAAGGAGCCACCACGTAATTTAGTATCTCTATTGAACGAACTGACCACCTGGTGATTACTGAAATTAAATATGGAGTTGTATTCTTTCAACCAATGTTCTGTAATACATAAAATATTTATACTGTTACTATTTAAAAATAATTCAATTTCTAATTCTTTGCCTAACATACCTTGTATATTTTGATGCACCAGGTTGATACAGTTTTTATTATTTTTATTTTGTAAAATTGCATAATTATGTATTGGTAAGTACATTCTAAGCTATTTAAATTATCTTTGCTAGAGATTACCTCTATTGTCTTATTATCTAATTTAAATTACTTGGAACTGGTTCCAAATCAAATGTAAAATTATTTTGTTGCTCAAAAGAAGCAGGTGTCAAGGTAGCCAAATCATTGGCTGAGTTAAAATATAAATAATAAGATAGCGTATCTGCTACCAGTCTTAAACTATACTTTGATAGGTAATACCTATCTCTTGTCAAAAACTTCTTAGTTAAATTATTAATATCAATTAAATGAAATTTATCATTATTATTCTTACAATTAAATGTCAAATTTAAGTTATTGTTACATGTCAAGTTATGCATCATTAAATTTAAATTATGTCTTAGTTTATTTTCCTGTGGCCACCCCTCTATATAAGGCAATGTAAACAAGATAACTTTAACCACATTTATGTTATTGAGATATTCAATATATTTTAATAATTGATTCTTGTTCATATTGCCTCTTCTCCCAACAAAAATTATTTATATACTATTAGGGTTAAATTTACTAGTTAAAATTTTATTCATAATATCACTGAATGATGCTCCAGGCATGCAGTAATTACTTATCTGTTGCCTTTTTAAACAGTTATTCAATGATATACCCAAGTTTTTGCCTATGTCATCACTATACACAATTATATTATTTTTTTCATTATATGAATTACTTTTAAATTTTTCTGCTTTGTTATGGTACTATCATAGAGTGTAGGTAAAGAAAATGAAGTATTACTGCTTGTCATATTATTAACACACACTGTCCCTAAAGAACCTGGCAGTGAGCGCTGATATTCAGTTTGATATTTTAATAAGGAGTCAAAACGTTCCTCGTTATATTTGCAGGACTTTACCAGATTATCCATGGCCAGTATGTGTTCTTTTATCTCATTCCCTGCAGATTGATATTTATTTGACATAATTTGTAATGAGGTTTGAAGTGATAAAATTTCTGAATTAAGACACTCTATTTCAGTCTCATAACAATTTTTCATGTTTTCCACCTCAATTGAATATAATTTAATTTTACTAATTAACTCTTGCTTTTCCTTACATACATTTGTATAATTTTTAATATTAATTTTAGTTTTAACTAATTTTTGCACTTTCCTAATATATTTATTAATTTTTATATATTTTTTTAATTTCCTTCTGCTGCTTGTAATCCTTTCTGCTGTTCTTGATGTGGTAGAATCATCAGTCAAATCTATTGTTGTGGAGGGTTGCAACGTTTTATGAAATTTACATTCTACGAGCTCCTCGAACAGACTCTGAGTTTTAAGTGCATGCAAGTTATCAATGTTTTGTTTAAATTCTGAAATTTGCTCATTAGCTTCAGTTAATTGTAATTTCAATGCAGCAATTAATCTGAGGGATTCCTCATATTCTTTGCTGCATCGGTCAAACTCATCGACTGTCCTCTGGAGCTGATCATTTTCCTTTAAAATATCTGTATAGTCTCTATGTAACTTAACCATATCACTTTTCAATTGAGTATTTTTCGAAATTATACTTATTATTTCCTTTTCGTTGTCATCCCTTTCTTTAAGTAACAGCTCACACTGCTCCCTGGACGCCCTCAGTTCTTGGAGCGCAAGATGGAGTTGGTTCTCCATCTGGCGCGTTTTGGCGTTACGAGTATTCATTTTACTATGTATTTTAAATAGTAAAAGAAAACAAAGATGGAAAATCAAGGGAACAGAGTAAGCAAATATCCAATTATAGGACTCTAATTACAGATCTCAAATTAAATTATCAAGAAAACAATTCAAAATGAAATCCGAAAACAACAACACTTAAGAGATATATCGTAAATATTAAAAGGGATAACAAGAATTACAGTAACTTTTAAACGATGTTCGTTACCTGCTGTCACTTTAAGTTGAGAGGCACTAAAAATTTATTTATTTAAATATTTACCACTTTTATTTATTACACAATAAAATTTGTTCGTAATTAACAACTATAACTTAAATTTGAGGTGGAAATGATCAATTACAATAATTATTTTTACGAAATTATTTGGGAGCCCAATTTTTTAACTATTTGTCACCGGGGTTGCCATATGTATATAAATGATTTACCGAGAGTGACTAAACATCAATGCATAATGTTTGCTGATGACATTTCCATTATTGTTAAATCGAATTATAATGACAATTTAAATAGTTATGAAAATGACATTAATAATACAATTCATAATATAGTTCAATATCTTAAATTAATTAATCTAAATGTAAATCTGAACAAGACCAATTTTATAAATTTTAATATAAAAAGACGAACAGTAAACAATCTTAATGTGCTGTACAAAAATATAACTATTGAAAGGACTACCATGGCTTCATTTTTGGGTGTAGTACTTGACGAGAACTTAAATTTCACCGGCCACATTGACAAAATTTGTAATAAAATTAATAGGTTTGCTTTCGTCTTAAGGCGTTTAACTAAGATAACGACGCTCAGCGTAACTATGTCTGCTTATTATGGTTACGTCGCGTCTAATATTAATTATGGTCTGGTTCTGTGGGGCAACAGCATTGAAGTAAATAGAGTTCTTATCGCACAAAAAAAATGTATACGTGCTATATGCGGTAAAGGTCCATTTGATACATGCAAGCCCCTATTCATTAAGCTGGGTATATTAACAGTCCCTGGCATGTACATATTACAAATATATAAATTTGTCAAACAACATGCAGAGTTATTTAAGTCAGCTTGTGATATATATCCACGAAGCACTAGAGATAATAAGCGGCTTGTCCTAGACCATAAACCAAAAACTTCTCTCTTTCAGAAAGGTTGTTACTGCATGTGTGTAAAAATATTTAATAAAATTCCAAAGCAGTTCAAGCACGGCTCTATGATTCTCATGACCAAAAAGTTACGTGAATGGCTAATAAAAAAATGTTATTATAGTGTTAAGGAATTTCAAAATGATAATAATATGCAGGTTGACATGTGATGGACAAAATTGCTGTGTATCACTGAGTATCACTATTTTATCTGGCCTTTAATTAATGATCGGATGTATTTAAATTTAAATTTTAATTATGACATTGACATTGTAAATTACGACATTTTGAATTATATAACTTACATTTAATAAGTTGACAATTTAGAATCTATTACCACCAACATAATTTGTACAATTTAAAAAAAAGTTTGCATGCCGTACCTCATGGCTAAATAGGTCTTTAAGCAACTTATTTTTATTGTAAAAACCTATAATTTACCCTATTTATGGCAAATAAATGAATTTGAATTTGAATTTGAATTTGAATTAGGGTGACAAGCGAGCACACAGTCCACCTGATGGTAAGTGGTTGCTGTGGCCCATAGACATCTACATTTATCCTCGTTTGCGAATCAAAATGCGGATGCGTTGTCACCCGTGAGGACTAAGATGGAATGCCTCTTTTCCAGTAAAAAGGGTCTCCGGTTCTCTACACTCACGATACAAAACATAGCAGTGTTAAGCTGTTATTTTACTGTTATTCTGTAAGATGGTATTCTGTAAGAGCGTGGTCGTTCCCCGGTCGAGCCGACCCGTTCGTGCTATAACTATACTACTAATATAGCTGCAGCATGGCTCTACCACGTATAAAACACGTTATTAATAATTTAAAATAAAAAAATTTGTACAGACGACTTCTATAACTCAAAAACTATTGGTCTGAACTTGATCAAATTTATATTGGACCACACGAAAAGTACCAACTTTCAAATAAAAAAAGAATCATCGAAATCGGTTCACCAAGTAAAAAGTTACACATAAAAAAAAACAAAAAAAATACAGTCGAATTGAGTTCCGTCTCCTTTTTGGAAGTCGACAGAAAAACACGTTACAACACATCTCCGGTTTTGTTTACCTCTGTCGACCTTACTATACCTACGGGACGATGTGGGGTAGTGGATATTCTTACACCGCCACTATACCGTTCGATAGACATCTAATAAAATCTATTTTCGAATTTTCGATCCAAAGCTATCTCTCACATATTGCATATATTTTAAGCGTTATAAAATAATTTTAAGTACAACAATAAATAAATTAAAAATTACACTATTAATAAAATAAAATATATACTAGAAAAATGAATCTAAAACTAAAAACCTTAAAAATATAATTTAATAGCTAAAATATATTATTAAAAAGGAGTCCCTTTAGGCAAGGTTCCGAAGATACTGGCAGCGTTCCCCCTTTGAATAGCTAGACTAATTCTTTGTCCGAGGTAGCTGCCAGCTCTTCGGTCTCCTGTGATGTCGACTAACCTTTTTGCTATTTCCTTAAAAAGCCTTACAGTGTTAGGACCCCACGGACCAAGGGTCTTGACACCGAATGGGACAAAATCATTTTCGGAGCGTGGACTACTGTATATATTGATATATTTATATGAATATTTATTTTAATACAGAACATTTAGGAGCGGCTGTAAATATTTATTTATCGTCGATTTTAAACGACGTAATTTGTGCAAGTCCTTTCACGTACATTGCGCTATTGATAAGAGTAGAAGACAAATGCTAGTACTGAAACTCAGTGTTCTAGCAACCAATCACCGACAAGCGCAAATATAAGCATCCACTGAATTATGTAAGCAATCTGTTAAGGTTGTAATACGTCGCTTCGTTTCTTTTACAAAGAGCTTATTGTGAAACTTTCAGTATCTTTTATGACGGACGAAACATCGTAATAACTAACTTAAATGTCGACTGATAGCAGACACTATTTATGTACTAAATACTTATGTAGTTAATTGCTTAATTACGTAGTATAATAATACACTATATTTATTACAATATTTAATACAGTCCTACTGCACGCAATATAGTGCTAAGAACGCTGGCTGTGTGTCCTAGCTGAATGGCTAAATGTTGTCTTTAGGAGGGAAAATAACTGTAGTAGTAGTAGTAAGGGTATATAAAGTACACACACAAGTGTAATAATAATCCTATATAATCAAATTTATTAATACAATAAAGAGAGTCTTGTATCATCATTCGTTTGTTTAACTCCTCTACTAACATTCGCCCTACATGGCGACCCTGCCGAAGTAATTCGCGACGCGAATATGACACCCTTCCCCGTATTTGGAGTGGAACATTTTTTCTATGTGCAACTGATGAACTAAATCAAGCTATGGCGTTCTATCTTGAGCTGCGCGACTGTGTACACGTGTTTAACAAAAAGTTAACGAAAAATAACATCCAAGATGGGCGGTAAACAGACTAAAGAAGATACCGTAATTGTGCAAAACGCAGTGGGATGCAATAAGGCAGGAGTTGAACAATTACAATTTCACCTGACTACGAGTAATATTTTGCTGTCTATCATTGTGCTAGTACTTCTACTGGGGTCCCTGTATTGCTTCTATCGGACATATAGGCGATGTCATATAAAGTGGATTAACACAGAGATAAACAGAAATACCCTGAGAAGGTCTATTTTTCGGCAACCACAACCCTCCACAAATGTGGAAGAGGCAAGTCAACCAAGGACGTATTATAAAGTATGACCGGCGCTGATCAGTGTTTAAAAGTGGAGTTTACGTGTACATAAAATGAATAAAAAAGTGCGTGTCTATTAATAGAGAAAAAAAGGAAAAAAAAAGGGTAATGTGTTTATAAATCAACTACATAAATCTGGGACTCTAGTCTATATTTTTATTATTATTACCGAACTTTATATTTTAAATTAAATCATGTATTCGTTGTACTGTCTTTAATCGTCATTTAACCGTATTAATATTACATTAAATATTTCGTAAAATTATGTATAGTATACTCTATTCTACGTATTGGTGGTAAGTTATGAATATTTCTTTAGAACAATTATATGAGAAATTAAAAGAAGTGAGAACATATTTAATTAAAATTGGACCGAGTAGACGTGAAGGAAAAGTTTTAAATACTAAACTTAAAGAGGCCAATGAAATATTTAGTGACTATTCTAAGTTGTTAATAAATTTTAATAGTAAAGTAAAGGAAGGTAAGATTAAATCTACTGATATTCCATCTTATCAAACTTATTGTAAGAATTTTGAATCATTATATCAGGATATTATAAAATTGTGCAAGCCCCAGTGTGTACAATCTGAAAATCCGAGCAATATGGATACTTTCGATTTGAAAACGGCTCTGACTTTATTACCTGTTATGTCGGATGACGAGACAAGTGTAAAACAATTAGTAGACAATATTCAGTATTATAATTCTTTGTTAACAAAACAGGAATGCAAAAATAATTTAATTAAATTCATATTAAAAAGTAGATTATCTCAATCTGCTAAATTACGTCTTCAAGACGATTACTCTAATGTTGAAGACTTGGTTAGTGACATGCAGAAAGAGTTGTTGCCAAGAAAAAGCGCAGCAGCAATTCAAAGTAAATTGCAAAAATTACGCCAAAATGATATGCCAATTGCTGATTACGGAAAACAAATAACAGAGTTATTTATGGACCTTACGATATCGCAAGCCAACGGTAATACCGAATATTACAATATTTTGAAAACTGTTAAAGAAAAACAAGCGATCAAGCAATTTTCCGATGGCTTACGAAATCGTCGAATCAGCACAATAATATCTGCTAGAAATTACAGCTCCCTGAAGGATGCCATTCAAGCAGCTCAAGATGAAGAGACTTCATCATCATCGGCCGCAGGAGAGGTGATGGGTATGTCCAGTAAAAAATTTTATTATTCTAGGAATTTTCATTATAACTCTAGGTACCCACGCGGCAACGGGCGTAATCGGCAAACATTTTCACAGCGAGGACACTACCACGGAAACTCGCAGTGATCGAGTTCATGGAACCACTCGAACTCACGTGGCCAAGGACAGCGAGGACGATATAATCGAGGTACGTTTCGTAATTATCGCAGAAATCAAGGGATAAAAAGAAATATAGTCAATATAATTAATGAAAACCAAAAATCAACTTCAGATGAACCCCAACTAGATAAGTTTTTTCGAGAATAAACAAAATCATTTAATTTTGGCTAGTAGTAATAGCAATTGTTTTATTCATTTACCAGTTTCATCATGCAATAAAATTTATTCTTTCTTAGTCGACACGGGCGCATCTTTATCCGCCGTAACATATAAACATGCTATCGAATTAAGTGTTTCATTACATAAAGAGAATGTAATTATAAACGGTCTAGGTGGCGAGGTGCAAACAATCGGATATGTTTATGTTCCATTAATGATTCATGGATCTGTTATTAATCACAAGTTCTTTGTTTTTAATTCGTTACCAATTTCGTCGCATGGAATTCTAGGTAGAGACTTTTTGAATAGATTTGGAGCATGTTTAGATTTCGAGAAAAATATTTTATCTTTGAAGTTAGAGTCAGGCCACACTTGTTTCTTGCCTTTCACTAATAATTATAATATTAACGTATTGGAAATTCCCCCAAGAAGTGAATCCATACATTATATTCAAACTGATTTTCAAACCGATTGCATTATTTGTTCACAAGAATTACAAGATGGCGTTTATTTGGCTAGCTCGATAGCGACACCAATTAGGGGAAAAATACCAATAAAAATATTAAATGTTACCGAAAAATCAGTAACATTGTCAGGAATAAATCCTGCAATTTATGATCTTAACGATTATAATATTTGTAGTTTTGAGAAAAATGAGAATAATTCAGACCGAGTAAAACGATTATTTTCCTCATTAAAATTAAATGATTTAAATGACTTAGAAAGTCAAAGTATTCAAAATATTTGTGCAAAATATGCAGATGTTTTTTATTTAGAGGGCGATAAATTGACAACAACAGATATTTACACTCACAATATTTTTTTGAAATCAAACGTTAGTCCAGTGTTTTCGAAACCCTATAGGTTACCAATTAGTCAGAAAAAGGAAATTAATCGTCAAATTAGCAACATGCTTAAAGAAGGGATTATAGAACCTAGTAAAAGCGACTGGTCTAGCCCAATATTATTGGTGCCTAAAAAATTAGATGAATCGGGTAATAAAAAATGGCGATTGGTAGTGGATTACCGTAAATTAAATAACTGTATAGAGGACGATAAGTACCCCCTCCCTGATATTACAGAAATTTTAGAATCTTTGTCTGGAAGTGTCTATTTTACACATTTAGATTTATATCAAGGGTATTACAATGTTAATTTAGATAAAAGTTGTCGAAAATTTACTGCTTTCAATTCTGGTCAATACCAGATGACGAGAATGCCCATGGGATTAAAAACAAGTCCCAGTTCTTTCTCGCGAATGATGAATTTAGCAATGTCAGGACTAAATAATGAAAAATGCTTAATTTATTATGATGAAGTCATTGTTTTTGGTAGACAACTGGACCACCATAATAAAAACTTACAGGATGTTTTCGAAAGACTTCGTTCAGTAAACTTAAAATTGAACCCTTCAAAATGGACATTTCTTAAAAAACAGATTTTATATTTGGCACATTGTATATCTAACGAAGGGATTTTACCTGATCCTGAAAAAATAAATGCAGTAAAAAACTATCCTTGTCCGCAGAATGCCGACGAAGTTAAAAGATTTGTGGCGTTCACAAATTATTATAGAAAGTTTATACCCAAGTTTGCTGAAATTGCGCAACCATTAAACCAACTTTGTAGGAAAAATACTAATTTTGTTTGGACTGAAAAATGTCAAAAGTCTTTTGAAACACTCAAAAAACGTATTATGTCCCCCCCAGTTTTAGATTACCCTGATTTTTCAAAAGAAAATTATTTCATTTTACAAACCGATGCATCTAATAAAGCAATTGGAGCAGTTCTGTCGAATAAAAATGGAAGACCTATAGCTTTTACTAGCAGATCTCTAAATAAGGCTGAATTAAACTATCCAGTTATAGAAAAAGAGTTGTTAGCGATAGTATGGGCCGTGAAACATTTCAGACCGTACCTGTATGGGCAATATTTTAAAATCAGGACTGACCATAAACCTCTAGTATACCTATTTGGCATGAGAGATCCATCGAGCAGGCTTATGAAGTTTCGGTTGGTATTAGAGGAATATAATTTTGACGTAGAGTATGTAAAGGGTTCAGATAATGCAGCTGCAGATGCGTTATCTAGAATCTGTTTGAGTTCCAAAGAGTTAAAAGAATTAAATGAGAACATCGTTAGTGTCATGACACGAGCAAAATGTCGAAAAATAAATAAACCAGGATCAACCATAATACCCACAGACTTGAGGCCTGATCAACCGAAAGTCGTAAGTAATCATGTCAAACCAGCAGAATCAGTGGAGTTGCGTGTGGTTAATAAAGATGATTTGAAAACATTGAGAAAATTAAGAGTTATTAGTAAAGAAAATAATACATTTTGTTATGTTGAAAAGGAAAAGATAATTTATATTAAATATCTAAGTTCTGACTCACGAATGACGCGACGCGAGTTTGTGAGGGAATTAGATGATTTTTGTAAGTTAATAAATGTTAATGAAGTATATATAATAAAGAAGGATGGTAATAAGGAATTTATTAAAAAACTAGTTGAAGAAATCAAATCTGTGAATGATAGGACCGGTCCACGTGTACATATAATAAATAATGTAAAAACGATATATAATAAGGATGACAGAAAGGTGATATTAAATGACTTCCATCTCCTACCTAGCAGTGGCCATGCAGGTATGAAAAGGATGGTCAACAATATAAAAAAGTATTATTATTGGCCTGGGTTAGATAAGGATGTAAAGAATTTTGTTAGGCGTTGTGACAAATGTCAGCGTCAGAAATTTTCGTTACCCGTAAGAGAGCCACTAGAAATAACAACGACAGCTAATACAGCGTTTGAAAAGATATATTTAGACTTAGTAGGTCCATTTGAAGTTAATAATAATAATTACTCTTATGCTGTAAGTGAAAGTGATTTTTAAAGAACAATCGATGGTGGTAAATTTACTTTGTAAAGACTGAACACATTTTACAAAAAACCAATTCAGATACCTACCACAACATTACTCAATTTATGCCGCATGTTTTACAAAAATAATACATTACAAATATTATGTACACATTATTCAGTAAACACTAAGTGTTATTTTCATAAATATACTAATATTTCTATAAGATATTTGTGGATTTACGTTGTTTACGACGTGCCGCCATTGTCACCCGTTAGTGACTATACTGACCTACTGGCAACCAATATGGTGACTTGCTTTCAGTTTACTCAATGCGCGTGACAGAGACAAACATATTATAACTATTAGTATAAAATCGTTTTAGTCTTAAGTGTTCTCGTAAATTAAGAAAAAGAATATGTTATACATAGAACGTTCGGTCATCATGATACTCGTATCTCTTATTTCACGATTGTCAGGACATCACAATGGCTGCCATTTTGATTTATAGGATGAAAGTTCGGTTCATATGACAACTAATATTTCAAAAACCCAGGTCTTAGGAGGGTAAACTAAGTAGTTTTACTTACGCCCTATATGAGCAGCAAAAATTTACAAATTCGCAGTTTACGTTGACTGCATACCATGCACACGCCGCAGCCTGAATCAGGTTTAAATTGTACTTTGGGGAAACTCAACCGACGTCCAGGCTGTATTTGTTTTGCAAAAGCGCTGCATCAAAGTGATCGCAAATCTGCCACCTAAAGAATCATGTAGGCCGTGGTTTGTAAGCCTAAATATTCTTATAGTCAGTTGTATGTAAATTTACGAGCTTGTAGACTAGACCGCACCAGCCTGCAATACTTCAATAAAATTCTGATCTTCCTAGACGCTACGTTTCTCGCCGGGCCAATAACTTATGTCTGTTGAGCCCACCTTGATCTATTCAAAAAAGGTCCATTCTATATGACAGTCAAGTTGTACAATCATTTGCCTAACTCTATAAAAGCCCTCCAGGTAAGTACATTTGATAATAATTTAAAACAACTTTTCGATAAAGCTTAAAATTAATAATAATTTGATAATATATAGAATAGTACTATAAAGTATTAATATTAAGTTTTATCGATCTTATTAATATTTAATATTGACGGCTCAGTGGCGCAGTGGCTTAGCAATGATTGTTGCGCTGGGAGCCGCGGGTTCGAATCCCGCACGGAACAAGAATTTTTATGGGCTACAAATAATTGTTCCAGGTCTGGATGTTTATCTTCGTGCAATCTATGTTTGTAAACTGCCTCCACGATACAGGAAAAAAAATTATAGTGTGGAGGTAACGATTTAAAAAAAAACAAAAACAATAAAATGAATATTTGGATGATAAGTTGGGAACATAATAACAAATATAAATGTTTACCTACTTAGCTATTATAATATGCAAAATTGTAAGTTAATATAGTTATGATATATAATATTAAATGTTTATAATATAATTAATATTAAGTGTTTAGTTTCTGCAAGTAATTTGCAGTGCCCTTATAGGACTCTTGTTTGTGACTTAACCATTTTTGTAACACCTCATAACAACAAGATGCAATAAATGCATACGAATATATATGCCGCACATCTCGTAGGACGCTCTCCACTTAAGTTTTACAAGCCCGGCGGTCGCCGAAAACTAAATAACATATACCATCATAGAATAAATTGAAAACCGTTAATAGTTAATGGTCATTGAAATTGTTGTAATAAACTGCTGTTTATAGGTTCGGGACCGGTCATACGCTGTGTCAACGCAAATGTTTCTGTCGTCTGCACATAAATGAGCTTGAGATTTATTATACTTTTAAGCACGCGTTTGATTGTCTGCGGGACATGTTTTCCTTGGAGATATTTCGGTTAAGATATTCGTTCTAAATTTGAATGGACATAGTTCTTCAATTTATAGTATGTACACTAATTTTATTTACCCATTTGATCACTGCGCGGTCAGCATCAAACTTTTTAACTTTTTTGTACTAATTTTAACAACTTAAACATTTATACATTTGTTTTTAAATCTAAAATTCTAATGTTAAATTTTCTATAATATTAAAGTAACAAATAAGCTAACGTTCAATTTGAACGGTGAATGTGACGTATGACCAATTTTAAAAAGTTGGCCACATATGCTTGTCACCATTGAAAATATGGAAATTTTCGCAACCTGTAATTGCTTTAAGCCTCATCTTTATGAAAAGTTGCGTAAAAGGTAACCGTGTAGTGGCGGTGTAAGGATACCCAATACACCATTTCACTTTTTACAAGACAGAGCTATATTATGATTGCAGCACGAACGGGTCCGCTCGATCGGGGATGGACCCCGCTCTTACAGAATACCAGTGTCAAATAGCAGCTTAATAATGCTGCGTTTCGTAAATTTTTTGAATACTTCGATTATAATATTTGGACAATAGTGAGGGAAGCTATTTACATAAAAATATTTCAGATCGGCAAGATAAGTCTCCACCTTGTAGTTTGACAAACTGTTATTGGCCAATATAAAATTAATCGTTCGCGAGTAATGTTTGTTTCTCACGAAACGAAATGAAAGTCGCGATATAAAAGCGTTTTACCACTTTTTTATTAACTCAGTTCTGTCTGTTCTGTTCAAAATAAGTAATTTTTTTTTTAATTTATTTCAAAACAACTTTCCGATGTAACTGAAATTTTAAACATAGCTCAGAATCAGATGACAAATGTTAGAATATAAAAAACGTGGTATCATAAATAAATTAAAACGTAACAATTAAAAAAATTCACTTGTTTCTATATCGTATCATTATGATCGAAGCGGAATCACGCTTTTCTATTTAATTCTCTCGCGAGTATTAGGTGTATCTGGTAATGTATATCAGATAAATTTAATTCACTACCCCATATCATAACATCAACGGGTCTGTTAGAGGCTACAGAAGGCTACAAGCCTGAAAATGAGCAGTAGCGTGTTCCTAATAATAACTAAAAAATTAAAACTGTGATTGACAACACGCCTGCCCTGTTAGGAAAATCTCAGAGGGAAGCTTACGTTCAGCATTGGACTTTGGATAGGCTGGAAACATACCAACCTGTAACATTCAGTATACTGAAGTGGCAATGGTCTAGCAATATAGCCTTAAAAACCGACAACCGATGGTCCCGAAGGTTCCCAATGCAAAATGCAGATGCGTTGTTATCCCTGTGGACTACGATAGAATGCCTCGTTTTAATTAAAAAGGGTCGCCAGTTCTCTACACTCACCGTAATAAAATATATATATATTTTTATATTTTACGTTTTTTATATTTTATGCTGGTATTCTGTGGGAGCGTGTTCCTACCCTGACGTTATATCATCATATAACGTTGAAATTGGATAGACGTGTCATTAAAATCAGCCGCAAAGTCTTGCCACCTTATGATCTCTCTACCGTCTAAACATTTTTTTCTATCTGGCAACACAAAGATCATGCTTGTACAGACAATTATTTTGCCTATTATTAATTATGCAAATGTTTGTTACCCAGATATGGACCAATCAACATATTCTCAATAAGCTAGAGCATCTCCTTAATAATTGAATTAGATACGTATACCATCCTTTTTCTACATTAAACATTCCAGCTTCTCCTTTATATCTTAAGCAAAGATTTCAATTTCTTTTTTCAACTCTTTACAGAGATCTACGGTCCTAGTCTAATCATAAAATTAGTTTACATTTCACTGGATTCGCCAGGAAATCCTTTACTGTTCAGGCTACTCTTCTCTGGAATTCCTTACGCGAAGACATATGAAGAGCTCTAAGCAAATGCTCATTCAAGAGAACAATTCGTGATCACGTTTTGAATCTTGATTGATTTGATTTCAAGTTATGTTATATGCATTTTATGATGTTTTTTTTATAGAATAAGGGTGATGAACGAGCACACAATCCACCTGATGGTAAATGGATGCTTTGGTCCATAGATATCTACATCTATCCTCAATTAAGTATCTAAATGCATCTGCATTTAGATACTTAATTGAGCAACGCATCTGCGTTGCCACGCCTGAGGACTCAGATAGAATGCCTCGTTTCCAGTAAAAGGGTCTCCGGTTCTCTACACTCACCATACCATGTTTAGACTGCTGTGCTCAACAGCATTAAGCTCTTATTTTACGTTGGTATTCTGTGAGAGCATGGTGTATGTATGTTATTATTTGCATTAACATATATGTACAAATAATTAACAAATAAAAAATAACTACAGTGTGGCTCTACCTGCTATATATTGTCTGTGTGTGACAGCCATTATTCTCTTTTATTGACCTAAGCACTCTTATTTCATTTTACATGCGTCCGTATTCCCGCCCTAACGAGCATAATGAAGCTCTTACTTCCACAGACAACGTAATTAATCTGATAAGGTAACACTAAGATGAAAAAAGATTTAATAAACCCGATAAAAACCCTCTAAGATGTACGAGTTATTTTAATGTAAGTAAAATTTTTTGATCTATTTATTTCGAAATACATATACATGATCTAACATTATTTAGACATGTTCTCAATATGCTGCTAACCATCTTCTATCGCATGTCATTTTCACTTCTTACGACACTAAAGTAATGATATGGGGTAATGGATTCTTTTGCGAATCTATTACTTGTCGTTTGAAAATATCAGCTCATGAACATCTATAATACTCTCTAATGAGTTGTCACATACACACGTGTACACTTATGCTCGTAGGGCACGCACACACACACTCCTACGCACGCACGTGAGCTCGCAAGCGCGCACGCACGCACGCACAACGCACGCACGCACGCCGGCACGCAACTTAGTAAATCATTATATAATAATATATATTACACGGAATTCATATTTATTAATTATTTTCTACTTTCATTCATTACAACTTATCAAACTCCACTGCTAAGCACTTAGGCTTCCCTTATACATCCTCTTTTGGCATACTAGTTCAGCATCTAGTTGACAACCCCAGTTTATCATTTTGTAGTTATTAATATGAAGACGCTTCTGCTCATCTCCTACTTTAGGCTTACTTTAGACAATTGTTGGCAGGTGTGAAACATATTACTTATATAAAGTGTATAAACATATCTTTAGATATAAAAATTATCTGTCGAATTGTTTCTCCGCGATGAACTTCTAAACTTCTCAACTTACTTCAATGAAATTTTGCACACTTTTGCACAATTGTGCAGTTTGGTCCAACTTCAGAGATAAAGGATAGTTTTTAAATAAAACTAATTTTACGGATTTTATCGCGTATATTAACTTATTTTTATATATTCCCAATCCTCGCAAAAGAACACTGATTTCTCCCAAGGATGATTCGCGAGGCTATTGAAATTAAAAAACATCCTAATTTCAATAGAGAAGATGGATGGGTGCTGCCATCTGCTTGGGATCCCATAATTAATAAAATCAAATCCAAATCCAAGTATACCACTGCTAGACTTCAAGATACTGTAAGCTCATTCTGCGTAAATCGAACCAAAAATTAATATTAAAAAACTGAAGGTAGCCGGGCTAACTATGTCATAGTTAGCCCGGCTACCTTCAGTTTTTTAATCAGGACGTCAATAACCTCAGTCCCCCGTGACCACGGGTGCTGGAAAGCACCAGAAACGTCGGGAATATATAAAAAAAATAAGTTAATATACGCGATAAAATCCGTAAAATTAGTTTTATTTAAATGTGTAGTGTTCGCGTAAATATAAGAAATCATTAGGATAGTTTTTATTCCAACAAATGACACTCCATATTTTTTATTACGAACTTAAGGATTTTTTATAGGACAAAGGGCTGTCAGAGAGGACAGAACAACGTCTGACTGATTAGCTAGTTTTAAAAACATATACATAGTACACACATACACAACATATGTATGTATACGTAAATACATACGTATATACAATGTGTATACATGGCTATAAACTTAATATATGGATATCAGCAAGTATATCTAAATACAAATATGAGACTATATCTATCGAGGAGGCCTATGTTCAACAGTGGAATTTAATATGCTGCATCGGCATTAATATATAAATAAATTAATATATAAAAAATAGGTAATGTTGTCGCAGAAATACTTTAAAGGAGTTTTATTGGTTGCATTCTGAATATCACTGAGAAAGGTTTTTATTCAAAATATGTATGTATAGCCTGTAAAGTAAGTGACGACCTAAAAAAATTCGACCTGTGCTGTGGAATCCTAATCCAGAGATGGTTTAATTGTGTGTTCGACGGTCGATCGAATGAAGTAAATTAAAGTTATCCTTAAGATAGAAGGTAATCATATTTAAACTTTGCTAGGAAGTTATAGCAAGATCAAACACAAGTAATGAAGTAAGGTTGCAGATGTTTGTTCCGTAGATCTTCATAGTCTATCTACATCTACACTACATAATATAATATTATAAAGAGGAAAGATTTGTTTGATTGTTTGTTTGTTTGAATTGAATAGGCTCCGAATCTACTGTACCGATTTGAAAAATTCTTTCACCATTAGAATCCTACATTGTCCCTGACGAACATAGGCTATATAATATTTTCAAAAAGTTAGAGATCCGTATGAAAACTTCATTAATGTAACCCAAGGTGTGAAAAAATACCAAAAAGAATCCGTATATCGCATACGCTGCAGAAACTATTGATAATAGAGCAAAGTAATGTACTTCAGTTTCATAGAGGATATCAATATCTACAAAAAAGCCTGCGATACCATATGTTTAACTATTACAGTTATGTCACAATAACGTATCAATACCTGTATCATGCATAACCACCAATTACGTTAACCATGTGATTTAAGTAACATTCTTCACTTTTTAAGTCTCTGTCGAATTTGGCATGTCGCAAGGCGGAGACGCGTGATATACGCGGGTGAAACCGCGGGGCACAGCTAGTATATTATATCTTGCTATAGTTAACAATTGACTGATATACTAGAACAACAATTTATAGTAATATAGAGATAATTAAAACATAGAGGTACTTAAATAATAACTTTACCCTCCCAATATGTTAAAAGCGACTTAATGATATGAAAGCATTCAGTAGGTGTCGGATAACCGTCTCGTATATAATACCCAGAAAAGCAAAAGTATGTAGGATAACAGTCAAACTTAATAATTATAGTTGTATTTTTAAAATAAAGTACGAGTATGTATTGAATGATGACTTATCGATCTGAGCCGTGGTCCTTCACTGCTGGCCGTATGAGGACGCTCAAGGTCGCTCAGCGAGCAATGGAGAAGACTATGCTCGGGTTGTTCTGCGTGACAAATATAGATAGATATAACCCAACGGATTAGTAAGTTAAAGTGGCAATGCCATTCGGTTCTTCGGGCTATATGGCCGCCCATATAGCTCGAAGAACCGACGACCGATAGGGAAAAAGGTTCTCGAGTGGCAGCCTTGTAGAGGTAAGCGAAGTGTAGGGCGACCCCCCACTAGATGAAGTGACGATCTTAAGACATGCAGGAAATCGATGGATGCAGGTGGCTTAGGACCGTGCTTTGTGGCATTCCTTTGGGGAGGCCTATGTTCATTAGTGTACTTGTGAAGGGCACTTGTTGTAATGATGATGATGATGATGTGTTTAAGCAAAATAAAACAATCGACATTATTTACTATTTTAACTGCAAAAGAAAATTAACATCAAACAACAACATAAAACTTAATAATCTGTGAACTTAAGAGAGTCTATTTTTATCGTAGGAAAATACATCTCAAGAGCATTTAGCATTAAGTAATGCGCAGGTGTATAATACGACAAAACCACCCATTACCCCAGTTATATTAGGTATTTTATGATCTCGTTGGAGACATATCGTGTCGAACGAAATTTCTCACCATAAACATTGCTCACGGGAGTATTATTAACACTAATGTTGTTATTAAACTAGTGTTATATGTTGTGGTAAACGTTAAGTAAAATAATTTTTCGTATATAACGAGTATTTCATACTGAGTTTTACTCGGAAGTGAGGTCCAAAACTAGTGCTTACAAGCGTAAGAGACGTGTTAATACGTATTTCAACACATACATAAGTAATAGTAGGGTAGGATTTTTAATTATCTACAAATTCAAGAATACACATGCCTGTAGCTTGCATAACGGCATACCAACTACTTGCATGTGTCAGTTACTATCATATGTATAAATATGATGAATAGCTGTAGCTGACAAGCAAGTAGATTGCACAAAATTTTATTTTTTTAGCATGCAACGTACGGCTGATGCGATTAGGATCTGCAAAACGTATCTATGCTAAAAGACACGTATGAATGGACGCGGCAGCAAAGAACTTGCCAACACATTTATTTTTAGATACTTAATTTCAATAACTGAACGTTATGAATACGTGTTATTTTACGTATCATAATGCATTTAATTTATAACACGTATAATTAGTTTCCTTAAATATAAATATTACTACTAAATTTACTATGTTAACCAATGCCGAATATTTTAGAGCAGACATTTCTACGACACACAGTTTAAAATATAAATATTACTGTGTTAAACTGTTTTATTTTGATTATTAATAATGCAGTTAAAGTTAATATGGTGAGCAGTGATATTAAAATTTCCATATCAGTATTTCCTTTAGCATCACATTCGTAAATAATATGATGATGGTGACACAAAGGGAATGGCTAGAAAAAAGAAGTGACAGCTTTCGTTTCTTTAATATAGTTTATAAAAGTGGGGGCAAAGTAGCAATTGGCTCACTTAATAGTATGTGCCCACTCCATTACTACTACTGTCTATTAAAGTCCACTGATGAACAAAGGCCCACAAATATTGTTGCTTGGCAACCGCAGTAATGTTACGCTGCTGCTACTGCTCCTGCTGCCTTCCCCTGTTTCAATTTCCCTTTGTCGCCTCTCACAACACTCACCAGTAGATATACTTACACAATCTATACGCAGTTTAAATTCCATAAAAAACTGCAGCACTAAATTAATTGCAGGTGCTTTTCTGGCCATTTAAAAAGGAGTACGCTTTTTGCTTGAAAGTGCCTACTATCAGTCCGGAAAAATCACAGGTGTTATTCGATTCATCAAGTAAGAAAATAAATTTCTAATAAATTGTACAGTGGTAAACAACAAAGCTTCAAGGCGGTGTGGATGTGTCGCTATGTGTGATGGTGGGGTTTTCTGAATTAATGCGAACAATTAATGTAAGTGTTGTCTCGTGGTAAATGCAATATAAAATGAAAAGGGGTGCACCATATTTGTGCAGCGCAACTGAATCTAGTCAAAGTAGATCTCGGTAGTCGACGATTAAAGCTGCTCTTAGCTGGAATAATCAAGTGAAATGTTCTGGCACTCAAGTGCCGTGGCCCTGAAATAGGAGCAATATTTTTTATGAAGCCGAACTTGCGACGATTGCAATGTACCGGCATGAAATACTGTTCCAGTTTACTTTGCACACCAAGATTTGGAGAGGCCAATTTGGCCTTTCCTTCCAATTTTTTTTTATAGGATAGGGTGACAAACGAGCACATAGTCCACCTGATGGTAGGTGGTTGCTGTGGCCTATAGACATCTAGATTTATCCTCGATTAAGAATCAAAATGCAGATGCGTTGTCACCCGTGAGGACTAAGATGGAATGCCTCTTTTCGAGTAAAAAAAAAGGTCTCCGGTTCTCTACACTCACCATACGAAACACAGCAGTGTTAAGCTGATATTTTACGCTGGTATTGTGTGAGAGCGTTGTCCTTTCCCGGTCGAGCTGACCCATTCGTGCTACAACTACACTTATATAATAATAATATAATAATATTCCACAACTATCACACAACGCCATCTAGTCCCAAGCTAAGCAGAGCTTGTGTTATGGGTACTAGACAACTGATAAACATACTTATATATTGCTAAATACATAAATATTATAGATAAATTACACCCAGACACAGAACAAATGATCGTGCCCATCACACAAACATTTGTCCTGGGTGGGAATCGAACCCACGACCTCCGGCGTAGCAGTCAGGGTCACTAACCACTAGACCAACAGGCCAGTCAAACACACTACTAATATAACTGCAGAATCTACCACGTATAAATTCCATTACTAGACACCACAGAACTTAACGTCACTATATATGTCAACGACGCGGATTTCGATACTGGCTTAAGCATCAAGGTGCATGCCCCAGAACGAATTTCTCATTGTTATATAGGTACCTTGGTTCCCTAAAAAGGGTAAAGAAATTAAGATATAAGAAAAAGAAAAAAATATAAAAGAAGATTTTTTTTTATTTTGAAAGTAAAAGCCGACTTGAAATAACTAAAAAGATTTTAACATAATTTCACATTCTGAATTCGGTGCTGACATATTATTGCGAGTATAAAGTAAAATAAACGCCCCGACTTTAGAATATGAAATTATGTTAAATTCATTTTAGTAGTTTAAATTTGAAGTCAACTTTTACTTTTAAAATAAACCCTTATTGTGATATCGAGCATCACAAGAGTCTACCGCTCTGACTCAATATATGATGGCGTACTTCACAAGTCCCAAAATAGTTTTCAAGATCCAGAAACAGCCGTGGCTATCGGTAGACATATCTTGTATATTTTGTGGGACATTATTGAAAATCATATATATCACCTCATGATTAAATTTCTGTCTCTGCGGAGTAATCTATACATATATACAAATAAATAAAATTAAAGTGTCTGTTTGTAATGTAAAAATAACAACTTTTACTAAATGCATATGAAAGTGTATATTGCACTTATAACAGAAAACATAATTTAAAAACAATTGTCTGTCTGTTTGTTCCAGCTAATCTCAGAAATGGTTTTACCGATTTTGACGGGTTTTTCACTGGCAGATAGCTGATATTATAAGGAGTAACTTAGGGTTCTTTTATTTTTCTATCGACTTCAAAAAGAAGACGGTACTGAAATCGAATTTATGTTTTTTTATGTGTGTTGTTATCTCATTACTTTTTTCTAGATGAACCGATTTTGATAATTCTGTTTTTATTTGAAAGCACTAGCTTCTCATGTGGTCCCAAATTTGATCAAGGACTGACTAATAGTGTTTTAGTTATTCTTAATGATTTATATTCAAATCCGTTGTAAAAAAATATATATTTAAATTATTATGGAAAAAGAATTAGACTTCCGCCGAAAAAAAGTAAAACTCATGAAATCCAATCGTAATAAAATCAACGCAAACGAAGTCGCGGGGAACAGCCAGTTAACATAGACATTATAATATTATGTGATAGTAGGATTCCATTTCTGCCTAAAAGTTCGTTGAGGTAGTTACTACCCTCTTACCTATTTCGGACGCCAAGCAGCAGGGCCTGAACTGCTGTATTCCATTCTGAGAGGTACAGAGTGCCAATATAAATACAGGCTGTGAAGCATTACATCTACATCCTCAGAGGCGACAACGCATCTGAAGCTTTTCTCCGTTTACAATTGGTTACTACAGGTATTAAATAGTGTGCCACCGTCACGTGATCTTTAAGTTTGTCTGTTTGTCGGTGCTAAGACACAATGTAACGGAAAAAAGCCCCGACTACAGAATTTGAAATAATTTTAACTATTTAGAGGACATTGAGATTTTAATAAAGAGTAAAGTCAAATTCAAAGAACAAAACAAATAAAATTATCTCCGCATAAGAGCTTGAGAAATTGTTATTCGTAGATACGCCATAAATTAGCGCCTACTTCAGAAGCTATGTGGAAATTATTTTGTACACATTATAACGTTTTTGTAGTCGGTGTCCCTTTTTGTAAAAGCTTATTTAAAGTAAGTAGCAATTAAACAAATAAATTTAAGTACTTCCAAATAGTCCTTTGTTTGACCTCTGTTTTAATTCACATTGGTATACAGTGTTATTTTACAATAACCGGCCAAATTTACAGAGATGGTTAAGTAGAATAAGTAGTATAGGCAAATTGTGAATAAAAACTAATTAAAAGAAATCTCAAACTTTCTATCCTTTTTATCTTTTAAATTCAAAATTCAAAGTAAGGGTCAATCGATAGGCAAAAACGTTGTTGCCCATAAATCACATTCAATTTGGGATAATTCCAAATAAAAATAGAAGTCTTATTTACTCGTATTTTCAAAAACTGCTATAACGGTATATCATTATTTATATATTTGAACTTAAGTTCAAAATTTGGCTACTCTTTGAAAATAACCCTGTATATCAGGTGCCTAATTTATGACAAAATGAGTTTGTGCATAATGGTACGAAAGTTTTCATGAATATTGTGCCAACTTAACAAATATAAAACAAAGTTCAACGAGACTAGCATGATTGACATACGAAATTAAGAAAGTTAGCAAAGTGCGATGGGCTATCTGAAAATTTGTACAAGTAGACAGACACTTTACAGAAAGACGGCATGGAGTGATTTTTCATAGAAAAAGATCACAAACGAGCACACAGTCCAGATATAAATGTAGGCATACAATATTTGTTACAAATACATTAAATTAAATGCAACATTGCGTTCATACTGTCCATGTCAAACACAAATCACAGAGTAATAATACACACATTATTTAAAATAATTTATAAAAGTAGTAAACAAATAACTACTATCAGATTGAATGAGCTGTGTAGTTTGTGTGATTTCACATGTTCCTTTCTAATTAGTCTGTGGAGTGTATGTAAAGACAGAAAAGCGTTTATTTTATATATCTAAGCATAATAGCGACCTGCGACGGGTTCCTACGGTGATTTCTGAATCTCGACAAAAGTGCCACCTACCGTGAAATGAAAATAATAATTGTGAATCTAACCCATTCTCGAATCAACCTAGTCGATAATCACACTCACAAAATTTCATTAAAATCGGCCCAGCCGTTTAAGAGGATTTCATCTTAGTCCTCACGGGTGACAACGCATCTGCATTTTGATTCGTAATCGAGAATAGATGTAGATGTATATGGGCCGCAGCAACCACTTACCATCAGGTGGACTGTGTGCTCGTTTGTCACCCTTACCCTATAAAAAATACACACGGACAGAATAACTATATATATATAAAGATTAGATAGCTGTGTTTTTAATAGTGATGTGCAGTTGAAACGGTCGAATTTCGACCGCGTCTGACCACTAGTAACTAATACTCTCAGTTGTATTACACATTTTACAAACTTTATATTCAAACTGACTGTGTGGGATATAATCTAAAGGTATGTAACGCTCTTAAATAGACATTTTATTGGTAATCATTTTACCCACTTTTATGACGACATATTTTAGGATGCGTAAAGCGATCGTAAACCAGATCTACGCTGTCGAAATATATTTTTAGCGAGCATCTAGTTTTGATTACTACTTCCACTTTGTCAAATGAAAATATATTAGATTAGAAAAAAAAAGGAAATAAAATGCCTTTGGCGTATCTTCTCTGCTTGGGAGCGCTATAGTTATTAGTTTGGCAATGACGATGGAGGTCTCGGGTTCAATTCCCTCACGGAAAAGTATTTTTGTGCTTCAATAACGTATGTTAATCCGATTTATATATTCACGATAGGCCTTCACGATTCAATAGAAATTCCTTACGCGGAAATAATTTTTTTTAGAAGCAAAATAACAATAAGCATAAATGAATCTCAAACGAAGTAGAAAGGAAATGGTAATTACTGTGTTTTCGGGTGATAAACTATATATGCTCATACCCCATTTTGTGGTAAGTGGATGCTGTGGCTTATAGACATCTACATTTCTATCCTCGATTAAAAATCAAAATGCAGATACATTGTTAACAGCAAAAAGGGTATGTGATTCTCTAAATTCACCATAATATGTAACAACATTAAGTTGCTATTTTACTCTGATATATATATTTTATTACTTAACAAAAAGAATATTCACAATGATACATTACTACGTTATGCAGTTATATTAAGAACACAAGTTTTATAAACTTGTGTTCTTCAAACTTTTATAAATAAATAATAATATTACGCATATTTTTTTTCCTGTTAATATTACAGACACTAACTGTTCTTTTCTTTCTACATTTCAAATAAACACTTTATAGAAGTAAAAAAATCGTTGTCCGACGAACAGGAGACCATCGCTGTCAATAAGGCCAGGTTTACCTGTTTCTTTACATAGGTACTGCACCGATCGGTACCGACCAGTACATATTTGTCTTTAACGGAAATCTGTTTCTTTATGTAAGCACCCTAAGAGGTAGTGTGTGCTCATTTGTTACTATATCCTATAAAAAACATAGGGACATAATGAAATTCCAATATGATCTTTGGAACTTGTATTTTTGTGAGAAGAATGGTTAAATCCTTAAACAATATGATTCAATGTAGCCTCCTTCAATGTAGACAAAATAGGTTTTTCTTTTTATAAGATTATATAGACAAGTTATAATGAAACATTGAGGTTTGTTTATATAAATTTATTTACACTAAAATACATTGCCTTAAAATTGTTGCCATCTTCTTGCGCGCGAACATTCTTCCCCTCGTTGAATGTGGAGTTGCCGTTACACTGTTTAACATGCCTAACAAGCTTTATTAATTTATTATTTTTATCTGTCGAACATATTTTAATATTACTAAACAGTATTTGTTATTTTCGATTATTTATACTGAAAACTATAAGTACTACTTTTACTGGGATTTATACAATATATGATGAGATTTACGAATATGAAACACAAAGTTATGAAATACTATTTCATTGCGTAAAAAATATAACTGCTAAATTACTAGTAATGTATTTGCTGAACACTTTGGTTAGAAATAACTATGCAAATTTTTGTATATTAAGGCTGGGAATACAAGTCAGATTTTGTTTTCGATTGTCTGATTAGACTGTCTGATCGTATTTACTCGATACATATCCGATTCTTGCGCCACACTTATTCTGAACTCAGTCATTCTCGCCTGCTTGCCTACGGAGCAGAAAGAAAAGATGTACGACTAATTACTCTTACTTATTGCATATTTGCTCGTGTTAGCGCTCTTAATTATCTTAATATTTATAAATAAAAAAAATATAAACTGCATGAAAACTGTTATAGAAAAAAATCAGAAAAATGGAAACAAAATTTAACTGCTGGACGCACACATACTTGTATGAGCTGGTTGCAAATGATTTCATCATCATCATCATCATCATTACAGCCCTTCACAAGTCCACTGCTGAACATAGGCCTCCCCCAAAGAATGCCACAAAGCACGGTCCTGAGCCACCTGCATCCATCGACTTCCTGCATGTCTTACCAGGTCGTCACTCCATCTCGTGGGGGGACGCCCTACACTTCGCCTACCGGTACGAGGCTGCCACTCGAGAAC
The DNA here is from genome assembly GCA_963668995.1 of Parnassius mnemosyne. Lineage (NCBI taxonomy): Eukaryota > Metazoa > Arthropoda > Insecta > Lepidoptera > Papilionidae > Parnassius > Parnassius mnemosyne. The sequence continues at coordinate 28,229,934 of CAVLGL010000086.1, forward strand.
CTTTCTTCCCCATCGGTTGTCGGTTCTTCGAGCTATATGGCCGGCCCACTGCCACTTCAGCTTACTAATCCGTTGGGCTATGTCGGTTACTCTGGTTCTACTGCGGATATCCTCATTCCTAATTTTATCACGCAGAGAAACTTCGAGCATAGCCCTCTCCATAGCTCGCTGAGCGACCTTGAGCTTCCTCATACGGCCAGCAGTGAAGGACCACGTTTCAGTTCCATAAGTCATCACTGGCAACACGCACTGGTTGTACAATTTCGTTTTCAGGTTTTGAGGTATGTCTGACGAGAAGATGTGTCGTAGCTTTCCGAACGCTGCCCAGCCGAGTTGAATCCGTCGATTGACCTCTCGGTCGAAGTTGGACTTACCTAGTCGGACTATTTGTCCCAGGTAAACATAATCGTCAACAACTTCGAGCTTAGTGCTCCCAACAACTACCGGCATAGGTGTGACATGGACATTGAACATGATCTTTGTTTTGTCCATGTTCATCTTAAGACCTATCCGATGGGAAACACTATCGAGGTCATTGAGCATAGTGCTTAGGTCCTCCAGCGATTCTGCCATAAGGACTATATCGTCGGCAAATCGAAGGTGAGTGATGTACTCGCCATTGATGTTGATACCGTATCCTTTTCAGTCCAGAAGCTTGAAAACGTCTTCCAATGCAGCGGTGAAGAGTTTCGGGGATATGACGTCACCCTGTCTTACACCTCTCTGCAATTGGATAGGTTTCGTACTCTGGTTCTGTACTCGGATAGCCATCGTAGCCCTACTGTACAAGCACTTCAACACTTCGATATACCGACAGTCAACTTGGCACCGCTGAAGGGACTACAGCACCGCCCAAATTTCGACGGAATCAAAGGCTTTCTCATAGTCCACATACGCCAGACATAGTGGCAAATTGTACTCCTCAGACTTCTGTACAATTTGCCGAAGGGTATGTATGTGGTCTATGGTGCTAAAGCTCTTTCGGAAACCAGCTTGTTCGGGAGGCTGGAAGTCGTCAAGTCTGCGCGCGAGACGATTCGTAATGACTCTCGAAAACAGCACGTAGACGCGGCTCAGAAGGGAAATCGGTCTGTAGTTCTTCAAGAGAGCGTTGTCACCTTTCTTGAAGAACAAGACCACCGCACTTCTGCTCCACGCCTCCGGTGTAGTGCCACCATGGAGGACGGAATTAAAGAGCTTCTGAAGGACTTCAAGTACCGGTCTTCCACCCGCTTTCAGAAGCTCCGCTGTAATTCCATCCTCGCCTGGGGCCTTACCGTTTTTAAGGTGCTGGAGAGCCATTCTAATCTCGCTCAGACTGACGTCCGGGATATCTTCGGAATAGTGTCGGATGAGACTCGCTCTTGGATCGTTACTCACACTTGCGTGTGGCTCCAACGATGACGTGTACAGCTGCCCATAGAACCTCTCAATCTCACTCAAAATCTCAGGTGTCCCGGAAACGATGCTGCCACATTCTGTCTTCAGCTTTGACAGGTGGCTCTTTCTGGCAGACAGATCTCTGGCAAAGACTTTAGAGCCTTGGTTCCGCTCGATCGCTTCTTCAATACGAGCTGTATTGAAGTTGCGTAAGTCCCGCCGCATGCATTTGGAGATCTGTCTGTTCAGATGCCTGTATGCTGTCAAGTCTGTTGAAGAATGTAGCTTCATCTCCCGTCTAACAGCCATGAGATTAAGAGTGTGATCGGAGAGTTTTTGTGTTCTTCTGCGGCGGGTCTTGCAGAACTTAGCTCCGACCGCATGGACAGTTTCCACGAGCTTGTCATTCAAATCGTCCACTTCATTGCAGTCTTCTAGGCACTGAAAACGGTTTTGTAACTCGAGCTGAAAGGTTTCGGGACTTTGGATTAGAGCACGAGGGGGACGGAGCGTTGACTTCATTAGACGAGACCTCTCCAACTTAACGTTTAGGTTCAGTGTGCCTCTGACCATTCGGTGATCGCTGCCGGTTTTCACCCTCGCGATCACTGAGACATCACTGAACAGTTGTCGTCTGGTCGTCATAATGAAGTCAATCTCATTTTTTGTCGAACCGTCGGGGCTCGACCAGGTCCACTTCCTGTGGGGCCGCTTCTGGAAGAAAGAGTTCATCATAAAGAGTCCCTCCTTCTCCATGAAGTCGGCCAGCTGCTGGCCCCTTGGGTTCCGTTGCCCTATTCCAAATTTCCCTACTTTCAGCTCACCGTTCTCTCTTGTGCCTAGTTTTGCATTGAAGTCTCCCATTAACACCGTATATTGGGTTTTGGAGGAATGCATGGCTCTAGAGATATCCTCATACATTTCCTCCACCTCCCCATCGGGGTGTGCCGAGGTTGGTGCGTAAACCTGTATGACCTTCAGCGAATACCGTTTGGTGATTCTGAGTATAAGGTACGCAACCCTCGTCGACACACTCCCGATCTTTACAACGTTGTTAACGAGAGACTTGTGGACGATAAATCCGACACCTCCTTGGGACAGATGGTCGCCCTCCCGGTGATAGAGCAAGTTGCCGGATTCGAGGATTACCGTGTCCTCCCCCTCTCTTCGGACTTCGGATAATCCTATAATATGCCAGCGCAACTTGTCTATCTCTTCTTCCAGCTCCACGATCTTCTCGTCAGTCCTCAGGGTGCGTGCGTTGTACGTTGCCAGGTCGAGTCGTCTAAGGTGGCAACCGAACCTCCACCGGAGATTCTTAGCACTGAATGATTTAAGATGTATAAAATGTGTATGCGTGCTCGTGTTCTTATAATAAGTTTAGCGTGGTTTTGGCTTGGTTTTTGCGTCATTACGAGAAATAAAATTACTTACATATTGTCTTTCTTTTTTCAACGTCCATTGAAACCCATGCTTCTTCAAATATTTCGTTACACACGTCTTCCTAAGCCAAATTTTTCATGTTTCTATCGTGATATCCTTCACTGCCTGTATCCCATAAGCAAGTACGTTTTTGTACAGCGAAATAAGCCGTTTGATGTCGTAATTTTCCGCCATCGTCAGACCCACAACGATGCGGTACGTCTGTTCAGTGTCGAAAGGAGGAATCGGACATCTATTTGGTCTCTGTACAAAAGTATTCAATTTGTACAGAGACCAAATACAAAGAGTACACACCTTCAGACAGTCGGGCCGGTAATAAAATTATAAACGCCTTGGCACTGTTTCCGACTCGGACATCCGATCCGACTGTCGTATCGGATGTGTATTAGTTATTCAAACAAATGTATGCCACGAGTGCTTTCAGATAGTCTGATCAAACAATCGGGTCGGACAGTCGGATGAAAAAATCTGACGTGTATTACCGGCCTTACAGTTATTATAAAAATCGGCCACATTTGTCTCGTTCAATTGGAATAGAATAGAATAGAATACATTAGTCCCAGTATATCTTTTACTTTATTGATACTCGTATTTTTTCTACTTTTTTTACCTTTACTTTTTTTCTCTTGTTAATTGGTGTAGCTAGTGCTTATGTATTAAAAATTTACAAAGATAATGAGTTATCGTTTTACAATATATTACCAAAACTGTAGATGCTTAAGAACCAAACTAAATACTCTGTTTACAAATACATTATAAGATGGTTACGATTTTATTATATTAAGTGAAACGTGGTTGCTTCCGAATATTCGAGACAGCGAATTTATAGATGATAGATATGTAGTATATCGCTGCGACCGAGACCGAGTCTTGACAGGCAAACGGCATAGGGGTGGGGTTTTGATTGCAGTGCGTCGAAGGTTGCTCATTGCTCGGTATGAACTAATAGTTCACATGACTATCCTATTTCACCTTGTATTGATTATGTATTTCTCAGTCTTTGTAAGCAAAAGGGTTATAGTACTATTATATGCGGTATTGATATTTCGCCTAATAATGCGTCCACATTAATTTATGATGTTTTTTAATATCCTTATGTAACAAAATTATGGAGATTAACTATAAGCACGTTTACGTTGTTGGTGATTTCAATCTTCCCAATCTACAATGGCTGGGCAGTGATCAAATGGCATTAAATAACAATCTTCTTACCCCAACCTTACCAATAATGACACACTGTTTAACTTCATATAATCACTAAACTTCAAATTAAACACCATAAGAAACCCTTTGGCCGTGTTTTAGACTTGTTTTTATCTAACGACGATAATTTTATTTGTGAGCTGCATCCAAATCCGCTACTGCCGTTGGATCGTTTACATCCAGCTTGGCGCACTCGTCTATTTCGAGTTTAAAATATTTAGAAGCAAACTATTCCACCATTTGTTAATCTATCTCTGACATCAATTGGTATCTACTCTCTTATAAAGGGGCTAACTGCTGAAGATTCAGAATATTTATTTTATGAAAAAAAATGAAATTATAAAAATGCATGTACCGCTTAGTTCATCAAAAAGTAGGAACTTTCCAGTTTGGTTTTCTCCAACCCTCTTTCATGTTTTTAAAGAGAACGAAAAAAATCGGATAAGGTGGAAAAAATATAAAAACAAAGCGGATTATTCCCAGTTTTCATTGCTTCGACACAGATTTAAGACACTGTGTGCTGATTTCCTCAATATTTAGATTAATTTCATCGAAGAGGAACTTAAAAAGACATCAAATTATTTTGGTCCTATGTTAATAATCGAAAAGGTAAAAGTGGAATTGCTAGCATTATGATTTATAAAAATAAAAAATCTGATACACCTGAGGGTATCTCTGTATCTCTGAATTTTTCAGCTCCGTATATGAAAATAGACAGCAGTTACAGCAAGAGAATTTTGGTAACCAGTCTACTAATACCAATTCTGAGATTGTTTCAAATATCTCCTTTTCTGAGGATATTGACTATGCAAAGAGCTTATGTTACTCGATATTGCCAAAGCACCTGGACGAGACGATCTTCCACAATTTTTCTTCAAAGATACTGCCGCAGCTATTAGTGTTCCCTTGTGTCTTATCTTTAACCAATATATGAGTAAAGGGACTGTGCCCCAAATATGGATGTACGCTAATAGAACACCAGTTTACAAGGCATAGATTAATGATAATATGACTTATCATTAATCTATGTTACAAGGATTCGTAATGACTTTTGAAAACAGCACCTAGACGCGGCTCAAAAGGGAAATCGGTCTGTAGTTCTTCAAGCAAGCATTGTCACATTTCTAGAAGAACAAGACCACCGCACTTCTGCTCCACGCCTCCGGAGTTGTGCCACCATGGAGGACGGAATTAAATAACTTCTGTAGGACTTTAAGTACAGGTTTTCCAAACGCTTTCAGAAGCTCTGTATATGTGTGTATTTATAGAATTAAGCGTCTATAAAATACAGATTAGATTGAGATGGAATTGAGGGTACATCGAGAAATCCCCACTTGTTAATGCAGTATAAAGTTCACTGTCGGCGCCGTACGAGACCTGCGCCCCCTTTTCACTAAATAGGGAGGCTTCCGATTCGGCAGAAAGGCCACAAAAGCCAATGCCAGTCTCACAGGTGGTGTTTAGTGGGTAGTCACTTAGGTTTCGCAGTGAGTCCCACATAACCATGTCAGCCGGCTGTCGTGGTATGCTTAGAGCATTCACCACCTCCCTTTCTCGCTTCCCGGAGGGTAGCCCTTTGCATTGCATCTGGGCGTAAAAAAAAACATGCGAGAGAGATTCCGCTTAAGTCATTCTACGAGTGTAGTCATTCTACTAGTGCTAAGATAGTGTCGTGGTTCTATACGTTGTGGTGATTCTTCTACTGCAGGCAAGGAAGATGGTATTGCTGAGAGGATGCTCTGTGTTATATTGAGATAAGTAGTGTTGCTGTTGGTTTGCATACTTTGGTGTTATCATGTAATTACGTACATCATGTTACACTGGTATGTGATCGTGGCGGGGACGTGTTACAGTGTGGTCGAACTGTAATTACACTATACTGAATGTATAATGTGTTACGCTGACTTATTACTGATAATGATGAATTGCGTAAGCAAGAGAGCTAGTTGAACATCCACTCTCACACTTTCATCCTTGTGTATTTCCGAGATCAAAAGTGGAATCTTCTGTTGAATTCTCCGATATATATATATATATATATATATATATATATATATATATATATATATATATATATTACTGTATTTATATAATGCAATTAGATAGTTTGTATTGTGTAATGTATTTAGTATAGTTTTTAACAGTGGTAGAGCCACGCGGCAGCTTTTGCTGTCGCACGGATGGGCCGGCTCGAACCGGGGTAGTACCACGACCTCACAGAATACCAGCGTGAAGTAGAGGTTTACCTCTGCGTTTCGCTTGGTGAGTGCAGGTGGCCGGAGGCACTTTTTACTGGAAATGAGGCATTCCATCTTAGTCCTCACGGGTGACAACGCGTCTACATTTTGATTTGTAATAGAGGATAGATGTAGATGTCTATGGGCCGCAGCAGCCACTTACCATCAGGTGGACTGTGTGCTCGTTTGTCACCCTTATCCTATAAAAAAAAAAAGGTGAACTTTTTTCATTCATAAGTTTGCCAACATCTTTATTTATTCAATTTTTCGTCTGCTTGACTGGTACAGAATGCCATAGGGCATAAAGTCCGTCCTTTGTAACCCGTAGCTAGTGTGTTGCAATAAAGGATAATAAAAAATTCCATCTTAATCCTCAGGGGTTTCAGTAGCCTTCTTCATTTGAAGTCAGATAAATTTTTCCATGGACTGCAACCACTTGCCATCAGGTGCACTGTAAATTAGTTTTTCACTTAATATTTATTAACACTAAACAAACTTAAGCTCTAACAACCAGGTAGATTATAGTCTTGACTTCTTGTAAATTTCTTACGGTATTCTGATACAAGTATCTGTTTTGTGAAGAAAAAGAAAACCTCAACTGATGCACAACGTTGAAATTGATTAAACGATTAATTTATTTGTATTTTAAGATTAAATCTACAGATTTATATAATACTAGCTGGCCAAGCACCCGTTGTTCTGTCTTTTCCGATAACCCTTTCTATAAAAAAATATTTAAATTCGCATTCAAAAAATATTGACGGTCACTTATCGGGATAAAAAATTACCTATATCTCAAGTTGGACCTAATTGCTCACAGTGTGCAAAATTTCATTGAAATCAGTACAATAGCTTAAAAGTTCATCGCGGACAAAGAATATAATCTTTATATATAAAAATTAGGTGTCACATTGTTTGTCCGCGATGAACTCCTAAACTACTGAATTGATTTCAATGAAATTTGCACACTCTAAGCAGTATGATCCAACTTGAGATATAGGATAGTTTTTATCCTGATAAGTGACACTAAATATGTTTTTATAACGAATTTAAGGATTGTTTTATATGAAGGGTCGTCGAAAAGGGCAGAATAACGTCTGCCTGGCCAGCTAGTTTTATATATAAAGATATACTATTATATTTATTGTTTATCTACTATTTATGCACACTTTAAATTTAAAATTGAAAATTATCTCCTTCACCAAGGTTTGCCTGGAAGAAATCGCTGTTTAGCGATAAGGCCACCTAATTGTACATTCGTTTAAAATTTAAGTTTGCTGTCTTGTGTAGTGTTTTGTGTGCAATAAAGACTGTAAATAAAAATAAATAAATAAAATATACTATGTCCTTATGACCGAATTTCTATCATGGCGCCCAGTTTCAATGAATGCCATCTGCGCAGGACAGTATGCAGACAGGCAGGAATATAATGCACGAGTGTGGACACAAATAAAGATTTCACTTTAAATTAATTTCTTTCCTTCACTTTTTTGGTCTCAACTCGACATATAGCCGTACGTGCTTTCCTAACTACTTGCTAGCACCGCCAACTTCTTGATTTCGGGCTACTTCTGAGAATTTTGTGACAAAAAAAAACCTAATAACTGATATCTTTTTGACTGGCCCGGGATTCGAATTCAAGACCACATGATAAGCTGTCACGCTTACTACTATCAGACCAAAGAGGTAGTTTTTTTTAGAAGTAAGGAAAACAAACGAACACTCAGTCTTAATAGAGCACATCGTTTGAAAGTAAATAGTTACAGTCGTCTCTATGCATCTACATCTGTCATTGATTAAGGATAAAAATGTAGATGTGTTACCAACCCTGCGTATTAAGATGGATTGTAGCCTTTATTAAGAGTCTCTGGTACTTTAAACTCACCATAAGAAATACAGTGGCATAGTACATACATATACGGCATACATATACTGCTATTTTACACTGGTAGATTGTGGGTTCCTTACTCGGTTGAGCAGAAAGATTCGTACTGCATGCATAATTTCGATTTTTTAAATAGCATTAAATAAGTCTAAATTAAATAAAGGAGTTGCGACTTAGTCTTTGATTTAGAAATGTACAAATTACTTAAACAAACTATAACATTTCTTCGAAGCTGATTAATTATTGACTTAACCTAATAAGTTATTCAGAAAGTTGCTTGTGATTCGCAGAATAATTAACCTCAAGGTTTTACAATCAAGTGTTGTACAGATTTCATTGGTTCGCCTCAATAACACTCATTAATATTATAGACAGAGAGAACAATCAGAGAGAATCAATACATTCATTACTTAATTTCTTCAATCTTATTCAAGTTGACGCTGTTCAATCTATTTATTATACTTGTATTGATTCCCTTTCAAAAAGCAATTTTAGTATAAAACTGTCATGATAATTTATTGATTATTTTAGTTATACAGGTTTATTAAAATATATTATAGAAATTGATATAAAGTGATATGTTAGAACTGTACGTCTTTTGATTTATATTTTTAATTGAAATCAAATTAGGAATTTTATTTTCATTTTACCACGTTTTTATTGTCACTTTCTTGTTTGTCTGTGGTTGCAGGTGGAATTTAGTAATTTATTTTAAACAAACCAGATTAGCTGGACATTTATATATGGAATATAGATCAAATTCGATGACAATGCAAAAATATGAAAAAAAAATGTAGTAATTTTATTTTAAATTCTTTCTTCAATCTATTCATTACAGCCTATATAAGCCTACTGCTGAATAAAGAACTCCATACATTTTACAGGCAGATTGACAACCGCAATTTTTTTAGATTTTTCATGTAGTAGAGCCACGCTGCAGCTACATTATGGTTTTATTACGCACGGGTCGGCTCGACCGGGGAAGGACTCGGCTCTCAGCGTTAAATACCAGCGCAATGCTGGATAGGAGGAATTCCATGTTCTTATTTTGATTCGTAATCGGGGATAGATGTAGATTGGGCCACAGCAACCATTTACAATCAGGTGGACTGTATGCTCGTTTGTCAACATAATACTATAATAAATAAAAAAAAATAAAAAAAATCATCCTCTTACCATCAGATGGACTGCGTGCTTGTCCCTCTTACTCTATAAAAGAAAATACACGCGATAGTAGAATAATGTGCTCCAGACTGAATTCCGGTGACGGCAGCTAGGCTCAACGGTGACTATCTATCTGCGCAAGACAGGTTTATATTGCTAGAGTGTATGCACAAACACAGATGCACTCTCTATTCCCTTACAGTCCGAATCGACCGGAGAATGATCAGGCGCAGGAACTACAGCTTTACGTGCTTTTCAAGGCACAGATGTAACACCAAAATCCTCATTTCGGAATGCTACTAAGAATTATTTGACAGAAAAAAACAAGGGTTTTAACGTGGTAGAGTCATGCTGAAGGTATATTACTAGTATAGTTGTAGCACGAATGGGTCAGCTCGACCGGGGAAGGACCACGTTCTCACAGAATACCAGTGTAAAATAGCAGCTTACACTACTGTGTTTCGTATGGTGAGTGTAGAGAACCGGAGACCCTTTTTACTGGAAACGAGGCAGTCCATCTTAGTCCTCACGTGTGACAACGCATCTGCATTTTGATTCTTAATCGAGGTTAGATGTAGATGTCTATGGGCCACAGCAACCACTTACCATCAGGTGGACTGTGTGCTCTTTTGTCACCCTTATGCTATAAAAAATTGCTATTTTTCATGATCAGTAGTTGCTTACTACCAATAGCCCAACGATGCAGTTAAAATGTGCCCTATTATATGACACGCGTTATGAAGACAACTTTGAAATTTGAAAGTCGTCTGTACTTCTAACTTCTGTAATACAAACAAGAAATGGAATGCAACTTTGTTGCTTAAGCTTTTTCAAAGACATTCTTCGAATGTACTCGAATATTTCGATGGAATTAAGACAATTGAACCGGTTTGCTTTAAATGACATTCGGAAAATTTATTTAGGATTATTTTATTAATAATTATATTTTGCTGTTAAGTAATTTTTGAAATCGCTGTGTATAAAGTGACATAAGAAAAACCAAGATCCAATTTTGTCCCGAGAGTCTTGTAAAACATAACTACGCGAAATGCCAAAGAAAACTAGTCATCCAATAGTTGGTGGTTCAAGCGAACTTAAATTTTTCTAGATTGGGTTTAATTTTTCGTTTCACTGTTGGACACAGGCCTCTTCTTATTACTGTGAGTGTTAAAGAGCAAGATCATATCCACTTCGCTTCTGCAATGCGTGTTGGCGGACTTCATACGTTATTGTAATATTTTTTTTTTTATTTGTGAGATATGTACGTTTATGTACGTGGTAGAGCAACGCTGTAGCTATATGATGGCTGCAGCATGAATGGGTCGGCCCGACCGGGGGAGGACCACGCTCTCACAGAATACCAGCGTAAAATAGCACCTTAACGCTGCTGTGTTTCGTATGGTGAGTGTTGAGAACCGGAGACACTTTTTACTGGAAAAGAGGCATTCCATCTTAGTCCTTACGGATGACAACGCATCTGCATTTTCATTCACAATACTAGGATAGATGTAGATGTCTATGGGCCACAGCAACCACTTACCATCAGGTGGAGTGTGTGCTCGTTTGTCACCCTATCCTATAAAAAAAAGCCCCTGGGCTACTACCGCTATTTGGCCACCATGTCCTTTTGTGTGAAAAGTATTTAATAGCAGGCTGAATGATGGTGTACTATGCTAACATATTATTATTTTAAACCTTCATTGTTACTTCCTAAATTGGTTTCATTCGATTGTCGATTTGAACTCTCTTTTTAGGGTTCCGTAGCCAAATGGCAAAATACGGAGATTCGAGAGATTCGTCAAGTCTGTCTGTCTGTCTGTCCGTCCGTACGTCACAGCCACTTTTTTCCGAAACTATAAAAACTATGCTGTTGGCACTTGGTAAGTAGATGTATTCTGTGAATTGCATTAATATTTTCAAACAAAAATATAAAAAAAAAATTTTGGGGGTTCCCCATACTTAGAACTGAAACTCAAAAAATTTTTTTTCTACAAACCCATACGTGTAGGATATCTTTGGATAGGTCTTCAAAAATGATATTGAGATTTCTTATATCATTTTTTTCCAAACTGAATAGTTTGCGCGAGAGATACTTCCAAAATGGAAAAATGTGTGTCCCCCACCCTCTAACTTCTAAAATAAGAAAATGATAAAACTAAAAAAAATATATGATGTACATTACCATGTAAACTTCCACCGAAAATTGGTTTAAACGAGATCTAGTAAGTAGTTTTTTTTTATATGTCTTAAATCGTAATCCGCAATTTACCTTTCATTCAATAATCAACTCAAATATAAAATTAAAAAAAACTTTTTATTTCATAAACATAAACCTTATGGATAAACCATGAATCATTATTTACTAATAATAAATCTGTAAAAGGTGCCTAAGTAAATAATAATTAAAAATCGCGCGGTAGTGGGTGCGAAGCGCGCGGGGGGGCAGGTTCCCGCTTGTCAAAGTTTGTTTAGTTACCAACAGCCTATATGGGCTCGCATGTAGTTAGATCTAAATCCCATCATTTAGGAACCTAATTATAATGTTTACTTATCAATAATTTAATTTAAAAAATACACTATTATTAAAATATTGATTAAAGTTACAACGAACTACAAGAACTTTTATATTATGTTACTTGCTGCTACGGAACCCTTCATGGGCGATTTCGACTTTTGGCCGCTTTTATTAAATTTAAAGCTTACGTCCGAACCAATTCAAACCGAGAATCGTCGAAATCGAAGAACGTCGAGTTACGATCAAGCATTATTATAAGTGACAGTAGACACATCCGAATATTTCTTCCGGATACCATTCTATAATGAATTTATTTAATCTAATTAAAATGTAATGAAATAAGTACAATATTAAAAAAAATATAAAAAAGAAAAACTAAAAGAAAAAATGAAAAAGAACGCAAATAAGACGAAAGTTATGGTTTTTGAAAGAGAAGAAAGTAAAATGATATGTGAAATAAGAATAGAAGGGGAGTTGGTCGAGCAAGTAGATGAGTTTGTGTATTTGAGATGTGTATTTAGCAGGGACGGTAGATATGATAAGGATATATAACGACGAGTGAACGCAGGAAACACAGTGAATGGGGCTCTACACTCTATTATGGGAAGTCAGAATGTGTCCAAAAAGGTACATATGGCAATTCACAATGCTGTGTTAGTCCCTACTTTAATGTATGGTAGTGAAAGTTGGGTGTGGCAGAAGAAGCACGAGAGTAGAATAAATGCTGTAGAAATACGGTCATTAAGTTGTATGTTAGGGATGAATCTGAATGACAGTGTGAGAAATTGTTTGATAAGAGAAGAGTGTGGCTTACAAAATGATGTTATGACCAGAATTAAGAAAGGAATGCTTCGGTGGTTTGGTCATGTAGAAAGAATGAATGAGGAAAGAGTAACAAAGCAAATTTATGTAACAGAGGTGAACGGCAGAGTCGGGAAGGGACGCCCTAGGCGAAAGTTGATCAACCAAATTGGCGATATATTGAAAATGGACCAAATCAAGAGTACCTTTAACCGACGATCGTGTATACGTAGAGGTATATGGATGAGGAGAAAGCAAGAGAGGTGTGTCAGTATTGTGCTAAATGGAATTCCATGGTATCTGCCTACCCTTCTGGGTGACAGGCGTGAGAGTTTTTGTTATGTTATGGTTATGTTAAAAGTAAAAGCTTGAAATATCATACTCTCTTACTCCTCGCGGTATCGTGCCAAGAACACTATAATAAATGAAAAATTTAGAACTAGATTTTGTCTACTACATTGCTATTATTCCGTTTTGGGGTATGAGGATATCCACAGTAGAACTAGATTAACCAATATAGTCATATAGTCAGTCAGTAAGCTGAAGTGGTATTTGGCCGCCTCAAGGTTCTTTTACAGCAGCCGTAAACATGTCTGCTGTAAAGTGCTCGAATTATCGAGAATATAAAATAAGTTAAAATACGCGATAGAAACCACAAAAAATAGTTTTAATCAAAGAAATTTAAATAAAAGTAGTAATAGACCGGACATCAGTAGCAAAATTGTCGTCTGTAACTTATGTCCTATACGATATATCTCCGATTTATGTCATTTAGTCTTAGTGATATCATCAAAAAATCAAGACAAATGCGTTTTGATTTTTTATAACTATAAAAATATAGTTTCATATATTTAAAAAATATTTTTAAGAAAATATGCCCGGTTGTGCATTACGATATTGTAAGTCACGATATGGAGCAAAAAAGAACGTGATTTCGGTTTATTATCGTATATATAACATATATTTACCGAATAATCTTTTAATTTTATTATTTCTAATAGATTGTTCTAGAACATCTATTTTTATTGTAATAAGCGCCCTCTGCTATCCAGTAAACGTCACTATTTAGTTACCAATTTTAAAGTTAGTGATTGACGAATTTTATCGATTGGGATTATCGATAAAAATATACAGGATGCCGATTTAATCCTTTACAATATTTAAGGAGGTAAAACAGTCAACGATACTGTACTCATACCAATAAAAATGAGTAGCATATACCAACTATGCTAAGTACCCTACTTTATTTGGAGTAAGGGTGGGAAGTTTTTTTAGGCATGCTGATGAGATTTTCTGTGTTGCTTATGAGCATGCTGAGAATACTTGCCGTGTTGATGTTTAGCAATACAGCAAGTCTTCTTTATTACGTACCAGGCTTCATTGTCTAGTGGTTTTACACCGGGCTTCATTGTCTGGTGGTTTTCAAGGACAAAGCCATTATAGATCCTCGCTTACAGTGATAGGAGAGGGCAATAGATTTCTTACATTAAAAACAATTTGTACTGTTAAAGATATTAGATGCCAGAAGTTGTAGCTTAAACCTGAGTTAGAAAATAAGGTAAAAACTTAAAATAACAATTTTTATTGATGTGGGTAGTGTCTTTAAGTACTGCAGCCGATGAAACTTGAAAAATCGTAAAACGGCTTTTGAATTCAGTGTTCCTAAAATATTTTGGGTTTGAAGTGTATTTTTGTAATAGAAACGAATTTAAAAACATAGAGGCGCTCTCTTATTGGATGTGTCTTTAACGCCGACCGATCAATCATATGCTATAATTATAGCAGCTAATGGACCGAGTGATGTCATGCAACCAAGGTGGCAACCAAAGTGACTGCTGTTTGAATTGATTCTTAGTTATTAGAAATTAAATATTTTATTTGATGACACTAAAGGGCGTAAAAAGTTAATATGATTTTTTCGTGTGATGGAAGTCATGATAAATAGATTTATACAATAAAACAATCATGTATATTCCCTATTATTATACTGAAAAGCATTTCAAACTTAGTAATATTCAACAACATTATCGATACTTTGATATCGAAACGGTAACATTCCTAAAACGAGGTTATATTTACTAGCGTCACCTACTGGGGAATAGCTAAAATGTTGTCTTAATAAATGCTTAGCGTTCTTTTGCTATTTTAGCTAGGGAGTGCCACACGCGCAATAGCTCTAAGTTTTTGTATATAAATGTTCCCAATGTCCGCTCTATAGTATACCTATATATTTAAATCTCTTGGGTTTTACTTAAATGTGTAGTGTTCGCGTAAATAATTATTATGTAAGCAATGTAGTAGACATTGCTATTGTTCCGTTTGGTTCCCTAATAGATGAAGTGACGACCTGATAAGAGATGCGGGAATTCGGTAGATTTTCAGAACCATGCTTTGTGGTATTGCTTGTGAGGGAGGCCTGTGTTCAGTTGTGGGCTTGTGAAGGGCCGTAATGATAATGATGATGAATGTTAAAATTTAATCAACTAGTCAAACAGTTTTCATGAAGAACCTCCGTGACAGATACCATGTCGATTCCAAAGTGTTATGTTTTGCTGAATTTCGCACATAACAGCGAAAAGTTATCAAATTATTTGAGCGTTGAAAAATTAGTAAGAGTGAGCAAATAGAAGGAAACGTTAATGACATTATTATCTTATTGTATTATACAAACTGCGACTGATTTTAGAGGACTTTATATACCAGCTTGACCCTTGTTTATTTTCATCCACCGAGAAGTTCATAAATTTTAACAGGCAAAATCATGGTTACTCATTATATAATGTACTATAACAATCATTACAGTGTAATAAATTACTTGGTCTTGTCTCGCTGAACCAATTATCAAATGTGTGCCTACGATACGAGAATGTTTCTTCTAAAGTCTTGTAAGGTTTTTCGCAAGTCACTAGCTTGCAGTTGCACAGATCCGTGGTCATATCGCATTATCAATTAAATGTCCGGAGGACCTTATTATAAATGCCAGAAAAAATACTTTTATTTGAAAATATGACACGTACATACATGCAATAAAAAGGGTTTACACTTCAATGCTTTAAACGTAATGTATTTCGTGCTACAACTATACTAATAATATAGGCTGCAGCATGGCTCTTATTACGAGCGCGCGCGCGCGCGCGCGCGCGTGTGTGTGTGTGTGTGTGTGTGTGTGTGTGTGTGTGTGTGTGTGTGTGTGTGTGTGTGTGTGTGTGTGTGTGTGTGTGTGTGTGTGTGTGTGTGTGTGTGTGTGTGTGTGTGTGTGTGTGTGTGTGTGTGTGTGTGTGTGTGTGTGTGTGTGTGTATGTGTGTGTTTATATCTGAGAGCGCAACTTGTAACGATTATTAGCCGACATGCGATTTCGCCTAAATTTAACCGGCTCATCAAGGAGCAGCCGACAGCGATTGAAAATTCGATTTATGTATTGCCTAAAATAGGGCAGTAGTTCAATTAATGAATATGACTTCTATTAACTTTCCAAAGATACGAAATCACCCCAATAAGTAATATCAGCTACCGTTGGTAAATATCTATGAATTTTGTAAAATTTGTAAAAGTCAAATTTGTAATTGAGGACCTAGTAAGTTGTTAAATAATAAATAAATGACTAATTCATAGACAAATATCAAGTTATGTATTAGCGACAGTAAATTGAGTTCCTCCTGGGGAAGTGGGTGACCCTTGGGCCATCGCAAAGTCCAAAACAGTGTCCTCACTTCAGCTTCTAGCCATATAATATGTTATTACAAGGTTTCATTGTAACTGTAGGAAGAAAAATAATTTACTTCTGAGTTTATTGCGCATCCATTCACAATTAACTATTTGACTTTCATGACTTCCTATGTGCTTTGTAAATGCCAATCTTAAATTAAAAATTTTTACTTCCACTTTGATTTGGTTAATCAAAACCAATATTTGGTAATTCTGTCCAAATATTGGCTCCCGCTGGAATTCTAGTCTAGTTTAGGTATTTAACGATAGAAATTAAAACAAATTTGTGTCAAGGTAACTTGTTACGAATGGTATCTCGATGTTCCGCTTTCTAAACAAGAACTCGCAAACTTGGAATTGAACGGAATTCTAACTTCGCACGAGAATATTAACAGGCAAGTTGCAACTGTAAAATAGACTTTGGTTATTGTATAAATATATATATATATCACCGTGTAGTGGCAGTATAAGAATATCCACCAACCCATATCATCCCGTGATTGTCGTAAGAACCGTAGAGAACCGGAGACCATTTTTACTTCTTAGTCTTCAGGGGTGACAACGCATTATTTTGATACTTAAACGACGATAGATGTAGATGAAGACAGAATCTACTTACCATCGGGTGGACTGTGTGCTCGCTTCTCACCTTTATTCTATAAAAAGCAGCGTCTTTGTAATAATAGCGACAAAAATAAAAAAATAACTGTGGTTGCCAACCCGCTTGCCAAGCGTGCCAACTATGGAAAATATCTCCCCTTTGAGGTAATCTATGGGGGAGGCCTATGTTAAGAAGTGGACTATTATAGGCTGTAACGGTAACGGTATTTATATATAGTTTAGAAACTACTTTTTCTTAATCTGTGGGAAATACTATTTTAGTTGTAAGTTAGTAATAAGAATTTGGGTCGAAACAACTTATTCCTTTATAATTGGTTGCGGGACTGCCTAAGATTCCACCTGGGTATATATCACCCTCTTTATTATTTCTGCCACAAACTAGCAGTGGTGCATTGCTGTGTTTTTGCTGAAGGATAATTGTCCAACTTAGTCATTAGCGGTGAAAACGCGTCATTTGAAGTTAGTTACAGGTTTCCATGGGCTGCAGCTACTTTTTTTTTATAGGATAAGGGTGACAAACGAGCACACAGTCCACCTGATGGTAAGTGGTTGCTGTGGCCCATAGACATCTACATCTATCCTCTATTACAAATCAATATGTAGATGCGTTGACACCCGTGAGGACTAAAATGGAATGCCTCATTTCCAGTAAAAAGGGCCTCCGGCCACCTGCACTCACCAAGCGAAACGCAGAGGTAAACCTCTACTTCACGCTGGTTTTCTGTGAGGTCGTGGTACCACCCCGGTTCGAGCCGGTCCATCCGTGCGACATCAAAAGCTGCCGCGTGGCTCTACCACTTCTAAAAATTATCTATTTAGAAAAAACCAAATTAAGCTCTAACGATCAGGTAGATTGTATTCTTGTTTATCTTTTGTAACTTTCTTACGATATCCTGATTTATGCAAGTCTCCGTTTCGTGAATTCGATGAATACCTTTACTGATGGAAATCGTTTAGATTGAAAATTTATTTGTATTTTAAGATTAAATCTACAGATCTATATAATATATAATATGCCCTTTAGACCAAGTTTCGGTCATGGTAGCTAGTCTCAACGAAGACTAGCTCTATGTTCGCAGGACAGTATACAGGCGGTAAAGCAGACAGTCAGAATGATGGTGCACGAGTGTAAGCATAAATACAGGATTCACTCATACTAACTGTAACTATATTCCTTCGCTTTTTGGTCTGATGGTACGGTAACTCGACACGACCGGAGAGAGATCAGTTGCAGAACCAATAGCTTTACGTGCTTTTCGAGGCATGGAGATGTAACACCGCCAATTTCGTGACTTCGGATGGCTACTGAGAATTTCGTGAGAAAATACCTAATAACTGATATCTTTTTGCCCGACCCAGGTTTTGAACCCAGGATCACATGATCAGCTGCCACGAAACTACTAAACCAATGAAGTATTATTTTTATTATTATATAGTATTATAATTATATCGTATTTAACCCTCCATGCGGATTTGATAAATTTACACCATAAACCACTAAAACCACTTTTTTATGTAAAAATGGCAATAAATTGATTTAAAAAAAATTCAACAATCATTTATCTTTCTGACAATGTGCTTTTTTATCATTTATGTGTTCAAAATATGATTGTTAGATACAAAACGTAGGCATCTTGATGGCATGCAATTGCTAATATTTTCGTTCATTAATCGTATAGTCTAGTTTTCTCTCTCTCTGTTCTTCTGTTTTTAACGGAATCTAAAAAACAAGAATGTTGAATATTCAACGCGGAACGATTTCTTACACACGGCTAAGCCGATTTAAATATAAATTATTCGTTTTTTATAAAATAAATAGCTCAGGATTGGTCTCAGTAAAATAAAAAAAATGAAACCCTAAGTTTAAAAAAATTGGTGTAATGTGTTACTTTGAACTTTTAATATTTCTTAAACCACTAAAAAGGAAAAAAAAGCCTTTTATATTTAAGTATAACCGACGTTCAAAACTAAATAAAACAGAATAATTTCAATTACTTTATCATTTCTTTTAAAATGTGACTTTTGAAGTTAGTTTGAAGAAGTAGTTATACGTACTATGTCTTAGCACCGATTGGAAGATGTTATGAAGTAATTATTTTATTATTTTTAGTTTTAGACTCTAAAGTCGGTTTTAATTTTGTTACTAGAATTTTAATTTTTGTTTGTGTGTCTGTTTGCATGAAGAAGAAAAATATCGTGAGGGAACCAACATGGCTGAATAATACAAATATTAAATAGTATGTGTATAAATAGTATTTATAGTAATATAAGCAAGGAGATGTGAAGTCCGCTAACAGGCACTAACGCAACGTGGTGTTTTTTTGTCCCATCTTACAAATGAGGGGATACCTGTGTGAGAACGGATATAGGCTGTAAATATACCATAATATTTATTATCTATTGAAATAAATATTAGAGATAAATGAGATTGGATTCCAAGATCTTGACTCAACTAAATAATGTTATTTAACACTATACTCGTACAACAATTTATGGTCCGCACTAGATGAACTTACGACGTGGTAAAATATACAGGAAGTTGATGGATGTAGGTGGCACAGGATCGTGTTTTGTGGCATTCCTTTTGAAGTCTAGTAGTACTCGCTACTAGACTTGTGAAGGGTTGTAATAATGATGGTGATGGTGATGATATAATATGTACACACAACAAGTTATGAGTAAGACATATCTAGCATTTTAAAATTTATTCAGTATCTTTTATAGAATAAGGGTGACAACTGAGCAATCAGTTAGTATATGCTGTGGCCAATAGACATCTACATTTTTTTTTTGATTGAGAACACTATATAAATACAAACTTAGGCCCGTATTAATAAACGTTACACACGTTAATTTCAAGTGCGTAATCATTTGTTACGCCCTCATTACGATATCAGCATCTCAAGATCGTTGCTAATTAATAAACACATAAAATAGTATCTCAAAACGCTGTACTTAGGAATACTGTTCTGTGACTTGCACTCAAGTACACACACTTGAGAGTCGAGTTTCGTTTATTAATCAATGTGGCACTCAGCTGATATCGTAAACCTGAACCGCATCTTGAGATATGTTTATTAATAACATCATAACCTCAAGATTGTACTCAAGTGCGTGTACTTGAGCTGAGTAACGTTTATTAATACGGGCCCTAAGCACGTTGTCACGGCTAAGGACTCCCTCACTTGCAGCAAAAAGGGTCTCTTACACTTGCCAAACGAAACACAGCAGCATTAAGTTGCTATTTCACGTTGGTTTTTTGTGATGAGAGAGTAGTCCTTCCTCGATCAGGCTGACCCATTTGTGTTAAACCATTATTTAGCTTGACCATATCTCTACCATGCATAAAACTTAAGGATTAAAAAAATTAATATCAGATTTAAACATTATATTCCCATCTATTGTTAACCTTTACTAGCTGTGCCCCGCGGTTTCACCCGTGTATATCACGCGTCTGCGCCTTGCGACATGCGAACTTCGAGAGAGACATCACGACGGACGGTTGCTGAATTAACAAAGATTTAAAAAGTGAAATATGTTACTAAAATTACATGGTTAACGTAATTGGTGGTTATGCATGACACAGGTACTGATACGAATAATGTCTAGGCCACATTATTCGTATCAGTACGTATTAGTAGTATTTGTACCGGCGTTACTATTTCACATTTTAACATGAAGAAGTTGTTATTTTGACATAACTGTAATAGTTAAACATATGGTATCGCAGACTTTTTGTAGATATTAATATCGTCTATAAAAGTGAAGTACATTAATTTGCTCTATTATCAAAAGTTTCCGAAGCGTACGCGATATAAGGATTATTTTTGGTATTTTTTCACACCTTGGGTTACATTAACGAAGTTTTCATACGAATCCCTAACTTTTTTGAAAATATTACATAGCCTATGTTCATCAGGGATAATGTAGGATTCTAATGGTGAAAGAATTTTTCAAATCGGTCCAGTAGTTTCGGAGCCTATTCAATTCAAACAAACACACAAATCTTTCCTCTTTATAATAGTAGTCCTTTACAATGTAACAAGCTTTCATACTTCAAATTATATGTTATTGCATTCACAATGAACATTATCATAATTAAAAGATCATAATTTGCATTTATATTGAATATGTGAAGAATCATCCTTTAAGACTTCCGTAATTCACTTTAGATGTCTGTATGGGATGATAGTTTCAGAGCAAATATTTCAATTTCTTATTCAATTCAATATTGAAATACATTTCAAAAACGTCTATAATGATTTCATTTCGTTTCTTTTGTTACATTTGTGCACTGGATACATTATACTTCGTGCTTCGTACTCACACGTACACACAAACAACATTAGTAACTGGAACTTATTAAACACGTGGAGTATCACGTCTAGGATTCACCACTCGCACTATAGTTGAGAATCTAAACATCAAAAACCCCTGCTTTCCTCTTCTTCCGGCCACAGGAGTGGGGATAACGCCACACCCGAGTATCACCCACAAACTCCGAGCTTGACATGTCATTTCACAGCACCTCTCTCTATTTTTAAATTGTGTTAAATTTTGTTTGATATAGTGTTTTGCTGATATTTTACGAAAAGTAAGTGTTAATTAAATCAAGAAATATACTCGTAGAAACGATAGTACAAATTACAGCGTTATTGAAGGCGCAAAGATAGAATATCAAGCAAGCTTCTAAATGATTCGCCGCTGGACTTTGATCAACTGGAAGGTAGGTATAAGTCAATTTAAATAAAATGGATGTGTTCTTTTCAAAGGAAACATAACATAATACCAATATAAGTTGGCCACGTTCTGTTATTAGAGTCCGTAACATATAGTGCCATTTATAAAGGAAGGTTCGTTCTTTTCAAAGGAACTGAACACATCACCTATCAAATAATTTCCTACAGTGAAAAATAAAGTAAGATTTGTTCATTTCGAAGGAACTGAATACACACCCTTCATAATATCCGATAATGAAGGCTGAATACATAAATATTTCTGTGTTTTCTGTAATAAAATTTAGAATTACTTTATTTAAAAAAATATTTTTAGATTAGCCCAATGAGAGACCGCTATAAGAGTCTAGAGGTATACCTAAAGAACCTATTGGGTAGACGGTCCGAATGGACAGACAATTTCTTTGAATAAAACTGTTTTTTACGGATTTTATCGCATTTATTTTAATATTTTTATTCCCGACGTTTCGA
Source organism: Parnassius mnemosyne (assembly GCA_963668995.1). Taxonomy (NCBI): domain Eukaryota; kingdom Metazoa; phylum Arthropoda; class Insecta; order Lepidoptera; family Papilionidae; genus Parnassius; species Parnassius mnemosyne. The sequence continues at coordinate 28,252,096 of CAVLGL010000086.1, forward strand.
GTTTGCTTTACAGCGACCCATGGCCACGGGTCGGGGGGGGCTGCGATGTTTGAAGTCCCGATGTCACAGTTAGCCCGGCTACCTTGCAGTTTTTTAATATTAATTTTTGGTTCGATTTACGCAGAATGAACTTACAGTATCTTGAAGTCTTGCAGTGGTATGCTTGGGTTTGGATTTAATTTTGTTATAGGATCCCAAGCAGATGGCAGCACCCAACCATCTTCTCTATTGAAATTAGGATGCTTTTTAATTTCAATAGCCTCGCGTATCATCCTTGGTAGGAGTCGGTGTTCATTTGCGAGGATTTGTGGTCTATCAAATCCGATGTAATGGCGGGGACGATCTTGAACATGTTCATAGACTGCAGACTTCCCAGAGCGTCGGTGCTTCACGTCAGCTATATGTTCTTTCACGCGGGTTTTAATGGATCTTTTAGTTTGTCCTATGTAAGAAAGACCACATTCGCAATCAAGCTTGTACACTCCTGCATCTTGTAGAGGGATATTACACTTGACGGATGGTAAAAATTGACTAATCTTCTTCGGCGGCTTGAAGTATGTTTTAATAGACGCTCGCTTCAAGATGTAGCCAACCTTGTCTGTGACTCCTCTGACATAGGGTAGTACAGCAGGCACACGCTCGACTGTGGTCGGCTTCACTCGGTCACTGTGACGTAGGCGCGGGACCCGAAGCTTGTTGTCTTGCAATACTTGCTCGACGTGCTGAAGCTCGGCGGCCAGATGTTTTCTGTCACAGATCCCCCGTGCTCTCTGAAACAAAGATTTTCCCACGGTAGCTAACTGTGATGGATGATGGTGCGATTCACAATTTAAATACCGGTTGGTATGGGTCTTGTCTTCTGTGACAGAATTGGGTCCAGACGTACACTGCGAATTAGGTATCCGCCTGCAACATATAGCCACATCAGGCTCAGACAAAGATACCGTAAAGAGCTCTGTGCTTATTAGGTTATCCTAGCCAAGTGCACAAAAATAGCGCTACAACACTGAATAGATATAGGTACCCGAGACTGCTAAAACCAGAAGCCTAGGACTAGAAGCATGCCTCTACTAGCCATTGGTATCCGTCGGGGCCTCGTAGGGGGCGGGGGGGGAGACAAACCACGGCAACATTACTGTTATGTATGTACGAGCTTACTCTCGTATTAAAAAAAATGTCGATCGGAAATTTCGGTATTTTGTCTGTTTTCGATCAAAGTGTACAGTCTTGGAAAACGTACGAGAACTGACTTACACAGTGGATTTCTTTCAATTGTGACTATATCGCAAGTGTGATCCCACGGTTGCTTATCGTAATTGTTATTGTAATTTGTTTTAAGGGCCCTACTCAAATTAATGCTTGTTTTAATAATTTTATCTACATGTATTCGAACTAGGTTAAAAGTTACATCATCTTGTACAATAAACAACATGTTACCAATTTTTTTCACAATTGTTCCTTTAGCCCATGAAAACTTATTATTATTACAATATTTTTTTATATAATACAGACTCTCCCTTTGAAAACGATTTTTTTATTTTACCTCCATAAGGTTTAACCTGCGAACACTGTTTAGACTTTACGTTATTGGCAAGTTCTATAGACGAGGGGGTCGGCTGTATCGGATCCTACCCACGATGGTGGATCCACAATCTCGTCGAGATCATCGCGATATCTATCTATAGATAAGTAAAGTACGCAGGACAACTTTTTCATCAATGGTCATAACTTATAAATCAATGGTCATAACTTATAAATCAATGGTCGTTTATTACAAATTACCGCATTATACTGTCGTGGAATAAGGAGCTATAGCCATGAACTCTTTAGTACTCAATATCAGGAGCAACAAACAAGCCTGCGCTCTTTTTATAACGCAAAACGACTGCAGTTTCATGAATCGATTAATAATTTAATAGTTATTATGGCAAGAACGTCCGACAAATTCATGTCCAACGTGTTTGACACACAAATCACATAGCAAAAGGTTCTTCATTCTTAAGTTTAAAAACTTTAATTAACATTTATAGTGAAGATCCATTTTAAATAATAATATTAAAACTTGCGAACCGCATTTAAATTACATTAAGTAACTGTTAAATTATCTAAATATTTTTATTATTTTATTGTTTAAATAACATAGCCTTTTCGGATTTTCACCTGTACCGTGGAGACATTTATATTAATTGCGCAAGGACAAGTGTCCGATCCTGAAACAATAACTTGTGGGCCATGCAAAATACTGCTACGTAGTTCCGTGGAGGATTCGAGCGAGCAACGTCGCTGCACTTGTAATCATCGATCTCCGCCGTCGATTAAGTATATTAAAGACGCTTATTTACCAATAAAAAAGTTCAATATTTTCCAAAGTAACTTTTTTTTCTTATAACGATATAAATTACCAAAATAATTAAACCCGTAACTAAGTTACTATGGACAGCAGGTTACAAGTCTGGTATCTCGTACATCGAATTTACTATGAACGAAAAAAATAAATAATATTAAAATGAAACTGTTAATATTTTTTAAATCAATTTTGTAAAAATTGCTTTAACATTACAAATTTTTCGGGTTCAATAATGAATCTAATAATTAGTTTGTGATGGGCTGTAGTGATAGTGATAGTGAAGAGTGATCAAGTACATAGTCCACTTGGTGCGAAATATAGCAGCATTATCTAAAACTAAGCATGACAAGGTAACAGAAGACCAAGAGTAACGGACAATGCCAAGTTTCTTAATCCTCCACTAAATTGAGTGTAAACCTTATCAAACTAGTTGGAAGTCGATGGATGCAGGTGACATAGGGCCGTTCATCGCACTATGTAACGATGTGTATGGGAGAGGCCTATTACTCAGCAGTGGACTTGTGACGGGCTCAGGTGATAGTGATAGTGAAGGGAAATAAATTAAATTGTCTTCTTTTTTAGGAAGTGTGCGAAATATAGTAGGATGTCTGCCACAAAATGTTCGATATATTTTATATAATACACTTATCAAACCACATATTGACTATTTAATCGAGGTATGGGGATCAGCACATAAAACTAATTTACGTAGACTACAAACTACCCAAAACAAATTAATCAAGGCACTATTTCATTATAAATATTTAACACCATCTGCTTTTATATATAAAGAAACCAAATTATTAAATATATCACAAATATATCAATATAACACTTGCATATTAATACGTAAAATACTTAAAAACGACATCCATTCGCAAATATTGTTTAAAAAAAGATATAGATTTTCACAAGCGTAACCTAAGACCAGCCAATGATATATACATACAAAAAGTTAGAACTGAGTATGGTAAGAAAAATATAATGTTTGACGGTGCAAAATTGTATAACGCTTTACCTAAAAATACAAAAGAATCAAAAACATTGCCTCTCTTTAAAAAATTATTGAAACGCCATATTTTGGAAAATTAGCCACAAAATAAATTTATATTAAATGTGAATTAGTTTGTAGGCACCCTTATTTCTGTTTTCGGTTGCATATTAGTTGTTCGGTTATTACAATTTGTGCGCGATGCGCAAACCTATGTTTACTGTTCTTTTAAATTGTTTACGTTTTACCCACAACTATACTTAATATTTCTGTATGCTCGTAATTTATTCCTTTATTACTGTTTTGTAAATTGTTAAATTTCTCGTGAGTGATTTGTAATCTTTTGAGAAATAAATATTAGTTATCTTAAACCTAAAAAAAAATAATAGTACGTAGTCCACCTGATGCGAAATATAGCATTATTGTGCGAGTAACGCTCTTTCTTGTTCGAGCTAATCCATTCGTACATAGATATAAGTAATATAGCTTCTGTGGTTCTATCACGTATTTTGATTTCATTTTCCAGTTACTTTATACGGTACTTGCGTGATTGTTTTTCATCTCTAACGACACTAGCACAGTGCTAGATGTAAATATATTTCAATTTATTAAACAAAAATACACTGTTAATAGTTCAACTGAACTTGTTTAAATGAAACGAAGATCAATCAAAGTTCAATAAAAAGAAAGGAGTTTGCGCTTTCATAAGCAAAATACCGATTAATCGTACATATTTAACATCTCCGTAATAGATAAAGCATTAAGTAATAAATTTAAGATTGAAAGTGTTACGGCCCGCAGCTGCCCCTGCAAAAGTCCAATATCCCGGGGCCCATGAGCGGAAGATTCAACGGGCTGCCGCGGGTTCAAGCCCGAATGGCTATATGGAAAATGTTCTATCCTACTACACTTTAATGGGGAGGCTAGTCAAATAAAGGTTCGGTCAGGACGGAGGTGTGTATGTGCATATGTGGTGGTGTTTTTTTTGGTGTGGATTGTGATTGACCTGACTGGACCGTTGAAGTCGGCAGCTGCCCGGACTCCGGCACCGCTCCAAATTATGGTAATCTCCAGCGGCGTCACCCACGGTCAATTTCTTTCTTCTTCACTATGTCAGTCTATTAAATTGATCGTACAATTAACTAACTTCCAGACGCAACTAGCTCCCGTTTATTATAAACCGTAACACGCAGTACGAATACCGAATGTTCGGATCAAAGGTCACTTCCGTTTCGCGTGGCAACAAATTATTTCTAGAACCTAACACGACCTTCTCTAGTGTCACAAAGTTCAGCGTTCAACCGACACCCGAAAATGTCTCCAAACTATATCAAATGCCGCACGAGCAAATTAATATTGTCAAATGCACTTATATACGCTATCAAATTAGAATAGCCGAATTCGCGGTAATTAGGCGCGCATAACACACAAATTTAGACGTTGATCGCAATCAATGTTAACTTCATAACAATTGTCAACCCGGCGTCTAATTCTAGACTACGATTCCTCGTCGTTGCACAATTTGCTAACAAAACCGACTCTAAAAAATGGAGGTTATCCCGAGCGAATTCACGACGTGCTATCGACAGCACTTCTTTCAAGCAACTCCGATCTGCTCACGTTCTGCGCTCGCGCCCTCTGCCAAACCCACTCCGCTCGCCCGAGCGTTAAAACCGGTATGGCACCGAGCCGAGCGCCCTCCGGCGTCAAATCCCAAAACCAGCGTTTGGGCGTGAACAGAAAGGATTTTTCAATTTACTGAACTTTATGTAATTTGAAATGAATATTGGTTAACTTACAATCCATAGAACATTATATGTGTAGTATTTTAGAATATTTTTATTAGAATTAAGAGTGACATAGGTAGGAGGAAATAGTCTTTCTGGTGTAAATGGATCATGCAACGTATATTATACACCTACATTTATCACCGATTTTGAATGAAAATATAGAAGCTTTGTGACCCCTGAGGGCTAAGTTTGAATACCCCGTTACCATTAAGAAAGAGTCCCCTGTTATTTTCAATCATCATACAAAACACAGCAGCATTAAGCTGATATTTTACGCTGGTATTTTGTATGAGTGCAGTCCTTCTCCGGTCAAGCCACCCTTTTGTGCTTTATCTGCAACGTGACTATTCCAAATTGTATATCCCATTAATATTGCCCAAATCCTACCGCCTAATAAAACCAAATCATTACTTTGGAATTAATATGATATTCATGGTAGTTCTGGAGGTAAATCTATGTCATGAAGTGTACCCAAAAGTGCTTAATCTAACGTTGGTAAGTATGGGAAAATCTTCACTGCGCACAATCTTGAAAAGATCTGCCTATCTGTAGACTATTTTATTTCGAATAAAGGTGACAACCGAGAACACAGTCCACCTAATGGAAAGTGGATGTTGTGGCTCATAGACATCTATATCTATCCTTGATTAAGAATCAAAATGAAGATGCATGCTTCCCCTGAGGACTAAAGTGTAATGCCTCGTTTTCCGGTAAAAATAATCTCTGGTCCTCTACACTCACCATACGAAACACAGCAAAATTAAGCTGCTTTACGCTGGTATTCTATGAGAACGTGGTCCAACCCGGTCAAGCCGAACCATTCTTTAAACAACCATAATACAACTCCAGCATAACTCTACAACGTAAAACGCAGTTGCTTTTTTTTAATTGCAAATTATATTCAAAATCTTATCTCCCAGATTATTACGAGGGAATACAAAATTAAAATTCGTTATGAAAATATGCAACAACGTAAACAGCTCTACCCTGTATTAAATAGATTATTGGCTTAACTTCATTTGCTAGCCGAGCAAGATAATTACATTTTTCGAACAAGTATTTCCAATAAATTCAAGGGAAAAACCGTTTTATCTATTCCATTACAGCCTTTAAATGTCTACAGCTGAACATGGGCCTCCCCCTCATGGGGGGAGTTTCCTTTGGCAACCACATGTTTTTTATTATTCTCAGTCGTTATAAATAAGGTGCTGCTGCCCATCTCCTGTTTCATTTTTATATGTTGCCTCTTGTAACAACCTCGGAACGATATGGAGTAGTGGATATACTTATGCCGCCACTACACTGTATACAAGGGGCGTATATAAACTGTAAATTGTTATTTAATTTGAAGACCGTTTTTCAACACATGGAGCAAGAAGTGGGCATATACCCAAATTGAAAGAGACCTGCTGCAGCTATATTATAATTGTAGCACAAATGGGTAGGCTAGATTGGGGAAGGATCTCCCTCACAGAATACCGGCGTAAATAACTGAATGCTGCTATTTAAGGCTAGTGAAGAGAACAGAACACACTTTTTATAGGTAACAGGACATACAAACTTGAGTTATTTAGGAGTGACAAAAATGAACATTTCGAATTTTAATCGTACTGTGACGCCTCATAATTATTATTAATAAATAATAATTAAATTCATTATACAGACATTTAAAAATGTCATAGAAATTATAATTTAAACAATAAAATGCAAATAATAAGCATAGAGTTCAAAAATATCCATTTGGAATATTGAATATTATATATATATTAGTAAACGCATAAAATGTCTCAAAAAATCTCTAAATTTATTAAAAACCTGCTTAAAATGTTCAAAATATATCAAATCATATAAATACAAGGCGATTATATTGCAATAACAAAGATAAATAACATTTGTAATATAATAGAAAAAATGGATTAAAATTTTCTAAGTTGATGAAGGAATTCGTGTAATAATTGGAAAATTTCTAAGTTAATGAACGTGTTCTTGTAATGTACCCTTATATTGGGGCGTTGTCGGAGACACATACCCAAGGTTGTACATATATATGGGGTGGTCGGCTGACCGACTGCTAGTACTAAGGTTGCACAATGACTAGTCCTATATTAGGGACTTAACATAGTAAGGTCTGACGAACCAAAGCATTAATATAGAAGGTCTCTATGATGCATAAGCATTATGATAGCAGAGTTATGACTTGAAGTCCCATATGAATAAGACATACAGTAGTATGGTCTATGAAATAAAGCAAATATGTGGAAGGTCTCAAATATGTAAAAGCATTATATTGAAAGAAATGGGACTTGAAAAGGATTATTATAGTGGCGTGTAGGTTGCTTCGCAGCCTCTGAGACCGAGGTAAACTTGGACTCACTAACCGATGTGTCCTAGACATATCATCTTAGTGCCGGTGGTAAGCGGGTTTGTTGTAGCAATACGACTTGCCCGTGGACATCGCACACCCCTACCGGTTGTGGGCGGCGTCTTAGCGCATAGCGTTATGATACGTCGGCTATCTTTCGGATTAGGGTGAGTGTGTTTGGTAGTACTTTTAAGTGCAGCAAGCATACTCAACTTCATGTCTTAGTGCAATAGCGCTATGATACGTGGAGTTTTGGCTACTGACGTCTTAGTACCGTACTACTATGATACGTCGGTGGTATTTTTAGTTAACAACATTATCAAATTTTGTTACCAAAGTCGATAGGGATCATGTGGGTGTGTTGTGAGGGGGCGCCATCCGTATGATAGTTGCATTGATGCTTACTGCTACTTGCAGTATTGCGTCTTGTGATGGATCTGCGGGTGTACTGCACCTGATTCGATGCATCTTGTGGTTCTGGTCGATGGAGGTATGCGGGTGGTGATGTCTGCTGGGACTGTATGGGGGACCTTGGGATGGTGTAAGCCCGACGATAGTCGTATTGATGCTTGTTGCATTCTGTAGCATTGTGTCTCTACGATGGTTGTTTGGCGGGTCGCTATTCTCAATGGCGCTCTCTGCGTCTTGGTTTGACTTACAACCTAAGTAGCTTTGCCCAAGTCGGGTCCCTTCATAGCGGGGCTGCAGACTGTCTGCCCTCCATGATGTTTTATATAACAACTTAATAATATATCTCTATAAAGTTCCCACCTTTGAGAGATTGAAGGCAACTTGTTGGTGGGTGAGACAAACATGATCGAAAAATGCATATACTCAACGTCAGTGACACAAACCCTTTCTGATGGCGAATTATTAATATTATCTTATAACTGCCTATTGGCTATATCTGCCATTGTATTGGTTGGTGGAGCATATGTGTTGACCTCATGCGGGTGGTAGCTGGAGGGAGAATCTGAGGAGGCTCTCAAGGCTGCGGCCGAAAGCCGCGCAACGTGGGACCCCATTCCCTTGAGGTGAGCGGTAGACTCATGACACGCTCTGCGGCCAATTGGCCGTGCTGACCATGCAATTGGTGGTGATGCCTTACACTTACATCACGTCTGCAGGAACGGCGGTCTGGCAGGTGGTGGCGCTCACGGAAGGCTTTTTATGGTCAGTGTGCCTATTGTTGCCTAACCCGTGTGACGTACATTCACTGTGACTGGATTTGATCGTATTCTGTATGGCGTTTACACGCATTGACATGCGCGACTTCGGTCGATGTTTGTGCTTACGCACTATCAAGGGGCCAAGTCCTCTTTTACTGGTTCGCCAGTTATTTTGCTGTGGACTACGGTCCAGTTCCCAACTTTGCGTACCCTTCGGGGGGAGCGCATTAAAATGGTTGGCGCTCACCGTGCGCGGCGTGTGTGGGGCCGTGTACCTCCTCCACATTTTTTTTAAAATGTGGGAGAGCGAAGCCCTTGTAACTGGTATTTGATATAAATATTGTGAGCCTTTTCCAAGCGGGAAGGGATTAATTAATAAGGAATTGACTGTTGTGAACCAGATACAAGTGGAATAGGGACAATTTATTGTTCTTAACCTTTTTGAGCTCTGTCTTCGTGAACGGGGTTCTTTAGCTTATAAGACTCTACCAACAGCTTTCGATTGCTCTCGTGAATATTCATTCTTCCAAGATACACCTAAAAGAACTAAGTTACTATACAAACACAACGTAAAAAAGGGTCCTAACTAAGACGATCACGCCATAAATTTATTAAACGGCCTATATTTAAACCTTTAGAAAGATCAAGTTATACTGGTCACGTAAATTAGATGTATTTATATATCTTACAGATATAGATTCTAAAGAAATACAAGTATAAGTGGATATATAGTAGAAGAGAAAAAAGATGGTCGGGGGGTTCGTTACAATTTGGTGCCGTGACCAGGATGGAGGTTAAATTTTAAATAGGAGGCCGGTAATATAAAATTATGAGGTAGGCTATATGCCTACAATTTGTTGTCAGTGAAATGGAGAGGTGTCTTGGAGAGTGGTGTTTGCTGGGGGTGGTTGAGAGTCTGGGGGTGGGGCTTAAATATTAAAATTGAGTAATAATATAGGAGGTGTGTGCATAACGGAGCGAAATAATAAAAAGTGAAATAAGTGGAAAGACTCAATTAAACTAAGCGAAGGACACAACAGGTGTAAAAAAAAAAAAAAAACTGCAATACTATATATTATAAAGTGAAATAAGTGGAAAAACTCAATTAAAGTAAGTGAAGGACACAAAAAGTGTAAAAAAAAACAAGTGGTAATAAAAATTAAAAATGGCTAAAAATAAGAACAAATCAACCTCAATTAAGGCTAAGCCTAAAGATGAGATGAAAATGCTTCAGAAATTAATTAAGAATGCAGTGAAAACCTTGGAGGTTAAAATAAAGGATCTTGAGGAAAAATTTATTAACCAAACGAAAGATTACCAAATTAAAATAAATCAAGGAGAGGTGTCCGGGGCGAGCACCTCTCATGTAAATGATCCTAGACAAAATATTGTATATAATGTACATAATGTAACAATAGAAAAGCCGAAATTCGGAAATGGAAATACTCATCCAGTATCATTTTTGGAAGATCTCACCAATTATTTAAAGAAAGTTCCATCTAATGGTCTCGAAATTTCGATTGCACAAGAGTGCTTAGTAGGTGAAGCCAAGTATTGGGCTCGCATTAATAATGTGCGTTGGACAACTTTTGATGATTTTAAAGCTGACTTCCTAAGAGTGTTTTGGGGTGAAGAAGAACAAAATAAAGTAAAGAGATTCCTTGTGCAAAATAAATGGAATAGAAGTACACACCCCACCATGGTTAGTTATTTTCTTTATGTGGTTGAGAAGGCACAAACATTATCATATTCGATACCTGAAAAACAATTAGTAACTGATGTAATCAGACATTATCCTAAAGCTGTGCAGCAATTATGGAGAATAGCTAATATTGAGACAATAATAGACACGACAGATTTCTTAAGAAACTTAGATGACATCGACAAACAAGATGAAGGTCGTGAACCTTACTATAATGAGAAAAGGAGGAAGTTTAATAATAATACGGAGCAAAAACATAAAGAAATACAACAATCATACAAAATATGGCGTAAACCCGAAGAGGGAAAAAAGAAGGTTAATGAAGTACATGAAATACATTTCACTAATGACCAACCTGATGTTACGGCCCCTGAGCCAAATTTAGAGCTGTAGAGGTCGAACTAGTTCCCAATTCGACCCCTTACAATGTAAAAGGGAACAAAGCATTAAATATGTTATTAAAACTGGGTTGGCGACCTGGTCAAACATTGGGTAAAAACAATAGAGGGTTGCGAAAACCTATTACTTTAAAAGCAAATTTTAACAGAGAAGGCCTTAGTTATAACGACAATGTAAATAGCATATTAAACACCTTAAAAGCCAGGTCGGACTTGCCCATAACGGAGTTATTCGTGCAAACCGTCTTCGAGGAAGACGAAGATAAATATCAAAGGGAATTGATAGGGAATATGAGATCTGAAATTAAAGTTTCAATATTTGACAAAGAAATAGACGCGCTCCTTGACACTGGGAGCGATGTTACATGCATTTCAGAAAGTTTATATTTACAAATTAAAAATAATAATCGTAAAATATCAATAATGCCAGTTAAAGCAATGCAAATAAAAGGTGCTGTTGGGCAGCGCAGCACAAAAATACAACAGATGATCATATTGCCTATAAAGATAGATGAAGTAGTCTTTGAAACACAAACTTTAATTGTAGGTAATTTAATAAGACCTTTAATATTAGGCTTTGACTGGCTCAAGAGAAATAAAATATTGATTGATTTGAGAAATACTACTGTTGGAATAGAATTTAAAGTGAAAAACAAAGACTACTTTATACCTTTCAAATATAATAATAAATCTGTTTTACATAATAACTGCATCAAACAATGTACCGATGATCCCTTAATAAATATAAAAATAGGATCTACATTGGAGGTCTCTGAAAGGGCAAAACTTAGTAAGGTTTTGGAAAAGCATAAGAATATGTTTTCGAGCAAATTGGGAAGAGCCAATTGCTATGAGCATAAAATTGAAATGATCGATGATGAACCTATAGTTACTAGGTCCTATCCCATTCCATATGCATATAGAGCGAAAATGGAAGAAAAGTTAAATGAAATGGAACAAGCTGGTATCATCACAAGGACATCAACGCCTTACAGTAGTCCATTGACATTCACTCTTAAAAAAGACGGCTCAATTAGAGTTCTGCTTGATGCCAGAAGCATAAATAAGAAAATGGTTGCAGAAACAGAGAAACCACCTATACAATTAGATATTTTGAATTCATTTCACGGAGCGAATTATATCACTACCATTGACTTAAATAATGCATATTTTCAAATTCCGATAAATAAAGATGGTAGAAAATATACTGGATTCACATTCAATGGAAAGTCATATGTATATAATGTTTTGCCGCAAGGATTAAAAACATCAGTAGGAAGCTTTAGCAGAGCCATGAATTTAATATTAGGACCAGAAGTCCAAGAATTTTGTGTGAACTATTTAGATGATCTAGCCATTATTACAACAGGAACGTTAGATAAACATTTGGAGCACATTGATATTGTTTTAAGTAAATTGAACAAAGCTGGCTTAACGTGTAACTTGCAGAAATGTGAATTTATTTGTAAAGAAATTAAAATGCTGGGTTTTATAATTTCAACAGAAGGCATAAAGACAGATCCCGATAAGATTCGAGCGATCCAAGAGTTTCCAGCACCTAAAAAGATTAAACAATTAAGGGCCTTTTTAGGTCTATGCAATTTTTATAGAAGGTTTATACCAAATTACAGCGAGAGCATAATACCGCTCTGTGAATTACTTAAAAAGGGACGAAAGTTCCAATGGAGCGGTAAAGAACAGAAGGCATTTGATTTTATAAAACAACAATTTATTAATACAATACAATTGCATCATCCAGACTTTAATAAGCCGTATTATTTACAAACAGATTGTTCCGGTGTGGGTATGGCCGGAGTACTATATCAGATAGATGATAATAATGAAATGAGAATTTTAGGCTATCATAGTAAAGCCTTAAAAGGCCCCGAATTAAATTGGTCTGTTACTGAACAAGAGTTTTATGCTGTAATAAGCTGCCTAAAGAAATTTGAAACATATTTGAGGGGCAGTAAAGTAATAATACTAACTGATCATAAAGCATTATTGTTTATTAATAATATGAAGTTATTCAATGGTAGAGTAACCCGATGGATTTTGTATATAGAACAATTTAATTATGAAGTACAGCATATATCGGGTAGACGTAATATTGTTGCAGATGTGCTATCACGTTATCCTCCTGATGGCGATTTAATACAAGAGGATAAAAATAATAGTTTAGAAATTGCTTACACAGAGAGCGAACCGAATATTGAGTTGATAGAAAAATTAAAATCCTTAACAGTATATCAATTACAAGATTCAGAGTCGTTGGCTATTATTGAAAAGTTAAAGACATTAAATACTTCCATAATAAAACAAAACAATAAATTTAAAAGGTATAGTTTGAAAAATGATGTATTATATTACAAAACGAATTTACAAGAAGTAATATATTTACCTAAAGCATTGAGACAAGATATTATAAATCAAGTGCATGTCGAAATGGGTCATCAAGGACCCTATAAGGTAATTAAATATGTGAGAGACAGATTCTTTTGGAAAGGTTTAACAAAAGATATTAAAAACCAATTAAGGGCTTGTCATTTATGTCAGTTATCTAAGAAAAGCAATATAACATATGTGGGTCCCTGCAAATCTATAATAACAGAAAACATTGGCGATATAGTCATGGCAGACTTATATGGACCACTTGTATCAGGTACCTTTGGGTACACTTTCATATTTGTCATTCAAGATTCATTCAATAAATTTATCAAATTATATCCTTTAAAACAGTCAACAGCAAAGTCTGTTGTAACAAAAGTAAAGCATTTTGTTGAGATTATAAAGCCCAAGGCAATAATGACAGATAATGGAAAACAGTTCGTAAGTAATCACTGGAAACAATCAATGAGTGAATTAAATATAAAGCCAATATATACCACAGTTAGAAATCCTAGACCAAATACAACAGAGCGAGTAAATAAAGAGTTGAGCAGATTATTTAGGACGCTTTGTCATACTAACCACAAAGATTGGGCGTTAATATTGCCGAAATTAGAAGAATTGTATAATAATTCTTATCACAATAGTACAGGCTTCACGCCTTGTGAGATTCTTTATGGTGAGTCTAATGAGATGTCTTTTGACAAAGTAATTTCCAAAAGTAAAGACAAACATAATGTCGAACAAATTAGACAACAAGTGCGTAAAAATTTAAAAGAGGCAAGTCGAATAAGAAACACAAAATTTGATAAGCGAAATAGATTAATAAAATATAATATTGGTGACTTAGTAAAAATTTCAAGATATAGTAGATCAGACGCTGATAATAAAGTTATGAGTAAGTTTAATTTGGCATATGAAGGACCTTATGTAATAGCAGCCGTACCATTTGACAATGTATATACCTTAGCAAATCCAGAGACAAACGAAATTAGAGGAATTTTCAATGCTATTCACTTATTAAAATATTTTAAATAATAATTTCTTTTTGTATAAATTAGAGTAATTAAATAAATATTGTAACATAAAAGGGTTTTGTGGGTGGCCCATGGAAATAATTGTTTAAGTTAAAGGTCTAAAATTATTAAAGTTATGAGCAAGAGATTTGTTATATGATAGTAGAACGTTATTAATATGTAATGAAGAGTTGTAAATATAGATCGTAAGATAATTTTGTAATCATTTTTATTAAATAAATATGGGAGTTGGGTCAGGGCGAATGGCTCAAACACATTTATCCTATGTGGTATCGAACTGACCTCAACAAATATCAAACTGGATTGTATGCACATAAAGTGTGACACTATCGAAATAATGTTTCAAAGATTTAAAGATAAATTAATAAAATAAGAAATCGACAATTGACTGCAAACTTTATTAACAACACGATATACAATAACTTAAATTATGGTGTTATCACATTGTGATAATTGTGGTTGAAGGGGTGTTGGTGGCGGCCATTCCCTGGGGCAAGGGGATTTGATAACATATGCCGTATTGTAACAGATTAAAAGAGGAAAGAACAGATATATAAACAATTATTTGAGTGTAGTGTATATGCTCTCAAAATACTAAAATTTTATATTTACGACTCCACTATGTGGATCATTAACATAAAATTTGGGGGTGGATTGTGACGCCTCATAATTATTATTAATAAATAATAATTAAATTCATTATACAGACATTTAAAAATGTCATAGAAATTATAATTTAAACAATAAAATGCAAATAATAAGCATAGAGTTCAAAAATATCCATTTGGAATATTGAATATTATATATATTAGTAAACGCATAAAATGTCTCAAAAAATCTCTAAATTTATTAAAAACCTGCTTAAAATGTTCAAAATATATCAAATCATATAAATACAAGGCGATTATATTGCAATAACAAAGATAAATAACATTTGTAATATAATAGAAAAAATGGATTAAAATTTTCTAAGTTGATGAAGGAGTTCGTGTAATAATTGGAAAATTTCTAAGTTAATGAACGTGTTCTTGTAATGTACCCTTATATTGGGGCGTTGTCGGAGACACATACCCAAGGTTGTACATATATATGGGGTGGTCGGCTGACCGACTGCTAGTACTAAGGTTGCACAATGACTAGTCCTATATTAGGGACTTAACATAGTAAGGTCTGACGAACCAAAGCATTAATATAGAAGGTCTCTATGATGCATAAGCATTATGATAGCAGAGTTATGACTTGAAGTCCCATATGAATAAGACATACAGTAGTATGGTCTATGAAATAAAGCAAATATGTGGAAGGTCTCAAATATGTAAAAGCATTATATTGAAAGAAATGGGACTTGAAAAGGATTATTATAGTGGCGTGTAGGTTGCTTCGCAGCCTCTGAGACCGAGGTAAACTTGGACTCACTAACCGATGTGTCCTAGACATATCATCTTAGTGCCGGTGGTAAGCGGGTTTGTTGTAGCAATACGACTTGCCCGTGGACATCGCACACCCCTACCGGTTGTGGGCGGCGTCTTAGCGCATAGCGTTATGATACGTCGGCTATCTTTCGGATTAGGGTGAGTGTGTTTGGTAGTACTTTTAAGTGCAGCAAGCATACTCAACTTCATGTCTTAGTGCAATAGCGCTATGATACGTGGAGTTTTGGCTACTGACGTCTTAGTACCGTACTACTATGATACGTCGGTGGTATTTTTAGTTAACAACATTATCAAATTTTGTTACCAAAGTCGATAGGGATCATGTGGGTGTGTTGTGAGGGGGCGCCATCCGTATGATAGTTGCATTGATGCTTACTGCTACTTGCAGTATTGCGTCTTGTGATGGATCTGCGGGTGTACTGCACCTGATTCGATGCATCTTGTGGTTCTGGTCGATGGAGGTATGCGGGTGGTGATGTCTGCTGGGACTGTATGGGGGACCTTGGGATGGTGTAAGCCCGACGATAGTCGTATTGATGCTTGTTGCATTCTGTAGCATTGTGTCTCTACGATGGTTGTTTGGCGGGTCGCTATTCTCAATGGCGCTCTCTGCGTCTTGGTTTGACTTACAACCTAAGTAGCTTTGCCCAAGTCGGGTCCCTTCATAGCGGGGCTGCAGACTGTCTGCCCTCCATGATGTTTTATATAACAACTTAATAATATATCTCTATAAAGTTCCCACCTTTGAGAGATTGAAGGCAACTTGTTGGTGGGTGAGACAAACATGATCGAAAAATGCATATACTCAACGTCAGTGACACAAACCCTTTCTGATGGCGAATTATTAATATTATCTTATAACTGCCTATTGGCTATATCTGCCATTGTATTGGTTGGTGGAGCATATGTGTTGACCTCATGCGGGTGGTAGCTGGAGGGAGAATCTGAGGAGGCTCTCAAGGCTGCGGCCGAAAGCCGCGCAACGTGGGACCCCATTCCCTTGAGGTGAGCGGTAGACTCATGACACGCTCTGCGGCCAATTGGCCGTGCTGACCATGCAATTGGTGGTGATGCCTTACACTTACATCACGTCTGCAGGAACGGCGGTCTGGCAGGTGGTGGCGCTCACGGAAGGCTTTTTATGGTCAGTGTGCCTATTGTTGCCTAACCCGTGTGACGTACATTCACTGTGACTGGATTTGATCGTATTCTGTATGGCGTTTACACGCATTGACATGCGCGACTTCGGTCGATGTTTGTGCTTACGCACTATCAAGGGGCCAAGTCCTCTTTTACTGGTTCGCCAGTTATTTTGCTGTGGACTACGGTCCAGTTCCCAACTTTGCGTACCCTTCGGGGGGAGCGCATTAAAATGGTTGGCGCTCACCGTGCGCGGCGTGTGTGGGGCCGTGTACCTCCTCCACATTTTTTTTAAAATGTGGGAGAGCGAAGCCCTTGTAACTGGTATTTGATATAAATATTGTGAGCCTTTTCCAAGCGGGAAGGGATTAATTAATAAGGAATTGACTGTTGTGAACCAGATACAAGTGGAATAGGGACAATTTATTGTTCTTAACCTTTTTGAGCTCTGTCTTCGTGAACGGGGTTCTTTAGCTTATAAGACTCTACCAACAGCTTTCGATTGCTCTCGTGAATATTCATTCTTCCAAGATACACCTAAAAGAACTAAGTTACTATACAAACACAACGTAAAAAAGGGTCCTAACTAAGACGATCACGCCATAAATTTATTAAACGGCCTATATTTAAACCTTTAGAAAGATCAAGTTATACTGGTCACGTAAATTAGATGTATTTATATATCTTACAGATATAGATTCTAAAGAAATACAAGTATAAGTGGATATATAGTAGAAGAGAAAAAAGATGGGGGGGGGGGGTTCGTTACAGTACGTAAATGTGAGGTACATGTATGCTACAGCGCTTGTTTACGCCCGAACGCTGATTTCGGGATTGACGTTAGAGGGCGCGCAGCTCGGCGATACCGGCTTGAAGTTCGGCCGAGCGTGGCAAGTGTCTGTAAGCGGTGCTGACGTGAGCACGCGGTCAATTCTGTTAGGGAACTCGGAATAATTTGGTGCGGCCCGTAAATATACGGTCTAGGATTTTGTGACGCGCATTCCTGCTGGAGAGCTGACCGACTCCGGAGGGACCAGTCGATTCTGAGTCGGACCCAATAAGTCCCGGGAAGCTCTCCAGCAGGAATGCGCGTCACAAAATCCTAGACCGTATATTTACGGGCCGCACCTAATTATTCCGAGTTCCCTAACAGAATTGACCGCGTGCTCACGTCAGCACCGCTTACAGACGATTGCTGCGCTTGCGACCCGTGCGCCACTTGCCACGCTCGGCCGAACTTCAAACCGGTATCGCCGAGCTGCGCACCCTCTAACGTCAATCCCGAAATCAGCGTTCGGGCGTAAACAAACCCCCGTCCCGGACATAAGGATTTAGGTCCGCGAGCAAACCGGTCAGCGGGACAGGGTCGCGACGGCAAGTTGCAAGACCGAATCTACAACCAAACTGGCCTAGTTTGGTTGTAGATTCGGTCTTGCAACTTTTTTTCGTTTTAGCGCTTTCCGCACGACCGAATGTCAACCGGTATGACGCTGAGCCGCGCGCCCTCTCGCGTTCGTTCTTGAAATTAGCGTTTAGCGCGAACAAACCCCCGTCCCGGATATAAGGATTTAGGTCCGCGAGCAAACCGGGCAGCGGGGCAAGGTCGCGACGGCAAGTTGCAAGACCGAATCTACAACCAAACTAGGCCACCTTAGGCAACCCATCCGATCTTGCAACCCTAACCAACGCCTCAAAAGAGAGCCCTAATGTGGCAAGCCGGAGGGTCAGCCTCCACTGGATACCCCTCCTGGGCATCGCAGCACTTTAATAAGTCCTGTACTGGACAGAAGTCCGACGACCTCTTTCAAACGCCTATCTGTGCCCCTATGATTAGTTCCGCAATCCGACCGGATCAGCTCTGCAAACAGCGACGCGACACGAAGCGGCCCCGAGCGGCCTCCTAAGCTTCAGGGCAGAGAGCACCCACAAATTTCACATGAACGTCGTCTGTGGAGAGCCGAACGAAACGCACAGATAGTCCCTAGTATGAATTTTCAACAAGTAGGCCTAGCCAGGCCACCCACCATATTATCATTTACTAAAATAGTGCGGCATGTTTCAATCTGATAATCTCCAAAACTAGCTAGCCTGTTAGGCAAGTAGTCCTATGCACATATTTCAACTAATTTTTCAAAAGCATCAATGTTCAACTACAGAATTAATTCAACCAAATTAATCACCGATGCGCATAGGTCAACTTGCAAATTAAACAAAACAATAACGTAAGGGACAGCCCTACTTCTTCGCAAAGCAAAATGATTAAACACTATCTATGTATATGTTACATAATTTTTCAAATAGCGCGCCATTCAATTTCCTTTCAGCAAACAGACGCAATAATCAAATACAGTGATTAAATATATGTACAAAACACACGCAGTAGCATTTAAAGGAGTAGATTAAATTCAATTATTTTAATTTAAACCGCTACAAATAGAAAAAATTCGCGGAAAGCCCAAAGCATTTTTTAATTTTAATTCAAGTATTTTTTGACCAAGTGTTCGACCAACCAAATCTAATACCCCTTGACAGCGTGATTCAACGCTCCAGAGGGGCCCCAATCTTCCCACCACCAAGAGGAGGCCACATGGCGTGAACCCGGGATCAATCGAGCACAACCGCTAAAAGTCGCCACTCAAGTTGTACGCCTTCACTGAGGCCGTCGGCAACAGAACATTTTGACAAGTGGACTGTTGACGGCTTAAGACTCAGTGGAGGTGGCCGTGGTGGGAGCCAAGGCGGCAGCTAGTTAGGGCCGCCTCCATCAAATGGGGACCAGTGGTACATCAGTCGCGGCCACTCAGCTAACGGGAGTGAGAAGGGTCCAGCGGACCGATGAGTGGCTGTGAAGTTCCTCTCCACACGCTGAGGGGGGATGATGACACCCCCGCCCCTGGGGGAATTACCCCCCGACTGGTCGGGGGAGGGACCCCTTTCAAACTTAGAGGCCTGGTGGCTTGCCGGCGGGCGCCCGGCAGAGGGCGTGGCTGAGCGCCCCCGCCCGTGGGGGTCGAGGGCCCGGCAGAGTCCCGAGAGGAGACGCCGTTCGCACCCAGGCACAAAACTGCATGATGATTGCCCTGGCAATGCAGACAGGGCCGCCGATGCGGACAGTCTCGCTGGAGGTGCCCTTCCAAACATGAACAGCACCAGCGGCGCTCCTTGGCGATAGTTCGCCTCGCCGAAACCGGCTTACCTAATAATTTCGGGCACGACGTTACCCGATGATCAGATGCTCGACAATAGGAGCAGGGGGGGGTTGACGACGACTTGCCTGGAGGATTCTGGACTGGGCACGGCTCGTAAGTCGTCAACGGTGCCCGCCGCGCTCTCTATCTGCCGGCACTGCTCCTCCAAAATCCGCAGCAGGTCATAGAAGGGCGGAATATAGGAGGCCTCGTCCCCGCCGTACCTCTCCTCAAATGGATTCGAAGGTCGAGAGGTAGACGGGACAGCACGATGCGGAGCAACAAAAAAGCCCATTCGCCCACTGGAAAACCCAGCCGCCTCAACGTATTACAGGCCACCAAGACCGGATCCAACAGGTCCGGACGCAGTCTGGCCCGGTCACTAAGCAGCGGGAGGCTTAGAAGCTGCTTAACATGTTCGTCCGCAATTCGCCGGACGTTGGCGTATCTTCTGGCTAGGAGGTCCCGAGCAGTCTGGTAGGCGTCGTCCGACAATCTCAAGTGGCCGACGACGCCCAGGGCCTCCCCCTCCAGTGAGGCCAGGAGGCACACTATCTTTTAGCTCGGGGTCAAGTCACTCCGGGCGTCCACTAGGCTGTCGAAAAGACCAACGAAGGTCAGCCATTCGGAAAGGACCCCGGAGAACTTTGGCAGGTCCAGAGTTGGGAGTCATCCCAACAGCTCCGGCTGAAGCTGCTTCAGAGAGGACTCTGACAGGTCACTCATCCGAGCTTTACGCGCCTCCTCGGCATACCTGCCTTCAGCCTCGATCAACTCGTCCGTGAGCCACAAGAACTGCTCATAGTCCGCGAAGCAGGAGTCCAGGACTCCCTTCTCCACATCCGAATCCTCGAGCTCAGCGTTAGCCTCCACCACTGCGGCCCTTCGAGCATCCACCTGCTCGAATCGCTTCATCAAGTTATGGACCCTATCCGGTCGACCTATCAAAGCATGGGCGCTTGTGGCCCAGCGTAGCTCAGTCCGCAAACAACGGATCAGTAGCTTGGGCGATGTCATCACTATTAAATACAAATTACGACGCGGCTTGAGCACAGATTACAAAGATAACAAACAAAAAATACAACAAAAGTTAACAGTTAATAAATGCAGTTCCTATCAAATCGCGTTGAATAGAAATTACACAAATACGAATTACTACGTATCAACCAAATATAAGTTAGCACAAAAGAAAAGACACAAATCAAATTAACAAATAACAAATACTAGTGCGATCAAATTAAGTTAAATTCAAATTGCGCAAATACAATTACTACTCTTTAGTTCAAATACAAATTACAGTATAAACGAAGATACACATCACAGTCGATCAACAAAAAATGCCTAGCTCGGAAATCGACCCTTCGATAAGTAATCCACTACAACTATCCGACAACGATAATTAACCGATTACGTAAAAATAACCATCTACCTACATGACGTATATCTCTAGAAAAACTCCCGCTTGCGCAACCTAGGGCGCGGCTTTTCAAACTACCTACTAACCAAAAAAAAGGCAAGCAACAAACAACAAAGGGAAATAATTCTATTATTACGTACAAAAAATATTTTTACGTATTACGGACGGGCGTAATTGTAGATACAAATTAGACCAATCAATTCAACGCTCCCTGCCACCAGATTTGTTTAATTTTTATCAAACACTATGGTCGGGATCGACCGGGGAATCGAACCCGGAACCACGCTCTGCTACCAGTTTGTTACGGCATACGGCTGCTCCCTTAAAGGGTCAAATCCTCAGGGGCCCATGAGCTGAAGACTTCCCGAGCAGACGTAGGTCGAGCCTCAATGTGGCCACGTGGAATCTCTCGAATTACACTAAAATATATGGGGGAGCGTTCTATACTATGGCCAGTCGACCGGCAGAGGAATTAGGCGGAGCTTACTTACCTATATCCAAGGCGACTGGTCCCTCCGGAGTCGGTCAGGTCACATGTGTTTGTGTAGTGAAAGGGAAATAAGTGATGTGATGTGTATCTGGGTGTGACTGATGGTGATTGAACCTAGACCTTGGCCGTCGGCAGCAGCCCGAGCGTCGACACCGCTCCAACTTGAGGGGGGCTTCCGAGGTTGTCCACAGTCACTTTCCTCGTTCTTCACGATGACAGTCAATTAACTCTATCGTGCGATTAACTAACTTACAGAAGCCACTAACTATCGCGGGGTATACCCCGCGATAGTTAGTGGCTTCATGTGCAAGCTGAATTAAGAAAGGGAATAGGATCGAGCATTTTGCAAAAACGAGAATATTTTTTGCAATGGTGGACTTGGAGAAGGATTATGATCGAGTACACGGGGATGTGTTATAGCAAACACTAAACTTATTTGGGTTGAGCGCTGAGTTGATACAGGCATTAAAGTCTCTTTATAGGGACTCAAGTGCTTGTGTCAGGATCAAAAGTGCCTATTCGGACTGGTTCGGCATCCATAGAGGTGTCAGACAGGGCTGTGTAGCTTCCCCGTGGCTGTGCAACCTGTATATGGACAGTTGTTTGGAAACTGTGAAAGGTGGAGAATATGGGTTAAGAATGGGTGGGTTAACCATTAAATTCCTTTTGTACGCCGATGATTAAGTCTTATTTGCGTCGTCGGCACCCGAATTGCAAATGATGGTTACATTAATGAACAAGTCATTAAAATAATTGGGAATGAAAGTGAACGCAAGTAAAACGAAAGTGATGGTTTTTGAAAGAGAAGGTAGTAAAACGATATGTAAAATGAAAATAGACAAAGAGTTGGTTGACCAAGTTGATGAGTTTGTGTAGTGGGGATGTGTTTGAGCAGGTATAGTAGATATGATAACGATATATAATGACGAGTGAACGCAGGAAATTGTGTATTCAGAATGAGTCATAAAACCACGTATGACAATTCACAATGCTGTGTTAGTCCCTACTCTAATGTATGGTAGTGAGAGTTGGGTGTGGCAGAAGAAGCACAAGAGTGGAGTAAATACTGTAGAAATGCGGTCGTTAAGGAGTATGTTAGGGCTGAATCTGAAAGACAGAGTGAGAAATTGTGTGATGAGAGAAGTGTGGTTTGCAAGATGATGTTGTGACCAGGATTGAGAAATGAATACTTCGGTGATTTGGGTATATAGAAAGAATGAACGAGAAAAGAATGACAAAGCAAATTTATGTTGCAGAAATGAACGGCTGAGTCGGGAAGGGACGCCCTAGACGAAAGTTCATCGATAAAATTGGCGATATATTAAAAATGGGTCAGACTAAGAGTACCTTTAACCGACGAGTATGTATGTTTAGGTATATGGATGTCAAAGAGGCGAGAGAAGTGTGTCAGGATCATGTCAAAAGGAATTCCATTGTCTCTGCCTACGCCTCTGAATGACAGGCGTGAGTGTTTATGTTTATATGTTTTGTTAAAACTCTTTGTATCCATAACGATTACATTATTTTTATTTGCAACAGAATTTAGACTTGAAATCAAGTACGGCTTCATTTCATGATGCTATTTGCAAATGCATCAGTTAGCATATCCTTTTTTTCCTGGGGAAATATCTACGCATACCCGTCTCGCGGGGCAAGTATTGATTATGTCGGAATTGCACCGAATAAAACCCCATGGTGTTCCACCTTAGCCGCTAGTTAACATATCCTATTCTAGGTATAGGACAGTAAAGTTCTGGTAAATAAGTCACTTTTAACACAGGTCTGGATATTTAGTTTGCACTTAATAATATAACACACAAAATAAAAAGAAATTACGGAAATGAGAAAAAATGTTCGTTCAAATTTAAGTTTGTCATTTCGAAAAAAAAAGCAGTTTAAAATAATCACATTTTTCTTAAAGTTATTTTTGCTACGTATCTGTGTATTTATTTTTTCTTATGCAGAAAAAGTGATGGACTTGTAAGATATGCAGGAAGTCGATCGATGCAATTGGCTTTCGGGCCATGCCTTGTGGTATTCCTTGGCGGTGGCCTATGTTCAGCTGTGGTCTTGTGGAATTGTGAACTTTAATGATGATGATGATGATGATGATGATGGTTTAAAAAAAATAAACAAATTTTCTTCGACGGACAACAGCGTCAAAGGTGTGAGAATTCTGGTGGCGATAGTCAATCCGTCTATTAAACTTGACCATTTAGGCAAATCCTCGCCTATAACCCATGGGAGACGCTCATGTCTAGTAGTGGACTTTTACGGGCTAATGCCTGACGGCTATGCTCGAGGTTTCTATTAGTGATAAGCATATAAATGAGGATATCCGAACTGACATAGCTCAATGGATAAGTAACCTGAAGGGGCAATGGAACGGCCATATAGCTCGAAGAACCGACAATCGATGGGGAAGAAAGGATCTCGAGTGGCAGCCTCGTACCTGTAGACAAAGTGTAGAGCGGGCCCTACTAAATAGAATGATGACCCAGTAAAACATGCAGGAAGTCGATGGATGCTGGTGGGTCACGATCGTGATTTGTGGCATTCCTTGAAGAAAGCCTATGTTAAGCAGTGGATTTGTGAAGTGGCTGTATTGATGTTGATGATGAAGAGAGAAGTTATAAACATTAGGTATTTTTATCGATTCAAATTAAGCGGATAGATTAATAAAGAAAAATTTAGGTAATTAAGTTTAAAAATATTTTAAATTTTAAAACTAATTTAAAATAAGAAGAAACAAGAATGCCTTCAAATTATGGTCTTTATAAACTGCTCGTAAATCAAATAATATTATATTCCCGTCTCTTTATGATCATAGTAATGTTTGGTCGTTTTCTTCAGCAGTTATTAGAACATGAGAACGTAAAAATAAAAGGTTATAACTTTGATAACGGCTAGCCAATAAAACTCATATTGTGAAATAAAGAAAACAATATTATCAATTTTCATCTTTCATTACAGCCTATCGAAAGTTCACTGCTAAACAGGAACAGGACCCATTGCCTTAAAAACACGTTTTTACGTGGTAGAGCCACGCTGCAGCTATATTAGTAGTATAGTTGTAGCACGAATGGGTCGGCTCGACCGGGGAAGGACCACGCTCTCACAGAATACCAGCGTCAAATAGCAGTTTAACACTGCTGTGTTTCGTATGGTGAGTGTAGAGAATCGGAGACCCTTTTTACTGGAAAAGAGGCATTCCAGCTTAGTCCTCACGAGTGACAACGCATCTGGGTTTGATTCGCAAACGAAGATAAATATAGATGTCTATGGGCCACAGCAACAACTTACTATCAGGTGGACTGTGTGCTCGTTTGTCACTTGATCCTATAAAAAAACCGGGTATTTCATGAACGCAGTTTTTAAATGACTTCAAAAAAGGAGGAGGTACTCAATTCGACTGTTTTATGTGTGTTACCTACGAATTTTTTTCTAAGTGAACCGTTTTTGAAGATTATGGTGCTTCTTATGTGGCCCCATATAAATTTAATCAAGTACTGATCAGTAGTTTTTGAGTTATTCTTAATAATGCGTATTTAATTGACTTTGACTACATTGATGATGTTTTCATTTTATTTATTTTGAATTCGGTTGTTTTGTTAACTACTTTTTATCGGGAAAACGCTACAGCTCATCTCCTAGTGTGTTTATCTCTGTCTCACAACACCCACGGGACGTAACTGTAGTAGTAGGTGGTGATAATGTTTAAGTGGATTCTTACACCGATACTCCATTGCTTATGTATCATAAATATAGGCAATTAACTATAAAAGTGCAACAGAACTAACATTTCTTAATTTAATCTGTATTGCATATGTACAGTGTGCAATTGGTGGACTTAATGCCTTTTGGCGTTCTCTACCTTTCTACTACAAGCTATGCAGGGATATTTAAGCAGGTGCCACAAAACAAGAAAATATTTATAATTAAATACAAATATAAAAACATACATATTATGTAACATATACATTGTGTGGTTTGGAGAGAGAGAGAGAATTTAACTAGCGAAGCTTGTGGTCTTCGATCCTGGACTGTAAAAGGATGCTGGTTGAGAGAAAGGGGGTTCGTTAAATAAATTGCACGCCTACCTTGTCACCGCCGCCTTCGTACATCTTCCACGCTCCGGAGGCAGGTTTCACCAAAGTACAGACGACCTAACGCTTCTTTATTTTTATAGGAGAGTGGGCAAACGAGCATGCGGCTCACCTGATGGTAAGTGACTACCGCCGCCCATGTACAACCGTAACACCAGGGGAATTGCAGATGCCTTGCCGGCATTTTAGAAAGGAGTAGGTTCTTTTCTTGAAGGTCGTATCGGTCTGGAAAAATCGCTGATGGTAATCGATTCCACAAAGAAGTTGTGCAAGAAGAAAACATCTTCTAAATCACACAGTGGTGGACCGCCAATCATCCAGATGGTGTGGATGGTATCGGGAGTTCGTGAAATTTGGCGGCTGGGATTAATCCGAACAATTCTTCAGAGCACTCCCCGTGGTAAATGCGAAAGAAAATGCTAAGAGATGCAACATCTCTTCGCAGTGCCAATGAGTCGAGCCGATCGGAAAGGACTCGGTCGTCGACGATTCGAGCCGCTCTGCGCTGGATGCGGTCAAGTAGAAGGAGCTGGCACTGGGGAGCCTCTGCCCAGAGATGGGAATAGTATTCCATATGAGGCCGAACCTACGCCTTGTAAAGTTGCAGGCGGTGTGCCGGCATGAAATACTGTCCAGCTCTGCTGAGCACGCCAAGCTTTTTAGAGGCCAATTTAACCTTCTCTTCCAAGTGACCACGAAACTTCACGTCACTCGATATGTCGACACCGAGGATTCCGATAATGGCTGAGGCAAGAAGGGGCGTACCTTGAAATTGAGAAGATACGACAAAGGGGTCCTTTTTAGCGGTAAACGCGCAAAATTGTGTTTTCTGAGGATTAAACTGGACTAGATTTAGTCGCCTCCAATCCGAGACTTTATTCAGCAAAAACTCGACTTCAGACACAAGATTGTTCCGGTACTCGGCGACGTTTTACCGAGAAATATTGGCACGGCCGGTGTATAGAGCATCATCAGTGTTGTCATCCGCATAGCAATGAATTGATATGCAGAATCATTGATATGCAGAAGAAACAGCGTTGGTGATAGCACAAAGCCTTGTGGAACACCAGCGTTGTAGGCTTGTAGTCGGAGCATGCACCGTCTATTACGACCTTGATGCTCTGATCTGCAAGGAAGCTGGTAATCCAATTGCACAATTTCTCGGGAAGCCCAAAGGAAGGGTCCTTCTTTGAATCCTACCCATGGGGGCGGGTTTGCTTCTCGCCGGATGATCCCAGCGCTGTTACTGACTCTGTCACTGATGTGGTGCTACAGAAAATGGAACTATTTATTTCATCATCTGTGGTACCCATCGGAGACAGATCTCAGCCTTGGTTTGGTCGCTCCTGTAAGACTGCATTACGCAGTAAGCAGGATTGTTATCGAGCCTGGGCTGCGGCTTTGGCGACTCGGAATGTAAACACCAGCATGCTTAAAAAGAAGTATAACTTTGCCTCCAGGTCCTTCAAAAGAGTTATTGCCAAGGCATAGTCAGAGCACATAGGCAGAATTGGCGAGAAACTAGTTCACCTTCCTTCGGGAACCCGTGCGTTCTGGTCTCTCGTCAAGGCTCTCCAAGAAAATTTCTGTAACTACCAACGTCACTACCATCTCTGCACTGGGAGGACGACTCACTGGCCCACGCCGCAAAAGAGAAAGCCTACTTTTTAGGCTCCCTTTTTGCGTCCAACTCGACTCTTGATGACGGGGGAAAACACCTCCAAACATCCCGCGGTGTGAGTGTTCCATGCTGGATGTGCGATTCTCACAACGCTCGGTTCGCAAAGCACTCCTCTCCCTGGACATCCACAAGTCAAGTGGGCCTGACGGAATCCCCCCAATTGTGTTGAGGACGTGTGCTACGGAGTTGGCAACGGTCCTAACGCGTCTTTTCTGGTACTCCTACTCCCTAGGCGTAGTCCCGAAATCATGGAAAACAGCTTTTGTCCACCCGATCCCTAAAAAAGGCGACCACTCAGACCCGTCCTCCACTTCTTTGTTCTCCAAAATAATGGAATTCATTATTAACTGCCAGCTCATGTGGTACCTTGAGGATCACCAGCTGATTAGTGACCGCCAATACGGTTTTCGTCGGGGTCGATCAGCTGGTGATCTTTTGGTCTAACTGACTCATAGATGGGCGGAGGCAGTAGAGTTCAAGGGCCTCCCCCTTGGCCGTTAGTTTGGACATTGCGAAGGCCTTTGATCGGGTTTGACACAAAGCGCTTCTTTCGATGCTCCGTTCCTATGGGCTTCCCGAGAAATTGTGCAATTGGATTACCAGCTTCCTTGCAGATCAGAGCATCAAGGTCGTAATAGACGGTGCATGCTCCGACTACAAGCCTACAACGCTGGTGTTCCACAAGGCTTTGTGCTATCACCAACGCTGTTTCTTCTGCATATCAATGATATGTTGCTAACTGGTAACATTCATTGCAATGCGGATGACAACACTGGTGATGCTCTATACACCGACCGTGCCAATATTTCTTGGTAAAACTTCGCCGAGTACCGGAACAATCCAGTTTGATCCTCAGAAGATACAATGTTGCACGTTTACCGCTAAAAAATATCCCTTTGCCGTATCTCCTCAGTTTAAAGGCACGCCCCTTCTTGCCTCAGCCAGTATCGGAATTCTAGGTGTCGATATATCGAGTGACGTGCAGTTTCGTGGTCACTTGGAAGAGAAGGCCAAATTAGCCTCTAAAAGGCTTGGCGTGCTCAGCAGAGCGGGACAGTATTTCATGCCGGCACACCACCTGCAACTTTACGAGGCGCAGGTTCGGCCTCACATGGAATACTGTTCCCATCTCTGGGCAGGGGCTCCCCAGTGCCAGCTCCTTCCTCTTGACCGCATCCAGCGCAGAGCGGCTCACATCGTCGACGACCGAGTCCTTTCCGGCTCGATTCATTGGCACTGCGAAGAGATGTTGCATCCCTTTTCATTTTCTTTCGCATTTACCACGGGGAGTGCTCTGAGGAATTGTTCCGATTGATCCCAGCCGCCAAATTTCACGAAAACACATCGCAGCAGAACTCTCGATACCATCCACACCATCTAGATAATTGGCTGTCCCCCAATGTGCGATTTAGATGTTTTCTTCCTCGCACAACTTCCTTGTGGAATCGATTACAATCAGCGATTTTTCCGGACCGATATGAGATTCAAGAAAAGAGCCTACTGCTTTTTAAAAGGCCGGCAAGGCATCTGCAATTCCCTTGGTGTTGCGGTTGTACATAGGCGGCGGTAGTCACTTACCATCAGGTGAACCGCATACTTGTTTGTCCCCTCTCCTATAAAAAAATACATACTTGGCGTGCGGGTGAGAAGATACGAACGCTTTAAATATATGAACTTAAAGGAGGGTAATTTAGAAAAAAATGCATTATATAAAATAAACTAGATGGCGCCAACGTACATATTATAATAACACTTATATTTATTACAAATAACCTACATAATAAATACAATAGCTGATAAATAGCACACGCATTTCAAATATTACATAATACACACATTTTAAACATACTTGCATAAACATCTGAAACACATCGGAATAAACATTCTACTTCAATACAATCATCATCGTCATCATAATAGTCCTTCACAAATCCACTGCTGAACATAGACCTCCCCCAATAAATGCCACAAAGCACGGTCCTAAGCCACCTGCATCCATCGAATTCCTGCATGTCTCACCATGTCATCACTCCATCTAGTGGGGGGCCGCCCTAAACTTTGTTTATCGGTACGTGTCGGTTTTTCGAGCTATATGTCCGGCCCATTACCACTTCATCTTAATAATCCGTTGGGCTATGTCGGTTCGGCATCATCATTTATAAGTTTGTCACACAGAGGAACCTCGAGCATAGCTCTCAGCTATTAGCCCGTGAATATCCACTATTGAACACGGGCCTTACACACAGATAAACTTAATAAGTTATTTTTACCAACACAGGATTAAATCCAGGATCTCATAATCCGAATCACGTTTACAATTACTAGACCTACGGGGCATTCAGAAGTTAGTCAAAATTGCTTCTTCTTAAAAACTATTAAATTTTTTAAAAGATACAACTGGACGGATACATTAGCTTTAATCTCTTTCCTTTTTTAGCATTATAGCAACTGTTTCTGCAAACAAAACAGTAAAAGATTGAGATTTTGAAGATATAAAATGAATTTTTCATTGCTTAGAAGAAAATATAAAACTTAAGTTTGAGAAAAATAAAGAATAATTATATGTCTTTACTTTATATTAAGTATAAGGCCAGCGCCACACTTGACGGAACTTCCGCGGGAGTCAATCCGTTACCATACGTTGCAGCCACACTGGATTCAGTGGCAGATTATCAGTTGACTGCCAACGCTTATACGGCGTGGTCGTAATGGATCCGATAGAAGTGATAGCTATTTATGAGGCATTAGAAGAAGATAGAAAAAGAAAGCGTAAATATTGGGTTCATCCTTTAAATACTCTTCGACTAGAAATTGGGCAATTTCATACTTTATATAAGCAACTAAGACATAATCCAGATAAAGCATTCGAATATTATCGAATGTCCATACAATAATTTTATGTATTGTTGAATTTAACGAAGGACTATATTACCAAGCAAAATACAAAACTTAGAACGGCTATATCTCCTGAAGAAAGGCTGACCGTTACATTAAGTTAAGATAAATATTAATAGTGTAAATGAGACAAATTATTTATTATGATTAATCAAATCTTTAATTTTAATCGAATTGAATTACTGGACCTATTCTGCAATATTTCCTCTATTTCCGCAATTGAGTGGACCTATTCTCAAATATTTCTTCTATTTCCTCAATTGAGTGTGCTGTTTCAGTTTCAGCTGATTGAATTGGATGAACTTGAGTTTCAATAGATTCGGGTGACTGTATGGTCGAATAGGAACTTGTACTGTTTGTATTCGTAGTATATGCTTGATACACCGGCGGTGACCCATCTGCTATATATGTTGTAGGTGATTGTTCGTATGTACTATAGCTAGGATGGTTGTAAGAATACGTTTGACTATGTGATATGTTGTATAGGTTACGATATTTGATTTTATAAATCAAATTCATCACTTCGATTCTAAACTCACAATTTTGTCTTTCATTCAGGCTCTTGGATTTGAGGAAGTAAGGAAAGTAAAAATTGCGTGTCGGCATCTTTAACTTCTTTAGGTGATTTTCGCTTTTTATTCATTGCTGTAATTAAACTCTGTTGAAAGACTGTCATTTTAGGTTTTCTTTTTATTTTAGAGGTCCCTGGAACTTCATCGGTTTGAGGTGGACTCAAATTTTCAATTACAGTTTGTTGTGAGTTGACATTACTCGGTTGAGCGTTTGTATTAGTTGATAATTCATCACAAGAATTTTCATTTTGGTCATTATCACCTACCGGAGCGCTTATATTCCCCGATGAGACCCGAGACTCTTTCACCATATTGTCGTGAAGCGACAATTAAAAACAAAAGAACCTAACCTAACATCAACGAAACAACAAAAATAGAACAAAAACGAATAATTTATTTAAAATTTAAAAAGATATTTACAGTTTTATATAAAAAAATGAAGTATGATGATGATGATGGATGACGTGAATTACAATTATTTTAAAAAAGATAATGAAGATAGATGAGTACTGAAGCGGAGCCCGAAGACCAAAGTGGCACACCGCGCTTGGCGGTGGTGATCACCGCTCACGGAGTATGAACAGGCCTTGCCTGTGTTAGGTGCGCAGCGCCTGGTCTAGGCACACGCAGCGCCTGGAGTAGGCACACGCAGCGCTTGGAGTAGGCACACGCAGCGCCTGGAGTAGACACACGTAGCGCCTGGAGTAGACACACGCAGCGCCCGGAGTAGGCACACGCAGCGCTTGGAGTAGGCACACGCAGCGCTTGGAGTAGGCACACGCAGCGCCTGGAGTAGAAACACGTAGCGCCTGGAGTAGGCACACGCAGCGCCTGGAGTAGGCACACGCAGCGCCCGGAGTAGGCGCGCACAGCGGCTGAAGATAGCGCAGGCACTAGTAGGTGGAGGCGTGGGCGTGGCTAGGCGACTACTTCAGGTGAAGGCAGAGGCTTGCAGGATCCCGGGGCAGTGCGGCCCCGGGATAAGGCCTTTAGGAGATGCTTCAAGTTTGAAAGCTGAAGCGAGACTGAGTTTATTGGCCGATTGTTCGGCTTTTATACCTTTTTAGAGAGCTCCGCGCTCGACGGGAAATTATTTAAATTAAAAGCAAATTTTTGTAAATGGCCAAGAAGAAAAGAGTATTTTTGTGGAAGTATTGAAGTAAAAATATCAGACCGGTAACGAATTCGAATAAAAATTGCCATGACAACCAGATAAACAACGATGTGAAAACATGTCAAATTTTGGTTTCAGGCTCGTAATAGAGAAACGGCAAGATTTAAGCAAAAAATGAGATATTATTGATATAGGAAAAAAGGTAGCGCACCAGCGCACACGAAGCCCGAAATTGCAGAGTTACGGAGAACTAAATAAAAGATCGAAAAAGGTAGACTCCATCGACACTGATTTAAAAAGTGCTGATAGCGTAAAAATACGAAGTGAAAATGATTTGTTATTCTGTTCTTATGGTTTAAAAACGTTACAGGATCCTATGGAAATAAAGATGATACAAAATATCCAGTTTTGAGGTGAATGCAGAAAATTAAAACAGAATGGAAAAATGAATTTAAAATGGTGTAAAATGATATGTAAGTAGCATAACACTACAACATCCAAGAATCGCAGCAATTCAACGTACGAGTTTTGACGTTTCTTAGGTGCAGCACTTCCACTTCCTGTATTTTCTTGTTTTTTTTCTTTCACGTAATAATCTTTTAAGTGCTTCCATTTCTTTTGAAGTTCATCCATTGTAAAAATAAATAATATGTGTTAATTTTTTTATTGCTGATTCAGCTGCTCAACTGGAGCAAGTTTTGGTGCGATAGATTTATAAAAAAAATGCGAACTCTTTCTTACGAACTGGTTCGTATCTTGAACAGTGCTCTAATGATGGACATTAGGTAGGTACGGTACGGAAGGTAAAGGCCGTAGGTACCAAAACTTGCTTTATTGGAGCCACAGAATCGGACAATTATTACGAAATTTTGTTGTATTTGTAGGTATCACTTTAGTTTAACGTTTTTTTGTTACAGGTATTTGTCTACCGGAATGAATTTTAACAGTTTATCTCACGATTTTTTGATGGGACGATCGATTGTTGCAGAAATAATAAAGAAACTTGTAAAGTAATTTGGAAATTACTGCAACCACTTGAAATGCAAGAGCCAAGTAAGGAATCGTGGTTAAAAGTGGCAGAAAACTTCTATAAATACGCAAATTTTCCAAACTGTTTAGGAGCCGTGGATGTTAAATATATAAGAATAATTAACCCTCACAACAGCGGATCTAACTATTTTAACTATAAAAAGTATTTTTCAATTGTTCTTATGGCAGTCGCAGATTTTAATTATTACTTTATTTCTATCGATGTTGGATCTTTTGGAAAAGAAGCTGATAATAATGTATTTAGAAGTTCAAATTTTGGGCAAAAACTTTACCATGACATGTTAGACCTACCGGAGGATAAAATACTCCCCGGTACTACCGGCCCAGCACTACTGTTTGTACTGGTAGCTGACGAGGCTTTCGCTTTACATAAACATGTTATGCGACCCTACCCCAATAAAACATTAGACATAGAAAAACGTACGTTCAACTACCGCCTATCTCGTGCAAGGCGGTATGTGGAATGTACCTTCGGCATATTGACTAACAAGTGGAGAGTTCTTCATACGACCATACTTACTGATCCTTATTTTGCTACAGATATAGTAAAAACAACATGTGTTCTTCATAACTTTGTACGGAGACGGGACGGTTTGAAATACAACGACGAATTGTTAACTTCTGATCTACCTACATTACCAAACTGTAATACATCTAGACTTTCTTATGCCATAAATATGAGATATTTATTTAAAAAATATTTTATGGAAGAAGGTAAACTAGAGTGGCAAGATAACTTCATTTAGGTAGGGTGACTGATATAGTTATTGTTATTAGTTATATAGTTTCAATTTACGATTTCAATTTTATACGAGTACTTATAATTACTTATACTTGTACCTATGGAAAATTAATAAAGTGATAAACTCACCAAGTTCTCGCTGTTTTGTTTCCATTTCACTATCCCAACTGTCGAAAAATAATTTTGCTATCTCTTCCCATGCTCGTTTCTTTGCCGTTCTATCCGGCTTTTCCCTGGAGTCCCAAAGGCAAACTCTATTTTGCACTTCAATAATAAATCGTTCAGTGGCGAACATCCTGTGCGTGCGCCGTCACCGCGAGTTATCCGCCGAATGTGCCGCGATGTATATAAATACCTGAAACGCGACGTTGCTGATCTTACGCCGACGGAAGACCGGTGCGCGGAGGACGGAACAGACGCGAAAGCAAGCAGTCCACCACGGAGCGACTGATCGTCCGCGACGGAACGACCGATCTTCCGCGTAGTGTGCCCGCTATTTGTAATTTATATTAAATAACATGTATTGACGTTCCGCCGCGGAAGATCTGCGACGGAATTTCGGTCAAGTGTGGCGCTGGCCTTAGGCAGTTTTGTCAAGCGTGCATAAAACACATTGCAAACTGAAAGTATTATTTCCGCTTAGAATTGCTTAAATTATTATTATTGTTATGATGCGATGAACTTCATAAAGCTAGGCTGGCCTACCGGAGTTGAAAACTGCAGACGATGTTTGCCCGGAATAGAAGAATATCATGGTGACTCTATGAGATCACTAGCTTTCGTATGAACGTGTGTGTGTGTGTGTGTGTGCATGAACATGTGTGCGTGCATGCATACGTACTTGCGAACATGCGTGTGAGCGATATATTTTCTGATATTTTTTTTTTTCAATTTGATTCACAAATCATTCAAAATTTACCTTGCTGTAGTACAATAAACTCTGGCGTCTCTTCTATATATTATCACTATAAATTGTTATAAATTCACAGTTAAATAGCAGTTCCGAAACAGTTTTTGCAAATAGTTTCAAGTTTTTGCTGTCTTTTACACAAATAATGTATATTATGTACCATTAGTGTTACATTCAAGCAGTGTTTCTTTAATTAGAGCACTCTAACTCAAGAAGTAAATTTACATAACAAAAGTGAAATGGTATTTTTTTAAATTCTTGCTGCTTTTGTTTTCTGATGTATTTTATAAGGATATACATAATTATAGCTGACATGTTTTTATGAGCGTAAAAATTAGCTCTGTATAATCCATGTTTTTTTTTTAATAAAACTGAAGTGACATCGAACATTCAGTCCATCTGATGATAATTGGCTACTACAACCCGTCGCCATCTGTAACCAACTCTAAACAAAGAAGACTACAGATAGGTATTCACCTCTAAAGTCAAAGATGGAATGCCTCACAGCCTGTGATTATACGGGCTCTCAATATACTCTTAGACCAGAATACAGTAGCGCACGTACGTACAGCACACAGAAAAAGGGTAGTACCTATACAGACGAACAACTAAGCAGAAGGGACTTACCACCTAGATGTTGTGAGAGAGACTATAGGATATGTTAGAAAGATATCATGATTTTGATACATAATGGTATAACAATTCCGCTTACCCTAGACGTAGAATACCCAGATTGGCGACGTGGAGCGGCGTCAAAAGTGCGGGACGTCTGGTACTGCTATATCTGCCAAGCGTGATGATTCTGGCAAAACATACCCATAACGGGTGAAGCCCGTGTCCATCAGTGGACTTCTACGGTCTTACAAGGAAGAAGGAAAAGAAGATAAGCTTCGGAATAAGGATGTAGCCAAAGAACAAGCGTAAGCGGTCAGTAGGTAAATTTGCAGTGAGTTGGTCATGTAGCAGAAATAACTGATAACCAATTAGGAAAAATTGTTCAAAATCAGCAGCCTTGTACTGAAATGCGCAGTGTTTGATGACCCCGCACCATATGGATTGACAACCTGTTGAAACATGCTGAGAAATGATGGATCCAGGTAACTCAGGACTGTGTTTTGTGGTAACATATAGGGATAGCTATGTTCAGCAGGGGAATTGAGATTGAGATTTGAGATTGCAATGATTTAGATGATGATGATAATTTGCATTATGTTCGTTGGGCAATGCGCGGTTTTTCATTCATCGGCACGCCCGAAACGGCCCGGCCGCCGGGTACGCAATCACTTATAAAATATATGAAATATACGGCACGTTTTTCGACTTACCGTCAATGGCACCGGCATGGCGATGATTCCCACCGGTGCCGTTGCCAGTGACAGCAATATTCTCGCTATGTTGTGTACGTATTGTAGCCGTGTGCGTGTGTGCGTGTGCGCGGGCCTAGTAAAGCTAGGGTCCCACGGTCTGCTTTCTCACTGGTCAGACCGCGCCAAGCCAGACCAACAGGCCGAACCATCGCATCCGATAAGGCCTGCGGTGGCCTGTTGGCGCCCGTTCGATCCATCGGAAGTCGGTAAGTTCAAAGGCGTGGCGCGATGGTGCCTGTCGCGGCCTGTACGAGCGCGTCTACGTCGATTGCAATCGTTAATTTCAACTGCGGTGGCGCCTGCGCGTACACGCTACGACGAACGAGCTCATATTCGAGGTTTTAACTCTATGAGGAAATGAACAAGGACTTTGGAATAGTTCGTCGCCTCAACATAAAAACAAGAACAACCTTGATTGGCTTTTGTTGAATGAGGACACCCACCAGCGTCGTTTCTTCTGCTTTCATTTTGCTTGGTTTAACAAATGTTCACCACTGAATAAAACCACAGCGGCTGCACACGCAGCCAATGCACTCAAGATCACTTATCATGTTGGAATGTCAGTCGACAGTCCGCACCAGGCCGGCACACGCCGTGGGAATGCTCAGTACCGGCCGCGATAGGCCCATTCAGGCGGGGCAACACCTGGCGGGGCCTGTCGCCTGACAGGCCGTGGGACCCTACCTTAAGAAGGGACGCGTGGAGATTGAGACTCTAAATTGACTTGTGAAATATTGAAATGACTATTTGCTCATGCGAAAATATAGAATTTTTTGGGGTCTATTTTCAACATTTCAAATAGGGTATAATATGTTACTTCCAAGATTGGATGAATCCAAAATTTGACTACCCCGCGTCGATTTTATTTTCGTCTCGAATGTAAGAGATTATAAAAAATAAATAAGGCGAATTGAAGAGACCATTTGTACGTGTTGTAAAACTGATAGTTCAAGAGCCAGTGAGCGGCAGCCTTACGGTATTTCAATAATCTACACGTTTTTTTTTTTCAGTCAATCCCCTATACCTGAGGTACATGAAATGGGGACTCTTTAGTTTGAACGGCGGTCGATATAGAGACGCTCAGGTGTTAAAGGTGTAAAAATATCCAAAAAAAGTGATATTAATAAAACTGCCGCTTTGACATTTTGAAATATTCAATAAAAGATACCGAAAAATATAACATTGGCAGACACTTATGGCAGTCGCAAGGGCACGGCAGACAGGTTGGCAAGTTTAATTTTTTCTTTATAATTTACGTTATTTTAATAAAGATGCAATTTATATGTTTTTGTTAATATTACTTGACATATATGTTTTGCATGGCAGACATATATTGAGGTTCTATCACCCAGGCAGACAAATAATTTCAGTAGTATCCATAAGCGCGTTTTATTTTGTACGTGGTAGAGCCATGCTGCAGCTATATTTTATAGTACAGTTGTAGCACGAACGGGTCGGCTCGACCGGGAAAGGACCACGCTCTCACATAATACCTGCGTAAAATATCAGCTTAATGCTGCTGTGTTTCGTATGGTGAGTGTAGAAAACCGTAGACCCTTTTTAATGGAAAAGAGGCATTCCATCTTAGTCCTCAAGGCTGACAACACATTTGTATTTTGATTCGCAAACGGAGATAGATGTAAATGTCTATGGGCCACAGCAACCACTTACCATCAGGTAGACTGTGTGCTCGTTTGTCACCCTATTTCTATATATATAAAAAAAACTATAGCACTCACTCTAATTCAGTATTTAGTTTATATTAAAATTTCTATTACATCAATTAAAATACTTGCTTTCAACTGTCCGTCAGTCCGTCCGTCCGTCCACCCGTCCAACCGTCCGTCTGTCCGTCTGCCCGTCTGTCCGTCTGTCCGTCTGTCCGTCCAATACTGGATTAGAGCGAGTGCTATAGTAAACGCTTATGGAATCCACTGAAGTTCATTGTCTGCCTGGGTGATAGAAACTCAATATATGTCTGCCATGCAAAACATATATTTCAAATAATATTATCAACAACATATATAAATTGCATCTTTATTGAAATAAAATAAACTATTAAGAAAAAATTGTACATGTCTACCTGTCTGCCATGACCTTGCGACCGCCTTAGGTATCTGCCAATGTTATTTTTCGTAACCTTTATTGAGTATTTCAAGATGTTAAAGCGGCAGACTTATTACTATCACGTTTTTTGGTCATTTTTTACACATTAAACACCTGAGTGTCTCTATATCGACCGCCGGTCAAACAAAAGTGTCCCATTTCATGTACCTCAGATATAAGGGATTAACTGAAAAAAAAAAGTGAAGCTTATTGAAATACCGTAAGTCTGCCGCTCACTGGCTCTTAAACTATGAAGTCTGTGTTAATACTGCCCAAAATCCGAGCGTAGACCGGCACCGGCACCGGCACCGTACCGGTGCTGGAAAATGAAAAACCGCCCAATTGGATATGTTAGTTTTAAAATCATGCATGGACTAGTCGAATAAGACCCATGACGACTGCTACACTATCTTTTATTTGTTTCAAGCATAAGTCCCAATACTAGTGACGGAAAACAGTGCCAAAGTTAAAAATGTTTCTACTGATAATCCATTGCCTGCCAATAAGTAGAATAAATTATTAATCTATTATATAAAAATTAATGTTTGTTTGTTCGTATTTTATGCGCAGCCATACCGTTCATCAAATTGTGGTAAAGTTGTCAATTTTAAAGTTGTCAATTTATTGCATGCACTTACGCGAAGATTATAGGCATAGTACAATTAACTTACAGTAGATGGCGCGCGTATGATACAGAAAAAAATTTGAATTTTATATATCATTCAACTTCAATGAATGTATTATCATTCCTAATTAAACGATATTTCCATAATTATGTCTTCTGCAGCAGCTAGTATGAAATACAATATTCTATTTATTACTTCTACATAAGAATACAAAATTTCGTTCATTATATATCGTACCCTCAGGGAAAAAAAAGCATAAGATGAAAATTGCAATTTTACAGGAGAGCAAAAAACTCTGAAAATACATATAACTTTTTTTTTCTGTAGACGAAAAATTATGTTTTATACATCCTTAAACAGATAAAAAAATACCACACAATATGAATATGTTCCTTTATTATTTAGTTTAATTATTTTATAAATATATGGAAATTAATATGTTGTGCTACTACTCGTTATTAACTCTGAATGCTCAGTTATAAATATTAGCGTTTATGTACATCTTCTCCTACAATTAACTTACTGTAATAAAAGTAAACCCTTTAACAATTCTATTGAATTTATTAGCAGTATACTTTAGGAGAGCGTAAATATTTTTACTGCATTATTTCCTTTTAATATTTGTTGTTTTTACATAATAACCTAAACTTACGATTTTATTTCATTTATATATTATATATGTGAACTTTAGTAGACAATAATACCACTCTATTTAGTCTATGAAATGAATTAATTTTTTTTATATCTGGAGTTGATACAAAATTAGTTAATAATATTGGTAAAGCAAAAAAGGGCTCATTTATATTTAGTAACCAATTATATATTTTATAAAAGTTATTTTTTAAAAATATTTCAAAACAAAATATATTTGCATTTCTACAACCACAATCAAAATATTTAAGGCACACTATTATTTTAGTAATAAAACTACTTTAAAAGTATTACAATTTTAAAGTGTAAAATCAGTCTCATAACAAAATAAACAAAAAAAATACCACTTATAAAAACAAAAGTTTGCGCTTCTACAAATAGTATTAAATTGCTATTAAAGTTCTTATACCTATATACAAAATAACTACAAAAGTAACAGTGATTCGCCCTTCGACAATTCGAGCACCTAACTATCACAAAAATTCTAAATAGAAAATAGATGTTACCTGAGACTTTCATACGTGGTAGAGCCATGCTGCAGCTATATTAGTAGTATAGTTGTAGCACGAATGGGTCGGCTCGACCGGGGAAGGACCAAGCTCTCACAGAAAATCAGCGTAAAATAGCAGCTTAACGCTGCTGTGTTTCGTATGGTGAGTCTAGAGAACCGGAGACCCTTTTTACTGGCAAAGAGGCATTCCATCTTAGTCCTCACGGGTGACAACGCATCTGCATCTTGAGTCTTTATTGAGGATAGATGTAGATGTCTATGGGTCACAGTAACCACTTACCATCAGGTAGACTGTGTGCTCGCTTGTCACCCAATCCTATAAAAAAAATACCAGCGTAAAAGAGCAGCTTAACACCGCTGTGCTTCGTATGGTGAGTGTAGAGAACCGGAGACCCTTTTTACTGGAAAAGAGGCATTCCATCTTAGTCCTCACGGGTGACAACGCATCTGCATTTTGATTCGCAAACGAGGATAAATGTAGATGTCTATGGGCCACAGCAACCACTTACCTTCAGGTGGACTGTGTGCTCGCTTGTCACCCTATCCTATAAAAAAAACATAAAATTGTAAAAAATTAGCCTGTGTCATTTCATTAACAATAAATTTATTTTGAATTTTCGCATTCATTATTATTTAATATAATTGATCGGGTGTATATAGTGTTTTATTTTTCATATTTTTTTCTCTACAGGCATGTATTGAATCGCCTTCATTTTGTGTGTGTCCTGTCTGTAAAAATCGGTGAATAATTTCTAAGTGTAATGTACGTGACACAAATAGATACATCGAAAAATCTCATATCTATTACTATTCTGGCCAGAACGATTGTCGGAGTATAACGAAAGAGACTTTATGCTTCTACAAGCTTCCGC
This sequence comes from Parnassius mnemosyne, assembly GCA_963668995.1. Lineage (NCBI taxonomy): Eukaryota > Metazoa > Arthropoda > Insecta > Lepidoptera > Papilionidae > Parnassius > Parnassius mnemosyne. Next base: position 28,293,151 of record CAVLGL010000086.1, read on the forward strand.
TTCAAAAAATTTATACAAGTAACTTGCGATTTCATTAGAACCTCTTTTTGCAATTTGTGTATACCATAAGAAAGAATAACCCTGTCGTGAAATTAAATTATACTCGTAGTAAAATTATATGCTGGGTATTTTCTTTTATAATGGAAAATACCCCCATTTGATTGAAGCAGACTTAGTACCTTCTCCAAATCAAATACAATACGGTTTTTAATGTTGGGTCTGCTGAATCTTTTGCCTACTTATTTCTCTAACAATATTATTATTTTTAATATGACTTTCGTTCTGCTGCTGGAGTTGGAGTTTAGCATCTTCCGTTGCATTTTCATATTCACTGCATAATTTACAAATATCTTTTTTGGTCTGTATAACACTTTGCTCGGTGGCATTTGTAGTTCTATGAGGTCGGTTTGCGTGCTTACCCCGTAGGTCTGTTATTTGTTTACCATTATTATACTTATCAATGACCGTGTAAACAGTTATTTCTTTAATACCAAGCGTGTTTAAGAAAATTGTTTTATAAACTTTGAGTTATGTTACGTGTCCTACATTATTTTTCATTGGCAAATAATATATCAAAGTTCGATTTCTTTCCCGTTGTCTCTGAACTTTAATAACTTTAGGTTCCTTAATTTCTGTGCTATTCAAATTAAAATGCCACTGAGTCTCATGACAGCCTGTAGCCCAAAAATATTCAAATAAGTTCAGTCTATCTTCATGTTGAATAGTTTCAAAACACTTCAGCTTACAGGCGCAAGGATTTCTCATACATTTTTGTGGCTGTGCTCCTATATTTCGAAGTTTCTTTGTTTTTACTTTTGTCCACGTGTCCATGATTCTTTGTCTTTTTCTAGGCTTGTGGTTACCCTTAGTCACTAATAATGGCTAAGACACAGTAGCTTCTATTTCCGAAGCTACGACTATATTATTTTCTGAGATGATGGGAGGCGTTGGAAGGTTAGTTATATTAGCTGAAGCGACAGATGTATAGCTACATGGAAGAATTGGGGCAGTAATTGTTTCCTCGTGGTTGTTATTGGATATCGACTCTAGGACAATTTCATTTGGCAAAGGTGCAATACCGTCTATGTAAGGATCTTCTAAATTATAATATTGGTTGATGTTTTCATCTTGGTTTAGTCTTTTATAGGAGGTGTTATCTATTTCTGGTCTAGTGGTTATGGTATTAGTGGTAGGTATTGACTTTTGAGGACTTGGTAAAAAAATAACTGTCGGTGAACTGAAGTTAGATCCTTCGACAACGATGACGTCATAGGATCTTTAAAATCTCGAACAGGACTGGAACTAGGGCTTGCATCTGAATGTGGTAAATATTCGGAGACTGCTGGCGAAAATGGCTCTTCATCTGATGACACACTCAGTCTATAATTTATCGAGGATCGTCTACAACTGCGACTCGTAGAAGGTTCATTGTAAGAGTTATCATGTGTCACTGAGTTGTTGTTAGTTAATTGATTTTGCTCATTACAACCTAAAAAAAATACTATAGTATTACATAACAAATAATATCATTAGGCCTTTTCCCTCGTTTGTAGCTAGTAAAAATTTATTATATTAATATTTAGGCAGATTTGTTAGAACTTAAATCGCATGTAACTGAGAGCGAACCTATAGCCTTTTGCCAAATCTGATCCTAAACACAGCACAGTCCCTAAGAATTTCTTAAAACTACAATAACACGACTGGACCCGGTAATCGAATAAAGTACCTCATGCACAGCCGGGCACAGTCACGTTTACTACCACTGTTTCGTAGAATTTTAATTGTTTAGGCACTTTAAGTTATAATTATATTATTTTCATTCTGATAGTAAAAAGCTTTGAGCACGGCTGCAGGATGAGTCATAAATACGTCACTGTACATGTACAGTCACGTATGTAATTATATTACGTGTACTCTTTCAGAAACAACGTGGTCCTCTACTTATTTAAGCAGGTACCACTTCATGGCTAAATCCATAAGACCAAACAAGATAACACATTAATATGTATTCATAAAATATAACACTAATCGTTTAATAGGTCCTTACAGTTTACTAATGCAGCGCGACTGTGCCCGGCTGTGCAGTCAGGTAGTAGGTAGTTTTTCTTTCGAGAAGTTCTTAGGGCCTATGCCGAGTTTAGGACTAATTTTGGAAAATGAAAATAGGGTCACTCTCAGTTACATGTGATCTAAGTTTTACCAAATCTATTAAAATGTTAATGTAACACCTCTACTTTTATTCAAATTAAAATACTATCTACTTTAGAACGGTTCAACTACTTACCTAATAAACCCAGAATCTTTTTTGATCTACTATTACGTTTGTGACTTGCTATTAAATTCGTTATTTTTAAAATATATCATCAGTTAATATTATTTCGTAAACGACTCGTGCAATGCTGACAGTATCCAACATACATGCATACGCTCTAAGCTTACAGCATACCATATTCAAAGTACTCTGTGCAGCATACACTACCGAGTTACATGCCGCGAGTGAGCGCGAATATCACTCTGCCCCTTCGTCCCACACCGACTTATTCACGTTTACTCGCGATATTATAGAATTGTATAGACGTATTATTACTTACTTGAATAACATATATTTTTTTCGAACGAAATAACGCAGTAATCGTTCTTATTTAATAAAATGTTCCTAGTTAAAAGAAGTAAGTAGACATAATGATGTTCAACTATTTATTAATTTGTGGATGAACATCATAATCGCGTGTAATTAAGTAGCGAAGAAAAAGAACAAGCGGATAAAGACCATTATCGTATTTATTTTATTTGTCTATATAACTTATCGTACATATGAATATCATAAGTGTTATAACGTTTAAACAAACATCAACATTTTTGCGTATATTCACTTATTCCGTTATTTAACAATTAAAAAATCTAAACTGTCAAACGCTATAAATTATGTTTTCTAGCATAAAATCGCCAAAATTAATGATAAAAATCTGAAAAAAAATTAGCATATGTAACTTTAGTCGCTCTTTTCAATCATATTAATAACTAAAATTCAAAGTAATATTACTTATGCTATTCTTCCCCTGAGGGTACGATATCATTTTTGTAACGTGTCTGTCGAGAGTCGCAACTGTGGCAAAATCTTCCCTTATGAGACTGTTACGGCCTGCAGCTGCCTAGCTAATGGTAGTATCCACCTAGGCCCATAGTAGGAAGATCCTACAGGCAGATACAGGTCGGGCTTTTGGCCAAAGTGGAAATTTCTAATAGAAATAAACGAGGGGAAAGATCACTATGATAAAGGCACTCACCTGCTCCAGAAGCGGAGACGGTTCTCCAAGACCGGCCCGGCTGATGACAGTGTCGTGAGTGTATGTGTGATTGTACGTACGTGTATGTTGACGTGGCCTGATCTGGATGACGCAATGCCGTCCGGGAGAAGGTATGCGCTGGTATCCTCGGAACTTTTCCCCTCTGGAGGCACTCTTCCTGGTTTGTCACGAAATGGGACAGCTACACGTAGTACTTCAGAGGTAAATGACTATTATAGTTGCACAATTAATTTAACAGAGTTAGTAAGTCCTAATGAACGATACGGGTTCTCACAACGATTTACGCGGGTTGATACTTTCGTAACAAGTTAGGCGCGGAAAACAGACGTCAGTATAGCTCGCAAGGAATTCTACAATGACTCTCGAGAAGTCCGTCCGATTCCGCCGCGTAATGCCGCCGGGGGAGGGGAAGGTGACCTCGATATCGAGACTAAGCGCGCACGTTAAAGAATACGTTTCGAAGGTATAATATTCTTGCCTAAACAAACCCCCGCCCCGGACATAAGGCATTAGGTCCGCGAGTAGATTGGCAAACGGGACAAGGTCGCGACGGCACGTTGCAAGACCGAATCTCCGACCAACACCTCGGCCACTCTAGGCACCCCATCCGCTCCATACGACAACTTAACAATGCGCCCACGGCGCCAATACAAAGGTAGAGCGTTTGGTTCTTTAACCAACACGAGGTCTCCCACTGGAGGAGGCTCCGTCTTGTCAGACCACTTAACGCGCTGCTGCAAAAGATGTAGGTACTCCAGAGACCATCGGTGCCAAAAGCTTTGAGTCATCTGTTGCAGCAGGGCAAACCCGCTAAGCCGTGAAGCGCTCGTTTCCCTGAAGGGGTACTCGGGTAGAGCGTTAAGAGGCTGGCCAATCAGGAAGTGTCCCGGGGTTAGAACTTCCAAATCATTCGGGTCGGAGGAGAGGGGACAGAGGGGCCGAGAGTTGAGTACCGCCTCAATTTTACAGAATACAGTGACGAGCTCCTCAAATGTCAAAATAGCTTCACCAATAACGCGACGGAGATGCGTTTTTGCCACTTTAACCACCGCCTCGAAAATACCGCCCCAGTGGGGACACGCCGGAGGTTCGAATTTCCACTGGATGCCCCTTTTTGACATAGCATTGCCTAAATAAGTCCGGTGGCTAGACAGAAACTCGACGACCTCCTTTAGATACCTATCCGTGCCCTTATAATTCGTTCCGCAATCCGACCGGATCAAGTCCGGCAACCCGCGCCGCGATACGAAACGGCCAAGCGTGGCCAAGAAGGCTTCCGTGCTGAGGGCGCTTACAAGTTCCAAGTGAACGGCTTTAGTGGAGAGGCACACGAAGACGCAAAGATAGGCCTTATGCGAACGAGCGTTACGAAGGTTAGAGGACTTGACGAGGAAGGGGCCAGCAAAGTCGGTTCCGGCTCCAGTAAATGGTCGGATGGCCCTGACGCGGTCGGGCGGCAAGTCACCCATGAGGCGCTGCGATATGGTGGCCTTCAGTTTATAACAGGATATGTACTTAAAGATGACGCTCCGGATGATACGTCGGCCAGCCAAAATCCAAAACTCCCACTGTAAAATAGCCGAAAGAGCATTGTACCCAGCGTGTGCATTCTTAACATGGTGGTGGGCTACCAGCAACCAGACCAGGGCGCCGTCCTTAGGGAGCAGCAACGGGTGTCGAGCCCCGTACGGCAGTTGAGAATTTTTTAAAAGTCCGCCAACGCGCAGCATCCCCGCGTTATCCAGAAAGAGGTTCAGGCGGGCCAGGGTGCCCTTGATAACGGAGCCACGCTTCAAGTTTTCAATGACGGGCTCAAATTGCTCCGTTTGGACCATACGGGTCAGGGATGGCAATTAATTCGTCTCGCAAGACCAGAGCCTCCTCGACGGTGGAAGCGCCCGTACAAATGTCGTCCATGTAGACCGGAGTCTCCAAAATAGAAGCTCCCCGAGCGTATCTCAGGCGCTCTCTCTCAGCGAGTTCAAGGAGGGTTCGCATGGCGATATACGGGCTGGACCGGAGTCCATATGTGGTGGTGTTCAACTCAAACACCTGTATAGGATCGCTGGGCTTCTCGCGCCACAATATCAGCTGATATCGGCGGTCATCACGATGGACCACTGATTGGCGAAACATCATCCGAATGTCCGCGACAAAAACCACTTGGTGTCGACGGAATTGGGTTAAGATGTCGGATATGTCCTTGATCAGTTTAGGACCCGAGTGAAGACACTGGTTCAGAGACACACCGTTTGATGTGGGGGCGGAACCGTCAAAAACTACCCGAATCTTACTCTCAGGGGTCCTCAAGACCGCATGGTGAGGGAGAAAGTAGTGCTCCTGTGAACGCCATTCGAAGTTGGACGGTGACATGTGACCCAGCTCCTGATACTCGCGCATGAACTCGACATATTTGTCGCGAAAGGCTGGGTCGCGCCGCATGCGGCGCTCCATGGAAAGTAACCTCTTCTCGGCCAGAGCACGAGATTGACCCAAAGAGGGACGTGAGTCCAGAAAGGGTAAGCGAGTGACGAAACGACCGTCAACCCGCCGGCCGGTATTGTTCTGGTAGAACAACTCACACTCACGGTCCAGAGGGTCGACTCGAGCTGCATGTGGTGGTTCCTCAATTTCCCAGAACCGCTGGACAGCGTCCGATAGGGACACGCCCACGACGGAGAGCGGGTCGGCCGTCGGAGGGGGAGGAGACCACATAACCGGTCCAAAGAAGCTGTGCCCAAATATCGTGGAAATGGCTGATAGGCCATCGGGCTGCAGAGCTCGTATCTCACCTAACAAGAGGACACCCGGCGTGTCGGCCCCCAGTAACAAATCTATAGGCCCAGGTTGGGCCCACCGAGGGTCTGCCGGTCTCAAAGCCGACGCACAGCGCACAGCGCTGTCATTTATACGAACGTTAGGGAGAAACCCTACAATGTCGTCGAGGACATTTACCTTGACTAAAATACGAAGGTGTTCGCTGTCAGGGCTGAACACCAACTCCGCTTGTCTCCTAGGAGCAGGAGGCTCGGCACCTCCGATACCTACCATCGGACGTGATTCAGAGCTCCAGGGGAGCCCCAGTCTTCCCACCAACCGAGTAGAGGCCACACTACGTTGGGAACCCGAATCCAATAGAGCTCGAACCGTTAAGCGGTCGCCGCTCGGGTTGTAAACCTTCACTGAGATCGTCGGCAATAGAACAGTTTGACAGGTGGACTGCTGACGACTTATAGGCTCAGTGGAGGCGGCCATAGCGGGAGCTAGGGCGGCAGCCTCCTATCTGGAGCTACCTCTGTTGGACCAGCACCCGAACCGGGGGCCCCGAGAGCGGCACTCCGACGGCGTCTCGATGACCCTTGACTGGAATTCCCCGAACAGGCCGACCTGGGGAAACTCGGGGATCCTCGGCTCCAAGGCCCGGGGCCGATACGCAGTCTCCGGAACCCGGTAGTACCGGCACCGACCAAAGGGGGGCGGGCGGCGTTCCAGTCGCGGCCACTCAGCCAACGGGGGTGAGAACGGTCTAGCTGACCGCTGAGTGGCTGCGAATCCACTATCAACAAGCTGAGGGGGGGGAAGACCCCCCCGTCCCTGGGGGAACGACTCCCAGACCGATCGGGGGAGGGACTCCCCTCAGAACGAGGGGCGCTGTGGTTCACCGGTGAGCGCCGAGCGTCGCCCGACAGTGGCCCGTGGGAGTCGGGGGGCTGGCAGGGCCCTGAGAGGACGAGCCGCGCGCACCCAGGCACAATATGACGTGGTGGTTGCCCTGGCAGTGCGTGCAGGGCCGCTGGTGCGGGCAGTCTCGTTGTAAATGCCTCTCCAGGCACGAGAAGCAACAGCGGCGCTCCCTGGCGATGGTTCGCCTCCCCGTAGCCGGCTTGCGCAACAACTTCGGGCACGACGCCGCCCGGTGGTCGGATGCTCGACAATAGGAGCAGGGTGGCGCCTCCCGGGCCACTAGGCCACTATAGGAGGGTACTGGGGGGCGCCCTCCCGCGGGGGCTACGTTCGGCCTCAGGGGGGTGGGCGCCGCCTTGGCCGGCTGATTCCGCCTCTCCCTGGGCACCGCTCGGGAGGCGGCCGGGGGGCCCTCGACGGCGCCTGCTGCGTTCTCCAGCTGCCTACACTGCTCCTCCAGGAACCGCAGAAGGTCCCTAAAGGGGGGCATGTACGAGGCGCCATCCCCTCCGTACCTCTCCTCAAAATGGAGCCGAAGGTCGAGGGGCAGGCAGGACAGCACTATATGAAGGAGCAGAAAAGACCACTCGTCCACAGGTAAATCCAGCCGCCGCAACGAGTTGCACGCTACGACGACTGGATTCACTATGTCTTCACGTAGTCTAGTCCGGTCCTTCAGCAGCGGGAGGTTCAGCAGCCTCCGAACATGATCGTCCGCAATCCGCCAGACGTTGGCGTACCTTCCAGCGAGGAGGTCCCTGGCGTTTTGGTAGGCGTCGTCCGACAACTTAAGGTGGCGGACGACGCCCAGGGCCTCCCCCTCCAGTGATGCCAGGAGGTACCCCATTTTTTGGCAGGGGGTCAAGTCCCTCCGGGCGTCCACCAGGCTGTCAAACATGCCGACGAAGGTCAGCCACTCCGAGAGGACCCCGGAGAACCTTGGCAGGTCCAGCGTGGGGAGTCGTCCTAGCAGCTCTGGCTGAGTAGGCGGCTTCCGCGGGGACTCGAGAAGGCTACTCAGCCGAGCTTCGCGTTCCCTCTCCGCGTCCTTGGCCCCCGCCTCGATCAGGTCGTCCGTTAGCGCGAGGAACTGCTCGTAGTCCGCGCGGCAGGAGTCCAGGACTCCCTTTTCCACCTCCGAGTCCTCGAGCTCAGAGTAAGCCTCCTCCACGGCAGCCCTTCGAGCATCGACCTGCTCGAGCCTCTTCCTCAGATTATAGACCCTGTCCGGTCGGCCTATCAACGCGTGTGCGCTGGTAGCCCAGCGCAGCTCAGTCCGCAAGCAACGAATTAGTAGCTTATGTGACGGCATACTAAATACAATACAATAACAAAATAACAGAAATAACGAATAATTACTAAATACAATAACAAAATAACAGAAATAACGAATACAGTACTACTAATACGATAATATCAATCAGGTTAGATAGAAATTACACAATTATTAAATACAAGTTAATACGAAAAAACACAAATCAAATTAGCACGTAACAACCCTAGTACGATTAACAATAATCCCATTACGTGACAGCCTTATGTATCTAATCAAATATTTCGCCTCAACAATTCTCGCTTGTTACCTACGGGCGTGGCGTTAGTAAACTACCTCCTAACAACAGAGAAAAGGCGAGCCACTATGCAACAAGAAAGAATTATTATTTATATTAATTTTACGTATTACGGCCGGGCGTGATTGTAGACACAATTAACCACGCTCTGCTACCAAATGTTACGGCCTGCAGCTGCCTAGCTAATGGTAGTATCCACCTAGGCCCATAGTAGGAAGATCCTACAGGCAGATACAGGTCGGGCTTTTGGCCAAAGTGGAAATTTCTAATAGAAATAAACGAGGGGAAAGATCACTATGATAAAGGCACTCACCTGCTCCAGAAGCGGAGACGGTTCTCCAAGACCGGCCCGGCTGATGACAGTGTCGTGAGTGTATGTGTGATTGTACGTACGTGTATGTTGACGTGGCCTGATCTGGATGACGCAATGCCGTCCGGGAGAAGGTATGCGCTGGTATCCTCGGAACTTTTCCCCTCTGGAGGCACTCTTCCTGGTTTGTCACGAAATGGGACAGCTACACGTAGTACTTCAGAGGTAAATGACTATTATAGTTGCACAATTAATTTAACAGAGTTAGTAAGTCCTAATGAACGATACGGGTTCTCACAACGATTTACGCGGGTTGATACTTTCGTAACAAGTTAGGCGCGGAAAACAGACGTCAGTATAGCTCGCAAGGAATTCTACAATGACTCTCGAGAAGTCCGTCCGATTCCGCCGCGTAATGCCGCCGGGGGAGGGGAAGGTGACCTCGATATCGAGACTAAGCGCGCACGTTAAAGAATACGTTTCGAAGGTACTCGTATAATATTCTTGCCTAAACAGAGACACTCTACGCAGGAAACCAATATTCAGCAGTGGACTTTTATAGGCTGACTTCTATATGATGGATGTAATTTTGTTATCATTTCTAACTACCGTATTGAAATGAGGTTCCTCTAATCGGAGAAAAAACAGCGATAGAAATTCTGTGGGTAACCTCTTTTTTGTCATTTAATATTGCATTTTTAAAGCTAATATTACAGTAACATAGTTCTTAATATACAGAATGGAAAAGAATAACATACTCGTACCCATCTATAAATGAAGCTTATCCTATGATGTGTAATCAATAGAGTTAAAAAATTAAGAACTTATCTGTGCATTGCGAATCCAAAAAGACCAGATCCCACAAGCAGCCATCGAGCTGTGGACTATTTTTGGATAAATAAATAGCATGTTTTTATACCTCGAACTAACACTCAAACAAATTCTCACAAAATGACGTGCGCTTTGTGTCTAAAGCTTATTGAGTTTTAAAGCCTAGCTTAATCTATTAATTACATCTATATTTTATCATATACGAGTAACTTTAATTTCACTTTTGTTAAGTTTTCATCAAAACCATCTTCATGTGTAAAATATTCATAAGTTGATATTAATGTGAAAGGTAACTGAACTATGTATGTTCGCGACTCCGTAGTTGAATTGATAAACTTATACGTGAATGTTTCTTGGAATAAGTTGGTAGTGAAATTCAATAAAGTCTCTAAAGTTTATAATACAGCAAATTTTATAAAGATTTTCTGTAAAACTTAATTCTATAAAATGAAAATGAAAAATGTATGTAATATAATGACGATACAAAGAGTAGTGATGATTGACAATGATTTGCAGATAAATGGTACTATATACACAACATAATGCATTGGATTGAATGGAAGCTCCTACTTCAATAGCTAATACGAGTCTGTTTTTACTTGTTAGAAAAAGTTAAAGTTTTTACCGTTTTAAGTAGAATGGGGAATATCACCAGCTCAGATTAACAGCTGAAATGTCATCTAAGTATTTACATAAAATCTTCATCCTTTATTTGTTCCATTCTAACAATTATCTTAAGTTCGTATGTAACCCTGTACCCTTGCGGCTGTAGCCTATTTAAAAATCATTAAAATCAAAATGAGTGGCAAATATGTATTATTTATTTTCTCTTTCTATAAACTTTAATACACAACCCGATCTAGGGCGAGTACAAGTTACAAGCCAAGTACTCTGATAACTCGAGCACGCGTACGTCGAAATCAACGATAGTAACCCGCGTCCATCAATCCGTCTGCCATGTTTAACGATTATGGTAAACCTTTCCAAAATGAGACAAGCTCACCAATATTCGGACGTGGAATATTATATGGTGATCATGTTAAAGGATTTAAACAGTGGTAGAGCCAGGCGGCAGCTTTTGCTGTCGCACGGATGGGCCGGCTCGAACCGGGGTGGTACCACGACCTCACAGAATACCAGCGTGAAGTAGAGGTTTACCTCTGCGTTTCGCTTGGTGAGTGCAGGTGGCCGGAGGCCCTTTTTACTGGAAATGAGGCATTCCATCCTAGTCCTCACGGGTGACAACGCATCTACATTTTAATTCGCAAACGAGGATAAATGTAGATGTCTATAGGCCACAGCAACCACTTACCATCAGGTGGACTGTGTGCTCGTTTGTCACCCTATCCTATAAAAAAAAAAAAAAAAAAAAACATAGTCCGACTAGGTAAGTGCAACTTCGGTCGAGAGATCAATCGACGGATTCAACTCGGCTGAGCAGCGTTTGGGAGATTACGACAGATCTTCACACGACGGCGTGATGATTTTTTTAGATGTGTCGAAATTTTCATGCTGCTTCCATGTGTGTTCCATGTTACGAACGGACGAACATCTAGGCAAAATAGTCCTATCACCCAAATGTCGTTAGAGGCGACTTTGGAAATTGTTAGGAAGATATATCCCTTTTACGCCAGGCGTAAAGTAACCAGATTTGCGACGTGGAGCAGTATCAAAGGTACGGGAGATCTGATACAATGATACCTGCCAAGCGTTACGATTATGGCAAATCCTCTCTAAAACGGTTAAGACCCATGTCCATCTGTGGACTTTTACGGGCTTTTGAAGAAGAAGAAGCGGTTGCCAGCTTGCCAAGCGTGCCAACTATGACAATTATGTTTCCTATGCGGAAATTTGTGGGGGAATCATATATTCAGCAGTGGAATCTTATAGGCTGTAATGAAATGGGAAGAAGAAGAAAGAAGAAGAAGAAGAAGAAGATAAAATCTATACAAATAAATAAAATTGAAGTGTCTGTTTGTAATGTCGAAATAACAGCTTTTTACTATATGCATATGAAAGAATATACGGTACTTTTGACAAAAACATGATTTTTAAAATGTTTGTCTGTCTGTCTTTCTGGCTGTCTGTCTGTTTGTTCCGGCTAATCTCTGTAATGGCTGAACCTATTTTGACCGGACTTCTACTGGCAGATAGGTGGTGTTATAAGAAGTAACTTAGACTACTTTTATTTTAGAAAAAAAATTAGAGTTCCGCGCAAAAAATTCAAAACCCATGAAAGCCAATGGTAATAAATTACGTCGCGAAGAACAACTAGGTCATAATAAATAAATCCACTGAAGAACAAGAGTAAGCGACGCAACCCGACGGAACAGTCGAAAGAAATGGCAGTGGGTCAATCATATAGCAGAAATAACTAATAACTGATTGGGAAAAATAGCTCACAAACGGGCAGCCTCGTACTGGCAAGCGCAGTGTTTGGTGACCTCACACAATATGGATTGAAAACCTGTTGAAACATGCTGAGAAACGATAGATCCAGGTAGTTCAGGACTGCGTGATATGTCTTGTGGTAATAAATAGGGAAGACAATATATAGAGATTTTCAGCAGGGGATTTGGGATAAATTGCAACGATTACGGTGATGATGATGATATGCATTATGTTCTTTTGACAATAGGATATTATAGTTTTGAAATCATGCATGGACTGGTCGAATTATACACATGTTGACTGTTAACTATCAATATTTATTTCAGGCACAAATCCCAATAATGGTGACGGAAAAAGTGAAAAAGTTGAGGCGATTGGTAGAAATGGTATGTCCGAAAATGTATTAAAAGTTCAAGTGAGGTTAGTACCTATTAAAGAAACCGCAATGTCCAGAAACGAAATGAAATATATTTAATGATTTCTTACATTTACGCGAACACTACACATTGAATAAAACTACTTTTATGGATTTTATCGCGTTTAATTAACCCTTTTTTTTTTCTTATTTTTATTAATTCCTGACGTTTCGGGTGCTTTTCAGCACCCATGGTCACGGGGGACTTAGGTGATTGACGTCCCGATGTAAGAGATAAGCCGGAGTACTTTCAGTTTTTTTAATTATTAATTTTGATCCGATCTACGCAGAATGAATTTACTATGTCCTGAAGTCTTGCTGTGGTATGCTTGGGTTTAGTTTTAATTTTATTAATTACCGGATCCCAGGCAGGTGGTATACCCAGCCAGGAAGGCTCTATTGAAATTAGGATGTTTTTTAATTTCAATATCCTCACGTATCATCCTTGGCAGGAATCGATGTTCTTTCGCGAAAATTTGTGGTTTATCAAATCTAATGTAATGGCGGGGGCCGTCTAGGATATTTTCACAAACTACATACTTCTCAGAACGTTGGTGCTTCACGTCAGCTACGTGTTCTTTTTCGCGTGTTTTATTGGTCGTATTGTTTGCCCTATATATGAGAGACCACATTCACAATCAAGCTTGTAAACTCCTGCATCTTGTAGAGGAATATTACACTTGACGGATGGTAAGAACTGACTAATCTTCTTCGGCGGCTTGAAGAATGTTCTAATAGAAGCTCGCTTCAAGATGTAGCCAATCTTGTCTGTGACACCTCTGACATATGCTAGTACAGCAGGCACACGGTCGACTGTGGCTGGCTTCACTCGGTCACTGTGACGTAGGCGCCGGACCTGAAGCTTGTTGTCGTGCAGAACCTGCTTGACGTGCTGAAGCTCGACGGCCAGGTGTTTGCTGTCACAAATTCATCTGTGACCCTGTAACTGTAACTGTATCTATGTAAAAAAAATACTAGGTACAAGAAAGAAAACATAAATAAATAGAAATTTAAGCAAGAGAGAATTCCGTCTCAGAATATGCTGCAGGTAGGTACTACAGCAGCGCTGATTTTCCCTGCTCAAATAAATAAGGCTGCTATATTATGATTGTAGCGCGAATGGGTCGGCTCGACCGGATCACGCTCTAATGCTGCTGTTTTTCGTATGGTGAGTTTAGAGAACTGGAAACCCATTTAACTGGAAATGAGGCATTCCATCTTAGTCTTCAGGGGTGACAACGCATCTGCATTTTGATTAATGGAGGATAAATGTAGGTGTCTATGGGCCAGAGCATCCAATTATCCATCAGATAGACTATGTGAAATGTAGATGCGTTGGCACCCTTGACTAAGATGGAATACCTGCTATCCAGTAACAATGGTCTCCGGTTACACTCACCACACGAAAACACAACAGCATTGAGCTGAAATTTTACGCTGGTATTCTATGAGAGCGTTGTCCTACCCCGGTTGAGGCAGTTCATTTCTGTAGCAACCTTAATAAAGCAGCAGCGTGACTTAACTACCTATAACTAATAATAATAATAAAAGACAATTTCCGAATAAATAAAGAGCGTGTTTTTGTCGCCTACGCCCAACGCCCTTAGCCTTTAACTTTTTAACCCTTAGAATCAGCTTCTCAAAATTACGTGAGCTTTATGTCCAAAGCTTAGTTTTAAAGCCTAGATTTATCTATTTACTACATCTATATTTTATAATGTAACTTTGTTTTGTTAAGCTTTCATCAAAACCATTTTCATGTGTAATATATTCATAATTTGGTATTAATATGAAAGATCCCCGAACTATGTATATCTCTGTAGTTAAATTCTTTGATAAAATAATTATTAGTGAAAGATTCATGGAATAATTTGTTAGAGAACCGAATTAAAAGTCCCTCAGAGTTGAATGTTAGCCTCTTTGTCATTAACTTTTATAACACAGCAAGTGTTTTATAAAGATATTCCTAAAGCAAAAGTCTATTACTCGTAGATTTTTTAAATTAATATGATGCATAGGGTAGTTATTATGTGTCTGTAAACATCATATTATCATTGAGTTCCAGATATCCGGTGCTATTCGAAAGATATAATGCATCGATTGTATTGTGGCCTCAACTTCCGGCTATTATGTGGCAACTAGCTGATACCCGCTCGCGTCGCTGGGCGCACGATGATAATATTTTATTGCGGAACCTATAATTTTTTTTTGACGAGAACATCGTAAAATTCGTTCTTAGTGAACGTCTACATTGCGAAATAAGAAACTATATTAAATTTTAAGTCAATCGGGTGTTGTCGTATCGGGTCGGGGTAAAAACTTGTTTTTAATTCTGGTATGTCGGTTTTTAATTGTTGTTACAAGTTTCATTATCATCATCACACACCTTCACAAGTCCACTACTGAACATAGGCCTTCGTCTAGGGATACCATAAAGTACGATCCTGAGCCACCTGCATCTATCGAATTCCTGCATTTCTTATTAGATCTATTGAAGGATCTCCATCTAGTGGAGGGCCGCCCTACACTTTGCTTACAGGGTATTAAATAGTGTAATTATTAAAATCAGTTTGGTTGAAATAAATATTATTTATATTGGATTACTGGATTTTCATATACTTTAAAATACAACCCGAACTAGGACGAGTATAAGCTACAACGCAAGTACTCTGATAGCTCGAGCACACGTACGTCATGATTAACTATAGTAAATTTCCCAAGACATCATCATCATCATCATTACAGCCCTTCACAGGTCTACTGCTGAACATGGGCCTCCCCCAAGGAATGCCTCAAAGCATGGTCCTGAGCCACCTGCATCCATCAACTTCTTTCATAGCAGATCGTCACTACATCTAGTGGATCCCTCCACTAGATGTAGTGATGCCGTCCTACACTTCGTCCGCCGGTACGAGGCTGCCACTCGAGAACCTTTTTGCCCCATCGGTTTTTGTTTTAAAACTCTTTATCTAACATGTCGGAAGCCATGGAATGTAAATGACAGTTCAATTTTGTTTTGTTTCATCATCATCATTACAGCCCTTCACAAGTCCACTGCTGAACATAGGCCTCCCCCAAAGAATGCCACAAAGCACGGTCCTGAGCCACCTGCATCCATCGACTTCCTGCATATCTTACCAGGTCGTCACTCCATCTAGTGGGGGGACGCCCTACACTTCGCCTGCCGGTACGAGGCTGCCACTCGAGAACCTTTCTTCCCCATCGGTTGTCGGTTCTTCGAGCTATATGGCCGGCCCATTGCCACTTCAGCTTACTAATCCGTTGGGCTATGTCGGTCACTCTAGTTCTACTGCGGATATCCTCATTTCTGAGTTTATCACGCAGAGAAACTCCGAGCATAGCCCTCTCCATAGCTCGCTGAGCGACCTTGAGCTTCCTCATCCGGCCAGCAGTGAAGGACCACGTCTCAGTTCCGTATGTCATCACTGGCAACACGCACTGGGTGTACAGTCTCGTTTTCAAGTTTTGAGGTATACCTGACGAGAAGATGTGCCGTAATTTCCCGAACGCTGCCCAACCGAGTTGAATCCGTCGATTGACCTCTCGGTCGAAGTTGGACTTACCTAGTCGGACAATTTGTCCCAGGTAAACATACTCGTCAACAACTTCGAGCTTAGTGTTCCCAACAACTACCGGCATAGGTGTGACATGGACATTAAACATGATCTTTGTTTTGTCCATGTTCATCTTAAGACCTATCCGTTGGGAAACACTATTGAGGTCATTGAGCATAGTGCTTAGGTCCTCCAGCGATTCTGCCATAAGGACTATATCGTCGGCAAATCGAAGGTGAGTGATGTACTCGCCATTGATGTTGATACCGTATCCTTTCCAGTCCAGAAGCTTGAAAACATCTTCCAATGCAGCGGTAAAGAGTTTCGGGGATATGACGTCATCCTGTCTTACACCTCTCTGCAATTGGATAGGTTTCGTACTCTGGTTCTGTACTCGGATAGCCATCGTAGCCCTACTGTACAAGCACTTCAACACTTCGATATACCGACAGTCAACTTGGCATCGCTGAAGGGACTGCAGCACCGCCCAAATTTCGACGGAATCAAAGGCTTTCTCATAGTCCACATACGCCAGACATAGTGGCAAATTGTACTCCTCGGACTTCTGTACAATTTGCCGAAGGGTATGTATGTGGTCTATGGTGCTAAAGCCTTTTCGGAAACCGGCTTGTTCGGGAGGCTGGAAGTCGTCAAGTCTGCGCGCGAGACGATTCGTAATGACTCTCGAAAACAGCACGTAGACGCGGCTCAGAAGGGAAATCGGTCTGTAGTTCTTCAAGAGAGCGTTGTCGCCTTTCTTGAAGAACAAGACCACCGCACTTCTGCTCCACGCCTCCGGTGTAATGCCACCATGGAGGACGGAATTAAAGAGCTTCTGAAGGACTTCGAGTACCGGTTTTCCACCCGCTTTCAGAAGCTCCGCTGTAATTCCATCCTCGCCTGAGGCCTTGCCGTTTTTAAGGTGCTGGAGAGCCATTCTAATCTCGCTCAGACTGACGTCCGGGATATCATCGGAATAATGTCGGAGAAGACTCGCTCTTGGATCGTTGCTCACACTTGCGTGCGGCTCCAACGATGACGTGTACAGCTGCCCATAGAACCTCTCAATCTCACTCAAAATCTCAGGTGCCCCGGAAACGATGCTGCCACATTCTGTCTTCAGCTTTGACAGTTGGCGCTTTCTGGCAGACAGATCTCTGGCAAAGACTTTGGAGCCTTAGTTCCGCTCGATCGCTTCTTCAATACGAGCTGTATTGAAGTTGCGTAAGTCCCGCCGCATGCATTTGGAGATCTGTCTGTTCAGTTGCCTGTATGCTGTTAAATCTGTTGAAGAATGTAGCTTCATCTCCCGTCTAACAGCCATGAGATTAAGAGTGTGATCGGAGAGTTTTTGTGTTCTTCTGCGGCGGGTCTTGCAGAACTTAGCTCCGACCGCATGGACAGTTTCCACGAGCTTGTCATTCAAATCGTCCACTTCATTGCAGTCTTCTAGGCACTGAAAACGGTTTTGTAACTCGAGCTGAAAGGTTTCGGGACTTTGGATTAGAGCACGAGGGGGACGGAGCGTTGACTTCATTAGACGAGACCTCTCCAACTTAACGTTTAGGTTCAGTGTGCCTCTGACCATTCGGTGATCGCTGCCGGTTTTCACCCTCGCGATCACTGAGACATCACTGAACAGTTGTCGTCTGGTCGTCATAATGAAGTCAATCTCATTTTTTGTCGAACCGTCGGGGCTCGACCAGGTCCACTTCCTGTGGGGCCGCTTCTGGAAGAAAGAGTTCATCATAAAGAGTCCCTCTTTCTCCATGAAGTCAGCCAACTGCTGGCCCCTTGGGTTCCGTTGCCCTATTCCAAATTTCCCTACTTTCAGCTCACCGTTCTCTCTTGTGCCTAGTTTTGCATTGAAGTCTCCCATTAACACCGTATATTGGGTTTTGGAGGAATGCATGGCTCTTGAGATATCCTCATACATTTCCTCCACCTCCTGATCGGGGTGTGCCGAGGTTGGTGCGTAAACCTGTATGACCTTCAGCGAATACCGTTTGGTGATTCTGAGTATAAGGTACGCAACCCTCGTCGACACACTCCCGATCTTTACAACGTTGTTAACGAGAGACTTGTGGACGATAAATCCGACACCTCCTTGGGACAGATGGTCGCCCTCCCGGTAATAGAGCAAGTTGCCGGATTCGAGGATTACCGTGTCCTCCCCCTCTCTTCGGACTTCGGATAATCCTATAATATGCCAGCGTAACTTGTCTATCTCTTCTTCCAGCTCCACAATCTTCTCGTCAGTCCTCAGGGTGCGTGCGTTGTATGTTGCCAGGTCGAGTCGTCGTAGGTGGCAACCGAACCTCCACCGGAGATTCTTAGCACCCCCTGCCCCGCCGTTACCATGGTCGCCACCGTAGCCAGGAATAGCGGGGCCGCCGTGGACTGGGGGCCGTTTATTATTGTCATTGCTCATGGGGGGTATATTGCCATAGTTGCCACGCTTGGCGAGCGGGTTAGCAACCGCAGTTTTTTTATTGTTATTTTGACTAATATCAGGAAGATGCTGCTGCCCATCTCCTGCCTGTTTCCCTTTGTCGCCTTTTACGACACCCACGGGAAGATATGGGGTAGTGGATATTCTTAACCGCCAATACACGGCAATAACAAAACGAGCGCAAACACAGCACACCTGTTTGTTTACATGGAAAAATACCTACGCATACCCGCGTCGCGGGGGTAAAGACGGGTTATGTCGGACTCGCGCCGACTAAACCCCATGGTGTTACATATAGTCCACATTCGCCACATATTGACAGAGCCACCGGAATGCTTTCGCACACATCCGTGTCCCACCAGCGCCGGCCGCCCCATGCCAGCCCTTTCTCGGGGGAGGAACTCTCCTCTCTCCTTGTTTTGTTTAGTTATAATTAATTGTTTTGGCTGAGAAATAGCGAAATTTTTGGTGTTTTGAGCAGCCTTGTATTAATTTATTTTTCTAAATATACTTTGCCTCACTCCCGACCACAGAGTACTTTTTTACTCTGGGCTTACTAAGTAGGCGTGGCTTGGTCACCCACGGTAAACAAAGAGGAATCCCTTGGCTGGCCCGTAGTGTAGGGCCGGTCTAAGGTGGCCGCACCGAGTAGCAAGCCCACTTCGGATATGTGGCGGTGGGCTGCGGCGAGAGAGGTGTCCTCTCCCCCTACCGCTGCAGCCGAAGTGGAGTCGCGGAGGAAGAGGAGTGTTGGTATGGCGATGCACCATTCGCCCTATACTCCGCAACTCTGACGGGGCCGCTCTGTTGGGCTGCGGTAAGAAAGGAGTGTCGGTATTGCGAGGCGCAACTTTCCCTACCTTCCGCAGCCGAAACTTGGCTGGCAGTGGAGCCAGAGACCAGATCCACCGCTGGGGTCGGGAAAGCGGGTGCTGTTTAGCGCTCGATTTTCCTGACCCCATGGCCTTCGCGTATCGGACTCGGGGTCCGTTACGCAAGTGGAGTTGGAAGCCGTCGAGGGGGGCGTGCCTTGTGTTCCTGGCGTGCCTTGCCTGAGAAGGAAAATGGGGAGGAGAGTTCCTCCCCCGAGAAAGGGCTGGCATGGGGCGGCCGGCGCTGGTGGGACGCGGATGTGTGCGAAAGCATTCCGGTGGCTCTGTCAATATGTGGCGAATGTGGATTATATGTAACACCATGGGGTTTAGTCGGCGCGAGTCCGACATAACCCGTCTTTACCCCCGCGACGCGGGTATGCGTAGGTATTTTTCCATGTAAACAAACAGGTGTGCAGTGTTTGCGCTCGTTTTGTTATTTATGGTAATACCTTACCTCCGAGCAGTGGTGGATTATCCTTAAGGCAAACTTGGCACGTACCTAGGGGTGCAAGCTTAAAATTCGCGCGTGGAAGTTTTAAACGAAAAAAAAATGGTCGTATTTGATTAACCCTAAATCGCTCTTACTCTCTCATGACATTTTTCATTTATGCCCCCTGTTAATGGCACTCGTATCCTAATTTGTTTTGCAATTATTAAACTATATTGTAAATTATAATATAGTTTATTTGCAAAATGAGTATATTTAGTTTATAATAGATACAATTTGGCGCCTAGAGGGGTACCGATTGGGTACTAGGCTAGCCTAGGACACAGTCAACATTCAATCTGCCTCTGCCTCCGGGCTTGATAGAGTGACCTGAAAGTGTACTTCGATGAATGTTACTAGAACTCCTCGAAGAGTAGAACTAGTTGTGCCGATTTTGGGCTCGTTTTGTTAGTTATGATGAGACCTTACCTCCGGACTTGATAGAGTGACTTTAAAGTGTACTTTGGTGCCTGCTACTGGAACTCTTTGATGAATAAGGTCGAAAAAGGCCGGCAACGCACCTGCAGTTCCCCTGATTCCCCTGGTGTAGAAGTTGTTCATGGGCGGCGGTAGTCACTTACCTTCAGGTGAGCCGTATGCTCGTTTGCCCCCTCTCCTTTAAGAAAAGAATAAAACTACAATTTCTATTTTTGTAATTTTTTCACTATCATATATTTATAGAGCATTGTGAGTCGTGAACTTTTGGATTTTTCAAACTTTTTTTTAATTGAAATTTGACATAAAATTATCGGAAATTTGGAAGTATAGTAAAAAGGTTAGTGAAAACTTGTGTGTATTTAGACTACTTTAAAATTTTTGGTATAATCATGTTATACGTAATTTTTTGAATGACATACACAATTGGATTTACTAATATTTAAAACTTAAATGTCTTATTTATAGCTTAAGAACCAGTGAGCGGCAGACTTACGGTATTTCAATATGCTTCACTTTTTTTTTCAGTAAATCCCCTATAACTGAGGTATATGAAACGGGGACTCTTTGACCGGCGGTCGATATAGAGACGCTCAGGTGTTAAAAGTGTAAAAAAAGACCCAAAAAAACGTGATAGCAATAAGTCTGCCGCTTTGATATCTTGAAATATTTAATAAAAGTTACCGAAAAATAACATTGGCAGACACCTATGATGGTTTCAAGTTCATGGCAGACAGGTTGAAAAGTACGATTTTTTATTAATAATTTACGTTATTTCAATATAGCTGCAATTTATTTATATCGTTGTTAATATTATTTCACATGTATAATTTTCACGGTAGACATATATTGTGGTTGTATCACCCAGGCAGACAACAAACTTCTGGGGCGTCCATAAGCGCGTACTATAATAGCACTTGCTCTAATCCAGTCTTTTTCTTTCTAGTTTTGTTTAATGGAAAACTCCATGTATGAAATTTGTTTTACTCATAACAACAAAAAAAAAACAATTCATAAATTCATTTATAACGGATCATAAATATTTCAATAATTTAGGAGCAACGTGGTGATTTATTGAGTGTAAGTTTGGTGGGTTTCTATGCATTTACGGGCTGTAATTATAATCCAGCTTTTTTACGTGCGCATTATATTTCCAGTATTTGGAAAAATGCTCATGAAAATATCCAGTATTATTAGATCTACTGGAGCACGGCTGGATTGTAGAAAATAATACGTATATATTTAAATGGTTTGACGGAGATCAGTTGCCCAGTTTTCTTAGCTTCTTCCTTATATAAAGCGCAAGTCCGGTCGTGCATGGAGTACTGCTGTCACATATGAGCTGGTGCTGGCAGTATTGGACTCAGTGGGGAGAAGTGCTAAGAGGCTCATTGGTGACCTTGATTTGGTTGAATCCAATCTTGTCAGCCTCGAGCACAGGCGCAGAGTAGCCAGTCTCTCGGTATTCAATAGGATGCATTTCGGTGAGTGTGCGCAGGAATTACACGCTTTAATTCCTCACACTCCTTTCCACCATCGAACAACCAGGCAGTCGGCGAGTGTTCATCCCTTTGTTGTAGATATTCCACGCATTAGAACCAAACAGTTTGCTTCGTCTTTTAAAATGCGTACAGAAACAGAAACCGAAACAGAAACTTTTTTATTCAATATAGATTATAAATAATACTTATTAAAAGTCACTCTTTTGTTTGATTAACACTGTGGTTTGGAAAAAAACCTCTGTCCTGGGAAGAACCAGCAAGAAACCCAGCGGGCCTTTTTTTTAAAATAACAGCTTACAATCATGTATGTTACACAAATTAACAACACAACAAATTAGAAATAGCTTGGTAGCGATCACCTCATTTCCAGGGGTTATTATCATCCATAAATTCCTTAATATTATAATAACCTTTTTTTTACAAACTTAGTTTAATAAAGTTTTGGAACTTTGAGCGTGTCAAATTTTGTATATTTCCTGGAATTTTGTTGAAAAAGCGTAAACATCGCCCCAAGAATGAATAACTGACTCGATGGAGTCGAGTAACTGGTACTACTAGCTTTTGTCTTTTCCTAGTATTTACAGAATGAATATCACTTATTTTTGTAAAAGTACTTTTATTTTTGTGTACGTACATTACATTTTCATAAATGTATTGAGAGGCCAAAGTTAATATATTAATTTCCTTAATAAAAGCTTTTACAAAAATTTACTTCGCAAATATCCGCGTTATAAAATAAAATGATGTGTCTTACCTAGTATGAAGAAGCACCTCCCGCCCTCCCTCAATTGCGTGCACTATCCCCGTCACCACTAATCCCAGCACCGCTACTCCCAACACCACTACACTAGGCAAGACACACCACTGACGATAATACGACACGTGTTTCGCCTCTACACGAGGCATCCTCAGGTGATCATCAGGATTTTTGGGAGACCGAAGGTGTTAAATTATACCTTAGGCCTTTATGTAAAAGGGACAACTCGTCTGTTGGAAACTGGACATCGGAAAGGTTTTTAACTCGGGGATAAAATTGGTGATATTCTGTATGTATGTCGTTATTACGATTACGGTATGAAGAGGATACAAGTCGTTGTAATTTACGGGACTGAATTTGATATTTCTCATAAACAGCCATTGAAGCAAGTTCTCTGGCTTTCCCATCCAAAATATCAAATTCAATATTATGTAATTTATATGAAAGTTCAGAGTATAATACTTTAAGGTGGATTTTTAAATTATCTCTATTGGAAAACCAACGACGACACTCCTCATTAAGCCAAATGTTCTGAGCTTTAGAAATAGCAATACTGGCCGCTCGACTATTTGTGCTGGAACGTATTTAAATGTAATTGGGAATAACATGAAGTTGTTTGCACTGCTGATTGAACCAAACATTTTGGGCAGCAATACGATGGAGTTTTGTTAATTTGACATAGAGTCTTGCCTGGTCGGCCGTGCTAGCCTTTTTAATATAATTAATAGAATCAGGCGTTACTTTGCGGAAATCCATTATATAAAAGCTTTTACAAAAATTTACTTCGCAAATATCCGCGTTATAAAATAAAATGATGTGTCTTACTTAGTATGAAGAAGCACCTCCCGCCCTCCCTCAATTGCGTGCACTATCCACGGATGACATGATGACTAACTCACCTCTCTTAAATATCTTCAAGCCTGCTCTCTAATAATAGAGAGCCTCGCAATATGGTCGTTTGTCACCCTCACGGTGATCGGCGATTGGTTGCGTGGTTAGAGGGTGGGCGTTGCGCGGCGGTTCGTTTTTAATTTTACAAACGGCTGCGTAAGTCCAGCGGTGATTGGTCGCATGTTTTATCGCATGACGCAGTCGCTCGCTCCTTAGGTAGAGAGCGGTTGCATCATCGGTTTGTATATAAGGCACTTGTTTTGGCTCGCCGCTCACTTAGCGGTTAGCCACCGTAGAGTCTATATCACCTGAGGATGCCTCGTGTAGAGGCGAAACACGGGTCGTATTATCGTCAGTGGTGTGTCTTGCCTAGTGTAGTGGTGTTGGGAGTAGCGGTGCTGGGATAAGTGGTGACGGGGATAGTGCACGCAATTGAGGGAGGGCGGGAGGTGCTTCTTCATACTAGGTAAGACACATCATTTTATTTTATATCGCGGATATTTGCGATGTAAATTTTTGTAAAAGCTTTTATATAATGGATATCCGCAAAGTAACGCCTGATTCTATTAATTATAATTTCCTTACATTTTGTCGCAGCGACTCTTTAAGCTTTTAATCATAAATTTCACGTATGGTCCTCTTCTGTAAAACAAATATAATTTCAGTGTCAGCTGCGTGTCCCCATAGCAAAATACCATACGACATTATGTTTCGACACTGGTTAGACTTCTAATCTTTTTTACAGCATATGCTGCAGAACTACGTCTGCTTGCTATTTTTGATATATGGGGGGTTCCATTGAAGCTTCGCGTCTAGTGTGGTTCCAAGAGAATTGGTGGTATCTACAAGACTCAGTTTCTCCCCTCTTGAAATTACATTAGTATTGTATTGTTTAACATTTGAAGTCATGAATTTCATACATTTCGTTTTAGTGCCATTTAAATGCAAATAATTAACATTGAACCAATTTACTAATTTAAATATAGCATTATTTACTTCGTCATATTTTAGTAATTGTCGACTTAATTTGAAAATTAAAGAAGTGTCATCTGCAAATAATACTATATCATGGTTATCCCCTACTATGTAAGGTAAGTCATTAATGTATATAAGAAACAGAAAGGGGCCGAGAATTGAGCCTTGAGGCACGCCCATTTGTACCATCGACCCGGAAAAGCTCATATTGTTAATGACAACTTTTTGCGTTTTCTTACTTAAATATGAAATAATTAATTTAAGAGCATCACTTCTTACACCGTAGTGTTGAAGTTTCCTGATTAATGTTTCATGGTGAACACAATCGAAAGCCTTGGGTAGGTCACAAAATATACCTAGAGCATCCTGTGAATTCTCCCATTCATTAAAGATATATTTAATCAGCTCAGCACCGGCATCAGTTGTCGAGCGACCCCTTGTAAACCAAATTGATTTTTATGAAGTAAATTATTTCTATTAAAGAAATTCATTTGATCAAAATAATTTTTCAAAAATCTTATTAAGTGTTGGTAGCACAGGAATATGTCTAAAATTGGCGGGGTCTAATGTACAACCAGATTTAAATAAAGGTATTTAAATCTGGTAGGTACTTTAGTATACTGGTAGGTAGGTTGGTACTTTACTATGCTTCATTAAATCAGGAAACACACCAGATTCGATACTTGTATTAAAAATAATAGCTAAATGAGGCGCGATTGTATCTATTATAGACGCAATAACTTTAACGGAAATCCCCCACAGATCCACAGTTTTCTTAACATCAATAGTTTTAAAATATTTTTCAATATCTTTTGATGATACATTATGAAATGTAAAATTCTTTGTACACGCATTTACATTTTGTTTAAGTAATGATTCAGTGACGGCAGGAGAAGAATTCAGTGACTTAGTGGTCAATATCGGAATATCAGTAAAATATTTCTCAAAAACCATTGCTACTTCCTGATCTGATACAGTTAATTTGTTGTTAACACTTAACTGGTAATTTGAATTGCGAGAGTTGATCTTACCAGTTTCGCTATTAATTATACTCCATGTCATTTTAATTTTATTAGAAGCCGTCTTAATTTTGTTGCTCAAATGCAAAGACTTGGCTGTGGAGCACACTATTTTAAATATTTTTGAATATTTTTTTACATATTCCCTAAATTCGACGCTATGATTATATGACCTTTCATGGTAAAGATCATATAACCTATGCCTGCTCTTATGGACTCCTACTGTCGCCCATTCATTGAATGACTTCCGAATGTTCAAGGAGAATGTTTTAGAAGTAAAAGCATTATTAAATTCATTGCAAATAGGCTTAAATAATGTTTCAAACAAACAATTAGGATCATTTTGGTATGAAAGTGATGGAAGTTTTTTCACTATGTTACTTCTAAATTTCTCCAAGCGACGTGCATTTACTGGAACAAACACAACTTTCTCATCTACTTGCTTTTTGTGATCAGAAGGTAACGAAACTACTTGTTCACAGTTATCAGAACTTAATTTTTGAATTATGTATGTATGCAACGGCTTCACATTTGTAAAAATGTTATCTATACATGTTGCACTAGATTGAGCAATCCGCGTTGGCTCTATAAATAAATTAAAAAGACCATATGATTTAATTAATGATCTAAATTTAATATTGATGGAGGAAGCTTCTAGGAGATTGATATTAAATTCTCCACATATTACAACAGATTTATTCTGTTTATTAAGCTTAGCAAAAACATCCTCCATAATGTTTTCAAATGTATCATATGTAGAACATGAGGGTCTATAGACGCTCACAACAATGAGGTGCTCAAACTCAACAAATGCCATTTCTACAGTTCGCTCAACAGAGAGGCTCACAATATTCTTACGTTCTTTACATGATAATAATTTACTAGCTAATATTAAGGAGCCACCTCTTAAAACCGTATCTCTATTGAAAGAACTGACCACCTGGTGATTACTGAAGTTAAAGATTAAGTTATAAGCTTTTAAATAATGTTCAGTAATACATAAAATATGAATACTGTTGCTATTTAAGAACAACTCAATTTCTAGCTCTTTACCTATCATGCCTTGTATATTTTGATGCACCAGGTGTAATCAATTTTCAATATCTTTCTATGGAGTCATACAATTAAAGATTTTTAAGCCACATTCTAAATTATTTAAATTATTATAACTGCTAGAGATTACCTCTATTGTGTCCTTTTAAACAGTTATTTAACATCATGCCCAAATTTTTGCCTATGTGATGACAATACATAATAACTTTATTTTTTTAAATATTTACATTGCTTTTTGAGTATATATCCTTTGTCATGGCACTGTCATAGAATGTAAGTGAAAATAATGAGGCCTTACTGTTTACTTTGTTATTAGGTCGTTGTAGACGGTGCATGTTCTGACTACAAGCCTATTAACGCTGGTGTTCCACAAGGCTGTGTGCTATCACCAACGCTGTTTCTTCTGCATATCAATGATATGTTGCTAACTGGTAACATTCATTGATATGCGGATGACAGCACTGGTGATGCTCTATACACCGGCCGTGCCAATATTTCTCGGGAAAACGTCGCTGAGTACCGGAACAAACTTGTGTCTGAAGTCGAGTCTTTGCTGAACAAAGTCTCGGATTGGGGGCGACTAAATCTAGTCCAATTTAATCCTCAGAAGACACAAGTTTGCGCGTTTACCGCTAAAAAGAACCCCTTTGTCGTATCTTCTCAGTTTCAAGGCACTCCCCTTCTTGCCTCAGCCAGTATCGGTATCCTCGGAGTCGACATATCGAGTGACGTGCAGTTTCGTGGTCACTTGGAAGGGAAGGCCAAATTGGCCTCTAAAAAGCTTGGCGTGCTCAGCAGAGCGGGACAGTATTTCATGCCGGCACACCGCCTGCTACTTTACAAGGCGCAAGTTCGGCCTCACATGGAATACTGTTCCCATCTCTGGGCAGGGGCTCCCCAGTGCCAGCTCCTTCCACTTGACCGCATCCAACGCAGAGCGGCTCGAATTGTCGACGACCGAGCCCTTTCCGATCGGCTCGATTCATTGGCACTGCGAAGAGATGTTGCATCCCTTTGCATTTTCTTTCGCATCTACCATGGGGAGTGCTCTGAGGAATTGTTCGGATTAATCCCAGCCGCCAAATTTCACGAACGCACATCGCGGCAGAACTCCCGATACCATCCACACCATCTGGATGATTGGCGGTCCACCACTGTGCGATTTAGAAGATGTTTTCTTCCTCGCACGACCTCCTTGTGGAATCGATTACCATCAGCGATTTTTCCGGACCGATACGACTTAGGGACCTTCAAGAAAAGAGCGTACTCCTTTTTAAAAGGCCGGCAACGCATCTGCGATTCCTCTGGTGTTGCAGTTGTTCATGGGCGGCGGTAGTCACTTACCATCAGGTGAGCCGCATGCTCGTTTGCCCCCTCTCGTATAAAAAAAAAATTACACATATTTTCCCCGATGAACCTGGTATGGAGCGCTGATACTCACTCTGATTTTTAATTAAGGAGTCAAAGCGCTCCTCATCATATTTACATGATTTTACCAGATCGTTCATGGCCAATATGTGTTCTTTTATCTCATCTTGAGCCGATGCATATTCATTTGATACAATTTGTAAAGAGCTTTTAAGTGATAAAATTGTTGAATTTAGACACTCTATCTTTCATGTTATCTATGTAATGTTTTAATTGCACAATCTGCTAATTAGCCTCCTCACTTAACTGTAACTGCAATGCAGCAATTAATTTGAGGGATTCCTCATATTCCTTGCTGCATTGGTCAAACTCATCAACGGTTCTCTGAAGTTGATCCCTTTCTTTTGAAACAAATGTATATTCTTTAGGCAACATAACCATGTCATATTTTAGCTCAGTATTTTTAGCTATTATATTTATTATTTCCTTTTCATTGTCATCCCTTTCTTTAATTAACAGCTCACACTGCTCCTTTGACGCCTTTAGTTCTTGAAGTGCCATTTGAAGTTGGTTCTCCAATTGGCGCGTTTTGGCTTTGCGTGTATTCATTTTACTATTAAATGTATATAGCAAAAGAAAACAAAGAAAGAAATCCAAAGAAGCAGAGCAAGCAAATGTCTAGATGTATGGGCTTATTTACAGACCTCAAATTAAATATTCATGTAAATAATTCAAAATGAAATCCACAACAACACTTACTAAATAGGTAAATTTTGAAATGTTAAAGGGATAACAAGAATTACACTTACAATAAGTTTAAACGATGTTCGTTACAGCTGTTACTTTTGGTTGGAACACTAAACAAAATGTATGTAATTAAAATAGGTACTTATGACTTTAACTTATTTCACAAATACAAATAAGTCGTATTTAACAACTGTAACTCAAAATTGAAGTAGATATTATCAATTTACAATATTTAATTTTTTAAAATAGTTGGAAGCAATTATTTTACAACGTGTACCGGGGTTGCCACTGTTGAACGTCAAACCGTCGTACAGCAAAGGAGTGGAATAATTTGCCGGCGTCTACTTTCCGTCCGAATACAATCTGGGCGTGTTAAAGGCAAGAGTGAATAGGCTTTTGTTACGATAAGACAGTGCGATTTTTTATGTAAGGCTGCATCACCACCACCACTTACCACCAGGTGAGAATGTGGTCAAGCACTGGCTTATAATAAGTAAAAAAAAAAAACAAAAGCTGCGAAGGCTTCTTGGTATGCCTGAGTTTTCTGTAGTAAGGTAAAGGGTCGTTTTTTCCCTTATTAAAAAAAAGATGGATTATATTTAGAGCCCGTAAATGCATAGAAACCAACCAAGCTAACACTCAATAAATCACCACGTTGCTTTTACTTATATCACAAATACAAATAAGTCGTATTTAACAACTGTAACTCAAAACTGAGGTGGATATTATCAATTTACAATATTAATTTTTTTTAAATAGTTAGGAGCAATTATTTTACAACTTGTCACCGGGGTTATTATTATTATTATTTATGCTTTATTTTACACCACAAAAAACGATAAAAAAGAACAAATTACAAGGAGTAAAACTAAAGAGGTAGGTATAATAAGGCGGTCTTATCGCTAATAAGCGATCTCTTCCAGACAACCTTAAGATTAGGAGAAAGTTGTTCTATTGGACAGTGGGAGGTGGTGTATATTATAGTAAACTTACATACTAATACCTAAATAAACTAAACTGATACATAATTAAAAAAATAATACACTAATATATACATTCAAAATATAATAGACATACATAAGATTAAGTAGGCAAATATACATAAAAATTACATAAAAAAAATACAGAGAGGATACAAAAAATACATGTCGCAAATGATGACCAGTAGTTAATGCACTGTTAGGTAGTAATTTTTGACGTCAGTCTTAAATTTTTCTAGTGTTTTCGCACGACGAATTTGCGAAGGAAAATCATTCCATAAGCAGATGGCCTTGACTGTGAAGGAGTTTTTAAAGTATTTAGTTCGATATGAATGTGGTGCGAGTATAAGTTCTCCGGCTGACCATAGAACTCTGTCCGGTCTGTCATGACCAAGAAACTTAAAGTTTTCCTTTAGATAGCTAGGAGTCATTCGATCGAATAATACACAGTACAGAAGAGAAACAATTTGTAGGTTCCGGCGAAGGCGAATGGGTAACCACTTGAGCTTTAAACGGAATTCGGAGACATGGTCATATTTGCGCAAGCCAAATATGAACCTAATAGCCAGATTTTGAATACATTCAAGTTTGTTTAGTTGATCTTCAGTTACATCAAGATAGCTTGCGCCCGCATAATCGAGAATAGAGAGGAGTAAAGATTATGCTAACATAAATTTAGTAGGAATGGGAAGGAAAGAACGTAAACGCCGCAATAAACCCATAGCAGCAAAAGTCTTTCTGATAACTTCTTTCAATTGATGAGACCACGAGAAAGTAGTATCGAAGTGGATACCAAGATTTTTAACGGTGCTACTGTAAGGTATTACAACACCATTCAATACCACCGAGGGAAAGTTATTCCAGTCAACTCTTGAAATCATCCCAGCACCACCAACAATAATGGCCTGCGACTTACAAGGATTAACCTTAAGCCCATAGTACTTACTCCGTTCGCTAATAGCCGCCAGGTCAGCATTGATGGCAGAAACAGCGGTAGGTAGGTTCTCAAGAGTTGACTGCGTATACACTTGAAGATCATCTGCATACATATGATAGAGAGAAGAAATTTTGTGACAGATCGAATTAATGAAGATAGCAAAGAGTAAAGGAGACAACACACCAACTTGAGGCACTCCAGCTGGTAGTTCACACCAAGATGAAAATTTATCTTCAACGCGAATACGCTGCCGGCGGCCCCTAAGATAACTTTGATACCATCCAACCACTTATGGAGATATGTTAATGGAACTTAACAGGCTCAACAAGATATCAAAGTCAACGGTATTGAAGGCATTGCTAAAATCTAATAATACCAACACAGTGAGCTGTTTATTATCCATACCTCGTCGAATATCGTCAGTAACTTTAACCAGAGCTGTAGTCGTACTATGACCCGACTGAAAACCGGATTGAACAGGATTTAAAAGGGAATTTCTATCTAGATATTGACATAATTGGTGAAAAACTAGTTTCTCTAGGACTTTAGATAGAAACGGAAGAATGGAAATGGGGAAAAAGTCGGTAAAATGTGAGGCTTGGGCCTTCTTAGGGAGAGGAATTACTTGTGCGCTTTTCCAAGCTTCGGGGAATTTAGACGTGGAGATAGATTTATTCAGGATATGGGTGAGAATGGGAGTAACAAATTCAAGGATTGGTAAGATCATGTTACGACTAACACTGTCACCCACGGCTTTAGACGAGATGGACAATATGTTCTTTTTAACATCACAGTCAGTGAAAGGAGTGAACTTAAACGGTGGGAAATCAGGAGTTGGCGTTGAAGAAAGAATACTCAGAGTGCGTTCTTTATCTGAGCTGTCTATTGTACTAGAAGAAGTAAAATGTTGGTTAAGGAGTTCAATATCAAAATTATGCTGAAATGAGCTAGGAGATGCTTTGCCAACTCCAAGTGATTGAAGAAATTTCCAAACCTTGGCAGTGTCGCCGTTTTCGACTGATTTATGAATATGGCATCGTTGTGCATCCCTACACAATGTATTGCAGCGATTCCTAACTTTTTTGTAGTTTCGCAGATGTTTAAGGTCATCGGTCAGCCATGGCGCAGGTGAGTGCATCATCTTTATTGGTTTTACTGGTGCATGAACGTCATATAGTTATATGAGAAAAGAGTTAAGCAACTCAACCTTTGTATCGACCGTAGTGGCATTTTCCACAGCGGTCCAATCCAAAAGACGAGCATCTTCAATAAGACGTTCTTTGTCCATTCCACTAAAATTACGTTGCAGAAGGATTCTCGATTTTACTTTAGGATGACGAATTTTGTATGTAAGAAATAAGAGATCGTGGTAAGAAAAAACATCAGCCTCATGTTGGCCGTGCTTCTGGATAAAATCAGGCGAAGAAACAATAATTAAGTCAAGTAAAGATGGGGTACAATCAGGAAGATTATGTGTAGCAGAAAGCGATAATATATGTAAGTTACACGCCTGTACAATCGATTGTAGGTTCTTACACCGATTGTCTCTTTTAAGTAAACATGTATTAAAATCACCCATAATAATGGTGTGACTATAGGACGTGGACAATTTTTCTAATAAACACACACAGGGGTTGCCACTGTTGAACGTCAAACCGTCGTACAGCAAAGGAGTGGCATAATTTTCCGGCGTCTATCTTTCCGTCCGAATACAATCTGGGCGTCTTAAAGGCAAGAGTGAATAAGCTTTTGTTACGATAAGACAGTGCGATTTATTATCAAAGGCTGCATCACCACTTACCACCAGGTGAGATTGTGGTCAAGATTATAATAAGTAAAAAAAAAAATCAAAAGCTGCGAAGGCTTCTTGGTATGCCTGAGTTTTCTGTAGTAAGGTAAAGGGTCGTTTTTTCCCTTATTAAAAAAGCTGGATTATAATTACAGCCCGTAAATGCATTTAAAACCAACCAAGCTAACACTCAATAAATCACCACGTTGGTCATAAATTTTTGAAATATTTATGAACCGTTATAAATGAATTTATGAATTGTTTTTTTTTTGTTGCTATAAGTAAAACAAATTTCATACATGGAGTATTCCATTCACTAAAACTAGAAAGAAGAAGACTGGAGAAGAGCAAGTGCTATTATAGTATGCGCTTATGGACGCCCCAGAAGTTTGTCGTCTGCCTGGGTGATACAACCACAATACATGACTACCGTGAAAATTATACATGTCAAATAATATTATCAACAATATATATAAATTGCAACTTTATCGAAATAACGTAAATTAATAATAAAAAATCGTACTTTTCAACCTGTCTGCCATGAATTTGAAACCATCATAGGTGTCTGCCAATGTTATTTTTCGGTAACTTTTATTAAATATTTCAAGATATCAAAGCGCCAGAATTATTGATATCACTTTTTTTTTGGTCTTTTTTTACACCTTTAACACCTGAGCGTCTCTATTTCGACCGCCGGTCAAACTAAAGAGTCCCCGTTTCATATACCTCAGTTATAGGAGATTAACTGAAAAAAATGTAAAGCATATTGAAATACCGTAAGTCTGCCGTTCACTGGTTCTTAAGCTATCAAATAAAATGGGTTTATTGTCTTGCTTGTCTAGCAATTTTTAGATTCACATTTTTGGTATTGCTTTCTGTAGCTGTTCTCTTGTTCCCTTTTGATCTACTGGAGATCTTCCGGGTACTATATGCATAGTCACCACTGACATTATTCACAGGAGTGCGAAGTTATATATTTTTTTAGAATTGTCGCACCTTTGACGCTGTTTATTGTAGCGGGTGTCGTATTTAAACTCTATAAATAGGAGACATGGAATATACCAAAAAAATTGGTAAATCCAATTGGGCATGCCTTAAGCGCATTAAAAAAATTACGTATATCATGATTATACGGAATTTTTAAAGCAGTTTAAATACATTTCGACAGCACTATCGGCTTCAACACCCTCGTAAACCATGAAAGTAACACCCATGATGAAAAAAATGGTACCAAATTGCAGTCGCCATCTTGGATTTACATTTCGACAGCACTATCGGCTTCAACACCCTCGAAAACCATGAAAATGACACCCATGATGAAAAAATTGATATCTATTGCAGCCGCCATCTTGGATTTACATTTCGACAGCACTATCGGCTTCAACACCCTCGAAAACCATGAAAATGACACCCATGATGAAAAAACTTATACCTATTGCAGCCGCCATCTTGGATTTACATTTCGACAGCACTATCGGCTTCAACACCCTCGAAAACCATGAAAATGACACCCATGATGAAAAAATTGATATCTATTGCAGCCGCCATCTTGGATTTACATTTCGACAGCACTATTGGTTTCGACACCCTCGAAAACCATGGAAATGTCACCCATGATGAAAAAATTGATACCCACTGCAGCCGTCACCTTGGATTTACATTTCGACAGCACTATCGGCTTCAACACCCGCGAAAACCATGAGAATGACACCCATGATGAAAAAATTGGTACCTAATTCAGCCGCCACCTTGGATTTACATTTCGACAGCACTATCGGCTTCAGCACCCTCGAAAACCATGAAAATGACACCCATGATGAAAAAATTGATACCTATTGCGGCCGCCATCTTGGATTTACATTTCGACAACCCTATCGGTTTCAACACCCTCGAAAACCATGGAAATGTCACCCATGACAAAAAAATTTATACTACTTACTTTTAGTACGTACCTACTACTATTATTTATTGTGCTTTTAAGGGTGCGTTTGCAAATCGGGCCAAATTATGCTGTTTTTCTGTATATTTTGTGACAAAACTAAATCAAATCAAATATAAATATTAACTACTACGTATAGAATGGTTCTTTATCTTCAAATGGTGGTAACTTTTTTGTTGAAAATAATAGTTTTTACATTGTAAAAAGGATCTTCCCTAGCCATTTTCTACAAAATTAACGATACCGGCTCATGTTTCGGTACATTTTTTGTTCTATTATCAACATATAATAAGATTTCTAAAAATACTGTAAGCAGGCAGACATATTCAATAAAAAATGCTGGAGATTACTTTTACCAAAATGTCACAAATGGTCTTAAAAAAAATAAAAACTGATGCTTATTTTTTGACATATTTTGCTGATACGGATGAATCCTAATAGATTGCAATAAGGCTTATTTTATTTTTAGTGCCTGTATTGATTTGTTGTACAAA
Organism: Parnassius mnemosyne; assembly: GCA_963668995.1. NCBI lineage: Eukaryota > Metazoa > Arthropoda > Insecta > Lepidoptera > Papilionidae > Parnassius > Parnassius mnemosyne. Next base: position 28,327,936 of record CAVLGL010000086.1, read on the forward strand.
AATTTCGATGAAACCACAGTCGGCGCTCGGCCGCTATCGCGGGTGGTCGCTGTATCGCCTGTTGCAGGTGAAAAAGATCGCTGTACAAACACAAAATATTCGAATTTGATACATAGGTACATGACCTGACAAAGTAAAATAATACATAATATAAATATTTTTATAATCACAAATTCTTATTATAATGTTTTGTTTCGCTAAAAGCAAGTGGGATTTATAATATATAAATATATATAAATCCTATTCGTCTTGGAGGCTACTGCGAGAGGGGTGTCCTCTTCCCTACTGCTGCAGCCGAGGTAGAGTCGAGTGGGAATAGGAGTGCTGTTAAGATGATATGCCACTTTCCCTATGCTCCGCAACTCTAGTGGCTGGACCGCACCGTTGATGCAGTTATGTTGGGAACGTGGGAAAGCTGAGTATCGGTATTGCGAGGTGCCTTTCTCGTTACCTTCCGCGTCCGAAGCTTGGTTGGCGGTGGAGCCACAGAGCGGAGAACAGAGGGGTCAAGAACTTCCGTGATATACTTCCGTGTGCTCGATTTTTCTTGGCCTCATAGCCTCGGACTCGGACTCGGTTATTACAACTAGTTAAGAAGCCTGGGTTCCATTTATTTGTTAAAGATTTATGACAAATAGAGATTTTGTTTAATTATTTATTTATGTAAAGGGATTTCATAGAGATTGATTAGAGATTTTGACGTAAGAAACACTACCACTCCACCCCATTTTATGTAGGTGCCGTAATTGGCCACTAAGTGATATTAAAGAAAGATTTCATGGCTTTCCACGGGTGGCAGTATAACCATCTTGTATACTCTAGACGTCAAATACCCGGTATGGGTAGATCTAGAGTATACGGAAGAAAACGGGTCAGAAGCAGATTTTGCTACAACGGGAGATGCCAGTTGACGTTTATGGGCTGATAAAATTACGAAATACGTTCCAGAATGTACACATAATAATAAATCGAAGACTTAGTTAAAGAATTTAAAGTATATAAGGGCCCAATCTTTAAAATATAAAATATATATTCCCCACATAAAGTTTTTCTTCAACCTCACTTAAAACTCCGGTACACAGAAAATAGGCGGCGACGAGGTTCGCCACCCGTCACGTTCTGTCCCCCGGAGGGGCGAAAAGTGGATTGCGGAAGCCCGTCTGGCTACATTGAACGTATGTGGAGGAATGAATGATAAGATGGATGAAGTATGCGATATGATGTATGATAGAGGAATAGACGTGTTATGTGTGAATGAGACGAAACGGAAGGGAAAGGATGCCACTACACATGGCATGTATACCGCGTACTGGTCTGGTGTAGACGAGACCGAGCGGGCATGCCAGGGAGTCGGTATCATCCTTTCAGAAAGAATGGGTCAGTGTGTAAAAGAGTATGAATGTGTAAGCCCGAGACTGCTATGGATACGAATGAAAGTGGGCTTAAAGAAGTTGTTTGTTTTAGGGGTCTACGCCCCAGACATGTCTAAGCCCACTTATATCCGAGAGCAGTTTTGGGAGTTGGTAAGGATGGTGCTAATGAAATGCAAGGTTAATGAAAATATTGTGATATTAGGCGATTTTAATGGAAGGGTTGGGGTGAGGAGGCTTGGTTATGAAAGGATATTGGGAACGTTTGGTGATGAAAGTATAAATGAGAATGGTGAAAGCCTTCTCGCCGTATGCGTGGAAAAGAATCTTGTTGTGACGAACACTTTGTTTCGTCATAGGAAGATTCACACGTATACATGGGAAAGAGGTGATGATAGAAGTATGATAGATTTCATAATTGTTGATGAAAGAATGAGGAGCGCGGTGGTAGATACAAGGGTTTACCGGGGCTCTAACGTAGGGACGGATCATTACTTGGTCTTATGCCGAATTAATGGTCTTTTCAGACGTTGGAGGCATCGGACATCTGTGTCTACCACAGCGTTACAGCGTATAAAAACAGAGAGGCTACAAGATGAAGGTGTGAAAGAGAAGTTCAAATGTAGATTGAGAGAAAATATAAGTGGTATGGCTGAATTGTGTATGAATGATTTAGACTTGGAGACTGTGTGGTATAATGTCAAGAAAGGTTTAGTGGATGCAGCTACCGAAGTATGTGGTGTAAGCAAGAGAACAAATGAAAGGAAAAATAACACGTTATGGTGGGATGATGAGGTACGGATGGAAGTTGAAGCAAAGAAGAAAGCATGGCTAGATTTACTAGCAACCAAGGCTAGTAATTCTAGCAGTATGAATGATGATATTGAAAGGAAAAAGGCGGTTTTTAGACACCTAAATAAGAGAGTAAAAGAAATAGTTGAAAGGAAAAAGCAAGAAAGAACGGATAAGAATGATAGAAGAATATCGGATAACTTCCAGGAAAACATTAAAATGTTCTGGAAACTCGTAAGAACTACCAGGGGACATTCACAACAGCCTAGAATGAATGCTATACGAGACCAGAATGGCTGTATTCTGAATGACGAAGTTTTGAGTTTAAGGAGATGGAAGGAATACTTTGAAAGCGTGTTTATGAGTGATGAGACGTTTGAATTAAATGAAATAGAAATTCCGAAAGAAGAGGAAATAGATAGAGATATAAGTATAGATGAAATAATGAAAGCAATGAAAAGTATGAAAGTAGGTAAGGCAGCTGGTTATGATAGAGTATCTCTCGAAATGCTAAGGGCTGGAGAAGGAGTGGTGGCAGACCTGCTGTACACCTTGTTTAATTTATGTTGGGAACTTAAGCGGGTACCGGGAGACTGGTGCAAAGCCGTGATAGTCCCAATATATAAGGGAAAAGGATCACAGCAGGACTGTAAAAACTACCGTGGTATCAGCCTTCTTAGCATTGTGGGAAAACTGTATGCTAAGGTACTAATTGAAAGAGTTATGAAAGAAACTGACGGAAAAATTTGGGATGTGCAAGCGGGATTTAGAAAGGGAATGGGATGTACGGATCAGGTCTTTTCCATGCGCATGATCGCCGAGAAGTTTTTGGCCAAAAACCAAAAAGTTTTTTGTGCGTTCATGGACTTGGAGAAGGCTTATGACAGAGTGGACAGGGATGTGTTATGGCAAACACTGAACTCATTTGGGTTGAGCGCTGGTCTGATACAGGCATTGAAGTCTCTATATAGGGACTCTAGTGCTTGTGTCAGGATCAACGGGGCCTACTCGGACTGGTTTGACATCCATAAAGGTGTCAGACAGGGCTGTGTGGCTTCCCCGTGGTTGTTCAACCTGTTTATGGACAGTTGTTTGGAAAATTTGAAAGTAGAAGAATGCGGGTTAAGAATGGGTGAGTTAACCGTCAAATGCCTTTTGTACGCCGATGATCAAGTCATACTTGCGTCGTCGGCAGCCGAGTTGCAAATGATGGTTACATTAATGAACAGGACATTAAAAGAAAAGGGAATGAAAGTGAACGCAAGTAAGACGAAAGTTATGGTTTTTGAAAGAGAAGAAAGTAAAACGATATGTGAAATAAGAATAGAAGGGGAGTTGGTAGAGCAAGTAGATGAGTTTGTATATTTGGGATGTGTGTTTAGCAGGGATGGTAGATATGATAAGGATATAGAACGACGAGTGAATGCAGGAAATAGAGTGAATGGGGCTCTACACTCTATTGTGAAAAGTCAGAATGTGTCCAAAAAGGCACGTATGGCAATTCACAATGCTGTGTTAGTACCTACTTTAATGTATGGTAGTGAAAGTTGGGTGTGGCAGAAGAAGCATGAGAGTAGAATAAATGCTGTAGAAATGCGGTCATTAAGGAGTATGTTAGGGATGAAGCTGAATGACAGAGTGAGAAATTGTTTAATAAGAGAAGAGTGTGGTTTGCAAGATGATGTTGTGACCAGGATTAAGAAAGGAATGCTTCGGTGGTTTGGCCATGTAGAAAGAATGAATGAGGAAAGAGTGACAAAGCAAATTTATGTTGCAGAGGTGAACGGCATAGTCGGGAAGGGTCGCCCTAGGCGAAAGTTTATCGACCAAATTGGCGATATATTAAAAATGGGCCAAATCAAGAGTACCTTTAACCGACGAGCGTGTATGCGTAGGTATATGGATGTGGAGGAAGCGAGAGAGGTGTGTCAGGATCGTGCCAAATGGAAGTCCATAATCTCTGCCTACCCCTCTGGGTGACAGGCGTGAGTGTTTATGTAGAAAATAACGCTATCGTTGGCGGCCTTTAACGTTGATTATTGGTTATTTGCAGCAGAGAAATTCCTGGGGAAGTCTTTGGAATTCGGAAAATCCTTATATAATGCTAATGTTATGTTTATAATTCCAATGTGAGCAATGTAAAAGTTGCGAAAAATCCTCTCCCATTTCCCTCTCTGTCAATAAAGAAAAAATTAAAAGGGTAACAGCCTCAATTTAACTCAATGGAGTTATAGGAATGCTCCTTTGTATAAGAGGTTAGTGAAGACGCAGCACCGTCAGGATTCAAATAAATTTAATTTTTGCTAAAAGCTCTTAGTATAGTACAAATATTATTATTGAAAAGATTTCTCACTGAGACTTTATGCGTATGGATTCGTCGTACAAGTTTGTGAATTTTCAAAAGAGATGGACTGGATGTCTCACAGATGTTGAGACAGCTAGATTAGTGTATTTTAGTTACTTTCATAGCGTAATGTCTTATGGAGTTTTGCTACGGGGTAGTGCGACTGATATTGAAGCTATATTTGTTTTGCAAAAGAAAGCCGTACGGGCGATTTGTAATCTAAATTGTAAAGAGTCCCTCAGAGAAAAAATTAAAGAAATAAACATATTAACTTTGGCATCGCAATATATTTATGAAAATGTAATGTATGTACATAAAAACATAAATAGCTTTAATAAGAATAAGGATGTACATACCTTAAACACTAGGAACAAACATAAGTTTGTAATGCCAGTTACTAGACTCCACAGAATTTTCATAAAATCTGTTATATAATAATTTCATAAAATTCATTTAAAATTGTATAAACAAAATTATTGTTAAGTGAAATTAAGTTTAAAAAAAAGTCCCGCTGGGTTTTTTATTGGTTCTTCCCAGGACAGAGGTATTTTTCGAACCAGTGGTAAATAAAAAAATTACTTTCAATAAGTATTGTGTAATAATCAATATTGAATAAAAATCATTCTATTCTATTCTATCGATGGTGTCTATTTAGCTAACTTCAATAAACTGTTTATTTTTTTAATGTATGTATGTTATGCGATAGTTTCGCCAATTATGACCCGATTTTAAACATACTAATTTTTTATTAGATAAATTTTACTTCATGGGTTGTCTCATATGAATAAGGTTAAACAATTCGACACCTAAAGGTGGCAAAATAGGTATTGAATCATTTAATGTAATATTTTACATTAAATTATTTATTATGTACCTATTTTGAAATATTTTTTAGTCCAATGAAAAGATTTAAAAAAAAATAACTTTTAAAATTTATTTTTATTATAACTTCGGTAAAGGTGCAAACTTTAATTAGATCACAATGGCAACTATGGAATGAGGAACATTGTTAAACTGTATGTACTCTTTCGAAGTTCACTTACCTCAAAAATAACATTGTAGTTGTTACATTGACATTGTGATGTTCCTTAAAAGGGTACAAAAATAAACTTTTAACAAAAATTAAAAGCAGATTTCAAAAACTAAAAGGAATAACACATTTTTCACATAAAAGCTACTGAGACTTACGAGTACTATCTGATACCATTTACATTCATGTTATTTAAATAAAAATATATTATACGTAAATCTATACGAGATTTACCTTTTTGAATTTGGAAATGCGGATATTTATATGTAAACAAAATGTATATAATAATAAGCATTAGATTTGTTCCCGTAGCGAATTTATAACAAAAAAAAACATAATATTTTATTAAAACGTCAAAACAGCAGTAAAAACACTCGTTAAGAAATAAACGAGACTATAAAATATCTAATTTCTACTCAGTGTTATTATTATATTCATCGACCCATCTTCAATCTCCAACAATGTAAACAGTTGTTAATCTAAGTGTTTTAAATTAACTCATATCATAAAGTTTCGTACCGGTAGGCGAAGTGTAGGGCGTCCCCCCACGAGATGGAGTGACGACCTGGTAAGACATGCAGGAAGTCGATGGATGCAGGTGGCTCAGGACCGTGCTTTGTGGCATTCTTTGGGGGAGGCCTATGTTCAGCAGTGGACTTGTGAAGGGCTGTAATGATGATGATGATGATAAAGTTTCAAGTATAGCTTCATTAAATGAAAGTAATTCTACGAATTTCGTTGGGTTTAATTTTAAATTATTTTTTACTTTAACTCTACTCTTTAATGGTTCGAGTAGTCACGGATGGGGATAAGGGCCTGAGGTGTCTCATGGCCTGATGTCAGTGTAATCGAAGGAAAGGTCTAGAAGATGAAATACAAATATTCCTTATTATAGTGTCATTAATATAGAACTAATTTAGAGCCTTGGTAGCTCAGATGGTTGTCGCTCGCTGTAAGCTTCACAGTACTCGAGCAACCCGGATTCGATCCCGCCGGCACTAATGAAATTGTTAATTGCAATTTTAAGTGCCGATTAACCATGTGCTCAGCGGTGAAGGAAAACATCGTGAGGAAATCTGCATGTCTGAGAAATAAGAAAAAAATGATTTCGAAGACATGTGAAGTTCGCCAACACGCACTCTCAGAAATGAGAGGAGGCCTGTGCCCAGCAGATGGACGTAAATAGGCTGCAACTTTACTTACTTTTACTTTAATATAGAATCAGAACAGGAATGGGAAAATACAAGTTATTTCAAACAATTTGCAAAATGTACGAGTATATGTTGTCGTCTACAAATATAATATAATACAGTTAAAATTGCTCGAAACCGAACGACTTTAGGATTTTTGGTTAGATAAAACAAAGTGTAATAACCTTACATGGCAGTCAGATTGGTAATAGTAGGACAAGACGCTTGATGTTACCTTTTACGTTGCCTACCGTCGCTAGTTTGGCTACATTATACCTGGTACCGTTTTCAGTGCCTAGAAGACTGCAATGAAGTGGACGATATGAATGACAAGCTCGTGGAAACTGTCCATGCGGTCGGAGCTAAGTTCTGCAAGACCCGCCGCAGAAGAACACAAAAACTCTCCGATCACACTCTTAATCTCATGGCTGTTAGACGGGAGATGAAGCTACATTCTTCAACAGACTTGACAGCATACAGGCATCTGAACAGACAGATCTCAAAATGCATGCGGCGGGACTTACGCAACTTCAATACAGCTCGTATTGAAGAAGCGATCGAGCGGAACCAAGGCTCCAAAGTCTTTGCCAGAGATCTGTCTGCCAGAAAGAGCCAACTGTCAAAGCTGAAGACAGAATGTGGCAACATCGTTTCCGGGACACCTGAGATTTTGAGTGAGATTGAGAGGTTCTATGGGCAGCTGTACACGTCATCGTTGGAGCCACACGCAAGTGTGAGTAACGATCCAAGAGCGAGTCTCATCCGACACTATTCCGAAGATATCCCGGACGTCAGTCTGAGCGAGATTAGAATGGCTCTCCAGCACCTTAAAAACGGTAAGGCCCCAGGCGAGGATGGAATAACAGCGGAGCTTCTGAAAGCGGGTGGAAGACCGGTACTTGAAGTCCTTCAGAAGCTCTTTAATTCCGTCCTCCATGGTGGCATTACACCGGAGGCGTGGAGCAGAAGTGCGGTGGTCTTGTTCTTCAAGAAAGGTGACAACGCTCTCTTGAAGAACTACAGACCGATTTCCCTTCTGAGCCGCGTCTACGTGCTGTTTTCGAGAGTCATTACGAATCGTCTCGCGCGCAGACTTGACGACTTCCAGCCTCCCGAACAAGCCGGTTTCCGAAAGGGCTTTAGCACCATAGACCACATACATACCCTTCGGCAAGTTGTACAGAAGTCCGAAGAGTACAATTTGCCACTATGTCTGGCGTATGTGGACTATGAGAAAGCCTTTGATTCCGTCGAAATTTGGGCGGTGCTGCAGTCCCTTCAGCGGTGCCAAGTTGACTGTCGGTATATCGAAGTGTTGAAGTGCTTGTACAGTAGGGCTACGATGGCTATCCGAGTACAGAACCAGAGTACGAAACCTATCCAATTGCAGAGAGGTGTAAGACAGGGTGACGTCATATCCCCGAAACTCTTCACCGCTGCATTGGAAGACGTTTTCAAGCTTCTGGACTGGAAAGGATACGGTATCAACATCAATGGCGAGTACATCACTCACCTTCGATTTGCCGACGATATAGTCCTTATGGCAGAATCGCTGGAGGGCCTAAGCACTATGCTCAATGACCTCAATAGTGTTTCCCAACGGATAGGTCTTAAGATGAACATGGACAAAACAAAGATTATGTTTAATGTCCATGTCACACCTATGCCGGTAGTTGTTGGGAGCACTAAGCTCGAAGTTGTTGACGAGTATGTTTACCTGGGACAAATAGTCCGACTAGGTAAGTCCAACTTCGACCGAGAGGTCAATCGACGGATTCAACTCGGCTGGGCAGCGTTCGGGAAGCTACGACACATCTTCTCGTCAGACATACCTCAAAACCTTAAAACGAAATTGTACAACCAGTGCGTGTTGCCAGTGATGACTTACGGAACTGAGACGTGGTCCTTCACTGCTGGCCGTATGAGGAAGCTCAAGGTCGCTCAGCGAGCTATGGAGAGGGCTATGCTCGGAGTTTCTCTGCGTGATAAACTTAGGAATGAGGATATCCGCAGTAAAACCAGAATAACCGACATAGCCCAACGAATTAGTAAGCTGAAGTGGCAGTGGGCCGGCCATATAGCTCGAAGAACCGACAACCGATGGGGAAGAAAGGTTCTCGAGTGGCAGCCTCGTACCGGTAGGCGAAGTGTAGGGCGTCCCCCCACGAGATGGAGTGACGACCTGGTAAGACATGCAGGAAGTCGTTGGATGCAGGTGGCTCAGGACCGTGCTTTGTGGCATTCTTTGGGGGAGGCCTATGTTCAGCAGTGGACTTGTGAAGGGCTGTAATGATGATGATAATGATGATACCTGGTACGTTAAACCAAATGGTTACCCACTCAGGGTTTGCCTGCTATTTTCCAAAATCGCCTCTTCCGACACTTACGGGTCTAGATGAGTGATGGATTTCCTGACCCCACCATCAGGGTGGATTAATTTTAATATACCCTGACTGCCTGCCTGCGTTGGTCTTAATGGTCGTAAACGCGACTAATGGTCTTGAGGTCCCGGGTTAGGTCAAAATATATATCATTCAAAATAAATATTGAGCGAATGAGTGAAGACCGAATGGTGAAGAAAATATATAGCGCGAAAGTTAATATTAAAAGGTGTCGATGTAGACCGAGACTAACTTTCGAAGACCATTCCACTCAATTAAAATATATTCAATTGAGGTAGAAAATATGAATCACTGTTATGAGACTGATATAGAGTGTCTACATTCAACAATTTTATCACTTAAAAGCTCTCTAGAAATTGTATCAAATAAATATGCATCGGCTCAAGATGAGATAAAAGAACACATATTGGCCATGAATGATCTGGTAAAATCATGTAAATATAATGAGGAGCGCTTTGACTCCTTAATAAAAAATCAGAGTGAGTATCAGCGCTCCATACCAGGTTCATCGGGGACAATATGTGTAAATAACAAAGTTAACAGTAAGACCTCATTATTTTCACCTACACTCTATGACAGTGCCATGACAAAGGATATAAACTTAAAAAGCAATGTAAATATTTAAAAAAAATAAAGTTATTATGTATTGTGATGACATAGGCAAAAATTTAAGCATGATGTTAAATAACTGTTTAAAAGGACATATGATCACTAATTATTGCATGCCTGGAGCATCCTTTAGTCATATAATGAATAAAGTTTTAGCTAGTAAATTTTGTCCTAATAGCACATTAATTATTCTTGTTGGGAGAAGAGGCAATGTAAACAAAAATCAATTATTAAAATATATTGATAATCTAAATACTTTAAATGTACATAAAATTATCTTGTTTACATTGCCTTACATACAGGGTTGGCCGCAGGAAAATAAAATAAGATATGATTTAAATTTATTAATGAATAAGTTTTCATGTAATAATAATTTAAACTTGACATTTAATTGTTACAATTATAATGATAGAATTAATTTAATAGATATAAATAATTTAATTAAGAAATTTTTGACTAGAGATAGGTATTATTACCTATCAAAATATAATTTAAGACAGATAGCAAATGTGCTATCTTATTATTTATATATTAACTCAGCCAAGGACTTGGCTACATAGACATCTGCTTCTTTTGAGCAGTGTAATGACTTAATATGCAATTTGGAATCAGTTCCAAGTAATTTAAATTAGAAAATGAGACAATAGAGGTAATCTCTAGCAGTTATAATAACTTAAATAATTTAGAATGTGGCTTACAAATCTTTAATTGTATGACTCCACAGAAAGATAATGAAAATTGTTTACACCTGGTGCACCAAAATATACAAGGCATGATAGGCAAAGAGCTAGAAATTGAGTTGTTCTTAAATAGCAACAATATTCATATCTTATGTATTACTGAACATTGGTTAAAAGCTTATAATTTAATGTTTAACTTCAGTAATCACCAGGTGGTCAGTTCTTTCAATAGAGATACGGTTTTAAGATGTGGCTCCTTAATATTAGCTAGTAAATTATTATCATGTAAAGAACGTAAAGACATTGTGAGCCTCTCTGTTGAGCGAACTGTAGAAATGGCATGTGTTGAGTTTGAGCACCTCATTGTTGTGAGCGTCTACAGACCCCCATGTTGTACATATGATACTTTTGAAAACATTATGGAGGAAGTTTTTGCTAAGCTTAATAAACAGAATAAATCTGTTGTAATATGTGGAGATTTTAATATCAATCTCCTAGAAGCTTCCTCCATCAATATTAAATTTAGATCATTAATTAAATCATATGGTCTTTTTAATTTATTTATAGAGCCAACGCGTATTTCTCAATCTAGTGCAACATGTATAGATAACATTTTTACAAATGTGAAGCCGTTGCATAAATGTATAATTCAAAAATTAAGTTCTGATCACTGTGGACAAGTAGTTTCGTTACCTTATGTTCACAAAAAGCAAGTAGATGAGAAAGTTGTGTCTGTTCCAGTAAATGCACGTCGCTTGGAGAAATTTAGAAGTAACATAGTGAAAAAACTTCCATCACTTTCATACCAAAATTATCCTAATTTTTTGTATGGAACATTATTTAAGCTTATTTGCAATGAATTTAATAATACTTTTACTTCTAAAACATTCTCCTTGAACATTCGGAAGTCATTCAATGAATGAGCGACAGTAGGAGTCCATAAGAGCAGGCATAGGTTATATGAACTTTACCATGAAAGGTCATACAATCATAGCGTCGAATTTAGGGAATATGTAAAAAAATATTCAAGAATATTTAAATGAGTGTGCTCCATAGCCAAGTCTTTGCATTTGAGCAACAAAATTAAGACGGCTTCCAATAAAATTAAAATGATATGGGGTATAATTAATAGCGAAACTGGTAAGATCAACTCTCGCAATTCAAATTACCAGTTAAGTGTTAACAAAAAATTAACTGTATCAGATCAGGACGTAGCAATGGTTTATGAGAAATATTTTACTGATATTCCGATCTTGACCACTAAGTCACTGAATTCTTCTCCTGCCGTCGCCGAATCATTACTTAAACAAAATGTAAATGTGTGTATAAAGAATTTTACATTTCATAAAGTGTCATCAAAAGATATTGTAAAATATTTTAAAACTATTGATGTTAAGAAAACTGCGGATCTGTGGGGGATTTCCGTTAAAGTTATTGCGTCTATAATAGATACAATCGCGCCTCATTTAGCTATTATTTTTAATACTAGTATCGAATCTGGTGTGTTTCCTGATTTAATGAAGCATAGTAAAGTAATATCTTTATTTAAATCTGGTAGTACATTAGACCCCGCCAATTTTAGACCTATTTCTGTACTACCAACACTTAGTAAGATTTTTGAAAAAATTGTTCTTGATCAAATGTTATTTTTTTTTAATATAAATAATTTACTTCATAAAAATCAATTTGGTTTCACAAGGGGTCGCTCGACAACTGATGCCGGTGTTGATCTGATTAAATATATCTTTAATGCATGGGAAAATTCACAGGATGCTTTGGGTATATTTTGTGACCTATCCAAGGCCTTCGATTGTGTTCACCATGAAACATTAATCAGGAAACTTCAACACTACGGTGTAAGAAGTGATGCCCTTAAATTAATTATTTTATATTTAAGTAAGAGAACGCAAAAAGTTGTCATTAACAATATGAGCTCTTCCGGATCGATGGTACAAATGGGCGTGCCTCAAGGCTCAATTCTCGGCCCCTTTCTGTTTCTTGTATACATTAATGACTTACCTTACATAGTAGGGGATAACCATGATATAGTATTATTTGCAGATAACACTTCTATAATTTTCAAATTAAGTCGACAGTTACTAAAATATGACGAAGTAAATAATGATATATCTAAATTAGTAAATTGGTTCGATGTTAAAAATTTGCATTTAAATGGCACTAAAACAAAATGTATGAAATTCGTGACTCCAAATGTCAAACAATTAAATACTAATGTAATTTTAAATGGGGAGAAACTGAGTCTTGTAGATACCACCATTTTTCTTGGAATCACACTAGACGCGAAGCTTCAATGGAGCCCCATATATCAAAACTAGCAAGCAGACTTAGTTCTGCAGCATATGCTGTAAAAAAGATTAGAAGTTTAACCAGTGTTGAAACAGCTAGACTAGTTTACTTCAGCTACTTCCATAGCATAATGTCGTATGGTATTTTGCTATGGGGACACGCAGCTGATACTGAAATTATATTTGTTTTGCAGAAGAGGGCCATAAGAGCAATTTATAATTTAAAGCCTAAAGAGTCGCTGCGACAAAAATTTAAGGAAATTAATATATTAACTTTGGCCTTTCAATACATTTATGAAAATGTAATGTACGTACACAAAAATAAAAGTAGTTTTATAAAAATAAGTGATATTCATTCTGTAAATACTAGGAACAGACACAAGCTAGTAGTACCAGTTACTCGACTCCATCAAGTCAGTAATTCATTCTTGGGGCGATGTATACGCTTTTACAGCAAAATTCCAGAAAATATACAAAGTTTGGCCTGTTCAAAGTTCAAAAACTTTATTAAACTAAGTTTGTATAAAAAGGGTTATTATAATATTAAGGAATTTATGGATGATAATAACCCCTAGAAATGAGGTGATCGCTACCAAGCTATTTCTAATTTGTTGTGTTGTTAATTTGTGTAACATCATGATTGTAAGGTGTTATTTAAAAAAAAAGTCCCGCTGGGTTTCTTGCTGGTTCTTCCCAGGACAGAGGTTTTTTCCGAATCAGTGTTAATCATACAAAAGAGTGACTTTCAATAAGTATTATTTATAATCTATATTGAATAAAAAAGTTTCTGTTTCTGTTTCTGTTCCATGTGAGCAAATTGCTCGAAGAGGGTAGGGTCAAGAGTACTCGGATACCTAGACGTGCATGTATGAAGAAGATAATGAATCTGAAAGAAGCGAAAGAGGTATGTAAGGATCGTGACACTTGGCGATCTGTTCTCTCTAGCTACCCCGTCAGGGATTGTGCGTGAAGATAAGTAAGTAAGTAAAATAAATATTGATATAATCGGTCGGTTATTGGATTTTTTGAATAGAAATTCTCAGTAGCAGCCCGGGCTCAGGAAGGGGAATAGAGAGTGCACTTGGGCACTATAATCCTGTTTTTTTTTTTTATAGGAGAGGGGGCAAACGAGCATGCGGCTTTCCTGATGGTAAGTGACTACCGCCGCCCATGAACAACCGCAACACCAGGGGAATTGCAGATGCGTTGCCGGCCTTTTAAAAAGGAATAGGCTCTTTTCTTGAAGGTCCCTAAGTCGTATCGGTCCGGAAAAATCGCTGGTGGTAAACTATTCCACAAGGAAGTTGTGCGAGGAAGAAAACATCTTCTAAATCGCACAGTGGTGGACCGCCAATCATCCAGATGGTGTGGATGGTATCGGGAGTTCTGCCGCGATGTGCGTTCGTGAAATTTGGCGGCTGGGATTAATCCGAACAATTCCTCAGAGCACTCCCCATGGTAAATGCGAAAGAAAATGCTAAGAGATGCAACATCTCTTCGCAGTGCCAATGAGTCGAGCCGATCGGAAAGGACTCGGTCGTCGACGATTCGAGCCGCTCTGCGCTGGATGCGGTCAAGTGGAAGAAGCTGGCACTGGGGAGCCCCAGCCCAGAGATGAGGACAGTATTCCATGTGAGGCCGAACCTGCGCCTTGTAAAGTTGCAGGCGTTGAACCGGCATGAAATACTGTCCCGCTCTGCTGAGCACGCCAAGCTTTTTAGAGGCCAATTTGGCCTTCTCTTCCAAGTGACCACGAAACTGCACGCTACTCGATATGTCGACGCCGAGGATTCCGATACTGGCTGAGGCAACAAGGGGAGTAACTTGAAACTGAGGAGATACGGCAAAGGGGTTCAGGTTCATCCATCTACTTCCTGCATGTCTTACCAGGTCGTCACTCCATCTAGTGGGGGGTCGCCCTACACTTCGCCTACCGGTACGAGGCTGCCACTCGAGAACCTTTTTTCCCCATCGGTTGTCGGTTCTTCGAGCTATATGGCCGGCCCATTGCCACTTCAGCTTACTAATCCGTTGGGCTATGTCGGTTACTCTGGTTTTACTGCGGATATACTCATTTCTAAGTTTATCACGCAGAGAAACCCAGAGCATAGCCCTCTCCATTGCTCGCTGAGCGACCTTGAGCTTCCTCATACGGCCAGCAGTGAAGGACCACGTCTCAGATCCGTAAGTCATCACTGGCGACACGCACTGGTTGTACAATTTCGTTTAAAGGTTTTGAGATATGTCTAACGAAAATATGTGCCGTGATTTCCTGAACGCTGCCCAGGCGAGTTGAATCCGTTGATTGACCTCTTGGTCGAAGGTGGACTTACCTAGTCGGACTAATTTTTTTTTTAATTCGTCAACAACTTTGAGCTTAGTGCTCCCAAGAACTACCGGCATAGGTGTGACATGGACATTAAACATAATCTTTGTTGTGTCCATGTTTATCTTAAGACCTATTCGTTGGGAGACACTATTGAGGTCATTGAGCGTGGTGCTTAGGTCCTCCAACGATTCTGCCATAAGGATTATATCGTCGGGAAATCGAAGGTGAGTGATGTACTCGCCATTGATGTCAATACCGTATCCTTTCCAGTCCAGAAGCTTGAATACGTCTTCCAATGTAGCGGTGAAGAGTTTCGGAGATATAACATCACACTGTCTTACACCTCTTTGCAATCGGATAGGCTTCGTACTCTGGTTCTGTTCTCGGATAGCCATCGTAGCTCTACTGTACAAACACTTCAGACGCGGCTCAGAAGGGAAATCGGTCTGTAGTTCTTCAAGAGAGCGTTGTCACCTTTCTTGAAGAACAAGACCACCGCACTTCTGCTCCACGCCTCCGGAGTAATGCCACCATGGAGGACGGAATTAAAGAAGGCTTCTGAAGGACTTCAAGTACCGGTCTTCCACCCGCTTTCAGAAGCTCCGCTGTAATTCCATCCTCGCTTGGGGCCTTGCCGTTTTTAAGGTGCTGGAGAGCCATTCTAATCTCGCTCAAACTGACGTCCGGGATATCTTTGGAATAGTGTCGGATAAGTCTCGCTCTTGTAACGTTACTCACACTTGCGTGTGGCTCCAACGATGACGTGTACAGCTGCCCATAGAACCTCTCAATCTCACTCAAAATCTCAGGTGCCCCAGAAACGATGCTGCCACACTCGGTCTTCAGCTTTGACAGTTGGCCCTTTCTTGCAGACAGATCTCTGGAAAAGAGTTTGGAGCCGTCGTTCCGCTCGATCGCTTCTTCAATACAAGCTGTATTGAAGTTGCGTAAGTCCCGCCGCATGCATTTGGAGATCTCTGTTTTCAGTTGCCTGTATGCTATCAAATCTGTTGAAGAATGTTGCTTCATCTCCCGTCTAACAGCCATGAGATTGAGAGTGTCATCGGAGAGTTTTTGTGTTCTTCTGCGGTGGGTCTTGCAGAACTTAGCTACGACCGCATGGAAAGTTTCCATGAGCTTGTCATTCATATCGTCCACTTCATTGCAGTCTTCTAAGCACTGAAAATGGTTTTGTTACTCGAGATGAAAGGTTTCGGGACTTTGGAACAGAGCACGAGAGGGGGGGAGCGTTGACTTCATTAGACGAGACCGCTCCAACTTAACATTTAGGTTCAGTGTGCCTCTAAACATTCGGTGATCGCTTCCAGTTTTCACCCTCGCGATCACGGAGACATCACTGAACAGTTGTCGTCTGGTCGTCATAATGAAGTCAATCTCATTTTTTGTTCTTCACTTCTGCTCGACAAATAATGAGACAACACTACACATCTCAATGTAAAACAGGGCAGCCTCTCAGCAACACGGTCTGCCTTGCTTATTCTAGAAGAATTAGAAGAACTACTACAACGAACAGAATCACGTGGCTTTTCTTACTTAGACAGAATCTCAATGTAGAGATAATGTTTTAGCCCAACGGGCATACTGACGATAATGAGATTCGTAGGATTACCGACTGATCCCTCTAAGTCGTCTGCTCGATACTTTATACTGCTAGAACGAGGAGGAGATTGCATCTCTACCCTCAACTCTTCGTATTTCCTTTTCTTTTTGTACCCTCATTTCTAACAATATTTATACTGAAGAATTCTAGCTTAATACAAGTAAACAATAAAATAAAATATAAATATATAAAACCAACAAAAATTTGGAAATTCGTACACCTGGAACAATTATTTGTTGGCCATACAAGTTGACGGAAAGCCATGGCAGTCAACGTATGCATGTGGCTCTAGATTATGTTTTTGGCATTGCTTGGAGGAAGCCTAAATTCAGCTATGGACTTGTGAGGGCTGTAATAATGATGATGTTGATGATACAAACATTTGTTCCGTGAGGGATTCGTACATGCGACCTTACATTCTGTAGCGAAATTCTTTGCTACTGCGCATTTACAATTAAATAAACACTTAAAAGCTATTATTATATACAGCGATTAAACGCATTTAACCGAATACTTTATTAAGACTCCATGGTTTTTATTATTAGGACATCAGTTAAACTGGCACAAACAGCACCGCAAGTTGTAGAATGTGACTATAGTTAATTGATAAAACCAGAATAATATTAGCTTTAATTTCTGGATAAATTGTAATTGTTATTTATGATAAGAGCTCTTGACATGTAATATGATAAGCACGATACGTGATAGAGCCTTGCTGCAGCTATAATTATAATTTTAGCACAAATGAATCCGGGAAAGGACCATACTCTCATAGAAACTAGCTTGAAATAGCAACTTACTACTGTTGTGTTTCGTATAGTGAGTGTAGATACCGATATACTATAATAGAATCGGAGACTCTTTTACTGGAACAAGGCAATCCATCTTAGTTTTCAGGGACGATAACGCATCTACATTTTGATTCACGATAAAGCATTCATGCAAGTGGCTATAGGCCAGAGCATACATTTACCATCAGGTGGATATTGTGCTTGTTCGTCAGCATTGTTCTTTACAAAAAAAACCTGCGTCATTCATTTTAGTGATTGACCCACACCCTTAGCAATGAAATTTGTAATTGGCGTTGAGAGATAAACAACGTGCGAAAATAATACTTCGAGAAAAAAAATAAGGCCGCTAACACGTTAGAAGGTAGCACGGTAAACTGCTCTAAAATTCTTATATACTCGTAAGAGGAGGCCTATGTCTAGTTGCGGGCATATGTGTGCGTTACTTTATTAGATTCTTGACGTTTATATAGTTGTTGTGAGTTGTTTGTCGCAAATATGAGTCTCTGAGAGATGTCTACAAACTTGTACTATTTGCTTTAGATACTATCGGTCCGTGGGGTCCATGTGCGGTTTATTTCCTAAATGAACCATATCCGATATTTTCATTGCTGCTGGTGAAAAGACCATAGGATTGGCTCTTTTCTCCGGCTGGAATAAGACTATAATTTTGTTTAAGTTTTATTATTATAAGGGATCGTATGTGGACTGTATGAAATTTACTTGCAAGTGGACTGTATTAATTGACTACGCTAGGGAACTGCTTAAAGAAAAGATGGTACTGTAGAACTATACTGTATTCAACTATTTACAAATGTGGCACTAATAAACTATATACAGAGGGGAGTCTTCTGAATTTCTCTAGAGGTTTCTTCTCTTGAGGCTTCTTCTCTTGAGGTTTCTTCTCTTGTGGTTTCTTCTAGTGCCGCTTCCGAAATGAACAACTCACAGACCAAAACGCCCTTCTTATATCCCGCAAGAGAGCGTCGCGGTTTGTGAGTAGTGTCGTAAGGCGATGCCGCGCGCTGATTGGTCGGCGACATCGCGTGATCTGCTGCCGGTGTGCGGGGTGCGCGGGGCGCAACGGGGTGTGAAGCGGTGACGGGGCGGCGGCCTTCCTCGCTGTCCGCTACAATTATTATAATAAATATTTTATATTTTTATGGAATGTAAATAAAAGTAAATAAGAGGTTTTCTAACCGTCTCGACTTCGTACAAAGATTAAACGTAACATCAGTACAAGTACAAGTAGTAAATACACTAAAGGGCATAATTTTAAGAACAAAAACTCTGACCACTACTGCGGACAAAAGCTTCAACGGTTTTGTTTGCATAAACTAAAATTGTTCACACTAATTTATGACGTGGGAAATATACCAAAAATTATTATTTTATATTTTAAAGGGATTTTAAGTATAATAATTATGTCCTCTAGACCGATTCAGTCACTGCACCTCAACGGAGACTAGTCATCTACGCAGGATAAGATTATAGTGCACGATTGTGTATGCGCAACCACAGTTGCTCTTTCTAATCCCTCACTCTCATTAATCGATGAGACGGCAATCCGGCACGAACGATAAAAGATCAGGAACAGAACTGTAAATTTACGTGGAAGGGCCATGCTGCTGCCATATTAGTAGTACAATTGTATCACGAATGAGTCGGCTCGACCGGGAAAGGACCACGCTCTCACGGAATACCAGCGTAAAATAGCAGCTTAACGCTGCTGGGTTTCGTATGGTGAGTGTAGAGAACCGGAGACCCTTTTTACTGGAAAAGAGGCATTCCATCTTAGTCCTCAAGGCTGACAACGCATCTGAATTTTGAATTGTAATAGAGGATAGATATAGATGTCTATGGGCCGCAGCAACAACTTACCTACAGGTGGACCGTGTGCTTGTTTGTCACCCTTATCCTATTAAAAAAAACCAAAGTCAGGAAGTTGGTGGTGTGATTTAACACCGCCAACTTCCTGATTTTGGTTTGCTACTGGGAATTTGTTGACAAAAAAAAAACTTATTTTGGCCTGACCCAGTATTCGAACACACGCTGTTATTATTATTAGACGAACGAGGCAGTCATGTTACTTATAAATGAAATTAACATAATATAAACATGACCCTATAACTGAATAATATAAGCTAAAGTTATTTCAATTGTTATTCAAATATGTTTCCTCCAGATAGCGATTAATTTTAGTGAACCTATCAAGGAGGGAAAGGTCAGACTGAATAACTTATGTTTAGAATCGTAATAAAGGGATAGTGTCAAATATTTATCACATTAATGGGTCGTAAATAAAAGCATATAAGTACGTTCAAACAACATTAAAAACAGCAAAATTAATTTCTATACGCCAAAAGAATTGTAAAATATTGCAGCGCTAACGGAGCTGTGAATTACAGTTTATTTTTTTTTTATTTTAGGAAACGTAATGGATTTTTTTATATTGAGCCTTAGTGTAGTGACGGCGTGAGAAAAATTCCTTTATCTCGTTCCGTGGGTGTGTTAAAGGTTGGCCATGGTATACATCAGAAAAATATGGTATTTAGTCGTGACCTTAAATAGTTCGCTGCTTCATCACTATAATATTCGCTAACCCGTTAAAGTCCTCTAGTATCCCAAGAACGATTTGCGTAATGCGTACCGCTGGTTGAATTGACCGTTGCAGTTCCCAAGATTTCGCCTCTTTGATGACGCAATTCTGGGTATTTTACGTCGGACGGAAACGGATTGATTATACTGCTATCGATTCGGTTCCTCTAGTTTTTTAGTAAATTCCATGACGCAGACCCGCTACAGTAATCAACGTCAAAGATGCGACAATTCTATAAAAAAACTATAACTCCGGACTCTTGTGAGTAATGTTATTGACAACTATATAATAACGGGAAGATCTCCAGTAGATCAAAAGGGAAAAAGAGAACAGCTACAGAAAGCAATGACAAAAATGTGAAACTACAGATTGCTGGACTGGCAAGACAATAAACACATTTTATCTAAATAAGACATTAAAGTTTTAAAAAGTGACTTTAAAAAAACTCAAAAGAATATAATCATCGAATTGTTGTTAAGAATTATTTTCTCATATGTCGTGCACTTGTAGATATATAATATTAAAATTATTATTTCTTACGTGGTAAAGCCATGCTGCAGCTATATTAATAGTATAGTTGTAGCACGAATTGGTCGGCTCGACCGGGGAAGGACCACGCTCTCACAGAATACCAACGTAAAATAGCAGCTTAATGTTGCTGTGTTTTGTATGGTGAATGTAGAGAACCGGAGACCCTTTGTTCACGCCCAAACGTTGGTTTCAAGATTTGACGCCGGAGGGCGCTCGGCTCGATACGGCGCTTTCATAACCGGTAGAAGTGTGGGCGGTTAACGGGAGTTTTGTTGCCAGCTGGCCGCGTCCGGAGATTGTACGCAGTTGGTTGCAACCGGCGACCGGGTCGAGTCGGTTGCTAGAATACGGTGCTGTCGAGAGCACGTCGTGAAGTCGCCCGGGAAACTTCCATTTTGAGAGTCGGTTTTGTTAGCAAGTTGTTGCCACGACGGGGGTTTTTTGTTAAGTCCAGAATTAGAAGCCGGGCTAACAAATTGTTAGGAAGTTAACATTGATTGCGATCAACGTCTGGATTGTTCTAGAAATAATTGTTGCCACGCGAAACGAAAGCGATCTTTGATCCGAACATTCGGTATTCGTGTTGTGTGTTTATAATAAACGAGTGTTAGTGGCGTCTGGAAGTTAGTAAATTGTACGGTATAGTTAATAGACTGACATAGTGAAGAAGAAAGAAAGTGACTGTGGGTGATGCCGCTGGAGATTACCACAATTTGGAGCGGTGCCGAAGTCCGGGCTGCTGCCGACTTCAACAGTCCAGTCAGGCCTATCACAACCAACACCACAAAAACACCACTATACTCCACACATACACATCTCCGGCCTGACCGAGCCCTAAGACAGCAGTCGCATATACAGGTAAGTAATCTCTATTTGACTAGCCTCCCCATTAAATTTTAGTAGGATAAAACATTTTCCATATAGCTTAGTATTATAGGAAATTCTTCCAAATAGCCACTCGGGCTCTAACCTGCGCTGCTCGTTGAATTTTTCGCTCATGGGCCCCGGGAGATTCGACATTTGCAGGGGCAGCTGTAGGCCGTAACACCCTTTTTACTGGAAAAGAGGCATTCTATCTTAGTCCTCACAGCTGACAACGCATCTGCATTTTAATTCGCAAACAAGGATACGAGTAGATGTAGATGTCTATGGGCCACAGCAACCACTTACCATCAGGGGGACTGTGGGCTCATTTGTCATCCTTATTCTATAAAAAAAAATTCAGATGTGTAATGTTGGCGAGCTTGTCTCAATTTGGGAGGATTGGCAATAATCGTTAAACTTGGCGGATGGTTACACGATACACGTGTGCTCGAGTAATCAGATTACTTGGCTTGTAGCTTATACTCGTCTTAGTTCGGGTTGTATTTTAAAGTATATGAAATATCCAATAATCCTATATAAATAATATTTATTTCAATCAAAGCGATTTTAATAGTTACACTATTTAATACTCGGTAATCAAAGTCCCTCCCTCAAAGTCTAAGCTGCCCTTCACTAGATAGAGTTATCTGGTAAGAATAGATCTTAGATAGGTCTTGCTTTGAAGTTTTGTAATAATGATAATGAAACTTGAAACAACAAGTAAAACCGACATACGAGAATGAAAAACATAAATTAAACATTAGTTTTTGAGACCATCACGAGATCTCTAAAACTATACACCCGATTGACTTAAAATTTAATATAGTTAGACATTAGACGCTCACTAATAAGGGATTTTACGATGGTCCCATAAAAAGAAATAGGTTCCGCAATAAAATATTATCGTGCGCCCCGCTGGGCGACTAGCTGCTACTATGTCAACTAGCTGATATGGCAACTAGCTGATGTGGCAACTAGCTGATGTGGCAACTAGCTGATGTGGCAACTAGCTGATGTGGCAACTAGCTGATGTGGCAACTAGCTGATGTGGCAACTAGCTAATGTGGCAACTAGCTGATGTGGCAACTAGCTGATGTGGCAACTAGCTGATACCCGCTCGCTTCGCTAAGCGAGCGGGTATCAGCTAGTTGCCACATAATAGCCGGAGGTCGGGGCTTCACCACGAATAACCATAACGTAATTGTTGGCCTACGGTCCCTAAGGTTCCTACAACCCTAAAACCCTACAGCCCTACAACCCTACAACCCTTCAACACCACAAACCTATCAATTGCGGTGAACCGTCCAAGGATGGATTCGTCAAGGAATGGAAAAGGGCCATGTCTCAGATCCATACCATAAGTCATCACTGGCAACACGCACTGGTTGGTTGTACAATCTCGTTTTTAGGTTTTGAGGTATACCTGACGAGAAGGTGTGACGTAATTTCCAGAATGGTGCCCAGCCGAGTTGAATCCATCGATTGAGCTCTCGGTTGAAGTTGGACTTACCTAGTCGGACTATTTGTCCCAGGTAAACATACTCGTCAACATCTTTGAGCTTAGTGCTCCCAACAACTACTGACATAGATATGACATGGACATTAAACATGATCTTTCTTTTGTTCATGTTCATCTTAAGACCTGATATTGAGGTCATTGAGCATAGTGCTTAGGTCCTCCAACGATTCTGCTATGAGGATTATATCGTCGGCAAATCGAAGGTGAGTTATGTACTCGTTATTGAAAATAATACCGTATCTTTTCCAGCCCAGTAGCTTGAAAACGTCATCCAGTGCAGCGGTGATGAGTTTTGACGATTTAACGTCACCCGCGCTTACACTTCTCTGCAGTTAGATAGGTTTTGTACTCTGGTATCTGCGTTTGATCCTATAATTAACAAAATTACATTAAAACCTAAGCATACCACTGTAAGTATTCAAGATACTGTAAGCTCATTCTGCGTAGATTGAACCAAAAATTAATATCCAAAAACTGAAGGTAGCCGGGCTAACTATGACATTGGGATGTCAAACATCTCAGTCCCCCGTGACCAAAGTTTGTTGTAATTCTGGGCTTGGATAAAAGTATATTATTAAGTATTCCGTCAGTTATTTGGTTGGGAAATTCTCAGTAGCAGAAAGTTTGCGGTGTTTCACCCCCGTGTCTCGAAAAACACGTAAAGCCGTTGTCCTAAGCCTGATCTCTCTCCTGTCGTGTCGTACCCTCACATTGGACTAAGACAGTAAGGGAATGGTAATAGAGAGTGATCTTGTGCTTGCGCATACATTTGGGCACTATAATACTGTCTTGCGCAAATGACTAGTTTCCGTTCAGACTTGGGTCTGTAACCAAAATTCGGTCTCGTATATTGTGACTGTTACATGATACTTAGACTGTTACATGATACCTACTGGCAGTTTAAGATCCTGCTAAATGAGATACTAGAAATTGCTTATTAATTTTAATAAACAATTATTTTGAAAAGGTCATTCATAAAAAAAGTTTTAGAATTTGAAAATATATGCTTAAGAGTGGCGGAGTAAGATAATTCATTATCCCAAGTCATCACGTTGGTGTCGTAAGAGGTGATAGAAGAAAAAAACCAGGAGATAGGCAGTACCATCTTTCTGTTAACAACTTAACAATAATAAAAAAATGCGGTTATCAACACGCTTGCACAGCGTGGTAACTATGGAAAATGTGTCCCCTACGGATCAAGCTACGAGGGAGGCCTATGTTTAGCAGAGGACTTTTCACCTACTTCAAAGAAAAACGTTGTAATAAAGTTAAAGGCACAGGCTCGCTCTTCTGAACCGGATTTCTGAAAGGGCTTTAGGGCAAGGAACTATCCACCGCACTGCCCCAATGCATGTTAGCAAACTGGACATGTCTTAGAAATATTTTTTTCTACACCACCGAACACGTGATAAATCAGTAATTAAAATTGCAATTAACAATTTCATTGGCACATCCTGTACTGTGAAATTTACAGCGATTGCTTAGTCTCTGAGCTACCACAACTTAAAAGAAGGTCAAATGTAAATATTTGTAACATCTAGTTAACCTAATCTTAGTTGCGATTAGAGGTATTTTTTAGTTATTAATGCTGCCTGGTGCATTTTTCGAAACGGCAACTTAGACAGGCTGTCAATGAAAAAAAATATCGATATACTAATAAAGCAATACATTTAGAATAAGTACAAATAATCGAAACATTTTGAATTTAGAAATATTTTTAATCTCTTTGTATTCTTAGCAATCGCTAATATAATCATATTCTCTTTGTTTGCTTCACAATGCTCTCATTTATGCTTGAAAGCAAATTCGACTTCATTTCATGATGTTAATTGCAAGTGCATCAGTTTGCATACTATCCTATTTTATATACAGGACAGTGAGGTTTTGGTTAATAAATTACACTTGATATAGGTCTGGATATTTTGTTTACAGTTTATAATATAACACACAAAATAAGGAGAATAAGTAGATAAAAAAATGTTTGTTCTAAATTTTAATTTGGTTCTTCGACAAAAAGGGGGTTTAAATTAATCACATTTTTTTAAGTTCTTCTTGCAACGTATCTGTATTTATCTTGTGTAGAAAAAGTGACGACTTAGTAAGATATGCAGGAAGTCGATAAATGCATTTGGCTTCAGGGCCATGCCTATGGTATTCTTGGGGTTGGCCTAGGTTCAGCAGTGCACTTATAAAATTGTGAACTTTAATGATGATGATGATGTAGAAAAATAAACAGATTGTTTTCGACGGACAGCAGCGTCAGAGGGGTGAGAAAGACTTCTCACACTTCTCACACTTCTCACACCTCTGACGGTAGAGAGGTAGCGATCGCTAATCCGTCTCCCAAACGTGACAATTTAGGCAAATCCTCGCCATGAGAGAGATCCGTGTCCAGTAGTGGAATTTTACGGGCTGATTGTATGGTAATGTAGTAGAATGTTTGTTCCGTTGTATTAGACGTTTAAAAAATAATATAATTATTTAATTTAACAAAATTAAAAAAGTAAATACTTTTTTAATTTTGCTATGTATGATTTTATATTTATATTTAAGTATGAATATTTTCATGTGTTTATGGAACCTGCTTAAATTTCTCTGCTTAGCTTGTGGTTGACTGGCAGAGAATGCGAAAAGGCATTAAGTTCGCCAATTGTATACTTTATGTGCTATTAAGATTTTAAATTAATAAATGTATGTTCAGTTGCACTTTTTAGTTAAACGCCTATATTTATGACACACGAGCCGCGTAGTAGTGGTGTAAATATCCATTACAACACCATCACCACCCACTGCTACAATGTCGTCCGTGTGTGTCATTTGAGATGACAGACGTAATAACAAATAGGAAACAAAAAACTGCGGTTGCAAAATATTCCCCTAGAGGCAATCTATGGGCAAGACCTTTAGCATTGGACTTTCAATAGGCTGTAATGAAAGATGAAAATTTTATAATATTGTTTTCTTTATTTCACAATATGAGTTTTATTGGCTAGCCGTTATCAAAGTTATAACCTTTTATTTTTACGTTCTCATGTTCTAATAACTGCTGAAGAAAACGACCAAACATTACTATGATCATAAAGAGACGGAAATGTAATATTATTTGTTTCACGAGCAGTTTATTGAGACCATAATTTGAAGACTGTCTTGGTGCTTCCTATTTTAAATTAGTTTTAATTTATTTATTATATTTTTATTTATTATCTTCTTAGTCAGGCCGTAAAAGTCTATTTTGTTATTTTGTAACACGCTTTTATTAGCTTCACATGAATCTATCTACCTATCTATCTTTGTGACAGAATCTTTTTTCAACTCTTTTTTTCAAAAACGGAAAATTTTCAACAATTTGTAGACGACCGATTGACTTGAACATTTGCACACGTATCAAGAACCGATTACAATACAATAATTTAGTAATTTTAACCTAGTATACTGATCAAGATCATCAAGATAAATAAAATTAATTATGTACAATTAAAGTGACAAGCGAATTACTAGTCCACCTGATGGTAAGTGGCGACAGCAGTCCACGGACACAAGCAACCAATTAAGAAGAATGCTACAGGTACGTTGTCACCACTGAGAACTGATATGGAATACCTGTTAGCTTGTAATTCTGTCCACCTAGGTATATTCGTATCAGTAATAATTGTCACGCTTAATAGGATATATGCAGTATATATGCGAGTTGATATTATAAGAGAGGCGATATTTGCTAACTACCGAACTGCGCTACGGTAACTGTTGATGTAGCATTCTGCTGGGTCGGTAGCCTTTTGGTTGCTGCATTTCAGTGTATTTTTTTTTACCATTAATTTTGCTACCTATCAAAAGTTTACTGTTAAACACAAGATCTCACTATAGATTGCCCCGTAAACGTTATATTTTTCATAGCTACACGCTTAGCAGGCGGGTTGGGAACTGTATTGTCTGCTATCTTCTCTAATCACTGTAGTGTAACACAGGCTCGGCACGCACTTAACTAAACACGTCCACTCTCGCCCGAGGCTCTCGTGTAACTGACGCGGTGCGCTCGAGACAGTGACTTATATATATATATATATATATATATGCAAACACTACATCTCTTTCTTATAAAGATTTTTTTTTATTATAACTCATAACAATCACAAAGCAGCTTGTATTGTCTGTATTAATTATTACATATTTTCGTTTTCTTTATCCTGTTCTAGATTTTGTTCTTTTTCATTCTGATCGGGTTAAATAGCCGTCCGATTGCCTCCTACTTTCTTCAAATGTATCACATTTCTCCTAAACCTATGGTTCGTTTCACTATTGCGTACTGTGCAGTCACCGTCTCGTGCACTCTCTACGACATGTGGCGTCGGTTTAAAATTTGTTATAAGATTATTCGATTTTTTCACTGCTTATACGTAAACCTTATCTCCCTGTATTATATCTAAGTGAGTTGCTCTGCGTTTCCTATCTACATACTCTTTTCCTTTTTCTTTTTGTATTTTGTCTCTATCCCTGATATCTGAATCTAAATGATTGTCTGTAATTTATTTCACCTATTGATGGAATTTTATGCCTACTTTTTCGTTGAAAAAACAATTCAGACGGTAACCTTTTAGCATAAAATAGCAGCTTAATGTTGCTGTGTTTCATGTGGTGAGTGTAGAGAACCGGAGACCCTTTTTACTGGAAAGGAGGCATTCCATCTTAGTCCTCACAGCTGACAACGCATTTACATTTTGATTCGTGATCGAGGATAGATGTAGATGTCTATGGGCCACAGCAACCACTTACCATCTGGTGGACTGTGTGCTCGTTTGTCACCCTTATCATATAAAAAAAAAACTTCCCGGTAACTGTAAGGAGGGGTGCTGTTATACGTTATACTCCCACAAACATTCTTTTAAATCCTTCCTCTCGATCTGGCTGATACAAAGACGTTTCAAAATATCTCTGTTTTATCTTTCAACTTCGGCGATCATTTGAGGCCAATATGGTACAGTACTAAATAACTTAATGTTACATTCTTTGAAGAAAAATCGAAACTCTTCACTAACGAACTGCTTGCCATTGTCTGCGGTGATAAAAATAGGATAACCAATTCTACTGAACATTTCTTTTACCATTTTAATAATCTGTA
Organism: Parnassius mnemosyne; assembly: GCA_963668995.1. Lineage (NCBI taxonomy): Eukaryota > Metazoa > Arthropoda > Insecta > Lepidoptera > Papilionidae > Parnassius > Parnassius mnemosyne. The sequence continues at coordinate 28,356,026 of CAVLGL010000086.1, forward strand.
AGCTTGTGATGTTTTTGTAATTTTTACTTCTTTGTATCAACTATAGTAGTCGACCACTACTAACAGATACTCGTTACTTGGATATGGTCTCATTAGATCCATTGTGACATCTATCCATGGAGCTACAGGCAACTCTCGTCTCTTCATTGGTGCAGGTGGGTTTGGAAAACTTACTAACGTACAACCTTTACAGGCCTTTACTAATTGTTCTACATCTTTATCGATACGGGGCCACCATACCTTTGATCTCAAGCGTCCCTTCATCGCTACGATACCTGGATGACCCTCGTATGCAGTATCTAATACACTTTTGCAGAGTTGCTGTGGTATTACAATTTTATTTCCACGAAGTAGAATGCTATCATGGAAACAACTAGTTTTCAAAAAATTTGTAACTCTTAATCGAATCGTCCCAGTCGTTCTGATAGACACCTTTTTTCACTTTGTAAATCATTTGGTCTTTTTCTAAATATGCTACAATGGTACTTATTGGTATTGCAACTGGTCTAGAATTTTCCACTATTTGGTACACATGCTGGTCTTTTCCTTTTGGTGGGTTATCAGGATAGTTACATAATCGTGACAAGGGATCAGCTATATTTGTTTTTTCTGGCTTGTACACAACCTTGAATGAATAAGACTGTAGCCTCATTACCCATAGTTCAATCCTTGCAAATGGTTTTGACTTAGACCCGAACAATATCTCTAGCGGCTTGTGGTCAGTGACTAAATCAAATGGCTTTCCAAATAAAAAAATTATTAAATGTTCGACTCCCCAAATTAATCCTAGTGCCTCTTTTTCAGTTTGGCTATACCTGCGCTCGCAGTCTGTCAAAGTTCGATTACCATAGGCAATAATTCTAAGGCCATTTGTATCATTTTGTACAAGGACAGCACCAAGTCCGACAGGGCTAGCATCTGCTATCACCTGTCTTGCATCTCTGACGTCATAATACCCTAAAATCTGTATTTCCGTGAGCATCCGTTTGAGTTTTTGGAATGCTTTATCTTGTTCCCCAGACCATTGTTTTTCCAAGCTCTTCCTTTTGCTCAATTTTTGTCTTAGCAGGTGCTTCAGAAGTTCTGTCATGGCGGCCAAGTTAGGTATCCATTTGTTTATGTAGTTTAAGAGTCCTAAAAACTTTGGAGTTCTTCTATGGTCTTTGGGACCCTAAATTTCATAATGCTCTCAACGTACTTAATCTCGGAAGCACAGGTAATTCCAAGCATTATTCTTTTATATCTAATTTGTTAAAATATTTAGCTTTCTTCATTTTAGGCAAAAATGGTCCATAGTAGGCAGGGGGTGGTTTTCTCGCAATATAGCGGCGTTCGTACATCTCATATCTACGCACAAACGTAATTCACCATTTTCTTTCATGATTGGAACATTGGTGAAACCCATTTAGACGGGCCTTGCACTTCTTCAATTATATCACTGTTTAGTGATACCTTAATTTTGATTGCAACCTTCTCTTTAATGGGGATTGGTACTCTCCACTTGATTTATCCCGATACCAAGTTTTAAGACACGCAGACGGACTGCTGTGTTTTTACCCAACAGGTCTCTAGTACCCCCCGAAATCACGTAAATGGTTGTATGTTCCTTTCGTCCATCGACTTCGAGTATAGTTTCAAACGAACCCTCTATTGCCAAAGGAGTGTTACTACCATATGCTAATAATGTCTTGTCTGGTCTTTACATTTGATTAAAAGCATATACTTTTTTGCTTTTCTAACTCTTCCCACGTTTTGTAAGATATAAGGTTCTTGCGCAATTTCGAATTACACTTTTCCGCAATTTGATCTATGAGATGATCATCTTGATTTTCGAATGCACATTTTTCGGCCTGTTGACGCAATCTTATCAAAAACTTCTCAAAGTTTTCTCCTTTTTCCTGTTTTAGCAATCGAAAAACATGCCGCTCATAAACTTTGCTCCGTTTAGGTTGAAAACACTCGAGTTTTTTATGGCTCCTTTAAATACATCAACGGTTTCTGATGATTCGACATTGGCACCCGGTAAATTGTAGAATACATTTTGTATCCCAGAGCCACCAAAATGCAATGGCGTAGCTCATTTCTTGAGTGCTGATATAACTTCAGCTGCATCCAGATAGATTAGTAGAGACCTTTTCAATTTTTTACACCTTATAGCCATAGATGTGCATTCACACTAAGGTTGATAACGGTATCATTATTATTATTATTTTAGGGGCAAACTGAAACAGTTTCTTATATATTTATTTCCAATTTAATGCTGGTATTTTAATACCCAGAGTCTTTAAACTTATTACCCAAAGTCCAATTTAATGGTAGTACTTTGCACCCAAAGTCCAATTTAATGGTAGTAACTTAGTACCCAAAGTCCAATTTAATGGTGGTACCTACCTTAGTACCCAAACGCCAATTTAATGGTGGTACCTACCTTAGTACCCAAACGCCAATTTAATGGTAATACCTTAGTACCCAAACTCCAATTTAATGGTAGTACCTTAGTACCCAAACTCCAATTTAATAGTAGTGTCTTAGTACCCAAACTCCAATTTAATGATGGTATGTTAGTACCTAAACTCCAATTTAATGGTGGTATCTTAGTACCCTAACTAAATTTAATGATGGTATCTTAGTACCCAAACTCAATTTAATGATGGTATCTTAGTGCCCAAACTCAATTTAATGATGTTATCTTAGTACCCAAACTCAATTTAATGATGGTGTCTTAGTACCCAACCCAATTTAATGATGGTATATTTGTACCCAAACTCAATTTAATGATGGTATCTTAGTACCCAACACCAATTTAATGGTTGGTATCTTGGTACCCAAACTCAATTTCATGATAATAATATGTTCCATAACACTCGCCCTTCTCTTTCGGTTTATTTGTTATACCGACTACTTCCATTGCTGTGCCATTTAGGCTTTGGGTGAATTCAATACCTATAATGCGCATTTACAGTAATACTAATTACCTACTATGCAATTTACAGATGTCGTGAAGTGTCCACGATTTTTTGTAAGACTTATATATGCCATGAAAGCGGTAAAATAGTATTTTCATTAAAGGCGATAAATATCACACCTACATGTAAAATGCCACTAAAATTTAGCTAACGACATTGTATTTCGGTTCGAATCGAGAGGAGTGATTAGTTACATCTACTATTTTTCCATCAAAAATCTTTTTAAATAAAAGTTGTGCTACTAGACATATGTTAAAATAAATCATTATTTTGTCATTGCTACATAAAGAAAATAAATTTTGCACACCATAAGCGTGGTCTCATATGCGAACATATAATTTATGTAAATTATTAAAATTATCAGAACAGGGTTAATAACAATAAATCATAATTCCTAATCCACAGTTTTTTTTCCGCGGGTACTCTAGGAATTAATTTACAATTGCAATTCTAATAGTTGCACATTGCTAACCTATTTTGATTCTATCTTTATACGAAATAGGTACTTATCTTTTTCCTCGTTGCCACTTGTATTGTCTGCTATCTTCTCTAATCACTGTAGTGCAAAACAGGCTCGGCACGCACTTAACTTAACACGTCCACTCTCGCCCGAGGCTCTCGTGTAACTAACGCGGTGCGCTTGAGACAGTGACATATATGCAAACACTACAGGAACCACAGACTTTGTTTAGGTGTTAAGACGCTGTTGCTAGCAATCTCCTGGTTTGTTTTCCTCTGTCGCTTCTTAAGACACTTACGGGACCTATAGGGTAGATATGGCATGCAGTGGTGTCGAAAGAGAATATACTAGCCCATTCCGTTCTTTGTTTATTGCAAAAGACTGCTATCAATACCAATATGGTGGCATCATTTTAACAGTGGTAGAGCCACGCGGCAGCTTTTGCTGTCGCACGAATGGGCCGGCTCGAACCGGGGTAGTACCACGACCTCACAGAAAACCAGCGTGAAGTAGAGATTTACCTCTGTGTTAAGCTTGGTAAGTGCAGGTGGCCGGAGGCCCTTTTTACTGGAAATGAGGCATTTCATCTTAGTCCTCACGGGTGACAACGCATCTACATTTTGATTTGTAATAGAGGATAGATGTAGATGTCTATGGGCCGCAGCAACCACTTACCATCAGGTGGACTGTGTGCTCGTTTGTCACCCTTATTCTATAAAAAAAAAATCGATAGGACTATTCTTGTAACGCTAGACGTACACATCGGCACGCAAGGAATGAGCAGTAATCTGGGGGCACGGCAGTGCCCCCGCCAAGTCGAGCAAAAAAGCGGAACGGCCTTTTTGGTGGCATTTGTAGTTTTTTTAGTTTAATGGTGGTAATTTTTAGTAAATATTTTTTTAATAATGTTTAATCTTTCTGTGAGTGGCTACTATGTAAATAAAAGTAATAATCCTGATAATTTCACATATCACTGGTTAATTCTCAGGCCGTTGTCACAGCTATGACGCGTTTATTTAAGGATAAAATGTAGGTTCGTATGTCTCGTTCGTTTCATTCAATAATATGTTTCTTGGATGAATAAAAATTATTAATATTATTATTTATTTTAAGCGATCATGGTAAAAATCAGTAAATTTTTTAAGTTGTTCATTTACGTATTCTAAACTAATTTTGTTCAACCTTTTCTTAGCACTTCAAGTAGCAGTAGTACTCGTAAATTATACATCACTAGCTAACACACACAATAACAAACCAAAATTTGTCACGCATTTTCGGGCTGTCAGGTCGTAAATACACCAATATATATTCTAAGTCTATGACACAAACCGTCTTATTACAAATAGTAGTTAATAATTACTCTCAGGCAAACAGGTGACATGTAAAAGTGAATTTCAAATTTCGCGAAAACAGTGGCGCCGTCCCGAGACTGCCAGTAATTAATTATATTTATATTACTGAATCATAAGGCAGAATATGAGCAGCAGCATCTTTCTGATAACAGCAAAATAACAATAAAAAAACTGCGGTTGCCAACCCGCTCACCAAGCGTGGTAACTATGGCAATATACCTCCATGAGCAATGACACTAATAAACGGCCCCAAGTCCCCGGCGGCCCAGTTATTCCTAGCCACGTTGAAGACCATGGTAACGGCGAGGCAGTGGGTGCTAAGAATTTCCGGTTTAGGTTCGGTAGGAAACTATGTCAGAGGAGTCACAGACAAAGTTGGCTACATTTTGAAGCAAGCTTCTATTAAAATATATTTTAAACCGCCGAAGAAGATTAGTCAATATTTACCATCCGTCAAGTATAATATCCCTCTACAAGATGCAGGAGTGTACAAGCTGTATTGTTAGTGTGGTCTCTCTTACACAGGACAAACAAAAAGATCCATTTAAACCCGCGTGAAAGAATATATAGCTGACGTAAATCACCGATGCTCTGGGAAGTCTGCAGTCTGTGAACATGTTCATGATCGTCTGCGACATTACATCTTATTTCATAGACCACAAAAACTCGCAAAAGAACACCGATTCCTACCAAAGATGATGTAGGCTATTGAAATTAACAACCATCCTAATTTCAATAGAGTAGATGGGTGGGTGCTGCCATCTGCTTGGAATCCTATAATAAATAAAATTAAATCCAAACTCAAGCACACCACTGGAAGACTTAAAGATACTGTAAGTTCATTCTGCGTAAATCGAATCAAAAATTAATATTGAAAAACTGAAATCGAGAACCGGAGACCCTTTTTTACTGGAAACGAGGCATTCCATTTTAGTTCTCATGGGTGACAAGGCATCTGCATTTTGATTCGTAATCGAGGATAGATGTAGATGTCTATGGGCCACATCAACCACTTACCATCAGGTGGACTGTGTGCTCGTTTAACACTCTCTATAAAAAAGTCCGAAAAGAGGGGGAGGACATGGTAATCTCAGAATCCGGCAACTTGTTCTATCACCAGGAGGGCGACCATCTATCCCAACGAGGTGATAGGGGAGGATATTTATAGATTCATGCATTCCTCCAAAACCCATTATACGGTGTCAATGGGAGACTTCAACGCAAAACTGGGTACAAGAGAGAACGGTGAGCTGAAATTAGGGAAATTCGGAATAGGGCAACGGAACACAAGGGGCCAGCTGCTGGCCGACTTCATGAAGAAAGAGGGAGTCTTTATGATGAAGTCTTTCTTCCAGAAGGGCCTAAATAGGAAATGGACCTGGCCGAGCCCACACGGTTCGATAAAAATTAGATTGACTTCATTAAACCTTCCAGACGTTAACTGTTCAGTGATGTCTCAGTGATCGCGAAGGTGAAAACTGGTAGCGATCACCGAATAGTTAGAGGCACACTGAACCTAAACGTTAAGTTGGAGTGGTGTCGTCGCTCCAGTCAACGCTCCGTCCCCCCTCGTGCTCTAATCCAAAGTCCTGAAACCTTTCAGCTCGGGCTACGAATCTTTTTCAGTGCCTAGAAGAAGACTTTTGCAGTGCAGTGGACGATATAAATGACAAGCTCGTGAAATCTGTCCATGCGGTCGTAACTAAGTTTTGCAAGACCCGCCGCAAAAGAACACAAAAACTCTCCGATCACACTCCTAATCTCATGGCCGTTAGATGGGAAATGATGCTGTAGTCTTCAGGAGATATGATAACATACATGCAACGGAACAGACAAATCTCCGAATACATGCGGCGGGACTTACGCAACTTTAATACTACTCGTATTGAAGAAGCGAGTGAGCCGAATCAGGGCTCCAAGGTCGTTGTCAGAGATCTCACTGCCAGAAAGTGACGTCGAACATCTCAGCCCCCCCCCCCCCCCCCGTGACCATGGTTTGCTGTAAAGCACCCGAAACGTCGGGAAGTAAAATAGTAAATTGAATGCGATAAAATCCGTAATAAATCATTTTATTCAATAAAAACATTTACTCCAACACTTACATCTTCTACACACATGACAAATCCGTATAATATACAGCTAGTGTAGGAAATGAAGCCAGTACATTATCGGATTAGATTGGCGTATGCGGTCTTGTTCAAGGTCAAGTAATGGCAAGACAAGAAACTTATTTCATTCAAACTGACATGAACAACGAGACCCGTTTCCATCTAAACGGATTTTTTAACAAACAGATTAAGCGATATATACGTAAAAATAAAATTCGTACAATTTCATCAAAGACAGCTTTACATAGAAAAAGCGTTTTCGGTATATTATCTAAAATCTACAATAAAGTTCCATCTGTGTTTCATGATATGGAAAATATTCAAAAATTTGAAAAGAATTTAAAACATTTTTAATTGAAAAATGCTACTACTCAATTGACGAAGATTTAAGCGACTCATCAGTAGGCATATTATAATGGCATTGCATAAAATATAATTTTTTTGACATTCGATTAGACTATATATTACTGTAAATATCCTATTCTAATTAAGAATCACACCATTGTTTAATATTCTAATATAATTATGATATAAATAACATAATGAAATTATTTAAATGTGGAAATGTATTAGATATAATTGTAGCTATAATATTTGTATACTTAAGGGTTGAATGCAGCTAACATCATTTTTTAAGATCTATTCTGTCTCATTACCTATATTCACAAATAAATAAAATTTCAACTTAAATTTGATATTGGGGACAGAAAATCCAAGAATAGTCCACCACAAATAGTTAAAAAAATGGCTTGGAGTGGTAGGACTTCTTCTTTGAAGATGAAGATTCTTGGATATTACTTCATTGAAGATGACGCAGAAAACGGAATGTGAATTATTAAGAAATAAAAAAGTCAATCTGCTTTATTATCTTCTTAAATTTTCTCTTATAAGTCTTTAATTACATGACCTATTTTTAAATAAAATTTGAGTCTACCCACAGGGTAGCTAAGGAGGATTATTTAGTTAATTATGCTCGTAGTCTCCCACAGGAATTCCTTTGTCTAAATTTTGAGGAAATTTATGTTTCAAAGTTAACTCGGCCTTAAATTCAAGACACCTATGGACACTTTTTAAACATCTATTTTATTTTTCCGGACAGAAACTGAGTCTCAGCTTTAGTGGTAAGTAAAACAGCTAAATAAATAAATCTAAATCGAACTTATAAATAATATGATTTTACATCGCAGGGCATGAAAACGACAGCACAGTTGTGGAAAGATATCAACCAAGCGCCCGGGCCAGTCGTGATCAAATCCAGTACGAAAGAGAGGTTATGGTTGAGCGTGTGAATCTCACACTACAGGCAGTCCCCGAATGGGGCAATGCCAATCTCGGGAGATTCAACGCCTCCAAAACACAAGCGTGTCTTTTCACCGCTAAAAGAAGTCCGCTCACCCTGGCTCCTACTTTCCGCAATGTATCCTTGGAGTACACTGACCGTCTTCAGTTGTTATTCGTTGAATTTTCTCCGAACCTCAATTATGGGTGTTTCATTGAGTTCAGAGCCAAAGCAGCCGCAAAGAAACTTAATGTCTTTGCAAGGGTATAGCGATACTTCATGCCTTGGCAGCTTATTATATATAGCGCAAGTCCGGTCGTGGATGGAGTACTTCTGTCACATATGGGGTGATGCTGCAAAATGTCACCTGTCAGGTGGGCGTTGGACTCAGTAGAGAGACGTGCTAAAAGGCTCATTGGTGACCTTGATTTGGTTGAAACAAATCTTGTCAGCCTCGAGCACAGGCGCAGAGTAGCCAGTCTCTCAGTATTCTATAAGATGCATTTCGGTGAGTGTGTCATCATTCACCCCAGTGCCAGCTCCTTTCATTTGACCGCATCCAGCGCAGAGCGGTTCTATCGAATCTACCACGGGGAGTGCTCTGAGAAATTGTTCAGATTAATTCCAGCCATCAAATTTCACGAACGCACATCGCTTCTAAATTCACGATACCATCCTCACCATCAGGATGCTTGGCAGTCCACGACTGTGCGTTTTACTAGGAGTTATCTTCCTCGTACAACGACCTGAGATAGATGTAGGTGTCTATAAGCATTCAATTAGCATCAAGTGAGCTGTATGCTATTTTTACTTTTAATTCTATAAAAAAAAGTTTCAAGAAAAACGCTTGAATAAACTTTTGAGAGCAATTTGGATCAAAGTTTAACCTGTATTAGAGACAAAGGAATTGAAGGATGTTTTAAACTTTCGAATATATACTAAAGCGTTATTTTTTCTTACTCAGCGAAAAACATAACAAGGAGGCATTCTATATACATAATAAGCATATGTACAATCATCCAAAACTGAAAAGATTAATTGTAGTCGCAAAACATTTGTATTTGTATGTACGCGTGATAATAGTGGATTTCCCCAGAATGAAAATATATAGGACCGTGTAATGGCGTTGTAAGAATATCCAATAGCCCTTATCGTCCCGTAGTTGTCGTAAGAGGCGACAGAGGGAAAGTGAAACAGGAGATGGGCAGCAATATGTAATAACACAAAAAATAAAAAACTGCGGTTGCCGATTCACCTGCCAACCATGATAACTATGGCAAAAACCCCTACTAAGATGCAATTTATAGGGATTATTAAATATTTGTTACGTAGTCGAGTCATGCTGCAGCTATATTATAGTTCGATCAGGGAAGGACCACGCTCTCACAGAATACCAGCGTAAACTAGCAGCTCAATGCTGCTGTGTTTCGTATGGTAAGTGTAGAGAACCAGCGACTCTTTTAATGGCATTTCGTGGTAGTCCTCGGGGGTGATAACGTATCTGCATTTTGATTCTTAAAAAAGTATAGTTGAGTATAGATGAAGATGTCTATGAGCCACAGCAGCCACTTACCATGAGGCGGGCTGTGTACTCGCTTGTTTTTTTTTTTACAAATTATAAGCCAGTGCTTGACCACAATACCACCTGGTGGTAAGTGGTGATGTAGCCCTAGACGATAAATGGCTTTGTCTTAGCGTAACAAAAGCCTATTCACTTTTGCCTTGAAGACCGCCCAGATTGTATTCGGACGAAAAGGTAGAAACCGGCAAATTATTGCACTCATTTGCTGTACACATTACAAAAGTCAAAGCAAACCGTTTGGTTCTAATGTGTGGAATATCGACAACAAAGGGGTGAAGACCCGCTGACCGTCTGGTTGTCCGATGGTGGAAAGGAGAGGGAGGAATTAAAGCGCGTAATTCCTGCACACACTCACCGAAATGCATCCTATAGAATATCGAGAGACTGGCTAATCTGCGCCTGTGCTCAAGGCTGACAAGATTTGTTTCAACCAAATCAAGGTCACCAATGAACCTTTTAGCACGTCTCTCTACTGAGTCCAACGCTGTCAGGTGACATTATGCAGCATCAGCCCATATGTGACAGCAGTACTCTATGCACGACCGGACTTGCGCTTTATTTAATGTAAGAAGCTGCCCCAGCATGAAGTATCGCTGTACCCTTGCACGGACACCACGTTTCTTTGCGGCTGCTTTGGCTCTGGACTCAATGAAATGCCCATAATTGAGGTTCGGAGAAAATTTAACCACTAACTACTGAAGGCGTTCAGTGTACTCCAAGGATACGTTTCGGAAAGTAGGACCCATGGTGAGCGGACTGCTTTTAGCGGTGAAAAACACGCTTGTGTTTTAGAGGCGTTGAATCTCACGAGATTCGCATCGCCCCATTCGGAGACTGCCTGAAGTGTGAGATTGATTGATTGATTGTCACGCTCAACTATAGCCTCTATTTTGTACTTGATTTGATCCCGACTTGCCCGGGCGCTTGGTTGGTATCGCTCCACAACTGTGCTGTCATCTGCATACCCTGCGATGTAAAATAACAGATCATATTATTTATAAGTTTGATTTAGATTTATTTATTTAGCTGTTTTACTTACCACTAAAACTGAGACTCAGTTTCTGTCCGTGAAAATAAAATAGGTGTTTAAAAAAGTATCCATAGTTGTCTTGAATTTAAGGCCGAGTTAACTTTGAAACATAAATTTCCTCAAAGCTCAGACAAAGGAATTCCTGTGGGAGACTACGAGCATAATTAACAAAATATTCCTGCTTAGCTACTGTGGATGGAATCAAATTTTATTTAAAAATGGGTCATGTAATTAAAGACTTAAAAGAGAAGATTTAAGACGATATAAAGCGGATTGACTTTTTTATTTCTTAATAATTCACATTGCGATTTTTGCGTCATCTTCAAAGAAGTTAGATCCAAGAATCTTCATCTTCAAAGAAGAAGTCCTACTACTCCAAGTCATTGTTTTACTATTTGTGGTGGACTATTCTTGGATTTACTGTCCCCAATGTCTCTTAATTTTTTTTTAAAAATCTGTTTAGATGGATGCGGGTCTCGTTGTTCATGTCAGTTTGAATGAAATAAGTTTTTTGTCTTGCCAATTCTTGAAACTAGACCGCATACGCCAATCGAATCGGATAATCTGCTGGCTTCATTTCCTGCACTAGCTGTATATTATACGGATTTGTGATGTGTTTAGAAGATGTATGTGTTGGAATAAATGTCTTTATTGAATAAAACAATTTTTACGGATTTATCGCGTTTAATTTACTATTCCCGAAGTTTCGGGTGCTTTACAGTAAACCATGGTCACGGGGGGGACTAAGATGTTTGCCGTCCCGATGTCACAGTTAGCCCGGCTACCTTCAGTTTTTAATATTAGCTTTTGGTTTGGACTTACTTTTATTATTTATAGGATCCCAAGCAGATGGCAGCACCCACCCATCTTCTCTATTAAAATTTGGATGCTTTTTTTAATTTCAATAGCCTCGCGTATCATCTTTGGTAGGAATCGGTGTTCTTTTGCGAGGATTTGGGGTCTATCTAATCTGGTGTAATGGCGGGGAAAATCTTGAACATGTTCAACATGTTGCTTCTTGTCAGCTATATATTCTTTGACGTGGGTTTTTATAGATCTTTTTGTTTGTCCTATGTACGAGAGACCACATTCGCAATCCGGCTTGTACACTCCTGCATCTTGTAGAGGGATATGACACTTGACGGATGGTAAAAATTGACCAATCTTCTTCAGCGTCTTGAAATATGTTTTAATAGGAGCTCGCTTCAAAATGTAGCCAACCTTGTCTGTGGCTCCTCTGACATAGGGCAGTACAGCAGGCACACGCTCGACTGTGGTCGGCTTCACTCAGTCACTTTGATGTAGGCGCAGGATGCGAAGCTTGTTGTCTCGCAATACTTGCACGACGTACTGAAGCTAGGCGGCCAGATCTTTTCTGTCACAGATCCCTCGTGCTCTCTGAAACAAAGATTTACCCCATGATAGCTAACTGTAATGGATGATGGTGCGATTCACTATTTAAATATCGGTTGGTATCGGTCTTTTTCCTATACACAGTGTGACCAATAGTATTATCAGGATTTCGGATGACTAAAACATCGAGAAAGCTAAAGAATTTTTTGCCTCTAACTCCATTGTGAATTGTATTTTAGAGTTTACGAAATTAAGGTGGTATTAAAATGCAGTTAATTAACATAAAAAGTTACTGCATTTTTAAAGAAACAACGAGCATAGCCCTCTTCATAGCTTGCTGAGCGACTTTGAGCTTCGTCATACGGCCAACAGTGAAGGACCTGGTCTCAGATCCATAGGTCTACACTGGCAACACGCACTGGTTGAACAATCTAGTTTTAAGGTTTTGAGGTATGTCTAACGAGAAGATGTGTCGTCATCTCCCGAACGCTGCCCAGGCGAGTTGAATCCGTCGATTGACCTCTTGTTCGAAGTTGGACTTACCTAGTCGGACTAATATTCGTCAACAACTTCAAGCTAAGTGCTCTACTAACGGCATATGTGTGACATGGACGTTAAACATGATTTTGTTTTGTCCATGCTAATCTTAAGACCTATCCGTTGGGAGATACTATTGAGGTCATTGAGCAAAGTGCTTAGGTCCTCCAGCGATTCTGCCATAAGGACTTTATTGTCGGCAAATAGAAGATGAGTGAAGTTCTCGCCATTGATGTTGATACCGTATCCTTTCCAGTCCAGTAGTTTGAAAACTTCTTCCAATGCATCGGTGAAGACTTTCGAGGATATTACGTCACCCTGTTTTACACCTCTCTGCGGTTAGATAGATTTCGTGCTCTGGTTCTGTACCCGGTTAACCATCGTAGCCCTACTGTACAAACACTTCAGCACTTCGATATACCGACAGTCTACTTGGCATCGCTGAAGGGACTGCAGCACCGCCCAAATTTCGACGGAATCAAAGGTATTCTCATAGTCCACATACGCAAGACAAAGTGGCAGATTGTATTCTTTGGTGTTCTGTACATATAGCTGAAGGGTATATATGTGGTCTATGGTGCTAAAGCCTTTTCGGAAACTGGCTATTTCGGGAGGCTGAAAGTCATCGAGTCTGCATGCGAGGCGATTTGTAATGTCTCTAAAAACAGCACGCACACGCGGCTCGGAAGGGAAATCGTTCTATAATTCCTCAAGAGAACGTTATCGCTTTTCTTGAAGAACAAGACCACCGCATTTCTGCTCCACGCCTCCGAAGTAGAACCTCCATGAAGGACGGAATTAAAGAGCTTCTGGAGGACTTCAAGTGCCGGTTTTACATCCGCTTTTAGAAGCTCCGCTGTAATTCCATCTTCGCCCGGGGACTTGCTGTTTTTAAGGTGCTAGAAAGCCATTCTAATCTCGCTCAGACTAACATCCGGGATATCATCGGAATAGTGTCGGATAAGACTTGCTCTTTGATCGTTACTCACACTTGCGTGTTGCTCCAACGATGACCTGTACAGCTGCCCATAGAACCTTTCAATCTCACTCAAAATCTCAGGTGTCTCGGAAAAGATGCTGCCACAGTCAGTCTTAAGCTTCGACAGTTGACACTTTCTGGCAGAGAGATCTCTGGCAAAGACCTTGGAGCACTGGTTCGGCTCGATCGCTTCTTCAATACGAGCAGTATTAAAGTTGCGTAAGTCCTGCCGCATGCATTTGGAGATCTGTTTGTTCAAGTTGCCTGTATGCTGTCAAATCTACTGAAGACTGGATCTTCATTTCTCATCTAACAGCCATGAGATTAGGAGTGTGATCGGAGAGTTTTTGTGTTCTTCTGCGGCGGGTCTTGAAAACTTATCTCCACGAGCTTGTCATTTATATCGTCCACTGCACTGCAGTCTTTTAGGCACTGAAAACGATTTTGTAGTTCGAGCTAAAAGATTTCGGGAGTTTGGATTAGAGCACGAGGACGACGGAGCGTTGACTTCATTAGATGATGACTCTCCAACTTAACGTTTATGTTCAGTGTGCCTCTAACCATTCGGTAATCGCTACCAGTTTTCACCTTCGCGATCACTGAGACATCACTGAAAAGTTAACGTCTGGTAGGTTTAATGAAGTCAATCTAATTTTTATCGACCCGTGTGGGCTCGGCCAAGTCCACTTCCTATTGAGGCTCTTCTGGAATAAAGACTTCATCATAAAGACTCCCTCTTTCTTCATGAAGTCGGCCAGCAGCTGGCCCCTTGGGTTCTGTTGCCCTATTCCGAATTTCCCTAATTTCATTAATTTCAGCTCACCGTTCTCTCTTGTACCCAGTTTAGCGTTGAAGTCTCCCATTGACACCGTATAATGGGTTTTGGAGGAATACATGAATCTATAAATATCCTCCTCTATCACCTCGTTGGGACAGATGCTCGCCCTCCTGGTGTTAGAACAAGTTGCCGGATTCTGAGATTACTGTGTCCTCCCCCTCTCTTTGGACTATTTTTTATAGAATAAGGGTGACAAACGAGCACACAGTCCACCTGATGGTAAGTGGTTGCTGTGGCCTATAGACATAAACAAGTAAGGAGCAAATATATAAAATGGACTACATTAGGTATAGAAACTAGTAAGAAAAACTTAATTAAAATGATTGAATTTATTGATGAATATTACAAGAGCACTACCCTACTTTGAGCTCACCGTTCTCTCTTGTGCCTGGTTTTGCATTGAAGTCTCCCATTAACACCGTATATTGGGTTTTGGAGGAATGCATGGCTCTAGAGATATCCTCATACATTTCCTCCACCTCCTCATCGGGGTGTGCCGAGGTTGGTGCGTAAACCCGTATGACCTTCAGTGAATACTGTTTGGTGATTCTGAGTAGAAGGTACGCAACCCTCGTCGACACACTCCCGATCTTTAGAACGTTGTTAACGAGATACTTGTGGACGATAAATCCAATACCTCCTTGGGACAGATGGTCGCCTAATTGATGAATGAATATTACAAGAGCACTACCCTACCCAACAGAGAAAATTGAAAATTAAAAAATATAAGAAATTATTACTAAAAACAATGATAACCGCAAAAAAATTACAATATCGTATTAGGATTACGAAGGCAAAAAATAAAATTAAAGAATCGTGGAATATTATAAATGAGCAGGTAGGGAAAAATAAACGGCAAAATATAAAATCTAGAATTGAATCGATAAAAAACGATAGTCGGCAAATTATTACAGAATATCAAAAAATTGCAAGAAGTTTTAATGATTTTTTCTGCAATATAGCACATAGATTAACGAGTAATTTAGAAATTGACGCAGAAAATTGCATGAAATACTTAGATTACTCCAATAGGCCACTAACATCTATTTATTTTTACCCATTAGATTATACAGAGCTAAAGAACATTGTTAATAGCATGAAGCAAAAATCTACATTATACATTTATAATATGAGCACTAGGACATTAAGAAATCTTATTAGAAAAAACAATGATTTATTCGAATTGATATTTATTGTTGTCAACTCGTGCTTAGCTAATGGCATATTCCCCGACGTACTCAAACCAGGTAGGGTTGTTCCATTTTAAAAAAAGGGGGATTCCACAGAGCTCAGTAATTACAGGCCAGTTTGTATATTGCCGGCTTTATCAAAAATATTAGAAGCCATCATAAAATCTAGAACTATAAGGTACTTTGAAGAAAATCATTTATTTACAACGGCACAATTTGGATTTAGAAGAGGACGATCGACCGAAATGGCCATAAGAAAACTAATTTATTTCATTCTAGAATCTTTGGACAGCTCGAATAGATGTGCCAGTATTTTTTGTGACTTATCAAAGGCTTTTGATTGCTTACGGCATGATGTATTAATATTAAAATTGCAGCATTATGGTTTTCAAGGAGCTGAACTGCATATGATGAAAACTTATTTAAATAACCGTAGCCAAGTTGTTTGAGTTAATGACCAAACTTCTTCAGTGAGTTCTGTATCGATCGGAGTACCACAAGGTTCAATTTTAGGTCCTGTTTTGTTTTTTATCTATATTAATGACCTTGGTAATGCAATGCCAGACTATACATATTTATGTCTATTTGCAGATGATACACATGTAGGTTTAAGAGACAAAAGTCTATCAAATTTAGAAAACAAAATTAATAATGTTATATTCTTGCTAAAAGAATGGTTTAGCGCAAATAGTATTATTCTTAATTCCGATAAAAGCATTGTAATGTATTATCAATCGAGGCTAGGCATTTATGGTAACTCGGCTACAAAAGAAAATGTATTTTTAGGGTATACAGTAGATAACACAATCAAAAAAAACCATAAAGCCCACATTGAAAAAATTTGTAAGAAAATAGCTAGCGGTAATTATGCATTATTTAAACTCAAGCCATTATTAGATAAAAAGACACTCATATCTGTGTACTTTGCCTATATTCATTCTATAATAAGGTATACCATTACTATTTGGGGTAATGCTACGGATATTATAAAAATTTTAAAATGTCAAAAACAGTCTATGAGAATAATCAATGGTCTGAAAAAAAATAGTCCGGCAAGAAAACATTTTAAGAACGATAAAATAATGACAGTGGTTTCGCTTTATATATATAATAGTTTATTAGAGGTACACGAGGATAAGGAAATACCAAAAAAGAAAGACGTAAACCAATACAATCTGCGTTATAATGAAAAACGTGTTCTACCATCATTCATCATCATCATTACAGCCTTTCACAAGTCCACTGCTGAACATAGGCCTCCCACAAAGAATGCCACAAAGCACGGTCCTGAGCCACCTGCATCCATCGACTTCCTGCATATCTTACCAGGTCGTCACTCCATCTAGTGGGGGGACGCCCTACACTTCGCCTGCCGGTACGAGGCTGCCACTCGAGAACCTTTCTTCCCCATCGGTTGTCGGTTCTTCGAGCTATATGGCCGGCCCATTGCCACTTCAGCTTACTAATCCGTTGGGCTATGTCGGTCACTCTAGTTCTACTGCGGATATCCTCATTTCTGAGTTTATCACGCAGAGAAACTCCGAGCATAGCCCTCTCCATAGCTCGCTGAGCGACCTTGAGCTTCCTCATCCGGCCAGCAGTGAAGGACCACGTCTCAGTTCCGTATGTCATCACTGGCAACACGCACTGGGTGTACAGTCTCGTTTTCAAGTTTTGAGGTATACCTGACGAGAAGATGTGCCGTAATTTCCCGAACGCTGCCCAACCGAGTTGAATCCGTCGATTGACCTCTCGGTCGAAGTTGGACTTACCTAGTCGGACTATTTGTCCCAGGTAAACATACTCGTCAACAACTTCGAGCTTAGTGTTCCCAACAACTACCGGCATAGGTGTGACATGGACATTAAACATGATCTTTGTTTTGTCCATGTTCATCTTAAGACCTATCCGTTGGGAAACACTATTGAGGTCATTGAGCATAGTGCTTAGGTCCTCCAGCGATTCTGCCATAAGGACTATATCGTCCGCAAATCGAAGGTGAGTGATGTACTCGCCATTGATGTTGATACCGTATCCTTTCCATTCCAGAAGCTTGAAAACATCTTCCAATGCAGCGGTAAATAGTTTCGGGGATATGACGTCACCCTGTCTTACACCTCTCTGCAATTGGATAGGTTTCGTACTCTGGTTCTGTACTCGGATAGCCATCGTAGCCCTACTGTACAAGAACTTCAACACTTCGATAAACCGACAGTCAACTTGGCATCGCTGAAGGGACTGCAGCACCGCCCAAATTTCGACGGAATCAAAGGCTTTCTCATAGTCCACATACGCCAGACATAGTGGCAAATTGTACTCCTCGGACTTCTGTACAATTTGCCGAAGGGTATGTATGTGGTCTATGGTGCTAAAGCCTTTTCGGAAACCGGCTTGTTCGGGAGGCTGGAAGTCGTCAAGTCTGCGCGCGAGACGATTCGTAATGACTCTCGAAAACAGCACGTAGACGCGGCTCAGAAGGGAAATCGGTCTGTAGTTCTTCAAGAGAGCGTTGTCGCCTTTCTTGAAGAACAAGACCACCGCACTTCTGCTCCACGTCTCCGGTGTAATGCCACCATGGAGGACGGAATTAAAGAGCTTCTGAAGGACTTCAAGTACCGGTTTTCACCCGCTTTCAGAAGCTCCGCTGTAATTCCATCCACGCCTGGGGCCTTGCCGTTTTTAAGGTGCTGGAGAGCCATTCTAATCTCGCTCAGACTGACGTCCGGGATATCATCGGAATAATGTCAGTTAAGACTCGCTCTTGGATCGTTACTCACACTTGCGTGCGGCTCCAACGATGACGTGTACAGCTGTCCATAGAACCTCTCAATCTCACTCAAAATCTCAGGTGCCCCGGAAACGATGCTGCCACATTCTGTCTTCAGCTTTGACAGTTGGCGCTTTCTGGCAGACAGATCTCTGGCAAAGACTTTGGAGCCTTGGTTCCGCTCGATCGCTTCTTCAATACGAGCTGTATTGAAGTTGCGTAAGTCCCGCCGCATGCATTTGGAGATCTGTCTGTTCAGTTGCCTGTATGCTGTTAAATCTGTTGAAGAATGTAGCTTCATCTCTCGTCTAACAGCCATGAGATTAAGAGTGTGATCGGAGAGTTTTTGTGTTCTTCTGCGGCGGGTCTTGCAGAGCTTAGCTCCGACCGCATGGACAGTTTCCACGAGCTTGTCATTCAAATCGTCCACTTCATTGCAGTCTTCTAGGCACTGAAAATGGTTTTGTAACTCGAGCTGAAAGGTTTCGGGACTTTGGATTAGAGCACGAGGGGGACGGAGCGTTGACTTCATTAGACGAGACCTCTCCAACTTAACGTTTAGGTTCAGTGTGCCTCTAACCATTCGGTGATCGCTGCCGGTTTTCAACCTCGCGATCACTGAGACATCACTGAACAATTGTCGTCTGGTCGTCATAATGAAGTCAATCTCATTTTTTGTCGAACCGTCGGGGCTCGACCAGGTCCACTTCCTGTGGGGCCGCTTCTGGAAGAAAGAGTTCATCATAAAGAGTCCCTCTTTCTCCATGAAGTCGGCCAGCTGCTGGCCCCTTGGGTTCCGTTGCCTTATTCCAAATATACCTACTTTCAGCTCACCGTTCTCTCTTGTGCCTAGTTTTGCATTGAAGTCTCCCATTAACACCGTATATTGGGTTTTGGAGGAATGCATGGCTCTAGAGATATCCTCATACATTTCCTCCACCTCCTGATCGGGGTGTGCCGAGGTTGGTGCGTAAACCTGTATGACCTTCAGCGAATACCGTTTGGTGATTCTGAGTATAAGGTACGCAACCCTCGTCGACACACTCTCAATCTTTACAACGTTGTTAACGAGAGACTTGTGGACGATAAATCCGACACCTCCTTGGGACAGATGGTCGCCCTCCCGGTAATAGAGCAAGTTGCCGGATTCGAGGATTACCGTGTCCTCCCCCTCTCTTCGGACTTCGGCTAATCCTATAATATGCCAGCGTAACTTGTCTATCTCTTCTTCCAGCTCCACAATCTTCTCGTCAGTCCTCAGGGTGCGTGCGTTCTATGTTGCCAGGTCAAGTCGTCGTAGGTGGCAACCGAACCTCCACCGGAGATTCTTAGCACCCCCTGCCCCGCCGTTACCATGGTCGCCACCGTAGCCAGGAATAGTGGGGCCGCCGGGGACTGGGGGCCGTTTATTATTGTCATTGCTCATGGGGGGTATATTGCCATAGTTGCCACGCTTGGCGAGCGGGTTGGCAACCGCAGTTTTTTTATTGTTATTTTGGCTATTATCAGGAAGATGCTGCTGCCCATCTCCTGCCTGTTTGTTCTACCAATGAATAGATTAATCAAAGTAAAAAAACAAGGGCGTTACACAAAAATATTAATGTATAATAAATTAACAAAAAGTATAACCAGCCTAAACTATAGCATATTTAAACGAAAAATTAAGTATTTTTTTGAAAATAACCCATTTTACTAATTAAGCGAATACATGTCAATGCAACTCTTGGAATCATCATTCTTGTGCAAAGTGCAAACAAAATAACTTACCTAATTCTATGATGTAAAGCGTCAATGTAACTAAATTAAAGTACAATAATGTAATTTAACCTTATAAATTTAAGAACTTTTGTAACCAATGACTTGCCTGTAACGATTGTTATATTATGGCCAATAAATATTTCTGGTTCTGATTCTGATTCATCTACGAGTACATTTATCCTCGATTACGAATCAAAATGCAGATGCGTTGTCACACGTTAGGAATAAGATGGAATGCCTCGTTTCCAGTAAAAAAGGGTCTTCGGTTCTCTACACTCAACATACGAAACACAGCAGCGTTAATCTTCTATTTTACGCTGGTATTCTGTGAGGGCGTGGTCCTCCCCCGGTCTTGCCGACCCATTCGTGATACAACTATGCTACTAATATAGCTGCAACATGGCTTTACCACGTAAACAAAATCGGATAATCCAATTATTATTGGATTATCCGATTGTGATATACACGTTGAAGATGAGATAGACACGTTACGCTGGAATATTTTCCAGCGCAACGTGTCTATCTCATCTTCTACCTCCAGGATCTTCTCGTCAGTCCGCAGGGTGCGTACGTTATAAGTTGCCAGTTCGAGTCGTCGTAGTTGGCAAGCGAACCTAAACCGGAAATTCTTAGCACCTCCTGCCCCGCCGTTGCCATGGTCGTCAATGTAGCCAGGAATAACGGGACCGCCGGGGACTTGGGGCCGTTTATTAGTGTCATTGCTCATGGAGGTATATTGCCATATTTACTACGCTTGGTGAGCGGGTTGGCAACCGCAGTTTTTTTATTGTTATTTTGTTGTTATCAGAAAGATGCTGCTGCCAATCTTCTGCCTCATGATTCAGTAATATAAATATAATTAATTATTGGCAGTCTCGGCACAGTGCCATTTTAGCGAAATATATAATTCACTGACACATGTCACCTATTTGCCTGAGACTAATTATAAACTACTATTTGTATTAAGACGGTTTGTGTCATAGACTTATAATATATATTGGCGTATTTACGACCTGACAGCCCAAAAATGCGTGACAAATGTTGGTTTGTTATTGTGTGCGTTAGCTAATGATGTATAATTTACTACTGCTACTGTAAGTGCTAAGAAAAGGTTGAACAAAATTAGATTACGGAACTGAATAACTTTAAAAATTAACTGATTTTTCCATGATCGTTCTAAAATAAATAACAATATTAATAATTTTTATTTATCCGAGAAACATATTATGGAATGAAACGAATGAAATATACATTTTAACCTTGAATAAACGCGTCATACGAGTAGCAGTGACAACGGCCTGAGAATTAACCTGTGATATGTGCAATTATCAAGATTATTACTTTTATTTACATCGCAGCCACTCACAGAATAATTAAACATTATATATACAAATATTATATTTATAATATTTGTAAATATAATATTTTTTATATACAATTAAATCATATAAAAATATTTACTAAAAATTACCACGATTAAACTAAAAAAAACATACAAATGCCATCAAAGACATAACTTGTAAAAAAAAACAAGTCTCGAAACTCAGTTCTTCTACCGTAAAAAGTTGTGAGATCCAAGTAATACCAAGTCGGTTAATTTATTCAGTCCCTAAGTACTAAAGGGTCCTTCTGTCTTAAGTTATTACGTAATAAACTAACCTAACAACATCTTATACTCGTAGTGACCACATCAATACTAGAAATCTTTTATATTTTAAATAAATCGATTTATTAATTCTTAAGCCATTGGATCAAATTTAATAAAATTTGAAATATACCGAGTTCATATAATGCCTACTTGGTTACTGAACATTCAGGCTTCTACTTTTATCCACAACGAAGTTATAGGGATTCGAAAATGGCCTGAACTGCTTCAAGGAAAGGATGGTACGGTCGTGCCGCTTTTTTGCTCGACTTGGCGGGGGCTCTGCCGTGCCCTCAGATTACTGCACGTTCCTTGCGTGCCGATGTGTACGTTTAGCTTTACAAGAATAGTCCTATCGGATGCCACCATTCTGGCATTGATAGTAGCCTCTTACAATATACAAAGAACGGAATGGGCTGGTACATTCTCTTTCGACACCACTGCATGTCTATCTACCCCATAGCTCCCGTGGGTGTCTTATTTATTTATTTATTATATAATTTGCATGCCACAAGAAATACATCATATATCATGTGACGCCTTGTAGGGGCATAGCAATTTATAAGAGGGTAGTTATTTATTTTATTATACTAAATATTAACTACTACATACTAAATATCAACTATCTTATTTCTTAACATTTACTAGTCTAACATCAATTTTTTTTAATTATTACACATACATTTACTATTTATTTGCATCTATAAAGAATTCACTTAAATTATAATAGCTTTTATCGATTAAGAATGACTTTAATTTTTTTATAAAAGACTTGGTGTTGTCAATATTTTTGAAGTTATTTGGAACATTATTATATATTTTAATTACCATCGTATGGGGACCTGTTGTGAATAATTTTAATTTTGAGAATTGAATATTCAATTTATTTTGAGTTCTATTATTTCTTTTAACAGTATTTACAGGATCGTATAGATTTGGATGTTTTCTAACGAACTTACAACATTCAATAATGTAAATAGACGTAAGTGTGAGTATACCAAGTTTTCTAAAATGTGGTCTGCATGAGTCCCTTTTTTCTATATTTGTCAAGATTCTGATACATTTTTTTTGCAATTTGAAAATATTATCTATGTCAGTACAGTTACCCCAGATGACTATTCCATAAGTTAGTATAGACTGAGCATACGCATAATACGCCGAAAGAGCTGTTTTTAAGTCAGTAACTTTTTTCAAATGTATGAGTGCAAATATAAATGAGGACAATTTACTCGTTAATTTTTGAATGTGGGGTTTTCAATTTAGATGTGTGTCAATTTCAATACCGAGTAATGTTGTAGAGTTGACAGTATCGATCGTAAAGTTTTTGTAGTAAAAGTTTATTTGTAGAGGTCGTTTTTGATAAGTTTTAAACAGGATTAATTTAGTTTTATTATAGTTCAGCTCTAAATTATGTAATTCTAACCAGTCGTGTATTTTAGTGAATGATGTATTTAATTTTTCGTTTAATTCACAATTGTCTGTGGATGATAGCAAGATAGATACATCGTCTGCAAAGATAATACATTCTTCTTGTAATTGTTGTGGGAGGTTGTTTATATATATAAGAAATAGTACACAACCTAAGACACTTCCTTGAGGAATCGATCCTATAGTCGGGATTTTGTCTGATCTGACTATTTGGATTTCTCCGGTTTCGAAGTTTGTATTCTGAATTTCAACAATTTGTGATCGATTTTCCAAATACGATTTAAACCAATTATGAGCAATTCCGCGAATTCCAGTAGCATAAAGTTTATCTAAAAGTATTTTATAATTTACTCTATCATAGGCCTTACTCATGTCTAGTAGTAGGCCTACGGCATATTTTTTACTATTAATTATGTTAAGTGCTTTTTGAATATATTTGTATATAGCCAAAATAGTAGATCGGTTTTTTCGAAAACCATTTTGGCTATCGTGAAAAATGTTATATTTCTCATAAAAAGAATAAATTTTTTTGGCCATTGCACTTTCAAATATTTTTGCTGATGTGGGCAATAGCGCAATAGGACGATAATTATTGGGATCGGTTATATCGCCCTTTTTATGGACCGGTTTTACTAAAGATATCTTTAATGCATCTGGGAAAGTACCCTCAGTGAACGACTGGTTTATTAAGTACGTGTATGGTATAGTTAATTCAAAAACACAATTCTTTATTAACATAGATGGGATTCCATCTACCCCAAAGCTTTTTTTATTTTTTAAATTCCGTATAAGTGTATATACCTCACTAGTTTCCATAGGACTTAAGAAAAAAGTATTGTTTGCAATGTTGTTAACATTTATATGTTTTTTTAAATTTAAATTTGTACAGGAATTTCCTATTGACGCAAAAAATATGTTTAAATAATCCGCTACAGGTTTCGGTTCACTGATGGTGTGCTGTCCCGATTTTATTTTTAGATTTTTTATTGTCTTAGGTGTATTTTTATTAGTTTCATTTTTTATTATTTGCCACATGATTTGAGTTTTGTTGCCTGTTTTTTGAAATCTGCTTATATTTGCAATCTTTTTAGCGGTATGTACGGTTTTCTTTAATATTTTAGTATAGACTTTATAATGATTTTTTAGTATAACATCTTTTGATTGCGTCGCAAGTAATCTTAACGATCTTTTATTGCGACAAGATAGTTTTAATCCCTTTGTAAGATAACTTTTTTTCATTACTGCTCTAATTTTTAAAGTTTTTAATGGTATACATTTGTCTAATAGGTTATGCAAAGTTTGGATAAATATATTGTAATTTTCATTTACATTATTTTTAGAATCAAGTATATTATTCCATGTTATCTTTTGTAGTTCGGTTTTAAATAGATTTATATTTTTTGTATTAAAGAGTCGTCTTTCTATTATAAATTGCTGGGGTAGGGGGTTCATACCTAATGGTATTTTTAAGAATATTCCTTTATGGTCGGAGAAACCTAGCTCATGTACAGCCACCTGCATATTTTTATTTTTGAAATTTACAAAAATTAAGTCAATACATGTTGAACTATTCTGAGTGATTCTAGTAGCTTCTTTTACGGTTTGATGAAAGTTAAACGTTAACAGTTGGTGTTGAAGAGTTAATTTTGGTTTTTTGTTCGTTAGAAAATCTATGTTAAAATCTCCTCCCATTATTATGCGCTTATTTTTATCTTTTATAGTAATTAATTGTAACACATTTTCCAAGCAATTGTAAAATATATCTGTTTCTCTATTACTATTAGGCCAATATATATTAATTAACAATACATTAATCTTAGGTATTTCTATTGCACATATTTCGAAAATTGATTCTACAGATAATAAGTTTATATCTCGCCGTTCATTGTATTCAAGAGTATTTTTTATCAGTATGCAAACGCCTCCACCTTCGTGCTTTTCACGGCAAAAGAATGATCCTATATTGTAGTTATTGATATTTATTAATTTTAATTTGTCCTTAGATAACCAAGTTTCTGTTATACAGATTACATGTATGTTTGTTTTGTCTTCTATTAACGCTTCAAGAAGATGGGTTTTGTTGTTCATACTACGCATATTCTGATACAAAACACAAAAAACATTACTCGCGAAAGGATTTTTCTCTACTTTTCGTTTCCGTTTCAACCGAAGTAGAGGGCCCGGTTGAAGTTGGTTTGTTTTCCTTACATTGTTCTTTTACTTCTCGTCCATTTATGATCAACTTATTATTTCTAATTATTGCATGCTGACCATTTGCTCTTGCTGTTTGTAGAGCTTTTTTCAATTCTCTTCTAGCGCGTAGATTTTGCTCGTCTAAGTATTCTGTTATACTTAATCCAGTTTGATAAAAATATGAGGCCTTTCCTAGTACATAATTCTTTAACCTTTTACTTGAAAACTCTTAAGAAGCGACAGAGGAAATCAAACCAGGATATTGTTAGCAACAGCGTCTTAACACCTAAAAAAAAGACTGTGGTTCCCAACCCGCCTGCCAAGCGTGTAGCTATGAAAAATATACCCTTTACCGGATAATCTATGGTGATTATGTTTAACTGTGAAATTTGATTGGTAGCAATATTAACGGTAAAAAATTACACTGAATTGCAGCAACAGTTACCGTAGCGCAGTTCGGTAGTCAGCAAACATCGCCTCTCCTGTAATATCAACTCGCATATGTACTGCATATTATATTTTATTAAACTTGACAATTATTAGTGAGGTAGAGATTAATTTATAGTAGTGAATCTTTTTACAAGTTAATAAAGAAGAAGGAGCACTCACTACACCTTAAATGTAAACTTGCTACACTAAAAGGGCGTATCTAATTTCACTATTAGTGGGGAAATGTGAATACTAATGTGACGTAAGTGTATAGTCCGAGTGTAAGCGTTTTAAACAAATAATTGTTTATACGCACAAAAAATGTTTATTTAACATATTTCAATCTGCATACTGCAGGCGTTTTACATACTTAAATCTGTATGTCATAGACGGTTTTCGAGGCTATTTCCTCGATCAAAAATATTATAGAATTATTACAAACTGGCGATCCGTCCCGGCTTCGCACGGGTGATTTCTGGATCTCGACAACAGCGTCACATACCGGCTCCAAATAAATCCTAATAATCTAGGGCACCATACAAACACACTCAAAGAATGGCAACAAAATCAGTCGAGCCGTTTTTGAGTTTTAGCGAAACTAACGGAGATCAATTCAAATTGAAATTCATTTATTTGCCAGAATATATGTGTACAATAAAGCATGATCTTAAATCATATCTAATGGTCCATTTTCATTCTACCACTACATATGGTGTGTAATATTTTACAGGTATATATATGCAAAATTTTTTTAAACAACAAATAAAAACTCGATTGCGTACATACATTTATGTTTATTTATGTTTATAAAAAACTTAATTTATTGGAGTCTAAATTATAATGTCAATTCAAATTGAATTTTATTTATAGAGATGTTCATAACATGTTAAGATTAATATTTTATTATTTTATTAAAAATTGCCATTAAACCAATTGAATAAATGAACATTCATAAATAGGTGTAGAATAAATTTAAATGTATTATCAAGATATCGAATACGTACGTGGTAGAGCCATGCTGCTGCTATGTTATGGCTGCAGCGCAAGTGGGTCGGCTCGACCGGGGTAGGACCAAGCTTTCACAGAATATGTGGTGAGTGTAGAGAACAGGAGGCCCTATTTACTGGTAACGAGACATTCCATCTTAGTTCTCAGGTGTGACAACGCATCATCATTTAAATTCTTAATCAAGGATAGATTTACATATGTGTGTATGGGTTATAGTGTTCACTACCATCAGATGGACTGTGTGCTCACTTACTACCCTTATTCTATGAAAAAATAATTGCACAATTAATTATTATTGAGCCGATAACATATAGTAGTATTCAGAACTAGGTACGTGGTTAGCTACGATGTTATTCTGCGATCATTGCCACAATAAACAACTATAAAAATTAATCAATCAACGCTAAATCATGTGACTGCCGCGTGAACAAACGATTCGATATATCTTTCCAATTAATTTTATAGTTTTCTCTAGTGTTAACTACCGTAAAAGTGATCTTGGCTGACCCCGCAAAGCAGACCAGCTAGAAGTTCCATTCCTCACACGACTATTTTGTGGAATCAGCTATCACCAGCGTTTTTTTGATAGTATTAAGAGACCTTCAAAAGATTATACTCAATTTAAAAAGAGTGGTAACGTATCTTAATTCTAGCTGATCTTGCAGTTCTTCATGGGCGGTGTTCATTTACCATCAGATGCTCATCTGCACATGCTCGAATGGTCGCTCTTTAAAAAAAGTATACTAATTACGCAAGTAAAGCCTAGCCTGACTTTGACTATTTTCTATCGAAAAATTAAAAATAGATGGTGTGCATTGCCTTGCAGAAAATAAAATAAAAGCCACAGAATTACAAATCGGCGTAAAATGATACTGAATACGATGATGAATAAAGTTGATGTGTTATATCGAAATAACTGTCTTTTATTGAACTCCGAGAATAACTTTTTTATTTATTAGGTCCTTACATATGAAATTGGCGTTTTATACGGAAGGAATATAAAGTCAATTTTTTTTTTCGTAAAATATATTTAATTTTTTGCATTCTTTCTCACTTTTGCCATCTAATAGGTAGTTCATTGATCCCTTTACTAAAAAAACTATGGGGGCGAGAATCTGTAAACTCTTTGAAGGCGGTTTGGACTGCCGCATCAGAGTTGAATTTTTTTCCGTGTAAGAAGTTGTCCAAATTCCAGAAAAAAATGGTAATCTGTTGGAGCAAGGTCGGCGGAGTACGGTGGATGTCGCAGACATTCCTCATCTCTACTCACTGCTCATCTAACTTAGTGGTTGTTTGTTAAGCAGTGTGTGGTCTTGCGTTGTCGTGAAGCAGCAGTGGCCTACAGCGATTGACCAATCTCAGCTAGTTCTTCCTTCATGGTTTGCAGTTGCTGATAAAAGATATCTACTGTAATCGTTTAGCCAGATTTTAGAAAGCTGTAGTGAACGACACCGGCGCTAGTCCACCAAACACTCACAAGTAACTTTTTCTGAGTCAATTTTCGTTTAGAGCAGCATTTGGCTGGTTCTACAGGGTTCAGCCATTTCGACGAGCACTTCCGGTTATTATACAGTATCCACGTTTCATCACAAGTAATGATTCGATTTAAAATCCCTTCATTATTGTGTCGGTCGAGCAAAGTAACAGCAGTCGACACGTGTTTGCAAGTTCGATTCACTCAATTGAAGAGGTACCCATGGTTCAAGTTTTTTTACTTTCCCGATTTGCTTCAAGTGGATTAATACAGTTTTATCACTTACCCCGAAGCCTGCAGCTATCTCTGAAGTGCTTTGTGATGGATCCGCTTCCACAATAGCCTTTAATTCATCATTTTCCACTTTGGTCTCCGGTCGTCCACGGGGTTGGTTCTGAAGGCCGAAATTTCCAGAACGAAAACGTTGAAACCAAAAACATACCGTGTTTTCTTTTGCGACACCATCGCCGTACACATCATTAATCCTTCAAGCTGTTTTTGCAGCACTGGTGCCACGGTAGAACTCGTACTCGTAAATATACCGATATTTCATGTTTTCCATTGTGCGGTAATAAGCGACGCCAAAGAAAAAAATAATGAGGAAAAAACAAATGAATTACTGTTTTCAAACCTCAAACGTACCAGCTAATTGAATTTATAAATTTGAATTTGGAATTCTTAACCAAAAAAGAGATATTTCAGATCAAAGTGGTCAGTACGACAAAACGCTTATTTCATATGTAAGGACCTAATATTAGACTGTTTGTCTATATGTTAAGGCTTATCTTCGGTGATGATTTAATCAGTTGTATTACTTAAATTAAAAACATTGTGAACTGTACGAACAGATGAGAGCAATGCAGGAGTTTTCTAGGCTATATTTTATCTAAAAACTTGGAAAAATTTTCCTTGAACTCGAAAAATAAATAAAATAATTGTTCTTTGATGATTAAATTAAACCTAAATGTGACGCCACATTAATAGATCCAACCGAGGCGAAATCGGGGCAGGTCACTAGTATTCAAAATACTCGTAACTTTTTCTATTCCCACCAACACTCGCGACTTACGCTGTAGCTTTGATGTGGACATGTCACAAGAACAAAAGCAAACTAACGTCACTTTGATAGCAGAATAACACTAACGGACAGGCACCAAGCTAATATGTATTCAGTTAAGTGTCCTGTAATTGAATTTCAAATTTTGTTTTCATAGTTAACTTTATGTCAACTTGTATTCAACAAATCAACCAAATGTATGTGTATATATCGCAGGTTAATGGTAAAATCAGGTTTTTGATCGGAAAACTAGGCTCTTTATCAAGAACCAGAAGAAGACAAAATTACTACTAAATTCTAACCTGAAAAATCCTGATTTATATCAAAAACCTGAACTTGTTTAGACTTATGATAAAATTTAAGCTAAGGTTAGATTGGGTTAGGTTATCTAATTGTTTTATTTGTTTAAGGAAATACATAGGCAGCATTAAAGTATCGGGAATGGAATATTTCCACTGTTCCTGTCATATTAAAATCTTTTTAGTTGAAAAGTACTTGGTTTTAAAAATCGAATACCATTTTTTATTTAAAAAAAGATTCTCGGTCTTATCACAAGGTTTTGTCAAATTTGTTTAGTCGTTGAGAAAATAGAATTGACTCGAGAAAATTGAAGAGCGATGATTTATTATGACTTTCTAAGTGGATTAACACAAAAACAGTGTGTTGACCGGATGATTTCTGCATTTGGTGATGAAGCCCCATCTAAAATCACAATTCATCGCTGGTTTGCTGAATTTCAACGTAGACGTGTCAAGCTCAGTGATGATCCCCGTCAAGGTCGTCCAAAAACTGCAGTCACCCAAGAAAACGTTGATGCTATGCGTAAGCTGATTGAGATAGAGCGACATGTGACATACCGCGAAATTCAGGCAACTTTAGACATTGGCATGAGTCAAATACAAATAATCTTGCATGAACAATTAGGTGTAAAAAAGTTGTTTTCCCGATGGATACCGCATTCGCTCTGTGAAGAGCAAAAAGCGGCTCGCGTTACTTGGTACGTCAGAACTCTCGAAAGATTCCACGCAGGATCCTCAAATGCTGTATACAATACCGTATCAGGTGACGAATCCTGGATATATGCGTACGAACCCGAAACAAAAAACCAGTCACGAGTTTGGGTGTTCGGAAATGAGTTAAAGCCAACAAAAATTGTTCGTTCACGGAGTGTTGCAAAAAAAATGGTGGCCACGTTTGTCTCCAAAACCGGCCATGTTACGACTATTCCTCTCGAGGGACAAAGAACGGTTAATGCAGAATGGTATGCTAGCATTTGTTTGCCACAGGTCGTTTCTGAACTCCGTAAAGAGAACTGCAACCGCCGCATCATCCTCCATCATGACAATGCGAGTTCTCACACCGCACACAGAACAAAAGAGTTTTTAGAGCAAGAAAACATAGAATTATTAGACCAACCGCCGTACAGCCCCGACCTAAGCCCTAATGATTTCTATACTTTCCCTAAAATAAAGAATAAATTGCGTGGACAGAGATTTTCATCACCTGAAGAAGCTGTGGACGCCTACAAAACGGCCATTTCGGAGACCCCAACTTCCGAATGGAATGGTTGCTTCAATGATTGATTCCATCGTATGGAAAATTGTGTCAAATTTTACGGAGAATACTTCGAAAAGCAATAAATACATTTTTAAATAGTAATGTTGTGTCATTTCCTTGATTCCCGAAATTTTCAGTGCCACCTATCAACCGACATATTTTACAATAAAACTAAATCAATCTAGGTTTTTGATCAAAAACCAGGTTTTGTCATAAACCTGCGACATATTTATCCTGAAAAGAACTAACTTAGTATATAAAGAATTAGCTATAAAAGAACTACTTTTTTTTTTTACTAAAAATCGGCAACGTACCTGCAATTCCTCTGGTGTTGCAGTTGTTGACAGGTGGCAGTAGTTGGTACCTCCTCCTTGCTCCTGCTCTTATATGTGTGTGTGTGTGTGTGTGTGTGTGTGTTTATAGGATGAGGGTGACAAACGAGCACACAATCCATCTGATGGTAAGAGGTTGCTGTGGCCCATGGACATCTACATCTATCTTCGATTATGATTCAAAATGCAGATCCGTTGTCTCCGTGACGACTAAGATGGAATGCCTCGTTTCCATTAAAATGGGATCTTCGGTTCTCTACACTCACCATACGAAACACAGAAGCCTTAAGCTGCTATTTTAAGCTAGTATTCTGTGAGAGCGTGGTCCTTCCCCGGTCGTGCTACAACTATACTACTAATAGCTACAGCTATACTACTAACATCTACCACGTATTTAAACTTACTACTATTATATTGCCAAAGCACGGCAGGCTATTCATATATAAATATTTTTAATGGAATTTGATAACAATGTTTTGGGCCGCGGGTTCGATTCCCACACGCAACAAGTATTGATATGATTTGACCGAGGATAGACAAAAGGGGATGAAAGTGTCTATGGGTCGAACCATGCAATCAGGTGGATTGTAGACATATTCGTATCAAAATATTGTGTTATGGTTACCTTCAAGGTTTAGCGATAAAAAAGTAAAAATTCAAACAACATTATAAAACAATGTTTTACAAGTCGGACGATGTTTAACAGATTTCGATCCCGGTTAAATCTTTCAGATACTACTTTCAAAGAAATTATATCCATAATCGAAAACTCTTCGAATCCCTTTGAACTTAAAAGCTGTTTTTTGTGCTGAGGTTATTACCGAAGTTGTTTATTTATTTATTTATTTTAATTTATTTATTCATTATTGCATTCCTTAAAATAAACAAAATACAAAGGGCGGACTTAATGCCTTGAGGCATTCCCTACCAGTCAACAAAGTTTGAAAAATTTATTTCGCCATCATCAAAAGAAAAATGACCAGGCGCTTGACGGATTACCGAAAATCAATATTTAAGGCTAGCTGAGAGGTGTTACCATATGCTATACTATTTCTCATGAATCTAGCTATAATATACAATAAGAACTTTTCAAATCGGACAGGTATTTTTAGAGATAAGCGTGTTTATATATGTAACTGTATAAAAGTATTGCTGCGAACGAGCAGATCGAGTTTAGGCTATCACATATTTATTTAAGAAAAAAATTACACGTAATAGAACCCCGCTACATCTACAATATGGTTGGTATGCAGCACGAATGGTTCGGCTCGACCGTGGAAGGACCTTGCTCTTACAGAATATTAGTGTTTTGTATGGTGAGCGTAGGGAACCGAAGAGTAGGACCTTTTTTGGAAAAGAGCCATTCCAATTTATTCCTCAGGGGTGACAACGCATCTGCATTTAGATTCTTAATATATGTAGATTTCTATGAGTCTCAGCATCCACTTACCATCAGGTGCACTGTGTGCTCGTTTGTCACCCTAATTCTACTACTAGAATATTCTCCTGTACTGTGGAGGCAATTATTATGATATAAAATGTAAATTGCGAATAGAGAAACATCGGAATTCAGAACAATTATTTTACGTCATACCAATACTTGTTGCGTGTTATAAATAGGAAACTATTAAAAACAATGTCAATACTAAAAAAAATAGTCAAGTAGTTATCAAAATATTATAAACAACTTGCATATTGGAGATTGTGCTCAGGAATCGCATAAACCTATTTCCCCCTCTCCCTTCCACTAACGGACAACCAGACGTTTGTCTGTTCTCCACCCTTTCGTTGTTGACTTACCATGCATTAGAACCAAATGGTTCGCTACATCGTTCGTCATGCATGTCTTTCCATCCGATTACAATGTGGGTGTCTTCAAGGCAAAAGTGAATAGGCTTTTGTTAAGTCAGTGCGCATCACCATCTTAGTCTACATCACCACTTACTATCAAGTGGAATTGTAGTTAAATGCTGGCTTACAAAAAAAATACTATCAAATTGTCCGTTATCTGTTCAATTAATGTCTGAAATAAAATCAACAAAATTTCAGCAAAAATTTTGTTTCGGTTGAGGTCATTAACTAAGCCTAACACAACTGGTATAAAGAAAGATTTATAGTCTTTTCGCTGCCATTTTAGTCTTTTTATTATTGTCCTCGTAACAACAAGGCTATAAATTATTCCGCCTTCTGCATAAAATACTTTACACAAAGAGTAACCGTTTAAATTTGTTCTTTAAAAATTCTTTTTTTTTTTCTATGTTTTACGCCAAATCTATACACTATGAATCAAATTAAAATCTCTGTTTGTAATATAAAAATAACTGGCATTCTACAGCTCATGATGTTATTTTCATGCTTATTAAGTCATGCAAATAACCACGTGATAAAAAAACATGACAATTTTTTAAATTATTGTCTGTTTGGCCAAAAAATTTAATTTTTTTTATCTGTGGGCTAATTTTGGTAATGGTTAAACCGATTGCGGTGAAACTTTACGAACACACTGAAATGCCAGAAGTGACTTATGCTATATTTTATCTGAAATTATGCAAGATATTCTTTATATATTTTATCTGAAAATATGCAAGATATTCTTCATATATTTTATCTGAAAATATGCAAGATATTCTTGTAAAATCGAAAAACTTATGAAATAAACGGTTCACATAATGATTTCTTATATTTACGCGAAGACTACACATTAAATGAAACTAATTTTTACGGATTTTATCGCGTTTAATTTAACTTTTAATTTCCTGACGTTTCGGGTGCCATGGTCCCGGGGGGGGGGGGGGACTGAGGTGTTTGATATCCCGACGTCATAGTTAGCCCGGCTACCTTCAGTTTTTGAACATCAATTTTTGGTCCGCTCTACGCACACTGAACTTACAGTATTTTGATGTCTTGCAGTGGTATGCTTGGGTTTGGATTTAATTTGATTAATTATAGGATCCCAAGTAGTTGGCAGCACCCATCCATCTTCTCTATTGAAATTAGGATGTTTTTTAATTTCAATAGTCTCGCGAATCATCCTTGAAATCGGTGTTCTTTTGAGAGGGTTTGTGGTCTATCAAATCTAATGTAATGGCGGGGGCGATCTAAAACATGTTCACACACTGCAGACTTCGGTGCTTCAAGTCAGTTATATTTTCTTTCACACGGATTAGATCTTTTTGTTTGTCCTATGTATTATTGCTAATGAGGCAATCTATGGGGGAGGTGTGTTTTGCGGTGGACTTTTGATAGGTGGTTAGGAATATATAGATATCAAATGGCAGTTTTATATGCAAATACATGGTATTACAATATAAGCTATACTGGTAAATAAACTTTACTGCCACGCATTTGATAGTATTTTAATTAGAAAGCTTGTTAATTAAAGCTGCAAAATAACGGCGATGAAATTGCTGGTATCAAACGATAGTTACTATGAAATAAATTGCACAATACAGAATACATGTTTCTACATTTATTGCAGAATTTATCAACATTAACCAAATTAAAAAAAATATAATAGTAGTTTATAAGTATCATATTTTATATATTAAAATCTTTCTTTATTAAATCTAGCCCGACAATAAATCACAAAACTATAGCAAAATAATATGTTTGATTGCAAGAATATTATGGTCGTTATTGTAAAATGACGTTTAAGGACTGATTTTACAATTATTAAAATAAGTTATTTATGTAATACTAACAACATAATTAAATTAAAAATTACAGTTATGTTGAAATAGCAATGCCTGTATAATTTTATTTTTTAACGTTTACTTAGCATTGTTCTTGATTATTTACTAAACTATTTACTTTTCTACTTACCTGCTTATATACTTGACACTAAGTTAGATAAAAACAGAAGGAAACTGTATAAATTGCAAATATAGTACATGTACATTGTAAAAGTATTGTAATTACCACCACAGGGCGGAGACCTGTCGTCTTGAAGTATACGCGTAAAGCCTTCCTTAAGCACCAATCTTTCACAATATAACATTGAGGCGTAATACTTAAACATAACGTACATTAGTTATGTCATATTGTGGTGAGAAAATAGGTCATTATTATTGAAATATTATTATATATAGTACGATAAGCTTTGAGAGAGTATAAAATCAGAATGCTGAATCTAGTATTGCAAAGAACTTGTGACTGAATAATGCATCAAATTGATCATCTATCAACATCTAGCAAGGAGTAATTCTTTCTTACATTATTTTTAAATTTAAGTCATGATCGCACAAACTTAAGCCAATATAAATAAAATTAATATTTTACATAAGAACGACCCTATTAAATTATTGGGACAGAATACGACAACGCTTAAAATGATTATAATGATTATAATGTTTTTGAAGACCACCATGGTGTTCTTCGCATTTAATCAACTTTATCAGCATTACTTTCATCAGCGATGCTATATCGTGATAGAATGAGATCGTTTTTAATCGAATTCTATCTTGGAAGGTTGATGGAGTAATTTATATTCAAAAGACTGTCTGTGGTTTACACTAATTGACTTAAATATTCATGAAATACTAAATTAACAAGATTTTTAGTACAATGTTAAATAACTTTGAACTTTTTTTTTTTTGAAAATAGAACAAACACAGAGAAAACTTTGATTTTTGTATAAGTAACTATCTTATAGCAGAAGGATGTTAAGGAATCTTTAGAAAAGTAAGATGTCTAAAGATATGTTATTTTTTATTCCTATAAGACAAACAAAGAACGGTCCTCGTGTGGCAACCTCGTACGCGTAAGCAAAGTGTTTAACGGCTCCCCCACTAAAACAAGTGACAAGCTGGTAATACATATATATACAGGTATTGGATGGATGCAGGAAGCTAAGTAGTGTGTTCAGCAGTAGACTTTTGAAGGGCTGTAATGATGTACATACGACAAACATCGTTACTCACTTTTGATGAACTTTTATTTAATTTGTTTATCTTAATACTTTAATAAAATTAATCATAGTCAGAACTAAAATATTTAAAAAAATATTTACGAGACTACAGTTTTTAAGAATGAATAATTCGAGATAAAAGGGCCTGTAATAATCAGAATCCGTTTCGTTTTTTATTTAGTTGTTTCTACAAATCAAGAAGGCTTATGCAACTTATAAAGTGGAGTTATAAGCAGTAGTCATTTCGAAGACTTTTTGATCCCCTTTTTTAATAAATCAGCTCGTGACAATTCAAAATGATATTCGTTATGTAATCATTAGGAACAAACACGTTCTAGTCATAACAATTACTCAACTCCAAAGTTTGTAAGTAATACATTCATGAGGCATCGTATACGCGTTTATAACAAAGTCCTCGAAAACATACAAATTACCAAGTTCAAATTTATTATTATAAACAAAAACTGCATAAAAGGATTAGCGTGTAGAACTTAAACACATAAAAAATGCAGACCTATGATAATATAATTTAGAAAATGAGCTTAATAGAAGTCAGTTATTTCAATATTACGGACATACAATTCAATTTTATTTCCATGTATAGATAAATTAATATATGATTGATAATAGGCTCTGGAAATGAAGTTATTGCTTCCAATCTGTTTCTTAAATTAGTTTTGTACAATGTATCTATATTTTTCTATTTTTTATCGGTTTTATTTTGTATAATGTTACTGTGGAAGAAAGTCCTGCTGGGTTTTTTGCTGGTTTTTCCCAGGACAGAAGTTTTTTTCGAACCAGTGGTAAAAATAAAAAAATTCTTTGAATAAAAATTACTTCTTGTCTATTTAAAAAAATATTCTATTCTATTCTGTTCTGTCCTATTCTGTCATATTTTGTTCTTTTCTCTTAAATAAATTCTATACATTTTCATTCCAATCCAGTTCATTTAAATTCCATTGCATTCTATTCCGATCTCTTGTATTTGATTCTAATTTCTTACTTTCTATTCCATTTCCTTCTATTCAGTTCCATTCTATTTCATTCCAATTCGTTCTATTCTATTTTGTACCATTCTACAGGGTTATTTTTAAAGAGTATTCAAAGTTTAAGCTCAAGTTCCAACATATAAATAATCATATATACCGTTATTGCAGTTTATGAAAATACGAGTCAATAAGGCTGCTACTTATATTCGAAATTATTCTAAATTGAATGTGAACTATGGGCAAAAACGTTTTTGCCTACCGATCGACCCTTAAAAACGTGTGCGAGCGCAGTAAAATCAGTTAAAATAATGCATTACCACGCATTTTGAATTTAAAAGATAAAAAGGACAGAATATTTGAGATTTTTTGTCATTTATTTTTTTGTCCATTTGCCTATATTAGTTATTCTGAACCTTCTCTGCAAATTTGACCGGTTATTGCAAAATAACTATTCTATTTTACTGTTTAACATAACCTTACTTCCTTAGGAAGGTTCTGTCGGGCAATGGATTGCTGTACAGGGATTTGTACGCAAGTCTTATTGCAGGCCAACCTGTGATCACGTAACGAAACATTTTACTGGCGTTTATTTGTTGGTTTCTGGTAGGTACCAACGAGCGACGCAACCATTTTAATTCCATATGGTTGTATTCATTTCCTCTTTAAAAGACAGACTAGGTAATAACCACTCTTTTAATTAGGTATTCAGGGGTGACGCATCTGTAACTTTCTACGTAAAAATTCCTATTGAAATTTAATTAATTACACTATTTCGAGTTTGCTAAAGCAACATGACCACCTGTGTCAGTCATTGATTTTAACTGGCCTACACAAATGACCTAAGAATGTACAGACAGATGGATTTTAGCTTGTATGTGTTACTTTAACGTTTAAAAAATAAGTATATTATTTCTTTTTTATCAACTCACTGCTTGTCTCTCACGATGCATGAGAGTTTTGCTATAAAAGCTTAGCAGGCGAAATGGCGACACTATAAGCTACCGGACAATGCTGCAAGTACAAAACGTCTCACACCTTTAGCTGAGCAACAGTAGCCTAATGGTAGGTTGTGGACTTCAAACTTAGACTTTTTTGAGTTCAAATCATTCATTTCAATACTGTTGTGCCACTTCTAATATAAGTTACCAGTATTTAAAATAAAAAATAAAAACCTTTCACTCTGCTACCTGTCTTTATTTCTACATCTTACGTACGGCGTAAACGAGGTGGTTATGCCGCCATCAATAGGAAGCCATTTGACCCTTCTGGCATTTCACGTAGTTGCCTTTTTAACTCCAATAGGTAGAAATAGGGCGTGGAATACTTTTAAACACGAAAATCCTTAAAATGTAGAAAAATAATTAAAATATAGCAAAAGTGTAATACAATAAAAGGTAATTAAACAAAAGGGTTACTTTCAATAACTATTATTTATAATCTATATTGAATAAAAAAAATTCTGTTTCTGTTTCAAGGTACCCAAAAAATTTTAGTTAGTAGTTAGAAAAACAGTACTGTGAGATAAAAAATGTAAAAAACTGTTTTAAAAATATAATATTATATATTTTTCGAAGTATTACTATTGAGAGAAATTAAATACTCTGTTTGTTTAGTAGTAGTAGTAGTTCTATACATTTCCTTTAAACCAACAATGTTAATTGTTTGTTTTTTTTTTTAATTCGAATCTACGACTTTTGAGTTTCTCAGTCCGTGCCTTACTAACCATTATTCTACTGTCGTTTTAAAACTTTAATTATATGTTTAAGTAACGTTATATAAGGTATTAAGGCGACTGGTCTTTGCTCGAAATTAGAAAAAAAAAATCGTTTTATCAGGGATGAAACCTATTTACTTTTATTTTTAGTATTTAGTTGGAAAGTAATTCGAATATAAAATTTCATCTAATTCGCTAGAACTGTTTTCGAAAACCGATTATATATAAATAAATATACATATGTACAAGAATTGCTCATTTAATTTAGAGGATAAATAAGAAATTTCATCCGAATTTGGACAAATTTTGCATCCAACAAAGCTTCAAATAAAGCAGAATAAAACGATCAGCCGGCCGCCCCGGCTTTGCCCGATTTGAACAAATCAATATATAGCCAGTGACCATCCGCAATAATGTAACACAAATTGTGAAAGAATTTTTTAAATAGGTGCAGTGGTTCCGGAAATTACCCTCATACAAACTCTCGAATTCGCATTTTTTATAATATTAGTATAGATTAATAATCACAAAACAAAATAATAATAGCAAAAAATTATAAAAAAATTAGACAAAAATCTTGTTGAATATTCAGTAATATCTCTTCTTTCCTTTTTCTACCGACTATGAGGAGGTAATCAATTCCACTGTATGTTTTTTTAATGTGTGTTACCTCACTACTTTTTTCTGGGTGAACCGATTTCGATGAATCTTTTTTATATTTGATTTGATTGAAGTCGGTAGTACAGAATTTTTAATTTTAGATTATGTTATGTAATTAATTGATTAATATTGTATAGTCTTGGTTTAAGTGCGTGCTACACAGTAAGACTTATAATACATTCCATTTAACTTCTGTAAAATATAAAATATAAAATATATGTCATTTTAAATTTTGTAATAAGTTTAATGTATCGATACGTTTGGTGTTCCGAATAAAATAAATAAATAAAAAAATGTATTGTGGGTCTTTAACCTGGTACAGAGGCTGTTGCAAATAGCAGAATAACCACCAACTGTAAATCAATATACTATATTACATCTTCTTTTTTAAACTAGTTAATCTAAAACTGCCCATGATAATTATAATTAGACTAAAACTTACATTTAGCTGACGTACAACAATGGAGTTTAAGCTAAAAGCTGTTTCATAGAAAAAGTCCCGTGGACAATATTATGCGAACTGAAATGTCTGTAACTGTAAATGTCAAATTAAGAGAAGGCTACGGCTTCGCAGCTATGGGCCTTCGTTATTGAAAAAAAAAACTCTTCTTTAAATCCAACACTATCTAAAAACATGTTTTGTAATAAGAACGTATGGTTTGCCCGCCTCCGAAGGTCCTTATTGATGTCAATTACACTTGCGATCCAAGTGTAAGTGACATCAATAAGATTCGATTGGTACACAAAGCTTGAGTACGGTTGAATTTTACTACAAGCCTGAATTTATATTAAGATTTCAAATAATTTGTTTACGACAGAATCATCTCATTCAAGATTATAAGGACCTGACGCCAAGTTGATTAATTAACAAAATTTAAGTATATTTTAATTTAAGCGTATTCGCTTAGAATTCTGAGAAAGTTAGGATTGTAAAGATAACTTTAAATAACCAAATGAAAACAAAACATCATTACTGTGTGCTCAATATGTGAATTATATAAGGTCGCCAGCCCTAATACATAAAATAATACCCTACTTTATTAGGGTCCCGAATACTATAACTACTACCTACATAATATATATTTACCGTGTAATGGCGGTGTAAGAGTATCCACATATCGTCCCGTGGGTGTCGTGAGAGGCAACAGAGGGAAATAAGCTAGGAGATGGGCAGAAGCATCTTTCTGATAACAGGAAAATTATAAAAAAACTGCCGTTTGCAACTCGCTCACCAAGGGTGGTAACTATTGCAATAAAATATATAAATGGGGTACATGATTAAAGGAACAAAGAAATAGCCCCTAGTTTGGGCAAATAAATATTTTTATCGCAATTTTAAATTAAGTGGTACGTATGGAGAGCATAATGCAGTTTGAAAAACTAGCTTGGAAAATCCAAAAGTTCACGCATCATTAGTGGTTATTTATTTTAAGAAAATAAATTAATTGTATTTCAGATTTAAAATATGTTATTTACGTGTTTTAATTTTAGCGCTCTAATATTTTAACAGTTAGTTTCACTTACAGGGAAAAAAATAATGTTGTTTACCATAATAAATCGATTACACAACGTATAAAATTGATAAAAGCTGTATGTTACATTTTGTTCTTTGTCTATCAAGGACCAAACAAAATATGAAAACGACTTTAAATTTTTAATAACAATAAAACTTATAAAAGTGCGCGTACTAGGCTATTTATGTGAAACAGGGAACCAGTTGAACCCGGTTTCGATACGTCAATTTTTTCAGGAATTTTGGTGACCACATACAAAATCAATATCCGAACGTCCACTTAAAATTATTTTCTAACTTTTTTTTTCAAAGTAGCAATAAAAAATGGTTTTTTAGAAAATTAGATGATTAGATGGATTAATTAGCGTTTTCTTGATATACATCATAACAGCTCTTCAAAAGTCCACTACTGAACATAGGCCGCCCCAAAGGAATGCCACAAAGTACGGTCCTGAGCCACCTGCATCCATCGACTTCCTGCATATCTTACCAGGTCGTCACTCCATCTAGTGGGGGGACACCCTACACTTCGTCCGCCGGTACGAAGCTGCCACTCGAGAATCTTTCTTCCCCAACGGTTGTCGGTTCCCCGAGCCATATGGCCGGCCCATTGCCACTTCAGTTTACTAATCCGTTGGGCTATGTCAGTTACTCTAGTTCTACTGCGGATATCCTCATTTCTAAGTTTATCACGCAGAGAAACTCCGAGCA
The DNA here is from genome assembly GCA_963668995.1 of Parnassius mnemosyne. NCBI lineage: Eukaryota > Metazoa > Arthropoda > Insecta > Lepidoptera > Papilionidae > Parnassius > Parnassius mnemosyne. Next base: position 28,397,841 of record CAVLGL010000086.1, read on the forward strand.
TAGCCCTCTTCACAGCTCTCTGAGCGACCCTGAGCTTCCTCATACGGCCAGCTGTGAAGGACCACGTCTCAGTTCCGTAAGTCATCACTAGAAACACGCACTGGTTGTACAGTCTTGTTTTCAGATTTTGAAGTATACCTGACGAGAAGATGTGCCGTAATTTCCCGAACGCTACGCAAACGAGTTGAACTCATCGATTGACCTCTCGGTCGAAGTTGGACTTACCTAGTCGGACTATTTTTCTCAGGTAAACATACTCGTCAACAACTTCGAGCTTAGTGCTCCCAACAACTACCGGCATAGGTGTGACATGGACATTAAACATGATCTTTGTTTTGTCCATGTTCATCCTAAGACCTATTCGTTGGGAAACACTATTGAGGTCATTGAGCATGGTGCTTAGGGCCTACCATAAGGACTATATCGTCGGCAAATCGAAGGTGAGTGATGTACTCGCCATTGTTGTTAATACTGTATCGTTTTCAGCCCAGAAGCTTGAAAACATCTTCAAATGCAGCGGTCAAGAGTTTCGTGGATATCACGTCACCATGTCTTACACCTCTCTGCAATTGGATTGGTTTTGTACTCTGGTTCTGTACTCGGATAGCCATCGTAGCCCTACTGTACAAGCACTTCAGCACTTCGATATACCGACAGTCAACTTGGCATCGCTGAAGGGACTGCAGCACCGCCCAAATTTCGACGGAATCAAAGGCTTTCTCATAGACCACATACGTCAGACATAGTGGCAAATTGTACTCTTCGGATTTCTGTACAATTTGCCGAAGGGTATGTACGTGGTCTATGGTGTTAAAGCCCTTTCGAAACCGCCTTGTTTGGAAGGCTGGAAGTCGTCAAGATTGCGCGCGAGACGATTCGTAATGACTTTAGAAAACAGCACGTAGACGCGGCTCAGAAGGGAAATCGATCTGCAGTTCTTCAAGAGAGCGTTTTCGCCGTTCTTGAAGAACAAGACCACCGCACTTCTGCTCCACGCCTCCGGTGTAATGCCACCATGGAGTTCAGTGTACCTCTCACCATTCGGTGATCGCTGCCGGCTTTCACCCTCGCGATCACTGAGACATCACTGAACAGTTGTCGTCTGGTGGTCATAATGAAGGCAATCTCATTTTTTATCGAACCGTCGGGGCTCGTCCAGGTCCATTTCCTGTGGAGCCGCTTCTGGAAAAAAGAGTTCATCATAAGCAGTCCCTCTTCCCTTGGTTTCCGTTGCCCTATTCCGAAATTCCCAACTTTCAGCTCACCGTTCTCTCTAGTGCCTAGTTTTGCGTTGAAGTCTCCCATTAACACCGTATAGTGGGTTTTGGAGGAATGCATGGATCTAGAGATATCCTCATACATTTCCTTCACCTCCTCATCGGGGTCTGCCGAGGTTGGTGCGTAAACCTGTATGACCTTCAGCGAATACCTTTTGGTGATTCTGAATAAAAGGTACGGAACCCTCGTCGACACACTCCTAATCTTTACAACGTTGTTAACGAGAGACTTGTGGACGATAAATCCGACACCTCCTTGGGGCAGATGGTCGCCCTCCCGGTTATAGAACAAGTTGCCGGATTCGAGGATTATCGGGTCCTCTTCCTTGCTCTTCGGACTTCGGATAATCCTATGACATCAAAGCGCAACTTGTCTATCTCTTCTTCCAGTTCCAGAATTTTCGCGTCAGTCCTCAGGGTGCATGCATTATAAGTTGCCAGGTCGAGTCGTCGTAGGTGGCAACCGAACCTCCACCGGAGATTCTTAGTACCCCCTGCCCCGCCGTTACCATGGTCGCCACCGTAGCCAGGAATAGGGCCGCGGGGACTGGGGGCCGTCTCTTCGTTACTTTCATGGGGGGTATATTGCCATAGTTGCAACGCTTGGCAAGCGGGTTGGCAACCGCGGTTTTTTTTTATTGTTGTTTTGCTGTTATGAGAAAGATGCTGCTGCCAATCCTCTGTCTCAGTTTCCCTCTGTCGCCTTTCACCACACCCACGGGAAGATATGGGGTAGTGAGCATTCTTACCCGCGACTACACGGGGTCTTGATATACGGCTACTTATAAATTATCGTATAAGTGCAATATGGTATAACCATCCAGTCCAGTCACTTTAGCATAAAAAGGAGTCAAACTCGGAATGAGAGATAATAAGTTAAATTTTTGTAGATACCTTCATTATAGCGTTCTAAAATTTGTCTCAAAAGTCTTATAACGTTTGATGTTTGCATCGTAAGTTATTCAAGGTCAAAGATAAAAAAAACATTTACATGTATTCACGGTACGGAAAGAAATTTATATTTTTAAAGAAATGTTTTGCAACTATTTAAAGACAATACATTAGCGATGGATCTAAAGCACTTTTTTGGAGAATGATTGCTCTCTGAAATTTCACTGAGGATCCCCAGATTATGATGCCATAGCTGAAAACCGAGGACACGTAGCCTCCTATCACGGGATAGGAGGCACTAACGTAGCCTCTGTAGACAGCGTTTCCGTCAAGCATTTTAATGCACTTAACGTTCCAATTTATTACAACAATATGTGCCTTCCAATTTAAATGTTTGTCAATGGTCACTCCTAAAAATTTGTAACTGTCAACTGTATCAATTTTGGAGTCGTTATATTTTAGTGTAAGTGATGGGGCATTAGAATTGTAAGAACTATATTGTATATATAATCTTAAGTTTTTAATTACGACAGACGTTTAATTTCTTGACCGAATAACTCAATAACTGATTTTTTAGCCCAACCCAGGATTCGAACTCGGGTTTTTATGATCAGCAGTCGCGTTTACGACCACTAGACAAGCGAGGTTACACACAAAAGTATTACACCTGTCTGAAAGGTACACCTCATATGCACCGAATCCATGTCAGTTTCATGTGGACAACATGTTGGACTGTAATGTTTTATAGCAAGTTATATTTTAAAAATATGTAAGATAATATCACGTATAATACTGCTGAGCTAAAAGTTTATTATCGAACAGCGACAGTGATTCCAATATATCTGTATCCTCTAACTTAGCATGTGATACCGATACAGGAAAAGATTAGGTCTTATATAGAATTTTGTTGTAGAGCCTCATACTTATCAGTATCCTATTTGGAAACGAAGTAGTTGGGTTTATATATACATATAAGTGGTTGCTGTAGCTCATAGACATCTACTTTTAACCTCGTTTGCGTATCAAAATGCAGATGCGTTGTCACCCGTGAGGACTAAGATCGAATGCCTCTTTTCCATAGGGCAAAGGGTCTCCGGTTCTCTACACTCACCATACGAAACACAGCATTGTTAAGCTGCTATTTTACGCTGATATTCTGTGAGAGCGTGGTGCTTCCCCGGTCGAACCGACCCATTCGTGCTACAACTATACTACTAATATAGCTGCAGCATGGCTCTACCACGTATAAAATTAGATCTGTCAGTAAAATAAGAAAAATCTAAATTTTATAATACGACACGCGTGGACCGCCAAAAATCTGTCGGCAAGTACGAACCTGTCGCGGGGCGAACAGATTTCTTTTCGATTTTGCCTTTCGGTCCGATTGCAGTTTGAGACGTACCAATTAAAGTCATGCTAGACATAGTTTAACGTGTTCGCTGGAGTAGTTCCGCTTCATTTTGGATTCTGAAAAATGTGCTAAAAATATAAAGAGGAGATGCGGGTGGCAAAGCATTAATTTGGGAAAAGGCTTTTAACATATATGTCGCGCTGTGCAGTGCCCGCACCTTCTCATATAAAAAAGTTGCTCGAATGAAACTGCAGCTCGGATTGATTATAACTACGAAAACTCATAATTTTGTCCTGATCTAGTTCATTGCGAAATTATATTTTTTTTATGGGCTAGGGTGACAAACGAGCACACAGTCCACCTGATGGTAAGTGGTTGCTGTAGCCCATAGACGTCTACATCTATTCTCGTTAGCGAATCAAAATGCAGATGCGTTGCCACCCGTGAGGCCTAAGATGGATTGCCTCTTTTCCAGTAAAAAGGCCATACGAAACTTAACGAACGGTATTCTGTGAGAGCGTGTTCCTTCCCCGGTCGAGCCTACCCATTCGTGCTACAACTATACTACTAATATAGGTGCAGCATGGCTCTACTACGAATAACCCTACAAGGCTCAATTTTTTTTGTTGCTAATAAAAATATATGTGATGTTGTTAGTGATGAGTACTTAGGAAAAAATAATAAAAAAAACAAAACCCAATATTTTACTAGAAAATCAGTCTTTTATTTCAGTTCCATATGTGGTACACTGAGCCTTAACTATAATTTTTTGTAATTGAACTAGAACTTTACAATTATTTTAGGAACATGTTACCATTTGAATTATGTTGAAGTGTACTTAACATATTTAAATAAACATATTACAAAACAATTATAACAAAACAAAATAACTTTTTTTTAATTACCTATTGGTGAAAGTTTCTGAAACTATTATCATCTTTATTGAGGCCTTGGTTGGTCAGGTTGCCTTTTTTGACCCCAAATTGGAAAATGCTCAAACCCGTCACACCTGACTTCACGAGGGGTTAAGATTGCCGTATTCGGCTTCATTTTCTTTATTTTCATGTGATCAGGCAAACTGACGGTCTGCCTCTTTTCTTAGTGATCAATGGCACACACATGACTTTTTCCTAGGTGAAATTTGAAGTCTTTTAGCTTTAGTGGGGTTGACGTTTGCTTTTGCTCCCCAGTTCTTCTGTACAGTAATAAACTATTTATTACAAAAACATCAAGAAGATGATAAAATAGCTTCAAATACCATTTTCTTGTCCTTATTTATATTTTATATTTTCTCAGGAACGAATCTAGTAGGTCTACACCTATACATATGCTGGTTATATACTTTTTATAATTTGGGGACAATCTACCTATATATGTTTCTTCTGTTTCTTGCAGTGCCTCTTTACTGATTGAATTGGCTCTTGGCCCACGAAAGACGATGATAAGACATCTAGTTTGTTATCACACCACATCACTGTTACAATGTCTGTACCATCAACATTTGCCACCCATTTCTCAGAAAAATCTCTACCTTATCTTTTTTTTAGATCCTTTAGGGAAGGGATTTGAAACCAAACGACCTTTGTTCACAGTCCCCAGCTATAAGATTTCTTCTTTGGCCAAATGTGAAATCAATTGTTTTTCCTGGGTATGCACCTAGCTAAGAGTACAGCGATATTTGAACTCGCTCCCAAGTCTGGCTCACTTGAATGCCTTAGTTCTGGATCGTTCTCCATTCCTGAAAAAAATTCAATATCGTAAGCAAAGCCACGATCATCGCAAAGAACCAGAACCTTACTTTTGATGACAGACGCAGAGCCATGTTGTCTTGTTCTGTTAGCAAAAGCAATACTCACGGAAGTCGATGATCGTCTCGTTTCACGTGAATGTCTGTTGTCATCTGAGGTTCTTGCTGAAATCACAACTGAAGTACTAGGTTGAGGGCTTGTCATTTGCTGCTCGCTCGATAAATAAACAGTTTCGTTAGCGGGAGACAAACTGAGATGTTTCTGGGGTAATATTTCTATATCAGTAAGGGATTCAGAGAAAAAACTGACGGTATACTGAATTTCTTCTACGTCTTCATCACTTTCAGCTTCAGAGAAGTCTTCGCTATCTTCACTCCCTGATAGTATACGTAAGGAATCTTCAATATCTTCATCATGCAATCGTTTGCACGACATAATCTGTAGTAAATAAAAGTATTCATAAGTACACTTCTTCCTAAGTACGTATTCGTAAAAAGGAAGGCTAAAGCTCAACGCACCGTTTGTGGAACACAGATAAAATTACAATTTATCAATAGATATAATACAGTAGTAGAAAAACTAACTTACCTCTGCCAAATAAACACTTTCTTACAATACGTCATATTTTTTCCCGGATCAAAACCTTAATGTATTTTATTATTTATTTAATTTACGCAAACGTCAAACGCAAACCTTAGGTATAATTTTCACCGTTTACTGACAGTAATCAGATCAATAAAGACATTTATACGCAATTATTGGCGTTATATCATTGTTATATTTGCGGCGTGTCACTCAAAAACCATGAGATGTCGCTGCTAGTATTTCATAGAGTTGTAGGAAGCATTAAAGTGGTTGTCCCGTATATGACACTGAGTGCTTTGTAGGGATAATTTCCCTGTTTTCTTCTCGAAAATAGGATCAAAAGTTTTAATATTTTTTAAGAATATAATATATGAAGGATTGTGGCAATGTCTGTATGTTGTTCTTTAATTTTTCATGTTCGTTAAATTTGTGCGGCGGTATTACTAAACAATTTTAGTAAATAGCGTTGCTTGTTGGAGTTTTGGCGGAAAATTGACCGCTGGTTAATTGCTGTTCCTATTTTATTATTGAATAATCGTTTGAAATAGGTTTTGGTACGTAAAAGTGGTGCGATTTTATGTATCAAGTGTCAACGTAGGTATGTGAACTATTCGTGGGTACGATGAAACAAGTGCTCCAATAATGATGTTAAAATAGGGTGGAAATAATTAATTTTAAGAAAAATATATATCAACATGGCAGATGTTACATTTCTCTCATGTATCCAATAAGAAAACAGATGAATACGTTTGTACGGACTAAGCGCCGCCTGGATGTCCTCTTATATGAATTAAACTCATCTGACGAAATGTGTCTTTTTGAAGTATATAGGCAGTGAAAACAACATCAATCTTTATTGTTGTCATAAATATTTTACTGTCGAAATAAAAAAGAAACGTCAATGGTAGTCTCCTGAAAATATAAACGGATTTATTACTAGCCTGAACCTACTCGTATTTGTTTAAGCCTAAGTATACTTCAGAGCCTTTGGATTTGATAACCGTTACCGTTAAAGCCTACTAATGAACATAAGCATCCCCATAGATTACCTACTAGGGGGGGATATTCGCCATAGTTGCTCTGCTTGGCATGCGGGTTGGCAACTGCAATTTTTTAAATTTAGTCGTTATAAGAAAGTCGCTGCTAACCATCTCCTGATTTGTTTCCCTCTGTCACCTGTTACGATACCCACGGGGTGATATAGGGGAGTAGATTCTTACACAGCCACTACACGGTAAACGTTATACAATAAAAGTAACCACTATTTTCATTTTTATTTATCCAATAGAGAAATCCAATAGAAAAGAAAATTAACAATAACGAACGTATATTATAGAAATTGTGGTGTTAAAGATATTACGCTAAGTGGCATTTCCGCTGGCTTTAGATAGCACTCTATTTAGAAAGCTTGCTAATTAAAGCGGTGGCAAGGCGATGAAATTACTGGTATCAAACGACAGTAAATGTTAATGTGTGTTTTTATTGTGCGGTACTTAGTGATACAAAGTTCGGTATGCATTACAGTAAAATGGATGTTTTAAGTAGGTACCATAATTTAAATTGATGAGGCTTCGGCTTATTACATGTGATTATAAATTTATCACTACGTTTTGAGGGCCGACATTTCATTTTTTCTTTCCTTTCTTGTTGCGCATATGACATTGTCTTCAAAACAATTTTTTTTTTGTAGAATAATGGTGACAAACGAGCACACAGTCCACCTGATGGTAAGTGGTTGCTGTGACACATAGACATCTATATTTATCCTCGATTACGAATCAAAATGCAGATGCGTTGTCACCCGTGAGGACTAAGATGGACTGCCTCGTTTCCAGTAAAAATAGTCTCCGGTTCTCTACACTCACCAACGAAACACAGCAGCATTAAACTGCTATTTTACGTTGGTATTCTGCGTGTGACAATTATTTGAAGCTTAATCGAATACTATAATATTTATTAAGATATCATTAAAGATTATTGTGCATTTTAAAAACCGAACCGTTATAGTTATGAAATTGAAATGCAAAAAAGAAATAAGTAGACAAAACGGTAATATATTACTGATCAGCACAACAAGCAGGCAAGAACTTAACGAACACTTCTGAACAATGATTCGGCAAAATTATTAAGTGTATTCCTAGATATATAACGTTTTGTATATAGGCTGCGGTGCGCAGTATATTTTTTGTCCACCAGTCCCGTAAGAAAATTTGACACCCATATTATCCCGTGGTATCGTGAGAGGCGATTTAATGAAACTGAAAATATAACAATTTAAAATAATAAGAAACTTATTAAAGCTTTTAAAAAATTTACTTCGCAAAAATCCGCTCTTAAAAATAAAATGATGTGTCTTACCTGGTATGAAGAGCACCTCCCGCCCTACCTCAATTGCGTGCACTATCCCCGTCACTACTAATCCCAGCACCACCACTCCCAACACCACTATACTAGGAAAGACACACCACTGACGACAATAAGACACGTCATGCGATAAAACATGCAACCAATCACCGCCGGACTTACGCAGCCGTTTATAAAATTAAAAACAAACCGCCGCGCAACGCCCGTCTACCCTCAAACAATCGCCGATCACCTTGAGGGTGACAAAAGATCATATTGCGAGGCTGTCTGATACAAACGGTTAAACAAAAAAAAAGATAAACGTTGATAGTCTTTTCACAAATGTCCCATCCCCTGACTGTTTGCGTATACTCGCAGATCTCTTTGATAAACGTCGTCTACATCCCGAAGAAACAAACGATCTTCTTAACCTAACCTCTCTCTGTATGAAACAAAACTATTTCCGATTTAACAACCGTTTCTATCTACAAAAAGAAGGGTTAGCTATGGGGTACCCTCTAGGTCCCGCGGCGGACATTTTCATGGATAATTTCGAAAAACAACAGATAGTTGTCAATCAAAATATCTTATATTACTATCGATATATAGACGACATAATTATTTGCTGGACTAGCACAAGGAGACAATTGGATGTTTTCCTCAATAAAATAAATAGAGTCCACGAATTTTTTTTTTATTTTATGACTAATTTTTTCTTTCCCAATAACGAATCGGTGACGAATCGACCCCATTTCACTGAGACTCACCGCATGCGGAAGACGCATTTGGATAAGTTACATACTCTTTATTACATATCCGTCATAACCAGATAAATTAATAATTATAATCTTAATAAATTAAATAATGAAATATTACAAATAAAAGTAAAGGCAACAAACGAGCACATTGTCCACACTGTGGTAAATTGACGCTTTGGTCTATAGCAAATACATCTATAAGCAATTGATTTAGAATTAAAACGCAGATTCGTTGTCACCCCTGAGGACGTAGATGTAATAAATTGTTACCAGTAAAAAGGTCTCTAGTTCATTCAAAACACAGAAGCATTGTGTTTTGAGATTCTGTGCGAGCGAGCGCCTTCCCCGTCCGAACCAACCCATTCATACTGAAGCCGTAAAATAGTTGCAGCGTGTTTAACGTACAGTTGCACTGCTTCGTTAATTTGGTGGCTTTCAGCACGACTGTTGATCACAAGGGCTCGGAATCGAATCCCTGTTTGGGCCAAAATCAATTGACATTTCTTAGTCGCAACCAGGAGTCACTATTTCACCGGCGAAAGGCACATAAAGCCATGGATTCTGCAAATGATATCTCTCCGGTAGAGCCGGATTGCCGTCCTATCGGATAATGAGAGCGAAGGAATATATGTAGAGTTCACATAATATGTTTGCGCACATACTCGTGTACTATAACTCCATTCTGCGCAGATGGCTAATGTCCTTGGAGACTGTCCGTCGTGATCGAAATTTTGTCTGGAGGACATTATTGCAGCGTGCCTCTGCCACATAAAAATAATATAGAAAAACTTTAATATCTCCCGAGAATAGAAAACAGCTTTGCTAAATTATTTATGTCACTATATCGAATGAATCTAGTTAAACTGACACAGAACTATAAATTGAATCGACGTTCCCGCAGTCCCGCTGCAATACAATGACGGGAACTAGGATTTACTGCTTAGTTGTATATTTTACTAACAATAATTATTTCACACTAGAATTGGGTTAAGAAAAAAGGAAATATGAGATAATATAATAAGATAATATATAAGATTAATTTAAGTGACTTTTCTTAAATTTGATATTATTTAAAGGAAATTAATATTATATATAATCCACCCGACCACTGTAGGGTTAACTTTTAGGTTTTTCCAAAATAGATGTGTAATGTGATTGCGGATCGATATCGATTATTTTTTATTACTCATTGAAGAGACATCAAAATTTAATTAATTAATTAAATTACTCAACTAAAGAAGAATATTATTGCATAGATTCTGTTACCTAGTATTATAATAAAAGTGTAAATTAACAATTTCTGTCCTTAGATGACATAAATTCAACAAAAAAATCGAACGATCGATATGTTTATATTAAAACTTCCATTCTCTAATATATTTAAAATTAAATTTTGAAAAAAATTCGTAATACTAGTACAGACACAATTTTGTATTTATAATATTAGGATGAATTATTATAATTATTTTACTTTTACAGATTTCCAAAAGACTCTCATTTAAAAATGAGGTAGGCACAATTGTGCAATCGAAAAAGGGGTTGGGAACCTACCCGCACAAGTACTATCTATTCGATGCACTTTGTTTCATCCCAATTTCAATGTTTGCCTAGTAAACATCGCAAATAAAATGAACAAAAAAAAAGTGTTGTTCATGTTATGTACTTGTAAAATCTGGGATTGTTTTTTGAGGCAACCCAATTTTGTTTTGATACTTAGAGCCTTTTCTATTTCTGGTGTTCACATATAACCATGCAAAATTACAGCTCTTTAGTGTACCAATAGTGTCTACGCTAAGCCGCGGACAGACAAACAGATGGACGGACTTGGTGAAATTATAAGTGTTTCTTGTTGTTTTACTACGGAACCCTAAAAATACTTGTTGCGCTGACCAAACTAAAGTGTTCAGATGATTTTACCTGTTCGAATTCGTTTTGTTTATGCTTGTATTTTTTTCGCCTTGGTAAACTATCGATTTAAAATATAGATATGATAGCATTGCAATTAATTCCTCTGTCTTTTTTTTATACAATTAGGGTGACAAACGAGCACATAGTCCACCTGATGGTAAGTGGTTGCTGTGGCCCATAGACATCTACATTTATCCTCGTTTGCAAATCAAAATGCAGATGCGTTGTCAGCCGTGAGGACTAAGATAGAATGCCTCTTTTTCATTAAAAAGGGTCTCAGGTTCTCTACACTCACCATACTAAACACAGCAGCATTAAGCTGCTATTTTACGCTGGTATTCTGTGAAAGCGTGGTCCTTCCCCGGTCAAGCCGACCCATTCGGGCTACAACTATACTATTAATATAGCTGCAGCATGTTTCTACCACTTAAAAACACTTACACTCGTAACTATTTCTATGTTGATGTATTTAACATATAAGTGTGCGGAAAGTGTAACAGTTGGATATTTAGGTTTGTGTGTGCCATAATGACACAACATTTTATTGGTTATGTGCAGTACTGTGTATGTAATTTATTCCGCCCCGCTCCAAAAGTGATAGACTTTTTTGTTCGTAACATTAGGCGCATTACTCGTCCTTTGGTTGAATGGTCTAAGGGACCACCCTTTTTTTTACATGGGGAAATGCCTACGCATACCTGCATCGCGGGGGCAATGACGGGTTATGCCTGACTCGCACCGACTAAACCCCATGGTGTTCCACCTTCGCCGCATATTGGCAGGGCCACGGGAATGCTTTCGCACACATCCGCGGCCCCTCCAGCGCCGGCCGCCCCATGGCAGCCCCTTCGCGGAGGAGGACCTCTCCTCCCCACTCTTCCTCTCAGGCAAGGCGCACCAGGAACACAAGGCACCCACCCCCCCCTAGTTCGATACGCGGAGGCCATGGGGTCAGAAAAATCGAGCGCTTAGTAGCACCCGCTTTCCCGACCCCAGCGGCGGATCTGGCTCCGCCGCGAACTAAGACGGCGCCTCGCAATACCGACGCTCCTTTCCCCCCGCGGCCCCACCACCACGTCTGAGTCGCGGAGGATAGGGCGAGTCACGCATGGCTCCTCTTCCTCCACGACTCCACCTCGGCTGCAGTGGTAGGGGGAGAAAACACCCCTCTCACCGCAGCCTACCGACATACATCCGAAGTGGGCTCGAAAAGCCCACTTGGAGTGGCCACCTCGGGCCGGCCCTACACCACGGGCCAGCCAAGGGGTTCCTCTTTGTTCACCGTGGGTGACCAAGCCACGGCTACTAAGCCCCCCCGCCACGACAAGGCGGGAACCCGTTCGGGGGGGCTGAGGGACCACCCTACACTTTGAATACAGATGCGAGGCTGCAACTCAAGAACCTTTATTTGTTTGGGTAGAACGACATCTGCTGGGCCAGCTAGTAGGCATATAGGTTTTAAATTGTTATATCTCTTAGGTGGCAGCTTAAAACCCAGATGACATAAAATTAAAATAAACAGATTACAAGGATTTTCAAAAGAAAAGCAATAATTATATTGCAACATTATTTTAATCCAAATGAAAGCGCGTAATTAGTTATTTCTATCTATAAATTTACTTTATGGTAAAATTATTGCTGCTCCATCAAACAAATGTAAGGAAAATTGTGTAGCATAGTTAGAATCATGAAAGGAACGTGATCAGTAATGTGATTATTTAATTATACTCCATATAGCAATTAATCATTTTGTTCCATCCAAGATAAAATATAACTGATTAGTTACCATTATATTATAATAACTAGTTATATGTAAATACTATGTAATACGGAATAAAACTATTAATCCTAATTTTTTTACTTATATTGATCCCGATCCGGGATGCTTTGATGCTTTCTTGTAAATGAGGGGGCAAACGAGCCTGCGGCTCACCTGATGGCTAGTGACTACTGTCACCTATAAAAAACTGCAATACAAACTTTATAAAACTTTACAAAATGGGTAGGCTCTTTTCTTGAAGGTCCTTAAGTCGTAACGGTCTGAAAAAGGAAGTAGCCGATTCAACAAAGAAGTTGTGCAAAGAAGGAATCTTCTGGTAAATCGTGGAAGTTTGGGTTGCCAATCATCCAGATGTTGTGGATGCTTTACAGCATTTATAGTCACAAAGGGTTTCGATGTTTGACATCCAATATAGTACTCTACCCAGAGCTACCTATAAAATATTAATTTTAGATAGAGCGAATTGAAAAAAAGTAACAATAAATTGATATAAAATTTAGATTATTTAGTTTATATTCAAATCATCAAATTAGTTTTATTCAAACTGTTATATCATTTTTAATATGTCCTATACCTTTAAAATTAAGTTTGAACATAATATTTTTCGTCGTGTAGTGGTGGCGATAGAGAACCGACTTCCTCATATCATCTCGTAGGTGCCGTATGAGGCGAAAGAGGTACACTGAAACAGGAGATAAATATCTAATAATAATAAAACTGCGGTTGCCAACTCGCCTGTCAAGCGCAGCAAGTACAGCACATACAGGGTTGATTGATGTGGTAATATATGAGTGAGGCCTGTGATCAGCAGTGCAATTTTGTAGGCTGTTATGATAATGATGATAATCCTTATTTCATAGCTCACATATCATAATCATCATTAACTCACGCAGTATTCAATGTCATTCGTCGACGTCTATCTCGTCGTCGTCGAATCACAATTGATATACTCGTAATTCGGCTGACCCGTATTAAAGGTCCCCCCCCCCGGATACCCCCCCCCCCCAACAATAAAGTTACGAAAGAGACGGCCTCAAGTCTCCGGTGGCCCCGCTATTCCTGATACGGTACAGTACGGTAGCGAGCATGGTAAACGCAGGGGGCATGGGGTGCTAAGAATCTCCGGAATCTAGTGGAATTTCAGTTGCCACCTAAGACGACTCGGCCTGGCAACATATAACGCTTGCACCCTGAGTACCGACGAGAATATCCTGGATCTGTAAGAAGAGTTGGACAAGTTGCGCTGAAATGTTTTAGGATTATCTGAGGTCCGACGAGAGGGGGAGGACACGGTAATCCTCGAATACGTCAACTTGTTCTATCACCAGGACCATCTGTCCCATGGAGGTGTCGGATTTATCGTCCACAACTTTTTCGTTAACAACGTTGTAAAGATTAAGAGTGTGACGACGAGGGTTGCGTACCTTATACTCAGAATCACCAAACGGTATTTGCTGAAAGTCATAAAGGTTTACGCATTAACTTTGGCACATGAAGAGGTCGAGGAAATTTATGGAAATAGATTGTATATATAGAGCCATGCATTTCTCCAAAACCCAATATACAGTGTTAATAGGAGACCTCAATGCAAAACTAGGCACAAGAGAGAACAGTGAGCTGAAATGTGGAATAGAGCAACGGGACCCACGGGGCCAGCAACTGGCCGACTTCATGGAGAAAAAGAGACTCTTTATGAGGAACCCTTTCTTTCGGAAGCAGCCCCGCAGGAATTGGGCCTGTTCGGACCCCGACGGCTCGACAAAAAATGAGATTGACTTTATTGTGACGACTAGACGGCAACTGTTCAGTGATGTCTCAGTTATCGCAAGGGTGAAAACCGACAGTTAGTTAAGTTGGAGAGGTCACGTCTAATGAAGTCAACGCTCCGTCTCCCTCGTGCTCTTATTCAGAGTCCCGAATACTTTCAGCTCGAGTTACAAAATCGTTTTCGGTGCCAAGTTGCAATACAGTAGACGATATGAATAACGTACTCGTGGAAACTGTCCATGCGTTCGGATCTAAGTGTTGCAAGACCCACCGCAGAAGAACACAAAAACTCTCCGATCAGACTCTCAATCTGATGGCTCTTAGACGGGAAATTAAACTGCAATCTTATGCAAATTTGATAGCATACAGGCAACTGAACAGACAGTTCCCCAAATGCATGCGGTAAGACTTACGTTACTTCAATACAGCTCGTATTGAAGAAGCGATCGAGCGGAACCAGGGCTCCAAATTCTTTGCGAGAGAGAAAAAAGAGCCAACTGTCGAAAGCTAAAGCCCTAAAGTGGCAGCATCGTTTTCGATATATATGAGATTTTGAGTGAGATCGAGAGGTTTTATAGGTAGCTGCACACGTCATCGTTGGAGCCATACGCAAGTGAAAATAACGATCTAAGAGCAAGTCTTAATCCACACTATTCCGATGATATTTCGGATGTCTTTCTTAGCGTGATTAGAATGGCTCTCCAGCACATTAAAATTGGCAAGTCCCCTGGTGACGATGGAATTACAGCGGAGCTTCTGAAAGCGGGTGACAAACCGGTATTTTAAGTCCTTCAGAAGCTATTTAATTCCGTTCTCCATGATGCACTACACCGGAGCGTGGAGCAGAATTAAGGTGGTCTTGTTCTTCAATAAAGGCGACAACGCACTCTTGAAGAACTACAGACCAATTTTCCTTCTAAACTACGCCTACATGCTGTTTTCGAGAGTCATTACCAATCGTTTCGCATGCAGATTCGACAACTTCGAGCCTACCGAACAAGCTTGTTTCTGAAAAGGCATTAGCACCATAGACCACATACATACCATTCTGTAAATAGTATAGAAGACCAAGGAACGAAGAGTACGAAATCTATCCAACTGCAGAGAGTTAAAAGACAGGGTGACGTTATATACCCGAAACTCTTCCCCGTTGCATTGGAAGACGTTTACAAGCTACAAGACAGGAAGGGATACAGTATCAACATCAATGGCGGATACATCACTTACCTTCGATTTGCCGACAATATAGTCCTTATGGCAGAATCGCTGGAGGACCTAAGTACTATGTTCAAAGACCTCAATAGTGCTTCCGAATGGATAAATCTTAAGATGAACATGGACAAAACAAAGATCATGTATAATGTCCAATGTCAAACCTATGCCGGTAATAATAATTATAAAATATTTTTACATGACCATTTGTTGACTTCATAAATAGACAATTTTTGGTGTAATTTATCATTCAAATATGGCCCCGAAAATGTTAAGAATTTTCTTTCAAAAGTCCTGATGAAAGGCACTGATCGAGCTGTAAAATAATTATAAATCTCTAACAGTTACACATTAGAAAATGAATTATAAAAATAAAAACATCATTATAGATTAAATTAATGTATAACCCACGACAACCGATGGTGAGGAAAGGTTCTCGAGTGGCAGCCTCGTATCGGTAGGCGAAGTGTAGGGTGACCCCCACTAGATGGAGTGACGACCTGGTAATACATGCAGGAAGTCGATGGATGCAGGTGGCTCAAGACCGTGCTTTGTGGCATTTCTTCGGGGAGGCCTATGTTCAGCAGTGGACTTGTGAAAGGATGTATGATGATTATGATGATAACCCACAACGCTATTCACAACTCAACTAATTAGAAAAAAAGTAAAATAAAAGCCAGGTATAGTTACATGAGCAAATATGTAAGTTTTCAGACATGATGGCAGACTTACTTGGTAGAACCATGCTGCAGCTATATTAGAGGTATAGTAGTAGTACGAATGGGTCGGCTCGACCGGAGAAGGACAACGCTCTCACAGAATTCCAGAGAAAATAAACGCTGTACGCTCTGTGTTTCGTATGGTGAGTGTAGAGAACCGGAGACCCTTTTTACTAGAAACGAGGTATTCCATCTTAGTCCTAACGGGTGACAACGTATCTGCATTTCGATTCGTAATTTGAGGATAGAAGTAGATGTCTATGGGCTACAGTAACCACTTACTATCAGGTTGTACTGTGTGCTCGTTTGTCACCCTTATCCTATAAAAAATGGTGTATTAAAAGAGAAAAAAAAAACGAAAAATGATATAATGCGCCATACTACGACTAAGAAAGAGTACTCAATATGCAGTTACTCAATTGCAGGTTGATGATAGTAAAATATATCAATACTATAAAATTATTATTATTCTGTAGGGAATTCATGTACTTTTCTTATCTGGTTGGGCTGCATAAATATAATATAAAAAAGATTAAATTAAGTTAAATAATGTAAAATAAAGAAAAAAAACACATAAATAATAAATAAAAATCCAACCAGATAGAAGCCCTCGACAGGGCCGAGGGTTAGGGGGAAAGGCAAAGAAATCGATGCGGATGATGCGGGCAGTATCGCGGAGCATCGCTTTATGCATTTGAGTCCGGAGCGGTGTTAGCCCGTCCACAGAAACGACTACAGGAAACATTTCGGCCCTCAGACCACCCTACACGTCGGTTACCTCGTGAGCCAGGTCCAGATATTTTTTTGGCTTATATGTTTCAGCTTTCAAGAGATCTAATTTTAAAAGATTGTTATTTTAATCACTAACTGGTCAGTTCAATGGAGGGTGTTTACCAGCTATAAATCGATAAGTGGCAGTAAAAAACATATTATGATTTTATACTATTTTATTTTATTTTAAATAAAATACTAGTATTAACATTACTAATATTATATATATAGTAAGTTAGTTAGAATGCTTGTGTTAGCAGTGGTTCACGACAGTAGTCGAATGGCCGACTCGAATCCATAACGTTTCTAGTTCGCGGTCCGCACCCTGCCAATACGCTACGGTCTCTTCTTAATACGCATTCTGACAGTTCGCTTTTGAACAGTTCTAAGGATAGTAAAAAATAGTTTGTTAGTAAGCTCATTATAGTCATACATATGTATGTATTATACATACGCTGTAGTGTCGTTGCTTGTAAATAGTCTTCAGGATTCGAATCTGAGCACAGTTGTACGTATGATATTCGGTTATGATGGCATCAATAATGCAACGAAATATGGATTCCAGGTACATACCGCGTGCTCAAGCTCCGATGGGATGATTGTAAAGATAGATATAAGACAAATGTAAGCAAACAATGATTTGTAATGATAGAGTATATAAGGTTCAACACGTAAAATCCTTGGTCGCCGGCATTACATTTGGGTATCGTAAGAGGCGACAAAGGGAAACAAACCACGAAATGGGCAGCAGCATCTTCCTAATTAAGACTAAAAATAAAAAATAAACTGCGGTTGCCAACTCGCTTGCCGAGCATATATCCATCCTATGAGGCAATCTATAGGAGAGGCCTATGTTCATCACTGGACTTTAGTAGGATGTCACGGTAACGGCATTACAAAACAATAGAGTTGAAATGCTTTATTAATATTTGTTGCAATGTGTTCTTCAAGGTGGAGTTTCGATCTTAATATATTCCAAGGTCCTTTACTTCTGTTTCTCCATTTAAACTGACTTTCGCGGGTCGTTAAATAAAAGAAAGATATGTCATCTTAACACGAATATAAAAACTTTTTCTTTTAATGTCAACATAAAAATAAAAATAATAAATCTAACGACAAAAAGTAAATTGAATTTTTTATCAACACTATAAGACTATTGTCGTAGCCTTTGAAATATTACACAAAATAAATCAGATGTAATCACAAAACTGCAGACCCAAGAGGAAATTTCTTTTATTATAATACATTTCTGTTCATATCTATTATATCTGAATCATCCTTTCTACGAGTACAATATGTTTGTCGTTGTAACTTAAACAAATATTTTATTCATTCATTCAGTACGCGAGCAACCCGGGTTCGATCCCCGTCGGCACCAATAAAATTGTTTATTGCAGTTTTAAGTGCCAATTTACAACGTGCTCGACGCTTAAGAAAACCATCCCGAGGAGATTCTCAATGCGACTGTGTGATATTTTTTGTTTATTTAAACAGATTTTAACGACTCTTTTATATCAAATAGAATATAGTTTAGGAGTGATTCTACTTAAATTTTAAAGAAAATATCAACCACTAACGTTTGACAAAATAGAGGAATAGAGTTTATAATGTACCATTTTGGTCGAAAATTCTGCTTGTCATATTCCTTACAATCAAAAGAGCAAAATAGACATTAAGTACCTAAAACCCGACTTTAAAGAACAAGTTTGCGCGTTTACCTTTAAAAAGAACTTCTTTGTCGTATCTCCTCAGTTTCAAGGCACTCCCCTTGTTGCCTTAACTAGTATTGGAATCGTTTCGTGGTCACTTGGAAAAGAAGGCCAAATTGCCTCTCAGAAGCTTGGCGTGATCAGCACAGCGGAACAGTCTTTTATGCCGGCACAACGCCTACTACTTTACAAGGCGCAGGTTCGGCCTCATATGGAATATTGTTCCCCTCTCTGGGCCGGGGCACCCCAGTGCCAGCTCCTTCTATTTGACCGCATCCAGCGCAGAGCGGCTCGAATCTTCGGCGACCGAGTTCTTTCTGATTGCCTCGATTCATTGGCGCTGCGAAGAGATGTTGCATCCCTTTGCATTTTCTTTCGCATTTACCTCGATTGTTCGGATTAATTCCAGCCGCCAAATTTCACAAACGCATATCGCGGCAGAACTCCCGATACTATCCACATCATCTGGATGATTGGCGGTCCACCACTGTGTGATTTAGATGATGTTTTCTTCCTCGTACGACTTCCTTGTGGAATCGATTACCATCAGCGATTTTTCCGGACCAATACGACTTAGGGACCTTCAAGAAAAGAGCCTACTCCTTTTTAAAAGGCCGGCAACGCATCTGCAATTCCCCTGGTTTCCCTAGTGTCACTTACCATCATGTGAGCCGCATGCTCGTTTGCCCCCTCTCCTATAGAAAAAAACATATAACATAAAGAAACATTAATATCTACACCTTTCTAACAAATTAACTTCCCCCGCTATGAAATCTGTCAAATATTTCTACCATTCCTAAGAGGCATTGCCCACTGTGGCAGAAGTACCCGTGGATAACCTCAATGTCGTTAGTAATTTGTTGTTGGAAACACCTACAGCATATTTTTGTAATAGTCTGTATTAACGTTTATATCATTATGCGGCGATCACACTTATGTTAATATTGTAGCTAACATTAGCACGTTAACATAATATCTTCCAGTCCGATATTTCAATTACAGCGAATTACAGCTAGTCTCCGTTAAGACAGAGGTCTTAACGGAGACTAGCCATCTGGTCAAGACAGAATTATTGTGCACGAGTGTGTGCGCAAGTACAAGAACATTCTCTATTGCCCCACTCTTCAATGATCACGGGATGACATTCGTGTGTGACCATGGGTGCTGTAAGAGCGTACGAAACTTAAATGCAATCAAATTCATATAATTGGTTTTCTTCGATTGTTATTATTCGTGTAAATATAAGAAATCATTAAGATTGTAATACGGCTCCATGGCGCATTGGCTTAGTAATGAGTTGTTGCATTGAGGGCCACGGGCTCGAATCCTGCACGGAACAAGTACTGGTACTTGTATGGCCTACTAATAAGTATTGTTTCGGGTCTGGATGTTAGTCTTTGTAAAATTTATGTATGAAAGCTGCCCTCACGATACAAGAGAAAATCCTAGTATAAGGGTAACGTTTAAAAAAATGTTTTAGATTATACTATGGCTTAGCGTGGTCCCACGCTACTTATTAGGATCATGTAATAAAGATAAATGAACTATATAACTCAGCAGGATCATAGGAATAGGTATTTTAATCTTTCTGCACCTGATGTATTACAGGATTTTATACGTGGTAGAGTCATGCTGCAGCTATATTAGTAGTGTAGTTGTAGCACGAACGGGTCGGCTCGACAGGGGAAGGACCACGCTCTCACAGAATACCAGCGTAAAATGGAAGTTTTGTGTTTCGTATGGTGAGTGTCGAGAACCGGAAATCAGAAATCAGAAATGTTTATTTGCTTTTAACATGGTAGTACAAAGATCTTAATATAGTGATGTGTCCTCATGTTGACTTATAACTATCATGCAAATTTAAAAGTAATTACATTTTAATCTTCTTAGAGTTAGAAATAAGTTAGACTAAATATAAAACCAATGGTAAACGTGAATCATAGACAGAACATTACATTACATTTTATAAATTGTATAATATTTTATGTCAAATTATTTAATTGATAAATAAAATAAACACAGAAAAGCTACATATACAATTAAAATTCAAAAATCTCTTGGTCATCTAAGTATTCCTGGACTGAATAAAAGCACCTAGTCAAAATCCAGGAAGACCGGAGACCCTTTTTACTGGAAAAGAGGCATTTCACCTTAGTCCTCACGGGTGGCTCGGATCTGCATTTTGATTCTTTATTGAGAAGAGCTGTGGATGTCTATGGGTCACAGCAACCATTTACCATCAGGTAATATTATAATACATATAAAAAAATATAAAGGTTATATTATAAATAGACATATTATCCGTTATTCGTCTTTTCTTTAATCATATTTATTTAATTACTGTAATGGTGTTTGTGATGTATATTCACCAATCATTTAATACGAGTACCTGTAAAAAATAGTCTCAACACCACATCTGTTTGTCTGTGCACTACGTTTTGTCGGAAATGTATTATTAATTGCTGAATTTACCTACAGTACTACTTTGTTTAATACTATTATTTATTAAGCTGTTCTATTTAAAATACACTAACTCATAATATCTATAAAAAACTACTAGAAAATCGCTTTTAATTTGTTTTAAGGTTGTTGTGATATTTATATTTCAATTGTTGATTTCTCAGAATTCCCGTTAGATGCGGTAATACTAATCTTAATATTGTAATCTGTAGATTATAAGCAATAAAACGACATATATTTCATTAAAATTCCCTAAAATTCGTAGTGGGACCATTCCCCATACAAAAAAAAATTGTCTCCTTTTAAACGAGTACTTTATAGATTGAATATATATTCACTCCATAAAGTACTCGTTTTAAATCTTACTATTTGTGGACCTTGTAGGAGGAGTGTAGGGTGTCCCCCCACTATATGGAGTGACAACCTGGTAAGACATGCATGAAGTCGATGGATGCAGGTGGCTCAGGACTGAGCTTGTACCATTCCTTGAGGGAGGCCTTTGTTCAGCAGTGGTCTTGTGAAGGGTAGTAATGATGATGATGATTTACAGACAACTCTGTTAGTGAAGGAAAACATAGTAAGGATATTCGCAAGTTAACATTGCCTTCAATCGGCTGCTGAGTGCGATGAGCTAAGTAACGAAGTGAACTCGGCATTAGGAACTATTGGAAATGAAGAAAGACCCGTGACCAGCAACGTGTGATGTGTGGTTTCTTTACTTATTTGTAAGCAACGAGATTTTTTAATTTTCCTGGTGTTATAGTTTTTTATGGGCGGCGGTCGACATTTACAATCAAGTGAGTCGTATTTGACCCCTCTTCTATAAAAAAGTCAAGTATTATAAATTATAATTTTCTATTAAAATCTTTATATAGTCGAACGATTTATACGCCTTGACCACCTAGACAACCTGGTAAGAGATGCAGGAAGTCGATTAATGCAGATGGCTCAGGACTAAGGTTTGTGGCATTTTTGAGGTAAGCCTGTGTTGAGCAGTAGACTTGTGAAAGACTGTGATGAAAGAATGATGATAGAAAATATCCAAATAAGAGTGTTCACACGACCAATATCGAAATTCTAGCTTTAAAATCTTTTAGATTAAATCACGTATATCTTCCTAAATATGAGCGGAATGGGATTTATCTATTCCCTGAATGTGCTTGGAAAAAGAAAATGTAACATAAAAATTTCGCTATTTTAGCGGTAGGTACGGTTAAAACGAGGTAGACAAATATTACGATTAAAAATAATGTATATAATTTATGTAAACTTTACATTAGCATTGGTTCATTAACTCGAACTTCTACTAAATTGCAATATTTTTAGCTGAATTTTTAAGATTTCTTTTTTCAATTAAAACTGCTGGTGTATTAGTTTTCTTGTTGAATATTTGTATTTTTTTTTCCTCTTAAACTTTGCCATGAAACTTAACGTCCGACTGGATGCGAACTCTTTAAATGTAAGACAGTTTTACAGTGCTATTTTACATTGTGCACACGCGTAGTAAAAGATTAGACTACAAAATATAGAAGAAACTATTTAACAAACTTTAAAAAGGAGGAGGTTCTCATTTCGAGTGTATAATTTTTTTGTATTTATGTTACGCGATATCTTCGCAGGATGTGAACCAATTTTGATCGTTCTTTTTTTAAATAGGTGATGAGGGATGGTCCCATTAAATTTGGAAAATAAATTGGAAAAAAATTGCGGGTGAAATCGGAAAACTGAAATCCTGGCCGGAGGCAGAGCTCTCGATAATACCCGAGAGCGAACTGCCTACGCCTCAACTGGACATTACCTTTCTGCCCCGCAGCGAAGCTGACTCTCCAGAGGAGGTGGCTGTGCTGTTGAGCGCACAAAATGAAGGGCTCCATACTGAGCTCTGGAGGATCCTCCACCGTAGGGACGAGGGAATGTGTTCCTAGTAAACTTTTCTCTGAACAACCCATCGACGGAGGCGGGCGGCGGGCGGCAGAGTCGTCCTTGGCTTTACAATGATAAGTTTTAGGTTAGGGGAGACTCTGACGCGGCAATGGAGCCAGGACCGCTCCAACTCCAATCCCCCCAAACTTCCACCTCGAGAGGTGAGACCGAAAAAACATCAGCGAGTGTGACTGTGACCCAAGGCGCGTATCTTGCCTTTGTCCGAGGGCCTTCACTGGTGTCCGCCGGTGGTAGAGGAAAGGTAGGTAGGAACGGAAAACCCAAAAGCACGGCGGGGGTCAAGAGCGCCGACAAAGGACGGCCTCGTCCTAACCAGGCGAAAATGACCCCTGCCCCCCAATCCCATAAATGGCTAATCCCAAGGGTAAGACGAGAGTCCTCCAGGAAAATCTTCATCATGTAGCAGCTGCTTCTGCCGTGGTGGAGATTTGCTTCGCCGAGTACAACATTGATCTCGCCCTCATACTCCCTTGCGTGGCCAACGGTCAAGTTCTGGGATTGTCGGCTGCCGGTAAGATCTTAGTCAATACTAAAGGCAGTGGACACAGAGCTTGGATAATCTACAATAAAATATTGAACTTTTAGCTGTTCTAGAGTATTGTTATGTCGACCTGGTCACAGCCATTATAAATCTTCATGGATGCACAGGGACGAGAGTAATCATTTGCTCAGCCTATCTTCCCGGAGAGAACCTAGATCCTGCCATGGAGTTAGAGCGAGTGGTGGAGTTCGCTCGTACGCAAAACGCCGAACTTGTGGTAGGATGTCATGCTAATGTTCACCATACAGCATGGGGAAGCACTAACGTCAACGAAAGGGGTGGGTTACTTTTTAACTTTATCATATTCAATCGCCTGGTAAGGTTAATCTTAGAGTGTACACCAACCTTTGAAACGCGTGCTAGGCAGGAATTTTTAGATATAATTGTTCGCGCCAAACGCTAATTTCAATAATTGACGCCATGGGGTGCTCAGCGCGGTGATTTCCTACCGGCTGGCGTTCGCGCGAGATCGTGTTGGTTGCGAGCAGGGCCCGTCGGAAGTGTTAATGCAGCGCAGTCACTAGAACGGCGTGGTCGCGTCCCGTATAACCTCTATATAGTGTCGGTTTTGTTAGCAAATTTATGTAACGACGGGGAGTTTGTTTAGTCTAGGAAAATAGATTTTCTGCGCGGACGCCGGGTCGGTTAATTGTTTTGGAAGTTAACATTGATTGCGATCAACTTCCAAATTTGAGTATGGTGCGCGACTAATTACTATCGAAGATTTGGGTATCTTTAATACCGCCTCGAATTGAGTGTCTATTTGAGTGTTTTGTGACAAGAGGCTTGTATCGAATTTGAGTGATTAAAGTTACTTCATTGCAAGTAATTTACGTCAATTTGTATAGTGATAGCGTTTTGAAGTGCAGTTGCAATCTTTGATTTGCGTGAGTGGCCTGTTAATATCGTACGAAAGAATCTTGGTTGTTATGAGGAGCGCGGAACTTTGTGACCCTAGAGAAGGTCGCGTTGGGTTCTAGAAATAATTTTTTGCTGAGTGAAAACGGAAGTGAACTTTGATCCACCGTTCATTAGTTGTGCCGTGTGTCACGTGTTTGATTTCGATCAACGTTGAATTGATTGACTTTGAAGTTAATTATATGTACAATAAAGTTGATAGACTGAAATAGTGAAGTGAAAGCTACCATTGTCAATTGGTGACGTCCGCTGGAGTGATACCACATCGTGGGGCAGCATCGGATCAGGCCGCTGCCTGATCACCTCAGTTAGGTCAGCTCACACATACACACCTTCTAACATACTACTTACATGCACCTACCTACCGCCTGACCGAGCCTTGGAGTCAGTCTTAGCTTCGGAACCAGGTACGTTCTTATTAATTACCTAGCCTTATATCTATTGTGTAGAATAATAAGTCTCCATAGGCCGTTGGGCCCAAGTTGTAATTTCATGTGTAAGATTTAGTTGATAAGAGAATGGTTTAGATTCACAAGATTGAGATCAAGAAAGGGATGGATCGCTAGTAACGTATAGACTAAAATGGATAAAGTGATATTATTAAGTGCTAACTAAACATTATAAGCACTTCTGGAAAATATTTGGATTTTCTGGACATATCCATGAATATTAAGCTGAGATTTTTAAGTTATAGAGTCACGTTGCAGCATGTTATAGCTGCTATACGATTAAGTCTACCCAACCAGGGAAGGAATTCACTTAACACAGAGGCTCACGATATCTTTACGTTCTTAAATGACAATAATTTACTAGCTAATATTAAGGAGCCACCTCTTAAAATCGTTTCTCTATTGAAAGAACTGACCACCTGGTGATTACTGAAGTTAAACATTAAGTTATAAGCTTTGAACCAATGTTCAGTAATACATAAAATATGAATATTGTTGCCATTTAAGAACAACTCAATTTCTAGATCTTTGCCTATCATGCCTTGTATATTTTGATGCACCAGGTGTAAACAATTTTCATTATCACTCTGTGGAGTCATACAATTAAAGATTTGTAAGCTACATTCTAAATTATTTAAATAAATACAACTGCTAGAGATTACCTCTATTGTCTCATTTTATAATTTAAATAACTTGAAACTGATTCCAAATTACATATTAAGTCATTATACTGCTCAAAAGGAGCAGATGTCTGTGTAGCCAAGTCCTTGGCTGAGTTAATATATAAACAATAAGATAGCACATTTGCTATCTGTCTTAAAATATATTTAGATAGGTAATACCTATCTCTAGTTAAAAATTTCTTAGTTAAATTATTTATGTCTATTAAATTAAATTTATTATTATAATAATAACAATTAAATGTCAAGTTTAAATTATTATTACATGAATAGTTATTCATTAATAAATTTAAATCATATCTTATTTTATTTTCCTGCGGCCAACCCTGTATGTAAGGCAATGTAAACAAGATAATTTTATTTACATTTAAAGTATCCATGAATATTAAGCTGAGATTTTTAAGTTGTAGAGTCACGTTGCAGCATGTTAAAGCTGCTATACGATTAAGTCTACCCAACGGGGGAAGGAATTCGCTCGCATATAATACTTATACTCGTATAATGGCAGCATCCAGATCCTGTTTTATGTGGTGAGTAAGAGAAACCAAGCACGCACTTGATTCCACAATCAAATAGCATCATTATGCTCTTTATATTTTATGTGGTGTGTGTCACAAGCTGGAGACCATTTTCACTAGTAACAAGGTAATCTATCTTAGCCCTCAGGGATGACAAAACATCTGCATTTCGATTTTGAATCGATTTATAGAGTGAGAAGACTTTATCACCAATTTACCATCAAATAAACTGTGTACTCCTTTGTCACCCTTGCTATATAAAAAAAGTTTTCCATTACCATTGATGGCGCGTGATCACAAAATCTTAACAATTCATGCGCGGTTTTGTGCGATTGAGATGGTAACGGTTATAAAATTTAGGTTTAAATTCTACAAATGCATCTCGCTGCTGGGCACATGCTACCTTTCATTAATGAAATGTTTTGAAAAGAAGTAAAAGTGAAGGTTGTTGACAAGAAGACTGACTTCATATGTCGTTGAAATTATTTGTTATTTTTAGATGACTTCAAGAATGGAAGAGGTTTTCAATTTACTATTGGTATACGTGTTATCTTCGCCAATTATTAACCAATTTTAAATGATTATTTTCTTTGTTAAATAGGCTATACTTTTCGAGTCATCTTTTTTTTTGTAGCATAAGGGTGACAAACGAGCACATAGTCCACCTGATGGTAAGTGGTTGCTGTGGCCCTTAAACATCTACATCTATCTTCGATTAAGAAACAAAATGCAGGTGCGTTGTCACCCGTGAGGACTAAGATGGAATGCCTCGTTTCCAGTAAAAAGGGTCTCCGGTTCTCTACACTTACCATACGCAAACACAGCAGCGTTAAGCTGCTATTTTACGCCGGTATTATGTGAGAGCGTGGTTCTTCCCCGGTCGAGTCGACACATTCATGCAACAACCATAATATAGATGCAGCATGGCTCTACCACGTATAAAATTGTGTTATTATCTCAAATAAATTTGAAGAAAACCTAACTTAACTTGAGCTTGTAAACCTTAGTCCACTTAATAGGATTAACATTATACAATAAAAAGTAAAAATCGACTTTAAATAACTAAAAGCAGTGAAATAATTTAAATCACAGCTTCTGAAGTCGGGGGCTTTAATTCTACGATACACTATGTTTAAGCACCGATTTCAGAAGCTAATAAGATTTAGTAACAGTTAAATTTTCTCAGTCATGCAGTTTGTAAAATAATTATATAATATTTAGACTAATAATTATTTATTAAGTTAAATAACTGTCAGCAGTTATTTATGAAATATCCGATTTCTTTGATCAAGATTTGTTGAAGAAGATAATGGTGATCAAATATCAACATGATGTCGAAAATAAGCTTACGGAGTCGAATTGATAGCTGCTTTTAATTAACGGTTACAACTGAATTTCGTTAAGGCAGAAGCATTAGATATTCAGAAACATTATAATATTTTATGATGGAGTTCTACTTTTGTGATAGACGTGTTATCAGATTGAATGTCAGAGTTAGATATGGATTTAAGACAAGTTACTTCACTGCTAGCCGTATGAGGAAGCTCAAAGTCGCTCAGATAGCTATGGAAAGGGCTATGCTCGAAGTTTTACCGCATGATATACTTATAAATGAGGATATCCGCAGTAAAATCAATATTACCAACATAGCGGAACGGATAAGTAAGTTCAAGTAGCAATGGGCCGATCTTATAGCCTAAAAATAGATTCTGGTTTATTCGAACTTCGTTACCTTTTTTTCTCATTATTAGTTTACTTTTGCTGCACTACCTCCCATATGTATATATCTGCTTAGCCTAATGGTTGACTGGGAGATAATAAAAGCATTAAGTCCGCCATATGAAAGAGCTTTCTTTTGTGAAATTAAAAAAAATTAAATAAAATAAACAAATAAAAATAAAAACCGACAACCAATGGGAAAGAAAAGTTCTTACTAGATGCAGTGTTAGCAGGTCTGTAAAGGGTGCAGGAAGTCGATAGATGCAGGACCGTGCTTTGTGGCACTTTTTGGGAAAGATCTATATTCTGCAGTATATTTATGAAGGGTATTAATGATTATGGTATCAGATTAAAGATTAAATTCAGAATTCACTTAGAG
This sequence comes from Parnassius mnemosyne, assembly GCA_963668995.1. Classification (NCBI taxonomy): domain Eukaryota; kingdom Metazoa; phylum Arthropoda; class Insecta; order Lepidoptera; family Papilionidae; genus Parnassius; species Parnassius mnemosyne. The sequence goes on from CAVLGL010000086.1 coordinate 28,426,268, forward strand.
GATTTGGTCATATGTCCGTACTTGTCATACCTGGCTACGGTGGCTATTGTTGTATAAGATGTGGCGCACTTTCGAATTTCGAGAATGGATACCTGAGGATGGGCTGCTATGTTAAGTATTCACTAGTGTAGTTGCTGACTTCATCAGAAGTAATGACATCTTTGCATGTAATTTTTTATTGCGTTATTTGATGACTATCCAATTAATGTGGTACATATTCATTATTTTTTCTCTGACTGCGGTTTCGCAAAAAGTTCAATTTATTGAAAACTCGTATAATTTTATTATTTTATGAAATCTGATAAACAACAAACACAAATGCTGTTTCCTATTTCGGTTCATATTAAAAAATCAAAATCAGTTATTGGATTTTTCTTTCAACAAATACAGTAAAAAATACTTTAAAATTTCATTGCCAGAGAGAAGCCTTCTCTTTTTAATATACCTTTTAACAAATAAGTAGTATTAGTGTTTGCTTGTCTGCTCTTATTGTCAAAGGATCGAAGCTAGTTGCCGTAACTCTAATAAGACCCTTGTTTGACACTGATTCATTTGTCTATACAAATAATCCTTTAATTATTTGGCATATCTGCTTACATCCTTTAAAACTGTTAATTAAAAGTTTTTTTTAAGAAACGAATACACTTTTGAAACTATTCGGTTTTTCTTATTAGATTTAGAAATCACACAATTTTGAATTTCTTTAAGGTGTGCACGTGTACGTGTACGTGTACGTGTACATGTACGTGTGCCTGTTCATGTATGTGTGCGTGTACATGTTCATGTGTGTGTTCGTGTCTAACTTGAACAGACATACACGAAAGCAAGTTACTCGTAATAAAAATATGGAAAATGGTTTTGTTTTGGTAAAATTATTTTACTGAGGTTAAAATAACTTAAAAATTACTAAAACACTGCCTTAAATTTAGCAATTAAATGGGAATAAAAAAAAAAACCTTTTATTATTCTACGTACGAAAATATTCTCGGTGGTAGAGCCACTCTGCAGCCATATTATGGTACTACCATAATATTGCTTATTGCACGAATGGGTCAATCGCCCGTTAAAGGACTACGCTTACACAGAATATCAGCGTGAAATAGCAGCTTAATGCTGCTGTGTTCCGTATAATGAGTTTTTATACACCTCCCATAGTCCTCAAGGGTGACAACACATCTGTATTTTGATTCCTAAAAAAATTTTTTTTCGAAAATTGATGTAGGTGTATATGGCCCATAGAATCCACTTATCAAGAGGTGGACTTATTCTTAGTCTAAATAATACTTAGTGGACTTAGTGTTATACTTATTCTATAGAAATTATATATAATTGATACAAATTAAGGCTCTTCTGACCAAAGAAGGAACGGTGGAATAAATTACGTCACAACCAAGCGAGCATCACATATCCAACTCTGTGACTGTGTTAGTAAATAGAATAATTCGACGGCTCCGTAGCGCAGTGGCTTAGCAATGAGTAGCTGAGCTAAGGGCCGCGGGTTCGAATCCCGCTTGGAACAGGTATCTGTATGGTCTACAAATAATTGTTCCTGGTCTGGATGTTTGCCCTGGTAAATTGTATGTATGTAAACAGCCTCCACGATAAAGGAGAAAATCCTAGTATGGAGGTAGTGTTTAATAATAAAAAAAGAAAAAGTTTTATTTTTTAGCATGAGGGGATTGAAAGTGCACTGTACTACGCAGATATCCGTAGCTGAAATTCGGTCCGGAGAACATTATTATTATCATAATTACTACACTTTTAGCTCTTACTATTAGATATACTGTTAATATGTTTCTCTTAAGTATGATAAAAAAGTTGCGTTGTCTCTACGGTTCTCGCACAAGAAACACAGCAGCATTATGCTTTTATTTTATACTAGTATTTTACGAGCATGACCCTTCCCCGGTCTTTCCTCTGTAGTACTGATTGTACTGGAGAAATAATAATTAAAACTTGTTAGTTTATATATATTTGGATCGTAACTTGTATTTGTTTCTAAGAAAATTTACAGTATTAGAGTTATAAATGAGATATAACAAATGTCTCAATATAACAAATCTCTAACAGAATATCAGCGTAAAATGGCAGCTTGACACTGCTGTGTTTCGTACGGTGAGTGTGGAGAACCGGAGACCCATTTTACTGGAAAAGAGACATACCATCTAAGTCCTCACGGGTGACGACGCATCTGCATTTTGATTCTTTATTGAGGATAAACGTAGATGTCTGTGGGTCACAGCAACCACTTATCATCAGGTGGACTGGGTGCTCGTTTGTCACCCTATCCTATAAAAACATGTATGAAGTCTGGGCCAGGCTGGGTAAGCTATACATTAAAAAATACGCAATTACACATAAAACAAATTAAATTTACGCTTTTTTTTAATATGACTTCGTTTGATTCCTCAAAACAACCTTTGCTTACCGGTAAAAAGCTGCCACTCTAGAATCTTAATCCTAATTCAGTGATATTTTTAGATTTTTCAAACATTGCGACACGTTGCCTTAAAGAACCTTTTGCAGAAAATCTACGTATCATTAGCCCAATCTATTCTTACACACTGTCTGCCATGCTGGGGTGGAACAACAAAAATTAAATTTTTAGAACTTGATAGGGCGCTGCGATCTCTGCTTAAGGTTATGCTTTTTAAACCCTATAGGTTTTCAACCCAAAGCCTTTACCTAACCTTTAACCTACTTCTTTAAGAAAACTTTACCTACTACACCTTAATCTGAGTAAACATAAATCCCTCCCGTATGACCCCAAAAAGCCGATTATGAGTAGCAGAAGAAGCTACTTGGTCGCTCCAACTGTCCCAGTTAGATCTGTTTTTGCCAAGCGGCAGTATGGAAGGCAATCTTCCCATTATACAACCTATTGAATAAGGAGCTAAACATCTATCCTCTAAAACTCCGTGACTGTAAACTAGCTGCGACTAATTGGCTTAAGACTAAAACCTACGATGATATTGAGGCTATTGTATAATCGTTACCATAATCTGTCTAGTAACCAACAGGACCGCAGTAACGAAATCGTTATTGAAGGAAGCTTTGCCTGGCATCTTTCGATACCAAGGTATTGACGTAGGGCTAACCTAAGCCTACACTTAAACCTAAAACCTAAAGTTCATATCTACACGCAGGTCAACAATATTAACCCATAAATGCACACACACACACACACACACACACACACACACACACACACACACACACGCAAGCACGCACGCACACACACACACACACACACACACACACACACACACACACACACACACACACACACACACACACACGCACGCACACACCAAAACACACACACACAAACTCGCGCACGCACACGCAAAATCCCACTCACATAACACAAGTGCGCTCCTTATCCTTTTTGTATTTGTACTTTCTTTTATTTTGTTTCCAATTACATACACTGTATAATGTTAAGTGTGTAGCGGGTGGAAGGAAAAGGGGAGATCTCCCGCCGGGCAAGGTGTTCTGCCCGGGGAGCGGCCAGCGCTCCTTTTGGTAGTTCGGAGCTATTCTATATATGCTGCTTTAACTTCGGAACTTTGTTAGTGCGATTTAGGCTTCGATGTGTTTCGCGTGTGGCTCGACGACAGCGCCGCCACATCACCCCCCTGCTCAGACCGGAGGTCGATAGTGCAGTCTAGATGTCGACGAATTTGCAAGTGCCAGGGAATTGCCTTGTAAGTCTGCGGTGAGTCGAGAAGAAGGCAAGTAATCTGCGAGAGTGCCGTGAAGCAGAGGCGAGCAGTAAGGCTCAGAGCCGTGCCGAACACTGTAGCGCAGAGAGTAGCTTGAAGGAACAGGAAGCATTATTATTCCAGTGCTGCGATGAACCTTTTGTAAAGCTAGATGGCTTGCAGAATGTGAAGATTGCAGATAATATCTGCTCGGGAGCGAATTAATGGTGTACTTGAGTAAGATGACGAAGTTTTTGAAATTGTAGTTTCCAAAGATTGTTGGTTGCGTGTTCATATCACGTCGGTTGGTCACCACTGTGGCGGGTGGAAGGAAAAGGGGAGATCTCCCGCCGGGCAAGGTGTTCTGCCCGGGGAGCGGCCAGCGCTCCTTTTGGTAGTTCGGAGCTATTCTATATATGCTGCTTTAAATTCGGAACTTTGTTAGTGCGATTTAGGCTTCGATGTGTTTCGCGTGTGGCTCGACGACAGCGCCGCCACAAGTGGAAGAGCGGAGTCACCTAACACAAGCACCTCTTTGCTTAAAGGGTGATCTCCAAACCCTGTATCTTAAAGCTTTATGTAATTGAAATAAACATTTTTATTATTAATTTATTATTTATATGCTTGTACAAATATCAATTCAATAAATTGAAATATACAATTATTTTATCACTGAGGTAATCGGGGAAGTGTTAAACACAGCGAGTTTTATATTTACAAGTATCTCGAAAATCGTTTACTTTATTATACAAGTCCTGCATGTACACGTTTAAATACTGAACACATTGTTCTTTGTTAAGTTAAATAAAATATAGACTATAAAAGCCACTTTGCTGACCCCAGGTCTTATCCCATTGAAAGGGTAATAGAGAGGAAAGAGTTCACTGCTTTGCATCAATGAGTTTTACAGATTCCTTCATGTTACGAAATATATTTTGTTTGTTGTATGTTTTTTGGTCCGCTGAGGTCGAGTAAGAAATAATTTTTTCTTAACAGTAATTGATTTAAGCTCCGTCCGGATCCGTTGGATTCGTGTAGCGGCAGTGTAAGCATATCCACTACCCCAATACCGTCCCGTCGGTGTTGTGAGAGGCGACATAGGGTAATTGAAGCAGGATATGGACAGCAGCATCTTCCTGATAACAAATCAAAATTTTAAAAACAAAACTGTGGTAGCCAAACCGGCTGCCTAATGTGACAACTGTAGCAAAACTTATATAGGCTGTAATGATGGATGGATTACATTGGAAGTAGACTTGTGTTCAGCGTAAAATTGATGCAAGAAACTGCTTATCAGGACCTAAAAAAATCACTAATATGTTGTTGCAAAATTCAGTCGCGATTTCAATACAAAATCATTTATTGTCGCTTACCAACGAGGTACAAGATAACCCTTATAGAGGCAAAGCCGAATTCAAATTACTCATTTTGAATTTATAATTTCATTAAGAAGCAATTCTGAAAACGCTATAAGTCTTCAAGTCAATTAACTGATTAAAAATGTTGCCACAGATAAATTTTGCACTACATTTGGTTTGCCGTTTCTAGACAGCTCTGGAAAGTTGTTCTTTACTATCGTTTGTTGGTTCTTCGTATAAAAGGAGCAATTTAAAAAAAAACCGGCCAAGTACGAGTCGGACTCGCGCACCGAGGGTACCGAACAAATCCGTAGGTATATGAGTTTAAAATTATTGAAAACATTTTTATTATATGATGTAACTAAAAATTTATGATTTTCGCAATTTTTCCTTTATCTGTGCTCCGTGCCAAATTTTAAGATTCTGAGTTCACGGGAAGTACCCTGTAGGTTTTGATTCCCTTGCGAATGTCGAAAATTTGCGACATAAACGGCTGTATCTTTTGATTGCGTTGAAGGGTCTTGACAGACAGACAGACAGACGGACAACAAAATGATCCTATAAGGGTTCCGTTTTTCCTTTTGAGGTAGGGAACCCTAAAAAAGATAAAATTATTTAAATATTGTAAAATAAAGAAAAAAGCACATGAATAAATAAAAATCCATATAACATTTTGCGGCCAAATAGCTGACTTTCACTGCTGTGTTCCGGACTGAAGGGTATAGAGAGCCAGTATAATTATAGGCCTATGAGGTATTCCATCTTAGTCCATAGAAGGGATCACGCATCTGTAACATTCTACGATTAAAATTGTATGTTAATTGACTGTTCTTAGTGTAGTTGTTGTATTTTATACGTGGTAGAGCTATGCTGCAGCTATATTACTGGTATAGTTGTAGCACGAATGGGTCGGCTCGACCGGGGAAGGATCACGTTCTTACAGAATACATGCGTAAAATAGCAGCTTAATGCTTCTGTGATTCGTATAGTGAGTGTAGAGAACCGGAGACCCTTATTACTGGAAACGAGGCATTCCATCTTAGTTCTCACGGGTGACAACGCATCTGCATTTTGATTCGTAATCGAAGATAGATGTAGATGTCTATGGGTCACAGCAACCACTTACCATCAGGTGGACTGTGTGCTCGTTTGTCACCCTTATCCTATAAAAAAATTTATATTTATGTTGTATATGTAAATTTTTTATTGTGTTGGGAGTAAAGTGGCAGTAATAGTGCACGCAACTGTGAGATTCCCTTTCTCTCTTTAAACTATAATATGGATATAAAAAATACGGACGTAATACCATACTAAAAAGGACCTTAATCGCTACAATTTAGCGCGCGTCAGTTCTTGTTCTCTTGGACACGCATAAATCGTTGTGGTAGACTTACATATACTACGACGATTTATGCGTGTCCTCTAACCATTAAGCTATTGAGATAGTCTCTTTGTCGAAAATGAAACAAAGAAAGAACTTCTGTAATTATTGCTGCAACTTGCACAACATTAATTTTACACAAAAAAACTTAACTAAATATTTAAAAAAATGGATTACAGCAAGGAAAAGGTCATCGGCTCAGCATAATGTCACAGTAACAGAGTAACCTTTAACTTTTAAGTCGTTAAATTGCGTCAAGTTTATTGCTTTGTGCGTTAAAAAGTCGGAGAAAACCAATTTTCCCAGAAATAAGATTAAGCTGTATCGATTTTTTTAGCCCACGTAAACCCCTACTTTGTAAAATTCATCGAAATCGTTTGAATTGTTTTTGAGAACGCGTTTGCGAACAAAAATATAAATGTTGCTCATATAATAGTATGGTATATATTAAAACTAGTATTAACGGCTCCGTAACGCCTATTTCCGCCTTGTTGTGACAACAGGCTTAGTAGATTTCGTGGCTTGGGCTCCCACGGTGTACTTAGTGCAACCCATAATGGATGGCCCGAGGTGAAGTAGCGAACCGAGGTCGCCACTCCGATTGGGTTTGGCGAACCCACTTCTAATATGTGTAGGTAGGCTACTGCGAGAGGGGTGTCCTCTTCCCTACTGCTGCAGCCGAGGTGGAGTCGAGTGGGAATAGGAGTGCTGTTATGATGATATGCCACTTTCCCTATGCTCCGCAACTCTAGCGGCTGGACCGCACCGTTGATGCGGTTTTTTTGGGACCGCGGGGAAGGGGAGTATCGGTATTGCGAAGTGCCTCTCTCGCTACCTTCCGCGTCCGAAACTTAGTTGGCGACGGAGCCACAGAGCGGAGAACAGAGGGGTCAAGAAATGTGATACTTCCGTGTGCTCGATTTTTCTTGGCCCTATAGCCTCGGACTCGGTCTCGGTTATTAACTAATTAAGAACTTAACAAGTTTGAAGCCTGGGTTCCATTTATTTGTTAAAGATTTGTGGCAAATAGATATTTTGTTTAATAACTTATTTATGTAAAGACAGTTGACGTAAGGATTTTTCAGAGTTCCTTACGTCAACATCACAGGCATAAGGGGCGAATCTCGGACACTCAACCCTGTTTTATGGGTGAAATAATTGGCCGCTATGGGATATTATAGAATGATTTAATGGCTTTCCACAGGTGGTAGTATAACCGTCTTATATCTAGACTTGGGCATTTGACGTCTAGACGTCTATAGTCTAGACGTCAAATGCCCAAACCATGTGAGAGAAAATGGGACAGAGGCAGATTTTTGCTACAACCGGAGATGCCAGTGGACGTTTATGGGCTGGTAAAATTAAGAAATACGTGTTCCAGAATGTACACATAATCATAACTCGAAGATTTAGATAAAAAATTAAAGTATATCTTTAAAATATAAAATATATATTCCCCACATAAGTTATTAATAACGTTTTTCTTCAACCTCACTTAAAGCATACGGTGCACAGAAAATAACGCTATCGTTGACGGTCTTCAAAGTTGGTTATTGGTTATTTGCAAGAGAAAAATTCCTGTCGAAGTCTTTGGAATTCGGAGAATCTTAATATAATGTCAATGTTATGTTTATAATGTCAATGTAAATAATGTTAAAGATGCAAAAAATCCACTCCCATTTCCATCTCCGGCAATAAAGAAAAAATTAAAAGGGTTACAGTATCAATTTAACTCGATGGAACTATATTAATTCTCCTTTGTATAAGAGGGTAGTGAAGACTCAGCGCCGTCAGGATTCAAATAAATTTAATTTTCGCTAAAAGCACTTAGTACAGAACAAAGTTTATGATTGAGAAGATTTCTCACTGAGACTTTATGCGTATGAATTCACCGTACAAGTTTGTGAATTTTCGAAAGAGATGGACTGGACGGTCTTAAAAAAATGTTTTTTCTTTATGTATGTACTCGTATGTTAGGCGATATTTTCGCCAATTATGACCCGATTTTGAACATAATACATTTTTATAAAATAGATTTTACTTCATGGGTTGTCTCATATAAATTTGGTTAAACAATTCTACCCCCCAGGGTGGCAAAATAGATGGAATCATTTAATGTAACTTTTTACGCGACGTTAGGATTTTGACATTTAAAGTTTACCAAAATGTTAAAAAAAATAAGTTATTTAAAAAATATTTTATAATAACTTCGGTATAGGTACAAACTTTAATTAGATGACAATGACAAATATTGAATGAGGAGCACTGTTAAACTGTATGTACTCTTTCAAAGTTACTAACTTACCTCAAAAATAACCGCCGCCGAATTTGTGGTGGGATGTGATGCTAATGCTCAGCACACAACATGGGGAAGCACTAACATCAACGAAAGAGATGAGTTACTTTTTGACTTTCTCATATCCAATCGCCTGGTTAGCCTAAACTTACGGTGTACGAGTATACCAACCTTTTTAACGCGTGCTAGGCAGGAATTTTTAGATATGACCTTTGCTACCAATAACATATCCAAAAGCTTTTTGTAATTTCGTTAGGAGTAAACAGTCAAAACTTAATGGAACTCAAATTACTAAAGACGGGCAAGTGATTAAGGATGCGGACTGTGCAGAGTATTTTGCTTCATATTTTCATTCAATATATAGTAAGGAACGGCCCACGTTAGATCCGAGAAAAGCGGAGCGATAGCGGCGCAAGCGTTGTGTTACGCGGCGAGCTCAACACGCGTTCATATCGGACGGATAAACGTGCGAGGGATCCAGATGGGATACCACCGTTCATTTTAAAAGACTGCTGTGCGGTGTTTGAATTGTCTCTCTTACATATTTTTAACCTGTGTCTAAAAGAAGGTTTAAGGAAAGTGACTCCTGTGTTAAAAGGGGTTCCTAGGTGGATGAATATCGACCGGTAGCCGTATTGTCTCCAGTCGCTAAGGTATTCGAGTCGATTATTTATAAAATGTTTATAATCAAGTGTACCCCGCAGCTTACCGAAGCTCAGCATGGTTTTCGGTCAGGTCGAAGTACGGGTAGTAATTTAATGTCTTTTATGAATTATGTGCTGCCAGTAGTAGATGCTGAGAGCCAGGTTGATACCGCATATTTTACTACTTACTTACTTACTTATCTTCACGCACAATCCCTGACGGGGTAGCCAGAGAGAACAGATCGCCATGTGTCACGATCCTTACAAACCTCTTTCGCTTCTTTCAGATTCATTATCTTCTTCATGCATGCATGTCTAGGTATCCGAGTACTCTTGACCCTACCCTCTTCGAGCAATTTGCTCACATGGTCTTCGAAAGTTAGTCTCGGTCTACCTCGACACCTTTTAATATTAACTTTCGCGCTATATATTTTCTTCACCATTCGGTCTTCACTCATTCGCTCAACGTGCCCAAACCACCGAAGCACGCCCTTATCAATTTTTGTGATAAGGTCATCTTTCAAACCTGCCATATTGCGAATCTCTTCGTTTCGCTTTCGGTCGGCCATGGTAACGCCGCACATTTTACGAAGAGATCGCATCTCCACTGCAATCAACTTACTTTTATGCTTCTTCTGGCATACCCAGGTTTCGCTGCCATATAACAAAGTCGGTACCAACACTGCGTTATGTATTGCAAGGCGTGCACTCTTCGCTACGCCTTGCCTTTTGACTAACGCAGTCAGGGCACCATTGACTTTGTTCCCGGCAGCAACACGCCTGTCCACATCTAAATCACATCTTCCATCCTGGCTAAAAGCACTCCCCAAGTATACAATTTCATTTACCTGTTCTAGACATTCCTGATTTACCCATATTTCACACTTCGTTCTCTCTTCGTCCCTTTCAAATACCAGAACCTTAGTTTTATTAGCATTCAAACGGAGACCTTTAATTTCACATTCCTCTTTCATACACGTGACTAATGCCTGCAGTTCTGCCTCTGATGGTGCAATAAGCACTGCATCATCAGCATACAGCAGAGAATTTACTTTAATGTCACCCAATTTCACACCCAAACAACTATCTTTCAGCTTCTGTAAACAGCTGTCGAGATACAGTATGAACAGCCAGGAAGACATGACACAACCTTGCTTTACGCCCGTTTGGACGTCAAACATGGGTGACAGGTCATGCCCTACCCGCACACAGGCTTTACAGTCACAGTAAAGAGACTGCACAGCCCTTAGCAATCGACCATTCACACCATACCCCGGCAACAGTTCCCACATTTTCTTCCTTACAACCTTATCAAATGCTTTCTCAAGATCCACAAAAGCACAGAAAATCTTCTGGTTAGCAGCCAGAAGCTTTTGCGTGATCATGCGGAGAGAAAACATTTGATCCGTGCATCCTCTTCCAGGTCTAAATCCGCATTGTGCCTCCCATAGAAATCTTTCCGATTTCTCTTGCATCCTTTGATACCGCATATTTTGATTTTCAAAAAGCCTATGATACCGTTAATAACGATATTTTGTTGGTAAAGTTTGCCGAGTTAGGTTTTAAACCTAAATTTACTAAAGTTTTTGCAAATTATCTTAGTGGGCGTAGACAATACGTGGATTTTGGAGGTTTTGAATGGCAACCGTACTGTATTTGATCACGCGCAGAACGCGTGTTAGTTAGGATGCAGTTTTAAAACACATCTGTCTTTTTTATTCTTTACAATTATTTAAAAAATTAAAATAAAAACAAAACATATAAAAACTCCACGAACATACTCCGCCCCCCCCCCCCCCCCCCGAAGGTTCAGCTTTCAGTCTTCGTATTGGGAATCCAGTAGAGGAAACAGGTATTTAATACCACGTTTGAGGACTCTTATGGACGTCAGAACGTCTGCCACACGGTTTATACCATCTGGTCCGGGGTAAAACTGTATGATACGTCCGAGTTTCCACTGTAGTGGAGGAGCGTTGTCATCCTTGAGTAAAACCAATTCTCCAATCTGTAATTCTCTGAGATGCCAGTGGACGTTTATGGGCTGGTAAAATTAAGAAATACGTGTTCCAGAATGTACACATAATCATAACTCGAAGATTTAGATAAAAAAATTAAAGTATATCTTTAAAATATAAAATATATATTCCCCACATAAGTTATTAATAACGTTTTTCTTCAATCTCACTTAAAGCATACGGTGCACAGAAAATAACGCTATCGTTGACGGTCTTCAAAGTTGGTTATTGGTTATTTGCAAGAGAAAAATTCCTGTCGAAGTCTTTGGAATTCGGAGAATCTTAATATAATGTCAATGTTATGTTTATAATGTCAATGTAAATAATGTTAAAGATGCAAAAAATCCACTCCCATTTCCATCTCCGGCAATAAAGAAAAAATTAAAAGGGTTACAGTATCAATTTAACTCGATGGAACTATATTAATTCTCCTTTGTATAAGAGGGTAGTGAAGACTCAGCGCCGTCAGGATTCAAATAAATTTAATTTTCGCTAAAAGCCCTTAATACAGAACAAAGCTTATGATTGAGAAGATTTCTCACGGAGACTTTATGCGTATGAATTCACCGTACAAGTTTGTGAATTTTCGAAAGAGATGGACTGGACGGTCTTAAAAAAAAAATGTTTTTTTCTTTATGTATGTACTCGTATGTTAAGCGATATTTTCGCCAATTATGACCCAATTTTGAACATACTACATTTTTATAAAATAGATTTTACTTCATGGGTTGTCTCATATAAATTTGGTTAAACAATACCTATTTTGCCACCCTGGGGGGTCCCAGGGTGGCAAAATAGGTATTGAATTATTTGATGTAACTTTTTACGCGACATTAGGGTTTTGACATTTCTTTAGTATACCCGAGGGTTAAAAAAATAACTTATATAAAAAAAATATTATAACTTCGATAAAGGTGCCAACTTTAATTAGATGACAATGACAGCTATTGAATGAGGAGCACTGTTAAACTGTATGTACTCTTTCAAAGTTACTAACTTACCTCAAAATAACATTGTAGTTGTTACTTTTGATCTTGTGATATTTTTTAAAAGGATACAAAAATAAACTTATAACAAAAATTTACAGCCTACTCCAAAAACTAAAAATTTTCACATAAAAGCTACTGAGGTCCAAGCTCAAATTTTGCGATACACTATGTCTTAGCACCGATTTATTCTTAAAATCGATTACTATCTGATATCACTTACTTTCATAATATTTAAATTTACAATTTTACATAATACTTAATTTTATCTACAATATTAAAAACTATGATAATAAAAAAAACTAAAACTAGAAACTTAATTATCATATAGTCCTACTCCCCGCGGTATCGTGCCAAGAACGCTGGCTGCGTTTCCCCGCTGAATGGCTATACACTGCCTTTGAGCGAGGAAAGAACCAGCCCTCTTATCACCAGCAGCAACGACCAGCCGCGGATGGAGTTCCTTTAGGAACTTCACCGCACGTGGACCCCACGGACCGATAGTCTCTACAGCAAATGGCACAAATATGTAGTCATCTCTCAGAGACTCATATTTGCGCCACTTACTCAGTTCAGCTCCCTCTGATGCCGCCCCGGCTTTAAACGAGATACCCCTGAGATGAGAGGCCGCCAGAGTGTCTATGCAAGTAGCATCCCACACTTATATTTAAATAAAAATAAATTATATGTAATCTATACGAGCTTTACCTTTCTTAACTTGAAAATGCGGATATAAATTTATAAACAAAATGTCTATAATAATTAGTATAATATTTTATCCCTCAGCAAATTTATAACAAAAATATAGTTTATTAAAACGTCAAAACAGCAGTAAAAACACTCGTTAAGAAATAAACGAGACTATAAAATATCTAATTTCTAGGCAGTGTTATTATTATTTTACTTTTATCGACCCATCTTCAATCTCCAATAATGTAAATAGTTGTTAATCAAAGTGTTTTAAATTAACTCATATCATAAAGTTTCAAGTGTAGTTTGATTTAATAAAACTAAATTTACAAATTTTATTGCGTTTAATTTCAAATTATTCTTAACTCCAGACGTTTCGAGTGGCTTGCAGTACCCATGGTTACGGGCGGTGGGGCGACTGAGGTAAGTGATAAGTGGTAAACTATTCAACAACTTCCTTGTGGAATAGTTTACCGTTTGCCGCATGCTCGTTTGCCCCCTCTGCTATAGAAAAAAACATATAAAATAAAGAAACATTAATATCTACCCGCTATGAAATCTGTCAAATATTTCTACCATTCCTAAGAGGCATTGCCCACTGTGGCAGAAGTACCCGTGGATAACCTCAATGTCGTTAGTAATTTGTTGTTGGAAACACCTACAGCATATTTTTGTAATAATTTTATATTTGTAATAATCAATGTTGTAGCTAACATTAGCACGTTAACATAATATCTTCCAGTCCGATATTTCAATTACAGCGAATTACAGCTAGTCTCCAATTCAGCCTGGACTAGCCATCTGGTCAAGACAGAATTATTGTGCACGAGTTTTTTTTTTTTTTATATGATCGGGTGACAAACGAGCACACAGTCCACTTGATGGTAAGTGTTTACTGTGACCCATAGACATCTACATCTATCCTCAATAAAGACTCAAGATGCAGATGCGTTGTCACCCGTGAGGACTAAGATGGAATGCCTTTTTGGCAGTAAAAAGGGTCTCCGGTTCTCTATACTTACCTTACGAAACACAGCAGCGTTAAGCTGCTATTTTACGCTGGTTTTCTGTGAGAGCGTGGTCCTTCCCCGGTCGAGCCGACCCATTCGTGCTACAACCATAATATAGCTGCAGCATGGCTCTACCACGTAGAGCCATGCTGCACTAGTGTGTGCGCAAGTACAAGAACATTCTCTATTGCCCCACTCTCCAATGATCACGGGATGACATTCGTGTGTGACCATGGGTGCTGCAAGAGCGTACGTAACTTAAATGCAATCAAATTCATAAAATTGGTTTTCTTCGATTTTTATTATTCGTGTAAATATAAGAAATCATTAAGATTGTAATACGGCTCCATGGCGCATTGGCTTAGTAATGAGTTGTTGCACTGAGGGCCACGGGCTCGAATCCTGCACGGAACAAGTACTGGTACTTGTATGGCCTACAAATAAGTATTGTTTCGGGTCTGGATGTTAGTCTTTGTAAAATTTATGTATGAAAGCTGCCCTCACGAAACAAGAGAAAATCCTAGTATAAGGGTAACGTTTAAAAAAATGTTTTAGATTATACTATGGCTTAGCGTGGTCCCACGCTACTTATTAGGATCATGTAATAAAGATAAATGGTACTGAACTATATAACTCAGCAGGATCATAGGAATAGGTATTTTAATCTTTCTGCACCTGATGTATTACAGGATTTTATACGTGGTAGAGTCATGCTGCAGCTATATTAGTAGTGTAGTTGTAGCACGAACGGGTCGGCTCGACAGGGGAAGGACCACGCTCTCACAGAATACCAGCGTAAAATGGAAGTTTTGTGTTTCGTATGGTGAGTGTCGAGAACCGGAAATCAGAAATCAGAAATGTTTATTTGCTTTTAACATGGTAGTACAAAGATCGTAATATAGTGATGTGTCCTCATGTTGACTTATAACTATCATGCAAATTTAAAAGTAATAACATTTTAATCTACTTAGAGTTAGAAATAAGTTAGACTAAATATAAAACCAATGGTAAACGTGAATCATAGACAGAACATTACATTACTTTTTATAAATTGTATAATATTTTATGTCAATTGATAAATAAAATAAACACAGAAAAGCTACATATACAATTAAAATTCAAAAATCTCTTGGTCATCTAAGTATTCCTGTACTGAATAAAAGCACGTAGTCAAAAGCCAGGAAGACCGGAGACCCTTTTTACTGGAAAAGAGGCATTTCACCTTAGTCCTCACGGGTGGCTCGGATCTGCATTTTGATTCTTTATTGAGAAGAGCTGTGGATGTCTATGGGTCACAGCAACCATTTACCATCAGGTAATATTATAATACATATAAAAAAAATATAAAGGTTATATTATAAATAGACATATTATCCGTTATTCGTCTTTTCTTTAATCATATTTATTTAATTACTGTAATGGTGTTTGTGATGTATATTCACCAATCATTTAATACCTGTAAAAAATAGTCTCAACACCACATCTGTTTGTCTGTGCACTACGTTTTGTCGGAAATGTATTACTAATTGCTGAATTTACCTATAGTACTACTTTGTTTAATACTATTATTTATTAAGCTATTCTATTTAAAATACACTAACTCATAATATCTATGAAAACTACTAGAAAATCGCTTTTAGTTTGTTTTAAGGTTGTTGTGATATTAATATTTCAATTGTTGATTTGTCAGAATTCCCGTTAGATGCGGTAAAACTAATATTAATTTTGTAATCTGTAGATTATAAGCAATAAAACGACATATATTTCATTAAAATTCCCTAAAATTCATGGTGGGACCATTACCCATACAAAAAAAAATTGTCTCCTTTAAAACAAGTACTTTATAGATTGAATATATATTCAATCCATAAAGTACTCGTTTTAAATCTTACTATTTGTGGACCCTGTAGGAGGAGTGTAGGGTGTCCCCCCACTATATGGAGTGACAACCTGGTAAGACATGCATGAAGTTGATGGATGCAGGTGGCTCTGGACTGAGCTTGTAGCATTGAGGGAGGCCTTTGTTCAGCAGTGGTCTTGTGAAGGGTAGTAATGATGATGATGATTTACGGACAACTCTGTTAGTGAAGGAAAACATAGTAAGGATATACGCAAGTTGATATTGCCTTCAATCGGCTGCTGAGTGCGATGAGCTAAGTAACGAAGCGACCTCGGCATTAGGAACTCTTGAAAATGAAGAAAGACCCCGTGTCCAGCAACATGTGCCGTGTGGTTTCTTTACTTATTTGTAAGCAACGAGATTTTTTAATTTCCCTGGTGTTATAGTTTTTCATGGGCGGCGGTCGACATTTACAATCAATTGAGTCGTATTTGACCCCTCTTCTATAAAAAAGTCAAGTATTATATAAATTATAATTTTCTATTAAAATCTTTATATAGTCGAACGATTTATGCGCCTTGACCACCTAGACAACCTGGTAAGAGATGCAGGAAGTCGATTAATGCAGATGGCTCAGGACTGAGCTTTGTGGCATTTTTGAGGTAAGCCTGTGTTGAGCAGTAGACTTGTGAAAGACTGTGATGAAAGAATGATGAAGGAAAATATCCAAATAAGAGTATTCACACGACCAATATCGAAATTCTAGCTTTAAAATCTTTTAGATTAAATCACGTATATCTTCCTTAAATATGAGCGGAATGGGATTTATCTATTCCCTGAATGTGTTTGGAAAAAGAAAATGTAACATAAAAATTTAGCTACTTTAGCGATAGGTACGGTTAAAACGAGTTAGACAAATATTAAGATTAAAAATAATGTTTATAATTTTGGTAAACTTTGATTTTTGTATTTATATTAGCATTGGTTCATTAACTCGAACTTCTACTAAATGGCAATATTTTTAGCTGAATTTTTAAGATGTTTTTGCAAATAAAAGTGCTGGTGTATTAGTTTTCTTGTTGAATATTTGTATTTTTTTTTCCTCTTAAACGTTGCAATGAAACCTAACGTCAGACTGGATGCGAACGGACGTTCTTTTTAATTGTAATACACAGTTTTACAGTGCTATTTTACATTGTGCACACGCGTATTATAAGATTAGGCTACAAAATATAGAAGAAATTATTTAACAAACTTTAAAAAGGAGGAGGTTCTCATTTCGAGTGTATAATTTTTTTGTATTTATGTTACGCGATATCCAATTTTGATGATTCTTTTTTTAAATAGGTGATGAGGGATGGTCCCATTAAATTAGGAGAAAAACTTTGGGAAAAAAATTGCGGGTGAAATCGGAAAACTGAAATCCTGGCCGGAGGCAGAGCTCTCGATAATACCCGAAAGCGAACTGCCTACGCCTCAACTGGACATTACCTTTCTGCCCCGCAGCGAAGCTGACTCTCCAGAGGAGGTGGCTGTGCTGTTGAGCTCACAAAATGAAGGGCTCCATACTGAGCTCTGGAGGATCCTCCACCGTAGGGACGAAGGAATGGGTTCCTAGTAATCTTTTCTCTGGACAACCCATCGACGGAGGCGGACGGCGGGCGGCAGAGTCGTCCTTGGCTTTACAATGATAAGTTTTAGGTTAGGGGAGACTCTGACGCGGCAATGGATCCTGAACCGCTCCAACTCCAATCCCCCCAAACTTCCACCTCGAGAGGTGAGACCGAAAAAACATCAGCGAGAGTGACTGTGACCCAAGGCGCGTATCTTGCCTTTGTCCGAGGGCCTTCACTGGTGTCCGCCGCTGGTAGGGGGAAGGGAGGTGGGAACGGAAAACCCAAAAGCACGGCGGGGGTCAAGAGCGCCGACAAAGGACGGCTTCGTCCTAAGCAGGCGAAAATGACCCCTGCCCCCCACGCCCATAATTGGCTAATCCCAAGGGTAAGACGAGGGTCCTCCAGGAAAATCTTCATCATGTAGCAGCTGCTTCTGCCGTGGTGGAGGTTTGCTTCGCGAAGGACAACATTGATCTCGCCCTCATACTGCCTTGCGTGGCCAACGGTCAAGTTCTGGGATTGTCGGCTGCCGGTAAGATCTTAGTCAATACTAAAGACCCAGAGCTTGGATAATCTACAATAAAATATTGAACTTTTAGCTGTTCTAGAGTATTGTAATGTCGACCTGATCATAGCCATTATAAATCTTCAGGGATGCACAGGGACGAGAGTAATCATTTGCACAGCCTATCTTCCCGGAGAGAACCTAGATCCTGCCATCGAGTTAGAGCGAGTGGTGGAGTTCGCTCGTACGCACAACGCCGAACTTGTGGTAGGATGTCATGCTTATGTTCACCATACAGCATGGGGAAGCACTAACGTCAACGAAAGGGGTGGGTTACTTTATAACTTTATCATATTCAATCGCCGGGTAAGGTTAAACTTAGAGTGTACACCAACCTTTGAAACGCGAGCTAGGTAGGTTTTAGATATAATTGTTCGCACCAAACGCTAATTTCAATAATTGACGCCAGGGGGCGCTCATCGTGGTGATTTCCTACCGGCTGACGTTCGCGCGAGATTGGGTTGGTTGCGAGCAGGACCCGTCGGAAGTGTTAATGCAGCGCAGTCACAAGAACGGCGTGGTCGCGTCCCGTATAACCTCTATATAGTGTCGGTTTTGTTAGCAAATTTATGCAACGACGAGGAGTTTGTTCAGTCTAAGAAAATAGATTTTCTGCGCGGACGCCGGGTCGGTTAATTGTTTTGGAAGTTAACATTGATTGGGATCAAAGTCTGAATTTGAGTATGGGGCGCGCCTAATTACTATCGAAGATTTGGGTATCTTTAATACCGCCTCGAATTGAGTGTCTATTTCAGTGTTTCGTGACAAGAGGCTTGTATCGAATTTGAGTGATTAAAGTAACGTCGTTGCAAGTAATTTACGTCAATTTGTATGGTAATAGCGTTTTGAAGTGCAATATAAATCTTTGATTTGTGTGAGTGGCCTGTTAATATCGTACGAAAGAATCTTGGTTGTTGTGGGGAGCGCGGAACTTTGTGATCCTAGAGAAGGTCGCGTTCGGTTCTAGAAATAATTTTTTGCTGAGTGAAAACGGAAGTGAACTTTGATCCACCGTTCATTAGTTGTGCCGTGTGTCACGTGTTTGATTTCGATGAACGTTGAATTGATTGACTTTGAAGTTAATTATATGTACAATAAAGTTGATGGACTGAAATAGTGAAGTGAAAGCTACCATTGTCAATCGTTGACGTCCGCTGGAGTGATACCACATCGTGGGGCAGCATCGGATCAGGCTGCTGCCCGTACACCTCAGTTAGGTCAGGTCACACATACACACCTTCTAACACACTACTTACATGCACCTACCTACCGCCTGACCGAGCCTTGGGGTCAGTCTTAGCTTCGGAACCAGGTACGTTCTTATTAATTACCTAGTCTTATATCCATTGTGTAGAATAATAAGTCTCCATAGGCCGTTTGGCTCCACCCTTAGTTGTCCGTCGAATCTACAGCTGTATGGGCCCCTGTATGGTTGACCTTTGTCAGGGCAGCTAGGGGCGTGTACAATAATCTTTGCTACGAATAACATATACATGCGAATTACTGACTAGCATGTGAGTAGTGGAAACTAGATATAGATGATCACAGACACATTAAGTTTGTGATTAGGGCATCAACATCAACAACAACTTATGAAACTGTGGCTTTCAGGGATTCAAAAACGACCTTCAGAGATATCTACAGAGGATCTCTGTAGGTATCCCAGGAGGTCGCTTTTGGAGCCTAAGGAGCAATTTAGAAACGTCTACTAAAAGCATAAAAACGACTGAAGGTCTGGACTTAGCGGCGGAGATGGTAACCGTAGGTATCCATGAAGCCTTCAAAGACAGTTGTCCCGTTAAAACCAAGACCTCAACACGAAAAGTTCCTTAGTGGGACTTTTCGTGTATAAAATCTAAAGCAGCTTAGAGAAAATACCAAGAAACTATATGTCTTAAAAAAAAGAATGGGATATTTATAGTGCAGCCTTAACCGATTATAATAAATAAATTAGAAAAGATAAAAGAGCATCGTGTAGGAAGCTATGCGAGAAAGTTGAGTCTTTGCCTCGCAGTGCAAGACTACACAAAATGCTATCGAAAGCTAAACCTAATCAGATCGGGCTTCTTAAAAAGCCTGATGGTAACTTCAGTAATAGTGAAACGGATACACTGGAGCTATTAGCGTCAACCCATTTCCCAGGGTCACATATGACTCTGGCCTCGAACTCTTTCAGAACCCTGCGAAGGCCTTGTAATGAGGACTGGTGTAGGGCTACAAAGATAATAAGGCCAAACCTGGTGCAGTGAGCTGTTGGCTCCTTTAAACCATATAAGACAAGTGGGGAGGATGGAATAATGCCCATCTATCTACAGAGGGGTATTGATATCCTTTTTCCTTATCTGGTGAAAATCTTCAAAGCAAATTTTGCATAAGGATATATTCTAGCACGATGGACAATTATCAATGTTCTATTTATACAGAAAGGACTACGCCTTACCAAAGTCCTTTCGACCTATAAGCCTTTCTTCCTTTCTTCTGAAGACATTGGAAAAGGTAATAGATATATATATTAGGGATGTTACTCTAGCTACGAGACTTATACACTACAACCAGCATGCTTACCGCAGAGGCAAATATACGTAAACAGCCCTGATCAGTTTTATTGACAGGATCGAAAAAGCACTAGAGGATAAAGAGAAAACTCTTTGTGCCTTTTTAAACATTTAGGGCGCCTTCGACAGTAGTCCTACATCACTGCTGTTTGAGGGCCTGACATCTAAAAATATTGACCCCACAACCATTATGTGGGTTAAGTCGATGCTCTCAAACAGAATGGCTAAATAGAGCTGTTTAAAACTTCGATTGAGGTTGCAACTACAAGAGGTTGTCCACAAGGTTTTTTTTTATAGGATAAGGGTGACAAACGAGCACACAGTCCACCTGATGGTAAGTGGTTGCTGCGGCCCATAGACATCTACATCTATACTCGTTTGCGAATCAAAATGCAGATGCGTTGCCACCCGTGAGGACTATGATGGAATGCCTCATTTCCAGTAAAAAGGGCCTCCGGCCACCTACACTCACCAAGCGAAACGCAGAAGTAAACCTCTACTTCACGCTGGTATTCTGTGAGGTCGTGTTACCACCCCGGTTCGAGCCGGCCCATCCGTGCGACAGCAAAAGCTGCCGCGTGGCTCTACCACTGTTAAAAGCGTTTTGTCACCCCTCCTTTGAACTCTTGCGGTTGACCAATTATTGTACAAGATGGCAGACCTACGCATTGACACCCTGGGCTATGCAGATGACCTTATGATTATTGCGAGGGGTTTTTGCCAATGTACTTTATCATCAATCATAAAAAGACCCTAAACACCATAAACAAATGGTGCAGGGATAACACTTTATCGGTTAATGCTGATAAAACTGTTATAATATTCTTTACAAAAAAGAGACGGTTGGACAAATTAGTCAAACCAAAACTCAATGGTAAAGAAGTACCATTCTCCACTGAAGTTAAGTACTTGGGTGTAACAATCTACCAAAAACAAACGTGGATCTCTCACCTTAGCAATGTATGTCATAAGGCAAAAATTTCCATGGGTACGTGCAGTCGCATGGTTGGGAATAACTGGGGCTTGCGTTCCAGTGTGATCCTATGGCTGTACAGCAGTATAGTGAGGCCGATTCTTACCTACGCCTCCACTGTCTGGTGTAATAAGGCCAACAAAAAGACGACTGCGGACAGACTACATAGTCTACAAATGACTGCCTTATGATGGCAACTGGAGCAATGCGATCATCGCCTCGAGCGGCTCTTAATGCAATTCTATGCCTAACGTTCTTGATCTTTACTTAGACAAGGAGGCAAAGGCTAGCCTGTAATGGATTAACGCTCAGGGCGGTTTGAGCTTGTTTTCCTATAGATTGAGATCCATGCTCGACTCAATCACGGAAACACCGGTCTTATGCATTATCTCAGATATCATGCGTCCACAATATACTTATGAAAAATTATACAGTGGATCTACCCTCCAGAGATGACTGGCTAAATGGACGGTTCATCTGTGAAGTCGGTAGCCTTATATGGTATATGTATGGGTTAACCTATCGATACTACGTTAACCATATAATCTATATTAGCTCTGATAGTCAAGCAGCACTGCTAGCGCTGAGATCAAACTTGGTGAACTCTAAGCTAGTTGGAGACTGCGCGAACCGCCTAAACGTCATGAGAGGTAATAACAAGGTAGTTTTAAGATGGGTTCTAGGTCATGCGGGTATTGCAGACAATGAAAATGCCAACAAACTCACACGGGAGGGCTCAAAGAGTACACTATTTGGACACCAGTCATTTTGTGGAATCTCAAAAAGCCTCGCCCGATTGATTCTGGAAACTCTATGGTAAATAACAAATTACTTTAGATCTGGTATGATATACTAGGCTTAAAACATTCAAAAACCTTAATCCAGGCTTTCGATCATAAATTCCCTTTGGAAGCCCTGGGATTAGGTAAAAATAAAGTGAGCCTTCTGGTAAGAGCCCTGACTGGACACTGTTATCTTAAAAAGCGCATTACCATCCTGGGACTAAGCAACTCAAGGATGTGCCGGTTTTGTTCCCTAGAGGAGGAAACGCCTTTACACATCCTGGCAAATTGCGGAATCTTAATGCGCAAACGCAGCACTCATCTGGGAAACTACATACTTCGCCCAGAAGAAGTGAAATTACTCACAGCTAAGGAACTCCTTCTATTCATTGAGGACGTAGGGCTTAACAGTGAAGTTTAGACATAGCAGCGATCCCAATAGATCTTTTAAGTCGCAGTGATGTACTGTCTCTCAAGACTTGCATAGCTGCTCGTACAAAAAAAACCTGAAAATATATTACGCAGAAATTTTTTAGTTTTTTTTTTCTATGTGTGTCAAAGGTGCTGGTGTTTTAGTGTTCTTGTTGAATATTGCTATTTTTTTTCTTTTAACTTTGCAATGAAACCTAACGTCAGACTGGATGTTAACGGACGTTCTCTTTAATTGTAATGCACAGTTTTACAGTGCTATTTTACATTGTGCACACGCGTAATAAAAGATTAGGCTACAAAATTTAGAAGAAACCAACATTTCGCTTCTGTAACAGCAATGGACCCTACAATTCGTTCTTAAACTGTGGCTTCCATTACTTCTGTGCAAAT
Source organism: Parnassius mnemosyne (assembly GCA_963668995.1). Classification (NCBI taxonomy): domain Eukaryota; kingdom Metazoa; phylum Arthropoda; class Insecta; order Lepidoptera; family Papilionidae; genus Parnassius; species Parnassius mnemosyne. Next base: position 28,449,505 of record CAVLGL010000086.1, read on the forward strand.
TCCTGATATACACCTTTAATTTCTCTGCTGTTTCTCAGAAAGAAGTCAAAAATTCTATTTTAGCAATTCAGTCCAAGGCGGTGGGTTATGAGCAGATTAGTAGACAAATGGTAGTATTTATACTAGAGCACCTTCTCCCGGCAATTTCCCATGTTATAATTTTTTCCCTTGATTCAGGTCAGTACCCTAATCTTTGGAAAAGGGCTTTTATAAAGCCCCTTTCAAATGTTCCTTCTCCCATTCTTCGCAATCATTTTCGCCCTATATCCATTCTACCCTTTTTTTCCAAAATTTTAGAATCATGTATTAACAAGCAAATTTCTACATTTATTTCGAAACATAAGCTACTGAGTATATATCAGTCTAGGTTTCGCCCTGGTCGTAGTACCAGTACTGCTTTAATTAACATCACAGACGATATATATAGCCCAACGGATTAGTAAGCTGAAGTGGCAGTGGGCCGGCCATATAGCTCGAAGAACCGACAACCGATGGGGAAGAAAGGTTCTCGAGTGGCAGCCTCGTACCGGTAGGCGAAGTGTAGGGCGTCCCCCCACGAGATGGAGTGACGACCTGGTAAGACATGCGGGAGGCCTATGTTCAGCAGTGGACTTGTGAAGGGCTGTAATGATGATGATGACAGACGATATTAGAAACGGTATGGAAGAAAAAAAAGTAACACTACTGGTACTAGTTGATTTCTCAAATGCTTTCAACACAGTTGATCATGAAATCCTTGTTTCCATACTGTCTCATCTAAATTTTGGCCCTACAGTATTGGAATGGTTTGCATCTTATCTTCGCGGTCGACAGCAGTCAGTCTGTGTGGGGCAAATAACCTCAGGTTGGGCTGATGTGGAAGCTGGTGGGCCGCAAGCAAATTCTTTCTCCTATCATTTTTTCTTTTATAAACTTTATTACCTCCATCTTCGATTGCTCGTACCATCTGTATGCCGATGACCTTCAGCTATACGTGCAAGCTGAAATAGGGGATATCCATAATGGGATTAAAAAATTAAATAACAACTTATCAGCTATCAAGGATTGGTCTACTCGTTATAGACTGTTGGTCAATCCTTCGAAATGCCAAGCTATTCTGGTGGGTAGCTCAAGGATGCTAGCCAAGATTATTCTTGCAGACAAACCCTCTATCAATTACAATGGAATTACATACCATTCAGTAAGTCTGTAAAAAATCTTGGCCTACACATTGACAGCACGCTGAATTGGAGAACTCAGGTTACTGAAGTCAGTCGTAAAGTCACTGCCACGTTGCGTTCTCTGTATCGTCTAAAACATTTTCTCCCCACAAAGTCTAAAATCATGCTTGTCCAATCGCTTATATTACCCATAATTGATTATGCAGATGTGTTTTACACGTATCTGTCCCAAGATCTTCTGAACAAGCTGGAACGCCTTCTCAATAACTGTATAAGACTTATATTCGGGCTTCGTTAGTATGACCATATTTCGCAATATAGATCTAAGCTTAATTGGCTTACAATCCGGCAGAGGCGTATTTCCAGAATATTACATGTTCTTTTTTCCATATTAAATGACCCATTTTCGCCTTCTTATCTTAAGAGTAGATTTCACTATCTCTCCTCATCTAATGATAGGGTTCTTCTTCTAACAACAAAATATGTATTCCAGTTCACTTCACCGAGTTCTATGGTAACTCCTTTACAGTTCAGGCTACACGCCTTTGGAACTCCTTGCCTGACGACATCAGAAAAGCTCCCAATAAGTTTGCTTTTAAAAAGTTGGTGCGTAATCATCTGTTAATGACAACGCTTCTTACATGAATCATCCATCTAATTTATATTTAGACGTATATATTTATAGTTATTTATATGTATTTTTTGTATATGTATGTTGATATAAATACACACACACACACACACACACATATATATATATATATATATATATATATATATATATATATATATATATATATGCTTATGTATGTACGTGTATATTTGTATACATGTATATTTATTGTATACATTAGTAAAATGTATATTATATAACGTAATTAATTATCATTTCTATTTTGTTTTTATTCTATATTACTACACCTACTTCAAATTCTCACCACTCCATGGGTTGACTGGTAGAGAATGCCTCAAGGCATTAAGTCCGCCCTTTGTATTCTTTTAGATTAAGGAATGCAATAAAGAATAAATAAATAAATAAAATAATTATTTTGCTTAACATTGATGTATGTCCATTGTACTAAATATATTATAGAATCACAAAATAGAACGTGCTCAGTGTTTGAGTGTGAACATGAAAATTAACTCACTGACATTTAGCTTTCAAAGCTTGATGTAATCGATAAGCTTGATGTAGTGATTAAATTTAGCGACATGCAGTAAATTGAAAATCGGAAATTGGGAATTGAAAATGAACGTGTAGTGCCGGTGAAAGAATATGCACAACCAATTTTCGCACCGTGGGAGTCATAAGAGGCGTCAGAGGGAAACAAACTAGGAAATAGGCAGCATCGTCTTCCTATGAACAACTTATTAATAAAAAAAAACTGTGGTTGTCAACATGCCTGAAATTATGGTGGGATCCCCTATGAGGTTATTTCTGGAAGGGTTTATGTACAGTAGTAGAATTTTAGGCATTAACGATAACGGTAATTAATAATCGGACCTCAAAATATAAAATCTATGATTTTGGACAAATATTGTCCTCAGATTCCAACCCCAGGATCAGTCATTCGGTAGGCAACACTCTGATCAATAAACCATGTGGTCGTCTTACTTCAGATGTACATAACGCAATAAGTAGCGTTCCAGTTTCTGTGATGGTAATGATGTTAGCCTATGAGGCTCTTACAGCTAAATCGAACTCAAAGCTCTGGTTTCTCTATATTCGATGTAAAAGGGGGGGGGGGGGGATTATTTATTATTATTTAATGCATCGTTGTGGACGCAACGCTGGCTATGATGATGACAATATAGCAATTTTAGACGTATAGTGATGTGTTAAAATACAATATTGCACATGGCTACATAGGATAAAACAAAGTCGCTTCCCGCCTTCTTAACGCTTAGATATTTTAAGAAACGCCACAAATTTTAATGCGGTTTTCATCAATACACAAAATGATTCAACAGAAAAGCTTATGTGTTTAATGCATGCATATTATATATTGTATAGTTTTTCTGTACCTGTGTATGTGACTGAATTCCTCCTAAACGGCTGTATCGGTTTTGATGTAATTTCATGTGTGTGATTTAGTTGATTAGAGAATGATTTAGATTCACAAGATTGAGATCTAGAAAGGGATGGATCGCTAGTAACGTATAGACTAAAAATGGATAAAGTGGTATTATTAAGTGCTAGCTAAATATTATAAGCACTTCTGGAAAATATTTGGATTTTCTGGACATATCCATGAATATTAAGCTGAGATTTTTAAGTTGTAGAGTCACGTTGCAGCATGTTATAGCTGCTGTACGATTAAGTCTACCTAACCGGGGAATGAATTCGCTCGCTTATAATACTTATATAATGGCAGCATCAAGATCCTGTTTCATGTGGTGAGTAAGAGAAACCAAGCACGCACTTGATTCCACAATCAAATAGTATCATTATGCTCTTTATATTTTATGTGGTGTGTGTCACAACCCGGAGACCATTTTCACTAGTAACAAGGTAATCGATCTTAGCCCTCAGGGGTGACAGAACATCTGCATTTCGATTTTGAATCGATTTAAAGAGTGAGAAGACTTTATCACCAATTTACCATCAAATAAACTGTGTACTCCTTTGTCACCCTTGCTATATAAAAAAGTTTTCCATAACCATTGATGGCGCGTGATCACAAAATCTTAACAATTCATGCGCGGTTTTGTGCAATTGAGATGGCAACGGTTATAAAAATTAGAGTTACATTCTACAAATGCTTCTCGCTGCTGGGCACATGCTACCTTTCATTAATGAAAGGTTTTGAAAAGTAGTAAAAGTGAAGGTTGTTGACAAGAAGACTGACTTCATATGTCGTTGAAATCATTTGTTATTTTTAGATGACTTCCAGAAAGGAAAAGGTTTTCGATTTACTATTGGTATACGTGTTGTCTTCGCCAATTATTAACCAATTTTAAATGATTATTTTCTTTGTTAAATAGGCTATACTTCTCGTGTCATCTTTTTTTTATAGCTTAAGGGTGACAAACGAGCACACAGTCCACCTGTTGGTAAGTGGTTGCTGTGGCCCATAAACATCTACATCTATCTTCGATTAAGAAACAAAATGCAGGTGCGTTGTCACCCGTGAGGACTAAGATGGAATGCCTCGTTTCCAGTAAAAAGGGTCTCCAGTTCTCTACACTCACCATACGAAAACACAGCAGCGTCAAGCTGCTATTTTACGCCGGTATTATGTGAGAGCGTGGTCCTTCCCCGGTTGAGCCGACCCATTCATGCTACAACCATAATATAGCTGCAGCATGGCTCTACCACGTATAAAATTGTGTTATTATCTCAAATAAATTTGAAGAAAACCTAACTTAACTTTAGCTTGTAAACCTTAGTCCCCTTAATATGATTAACATTATACAATAAAAAGTAAAAATCGACTTCAGATAACTAAAAGGAGTGAAATAATTTAAATCACAGCTTCTGAAGTCGGGGCTTTAATTCTACGATACACTATGTTTAAGCACCGATTTCAGAAGCTAATAAGATTTAGTAACAGTTAAATTTTCTCCGTCATGCAGTTTGTAAAATAGTTATATAATATTTAGATTAATAATTATTAATTAAGTTAAATAACTGTCAGCAGTTATTTATGAAATATCCGATTTCTTTGATCAAGATTTGTTGAAGAAGATAATGGTGATCAAATATCAACATGATGTCGAAAATAAGCTCACGGAGTCGAATTGATAGCTGCTTTTAATTAACGGTTACAACTGAATTTCGTTAAGGCAGAAGCATTAGATATTCAGAAACATTATAATATTTTATGATGGAGTTCGACTTTTGTGATAAACGTGTTATCAGATTAAATGTCAGAGTTACGTATGGATTTAAGACGTGTTACTTCACTACTAGCCGTATGAGGAAGCTCAAAGTCGCTCAGATAGCTATAGAAAGGGCTATGCTCGAAGTTTTACCGAATGATATACTTATAAATGAGGATATACGCAGTAAAATCAATATTACCAACATAACTGAACGGATAAGTAAGTTCAAGTAGCAATGGGTCGATCTTATAGCCTAAAAATAGATTCTGGTTTATTCGAACTTCGTTACCTTTTTTTCTCATTATTAGTTTACTTTTGCTGCACTACCTCCCATATGTATATCTCTGCTTAGCGTAATGGTTGACTGGGAGAGAATAAAAGAATTAAGTCCGCCATATGAACGAGCTTTCTTTTGTGTATAAATGTTTAAATAAATAAAATAAAAAATAAATATAAAAACCGACAACCAATGGGAAAGAAAAGTTCTTACTAGATGCAGTGTTAGCAGGTCTGTAAAAGGTGCAGGAAGTCGATAGATGCAGGACCGTGCTTTGTGGCACTTTTTGGGAAAGATATATATTCTGCAGTATATTTATGAATGGTTTTAATGATAATGGTATCAGATTAAAGATTAAATTCAGAATTCACTTAGAGGATTTGGTCATATGTCCGTACTTGTCATACCTGGCTACGATGGCTATTGTTGTATAAGATGTGGTGCACTTTCGACGTTTCGAGAATGGATACCTGAGGATGGGCTGCTATGTTAAGTATTCGCTAGTGTAGTTGCTGACTTCATCAGAAGTAATGACATCTTAGCATGTATTTTTTTATTGCGTTACTTGATGACTATGCAATTAATGTGGTACATATTCATTATTTTTTCTCTGACGGCGGTTTTGCAAAAAGTTCAATTTATTGAAAACTCGTATAATTTTATTAATTTATGAAATCTGATAAACAACAAACACAAATGTTATTTCGGTAAATTTCGGTTCATATTAAAAAATCAAAATCAGTTATTGGATTTTTCTGTCATCAAATACAGTAAAGAAGACTTTAAAATTTCTTTGCCAGAGAGAAGCCTTCTCTTTTTAATATACCTTTTAACAAATAAGTAGTATTAGTATTTGCTTGTCTGCTCGTATTGTCAAAGGATCGAAGCTTGTTGCCGTAACTGTAATAAGTCCCTTGTTTGACACTGATTCATTTGTCTTTACAAATAATCCTTTAATTATTTCGCATATCTGCTTACATCCTTTAAAACTGTTAATTAAAAGTTTTGTTTTAAGAAACGAATACACTTTTGAAACTATTCGGTTTCTCTTATTAGATTTAGAAATCACACAATTTTGAATTTCTTTAACGTGCACACCACGTGTACGTGTACGTGTACGTGTACATGTACGTGTGCCTGTTCATGTACGTGTGCGTGTACATGTTCATGTATGTTGTCGTGTCTATGTGTGTGTGCGTATTCACGTGCATGTTTGTGTCTATGTGCGTGCGTGAGTAAGTGAGTGCGCAAGGACGAGCGCGTGATTACGCGCACAATCATGCACAAACGCACGCACCAGCGTGCGTTTCTGCATGTAAAAGTTTTTGTACAACTGTAGTAAGATAAATAGTGAATTGAACTTTATCTATTTTTAAGGCTGCTTAATATTTATTTATTAGAAATGGAATCATAGATAAAATGTGTTCATTAATTTCAAATAACATTAAAGTTTTTCTTAGACAATACTGAATTTGAAGGCGTCCAACTTTTGTCGCCGTCAAGTCCTTCACCAGAAATAAAAGTAAAATGAAAAAACTTTTACAATTTATCTTATAGACTAAACAAGAACAGATATAAAAAAAGAAATATTTTGTTGTTAGTTTTTTCTTATAGCAACCATTTATTGTCTCAGCATAAATTGCTGTTCAGTGTCAGCTTTATGAATTTTTGAGCTATTTATTATGTTTCGCGGTTCTTTTACAGAATTCTCGTGTGTAATCAATATTTATAAAAAGTATGTATATTTTTTTAATATACTGCGTTTTCATAATCTTACGTTGCGGTTCTGAACTATGTTCAAAATTTCAAGTTTCTAACTCATCGGAAAGTCAGTTGATAATCAATTACTAAATTCAACTTGCTTACTAAAAATCAATTACAAAATTCAACATACACGAAAGCAAGTTAATAAAAATATGGAAAATGGTTTTGTTTTGGTAAAATTATTTTACTGAGGTTAAAATAACTTAAAAATTACTAAATAATTGCCTTTAATTTGGCAATTAAATGGGAATAAAAAAAACGTTTTATTATTCTACGTACCAAAATATTCTTGGTGGTAGAGCCACTCTGCAGCAATATTATGGTACTACCATAATACTGCCTGTGCCGGACGGGCGTAACTCTCCGGAGTAAATGTTGTCGAAGATACTCCGCGAGTCGCTCACGTCCTACACCTATAGGTTCCGGAGGATACTTTCACTGCCGTTTCTGTGGATGCTGCTGGAAAACTGTGGACTGAGGTTCAAAATTAAAATGCACGATTATAAATTAAAATAGCAAGGGAGTAGCCAGCGGTTCGACTGAGTGATTAGTCGCGAAATTTTATAACTATTATTTATTGACCACGGTTGTTGAACACGGTTGTTCAACTACAGTTGTTCACTATCGTTTGGTCACTACATATTTCAAAAGATTCAATTAAAATGTGCGGCAGTATTAAAATATCTATTAGTAATATCAAAATATCTACTGGTAGTATCAATATATCTATTGGTAGTATCAAAATATCTATTGGTAGTTTCAAATATCTATTGGTTGTATCAAAATATCTATTGGTTGTATCAAAATATCTATTGGTAGTAGCTGGTTTTCTAGGACTACTGACTGGCAGCTATTAATCAACTAAAACTAGTTGATTTTATCACTTGTGTAACTGCGAATATCAGTTACCACTTTTCCGTCTAGCTAACACTTTTCACTATACGTAACTGCGAATTTTCAGTTACCACTTTTTTCGGCTAGCTAACACTTTTTCACTATATGTAACTGTGAATTTTCAGTTACCACTTTTTTCGGCTAGCTAACACTTTATTACTATATGCAACTGCGAATTTTCAGTTGCCACTTTTTTCGGCTATGTGTAACTGCGATTTTCAGTTACGACCTTTTTCGGCTAGCTAAACTTTTTCTAATTCACTATTACTGTTCACTATGTTCTGCTACTAGTCACTTCAGCTACTACCGGATACTACTGCTTGTCACTTGTAGTTCTTACTTCTACCACGTTACTGGGATTTGCCCCCATAAGGTAGACTTCGGCTATACGGTATAGTGAGCCGCTTGCCATTTTCCGTTTTGCCTCTTTATTTTTAAACATTTTCACTATGTAATTAGCATAAATTGCAATATTTTCTATATAAGGTTAAATCTTACACTAATATGCTAAACATCATTAATTCGGCATTTTGGTCCTTTATCAGTATGTGATAAAGGTTATTCAATATATTTACATTTAAAAAAGTTATTAAACCAAATGTCCCAAATTTTCACAACAAATGGGTAAATTAATTCTCTAATTTTTCTATAACTACCAAATGCGTTTAATTATACAAATTATTTCTTTACTATCGTAATCTATATACCATATGCTAACTAAATATCATATTTACAACTCTTTAAGAACACAAAAATATTCTCATTATTTTTTGAACAAACTATTGCGCAGTTAATTAAACTTCCAGAAAGTTCTACGATATGACGCGCTGTGATTGGTTGATTTTTTTTTAAATGCTTAAAGTTGTTTTTATCAACTATTATTAAAACGGAGTAAACACATTGTAAAACTATATTAACAAACTATTTACTTGATTTCGTTAGTAATTTCACTTTTTATACAAAACAATATTCTTTCATCACTTTTTTCTTAAAGTCTTTAGGCCGTCGCGAACATCTCTCCCGCCGTGCAGCGTCGCGCAGATCTCATCGTAGCGGCGCTGCATCCATTTCGGTGAGCGACGTTGCTTTTTACTTTGACAGCGGCACAAGTTTCCTGGTTGGCCTCTTGATTAGGCCGTTTGCGGTGCGTACCTCCACAGTGCGGATCTGTCCGCCCGCACCGGGGTATACAGCTTCAATCCTTCCTCATGGCCAAGTGTTACGAGGTATCTGGCCGTCAGCTATGAGGATTCATCCATGAGCCTCCCGCCGGCTTTGAATTTCCGGTGGCCCAATGTAGTTCAGACCGGTGAAGGTGAACGGTCTCTGGTGATGAGCGAGACGTGTACTGGGATGATCACCGGTGGCTGGCGCTAGTGGTTGCGCTTTTCTAATTCGACACTTTATGCATTGACTCACTACCTTTTTCGTGGTAGGTCGAAGTCGGATCACCCAGTAGTGCTGTCGAACGTCGTTGATGGTAGGTTCGGTTCCACAATGATGCAGGCTACGTTGCGTCCAGTCTACGTACAATTGAGTGATGTAATGATCACCATCCAATATAGCTGGCCCTTTCATGTCTTCCGAGACTCCCTTCACGGCGGCTATGCGACTTCGTAGAGCGATGATCTCGTCTTTCAACTCTATTTGGAGCGGTCGTAGGCGGCTATCATGAGCGACCCTTTTATCTTTATGGAGATCGGCTATCTCTCGTTTGAAAGAGTCCTCTTGGATGACACGTGACACGTGTTAGGAGCTTTTCGGCCTCTCTTATGAATTCGGCCTCGAGTGTGATTATGATTGCATCTCTATTTTTCACTCGTACTGGGAGTCTGCGCGAGGTGACGCGGATTATTTTTCGATTTCCTCCAGTCGGGATCTTCCTCTTTACTCTTTTTGGTCCTGTTGTAAAAGGTCCTGTTTGTTGTTTTACGGTAGAGTGTAATAAACTGAAGCACTCTGGCCGTAGCTCGCAATAAGCGTTCCCATTTCGAAAACTTTACTGGATCGGGAATGGCTTCTCTGAATAGCGGCACTTTATGCGATTCTGTAATGGTGAAGGATCTTTCTTCACCGGTCGGTTCGGATGACGTGGGTTTTTCGTTTAGCCATGCTGACGATTCTTTGTAAAGAAACGATGGGCCATTGTACAACTCGTGATTTGAGTCGAAGTTCGGTGGTACGGCCCTCGTAGCGGTGTCAGCTATGTTTAATTTGGTAGGTACCCAGCGCCAGTCATCCACGTTAGTATGGTCCACGATCGCTGCTACTCTGTGTCCAACGAAAGGTTTATAACTTCTGGACCTCTTTATTGTCGTTTTGTCGTTGACAGGCATCGTGACATCTCTTTTCTTCCAGAGAAATTCTGTTTCTGTATGTCCATCTTTTAACTGACGGGTACTCCTATTTAGTATATCTTTAGCTTTCTTCTCCGGATCGGAGTCTGGTCTTCTCGAATTGATTATGAGAGATTCCAGCGCGAAGTAATCGCGGAGTTGACCATTTATGGTTTCTTCGCTCTTGTGCAGCTCATTGGCCGCGTGGACGCGCTGCTTTAGTGTGTGCCCCGTGTAGCACCCATCCCAGTTCTGTGAGCGAGGCGATTGGCTGGTGCGGCGGACCTCTGCGGACTTGAGTGGCTATTAGAAGTCTCCAATTGTCCTGTCCTATTAGGATCCTTGGGTTGCCGGAGTCATATATTAGTTGCTAACAAATATTCAATTACATAATGTAAAACAATTTTATAATATACGTTTTTTTAATGTACTTGTATGATACCTCAAAACAACCTTTGCTTACCGGTAAAAAGCTGCCTGAGAGAGAGGTTACTGAGGGAAACTGAAGCATGAGATGGCCAGCAGCATCTTCCCAATAACAAATCAAAATAAAAAAAACTATTGTAGCCAAATCGGCTGCCTAATGTGGCAACTGTAGCAATACTTATATAGGCTGTAATGATGGATGGATTACATTGGAAGTAGACTTGTGTTCAGCGTAAAATTCATGCAAGAAACTGCTTATCAGGACCTAAAAAATTACTAATATGTTGTTGCAAAATTCAGTCGGGGTTTGAATACAAAATCATTTCTTGTCGCTTATCAACGAGGTATAAGATAACCTTAATAGAGGCAAAGCCGAATTCAAATTACTCATTTTGAATTTATAATTTCATTAAGAAGCAATTCTAGAAACGCTATAAGTCTTCAAGTCACTTAACTGATTAAACTTTTGCCATAGATAAATTTCGGACTACATTTGGTTTGCCGTTTCTAGACAGCCTCTGAAAAATTGTTATTTACTATCGTTTGCTGGTTCTTCGTATAAAAGAAGCAATTTAAAGAAAACACTATAATATTTCTGCCGCCGAATAGCTGACTTTTACTGCTCTGTTCCGCACTGAAGGCTATAGAGAGCCAGTATAATTATAGGCCTGTGATGTGTTCTATCTTAGTCCATAGAAGTGATTACGCATCTGTAACCTCCTACGATTGAAATTACTATTCTTAGTGTCGTTGTTGTATTTTATACGTGGTAGAGCCATGCTGCAGCTATATTACTGGTATAGTTGTAGCACGAATGGGTCGGCTCGACCGGGGAAGGATCACATTCTTACAGAATACATGCGTAAAATAGCAGCTTAACTCTGCTGTGTTTCGTATAGTGAGTGTAGAGAACCGGAGACTCTTATAACTGGAAACGAGGCATTCCATCTTAATTCTGACAGGTGACAACGCATCTGCATTTTGATTCGTAATCGAGGATAGATCTACAATTTAGCGCGCGTCAGTTCTTGTTCTCTTGGACACGCATAAATCGTCGTGGTAGACTTACGCTCTAACCATTAAGCTATTGAGAAGATGGTCTCTTTGTCGAAAATGAAAGAAAGAAAGAACTTCTGTAATTATTGCTGCAACTTGCATAACAATAATTTTACACAAAAAAAACTTAACTAAATAGCCCACGTAAACCCCTACTTTGTAAAATTCATCGAAATCATTTGAATTGTTTTTGAGAACGTGTTTGCGAACAAAAATATAAATGTTACTCATATAATAGTATGGTATATATTAAAACTAGTATTAACGACTCAGTAACGCAGGGGCTACCCGCATGGACGGATTTCCGCCTTGTTGTGATGACAGGCTTAGTAGCTTTCGTGGCTTGGGCTCCAACGGTGAACTTAGAGGAACACATAATGGATGGCCCGAGGCGAAGTGGAGAACCGAGGTCGCCACTCCGATTGGGTTTGGCGAACCCACTTCTAGTATGTGTAGGTAGGCTACTGCGAGAGGGGTGTCCTCTTCCCTACTGCTGCAGCCGAGGTGGAGTCGAGTGGGAATAGGAGTGCCGTTATGATGATATGCCACTTTCCCTATGCTCCGCAACTCTAGTGGCTGGACCGCACCGTTGCTGCGGTTATAGTGGGACCGCGGGAAAGGGGAGTATCGGTATTACGAAGTGCCTCTCTCACTACCTTCCGCGTTCGAAACTTAGTCGGCGACGGAGCCACAGAGCGGAGAACAGTGGGGTCAAGAAATGTGGTACTTCCGTGTGCTCGATTTTTCTTGGCCCCATAGCATCGGACTCGGACTCGGTTATTACAACTAATTAAGAAGCCTGAGTTCCATTTATTTGTTAAAGATTTGTGGCAAATAGACATTTTGTTAAATAATTTATTTATGTAAAAATATTTTGGTACAAGTTTCCGAGATTTCTCCTTATGCCTGCGATGTTGACGTAAGGAACTTCACCACTCCACCCCGTCTTATGTGGGTGACATAATTGGCCGCTATGGGATATTATAGAATGATTTCATGGCTTTCCACAGGTGGCAGTATAACTGTCTTATATACTCTAGACGTCAAATGCCCAAACCATATGAGAGAAAATGGAACAGAGGCAGATTTTTGCTACAACCGGAGATGCCAGTGGACGTTTATGGGCTGGTAACATTAAGAAATACGTGTTCCAGAATGTACACATAATCATAACTCGAAGATTTAGATAAAAAAAATTAAAGTATATCTTTAAAATATAAAATATATATTCCCCACATAAGTTATTAATAACGTTTTTCTTCAACCTCACTTAAAGCATACGGTGCACAGAAAATAACGCTATCGTTGGCGGTCTTCAAAGTTGGTTATTGGTTATTTGCAAGAGAAAAATTCCTGGCGAAGTCTTTAGAATTCGGAGAATCTTAATATAATGTCAATTTTATGTTTATAATGTCAATGTAAGTAATATTAAAGATGCGAAAAATCCACTCCCATTTCCATCTCCGGCAATAAAGAAAAAATTAAAAGGGTTACAGTATCAATTTAACTCGATGGAAATATATTAATTCTCCTTTGTATAAGAGGTTAGTGAAGACGCAGCGCCGTCAGGATTCAAATAAATTTAATTTTCGCTAAAAGCTCTTAGTACGGAACAAAGTTTATGATTGAGAAGATTTCTCACTGAGACTTTATGCGTATGTATTCACCGTATAAGTTTGTGAATTTTCGAAAGAGATGGACTGGACTGTCTTAAAAAATTTTTTTTTTCTTTATGTATGTACTCGTATGTTAGGCGATATTTTCGCCAATTATGACCCGATTTTGAACATAATACATTTTTATAAAATAGATTTTACTTCATGGGTTGTCTCATATAAATTTGGTTAAACAATTCCACCCCCCAGGGTGGCAAAATAGGTATTGAATCATTTAATATAACTTTTTACGCGACGTTAGGATTTTGACATTTCAAGTTTACCAAAAAGTAAACAAAAATAACTAATATAAAAATATTTTTATTATAACTTTGGTAAAGGTACGAAATTTAATTAGATGACAATGACAACTATTGAATGAGGAGCACTGTTAAACTATATGTACTCTTTCAAAGTTACTAACTTACCTCAAAAATAACATTGCAGTTGTTACATTGATCTTGTGATATTGTTTAAAAGGATACAAAAATAAACTTTTAACAAAAATTTACAGCCTACTCCAAAAACTAAAAATTTTCATATAAAAGTTACTGAGGTCCAAGCTCAAATTTTCCGATACACTATGTCTTAGCACCGATTTATTCTTAAAATCGATTACTATCTGATATCACTTACTTTCATAATATTTAAATTTACAATTTTACATAATACTTAATTTTATCTACAATATTAAAAACTATGATAATAAAAAAAAACTAAAACTAGAAACTTAATTATCATATAGTCCTACTCCCCGCGGTATCGTGCCAAGAACGCTGGCTGCGTTTCCCCGCTGAATGGCTATACTTAGCCTTTGAGCGAGGAAAGAACCAGCCCTCTTATCACCAGCAGCAACGACCAGCCGCGGATGGAGTTCCTTTAGAAACTTCACCGCACGTGGACCCCACGGACCGATAGTCTCTACAGCAAATGGCACAAATATGTAGTCATCTCTCAGAGACTCATATTTGCGCCACTTACTCAGTTCAGCTCCCTCTGATGCCGCCCCGGCTTTAAACGAGATACCCCTGAGATGAGAGGCCGCCAGAGTGTCTATGCAAGTAGCATCCCATACTTATATTTAAATAAAAATAAATTATATGTAATCTATACGAGCTTTACCTTTCTTAACTTGAAAATACGGATATAAATTTATAAACAAAATGTCTATAATAATTAGTATAATATTTTATCCCTCAGCAAATTTATAACAAAAATATAGTTTATTAAAACGTCAAAACAGCAGTAAAAACACTCGTTAAGAAATAAACGAGACTATAAAATATCTAATTTCTAGGCAGTGTTATTATTATTTTACTTTTATCGACCCATCTTCAATCTCCAATAATGTAAATAGTTGTTAATCAAAGTGTTTTAAATTAACTCATATCATAAAGTTTCAAGTGTAGTTTGATTTAATAAAACTAAATTTACAAATTTTATCGCGTTTAATTTCAAATTATTCTTAACTCCAGACGTTTCGAGTGGCTTGCAGTACCCATGGTTACGGGCGGTGGGGCAACTGAGGTAAGTGATAAATGGTAAACTATTCAACAACTTCCTTGTGGAATAGTTTACCGTTTGCCGCATGCTCGATTGCCCCCTCTGCTATAGAAAAAAAACATATAAAATAAAGAAACATTAATATCTACACTTTTCTAACAAATTAACTTCCCCCGCTATTAAATCTGTCAAATATTTCTACCATTCCTAAGAGGCATTGCCCACTGTGGCAGAAGTACCCGTGGATAACCTCAATGTCGTTAGTAATTTGTTGTTGGAAACACCTACAGCATATTTTTGTAATAGTCTGTATTAACGTTTATATCATTATGCGGCGATCACGCTTATGTTAATATTGTAGCTAACATTAGCACGTTAACATAATATCTTCCAGTCCGATGTTTCAATTACAGCGAATTACAGCTAGTCTCCGTTAAGACAGAGGTCTTAACGGAGACTAGCCATCTGGTCAAGACAGAATTATTGTGCACGAGTGTGTGCGCAAGTACAAGAACATTCTCTATTGCCCCACTCTCCAATGATCACGGGATGACATTCGTGTGTGACCATGGGTGCTGTAAGAGCGTACGAAACTTAAATGCAATCAAATTCATAAAATTGGTTTTCTTCGATTGTTAGTATTCGTGTAAATATAAGAAATCATTAAGATTGTAATACGGCTCCATGGCGCATTGGCTTAGTATTGAGTTGTTGCACTGAGGGCCACGGGCTCGAATCCTGCACGGAACAAGTACTGGTACTTGTATGGCCTACAAATAAGTATTGTTTCGGGTCTGGTTATTGTTATATGTTAGTCTTTGTAAAATTTATGTATGAAAGCTGCCCTCACGATACAAGAGAAAATCCTAGTTAGAAGGGTAACGTTTAAAAAAAATGTTTTAGATTATACTATGGCTTAGCGTGGTCCCACGCTACTTATTAGGATCATGTAATAAAGATAAATGATACTGAACTATATAGCTCAGCAGGATCATAGGAATAGGTATTTTAATCTTTCTGCACCTGATGTATTACAGGATTTTATACGTGGTAGAGTCATGCTGCAGCTATATTAGTAGTGTAGTTGTAGCACGAACGGGTCGGCTCGACAGGGGAAGGACCACGCTCTCACAGAATACCAGCGTAAAATGGCAGTTTTGTGTTTCGTATGGTGAGTGTCGAGAACCGGAAATCAGAAATCAGAAATGTTTCTTTGCTTTTAACATGGTAGTACAAAGATCTTAATATAGTGATGTGTCCCCATGTTGACTTATAACTATCATGCAAATTTAAAAGTAATTACATTTTAATCTACTTAGAGTTAGAAATAAGTTAGACTAAATATAAAACCAATGGTAAACGTGAATCATAGACAGAACATTACATTACATTTTATAAATTGTATAATATTTTATGTCAAATTATTCAATTGATAAATAAAATAAACACAGAAAAGCTACATATACAATTAAAATTCAAAAATCTCTTGGTCATCTAAGTATTCCTGGACTGAATAAAAGCACCTAGTCAAAAGCCAGGAAGACCGGAGACCCTTTTTACTGGAAAAGAGGCATTTCACCTTAGTCCTCACGGGTGGCTCGGATCTGCATTTTGATTCTTTATTGAGAAGAGCTGTGGATGTCTATGGGTCACTTACTTAATATTATAATACATATAAAAAAAATATAAAGGTTATATTATAAATAGACATATTATCCGTTATTCGTCTTTTCTTTAATCATATTTATTTAATTACTGTAATGGTGTTTGTGATGTATATTCACCAATCATTTAATACCTGTAAAAAATAGTCTCAACACCACATCTGTTTGTCTGTGCACTACGTTTTGTCGGAAATGTATTATTAATTGCTGAATTTACCTACAGTACTACTTTGTTTAATACTATTATTTATTAGGCTATTCTATTTAAAATACACTATTCTAACTCATATATCTGTGAAAACGATTAGAAAATCGCTTTTAGTTTGTTTTAAGGTTGTTGTGATATTCATATTTCAATTGTTGATTTCTCAGAATTCCCGTTAGATGCGGTAATACTAATCTTAATATTGTAATCTGTAGATTATAAGGAATAAAACGACATATATTTCATTAAAATTCCCTAAAATTCGTAGTGGGACCATTCCCCATACAAAAAGAAATTGTCTCCTTTTAAACGAGTACTTTATAGATTGAATATATATTCACTCCATAAAGTACTCGTTTTAAATCTTACTATTTGTGGACCTTGTAGGAGGAGTGTAGGGTGTCCCCCCACTATATGGAGTGACAACCTGGTAAGACATGTATGAAGTCGATGGATGCAGGTGGCTCAGGACTGAGCTTGTACCATTCCTTGAGGGAGGCCTTTGTTCAGCAGTGGTCTTGTGAAGGGTAGTAATGATGATGATGATTTACAGACAACTCTGTTAGTGAAGGAAAACATAGTAAGGATATACGCAAGTTGACATTGCCTTCAATCGGCTGCTGAGTACGATGAGCTAAGTAACGAGGCGAACTCAGCATTAGGAACTCTTGGAAATGAAGGAAGACCCCGTGTCCAGCAACATGTGACGTGTGGTTTCTTTACTTATTTGTAAGCAACAAGATTTTTTAATTTCCCTGGTGTTATAGTTTTTCATGGGCGGCGGTCGATATTTACAATCAAGTGAGTCGTATTTGACCCCTCTTCTATAAAAAAAGTCAAGTATTATAAATTATAATTTTCTATTAAAATCTTTATATAGTCGAACGATTTATGCGCCTTGACCACCTAGACAACCTGGTTAGAGATGCAGGAAGTCGATTAATGCAGATGGCTCAGGACTGAGCTTTGTGGCATTTTTGAGGTAAGCCTGTGTTGAGCAATAGACTTGTGAAAGACTGTGATGAAAGAATGATGAGGGAAAATATCCAAATAAGAGTGTTCACACGACCAATATCGAAATTCTAGCTTTAAAATCTTTTAGATTAAATTACGTATATCTTCCTTAAATATGAGCGGAATGGGATTTATCTATTCCCTGAATGTGCTTGGAAAAAGAAAATGTAACATAAAAATTTCGCTCTTTTAGCGGTAGGTACGGTTAAAACGAGGTAGACAAATATTACGATTAAAAATAATGTTTACAATTTTGGTAAACTTTGATTTTTTTATTTACTCGTATATTAGCATTGGTTCATTAACTCGAACTTCTACTAAATGGCAATATTTTTAGCTGAATTTTGAAGATTTTTTTTTTGCAAATAAAAGTGCTGGTGTATTAGTTTTCTTGTTGAATATTTTATATTTTTTTTTCCTCTTAAACTTTGCAATGAAACTTAACGTCTGACTGGATGCGAACGGACGTTCTCTTTAAATGTAAGACACAGTTTTGCAGTGCTATTTTACATTATGCACACGCGTAATGAAAGATTAGGCTACAAAATATAGAAGAAACTATTTAACAAACTTTAAAAAGGAGGAGGTTCTCATTTCGAGTGTATAATTTTCTTGTATTTATGTTACGCGATATCTTCGCAGGATATGAACCAATTTTGATGATTCTTTTTTTAAATAGGTGATGAGGGATGATCCCATTAAATTTGGAGAAAAAATTTGGGAAAAAAATTGCGGGTCAAATCGGAAAACTGAAATCCCGGCCGGAGGCAGAGCTCTCGATAATACCCGAGAGCGAACTGCCTACTCCTCAACTGGACACTACCTTTCTGCCCCGCAGCGAAGCTGACTCTCCAGAAGAGGTGGCTGTGCTGTTGAGCGCACAAAATGAAGGGCTCCATACTGAGCTCTGGATGATCCTCCACCGTAATGTAGGGAATGGGTTCGTTAGTAATATTTTCTCTGAACAACCCATCGACGGAGGCGGGCGGCGGGCGGCAGAGTCGTCCTTGTATTTACAATGATAAGTTTTAGGTTAGAGGAGACTCTGACGCGGCAATGGAGCCTGAACCGCTCCAACTCCAATCCCCCCAAACTTCCACCTCGAGAGGTGAGACCGATAAAACATAAGCGAGAGTGACTGTGACCCAAGGCGCGTAGCTTGCCTTTGTCCGAGAGCCTTCACTGGTGTCCGCCGGTGGTAGGGGGAAGGGAGGTAGGAACGGAAAACCCAAAAGCACGGCGGGAGTTAAGAGCGCCGGCAAAGGACGGCCTCGTCCTAAGCAGGCGAAAATGACCTCTGCCTCCCACGCCCATAAATGGCTAATCCCAAGCGTAAGACGAGGGTCCTCCAGGAAAATCTTCACTTTCACTTCACTTCACTTCACAAAGGTTTACTTCGCGGGGGACAACATTGATCTCGCCCTCATACTGCCTTGCGTGGCCAACGGTCAAGTTCTGGGATTGTCGGCTGCCGGTAAGATCTTAGTTAATACTAAAGGCAGTGACCCAGAGCTTGGATAATCTACAATAAAATATTGAACTTTTAGCTGTTCTAGAGTATTGTAATGTCGACCTGGCTGTGAGCCATTATAAATCTTCAGGGATGCACAGGGACGAGAGTAATCATTTGCTCAGCCTATCTTCCCGGGGAGAACCTAGATCCTGCCATCGAGTTAGAGCGAGTGGTGGAGTTCGCCCGTACGCACAACGCCGAACTTGTGGTAGGATGTCATGCTAATGTTCACCATACAGCATGGGGAAGAACTAACGTCAACGATAGAGGTGGGTTACTTTTTAACTTTATCATATTCAATCGCCTGGTAAGGTTAAATTTAGAGTGTACACCAACCTTTGCAACACGTGCTAGGCAGGAAGTTTTAGATATAATTGTTCGCGCCAAACGCTAATTTCAATAATTAACGCTAGGGGGCGCTAAGCGTGGTGATTTCCTACCGGCTGACGTTCGCGCGAGATCGGGTTGATTGCGAGCAGAGCCCGTCGGAAGTGTTAATGCAGCGCAGTCACTAGAATGGCGTGGTCGCGTCCCGTATAACCTTTATATAGTGTCGGTTTTGTTAGCAAATATATGCAACGTCTAGGAAAATAGATTTTCTGCGCGGACGCCAGGTCGGTTAATTGTTTTGGAAGTTAACATTGATTGCGATCAACGTCCCAATTTGAGTATGGTGCGCGCCTAATTACTATCGAAGATTTGGGTATCTTTAATACCGCCTCGAATTGAGTGTCTATTTGAGTGTTTCGTGACAAGAGGCTTGTATCGAATTTGCGTGGTTAAAGTAACTTCGTTGCAAGTAATTTACGTCAATTTGTATAGTGATAGCGTTTTGAAGTGCAGTTGCAATTTTTTAATTTGCGTGAGTAGCCTGTTAATATCGTACGAAAGAATCTTGGTTGTTGTGGGGAGCGCGGAACTTTATGACCCTAGAGAAGGTCGCGTTCGGTTCTAGAAATAATTTTTTGCTGACTGAAAACGGAAGTGAACTTTGATCCACCGTTCATTAGTTGTGCCTTATGTCACGTGTTTGATTTCGATGAACGTTGAATTGATTGACTTTGAAGTTAATTATATGTACAAAAAAGTTGATAGACTGAAATTGTGAAGTGAAAGCTACCATTGTCAATTGGTGACGTCCGCGGGAGTGATACAACATCGTGGGGCAGCATCGGATCAGGCCGGTGCCCGATCACTCCAGTTAGGTCAGGTCACACATGCACACCTTCTAACACACTACTTACATGCAGCTACCTACCGCCTGACCGAGCCTTGGGGTCAGTCTTAGTTTCGGAACCAGGTACGTTCTTATTAATTACCTAGCCTTATATCTATTGTGTAGAATAATAAGTCTCCATAGGCCGTTGGGCCCCACCCTTAGTTGTCCGTCAAATCTACAGCCGTATGGGCCCCTGTATGGTCGACCTTTGTCAGAGCAGCTAGAGGCGTGTACAATAATCTTTGCTACCAATAACATATCCATGCAAATTACTGACTGGCATGTGAGTAGTGAAAACTAGATATAGATGATCACAGACACATTAAGTTTGTGATTAGGGCATCACCAACTTATGAAACTGTGGCTTTCAGGGATTCAAAAACGACCTTCTATATCTACAGATCTCTGTAGATATCCCAGGAGGTCGCTTTTGGAGCCTAAGGAGCAATTTAGAAACGTTTACTAAAAGCATAAAAACGACTGAAGGTCTGGAGTTAGCGGCGGAGACGGTAACCGTAGGTATCCGTGAAGCCTTCGAAGACAGTTGTCCCGTCAAAAACAAGACCTCAACACGAAATGTTCCTTAGTGGGACTTTTCGTGTATAAAATCTAAAGCAGCTTAGAGAAAATACCAAGAAACTATATGTCTAAAAAAAAGAATGGGATATTTATAGTGCAGCCTTAACCGATTATAATAAATAAATTAGAAAAGCTAAAAGAGCATCGTGGAAGAATCTATGCGAGAGAGTTTAGTCTTTGCCTTGCAGTGCAAGACTACACAAAATGCTATCGAAAGCTAAACCTAATCAGATCGGGCTTCTTAAAAAGCCTGATGGTAACTTCACTAATAGTGAAACGGATACACTGGAGCTACTAGCGTGAACCCATTTCCCAGAGTCACATATGACTCTGGCCTCGAACTCTTTCAGAACCCTACGAAGACCTTGTATTGAGGACTGGTGTAGAGCTACAAAGGTAATAAGACCAAACCTGGTGCAGTGGGCTGTTGACTCATTTAAACCATATAAGACAAATGGGGAGGATGGAATAATGCCATCTATCTACAGAGGGGTATTGATATCATTCTTCCTTATTTGGTAAAAATCTTCAAAGCAAATTTTGCATAAAAATATATTCTAGCACTATGGACGATTGCCAATGTTCTATTTATACCTAAGGCTGGCAGAAAGGACTACGCCTTACCAAAGTTCTTTAGACCTATAAGCCTTTCTTCCTTTCTTCTGAAGACATGGGAAAAGGTTATAGATAAATATATTAGGAATGTCTCTCTAGCTACGAAACCTATACACTTCAACCAGCATGCTTACCGCAGAGGCAAATCTACGTAAACAGCCCTGATCAGTGTTATTGACCGGATCGAAAAAGCACTGGAGGATAAAGAGAAAGCTCTTTGTGCCTTTCTAGACATTTAGGGCGCCTTCGACAATAGTCCTACATCACTGCTGGTTGAGGGACTGACATCTAAAAATATTGACCGCACAACCATTATGTGGATTAAGTCGATGCTCTCAAACGGAAAGGCAAAATAGAGCTGTTTCAAACTTCGATTGAGATTGCAACTACAAGAGGCTGTCCAAAAGGTGGTGTTTTGTCACCCCTCCTTTGGACTCTTGCGGTTGACCAATTATTGTACAGGATGGCAGACCTACGCATTGACACCCTGGGCTATGCAGATAACCTTATGATTATTGCGAGGGGTTTTTGCCAAAGTACTTTATCATGAATCATAAAAAGACCCTAAACACCATAAACAACTGGTGCAGGGATAACAGTTTATTGGTTAATGCTGATAAAACTGTTATAATATTCTTTACAAAAAAGAGACGGTTGGACAAATTAGTGAAACCAAAACTTAATGGTAAAGAAGTACCATTCTCCACTGAAGTTAAGTACTTGTACAAACGTGGATCTCTCACCTTAGCAATGTATGTCATAAGGCAAAAATTTCCTTGGGTACGTGCAGTTGCATGGTCAGGAATAACTGGGGCTTGCGTCCCAGTATGATCCTATGGCTGTACAGCAGTATAGTGAGGCCGATTTTTACCTACGTCTCCACTGTCTGGTGTAATAAGGCCAACAAAAAGACGACTGCGGACAGACTAAATAGTCTACAAATGACTGCCTTATAATGGCAACTGGAGCGATGCGATCATCGCCTCGAGCGGCTCTTAATGCAATTCTAGGCCTGACGTCCTTTATATATATAGGAGGCGAAGGCTAGCCTGTGTAGGATTAACGCTCAGGACGGTTTGAGCTTGCTTTCCTATAAATTGAGATCCATGCTCGACTCAATCACGGAAACACCGCTCTTATGCATGGTCTCAGATATCATGCGTCCACAATATACTTATAAAAAAATTATACAGTGGAACTACCCTCCAGAGAAGACTGGCTGAATGGACAGTTCATCTGTGAAGTCGGTAGCCTTATATGGTATATGGTTTATACTACGTTAACCATATAATCTATATTAGCTCTGATAGTCAAGCAGCACAGCTAGCGCTGAGATCAAACTTGGAAACTCTAAGCTAGTTGGAGACTGTGCGAACCACGTAAACGTCTTGAGAGGTAATAACAAGGTAGTTTTAAGATTATAGGTATGCGGGTATTGTAGGCAATGAAAATGCCAACAAACTCACACGGGAGGGCTCAAAGAGTACACTATTTGGACCCCAGTCATTTTGTGGAATATCAAAAAGCCTCGCCCGATTGACCATGGAATCTGAGTATTCCAGTGAGTGAGGATAGTAAACTTTATCTCTAACTTTCTCTCTTCTAGATCCATTTATATTGATAGTCAAAATTCTCTACTCCCGCCAAGAATTGTATGGAAGGGTCTCCCACAAGGCTCAGTACTTAGTCCTTTGCTCTATTCTATCTATACTTATGATCTAGAACATTCCGTTAACTCATTCTGTAACATCCTCCAATATGCAGACGATATAGCTATATATATTTCCTTGGATAACCTTGCTACAGCTTGTTCCCGCTTGAATTTATCGATGTCCTATTTACAAGATTGGTTAACTGATCATGGTTTGTCCTTGTCTGTTCCCAAAAGCAGTGTTGTCATCTTCTCTCGCCATAGGCAACTCCCTGAAATCGACATTCTCTATAATAATATTATAGAGAAATATATAATAAATTAGGGAGAATGTAAAATTTTTGGGAGTTATTCTTGACTCCAAACTAACCTTTTCTCATCATATCAACTATGTCTCAAGAAAATGTGAAAAAGATATAAATATTCTTCGCGCTTTATCGGGAGTTTGGTGGGGCTCCCACCCATTCTCTCAAAAAAGATTGTACAACGCCCTTATTCGTAGTCATTCGGATTATGCGTGCTTTGTCTTGGAACCATGTAATAAGTCTTCCCTAAAGATCCTAGACAGGATTCAGACGAAAAGCCTTCGTATAATCATTGGGACAATGAAATCTTCCCAATAAATGCTCTCCAAGTCGAATATGTAGATCCCCCTATTTACCTAAGAAGACAATATCTTTCAGACCGATTCTTTTTTTAAATATTTCAACTCTCATTTCTAAATTACACCTTCTTTTGGAATATATTTCATCAAAGCATTACTGGACTCATAAAGAATCTCCCTGCTTATCCAACAGTTTGGTAACATTACTCCATCTACCACACCCAGTATCACAATGCAAGTCCTGTCCCATCTTTGATATCCCATACGATGCAATTATTTTCCAACCAAATATCCACCTCGACCTTGGTATTGAGAAAGATTGCCCTATAGCAAATAGTAAACTAAGTAGTCATAGATAATTTATGGAAAGGCTGGCTTATTATATACACCGATGCCTCCAAAAAGTCAGGTAAAAGTTGCACTCGAGCAGCAGTTTGGATTCCCAGATACAAAATAATCCTCAATTTTAAATGCCCTTCTATTTCTTTCACTTTTACTGGCGAGGCCACGGCAATTTATGAACCTTTGATTTATATAGAAGCACACAACTTAAATAAGTCAGTTATTCTTACCGACTCCAAAAGCTGATTGTTAGCAATTTTGTCAAACCAGTTACAAAGTAAATATAAGATACCCTTGATCCTCAAAATTAAACACACATTGTATAGTTGTCATCTCAAGGGCATTCAGGTTACCTTAGCTTGGATTCCAGGTCATAGTGGCATCAAGGGCAATGAAACAGCTGATCTGATGGCTAAAAATGCAAGTCCAAATGGTTTGCCATGTAATTTAATTTACTCTTCAGACATAACCTAACCTAACCTAACCTTTTTTTCTGTGTGGGTAGTTGTGAATGCAACACGTAAAATTGTTATCTCTCAAGTTATTATTAAAATTAATACATAATTCGTAAAATATTATATATCAAGTGCTAGTAATGAAAAGTTAGCTTAAACTACCTGTCTGTGAGTGTTTACTACTTAATCCAACCACTATTACAACACTTTTTTTACTTTTATAACCTCTCTCAGTTCGTCACTATACCATGGACTCGACAATTAAAAACACTCTGTCCAGTTTGATGGAGGTGTTTCATAACAGGATGGATGTTTTTGAGGAAGAATTGCGGAAAACGCCCAGCACATCTACCAGTACTACCTCTCTGGCAGCTGAGTTTGCATCTTTCAAGACGTTTGTAGTGCAGGCACTAAACAGTCTTCAGCAGCAGATGGAGTTACTTGCTCGTAATGCTGATAGCATGGAGATGCGAAGCCGAAGGAAAATGTTACTGCTTCATGGTGTTCCAGAGATTGCAAAAGAAAACACCGATTTGGCTGTCATCAAGGTTCTGCAAAATCAGTTGAAATTAGCTAACGTCTCTGTCAGTGATATTAAGCGTTGTCACAGATTGGGTAGACCAACAGCTCCTCACAAGTCTCGACCCATTTTAGTGAAATTCTTAGATGTAGGGTTGCGTGATAAAGTCTGGTACGGAAAATCCCAACTTAAAGGCTCCGGAGTCACAGTATCCGAATTTCTCACCAAGCTTCGGCATGATATTTTTGTAGCTGCCCGTGAAAAATTTGGTATTTCCAAATGCTGGACTAAAGATGGATCTGTGTACGTTGCAAAACCTGATGGAACCAGACATCGTATAACCAGTCTGAATGACATCAGCAAAATTGAGTGCCAGACAAGCCCAAAACCAGTATCGAAAACTGCAGCTGGGAAGCCCAAGCGAAACGCCGCCGTGAAGAAGTGTTAAGTGTACAGGATTTGCCATACCTAAATATTGTCATTTTTTTTTTTCTCTCTTAATGTTATATAATTACAATTAATAGCTTGTGTGACTTATTTCTTTGAGTATTTAGTGTAAGCTTAGTGCAAAACACTCTGATAAATTTGAGGAGGTTTGTGCCTTTAACTTTAACTTGTAACTTTAACTTTAGTGCAATTTTTTTTTTTTTTACCATTGAATGTACATAAAATAAGCATAATAATTATGAACCCCTCTTTCCATTTATTATACGTTTTGGTATACTTAAAAATTGACAATGTGAAATATTGTAAAATGCATAGATGTCATTAGTTTTTGTTCTGAATACTACAGTTAACGTTAACACAAAAATCACAATTTCGAGGTTATGTTGCACTATAACAATAATGCTAAATAACGCACTGACCGTTGCGTTTCCCTTAACGGTGTTTATTTTATGCACCCTTATTGTTTTTTTTTCTTTCACTTAATCCTACTTTAATAAGAAGTTCATTATTAAACTAATTTTTTATTTCCATTTATTGTTTAAGTGTTGTACAGATAATTTATCGTAACACTCAACTGGCAGGTGGACACTAAAGAATTTTTTATTTATTTGTTTTTAGTTTAAGAAAATTTATTAACTTTTTTTTTATAGTATTGTATTTATTATACGTTATATTTTATTTTATTTTATATAGATATAAATTTTTATTTTGTAATGTCTTATTTAGACATTAGCAGTGATACTGAAACATATTTAACCACAGATAGTGATGGTGACAGTGTCCCTAGCTTACAGCCTCTCTCTGAAATACTAGCTTCACAATTTTCTGATGTTCCCAAAAATTTCAACGTTGTTCACATAAATGCCCAAAGCATTCCGGCTCACTTTTCAGATATGCTGGCTACCTTTGACTCTAAGGATATTCATGCTATTCTCGTTTCTGAGTCATGGCTTAAACCTTGTCTCCCTTCCACTAATTATTCTTTACCTGGCTTTCATCTCATAAGAAATGATCGTACTGTGGGCGGTGGTGGTGGTGTGGCAATATATCTCCGAGCGTATATTCCCTTTTCTGTTGTTGATATGTCATCTCAACCATCTCCGCCTAATGCAGGTGAACATCTTTTTATTGAGGTGGAGCTTAGTCATACTAAAATTCTTCTGGGTGTATATTACTGTCCTTCATCTCGTATCGACTTCTTCACTTCCTTCGAAAATATTTTAGAAAATGTATCTTCCTACTCGCACACGATCATTATGGGCGACTTTAATACTTGTCTGCTTAAACAAGACTCTCGTTCATCCTCTCTTCGATCCATCGTAAATTCCACTAATCTCTCTATTTTACCTTTAAATTCTACTCATCACTTCCCTAATGCTACTCCGTCATTGCTTGACCTTATTTTTGTGTCCTCTTCTGACTTCGCTGTTAAGCACGGTCAGTGTCCAGCCGATGCCTTCTCTTACCATGATCTTATATTTCTCTCTTATAATGTCCGGCCACCTAAACTTAAGTCTAAATTCCTTTTGCAACGCAGTTTCCGTAGTATGAATGTTGAAAATCTCTGCAAAGATGCTTCCAACATTGATTGGTCAGCCGTTTTAAGTGCAGATTCTATCGACGATAAAGTTGCAATATTTACGACTAAATTAACCTGTCTTTATGATAAACATGCACCAGTTCGCGTAATTAAAATGAGACATCTTCCTTCACCATGGCTGACTGATGAAATAAAAACCATTTTAAATAAAAAAGCTGCAGCCAAGACAAAATATAAATGTAAGCCTACATCTATAAACTGGGGAAAATATGTTAGTATTCGAAATCACTGCAATAGGGTGTGTAGGGATGCTCAACGCCACTATATCCATAAATCGGTACAAATTGGTGATTCAGCTAAAGTCTGGAGTTTTCTTAGATCAATGGGGGTTGGAAAGTCCCGTAATATTGTACTTTCTAAAGACTTAAATATTGATTTACTAAATCATCACTTCTCATCCTCCTCCAACTTAAATGGAGCTACAAAATTGAACACATTAAATTTTCTTTCATCGCTTCCAACTCCTGATCATTCATCTTTTGTTCTAAATCAATTCTCTGCTTGTGATGTTAAGAAGAGTATTCTATCCATTACTTCAAATGCAATTGGCAGCGACTGTATCAGCCGTAATATGATCCTTCCGGTTCTTGACATAATCATCCCAATACTTTGCCATATCCTCAACTCCTCCATTTCTTGTGGTGTTTTTCCATCAACTTGGAAAGACGCTCACATCATACCGTTGCCTAAAAAGCCCAACCCTACATCTTTTTCGGAATATCGTCCTATATCTATATTGCCATTCCTATCCAAAGTTCTCGAACGCCTAGTATATAATCAGCTCAGTGCCTTCCTTCGCAATAATTCCCTTCTAAATCCTCTACAATCTGGTTTTCGTCCTGGGCATAGTACTGTCACAGCCTTAGTCAATATTACGGAAGATATAAGATCTGCCATGGAATATGGCAAATTAACTATCCTTTCTCTGTTAGATTTTAGCAATGCCTTTAATTCAATTGATTTTGAAATTTTACTGGGTATACTTGGTTCTCTTAACATATCTCCAACAGTGATTGGTTGGTTTCAAAGTTACCTGTCTGGGCGCCGGCAATGTATTCGCATTGATGACACATTTTCTTCTTGGTGTGATACCATTGCTGGTGTCCCGCAGGGTGGCGTATTATCTCCCTTACTTTTTTCAATTTTTATTAATTCTATAGCTACTAAGATTACTTCTTCCTACCACCTATACGCAGATGATCTTCAAATATATACTCATGTTTCTCCTAGTGAACTACATGTAGCTATTACTACTATAAATAGTGACCTTGAGCAAATATCAGATTGGGCAAAAACATATGGCTTAAAGATTAACCCTCTAAAGACTCAGGTAATTGTAATCGGAAGTTCGAATATGATTGGGAAATCAAACCTTTCTCAAGCACCTCAAGTTGTTTTTGATGGAAATTTTATTCCTCTTAGTGAAAAAGTCAAAGACTTGGGAATTTATATTGACAGTAACCTATCATGGGGTCCTCAAATACAGGAAGTTAGTCGTAAACTCTTTGCAGCTGCTCGATCATTGAACAGATTAAGGAACTTTCTGCCTACTGCCACTAAAATTGCGCTTGCACAATCTCTGCTTCTCCCGATTCTGGACTATGCAGATGTCAGCTATCTTGATCTCACCGAAAAGCAACTTGATAAACTTGAGCGTCTTCAAAATTTTTGTATAAGATTCATATTTGGTTTGCGCAAGTATGATCATGTTTCTTGTTTTCGTAATAAGCTCAAGTGGCTTCCTATTCGTCTTCGCCGGAATGCTCATATTCTGTCACTTCTTTACAATGTTCTATTTAATCCTTCCTATCCTTCTTATCTTAAGGATCGCTTTGAATTCCTTCACTATTCCCATTCGAAGGTTTTGAGATCATCAGAAAATTTTACATTAAAAATGCCTGCCCATAATACCAAATTTTTGGACAGGTCGTTTACTATCCAAGCAGTCCGTCTATGGAATGCCCTACCTCTGTCAGTGAGACGCGCCCAATCTTTATCTGTTTTTCAGAAGCTTGTACACAACCACTATCTTAACCTTTGAATTCAGCCATCTATATATGTATGCATTCGTATTTTATGTCTTTATTTGTTATTTATTTCTATATATTATAATTAAATCTTTATAAATATTGTCTCTGCATCACCAAACCACACAATTTTCTGCTTTTTGTAATCCTGTCCATCCAAAGGTTGTCTGGAAGAAATCGCTTTTAGCGATAAGACCGCCCATTGTGTCACTATTTTTTTTTTCTTTTTCTTTCGTTTATGTATTGATTTGGTGTACAATAAAGAATTATCTATCTATCTATCTATACTGTTACTTGCAAAGAAGAAGTTAAGTAATAATTGGAACACATTATGGAAAGCCACTCAAAATATAAAAGGTAAACACTATGCTGCTATACAATGTGCCATCCCTCCAAAACCATGGTTTTTCAAATTTAATAAAGCTAACAAATAGTCAACATCAACTATTTGTAGACTTCGAATTGGCCATGCTTGTACACCAGTACATTTAGCCAAACTGAGGATTAGGGATAGTTTCCTCTGCGAATGTGGGTTAGATGAGGGAACCTCTGACCATATTTTTTTTAAATGTCCTAAATTATCTTGTTCACTCTATGATCATCTCCCTCCTGACATCCTTCGTCCTATAAATTTTGATTCACTTTTAACCTACACAAATACTCCTTATGTATATATTCTGTGTGATTTTATTAACACTAATAGTATAAAAATTTAATGTCTGTCAATACTAATATACTAATGTAGTTATAGCAACTGTGTTTGTCATTTGTTCTAGATAATTCAACAGTACAACCACTAGTGTTACAAGATAAAAAGGAAAATTTGATTGTTTGAATAAAACAAGATACTTGTATTATCACAATCTTCTTTAGTACATGGACATAGTATTTGTAACTACTGAGCTTTTACTCAATAAACACTTCCACGCTGACATTGGCGAATAATCAAAAACCGCCATAAAAAAAGAAAGAAGAAAAAGAAGACCATGGAAACTCTTTACCACAACAAATCACTTTACATCTGGTCTGATATATTATCAGGCTTAAAACATTCAAAAACCTTAATCAAGGCTTTCGATCATAAATTCCCTTTGGAAGCCCTGGGATAAGGTAAAAATAAAGTGCGCCTTCGGTAAGAGCCCTGACTGGACACTGTTGTCTTAAAAAGCGCATACCCATCCTGAAACTAAGCAACTCAAGGATGTGTTGGTTTTGCTCCCTAGAGGAGGAAACGTCTTTACACATCCTGACAAATTGCGGAATCTTAATGCGCAAACGCAGCATTCATCTGGGTAACTATATACTTCGCCCAGAAGAAGTGAAATTACTCACAGCTAAGGAACTCCTTCTATTCATTGAGGACTTAGGGCTTAACAGTGAAGTATAGACATAGCTGCGATCACAATAGATCATTTAAGTCGCAGTGATGTACTGTCTCTCTAGACCTGCATAGCTGCTCGTACAAAAAAAAACTGGCAATGTATTTCGCAGAATTTTTTAGTTTTTTTTTTCTGTGTGTGTAATAGGTGCTAGTGTTCCAGTTTTCTTGTTGAATATTGCTATTTTTTATTGTGCACACGCGTAATAAAAGATTAGGCTACAAAATATAGAAGAAACTATTTTAACCAACTTCAAAACGGAGGAGATCCTCAATTCGATTGTATGATTTTTACGCGATATTTTCGCAGATTTTGAACCAATTTTGATGATTCTTTTTTTGAATATGTGATAAAGGATGGTCCCATATACATTTTTAGAAAAAAATTCACTAGTAATTGAATATTATATATTAACTTCACGAGTAGCAAATAAATAACTTCTTTTTTAGCAATTTGTAGACGGTTTTAACTTTTTCTCAAAGTTAAAAATAAACCAACATTTCGCTTCTGTAACAGCAAATGTAAAAACCATACAATTCGCTCTTAAACTGTGGCTTCCATTACTTCTGTGCAAATTTCTAATATACCTACCTTTAATTTCTCTCCTGTTTCTCAGGATGATGTCAAAAAGTCTATTTTAGAAATTCATTCCAAGGCGGTAGGTTATGATCAGATTAGTAGACAAATGGTAGTATTTATACTAGAGCACCTTCTCCCGGCAATTTCCCATGTTATAAATTTTTCCCTTGATTCATGTCAGTACCCTAATCTTTGGAAAAGGGCTTTTATAAAGCCCCTTCCAAAAGTTCCTTCTCCCATTCTTCGCAATCATTTTCGCCCTATATCCATTCTACCCTTTCTTTCCAAAATTTTAGAATCCTGTTTTTACAAGCAAATTTCTACATTTATTTCGAAACATAACCTACTGAGTTTATATCAGTCTGGGTTTCGCCCTGGTCGTAGTACTTTAATTAACATCACAGACGATATTAAAAACGGTATGGAAGAAAAAAAGTAACAGTACTGGTACTAGTTGATTTCTCAAGTGCTTTCAACAGAGTTGATCATGAAATCCTTGTTTCCATACTGTCTCATCTAAATTTTGGGCCTACAGTATTGGAATGGTTTGCATCTTATCTTCGCGGTCGACGGCAGTCAGTCTGTGTGGGGCAAATAACCTCAGGTTGGGCTGATGTGGAAGCTGGTGTGCCACAAGCAAATTCTTTCTCCTATAATTTTTTCTTTTATAAACTTTATTACCTCCATCTTCGATTAATATTATTATACGCGCAAGCTGAAATAGGGGATATCCATATTGGGATTAAAAAATTAAACAACTTATCAGCTATCAAGGATTGGTCTACTCGTTATGGAGTGTTGGTCAATCCTACGAAATGCCAAGCTATATTGGTGGGTAGCTCAAGGATGCTAGTCAAGATTAATCTTGCAGACATACCCTCTATCAATTACAATGGGATTACAATACCGTTCAGTATGTCTGTAAAAAATTTCGGCCTACACATTGACAGCACGCTAAATTGGAGAACTCAGGTTACTGAAATCAGTCGTAAAGTCACTACCACGTTGCGTTCTCTGTATCGTCTAAAAAATTTTCTCCCCGCAAAGTCTATGATAATGCTTGTCCAATCGCTTATATTACCCATAATTGATTATGCAGATGTGTTTTACCCGTATCTGTCACAAGATCTTCTAAACCAGGTGGAACCCCTTATCAATAACTGTATAAGATTTATTTTCGGGCTTCGTAAGTATGACCATATTTCGCAATATAGATCTAAACTTAATTGGCTTACAATCCGGCAGAAGCGTATTTCCAGAATATTACTTGTTCTTTTTTCCATATTAAATGACCCATTTTCGCCTTCTTATCTTAAGAGTAGATTTCACTATCTCTCCTCATCTAATGATAGGGTTCTACGTTCTTCTTCTAACAACAAAATATGAATTCCAGTTCACTTCACCGAGTTCTATGGTATCTCCTTTACAGTTCAGGCTACACGCCTTTGGAACTCCTTGCCTGACGACATCAGAAAAGCTCCCAATAAGTTTGCTTTTAAAAAGTTGGTGCGTAATCATCTGTTAATGACAACGCTTCTTACATGAATCATCCATCTAATTTATATTTTAGACGTATATATTTGTTTTTTGTATATGCATGTTGATATGAATACATATATATGCTTATGTATGTACGTGTATATTTATTGTCTATATTAGTAAAATGTATATTATATAACGTAATTAATTATCATTTCAATTTTGTTTTTATTCTATATTGCTACACCTACTTCAAATTCTCACCACTCCATGGGTTGACTGGTAGAGAATGCCTCAAGGCATTAAGTCCGCCCTTTGTATTCTTTTAGATTAAGGAATGCAATAAAGAATAAATAAATAAATACAATTATTATTTTGCTTAACATTGATGTGTGTCCATTGTACTAAACATATTATAGAATCACAAAATAGAACGTGCTCAGTGTTTGAGTGTGAACATGAAAATTAACTCACTGACCTTTAGCTTTCAAAGCTTGATGTAATCGATAAGCTTGATGTAATCAATAAGCTTGATGTAATCATTAAATTTAGCGACATGCAGTAAATTGAAAATCGGTAATTGGGAATTGAAAATGAACGTGTAGTGCCGGTGTAAGTATATACAAAACTCCTTTTCGCACCGTGGGAATCATAAGAGGCGACAGAGGGAAACAAACTAGGAAATAGACAGCATCGTCTTCCTATGAACAACTTATTCATAAAAAAAACTGTGGTTGTCAACATGCCTGAAATTCTGGTGGGATCCCCTGTGAGGTTATTTGTGGGAAGGGTTTATGTACAGTAGTAGAATTTTAGACATTAACGATAACGATAATTAATAATCGGACCTCAAAATATAAAATCTATGATTTTGGACAAATATTGTCCTCAGATTCCAACCCCAAGATCAGCGATTCGGTAGGCAATATACTCTGATCAATAAAACATTTGGTCGTCTTACTTCAGATGTACATAATGTGATAAGTAGCGTTCTAGTTTTTGTGATGTTAATGATGTAAGCCTATGCGGCTCTTACAGCTACATCGAACTCAAAGCTCTGGTTTCTCTATATTCGATGTAAAAGGGGGGGGGGGGGAGATTATTTATTATTATTTAATGCATCGTTGTGGACGCGACGTTGGCTATGAAGATGATAAAATAGCAATTTTAGATGTATATTGATGTATAGTTTTAAAATACAATATTGCACATGGCTACATAGGATAAAACAAAGTCGCTTCCCGCCGTCTTAACGCTTAGATATTTAAGCAACGCCACAAATTTTAATGCGGTTTTCATCAATAGACAAAATGATTCAAGAGAAAAGCTTATGTGTTTAATGCATGCATATTATATATTGTATAGTTTTTCTGTACCTGTGTATGTGACTGAATTCCTCCTAAACGGCTGTATCGGTTTTGATGTAATTTCATGTGTGTGATTTAGTTGATTAGAGAATGGTTTAGATTCACAAGATTGAGATCCAGAAAGGGATGGATCGCTAGTAACGTATAGACTAAAAATGGATACAGTGGTATTATTAAGTGCTAGCTAAACATTATAAGCACTTCTGGAAAATATTTGGATTTTCTGGACATATCCATGAATATTAAGCTGAGATTTTTAAGGTGTAGAGTCACGTTGCCGCATGTTATAGCTGCTGTACGATTAAGTCTACCCAACCGGGGAAGGAATTCGCTCGCATATAATACTTATATAAAGGTAGCATCAAGATCCTGTTTCATGTGGTGAGTAAGAGAAACCAAGCACGCACTTGATTCCACAATGAAATAGCATCATTATGCTCTTTATTTTTCATATGGTGTGTGTCACAAACCGGACACCATTTTCACTGGTAACAAGGTAATCGATCTTAGCCCTCAGGGGTGATAAAATATCTGCATTTCGATTTGGAATCGATTTAAAAAGTGAGAATACTTTATCACCAATTTACCATCAAATAAACTGTGTACTCCTTTGTCACCCTTGCTTATATAAAGACGTTTTCTATAACCATTGATGGCGCGTGATCACAAAATCTTAACAATTCATGCGCGGTTTTGTGCAATTGAGATGGCAACGGTTATAAAAATTGGAGTTACATTCTACAAATGCATCTCGCTGCTGGACACATGCTATCTTTCATTAATGAAACGTTTTGAAAAGTAGTAAAAGTGGAGGTTGTTGACAAGAAGACTGACTTCATATGTCGTTGAAATCATTTGTTATTTTTAGATGACTTCAAGAAAGGAAGAGGTTTTCGATTTACTATTGGTATACGTGTTATCTTCGCCAATTATTAACCAATTTTAAATTATTATTATCTTTGTAAAATAGGCTATACTTCTCGAGTCCTCTTTTTTTTATAGCGTAAGGGTGACAAACGAGCACACAGTCCACCTGATAGTAAGTGGTTGCTGTGGCCCATAAACATCTACATCTATCTTCGATTAAGAAACAAAATGCAGGTGCGTTGTCACCCGTGAGGACTAAGATGGAATGCCTCGTTTTCAGTAAAAAAGGTCTCCAGTTCTCTACACTCACCATACGAAAACACAGCAGCGTTAAGCTGCTATTTTACGCTGGTATTCTGTGAGAGCGTGGCATTTCTCCGGTCGAGCCGACCCATTCGTGCTACAAACCATAATATAGCTGCAGCATGGCTCTACCACGTATAAAATTATGTTATTATCTCATATAAATTTCAAGAAAACAAAAAACAAACAATAAAAAGTAAAAACCGACTTCAAATAACTAAAAGGAGTGAAATAATTTAAATCACAGCTTCTGAAGTCGGGGGCTTTAATTCTACGATACACTATGTTTAAGCACCGATTTCAGAAGCTAATAAGATTTAGTAACAGTTACATTTTCTCAGTCATGCAGTTTGTAAAATAATTATATAATATTTAGACTAATAATTATTTATTAAGTTAAATAACTGTCAGCAGTTATTTATGAAATATCCGATTTCTTTGATCAAGATTAGTTGAAGAAGATAATGGTGATCAAATATCATCATGATGTCGAAAATAAACTTACGGAGTCGAATTGATAGCTGCTTTTAATTAACGGTTACAACTGAATTTCGTTAAGGCAGAAGCATTAGATATTCAGGAACATTATAATATTTTATGATGGAGTTCGACTTTTGTGATAGACGTGTTATCAGATTGAATGTCAGAGTTACATATGGATTTAAGACGTGTTACTTCACTGCTAGCCATATGAGGAAGCTCAAAGTCGCTCAGATAGCTATGGAAAGGGCTATGCTCGAAGTTATACCGCATGATATACTTATAAATGAGGATATCCGCAGTAAAATCAATATTACCAACATAGCTAAACGGATAAGTAAGTTCAAGTAGCAATGGGCCGATCTTATAGACTAAAAATAGATTCTGGTTTATTTGAACTTCGTTACCTTTTTTTCTCATTATTAGTTTACTTTTGCTGCACTACCTCCCATATGTATATCTCTGCTTAGACAAATGGTTGACTGGGAGATAATAAAAGCATTAAGTCCGCCATATGAACGTGCTTTCTTTTGTGAAATTAAAAAAAAATTAAATAAAATAAACAAATAAAAATAAAAACCGACAACCAATGGGAAAGAAAAGTTCTTACTAGATGCAGTGTTAGCAGGTCTGTAAAAGGTGCAGGAAGTCGATAGATGCAGGACCGTGCTTTGTGGCACTTTTTGGGAAAGATCTATATTCTGCAGTATATTTATGCGACAGTAGGAATTTATAAAAGCAGACGAAGGTTATATGACCTTTACCATGAAAGATCGTATAATCTTTCCGATGCTTTTAAAGAATATGTAAAAAATTATTCTAAAATGTTTAAAAGAGTTTGCTCCACAGCCAAATCATTACATATTAGTAACAAAATTAAGGCAGCTAAGAATAAAATTAAAATGACGTGGAGTATAATTAACAGCGAAACCGGTAATGAGAAACCTCGTAATTCAAACTATCAATTAAAAATTAATAATGAATTGACTAAATCAAATCAAGAAGTTGCAGCGGTGTTTGAGAAATATTTCACTGATGTTCCTATCTTGACAACAGAGTCATTGAATGCTTCTCCAACTGTCGCCGAATCATTACTTAAACAGAATGTTAATACCTGTTTAAAAGAATTTAGATTTGAAAAAGTATTACCGCATAATATTGTAAAATACTTCAAAACCATTGATGTAAAGAAAACCGCAGATTTGTGGGGGATTTCCGTTACAGTGATTACGTCCATAATAGATTTAATTGCACCTCATCTTGCTATTATTTTTAATACTTGTATCGATTCTGGTGTGTTTCCTGATTTAATGAAGTATAGTAAAGTAATACCTTTATTTAAATCTGGTAGTACATTGGACCCCGCTAATTATAGACCTATTTCTGTACTACCAACTCTCAGTAAAATTTTTGAAAAAATAATTTTGGATCAATTGTTAATTTTTTTTAATACAAATAAATTACTTCATAAAAATCAATTTGGTTTTACAAGGGGTCGCTCGACGTCTGACGCCGGTGTTGAGCTTATGAAATATATTTTTAATGCCTGGGAGAATTCACAAGATGCCTTAGGTATTTTCTGTGACCTTTCCAAGGCTTTCGATTGTGTTCATCATGATACATTAATCAGGAAACTACAACATTACGGTGTAAAAAATTTGGCGCTTAAACTTATTACTTCATATTTAAGTAACAGAACTCAAAAAGTCGTCATTAATGGTAAATGTTCCTCCGGATCGGTAGTATCAATGGGCGTTCCTCAGGGCTCGATTCTTGGCCCATTCCTGTTCTTAATCTATATTAATGACTTACCTTATCTTGTAGGGGACAATCACGATATAGTATTATTTGCTGACGATACCTCTTTAATTTTCAAACTGAAACGGCAGTCAATTAAATATGACGATGTAAATAATGCTCTATCGAAACTAGTACATTGGTTTAACGCCAACAATTTGCTCTTAAACGGCAATAAGACAAAATGTATTAAATTTACAATACCTAATGTAAAACATTCGAAAACCAATGTGCTCTTAAATGGGGAGGAGTTGAGTCTTGTGGATACCACTGTTTTTCTCGGTATTACTATTGACGCGAAACTTCAATGGGGCCCCCATATATCTAAATTAGCAAGCAGACTTAGTTCTGCAGCATATGCTGTAAGAAAGATTAGAAGTCTCACAGATGTTGAGACAGCTAGGTTAGTGTATTTTAGTTACTTTCATAGCGTAATGTCTTATGGAATTTTGCTATGGGGTAATGCGACTGATATTGAAGCTATATTTGTTTTGCAAAAGAGAGCCGTACGGGCGATTTATAATCTAAATTGTAAAGAGTCCCTTAGAGAAAAATTTAAAGAAATAAACATATTAACTTTGGCATCGCAATATATTTATGAAAATGTAATGTATGTACATAAAAACATAAATAGCTTTAATAAGAATAAGGATGTTCATACCTTAAACACTAGGAACAAACATAAGCTTGTAATGCCACTTACAAGACTCCACAGAATTAGTAATTCATTTATGGGGCAATGTATACGCTTTTACAACAGAATCCCAGAACATGTTCAAAGTTTGTCAATAAACAAGTTTAAAAGTTTTATTAAAGAAAAACTGTACAAAAAGGGTTATTATAATATCAAGGAATACATGAGTGAAAATAACCCCTGGGAATAAGGTGATCGCCACCATGCTGGTTCTATGAAAATTCATTTAAAATTGTATAATCAAAATTATTGTTAAGTGAAATTATGTTTAAAAAAAAAAGTCCCGCTGGGTTTCTTGCTGGTTCTTCCCAGGACAGAGGTATTTTCCGAACCAGTGGTAAATAAAATAATGACTTTCAATAAGTATTATGTAATAATCCATATTGAATAAAAATCATTCTATTCTATTCTATTCTATTCTATGAAGGGTATTAATGATAATGGTATCAGATTAAAGATTAAATTCAGAATTCACTTAGAGGATTTGGTCATATGTCCGTACTTGTCATACCTGGCTACGATGGCTATTGTTGTATAAGTTGTGGCGCACTTTCGAATTTCGAGAATGGTTACCTGAGGATGGGCTGCTATGTTAAGTATTCACTAGTGTAGTTGCTGACTTCATCAGAAGTAATGACATCTTAGCATGTATTTTTTTATTACGTTACTTGATGACTATCCAATTAATGTGGTACATATTCATTATTTTTTCTCTGACTGCGGTTTTGCAAAAAGTTCAATTTATTGAAAACTCGTTTAATTTTATTATTTTATGAAATCTGATAAACAACAAACACAAATGTTATTTCGGTAAATTTCGGTTCATATTAAAAAATCAAAATCAGTTATTGGATTTTTCTGTCAACAAATAAAGAAGACTTTAAAATTTCTTTGCCAGAGAGAAGCCTTCTCTTTTTAATATACCTTTTAACAAATAAGCAGTAGTTGCTTGTTTGCTCTTATTGTCAAAGGATCGAAGCTTGTTGCCGTAACTGTAATAAGTCCCTTGTTTGACACTGATTCATTTGTCTTTACAAGTAATCCTTTAATTATTTGGCATATCTGCTTACATCCTTTGAAACTCTTAATTAAAAGTTTTTTTTTAAGAAACGAATAACCTTTTGAAACTATTTTGTTTTTCTTATTAGATTTAGAAATCACACAATTATGAATTTCTTTATGGTGTGCACGTGTACGTGTACGTGTACATTTACGTGTGCCTGTTCATGTACGTGTGCGTGTACATGTTCATGTGTGTGTTCGTGTCTATATGTGTGTGCGTATTCATGTGCGTGTCCGTGTTCACGTGCATGTTTGTATCTATGTGCGTGCGTGAGTAAGTGAGTGTGCAAGGACGACCGCGTGATTACGTGCACAATCATGCACAAACGCAGTAAGATAAATAGTGAATTGAACTTCATCTTTTTTTAAGGATGCTTATTATTTATTTATTAGAAATTGAATCATAGATAAAATGTGTTCATTAATTTCAAATAACTTTAAAAATTTTCTTAGACAATACTGAAGGTACACAAGGAAAAAAATATAATACATTGGAGACTCATAACAAATGAAGGATTTGAAGGCGTCCAACTTTTGTCGCCGTCAAGTCCTTCACCAGAAATAAAAGTAAAATGAAAAAACTTTTACAATTTATCTTATAGACTAAACAAGAACAGATATAAAAAAAAGAAATATTTTGTTGTTAGTTTTTTCTTATAGCAACCATTTATTGTCTCAGCATAAATTGCTGTTCAGTGTCAGCTTTATGAATTTTTGAGCTATTTATTATGTTTCGCGGTTCTTTTACAGAACCCTCGTGTGTAATCAATATTTAAAAAAAGTATGTATATTTTTTTAATACTTATACCGCGTTTTATAATCTTACGTTGCGGTTCTGAACTATGTTCAAAATTTCAAGTTTCTAACTCATCGGAAAGTCAGTTTAAAATCAATTACTAAATTCAACTTGAACAGACATACACGAAAGCAAGTTAATAATAATTTAAAATTAAAAATTTTGTACAGCCGACTTCAATATAAGTTATTTAAGAATAACTTAAAAACTATTGGTCTGACCTTGATCAAATTCATATGGGACCACACGAGAAGTACCAGCTTTCAAATAAAAAAAGAATCATCGAAATCGGTTCACCCAGAAAAAAGTTCTGAGGTAACACACATAAAAAAAAAAAACGAAAAAAAAAAACATACAGTCGAATTGAGTACCGGCTCCTTTTTGGAAGTCGGCAGAAAATAAGGAAAATGGTTTCGTTTTGGTAAAATTATTTTACTGAGGTTAAAATAATTTAAAAATTACTAAAACATTGCCTTAAATTTGGCAATTAAATGAGAATAAAAAAAAACGTTTTATTATTCTACGTACGAAAATATTCTCGGTGGTAGAGCCACTCTGCAGCAATATTATGGGACTACCATAATACTGCCCATTGCACGAATGGGTCAGTGGCCCGTTAAAGGACTAAAATTACACAGAATATCAGCGTGAAATAGCAGCTTAATGCTGCTGTGTTCCGTATAATGAGTTTTTACACACCTCCCATAGTCCTCAAGGGTGACATCACATCTGTATTTGATTCTTAAAAAAAATTTTTTTTCGAAAATTGATATCGGTGTATATGGCCCATAGAATCCACTTACCAAGAGGTGGACTTATTCTTAGTCTAAATAATACTTAGTGGACTTAGTGTTATACTTATTCTATAGATATTATATATTATTGATTTAAATTAAAGTTCTTCTGACCAAAGAAGAAACGGAGGCATAAATTACGTAGCGACAAAGGGAGCATCACATATCCAACTCTGTGACTGTGTTAGTAAATAGAATAATTCGACGGCTCCGTGGCGCAGTGGCTTAGCAATGAGTAGCTGAGCTAGGCCGTGAGGAGAAGCGAAGGGCCGCGGGTTCGAATCCCGCTCGGAATAGGTATCTGTATGGTCTACAAATAATTGTTCTTGATCTGGATGTTTGTCCTGGTAAATTGTATGTATGTAAACAGCCTTAACGATAAAGGAGAAAATCCTAGTGTGGAGGTAAAGTTTAATAATAAAAAAAGAAAAAGTTTTATTTTTTAGCATGAGGGGATTGACAGTGCACTTGTGTTTGTGCACTGTACTGCGCAGATGACCGTAGCCGAAATTCGGTCCGGAGGAAACTATTACTATCATAATTACTACGCTTTTAGCTCTTACTATTAGATATACTGTTAATTTGTTTTTCTTAAATATGATAAAAAAATTGCGTTGTCTCTACGGTTCTCGTACAAGAAATACAGCAGCATTATGCTTTTATTTTATACTAGTATTTTACGAGCATGATACTTCACCGGTCTTTCCTCTGTAGTACTGACTGTACTGGAGAAATAATAATTAAAAACTTGTTAATTTATATGTATTTGGATCATAACTTGTATTTGTTCCTAAGAAAATTTAGAGTATTTGAGTTATAAATGAGATATAACAAATGTCTCAATATAACAAATCTCTCACAGAATACCAGCGTAAAATGGCAGCTTGACAATACTGTGTTTCGTACGGTGAGTGTGGAGAACCGGAGATCCATTTTACTGGAAAAGATACATTCCATCTTAGTCCTCACGGGTAACGACGCATCTGCATTTTGATTCTTTATTGAGGATAAATGTAGATGTCTGTGGGTCACAGCAACCACTTACCATCAGGTGGACTGTGTGCTCGTTTGTCACCCTATCCTATAAAAAAATGTATGAAGTCTGGGCTATGCTGGGTAAGCTATACATTAAAAAATATGCAATTACACATAACACAAATTATATTTACGCTTTTTTTTTAATATGACTTTGTTTGATTCCTCAAAACAACCTTTGCTTACCGATAAAAAGCTGCCACTCTAGAATCTTAATCCTAATTCAGTGATATTTTTAGATTTTTTAAACATTGCGACACGTTGCCTCAAAGAACCTTTTGCAGAAAGTCTACATTAGCCCAATCTATCCTTACATACTGTCTGCCATGCTGGGGTGGAACATCAAAAATTAAATTTTTAGAACTTGATAGGGCGCTGCGATCTCTGCTTAAGGTTATGCTTTTTAAACCCTATAGGTTTTCAACACAAAGCCTTTACCTAACCTTTAACCTACTTCTTTAAGAAAACTTTACCTACTACACCTTATTCTGAGTAAACATAAATCCCTCCCGTATGACCCCAAAAAGCCGATTATGAGTAGCAGAAGAAGCTACTTGGTCGCTCCAACTGTCTCAGTTAGATCTGTTTTGCCAAGCGGCAGTATGCAAGTCAATCTTCCCATTATACAACCTATTGAATAAGGAGCTAAAAATCTATCCTCTAAAACTCCGTGAGTGTAAACTAGCTGCGACTAATTGGCTTAAGACTAAGATATTGAGGCTATTGTATAATCGTTACCATAATCTGTCTAGTAACCAACAGGACCGCAGTAACGAAATCGTTATTGGAGGAAGCTTTGCCTGGCTTCTTCCAATCCCAAGACATTGTCGTAGGGCTAACCTAAACCTACACTTAAACCTAAAACCTAAAGTTCATATCTACACGCAGGTCAACAATATTAACCCACAAACGCAATGCACACACACACACACATACACACACACGCACGCACGCACGCACGCACGCACGCACGCACGCACGCACGCACGCACGCATGCACGCACGCACGCACGCACGTTACGCAATGTTAAGTGGAAGAGTGGAGTCACCTAACACAAGCATCTCTTTGCTTAAAAGGTGATCTCCAAATCCTGTATCTTAAAGCTTTATGTAATTGAAATAAACATTTTTATTATTTATTTATTATTTAGATGCTTGTACAAATATGAATTCAATATGTTGAAATATACAATTATTTTATCACTGAGGTAATCAGGGAAGTGTTAAACACAGCGAGTTTTATATTTACAAGTATCTCGAAAATCGTTTACTTTATTATACAAGTCCTGCGTGTACACGTTTAAATACTGACCACATTGTTCTTTGTTAAGTTAAATAAAATATAGACTATAAATGCCACTTTGCTGACCCCAGGTCTTATCCCATTGAAAGGGTAATAGAGAGGAAAGCTTTGCATCAATGAGTTTTACAGATTCCTTCATGTTACCAAATATATTTTGTTTGTTGTATGTTTTTTGTTCCGCTGACGTCGAGCAAGAAATATTTTTTTTGTTAACAATAATTGATTTAAGCTCCGTCCGGATCCGCTGGATTCGTGTAGCGGCAGTGTAAGCATATCCACTACCCCATACCGTACCGTCGGTGTTGTGAGAGGCCACATAGGGTAATTGAAGAAGGATTGAAGCAGCAGCATCTTCCTGATAAAAAATCAAAATTTTAAAAACAAAACTGTGGTAGCCAAACCGGCTGCCTAATGTGACAACTGTAGCAAAACGTATATAGGCTGTAATGATGGATGGATTACATTGGAAGTAGACTTGTGTTCAGCGTAAAATTCATGCAAGAAACTGCTTACAGGACCTAAAAAAAATCACTAATATGTTGTTGCAAAATTCAGTCGGGATTTCAATACAAAATCATTTATTGCCGCTTACCAATGAGGTACAAGATAACCCTTATAGAGGCAAAGCCGAATTCAAATTACTCATTTTGAATTTATAATTTCATTAAGAAGCAATTCTGGAAACGCTATAAGTCTTCAAGCCAATTAACTGATTAAAAATTTTGCCACAGAT
Organism: Parnassius mnemosyne; assembly: GCA_963668995.1. NCBI lineage: Eukaryota > Metazoa > Arthropoda > Insecta > Lepidoptera > Papilionidae > Parnassius > Parnassius mnemosyne. Next base: position 28,493,524 of record CAVLGL010000086.1, read on the forward strand.
ACATTTTGGACTTCATTTGGTTTGCCGTTTCTAGACAGCCTCTGGAAAATTGTTCTTTACTATCGTTTGTTGGTTCTTCGTATAAAAGGAGCAATTTAAAAAAACCGGCCAAGTGCTAGTCGGACTCGCGCACCGAGGGTTCCGAACAAATCCGTAGGTATATGAGGTTAAAATTATTGAAAATATTTTTATTATATGATAGAACTAAAAATTTATGACTTTCGCAATTTTTACTTTATCTGTTCTATAATACAGTGCTCCGTGCCAAATTTTAAGATTCTGAGTTCACAGGAAGTACCCTGTAGGTTTTTATTCCCTTGCGAATGTCGAAAATTTGCGACATAAACGGCTGTATCTTTTGATTGCGTTGGCTTAGAAGTTTGATTTTTTCACAGTTCCAAGGGACAGTAGACTTGAGTATTTGCTATAAATTTCAGCTTGATACCTCAACGCGTTTCTGAGAAAAAGAGTCTTGATAGACAGACAGACAGATGGACAACAAAGTGATCCTATAAGTGTACCGTTTTTTCCTTTTGAGTACCTTTTGGAACCCTAAAAAAGATAAAATTGTATTAAATATTGTAAAATAAAGAAAAAAACACATAAATAAATAAAAATCCATATAATATTTCTGCCGCCAAATAGCTGACTTTCACTACTGTGTTCCGGACTGAAGGGTATAGAGAGCCAGTATAATTATAAGCCTATGAGGTATTCCATCGAAGTCCATAGAAGTGATCACGCATCTGTAACCTTCTACAATTGAAATTGTATGTTAATGGACTGTTCTTAGTGCAGTTGTTGTATTTTATACGTAGCAGAGCCATGCTGCAGCTATATTACTGGTATAGTTGTAGCACGAATGGGTCGGCTCGACCGGGGAAGGACTACGTTCTCACAGAATACATGCGTAAAATAGCAGCTTATCGCTGCTGTGTTTCGTATGGTGAGTGTAGAGAACCGGAGACCCTTATTACTGGAAACGAGGCATTCTATCTTAGTTCTTACGGGTGACAACGCATCTGCATTTTGATTCGTAATCGAGGATAGATGTAGATGTCTATGGGTCACATCAACCACTTACTATCAGGCGGACTGTGTGCTCGTTTGTCACCCTTATCCTATAAAAAAATATTAATATTGTGTTGGGAGTAGAGTGGCAGTAATAGTGCACGCAACTGTGAGATTACCTTTCTCTCTTTAAACTATAATACGGATATCAAAAAAATACGGACGTACTCGTAATACCATACTAAAAAGGACCTTAATCTCTACAATTTAGTGCGCGTCAGTTCTTGTTCTCTTGGACACGCATAAATCGTCGTGGTAGACTTACGCTCTGACCATTAAGCTATTGAGAAGATTGTCTCTTTGTCGAAAATGAAAGAAAGAAAGAACTTCTGTAATTATTGCTGCAACTTGCATAACATTGATTTTACACAAAAAAACTTAACTCTATATATTCAAAAAATGGATTACAGCAAGGAAAAGGTCATCCGCTCAACATAAGGCTACAGTAACAGAGTAACCTTTAACTTTTAAGTCATTAAATTGCGTCAAGTTTATTGCTTTGTGCGTTAAAAAGTCGGAGAAAACCAATTTTCCCAGAAATAAGATTAAGCTATATCGATTTTTTTAGCCCACGTAAACCCCTACTTTGTATAATTTATCGAAATCGTTTGAACTGTTTTTGAGAACGAGTTTGCGAACAAAAATACAAATGTTGCTCATATAATAGTATGGTATATAAAAACTAGTATTAACGGCTCCGTAGCGCAGGGGATACCTCCATGGACGGATTTCCTTGTTGCCTTGTTGTGACGACAGGCTTAGTAGCTTTCGTGGTTTGGGCTCACACGGTGTACTTAGAGTAACCCATAACGGCTGGCCCGAGGCGAAGTGCCGACCCGAGGTCGCCACTCCGATTGGGTTTAGCGAGCCCACTTCTAATATGTGTAGGTACTCTACTGCAAGAGGGGTGTCCTCTTCCCTACTGCTGCAGTCGAGGTGGAGTAGAGTGGGAATAGGAGTGCCATTATGATCATATGCCACTTTCCCTATGCTCCGCAACTCTAGTGGCTGGATCGCACCGTTGCTGCGGTTATAGTGGAACCGCGGGAAAGGGGAGTATCGGTATTGCGAAGTGCCTCTCTCGCTACCTTCCGCGTTCGAAGGTTAGGTGGCGATGGAGCCACAGAGCGGAGAACAGTGGGGTCAAGAAATATGGTACTTCCGTGTGCTCGATTTTTCTTGGCCCCATAGCCTCGGAGTCGGACTCGGTTATTACAACTAGTTAAGAAGCCTGGGTTGGTTTGTTAAAGATTTGTAGCAAATAGATATTTTGTTTAATAACTTATTTATGTAAATACATTTTGGTACAAGTTTCCGAGATTCGCCCCTTATGCCTGCGATGTTGACGTAAGGAACTCCACCACTCCACCCCATTTTATGTGGGTGACATAATTGACCGCTATGGGATATTATAGAATGATTTCATGGCTTTCCACAAGTGGCAGAATAACTGTCTTATATACTCTAGACGTCAAATGCCAAAACCATATGAGAGAAAATGGGACAGAGGCAGATTTTTGTTACAACTGGAGATGCCAGTAGATGTTTATGGGCTGTTAAAATTAAGAAATACGTATTCCAGAATGTACACATAATCATAACTCGAAGATTTAGATAAAAAATTAAAGGTCCCACATAAGTTATTAATAACGTTTTTCTTCAACCTCACTTAAAGCATACGGTGCACAGAAAATAACGCTATCGTTGGTGGTCTTCAAAGTTGGTTATTGGTTATTTGCAAGAGAAAAATTCCTGGCGAAGTCTTTGGAATTCGGAGAATCTTAAAATAATGTCAATGTTATGTTTACAACGTCAATGTAAGTAATGTTAAAGATGCGAAAAATCCACTCACATTTCCATCTCCGGCAATAAAGAAAAAATTAAAAGGGTTACAGTATCAATTTAACTCGATGGAACTATATTAATTCTCCTTTGTATAAGAGGGTAGTGAAGACGCACCGCCGTCAGGATTCAAATAAATTTAATTTTCGCTAAAAGCTCTTAGTACAGAACAAAGTTTATGATTGAGAAGATTTCTCACTGAGACTTTATGTGTATGAATTCACCGTACAAGTTTGTGAATTTTCGAAAGAGATGGACTGGACGGTCTTAAAAAAATGTTTTTTCTTTATGTATGTACTCGTATGTTAGGCGATATTTACGCCAATTATGACCCGATTTCGAACATAAAAAAAATAGATTTTACTTCATGGGTTGTCTCATATAAATTTGGTTAAACAATTCCACCCCCCAGGGTAGCAATTTAGTTATTAAATCATTTAATGTAACTTTTTATGTGACGTTAGGATTTTGACATTTCAAGTTTACCAAAAAGTAAACAAAAATAACTTATTTAAAAATATTTTTATTATAACTTCGGTAAAGGTACAAACTTTAATTAGATGACAAAGACAACTATTGAATTAGGAGCACTATTAAACTGTATGTACTCTTTCAAAGTTAACTTAACTCAAAAATAACATTGTAGTTGTTACATTGATCTTGTGATATTGTTTATAAGAATAGAAAAATAAACTTTTAACAAAAATTAACAGCCGACTAACAAAACTAAAAATTTTCACATAAAAGCTACTGAGGTCCAAGCTCAAATTTTTCGGTACACTATGTCTTAGCACCGATTTATTCTTAAAATCGATTACTATCTGATATCACTTACTTTCCTAATATTTGAATAAAAATAAATTATATGTAATCTATACGAGCTTTACCTTTCTTAACTTGAAAATGCGGGTATTTATTTATAAACAAAATGTCTATAATAATTAGTATAATATTTTATCCCGCAGCAAATTCATAACAAAAAAATATTTTATTAAAACGTCAAAACAGCAGTAAAACACTCGTTAAGAAATAAACGAGACTATAAAATATCTAATTTCTACGCAGTGTTTTTATTATTTTACTTTTATCGGATCCCTCTTCAATGTCCAACAATGTAAATAGTTGTTAATCTAAGTGTTTTAAATTAACTCATATCATAAAGTTTCAAGTGTAGTTTGATTTAATAAAACTAAATTTACAAATTTTATCGCGTTTAATTTTAAATTATTCTTAACTCCAGACGTTTCGAGTGGCTTGCAGTACCCATGGTTAGGGAGGTGGGGGGACTGAGGTAAGTGATAAATGGTAAACCATTCCAGAACTTCCTTGTGGAATAGTTTACCACCAGCGATTTTTCCGGACCGATACGACTTAGGGACCTTCAAGAAACGAGCCTACTCCATTTTAAAAGGCCGGCAACGCATCTGTAATTCCCCTGGTTTCCCTAGTGTCACTTACCATAGAAAAACTATATATTGTTACGCGCCACTATTAATGTCTTGTACATGGCAACACTAGTTACACTAGCACCCTCTAGTGTCGAGTAAAATAAAGTATTGCGCGCCACTATTAATGTCTTGTATATGGCAACACTAGTTACACTAGCGCCCTCTAGTGTCGAGTGGCAGAACTAGGAGAGTCGAGATCCTTCCAGAAATTTTGGGACCGATATGTACTCGAACATTCTAGATGTCGCTACAGTGGAAGGTTCTGGAAACTGTCTGAGGCCCTATATAAGGCCGGTATGGATCACGACCAGGGCAGTATTGAATTGGCGATACAAGAGAATACTTCGAAGCGAAATAACGGCGAACTGTGTTTTATTATTAGTGTGATTTTAGATTGTAATTAGTGTTGTGTAATTAAAGTGTTCCCACCGCGTCAGGGAGGTTGCAGCAGCTACAGTTCAGGACCGCAATAGGGGCTACAACCCTAGGTGCTACAGCTGTGGGGAAAGGGGCCATCTTCGATCCAGCTGCCCTAAACGAACTGTAGAAAGGGAAGGTGATCTATCTCGAGAGGGTAGTGCGGATAATAGCACCGCCCAGCAGCAGCAGGGAAACGAGTAAAAGCCAGGACTGCGGGGCGGGTGCTGGCTGATGTTAAAAGAGCCGCAAGGATTTCGATCTCACAAACCCCTGATGGGAACAGCCTAATCATCAAGGGCGAAGTCAACGGAACGCCGTGTAAACTGACCATAGACACTGGAGCCTCTCGCACGGTTGTCAGTTCCCAACTTCTAAGTCGGTTCCTTGGGGACTCCGCATACAACCGAGAACGCATTAATTTGGTGACAGCCACCGGTCAGCGCATACCCGTCCGTGGAGAGAAGGAGATGGAGTTGAAGCTAGGCAACATGATCTACCTGCATAATGTCATCGTGGCTGATATAATGGACGACTGCATCCTGGGCCTAGACTTTATGAGGAAGAATTGTTGTGAGATCGACGTTAAGCAAAGTGTTTTGAAATGTGGACAAGAGGAACTTTTCATGGAAGGGGCGTTACCAGGGAATGTGTACAGTCTTAAGAAGATTGTTCTTCCGCCGAGATCGGAAACGATTGTGCCGGTTAGTCTTCCTCGGAGTCCTGGGCAAGTTCATCGTTGTGTACTCGTGGAAAGGGTAGACAATGACCTTCCATGGAAAGTGGCTCGAACCTTGGTCAGAACCACCGACATCTCAGGAGTACGTGTGTTGAACCTTTGTGATCAGGAACAGATTATAGAAAAAGGCACATTGGTCGGTATTAGTGAGGAAGTGGATTGGTTGCGTCGGTACGAATATCTATCGACCGGGACCCCTAGCAAGGATGGACAAACGAGAGTGACCACACTTTTAGAAGACTGTCGCAGCGTTCTCTCCCCGAATGAAATGGTCAAGGCTAAGAAGTTGTTACTCAAGTACGCCAATGTTTTCTCGTCAAACGAAGCTGACATAGGAAAGACTGGCTTAGTTCAACACAAAATAAACACAGGACAAGAATTGCCTATTCGTCAGCGGCCAAGAAGATTGCCTGTAGCACGTGAAAAGGAAGTGGAAGCCATGATTGAGGGACTGGTGAAGGATGGTGTTATTGAACCTTCATCTAGTCCATGGTGTTCACCTGTGGTGCTGGTAAAGAAGAAGGACGGCAGCATGCGGTTTTGTGTTGACTACCGCCGCCTGAACGACGTTACGAAGAAGGACAGCTATCCCTTGCCTAGAATTGATGACACGGTGGACATGCTCACAGGCGTAAAGTGGTTTAGTACGCTGGACCTGAAAAGTGGCTACTGGCAGGTTGAAATTGACTCTAAGGACAAGGAGAAAACTGCATTCTCCACAGGAAAGGGTCTGTGGCAATTTAAAGTCATGCCGTTTGGATTGTGTAATGCTCGAGCAACGTTTGAAAGGTTGATGGAGCTGGTACTTACCGGGCTAATTGGAGATGCCTGTCTGGTCTATTTGGATGACATCATCATCGTAGGCCGTACGTTTGAGGAACACCTTCAAAACCTGGAACGCGTGCTCATGAAGATCCAGAGTGCCAACCTCAAGTTGAGTCCAAAGAAGTGCTCACTATTCAAACGGCAAGTTAGTTTTTTGGGGTATGTAGTGTCGGAAGAAGGTATCCGCACGGATCCAGAAAAAATTGCCGCTGTCAAGGAGTGGCCGGTTCCAAAAGACAAGACACAGGTTAGAGCATTTTTGGGTTTGTGCTCTTATTATCGGCGATTTGTGAAGAACTTTGCAGATATAGCCAAACCTCTGCACAAGCTAACCGAGGAGAAGCGACATTTCTGCTGGGATAAAAGTTGCGATATTGCATTCCAGGAGCTCAAGAACCGTCTGTGCAAAACACCTATTTTGGGGTACCCTGATGCGGGCAAGGAATTCATAGTTGATACAGACGCAAGTGATATAGGACTTGGCGGTGTGTTGTCTCAACGGAATGGTGACCAAGAGATTGTGATAGCGTACTTCAGCAAGTCATTGTCAAAGCCGGAAAGGAACTATTGTGTCACAAGACGGGAATTGCTTGCTGTGGTAAAGTCCTTGCAGCATTTTAGCAAATATCTTCTAGGGCGGAAATTCCACTTACGAACTGACCATGCTGCACTGAAATGGCTATTGCAGTTCAAAAATCCGGAAGGACAAGTTGTGAGATGGATTGAACTACTGCAGGAATACGACTTTGTGATCGAACATCACAGCGGGAAATCTCATGACAATGCAGATGCATTGTCAAGAAGACCTTGCCCTGAAGATTGCAAGCATTGTACTAGGCAAGAGGGTAAGGAAGTGGTATCTGTGAGGATGCTCAGGACAGACCAGCTCAGCAACGAGTGGAAGGACAGCCTACAACATGCACATCAGGAAGATTCGGATATTAAGCCAATTCTGGAATGGATGAGGGCCAGTGCTCCTAAACCCAAGTGGAGCGACGTCTCAGCAATGAGTTCGACCACGAAAAGCTATTGGGCCCAATGGGACAGCTTGCTGATTCAGGATGGAGTCCTGTGCCGTAAATGGGAAAATGGTCGGGGAGACAGTTGTCATTTGCAAATGGTTGTCCCTAAGGCTAAAGTACCGGATGTTCTACAGCTGTACCATAGTGGTTGTTCAGGAGGCCACCTGGGAGTTAAACGAACTCTACTGAAAATCCGAGAACGGTTTTACTGGGTCCACTGTCGTGACGATGTCGAGGACTGGTGCCGCAAATGTACAAGTTGTGCGGCTGTAAAGGGACCTTAAATTCGTAGTAGAGGCGCATTGAAATTGTACAATGTTGGTGCACCATGGAAGAGGATAGCCATTGACGTTGCGGGGCCGTTTCCGGAAAGTGAAAGTGGTAACAAGTATTTCATGGTTGTGATGGATTACTTCACTAAGTGGCCAGAAGTCTTCGCCATTCCAAATCAAGAAGCTTCAACAATTGCAGATAACTAGTTCATGAAGTCTTCTGTCGTTTTGGAGTACCTTTAGAGATTCACAGCGATCAAGGAAGGAATTTTGAGTCTCAAATATTCCAGGAAACTTGCCGAGTTATGGGTACTCAGAAAACACGAACAACTTCTTACCACCCACAATCTGATGGAATGGTAGAAAGATTTAATCAGACATTGGAGAGGTACCTAGCAAAAGTTGTGGAAAAACGGCAACGAGACTGGGACAGGCACATACAACCGTTTTTGTTGTCATATCGAAGCGCTGTTCACGAAAGTACATCAGTGACACCAGCTTTCGTAAACTTTGGGAGAGAATTGCGGCTGCCTGCAGACCTGATCACCGGAATACCACCTGATGCCCCACGCAGTATAACCGATTATGCAAATGACTTGCGGAACAAAATGAATGACATTTATGAGCACGTCAGACAGACGGGCCAGCAAACGTCTGAGAAGATGAAAACACGGTATGACCGCAAAATGAACAACAAGGGGTTTGATGAAGGTTCACTAGTGTGGTTATACAATCCAGTTCGCAGCGAAGGGAAATCTCCTAAGCTTCAAGCTAAATGGGACGGACCGTACCGGATTGTGACAAGGATCAATGACGTAACCTACCGGATACAGAAAGGTGTCAGAGGTACTCCTAAGATTGTCCATGTGGATCGACTGGCGCGTTATTATGGGGCCAATAATGCTCGGGACGAGCATGTCTTAGGAGGGGGCAGTGTTACGCGCCACTATTAATGTCTTGTACATGGCAACACTAGTTACACTAGCACCCTCTAGTGTCGAGTAAAATAAAGTATTGCGCGCCACTATTAATGTCTTGTATATGGCAACACTAGTTACACTAGCTCCCTCTAGTGTCGAGTAGCAGAACTAGGAGAGTCGAGATCCTTCCAGAAATTTTGGGACCGATATGTACCTACTCGAACATTCTAGATGTCGCTACAGTGGAAGGTTCTGGAAACTGTCTGAGGCCCTATATAAGGCCGGTATGGACCACGACCAGGGCAGTATTGAATTGGCGATACAAGAGAATACTTCGAAGCGAAATAACGGCGAACTGTTTTTTATTATTAGTGTGATTTTAGATTGTAATTAGTGTTGTGTAATTAAAGTGTCAATTTTGGTAATTCAATCGGCAGTTTTTAATTGTCTCGAACCCCAAGCTCGTAACAATATAATATAATTTATTTTTATAGAAAAAAACATATAACATAAAGAAACATTAATATCTACACCTTTCTAACAAATTAACTTCCCCCGCTATGAAATCTGTCAAATATTTCGACCATTCCTAAGAGGCATTGCCCACCGTGGCAGAAGTAGCCGTGGATAACCTCAATGTCGTTAGTAATTTGGTGTTGGAAACACCTACAGCATATTTTTGTTATAGTCTGTATTACCGTTTATATCGTTATGCGGCGATCACGCTTATGTTAATGTTGTAGCTAACATTAGCACGTTAACATAATATCTTCCAGTCCGATATTTCGATTACAGCGCTCTGTCTTAACGGAGACTAGCCATCCGGGCAAGACAGAATTATTGTGCACGAGTGTGTGCGCAAGTACAAGAACACTCTCTATTGCCCCACCCTCCAATGATCACGGGATGACATTCGTGGGTGACCATGGGTGCTGTAAGAGCGTACGAAACTTAAATGCAATCAAATTCATAAAATTGGTTTTCTTCGATTGTTAGTATTCGTGTAAATATAAGAGATCATTAAGATTATAATACGGACCCATGGCGCATTGGCTTAGAAATGAGTTGTTGCACTGAGGGACAAGGGGTCGAATCCTGCACGGAACAAGTACTCGTACTTGTATGGCCTACAAATAAATATTGTTTCGGGTCTGGATGTTAGTCCTTGTAAAATTTATGTATGAAAGCTGCCCTCACGATACAAGAGAAAATCCTAGTATAAGGGTAACGTTTAAAAAAAAATGTTTTAGATTATACTATGGCTTAGCGTGGTCCCACGCTACTTATTAGGATCATGTAATAAAGATAAATGGTACTGAACTATATAGCTCAGCAGGATCATAGGAAATGGTATTTTAATTTTTCTGCACCCGATGTATTACAGGATTTTATACGTGGTAGAGTCATGCTGCAGCTATATTAGTTAAGCACGAATGGAATGTGAATGTGAAGGACCACGCTCTCACAGAATACCAGCGTAAAATAGCAGTTTTGTGTTTCGTATGGTGAGTGTATAGAACCGGAAATCAGAAATCAGAAATGTTTATTTGCTTTAAACATGGTAGAATAAAGATCTTAATATAGTGATATGTCCTCATGTTTGACTTATAACTGTCATGCAAATTTAAAAGTAATTATATTTTAATCTACTTAGCGTTAGAAATAAGTTAGACTAAATATAAAACCAATGGTAAACGTGAATCATAGACAGAACATTACATTACATTTTATAAAATGTATAATATTTTATGTCAAATTATCCAATTAATAAATAAAATAAGCAGCTACAAACACAATTAAAATTCAAAAATCTCTTGGTCATCTAAGTATTCCTGGACTGAATAAAAGCACCTAGTCAAATGCCAGGAAGACCGGAGACCCTTTTTACTGGAAAAGAGGCATTCCATCTTAGTCCTCACGGGTGATAACGGATCTGCATTTTGATTCTTTATTGAGAAGAACTGTGGATGTCTATGGGTCACAGCAACCACTTACCATCAGGTTATATTATAATACATATAAAAAAATATAAAGGTAATATTATAAATAGACATATTATCCGTTATTCGTCTTTTCTTTAATCATATTTATTTAATTACTGTAATGGTGTTTGTGATGTATATTCACCAATCATTTAATACCTGTAAAAAATAGTCTCAACACCACTTCTGTTTGTCTGTGCACTACGTTTTGCCGGAAATGTATTATTAATTGCTGAATTTACCTACAGTACTACTTTGTTTAATACTATTATTTATTAAGTTATTCTATTTAAAATACACTATTCTAACTCATAATATCTATATGAAAACTACTAGAAAATACGAAAAAAATCGTAACGAGGCGAACTTGGCATTAGGAACTCTTGGAAATGAAGAAAGACCCCGTGTCCAGCAACATGTGACGTGTGGTTTCTTTACTTATTTGTAAGCAACGAGATTTTTTAATTTCCTTCGTGTTATAGTTTTACATGGGCGGCGGTCGACATTTACAATCAAGTGAGTCGTATTTGACCCCCCTTCTATAAAAAAGTTAAGTATTATAAATTATATTTTCTATTAAAATCTTTATATAGTCGAACGATTTATATGCCTTGACCACCTAGACAACCTGGTAAGAGATGCAGGAAGTCGGTTAATGCAGATGGCTCAGGACTGAGTTTTGTGGCATTTTTGAGGTAAGCCTGTGTTGAGCAGTAGACTTGTGAAAGACTGTGATGAAAGAATGATGAAGGAAAATATCCAAATAAGAATGTTAACACGACCAATATCGAAATACTAGCTTTAAAATCTTTTAGATTAAATCACGTATATCTTCCTTAAATATGAGCGGAATGGTATTTATCTATTCCCTGAATGTGCTTGGAAAAAGAAAATGTAACATAAAAATTTCGCTATTTTAGCGGTAGGTACGGTTAAAACGAGGTAGACAAATATTACGATTAAAAATAATGTTTATAATTTTGGTAAACTTTATATAAGCATTGGTTCATTAACTCGAACTTCTACTAAGTGGCAATATTTTTAGCTGAATTTTTAAGGTATTTTTTGCAAATAAATGTGCTGGTATATTAGTTTTCTTGTTGAATATTTGTATTTTTTTTCCTCTTAAACGTTGCAATAAAACTTAACGTCCGACTGGGTGCGAACGGACGTTCTCTTTAAATGTAAGACAGTTTTACAGTGCTATTTTACATTGTGCACACGCGTAATATAAGATTAGGCTACAAAATATAGAAGAAATTATTTAACAAATTTTAAAAAGGAGGAGGTACTCATTTCGAGTGTATAATTTTTTTACATTTATGTTACGCGATATCTTCGCAGGATATGAACCAATTTTGATGATTCTTTTTTTAAATAGGTGATGAGGGATGGTCCCATTAAATTAGCAGAAAAAATTTGGGAAAAAAATTAGGGGTGACATCGAAAAACTGAAATCCTGGCCGGAGGCAGAGCTCTCGATATTACCCGAGAGCGAACTGCCTACGCCTCAACTGGACATTACATTTCTGCCCCGCAGCGAAGCTGACTCTCCAGAGGAGGTGGCTGTGCTGTTGAGCGCACAAAATGAAGGGCTCCATACTGAGCTCTGGAGGATCCTCCACCGTAGGGACGAGGGAATGGGTTCCTAGTAATCTTTTCTCTGGACAACCCATCGACGGAGGCGGGCGGCGGGCGGCAGAGTCGTACTTGGCTTTACAATGATAAGTTTTCGGTTAGGGGAGACTCTGACGCGGCAATGGAGCCTGAACTGCTCCATACTCCAATCCCCCCAAACTTCCACATCGAGAGGTGAGACCGAAGAAACATCAGCGAGAGTGATTGTGACCCAAGGCGCGTATCATATTTTGTCCGAGGGCCTTCACTGGTGTCCGCCGGTAGTAGGGGAAAGTGAGGTGGGAACGGAAAACCCAAGAGCACGGCGGGGGTCAAGAGCGCCGACAAAGGACGGCCTCGTCCTAAGCAGGCGAAAATGACCCCTGCCCCCCACGCCCATAATTGGCTAATCCCAAGGGTAAGACGAGGGTCCTCCAGGAAAATCTTCATCATGTAGCAGCTGCTTCTGCCATGGTGGAGGTTTGCTTCGCGAATGACAACATTGATCTCGCCCTTATACTGCCTTGCGTGGCCAACGGTAAAGTTCTGGGATTGTCGGCTGCCGGTAAGATCTTAGTCAATACTAAAGACTCAGAGCTTGGATAATCTACAATAAAATATTGAACTTTTAGCTGTTCTAGAGTATTGTTATGTCGACCTGATCACAGCTATTATAAATCTTCAGGGATGCACAGGGACGAGAGTAATCATTTGCTCAGCCTATCTTCCCGGAGCCTTTGAAACGCGAGCTAGGCAGGTTTTAGATATAATTGTTCGCGCCAAACGCTAATTTCAATAATTGACGCCAGGGGGCGCTCATCGCAGTGATTTCCTACCGGCTGACGTTCGCGCGAGATCGGGTTGGTTGCGAGCAGAGCCCGTCGGAAGTGTTAATGCCGCGCAGTCACTAGAACGGCGTGGTCGCGTCCCGTATAAACTCTATATAGTGTCGGTTTTGTCAGCAAATTTATGCAACGACAAGGAGTTTGTTCAGTCTAAGAAAATAGATTTTCTGCGCGGACGTCGGGTCGATTAATTGTTTTGGAAGTTAACATTGATTGCGATCGACGTCTGAATTTGAGTATGGTGCGCGCCTAATTACTATCGAAGATTTGGGTATCTTTAATACCGCCTCGAATTGAGTGTCTATTTTAGTGTTTCGTGACAAGAGGCTTGTATCGAATTTGAGTGATTAAAGTAACTTCGTTGCAAGTAATTTACGTCAATTTGTATAGTAATAGCGTTTTGAAGTGCAGTTGAAATCTTTGATTTGCGTGAGTGGCCTGTTCATATCGTACGAAAGAATCTTGGTTGTTGTGGGGAGCGGGGAACTTTGTGACCCTAGAGAAGGTCGCGTTCGGTTCTAGAAATAATTTTTTGCTGAGTGAAAACGGAAGTGAACTTTGATCCACCGTTCATTAGTTGTGCCGTGTGTCACGTGTTTGTTTTCGATGAACGTTGAATTGATTGACTTTGAAGTTAATTATATGTACAATAAAGTTGATGGACTGAAATAGTGAAGTGAAAGCTACCATTGTCAATAGTTGACGTCCGCTGGAGTGATACCACATCGTGGGGAAGCATCGGATCAGGCCGCTGCCCGATCACCTCAGTTAGGTCAGGTCACACATACACACCTTCTAACACACTACTTACATGCACCTACCTACCGCCTGACCGAGCCTTGGGGTCAGTCTTAGCTTCGGAACCAGGTACGTTCTTATTAATTACCTAGCCTTATATCTATTGTGTAGAATAATAAATCTCCATAGACCGTTTGGCCCCACGCTTAGTTGTCCGTCGAATCTACAGCTGTATGGGCCCCTGTATGGTCGACCTTTGTCAGAGCAGCTAGGGGCGTGTACAATAATCTTTTCTACCAATAACATATACATGCGAATTACTGACTGGCATGTGAGTAGTGGAAACTAGATATAGATGATCACAGACCCATTAAGTTTGTGATTAGGGCATCAACAACTTATAAAACTAAAAGCATAAAAACGACTGAAGGTCTGGAGTTAGCGGCGGAGTTGGTAACCGTAAGTATCCGTGAAGCCTTCGAAGACAGTTGTCCTGTCAAAAACAAGACCTCAACACGAAAAGTTCCTTAGTGGGAGATTAGAGAAAATACCAAGAAACTATATGTCTAAAAAAAAAGAATGGGATATTTATAGTGCAGCCTCAACCGATTATAATAAATAAATTAGAAAAGCTAAAAGAGCATCGTGTAGGAAGCTATGCGAGAATGTTGAGTCTTTGCCTCGCAGTGCAAGACTACACAAAATGCTATCGAAAGCTAAACCTAATCAGATCGAGCTTCTTAAAAAGCGTGATGGTAACTTTACTAATAGTGAAACGGATACACTGGAGCTATTAGCGTCAACCCATTTCCCAGGGTCACAAATGACTCTGGCCTCTAACTCTTTCAGAACCCTACGAAGGCCTTGTAATGAGGACTGGTGTATGGCTACAAAGATAATAAGGCCAAACCTAGTGCAGTGGGCTGTTGACTCCTTTAAACCATATAAGACAAGTGGGGAGGATGGAATAATGCCCATCTATCTACAGAGGGGTATTGATATCCTTCTTCCATATCTGGGGAAAATCTTCAAAGCAAATTTTGCATAAGGATATATTCTAGCACGATGGACAACTGTCAATGTTCTATTTATACAGAAAGGACTACGCCTTACCAAAGTCCTTTAGACCTATAAGCCTTTCTTCCTTTCTTCTGAAGACATTGGAAAAGGTAATAGATAGATATATTAGGGATGTTACTCTAGCTACGAGACCTATACACTACAACCAGCATGCTCACCGCAGAGGCAAATCTACGTATACAGCCCTGATCAGTGTTATTGACAGGATCGAAAAAGCACTAGAAGATAAAGAGAAAGCTCTTTGTGCCTTTTTAGACATTTAGGGCGCCTTCGACAGTAGTCCTACATCACTGCTGTTTGAAGGCCTGACATCTAAAAATATTGATCCCACAACCATTATATAGGTTAAGTCGATGCTCTCAAACAGAAAGGCAAAATAGAGCTGTTTCAAACTTCGATTGAGTTTGCAACTACAAGACGCACAAGGTGGCGTTTTGTCACCCCTTCTTTGGATTCTTTCGGTTGACCAATTATTGGACAAGATGGCAGACCTACGCATTGACACCCTGGGCTATGCACATGACCTTATGATTATTGCGAGGGGTTTTTGCCAAAGTACTTTATCATCAATCATAAAAAGACCCTAAACACCATAAACAACTGGTGCATGGATAACAGTTTATCGGTTAATGCTGATAAAACTATTATAATATTCTTTACAAAAAAGAGACGGTTGGACAAATTAGTGAAACCAAAACTTAATGGTAAAGAAGTACCATTCTCCACTGAAGTTAAGTACTTGGGTGTAACAGTCGATCAAAAACAAACGTGGATCTTTCACCTTAGCAATGTATGTCATAAGGCAAAATTTCCATGGGTACGTGTAGTCGCATGGTTGGGAATAACTGGGGCTTGCGTTCCAGTATGATCCTATGGCTGTACAGCAGTATAGTGAGGCCGATTCTTACCTACGCCTCCACTGTCTGGTGTAATAAGTCCAACAAAAAGACGACTGCGGACAGACTAAATAGTCTACAAATGACTGCCTTATAATGGCAACTGGAGCGATGCGATCATCGCCTCGAGCGGCTCTTAATGCAATTCTATGCCTAACGTCCTTGATCTTTACTTAGACAAGGAGGCGAAGGCTAGCTTGTAATTGATTAACGCTCAGGGCGGTTTGAGCTTGCTTTCCAATAGATTGAGATCCATGCTCGACTCAATCACGGAAACACCGGTCTTATGCATGATCTCAGATATCATGCGTCCACAATATACTTATAAAAAAATTATACAGTGGAACTACCCTCCAGAGAAGACTGGCTGAATGGACAGTTCAT
The DNA here is from genome assembly GCA_963668995.1 of Parnassius mnemosyne. NCBI lineage: Eukaryota > Metazoa > Arthropoda > Insecta > Lepidoptera > Papilionidae > Parnassius > Parnassius mnemosyne. The sequence goes on from CAVLGL010000086.1 coordinate 28,509,622, forward strand.
CTGTGAAGTCGGTAGCCTTATATGGTATATGTATGCCTCAAGGCCCATTTTTGACCCATCAATACTACGTTAACCATATAATCTATATTAGCTCTGATAGTCAAGCAGCACTACTAGCGCTGAGATCAAACTTGGTGAACTCTAAGCTAGTTGGAGACTGCGCGAACCACCTAAACGTCTTGAGAGGTAATAACAAGGTAGTATTAAGATGGGTTCTAGGTCATGCGGGTATTGCAGGCAATGAAAATGCCAACAAACTCACACGGGAGGGCTCAAAGAGTACACTATTTGTACCCCAGTCATTTTGTGGAATCTCAAAAAGCCTCGCCCGATTGATTCTGGAAACTCTTTACCACAACAAATCACTTTAGATCTGGTATGATATATCAGGCTTAAAACATTCAAAAACCTTAATCCGGGCTTTCGATCATAAATTCCCTTTGGAAGCCCTGGGATTAGGTAAAAATAAAGTGCGCCTTCTGGTAAGAGCCCTGACTGGACACTATTGTCTTAAAAAGCGCATTCCCATCCTGGGACTAAGCAACTCAAGGATGTGCCGGTTTTGCTCCCTAGAGGAGGAAACGCCTTTACAAATCCTGACAAATTGCGGAATCTTAATGCGCAAACGCAGCACTCATCTGGGAAACTATATACTTCGCCCAGAAGAAGTGAAATTACTCACAGCTAAGGAACTCCTTCTATTCATTGAGGACGTAGGGCTTAACAGTGAAGTGTAGACATAGCAGCGATCCCAATAGATCTTTTAAGTCGCAGTGATGTACTGTCTCTCTAGAGCTGCATAGCTGCTCGTACAAAAAAAACCTGGCAATATATTTCGCAGAATTTTTTAGTTTTTTTCTCTGTGTATGTCAAAGGTGCTGGTGTTTTAGTTTTCTTTTTGAATATTGCTATTTTTTTTTTCCTTTAACTTTGCAATGAAACATAACGTCAGACTGGAAGCGAACGGACGTTCTCTTTAATTGTAATACACAGTTTTACAGTGCTATTTTACATTATGCATACGCGTAATAAAAGATTAGGCTACAAAATATAGAAAAAATTATTTTAACCAACTTCAAAAACAAGGAGATCCTCAATTCGATTGTATGATTTTTACGCAGTATTTTCACAGATAGTGAACCAATTTTGATGATTCTCTTTTTGAATAAGTGATAAAGGATGGTCCCGTATAAATTTTCAGAAAAAAATTCTCCAGTAATTAATTATTATATATTAACTTCACGAGTAGCAAATAAATAACTTCTTTTTTAGCAATTTGTAGACGGTTTTAACTTTTTCTCAAAGTTAAAAATCAACCAACATTTCGCTTCTGTAACAGCAATGGACCCTACAATTCGCTCTTAAACTGTGGCTTCCATTACTTCTGTGCAAATTCCTAATATACCTACCTTTAATTTCTCTCCTGTTTCTCAGGATGATGTCAAAAAGTCTATCTTAGCAATTCAGTCCAAGGCGGTGGGTTATGATCAGATTAGTAGACAAATGGTAGTATTTATACTAGAGCACCTTCTCCCGGCAATTTCCCATGTTATAAATTTTTCCCTTGATTCGGGTTAGTACCCTAATCTTTGGAAAAGGGCTTTTATAAAGCTCCTTCTAAATTTTCCTTCTCCCATTCTTCGCAATCATTTTCGCCCTATATCCATTCTACCCTTTCTTTCCAAAATTTTAGAATCCTGTGTTTACAAGCAGATTTCTACATTTATTTCGAAACATAACCTACTGATTATATATCATTCTGGGTTTCGCCCTGGTCATAGTACCAGTACTGCTTTAATTAACATCACTGACGATATTAGAAACGGCATGGAAGAAAAAAAAGTAACAGTACTGGTACTAGTTGATTTCTCAAATGCTTTAACACAGTTGATCATGAAATCCTTGTTTCCATACTGTCTCATCTAAATTTTGGGCCTAAAGTATTGGAATGGTTTGCATCTTATCTTCGCGGTCGACAGCAGTCACTCTATGTGGGGCAAATAACCTCAGGTTGGGCTGATGTGGAACCTGGTGGGCCGCAAGCAAATTCTTTCTCCTATAATTTTTTCTTTTATAAACTTTATTACCTCCATCTTCGATTGCTCGTACCATCTGTATGCCGATGACCTTCAGCTATACGTGCAAGCTGAAATAGGGAATATGTATAATGAGATTAAAAAATTAAATAACAACTTATCAGCTATCAAGGGTTGGTCTACTCGTTATGGAGTGTTGGTCAGTCCTTCGAAATACCAAGCTATTCTGGTTAGTAGCTCAAGGATGCTAGCCAAGATTAATCTTGCAGACATACCCTCTATCAATTACAATGGGATAACAATACCGTTCAGTAAGTCTGTAAAAAATCTTGGCCTACACATTGACAGCACGCTGAATTGGAGAACTTAGGTTACTGAAGTCAGTCGTAAAGTCACTGCCACGTTACGTTCTCTGTATCGTCTAAAACATTTTCTCCCCACAAAGTCTGAGATCATGCTTGTGCAATCGCTTATATTACCCATAATTGTGTGTTACCCGGATCTGTCCCAGGATCTTCTGAACAAACTGGAACGCCTTCTCAATAACTGTATAAGATTTATTTTCGGGCTTCGTAAGTATGACCATATTTCGCAATATAGATCTAAGCTTAATTGGCTTACAATCCGGCAGAGGCGTATTTCCAGAATATTACTTGTTCTTTTTTCCATATTAAATGAACCATTTTCGCCTTCTTATCTTAAGAGTAGATTTCACTATCTCTCCTCATCTAATGATAGGGTTCTACGTTCTTCTTCTAACAACAAAATATATATTCCAGTTCACTTCACCGAGTTCTATGGTAACTTCTTTATAGTTCAGGCTACATGCCTTTGGAAGTCCTTGCCTGACGACAGCAGAAAAGCTCCCAATAAGTTTGCTTTTAAAAAGTTGGTGCGTTTAATCATCTGTTAAAGACAACGCTTCTTACATGAATCATCCATCTAATTTATATTTTTAGACGTATATATTTATTGTTATTTATATGTATTTTTTGTATGTATGTATGTTGATATGAATACATATACACACACATATATATGTACGTGTACATTTGTATACATGTATATTTATTGTATATATTAGTAAAATGTATATTATATAACGTAATTAATTATCATTTCTATTTTGTTTTTATTCTATACTGCTATATTGCCATTTGTATTCTTTTAGATTCAGGAATTCAATAAAGAATAAATAAATAAATAAAATAATTATTTTGCTTAACATTGATGTATGTCCATTGTACTAAATATATTATAGAATCACAAAATAGAACGTGCTCAGTGTTTGAGGGTGAACATGAAAATTAACTCACTGACCTTTAGCTTTCAAAGCTTGATTTAATCATTAAAGTTAGCGACATGCAGTAAATTGAAAATCGGTAATTGGGAATTGAAAATGAACGTGTAGTGCCGGTGTAAGAATATGCACAACCACTTTTCGCACCGTGGGAGTCATAAGAGGCGACAGAGGGAAACAAACTAGGAAATAGACAGCATCGTCTTCCTATGAACAACTTATTAATAAAAAATAACTGTGGTTGTCAACATGCCTGAAATTATGGTGGGATACCCTATGAGGTTATTTGTGGGAAGGGTTTATGTACAGTAGTAGAATTTTAGGCATTAACGATAACGGTAATTAATAATCGGACCTCCAAATATAAAATCTATGATTTTGGACAAATATTGTCCTCAGATTCCAACCCCAGGATCAGTGATTCGGTAGGCAACACTCTGATCAATAAACCATGTGGTCGTCTTACTTCAGATGTACATAACGTGATAAGTAGCATTCTAGTTTCTGTGATGTTAATGGTGTTAGCCTATGCGGCTCTTACAGCTACATCGAACTCAAAGCTCTGGTTTCTCTATATTTGATGTAAAAGGGGGGGTGGGGGGGGGTGGAGATTATTTATTATTATTTAATGCATCGTTGTGGACGCGACGTTGGCTATGATGATGATAAAATAGCAATTTTATATGTATAGTGTTAAAATACAATATTGCACATGGCTACATAGGATAAAACAAAGTCACTTCCCGCCGTCTTAACGCTTAGATATTTTAAACAACGCCACAAATTTTAATGCGGTTTTCATCAATAGACAAAATGATTCAAGAGAAAAGCTTATGTGTTTAATGCATGCATATTATATATTGTATAGTTTTTCTGTACCTGTGTATGTGACTGAATTCCTCCTAAACGGCTGTATCGGTTTTGATGTAATTTCTAGTGTGTGATTTAGTTGATTAGAGAATGGTTTAGATTCACAAGATTGAGATCCAGAAAGGGATGGATCGCTAGTAACGTATAGACTAAAAATGGATAAAGTGGTATTATTGAGTAATAGCTAAACATTATAAGCACTTCTAGAAAATATTTGGATTTTCTGGATATATCCATGAATATTAAGCTGAGATTTTTAAGTTGTAGAGTCACGTTGCAGCATGTTATAGCTGCTGTACGATTAAGTCTACCCAACCGGGGAAGGAATTCGCTCGCATATAATACTTATATAAAGGTAGCATCAAGATCCTGTTTCATGTGGTGAGTAAGAGAAACCAAGCCCGCACTTGATTCCACAATCAAATAGCATCATTATGCTCTTTATATTTTATGTGGTGTGTGTCACAAACCGGAGATCATTTTCACTAGTAACAACGTAATCTTAGCCCTCAGGGGTGACAAAATATCTGCATTTCGATTTTGAATTAATTTAAAGAGTGAGAAGACTTTATCACCAATTTACCATCAAATAAACTGTGTACTCCTTTGTCACCCTTGCTTGTATAAAAAAAGTTTTCCATAAGCATTGATGGCGCGTGATTACAAAATCTTAAAAATTCATGCGCGATTTTGTTCAATTGAGATGGCAACGGTTATAAAAACTAGAGTTACATTCTACAAATGCTTCTCGCTGCTGGGCACATGCTGCCTTTCATTAATGAAACGTTTTGAAAAGTAGTAAAAGTGAAGGTTGTTGACAAGAAGACTGACTTCATATGTCGTTGAAATCATTTGTTATTTTTAAGATGACTTCAAGAAAGGAAGAGGTTTTCGATTTACTATTGGCATACGTGTTATTATTTTCTTTGTTAAATAGGCTATACTTCTCGAGTCATCTTTTTTTTATAGCATAAGGGTGACAAACGAGCACACAGTCCACCTGATGGTAAGTGGTTGCTGTGGCCCATAAACATCTACATCTATCTTTGATTAAGAAACAAAATGCAGGTGCGTTGTCACCCGTGAGGACTAAGATGGAATGCCCCGTTTCAAGTAAAAAGGGTCTCCAGTTCTCTACACTCACCATACGAAATCACAGCAGCGTTAAGCTGCTATTTTACGCTGGTATTCTGTGAGAGCGTGGCCCTTCTCCGGTCGAGCCGACCCATTCGTGCTACAACCATAATATAGCTGCAGCATGGCTCTACCACGTATAAAATTATGTTATTATCTCATATAAATTTGAAGAAAACAAAAAACAAACAATAAAAAGTAAAAACCGACTTCAAATAACTAAAAGGAGTGAAATAATTTAAATCACAGCTTCTGAAGTCGGGGGCTTTAATTCTACGATACACTATGTTTAAGCACCGATTTCAGAAGCTAATAAGATTAAGTAACAGTTAAATTTTCTCAGTCATGCAGTTTGTAAAATAATTATATAATATTTAGACTAATAATTATTTATTAAGTTAAATAACTGTCAGCAGTTATTTATGAAATATCCGATTTCTTTGATCAAGATTTGTTGAAGAAGATAATGGTGATCAAATATCAACATGATGTCGAAAATAAGCTCACGGAGTCGAATTGATAGCTGCTTTTAATTAACGGTTACAACTGAATTTCGTTAAGGCAGAAGCATTAGATATTCAGAAACATTATTATATTTTATGGTGGAGTTCGACTTTTGTGATAGACGTGTTATCAGATTGAATGTCAGAGTTACATATGGATTTAAGAATAGAATGATTTATATTCAATATGGATTATTACATAATACTTATTGAAAGTCATTATTTTATTTACCACTGGTTCGGAAAATACCTCTGTCCTGGGAAAAACCAGCAAGTAACCCAGCGGGACCTTTTTTTAAAACATAATTTCACTTAACAATAATTTTGTTTATACAATTTTAAATGAATTTTCATAGAACCAGCATGGTGGCGATCACTTTATTCCCTTAGAAGTGTTACTTCACTGCTAGCCGTATGAGGAAGCTCAAAGTCGCTCAGATAGCTATGGAAAGGGCTATGCTCGAAGTTTTACCGCATGATATACTTATAAATGAGGATATCCGCAGTAAAATCAATATTACCAACATAGCTGAACGGATAAGTAAGTTCAAGTAGCAATGGTTCGATCTTATAGCCTAAAAATAGATTCTGGTTTATTCCAACTTCGTTACCTCTTTTTCTCATTATTAGTTTACTTTTGCTGCACTACCTCCCATATGTATATCTCTGCTTAGCCTAATGGTTGACTGGGAGATAATAAAAGCATTAAGTCCGCCATATGAACGAGCTTTCTTTTGTGCATAAATGTTTAAATAAATAAAATAAAAAAATAAAAATAAGAACCGACAACCAATGGGAAAGAAAAGTTCTTACTAGATGCAGTGTTAGCAGGTCTGTAAAAGGTGCAGGAAGTCGATAGATGCAGGACCGTGCTTTGTGGCACTTTTTGGGAAAGATCTATATTCTGCAGTATATTTATGAAGGGTATTAATGATAATGGTATCAGATTAAATATTAAATTCAGAATTCACTTGGAGGATTTGGTCATATGTCCGTACTTGTCATACCTGGCTACGGTGGCTATTGTTGTATAAGATGTGGCGCACTTTCGACGTTTCGAGAATGGATACCTGAGGATGGGCTGCTATGTTAATTATTCACTAGTGTAGTTGCTGACTACATCAGAAATAATGACATCTTAGCATGTATTTTTTTATTGCGTTACTTGATGACTATCCAATTAATGTGGAACATATTCATTATTTTTTCTCTGACTGCGGTTTTGCAAAAAGTTCAATTTATTGAAAACTCGTATAATTTTATTATTTTATGATATCTGATAAACAACAAACACAAATGTTATATCGGTAAATTTCAGTTCATATTAAAAAATCAAAATCAGTTATTGGATTTTTCTGTCAACAAATACAGTAAAGAAGACTTTAAAATTTCATTGCCAGAGAGAAGCCTTCTCTTTTTAATATACCTTTTAACAAATAAGTAGTATTAGTGTTTGCTTGTCTGCTCTTATTGTCAAAGGATCGAAGCTTGTTGCCGTAACTGTAATAAGACCCTTGTTTGACACTGATTCATTTGTCTATACAAATAATCCTTTAATTATTTGGCATATCTGCTTACATCCTTTGAAACTGTTAATTAAAAGTTTTTTTTAAGAAACGAATATACTTTTGAAACTATTCGGTTTTTCTTATTAGATTTAGAAATCACACAATTTTGAATTTCTTTAAGTTGTGCACATGTACGTGTATGTGTACGTGTACGTGTACATGTACGTGTGCCTGTTCATGTACGTGTGCGTGTACATGTTCATATGTTGTTTCGTGTATATTTGTGTGTGCGTATTCATGTCCGTGTCCGTGTTCACGTGCATGTTTGTGTCTATGTGCGTGCGTAAGTGAGTGCGCAAGGACGAGCGCGTGATTACGCGCACAATCATGCAGAAATGCACTTGTGCGTGCGTTTCTGCATGTAAAAGTTTTTGTGCAACTGTAGTAAAATAAATAGTACATTGAACTTCATCTATTTTTAAGGCTGCTTAATGTTTATGTTATTTATTAGAAATGGAATGATAGATAAAATGTGTTCATTAATTTCAAATAACATTAAAATTTTTCTTATACAATACTGAAGGTACACAAGGAAAAAGAATATAATACATTGGAGACTCATAACAAATGAAGGATTTGAAGGCGTCCAACTTTTGTCGCCGTCAAGTCCTTCACCAGAAATAAAAGTAAAATGAAAAAACTTTTACAATTTATCTTATAGACTAAACAAGAACAGATATAAAAAAAGAAATATTTTGTTGTTAGTTTGTTCTTATAGCAACCATTTATTGTCTCAGCATAAATTGCTGTTCAGTGTCAGCTTTAGAATTTTGAGCTATTTATTATGTTTCGCGGTTCTTTTACAGAATCCTCGTGTGTAATCAATATTTATAAAAAGTATGTATATTTTTTTTAATATACCGCGTTTTCATAATCTTACGTTGCGGTTCTGAACTATGTTCAAAATTTCAAGTTTCGAACTCATCGGAAAGTCAGTTTAAAATCAATTACTAAATTCAACTTGAATAGACATACACTTTCGTGTAAGTCTGTTCAAGTTACTCGTAATAAAATATGGAAAATGGTTTTGTTTTGGTAAAATTATTTTACTGAGGTTAAAATAATTTAAAAATTACTAAAATATTGCCTTAAATTTGGCAATTAAATGGGAATAAAAAAAAAGTTTTATTATTCTACGTACGAAAATATTCTCGGTGGTAGAGCCACTCTGCAGCAATATTATGGTACTACCATAATATTGCTCATTGCACGAATGGGTCAATCACCCATTAAAGGACTACGCTTACACAAAATATCAGCGTGAAATAGCAGCTTAATGCTGCTGTGTTCCGTATAATGAGTTTTACACACCTCCCATAGTCCTCAAGGGTGACAACACATCTGTATTTTGACTCTTAAAAAAAATTTTTTTGCGAAATTTGATATAGGTGTATATGGCCTATAGAATCCACTTACCAAGAGGTGGACTTATTCTTAGTCTAAATAATACTTAGTGGACTTAGTGTTATAATTATTTTATAGAAATTATATATAATTGATACAAATTAAGGTTCTTCTGACTAAAGAAGGAACGGTGGAATAAATTACGTCACAACCAAGCGAGCATCACATATCCAACTCTGTGACTGTGTTAGTAAATAGAATAATACGACAGTTCTGTGGCGCAGTGGCATAGCAATAAGTTGCTGCACTAAGGGCCGCGGGTTTGAATCCCGCTCGGAGCAAGTATTTGTATGGCCTACAAATAATTGTTCTGGGTCTGGTTGTTTGTCCTTGTGAAATTAATGTATGTAAACAGCCCCCACGATCTAGGAGAAAATCCTAGTGTGGAGGTAAAGTAAAATAATAATAAAAAGAAAAAGTTTTATTTTCAACAGAAAGAAAGTTTTTTTATGGAAGTCAGAAGTGACAATGAATCTGCAGCCTTCTACTACTATTATCATTAATTCATGCTATTATACTATATTTACCGTGTGGTTGCCTCGTTGATCAACTTATATAACAAAATTAACTGGCTCGTTGGTCTAGTGATCGTAAACACGGTTGCTGATCATGATATCCGGGTTCGAATCCCGGGTCAAAATCAGTTATTGGATTTTTCTGTCAAGAAATACTCAGCGTCGCGTAATATCTCTAAGGTCGTATCGGATAACCGTCCTATCGTTCTATGAGCGTAAGGGAATTGAAAGTACACTTATGCTTGTGCACTGTACTGCGCAAATGACCGTAGCCGAAATTCGGTCCGGAGGACATTATTATTACTTTTTTTTTTTTGCTGTGGCAACCCTGGTTATAAGTTGTAAAAGTAATTGGTCCCGATAAATTTTAATAATTTAAATATTGTAAATTCACCATATCCACCTCAATTTTATGTTATAGCTAATAATTACTGCCGCTTTGTATTTAATGTTTAAGAAAGTTGGTACATAAATATTATAACAACAATTTGGTGTTGGAACAAAAAGTGAGAGGTAACGAACATTGTTTTAAAAATTATTGTAATCCTTATTTCATATCATTCCTTCTATAAATTAAAGATTTATTCTATTACTCGGGTTATTACATTCTTTGCGGGTTTCTTTTCGAATTGTTTTAACGATAATTTGATTTGACTTTACATTAGCTTACTCTGCTCCTTCTGTTTTCGATCTTTGTTTTCTTTTATTATTTATAATAAATAGTAAAATGAATACTCGCAACGCCAAGACGCGCCAGATGGAGAACCAACTCCAGCTTGCGCTCCAAGAACTTAAGGCGTCCAGGGAGCAGTGTGAACTGTTGCTTAAGGAAAGGGATGATAATGAAAGGGAAATAGTTAGCATAATTGCCAAAAATACACAATTGAAATGTGATATGGTTAAGCTACATACAGAATACACAAGTGTTATAAAAGAAAGAGATCAGCTACAGGGAACGGTTAATGAGTTTGATCAATGCAGCAAGGAATATGAGGAAGCTCTCAGGTTAATTGCTGCATTGAAGTTACAGTTGAATGAGGCTAATGAGCAAATAACACAATTTAAAACATATATAGATAACCTTAAAGCCTCCCAGACTCAAAGCCTGTTCTTTGAGCTTGTGCAATGTGATACTTCAAGAATGTTACAGCAATCTGCAACAATAGACTTGACTGGTGACGACTCTTCCACTTCAGGAAATACAGTAAGGATTAATTGCAGTAAAACCAAATTGAAGAAGTATATAAAAGTTAATAAGTACATAAGCAAAGTACAAAAATTAATAAGAAATAAGATTAATACCAAAAATTATGTTAATGTATGTAAAGAAAAGCAAGCATTGTTATATGAACTTAAGTTGTATTCAATTGAGGTGGATAACATAAAAAAATGTTATGAGACTGAAATAGAGTGCCTTAAATCAGAAATATTGTCACTTATGAACTCCCTTCAAACTGTGTCCAATAAATATAAATCAGCCCAAAATGAAATAAAAGAACACATATTGGCTATGGATAATCTGGTAAAGACTTGTAAATATAATGAGGAGCGGTTTGACTCCTTAGTTAAATATCAATGTGAGTGTCAGCGCTCAATGCCAGATTCTTCAAAGTCAGTGTGTGCTGATAATGTTATACCACCACAAAAACTCTATGACAGTGCCATAGCAGAGGATATTAAAATAATAAATAACTCAAATATTACTAAAAATAATATAATTGTTTATAGCGATGACGTGGGAAAAAATCTAGGCATAACTTTAAATAACTCTTTAAGGGGACAAAAAGTTACAAATTGCTGCATGCCTGGAGCATCTTTTAGTGACATCCTAAATAAAATTATTGTTACTAAATTTTGCCCAAATAGTACAATAATAATTTTTGTTGGTAGAAGAGGCAGTGTCAACAACAAACAGTTATTAAGATATATTGAACAACTTAATAACTTAAATGTACACAAAATTGTCTTGTTCACACTGCCTTATATACAGGGATTGCCACAAGAAAATAATTTAAGACATAATTTAAATATACAAATGCATAATTTAATATGTAATAATAATTTAAATTTGACATATAATTCTAATGATAATATTCATAAATTTCATGTAATTGACATAAATAATTTATTAAAAAAGTTTTGGACAAAAGATAGGTATTACCTATCCAAATATAATTTAAGACTGATAGCAAATGTGCTATCTTATTATTTACTTTTTAACTCAGCCAAGTTTTTGGCTACCAAGACTGCTTTTATTGAGCATAATCATTTGACATTTAATTTGGAATCAGTTCCAACTAATTTAAATTAGTGAATGTGACAATAGAGGCAATCTCTAGCAATAATAAGAGTTTAATTAATTTTGAATACAGCCCACAAATAAGTAATAAAAATTGTTTACACCTGGTGCATCAAAATATACAAGGCATGTTGGGCAAAGAATTGGAAGTTGAATTGTTTTTAAATAGTAACAATATACACATCCTTTGTATTACTGAACATTGGCTAAAAGATTATAATTTCATGTTTAATTTCAGAAATCACCAGGTGGTCAGTTCCTTCAATAGAGAAAAAAGTTTACGTGGTGGCTCCTTAATATTAGCAGATAAATCATTATTATATAAAGAACGTAAGGATATTGTGAGCCTCTCTGTTGAACGAACTGTAGAAATGGCTTGTGTCGAGCTCGAGCACCTTATTTTTGTAAGTGTTTACAGACCCCCATGTGCTACTTATGACCATTTTGAAAGGATTGTGGAAGAAGTTTTACTCAAACTTAGTAAACAGAACAAGTCTGTTGTAATGTGTGGAGACTTTAATATCAATCTCCTTGAAACTTCTTCCATTAGTATTAAGTTTAGCTCATTGTTTAAATCGTATAATCTTGTAAATTTATTCTTAGAACCAACACGTATTGCTGGGCCTAGTGCGACCTGTATAGATAACATTTTTACAGATGTTAAGCCCTTGCATAAATCAATTATTCAAAATTTAAGTTCAGATCACTGTGGACAGTTAGTATCACTACCTTACATACACAAAAAACAGAAAAATAAGAAAGTTGTGTTTGTTCCAATAAATGAACATCGCTTGGAGAGGTTTAGAAGTAATATAATAAAAAGACTTCCATCACTTTCGTTTAAAAATAGTGCTAATTATTTGTATGCTACATTATTTGAAATTATACGTTGTGAATTTAGTAGAATATTTACTTCTAAAACTTTCTCTTTTAACAGTCGCAAATCATTTAATGAATGGGCGACAGTAGGAATTTATAAAAGTAGGCAAAGGTTATATGAGCTTTATGATGAAAGATCATATAATAGTAGTGTTATATTTAGAGATTATGTAAAAACATATTCTAAAATATTTAAAAAAGTGTGCTCCACTGCTAAGGCTTTACATTTAAGCAACAAAATTATAACTGCATCCGACAAAATTAAAATGACCTGGAGAATAATAAATAGTGAAACGGACAAGGTCAAACCGCGCAACTCGGATTTTCAATTGAATATTAACAATAATTTAACGCGATCTGATCAAGAAGTTGCTATGGCTTTTGAAAAACATTTTACTAATGTTCCTTTTTTGACAACAAAATCATTAAATTTCTTCTTCTCCTACTGTCGCCGAATCATTGCTCAAACAAAATGTAAAGGCTTGTTCAAATACTTTTAAATTCCATAGGGTACTGCCAAGAGATATCGTTAAATATTTTAAAACTATTGATGTTAAGAAAACGGCAGACTTATGGGGGATTTCCGTTAAAGTTATTTTATCTATAATAGATACATTAGCACCTTATCTAGCCACTATATTTAATATACGCGTCGAATCTGGTGTGTTTCCTGATTTAATGAAACATAGTAAAGTCATACCTATATTTAAATCTGGTAGTAAGTCCAATGGTTTGGAGTAGGAACATGCTTTTTAGCGGTGATGATGTTGGGAGAGTTTCGGTACTGCAGCTGCAGAGTTTTATTGCCAAAACAATGTTTCACAGTTCATCTCAAATTATTTTGAGCCTGGACTCAAGAATTTGCCAGCTGGATGCCAAAGATTGTATGTTGCTTGTATCTACCCTTACCCGTTGCTATATTTGTAATATTATTCAAGAACAATACAGACAAATTGGTCAAAAACTTCGAGATGGCGAATTTGGTGCTTGTTTTGTTACGAAAGATAAATCTGCTCTTAATGGCTCAACAGAAAATAATCAACAGGATTATACTGAATTAAAGAAATACAACATAGTAGATAATGATGCTGGATTTACTGTTGGAGAACAACTTTCTAACACTCTCATATACTGCGCTAGACCATCATCTAGACTATGGGAAGCGACAATTGATGGTACGGTTAGAAGAACACATCAATTCAAACAGGTATTAGCAAGGCAACCATTGAATGTAGTGACAGTGGAATCTTATGATAATGAAAGCCTATCACTTTGGAATTTGGACGAGGAAAGTGTTGGACAATCTGTTAACTTTCCCAAAATATACTGGATTAATAGTGCCATATTCTCGTTTAATAAAAATTCACTATATTTTTTAAATATCCACAATGTAAATAATACAGTTTGGTTTGATACATATAAAGATATTGTAGATTGCAAAATATATCACGATATGCTCTATATATGGCTAAGCAATGGCTCTCTAGTCAATACGAGATTCATGCAGTTGGATAAGTTTTTAGTTAAATGTTATATTGATGAGAAATATACCTTATGTGCTGAACTATGTGCCTTGTATAGAGATCATTTGCTGTCTAACAATTTATCACCTAAATTGCATATTTTGGTTGGATTGAGAGATAAATTGCATAATAATGGCTTATTAAATAGTATAAGTAATATGTTAGAGAAATTTGATAGTTTACAATTAGGTGAAGCAACTCAGATGAAATCTGGAATATATGTTGTTGATAATACATATCAAACACAGACAATGTTAGATGAAAATTTTGATTCTAAAACAAATGACGATAACTTATTTTCCACAATATCACCTGAGACTTTACAAGCTTTAAGGGGTATAAGCAGTGCTATGTCAGATAAATTCAGTTCAAGTAAAAAGATATTAAAGGAAAAATGGGAGGATATCGAAGAAAAAGTAAAATATTTTGGTACAGAAAAACAAAATTCCCAAGAACAATCAGTTACAAAACATATACAAGGGATAGAAACGGCTCAAAGAAAGATATCCTATGAGGAGAACTCGCACACTGAACATAATTTCCCTTTGGATAATGATATTAAGTCAGGGGATTTTCATGCTGGTCTACCTTTCCGGGGATCCTGTTATGGAATACGGGTACGCGACCCCGGCTCCCCGAGCTACTGTTATTCTCATACCCTTCCTGCCGAGATAACAGTATCCTTACACCTATGCTCCTACCCCCAAACTTCTTTTTCCTTTTCCCAAAATGGTAGCTTCCTCTACCAGCAATAGCATACCCAAAGAGGGTTGGTGTCAGGCAGGCGGCCGACTGTAAAACTTTTGCCAAATCCCATGCAGTAAATGAATAGTACGAGTTGTGGGACATATGACAGGGCTAGGGCGTACCCCGCAGGCGACGCGCAGGGGCAGCACCCGGCTCCTGTGGGAAGTGGGCAAGGGTTGTCGCACCTTACGGAGCGGGTGCGACGTAAGAGGCGAGCCCGGAGAGAGAAGAATGTCAGAGTGAGGTTTGCAAGCTGGAATATAGGTACGATGACTGGAAGAGGAAGAGAGTTAGCAGATGTTTTGAAACGACGAAGAGTGAATGTTGCCTGTTTGCAGGAAACAAAATGGAAGGGCAATAAAGCAAGAGAGATTGGGGAGGGATACAAGTTTTATTATTGTGGAAGTGATGGGAAGCGAAATGGAGTAGGAGTTGTGTTAGATAGTGGAATGAAAGAACGAGTGACAGATGTGAAAAGAGTAAATGACAGAATGATAGTTGTTAAATTAATGATTGAAAACAAAGTAGTGAATGTTGTAAGTGTGTACGCTCCGCAAACAGGCTGTGAAGAGAGTGTGAAAGAGAAGTTTTGGGAGGAATTTGATTGTATGATGATGGGAATACCTGAGCGTGAGGATGTTTATATGGGAGGAGATTTTAATGGACATGTAGGGAGAGTGAATGACGGGTATGAAAGAGTACACGGTGGATGGGGGTACGGAGTGCGGAACCGTGAGGGGGAAGTTCTTCTGCAAGCAGCATGTGCTTTCGACCTGGCTGTAGTAAACACGTGGTTCCAAAAACGAGATCAGCATCTTGTTACTTATAAAAGTGGCCACCACGCGACACAGATCGACTATCTTCTGATAAGACGGAACCAAATCAAGAGTGTAAAAAACTGCAAAGTGCTTCCAGGTGAAGACTTAGTATCCCAGCACCGAATCCTGCTGGCTGACATCTGCTTAACTGTTCGCCTCAACAAACATAAGGATCGTCCCCCACCCAAAATAAAGTGGCATTTGTTGCATAAGGAGGGGTATGCAAGTGAATTTAGAGAGCTAGTTGTAAACAAGATGATAGAGATGGGTGATATGGAAGGAATGAGTGTGAATGAGTGCTGGAAGGAAATGGCTGATTGTATCCGAAGTGAGGCAAGGAAGGTGTTAGGAGAAACAAAAGGGAAGCGTATGATAGATAAGGATGGGTGGTGGTGGAGTGAAAGTATTAGAGAAGTTTTGAGAGAAAAGAAAAATGCCTTTAAAGAATGGCAGAGCGTAGAAGACCAGAATGAATCCATAAAAGAAAGTAAGAGAGGGGCGTATAAAGAATGTAAGAAGAGAGCGAAGAAGGAAGTTGCTATTTGTAGGGCAGAGGCGCACGATAAATTATATCGGTCCCTTGAAAGCCCCGAAGGTCAAAAACGACTTTTTCAAATTGCAAGAGCGAGAGAAAGGAATGGAAGAGATGTTTCACATGTAAAATGTATAAAAGATGATTCTGGAAGGATTTTGACTGACGATGAAAGTATAAAGAAGCGATGGAAGGAGTATTTTGAGAAATTGATGAATGAGGAGAATGAATGGAATGAAATGCTTGAAAACCCACCAGTGAATATGGGCTTAGTGAGAGAAATTAGTGTGGAAGAAGTAAAAATGGCTGTTAGGAATATGAAGAATGGGAAGGCGGTCGGCCCAGATGGAATACCAGTAGAAGTGTGGAAGTTGCTGAGGGCGGATGGATGGAAGTGGTTGAGTTTATTTTTCGGTAAATTGTTGCAGGAAGAACAAATACCTGAGGAATGGTGCAGTAGTATACTGGTTCCCATTTTTAAAAACAAAGGAGACGTTCAAAACTGCAGCAGTTACCGGGGAATAAAGCTCATGTCACATACGATGAAAGTCTGGGAAAGAATAATAGAGAGAAGAATGAGAGAAGAGTGTGAGATAACATAAAACCAGTTCGGATTCATGCCCGGTCGAGGTACGACAGATGCCATTTTCGCATTACGCCAATTGTGCGAAAAGTACAAGCGCGTGCATAAAGATCTGCACATGGTTTTTGTCGACCTTGAAAAGGCGTACGATCGGGTTCCCCGTGAGGTCTTGTGGTGGGCGTTGAAGATGAAAGGTATGCCTGGGAAGTATGTGAGGTTGGTCCGTGCTATGTACAGAGCATCCCGTACATGTGTACGATCTGCCGCGGGAACTACGGGCAGTATCGATGTGGCGGTAGGGCTGCACCAAGGGTCGGCACTGAGCCCTTACCTCTTCCTACTGATTATGGACGCTTTGACGTCGGACCTGCAGGATGAGGCACCCTGGTGCATGCTCTTTGCCGATGACATCGTGCTTGTCGGGGAAGAAGGCATCGAGGTACAGAGCAGACTGACGGGGTGGCAACGGAGGCTGGAAAGTGTTGGCTTGAAGATTAGCAGATCCAAAACCGATTATCTGTGCTGTGATTTCGGCGGTCTTTCCAGTCCTGTACCCATGTCGTTGGATGGCGCTACACTGCCTATCTGCTCAGATGTCAAGTACCTCGGTTCCCTCATTCAAGGCGACGGCGGAATAGATAGAGCTGTGCAGCATAGGATTAACGCAGGGTGGATGAAATGGCGACAGGTCACAGCCACAACGTGCGATCCCCGAATGCCAATAAGGCTGAAGGGGAAAATTTACAAATCGATCATCCGACCTGTCGTCATGTATGGAAGTGAATGCTGGGCCGTCAAGAAGATGGATGAAAATAGACTGCATGCGAATGAAATGAGAATGTTACGATGGAAGTGTGGTGTGACAAGGATGGATAAGATAAGGAATGAGTATATAAGAGGAAGCCTGAAAGTAGCGCCAGTGGTAGAAAAGGTGAGAGGAAGCAGATTGGCATGGTTTGGGCATGTGATGCGGAGGAATGAAAGTCATGTCACAAAACGAGTGTTGAATATGAATGTGGAGGGACACACGGGCAGAGGAAGGCCGAATAAAAGATGGATCGATTGCGTGAAGAATGATATGAGAATGAAAGGAGTAAGTATGGAAATGACGGCTGATAGAGAGGAATGGAACAAAAAGATTTACTGCGCCGACCCCAGATAGTGGGAAATGGTTTAAAGATAAAAAAAAAAGTACATTAGACCCCGCCAATTTTAGACCAATTTCTGTACTACCAACATTAAGTAAAATTTTTGAAAAAATTATTTTAGATCAGATGTTAAGTTTCTTTCATCATCATCATCATCATTATTACAGCCCTTCACAAGTCCACTGCTGAACATAGGCCTCCCCCAAAGAATGCCACAAAGCACGGTCCTGAGCCACCTGCATCCATCGACTTCCTGCATGTCTTACCAGGTCGTCACTCCATCTCGTGGGGGGACGCCCTACACTTCGCCTACCGGTACGAGGCTGCCACTCGAGAACCTTTCTTCCCCATCGGTTGTCGGTTCTTCGAGCTATATGGCCGGCCCACTGCCACTTCAGCTTACTAATCCGTTGGGCTATGTCGGTCACTCTGGTTCTACTGCGGATATCCTCATTTCTAAGTTTATCACGCAGAGAAACTCCGAGCATAGCCCTCTCCATAGCTCGCTGAGCGACCTTGAGCTTCCTCATACGGCCAGCAGTGAAGGACCACGTCTCAGTTCCATAAGTCTTCACTGGCAACACGCACTGGTTGTACAATTTCGTTTTCAGGTTTTGAGGTATGTCTGACGAGAAGATGTGTCGTAGCTTCCCGAACGCTGCCCAGCCGAGTTGAATCCGTCGATTGACCTCTCGGTCGAAGTTGGACTTACCTAGTCGGACTATTTGTCCCAGGTAAACATACTCGTCAACAACTTCGAGCTTAGTGCTCCCAACAACTACCCGCATAGGTGTGACATGGACATTGAACATGATCTTTGTTTTGTCCATGTTCTTCTTAAGACCTATCCGTTGGGAAACACTATTGAGGTCATTGAACATAGTGCTTAGGTCCTCCAGCGATTCTGCCATAAGGACTATATCGTCGGCAAATCGAAGGTGAGTGATGTACTCGCCATTGATGTTGACACCGTATCCTTTCCAGTCCAGAAGCTTGAAAACGTCTTCCAATGCAGCGGTGAAGAGTTTCGGGGATATGACGTCGCCCTGTCTTACAGCTCTCTGCAATTGGATAGGTTTCGTACTCTGGTTCTGTACTCGGATAGCCATCGTAGCTCTACTGTACAAGCATTTCAACACTTCGATATACCGACAGTCAACTTGGCACCGCTGAAAGGACTGCAGCACCGCCCAAATTTCGACGGAATCAAAGGCTTTCTCATAGTCCACATACGCCAGACATAGTGGCAAATTGTACTCTTCGGACTTCTGTACAATTTGTCGAAGGGTATGTATGTGGTCTATGGTGCTAAAGCCCTTTCGGAAACCGGCTTGTTCGGGAGGCTGGAAGTCGTCAAGTCTGCGCGCGAGATGATTCGTAATGACTCTCGAAAACAGCACGTAGACGCGGCTCAGAAGGGAAATCGGTCTGTAGTTCTTCAAGAGAGCGTTGTCACCTTTCTTGAAGAACAAGACCACCGCACTTCTGCTCCACGCCTCCGGTGTAATGCCACCATGGAGGACGGAATTAAAGAGCTTCTGAAGGACTTCAAGTACCGGTCTTCCACCCGCTTTCAGAAGCTCCGCTGTAATTCCATCCTCGCCTGGGGCCTTACCATTTTTAAGGTGCTGGAGAGCCATTCTAATCTCGCTCAGACTGACGTCCGGGATATCTTCGGAATAGTGTCGGATGAGACTCGCTCTTGGATCGACTTGACACACTTGCGTGTGGCTCCAACGATGACGTGTACAGCTGCCCATAGAACCTCTCAATCTCACTCAAAATCTCAGGTGTCCCGGAAACGATGCTGCCACATTCTGTCTTCAGCTTTGACAGGTGGCTCTTTCTGGCAGACAGATCTCTGGCAAAGACTTTATAGCCTTGGTTCCGCTCGATCGCTTCTTCAATACGAGCTGTATTGAAGTTGCGTAAGTCCCGCCGCATGCATTTGGAGATCTGTCTGTTTAGATGCCTGTATGCTGTCAAGTCTGTTGAAGAATGTAGCTTCATCTCCCGTCTAACAGCCATGAGATTAAGAGTGTGATCGGAGAGTTTTTGTGTTCTTCTGCGGCGGGTCTTGCAGAACTTCGCTCCGACCGCATGGACAGTTTCCACGAGCTTGTCATTCATATCGTCCACTTCATTGCAGTCTTCTAGGCACTGAAAACGGTTTTGTAACTCGAGCTGAAAGGTTTCGGGACTTTGGAACATAGCACGAGGACGAGACCTCTCCAACTTAACGTTTAGGTTCAGTGTGCCTCTAACCATTCGGTGATCGCTACCAGTTTTCACCCTCGCGATCACGGAGACATCACTGAACAGTTGTCTTTTGGTCGTCATAATAAAGTCAATCTCATTTTTTGTCGAACCGTCGGGGCTCGACCAGGTCCATTTCCAGTGGGGCCGCTTCTGGAAGAAAGAGATCATCATAAAGAGTCCCTCTTTCTCCATGAAGTCGGCCAGCTGTTGGCCCCTTGGGTTCTGTTGCCCTATTCCAAATTTCCCTACTTTCAGCTCACCGTTCTCTCTTGTGCCTAGTATTGCATTGAAGTCTCCCATTAACACCGTATATTGGGTTTTGGAGGAATGCATGGCTCTAGAGATATCCTCATACATTTCCTCCACCTCCCCATCGGGGTGTGCTGAGGTTGGTGCGTAAACCTGTATGACCTTCAGCGAATACCGTTTGGTGATTCTGAGTATAAGGTACGCAACCCTCGTCGACACACTCCCGATCTTTACAACGTTGTTAACGGGAGACTTGTGGACGATAAATCCGACACCTCCTTGGGACAGATGGTCGCCCTCCAGGTGATAGAGCAAGTTGCCGGATTCGAGGATTACCGTGTCCTCCCCCTCTCTTCGGACTTCGGATAATCCTATAATATGCCAGCGCAACTTGTCTATCTCTTCTTCCAGCTCCACGATCTTCTCGTCAGTCCTCAAGGTGCGTGCGTTGTACGTTGCCAGGTCGAGTCGTCTAAGGTGGCAACCGAACCTCCACCGGAGATTCTTAGCACCCCCTGCCCCGCCGTTACCATGGTCGCCACCGTAGCCAGGAATAGAGGGGCCGCCGGGGACTGGGGGCCGTCTCTTTGTTACATTCATAGGGGGGTATTTGCCATAGTTGCCACGCTTGACGAGCGGGTTGGCAACCGCAGTTTTTTATTGTAATTTTAGCTATTATCAGGAAGATGCTGCTGCCCATCTCCTGCCTATTTCCCTTTGTCGCCTTTTACGACACCCACGGGAGGATATGGGGTAGTGGTATTCTTGACCGCCACTGCACGGCGAAAGTGTTAAAATATTAAGTTTCTTTAATATTAATAAATTGCTACATAATAATCAATTCGGTTTTACAAGGGGTCGCTCGACAACTGACGCTGGAGTTGAGCTTATTAAACATATTTTTTGTGCATGGGAGAATTCAGAGGATGCTTTGGGTATATTTTGTGACCTTTCCAAGGCCTTCGACTGTGTTCACCATGAAACATTAATCAGGAAGCTACAGTACTATAGTGTCAAGAACACAGCGCTTAAACTTATTATTTCATATTTAAGTAATAGAAAACAGAAGGTTATTATCAATGGTAAAAGTTCTTCCGGGTCATCTATACTAATGGGTGTACCTCAGGGCTCGATTCTCGGCCCATTCCTGTTTCTGGTGTATATTAATGACTTACCTCACCTTGTAGGGGATAGTCATGATATAGTATTATTTGCTGATGATACTTCCTTGATTTTTAAACTTAAACGTCAATCATTTAAATGTGACGAAGTGAATAATGCTATATTAAAAATTAGTGCATTGGTTTAACGTTAATAATCTGCATTTGAACGGAAATAAAACTAATTGTGTTAAATTTACAACAACGAATGTTCAAAATCTGAATACCAATGTGTTTTTAAATGGGGAGGAATTGAGCCCTGTTGTATCCACTGTTTTTCTTGGCATCACTCTTGACGCAAAGCTCCAGTGGGGCCCCCATTTATCCAAATTAGCAAGCAGACTAAGTTCTGCAGCCTATGCTGTAAAAAAGATTAGAGGTCTCACTAGTGTCGAGACAGCTAGATTAGTTTATTTTAGTTATTTTCATAGCATAATGTCTTATGGGATTTTGCTATGGGGAAATGCGGCTGATTCAGAAACTATTTTTGTTTTACAGAAGAGGGCCATTAGAGCTATTTACAATCTAAAACCGAGATAGTCTCTTAGAGATAAATTTAAAGAAATTAATATATTAACTTTGGCCTCTCAGTATATTTACGAAAATTTAATGTATGTTCACAAAAACAAAGATAGTTTTAGTAAAAGAAGTGATATACATTCTGTAAACACTAGGAACAAACACAAGCTAGTGATACCATTTTCTCGACTCCACAGAATCAGTAATTCATTCTTGGGGCAATGTATACGCTATTACAACAAGGTCCCGGAAAGTGTACAGGTTCTCTCTATTACCAAGTTTAAATGTTTTATTAAGCTGAAACTGTATAAAAAGGGTTATTATAGTATAAATGAATACATGGTTGATAATAACCCCTGGGAATGAGGTGATCGCTTCCAAGCAGTTCCTAAAATAAATTTTGTAAATAGTTCGTAATCATTTATATTGTAAAATTTATTTAAAAAAAAGTCCCGCTGGGTTTCTTGCTGGTTCTTCCCAGGACAGAGGGTTTTTTTCGAACCAGTGGTAAAGTAAAAAATGACTTTCAATAAGAATTACACATGTAATGTATATTGAATAAAAAATATTCTATTCTATTCTATTCTATTCTATCACAATTACTACACTTTTAGCTCTTACTATTAGATATTCTGTTTGTTTGTCTCTTCAGTGTGATAAAAAAGTTGCGTTATCTCTACGCTTTTCGTACAAGAAACACATCAGCATTATGCTTTTTTTATACTAGTATTTTACGAGCGTGACCCTTCCCCGGTCTTTCCTCTGTAGTACTCTGTACTCTTTCTGTACTGGAGAAGATAGTGGCGAAATAAATTCCGACCCATCCATGCGTCTGAACAAAATTAATAATTAAATACTTGTTAATTAACGTGTATTTGGATAGTAAATTGTAAAATTTACAGTTTTAGAGTTATAAATGAGATATTATAACAAATTTATGAAGTCTAAATATGAAAGCTAATACATTAAGAAATATTCAAATACATAATATAAAACAATTTTATAATATACGTATTTTTAATGTACCTGTATGATACCTCAAAACAACCTTTGCTGACCGGTAAAAGCTGCCTGAGAGAGAGGCTACTGAGGGAAACTGAAGCAAGAGATTGGCCAGCAGCATGTTCCCAATAACAAATCAAAATAAAAATAAAAACTGTGGTAGCCAAATCGGCTGCCTAATGTGGCAACTGTAGCAATACTTATATAGGCTGTAATGATGGATGGATTACATTGGAAGTAGACTTGTGTTCAGCGTAAAATTCATGCAAGAAACTGCTTATCAGGACCTAAAAAAATCACTAATATGTTGTTGCAAAATTCAGTCGGGATTTGAATACAAAATCATTTATTGTCGCTTACCAACGAGGTACAAGATACTTCTAGAGGCAAAGCCGAATTTAAATTACTCATTTTGAATTTATAATTTCATTAAGAAGCAATTCTGGAAACGCTATAAGTCTTCAAGTCAATTAACTGATTAAACTTTTGCCATAGATAAATTTCGGACTACATTTGGTTTGCCGTTTTTAGACAGCCTCTGAAAAATTGTTCTTTACTATCGTTTGTTGGTTCTTCATATATAAGGAGCAATTTAAAAAAAAACCGGCCAAGTGCGAGTCGGACTCGCGCACCGAGGGTTCCGAACAAATCCGTAGGTATATGAGGTTAAAATTATTGAAAATATTTTTATTATATGATGTAACTAAAAATTTATGATTTTCGCAATTTTTCCTTAATCTGTGCTATAATACAGTGCTCCGTGCCAAATTTTAAGATTCTGAGTTCACGGGAAGTACCCTGTAGGTTTTGATTCCCTTGCGAATGTTAGTTCCCTTTTGATTGCGTTGGCTTAGAAGTTTGATTTTTTCTCAGTTCCAAGGGACAGTAGACTTGAGTATTTGCTATAAATTTCAGCTTAAATTCTCCACGCGTTCCTGAGAAAAAGAGTCTTGACAGACAGACAGACGGACGGACAACAAAGTGATCCTATAAGGGTTCCGTTTTTTCCTTTTGAGGTACGGAACCCTAAAAAAGATAAAATTATATTAAATATTGTAAAATAAAGAAAAAAATATGTATAAATAAAAATCCATATAATATTTCTGCCGCCAAATAGCTGACTTTCACTGTTGTGTTCCGGACTGAAGGGTATAGACAGTCAGTATAATTATAGGCCTATGAGGTATTCCTTCTTAGTCCATAGAAGTGATCACGCATCTGTAACCTTCTACGATTGAAATTGTATGTTAATGGACTGTTCTTAGTGCAGTTGTTGTATTTTATACGTGGTAGAGCCATGCTGCAGCTATATTACTGGTATAATTGTAGCACGAATGGATCGGCTCGACCGGGGAAGGACTACGTTCTCACAAAATACATGCGTAAAATAGCAGCTTAACGCTGCTGTTATTCGTATGGTGAGTGTAGAGAACCGTAGACCCTTATTACTGGAAACGAGGCATTCTATCTTAGTTCTTACGGGTGACAACGCACCTGCATTTTGTTTCTTAATCAAAGATAGATGTAGATGTTTATGGGCCACAGCAACCACTTACCATCAGGTGGACTGTGTGCTCGTTTGTCACCCTTATCATATAAAAAAAATATTAATATTGTGTTGGGAATAGAGTGGCAGTAATAGTGCACGCAACTGTGAGATTCCCTTTCTCTCTTTAAACTATAATACGGATATAAAAAAAATACGGACGTAATACCACACTAAAAAGGACCTTAATCTCTACAATTTAGCGCGCGTCAGTTCTTGTTCTCTTGAACACGCATAAATCGTCGTGGTAGACTTACGCTCTAACCATTAGGCTATTGAGAAGATGGTCTCTTTGTCGAAAATGAAACAAAGAAAGAACTTCTGTAATTATTGCTGCAACTTGCATAACATTAATTTTACACAAAAAAACTTAACTAAATATTCAAAAAATGGATAACAGCAAGAAAAAGGTCATCCGCTCAGCATAATGCTACAGTAACAGAGTAACCTTTAACTTTTAAGTCGTTAAATTGCGTCAAATTTATTGCTTTGTGCGTTAAAAAGTCGGAGAAAACCAATTTTCCCAGAAATAAGATTAAGCTATATCGATTTTTTTAGCCCACGTAAACCCCTACGTTGTTAAATTCATCGAAATCGTTTGAACTGTTTTTGAGAACGTGTTTGCGAACAAAAATATAAATGTCGCTCATATATTAGTATGGTATATAAAAACTAGTATGAACGGCTCCGTAGCGCAGGGACTACCTCCATGGACGGATTTCCGCCTTGTTGTGACAGCAGGCTTAGTAGCTTTCGTGGTTTGGGCTCCCACTGTGTACTTAGAGCAACCCATAATGGCTGGCCCGAGGCGAAGTGCCGACCCGAGGTCGCCACTCCAATTAGGTTTGGCGAGCCCATTTCTAATATGTTTACGTAGGCTACTGCGAGAGGAGTGTCCATATTACTGCAGCCGAGGTGGAGTAGAGTGGGAATAGGAGTGCTGTTATGATGATATGCCACTTTCCCTATGCTCCGCAACTCTAGTGGCTGTACCGTACCGTTGTTGCGGTTATAGTGGGACCGCGGGAAAGGGGAGTATCGGTATTGCGAAGTGCCTCTCTCGCTACCTTTCTCGTTCGAAACTTAGTTGGCGACGGAGCCACAGAGCGGAGAACAGTGGGGGTCAAGAAATATGGTACTTCCGTGTGCTCGATTTTTCTTGGCCCCATAGCCTCGGACTCGGACTCGGTTATTACTACTAGTTAAGATGCCTGGGTTCCATTTATTTGTTAAATATTTATGGCAAGTAGATATTTTGTTTAATAATTTATTTATGTAAAGACATTTTGGTACAAGTGTCCGTGATTTGCCCCTTATGCCTGTGATGTTGACGTAAGGAACTCCACCACTCCACCCTGTTTTATGTGGTTGACATAATTGGTCACTATGGGATATTATAGAATGATTTCATGGCTATCCACAGGTGGCAGTATAACCGTCTTGTATAGTCTAGACGTCAAATACCCAAACCATATGAGAGAAAACGGAACAGAGGCAGATTTTAGACGTTTATGGGCTGCTAAAATTAAGAAATACGTGTTCCAGAAAGTACTCATAATCATAACTCGAAGATTTAGATAAAAAAGTTAAAGTATATCTTTAAAATATAAAATATATATTCCCCACATAAGTTGTTAATAACGTTTTTCTTCAACCTCACTTAAAGCATACGGTGCACAGAAAATAACGCTATCGTTAGCGGTCTTCAAAGTTGGTTATTGGTTGTTTGCAAGAGAAAAATTCCTGGCTAAGTCTTTGGAATTCGGAGAATCTTAATATAATGTCAATGTTATGTTTATAATGTCAATGTAAGTAATGTTAAAGATGCGAAAAATCCACTCCCATTTCCATCTCCGGCAATAAAGAAAAAATTAAAAGGGTTACAGTATCAATTTAACTTGATGGAACTATATTAATTCTCCTTTGTATAAGAGGGTAGTGAAGACGCACCGCCGTCAGGATTCAAATAAATTTAATTTTCGCTAAAAGCTCTTAGTACAGAACAAAGTTTATGATTGAGAAGATTTCTCACTGAGACTTTATGCGTATGAATTCACCGTACAAGTTTGTGAATTTTCGAAAGAGATGGACTGGACGGTATTAAAAAAAATGTTTTTTCTTTATGTATGTACTCGTATGTTAGGCGATATTTTCACCAACTTTGACCCGATTTTGAACATACTACATTTTTATAAAATAGGTTTTACTTCATGGGTTGTCTCATATAAATTTAGCTAAACAATTCCACACCTAAGGGTGGCAAAATAATTAAATTAAGGCTTTAACTAGCCTGAATGACCTTGATGAAACGGCGATCGCAGAGATTTTAGCCGACGACAACACCGTCTAGCAACTACGTTCTGTATTACTTATAAAAGTGCAAAGATTAATAGACTGCAGAGATGACAATCACATAAGTGACATACTGCCTGTTATGCTTGCGCATCACTGAGAATTATGTCGCGGTTACGCATCTTCAACTATATTGTGATGTAGCTTTGTCCGGTAAGCGTCACGAGCTACCAAGTGTTCAAGTTTCAAGTACGTAAGAGTTTTTTATTATATATGTTAAATCGTATTTATTTGTATCGTATTAGTACATCTGGGTCAAAGCGTTCACTGTAAAATTTCCCGGGTTTGATCCCCGACAGCACGAATGAAATTTGTAATTGCAATTTTCGTCAACACGCATTGGGAAAGCACGGCGGGCATTCCCTGACCCTAAAACCCTTTCAGAAATAAAAAAAGGGTCCTGTGTCCAGTAGAGGGCCTTGTATAGCCTATTACTTTACTTTGTAGCAATATTTATATTCGTTTCAGATATAGAAGGGTACCTTATGCTGACAAAAATATCATGTGGAGGCGACGAAAACGTAAAACATCTTTGTACCTAGATAAAACGTTCGAAAGATTGTCAGTCATATCATACGCCACATTTACTATAGAGCGTAGAACATTACAGATAGGGCAAAATAAAAGATAATCCAAAATATTATGGGAACTATTTATTAATAATATACACATTTATAGGTATTTATAATAAAAATAATGAACAAGCTGCAAGGTTCAACTAATAATGTTTTTGTAAACACAATTCTAACATTCCTGTTTTAATTTTTACCAAAGGTTTATTGATGAAACGTAGTCAAGATCACTTCATATAAAATATATTTAATTAAAATTGACACATGACCTATTTGGCCTTCTACTTACAACTCGGCGGAAATTTGAAAAGAAGATTTTGTCTTTTCACACAAGTATTGTTTACAACTGGCGTGGTTTCGAAAAGCGTGGTTAAATGTCAGCGGTATATAATCAATTAAATACTGAACTTTTTTGAAATTTATTTTTTTGTTTATTCTTGTTATATCTTCTTAAAAACTGACGCCATCTCACTATTTTATTATTTGTTTTTTTTTTTGTAACGCATAAGAATAAGTTGGACTAAATTAGATTAACTTGGATAAGTTTATAATTTTTTTAAATTTATCACAAAATTTCCACAATAAATTATTACCTTTTCTACAGTGATTCTCTCCTCTTAGTTTCGGCGTGACTGTAGGATGTTATAGTGAGTCACCGTCAGTTATTAAGCGGCCATAAATCATTATATGTATAGACATACATATATACATTTTTTGATTTTTATATTTATGTTTTTTTTTTAATTTTGATTGGTTTTTTGAAACCTGGTAAAATTATTTTTTTCCATACCAATTGATGGGCCTGAGTATAATGCCAGTTATGCTCTTTGGCTGAAGTTATTTTTTATTTTATGCTCAATTTCAGACAAAACAATATTGATTGCGCATTTCTAAAACAAAATTTTACCTCTTCTCCTTCTAATAATAGCTCCTGCACCTAACACGGCGGGATAGTTATTATTATATATAAGACCATTTGCGGAAACAGTTTTTGTTAACAGTTATGAGTGTAACATTTTATCAGCTGCTTTGTTTATAGTGCCTTGAGCAACACTTTGCCGGTTTCTGTACAGAAAATGATGCTGGCTTTGCAAATATGAATGGCCGCTACCATTGAATATAATACCCACTATGTTACACTTATTTACATAGAAACTTTAATTATCATTTACATAAAATTCTAAATAGCACTTTTTACACAAGAAAGTAAACAGATTTTTTTCATCATTTAGATCAGTCCATCTTGTTTTTCACTAATTAAGTAAAAAGTAAAACAAACCAACAGGTCCGTGATTTAAAATTTCTTGCAACTTTTTATAGAAAAGCATGATCTTATCATAATATAAAAGTCAATCATTTAGCCATGTGATAAAACTTTTAAGTGTGCCAGTCAAACATTAATGATGATATTCGTGTCATTATACTGGAAATAGTCTTTTAAATATTTTGTAGTACAATTGATAATCTTCAGTATGATTGACCGTGTATATGACTTTTATAAGTCTATGTTATTTTTGACGAAAATTATTATTGCAGATAAAAGCCCTTTCACAATTATTTTAGTCGCGAATTAAATTAATCAAAATGAAAATAATAACTTTGGCTCTTTATAACTGATCTTTAAATGTAAAACACTGACTTGAAGTTATATAATTATTAGCATTTTTTTTAATTCATTGAACTTTTTTAAGATTTTGTTGAAACTCTACTGGTAAAAAAAAACAAATATATATATTATAGTTCTTGATGAAAATAATGTATGCGCGTTACATCTCATCCCATCAAGAATTTCTAATGTAATTCTTGGTGTAAAGCTAAGACGTGATAATAACTGTAAACAATAGAATAAAAAAATAATGAAAACATTTACATTTACATACACAACATTTACAAAAATACTTGCTTTATAACCTAATAAATATTATTTGACCGTAATAAAATAAAACAAGGTAGTCTTCGGCATGAAAGTAAAAATAAATATTTTAGATTATTTTTGCAATATCTAACAGCCGGATCAGCGCGCGATTCTGATCCATCTAAAGATGCTAAATTTCAGCAAGCACTGTCAAATTCAATAGGAGTGACAGAAAAACGGTTCTTGATATAGAAAGGCAAATAAATTATTTAACCTATAAAGTAAAATCACTTTATTACAAATCAAAATAGCCCAATAGCTTTATTAACATTAGACATAATTGTACGAGTGCTTACACTACTTAACATTATTTTACTGAAATCTCAGAAAGTTTCTTTTAATAGAATAAGAGTAACAAACGAGCACACAGTCCACCTAATGGTACACTTACCATTTAGATGTGTATGGGCCGTAGCAACCACTTTGCTATGGCCCATACACATCTACATCTATTCTCGATTACGTATCAAAATGTAGATGCGTTGTCACCCGTGAGGACTAAGATGTAATGCCTCGTTTCCAGTAAAAAGGTTCTCCGGTTCTCTACACTCACCATATGAAACACAACAGGGTTGAACTGCTATTTTACATGTTATTTCGTGAGAGCGTGGCCCTTCCCCGGTCAAGCCGACCCATTCGTGCTACAACTATACCTATTACTAATATAGCTGCAGCATGGCTCTACCACGTAAGAAAAAATTGACGTTGAAAATTTAAGTATTTTTAGAAGCAACTTTGCAATTATTTTCTATTGAGTTTATTTTTGTGGAATCGTGTTTTGTAAACCGCCACCTGAAATACGTACAATTTTTTTTCGATAATGACGTGAAATTACAAAACGATCCCCGTACATATCAATGTGACTCTATTCAGCCACTTAATATGAACATACCTCGGGATTCAGAGATTTTAAAATTTTTCATGCGTAGATAATGGAAGATATAATATTATATTATTACTGTCCCGTGTGAGGCAACCTTTATACTTATATACATATTCTCATCATATTTTTATGGTTGGTTAGAAAAATTATATCTAAATGCAAACTTTAACAGGGTAAATTCTTTTTTACTATTTTTACCCAGCAAGTAGTAAAGCAACTACAATCCCATCGATAAGTGGTTATGTAGTCTAAGATGGTGAATTGCACTGACTTAACAAAAACCTATTCACTCTTGCCTAATAGTACTAGGTAAGTGGTAAGTATTATTTGCGACCTATGTGTGTGTGTGTGTGTGGGTGTGTGCGTGCGTGCGTGCGTGCGTGCGTGCGTGCGTGCGTCCGTGCGTGCGTGCGTGCGCGCGCGCGCGCGCTTGTGTGTGTGTGTGTGTGTGTGTGTGTGTGTGTGTGTGTGTGTGTGAAGAAAAGCGTATGAGAATACGTGAAGAGGAATAAAGGTTGAGTACTATTTCGCTTACCTGTACAAGGTTGCCACTCGAGGACCTTTCTTCCTATTTTTTATCTGTTTTCCAAGTTATATAACTTGGAAAACAGATAAAATTCACTGTAATATTCCGTTGGGCTACGTCAGTTACTCTAGTTCTAATGCAAATATCTTCATTTCTTACTTTATCACGTAGAGAAACCCCTCTCCAAATTAAAATTTTTACATTTTTTAAGATGATAGTTTGTCTAACATAAAAAAAACCATAAACCCAAGAATGTCTTTATATAGTTATTTATACTTAGGTAAGCACCATTCTTTTATTTATTTAAATTGTTTGATTTAATTTGATAACAGTGTACCTAAATGTAAGTATCTGTATCTTTACTTCCCTCCCCAATAATATTTTATAAAGTCATACTCATAAAAACAGCGTTTTATTGTAATACATAATTATAAAATTCAGTATCAACTAATTAATAAAAATATGCAACAATAAAATTACATAGGTATTAAAAACTATCGAAATCTAAGTAACGAGACCATGTTCGTCATTCCACATCTAAATTATATAAAAATGCATTTTTCAATTTGACTAATCAACGTCGCTGCGAAAATTTCTTCTTCTTTGGGCACTTTAAAAATTCATTTATTTAGAAAATAATATTTACAGTTACCAGTGTACCGATATTAACTAAATTAAGTATTTCTGGTCATAAAAATATTTATGATTGAGTATAAACTTTTAAAAAACTAATATATATTTGAACGAAGTCGCTCCAACACCGACGTGCGGTCCACCCTCGACGATGTCCGAAAACGGACTGTGACAGAGCTTACATGGCGACGGAGCATGCGCGCTCGCGTAAATATATTCAATTTCAGGGAAAAATTATATATTCTCTTATAAAACGAGGAATAAAAATAAAACTCTCAATTAAAAAAATTAATATTTTTAAGACCTTTTTTTTAGTGTAAGAACTATTTAAAAAGCTTGTGCCGTTTTGGAGAAATATTGCAAAATATGACAAAGATAGATACTCTTTGGGGATTTTTTTTCTAATAAGGCGTTGACAAAAAAACAATTATGTTAAATTAAAAACATTTAGCAAATCCTCTTCTGTTACCCTGTATTTTTTCTTTGTGGATTAAATGAACAGTTATTGAGATTTTTTTACTTAAATATCCACGATTTAGGCATTTCAACGACTGTTAAGGCCTTAATGTAACTTTTTACGCGACGTTAGGATTTTGACATTTCAAATTTACCAAAAAGTAAAAAAATAATAATTTATTTAAAAAATATTTTTATTATAACTTCGGTAAAGGTACAAACTTTAATTAGATGACAATGACAACTATTGAATGAGAAGCACTGTTAAACTGTATGTACTCTTTCAAAGTTACTAACTTACCTCAAAAATAACATTGTAGTTGTTACATTGATCTTGTGATATTGTTTAAAAGGATACAAAATACACTTTTAACAAAAATTTACAGCCGACTCCAAAAACTAAAAATTTTCACATAAAAGCTACTGACGTCCAAGCTCAAATTTTCCGATACTATGTATACTATGTCTTAGCACCGATTTATTCTTAAAATCGATTACTATCTGATATCACTTACTTTCATAATATGTAAATAAAAATAAATTATATGTAATCTATACGAGCTTTACCTTTCTTAACTTGAAAATGCGGGTATTTATTTATAAACAAAATGTCTATAATCATTAGTATAATATTTTATCCCGCAGCAAATTTATAACAAAAATATAGTTTATTAAAACGTCAAAACAGCAGTAAAAACACTCGTTAAAAATAAAGGAGACTATAAAATATCTAATTTCTACGCAGTGTTATTATTATTTTACTTTTATCGACCCATCTTCAATCTCCAACAATGTAAATAGTTGTTAATCTAAGTGTTTTAAATTAGCTCATATCATAAAGTTTCAAGTATAGCTTGATTTAATAAAACTAATTTTACAAATTTTATCGCGTTTAATTTTAAATTATTATTAACTCCAGACGTTTCGAGTGGCTTGCAGTACCCATGGGTACGGGCGGTGGGGGGACTGAGGTAATTGATGACATAATGTCATTGTAATCGCACGTGTATAAGATGAAACACACATATTAATTTTTTATCTCCATTAAAATAGAATAAGAACAGGAAAGAAAATATACGAATTATTTCAAACAATCTGTCATCCTCTAATACACGTATAATATAAGGGCGGGGGTTAGCCTACTCCTAATTCTCACATTTTTACGTTATCAGTAGGATTAGATTAACAGCTATTCTGCTCTCCTATCCAGCGAGCAGTTTGGCGAATGGCTCTGGGGGAGAGCGCAGGTTGTGTTGATCCCCAGGGTGTCTGAGGAGTTCTTCCTCCACGTGGTTACCGCAGGCGGTAACCACGGTAATAACAGGTTATTTGGTCTGGTTCAATAGAAAACAAACAGAACAGAAACACTCCGATCATCCTCATGTTCTTTTCTTTTTATCCCACCCCATTCTTCCTATCTTAACCTTAATTCTATCTTAATCCTTCCTATCTTAATCCAAGGTGTTAAGCGTACCGTGCCGATGGATACGTGGCGGGGGGGGGGGGGGGGGGGGGACTCCAGTCGCAATCGGTGCCTACCCCAGACTAGGGCGATTCGTGTAGCATTTTAGCCCTACATACGGCATACGGGGCCCCGTAGGCCGGGGTTAACCGATTTTTCCCTAGCTACTCGTGGGATCAAAATGGAGGAAGATCGATATTTGGACATAATACACTCTCCTTTAAAGGAACTTTCTGTAGGTCTGGAAGAGGCTATTTTAGGCTTCTTTGAGGCTCTATGCGCTGGAGGATAAATAAGTAGTGTGTCTCTTTACGTCTTTCTAGACATTGAGAGCGCCTTCAACATTAGCCCCACATCATTATTGGTTAGGGACCTGACATCTAAAAACGTTGACCCCACACTTGTCAGGTGAGTGATGTCTATGCTCTCAAACAGAAAGGCAAAAATAGAGCCCGCCATTACATCAGATTTGATAGACCACAAATCCTCGCAAAAGAACATCGATTCCCACCAAGGATGATAAGCGAGGCTATTGAAATTAAAAAACAACTTAATTTCAATAGAGAAGATGGATGGGTGCTGCCATCTTCTTGGGATATTAGTAGGATAGTAACGTCGGGAATTAAAATAGTAAATTAATGGCGATAAAATTAGTAAAAAATAGTTTTATTCAATGTGTAGTGTTCGCGTAAGTATAAGAAATCAAAAATAGAGCTGTTTCAAACTCCGATTGAGATTGCAATTACAAGAGGCTGTCCACAAGGTGGAGTTTTGTCACCCCTTCTTTGGACGCTTGCGAGGGGTGTTCTCATGAGGTGTGATCATGGCGAGGGGCTTTTGCCAAAGTACTTTATCATTAATCATACAAAGAGCTTTAAACACCATAAACAACTGGTGCAGGGATAACAGTTTATCAGTTTATGCTGATAAAACTATTATCATACAAATTATTTATACCAAAACTTAATGGTAAAGAAGTACCATTCTCCACTGAAGTTAGTACTTGAGCGTAACAGTTGACCAAAAACTAATGTGGAACTCGCACCTTAGCAATGTTTGTCATAAGGCTAAAATTGCCTTAGGTACGTGCAGTCGCATGGTCGCGAACATCTGGGGCTTGCGTCAGAGTATGATCCTATGGCTGTACAGCAGTACAGTGAGGCCGATACTTACCTACGCCTCCACTGTCTGGTGTAAAAATGCCAAGCAAGAGACGACTGCAGATATACTAAATAGTTTACAAGGGATTGCCTGCTTAATGGCAGCTGGAGCGATACGATCATCACCTGGAGTGGCTCTTAATGCACTGCTTGACCTAGCGCCCCTTGATCTTTCCTTATGGATGGATAGCAGGATCTTACTGATAAAAACTCAAAACAATAAAACAACTCTTGTTGCTAACCTATTCATCAAGTGGTAGCTTTGGCCAAATTTTACCTATGACTCAAACCATGGGGGAGTTCTATGTTCAGCAGTGGACTTATATAGGCTGCAATGGAATGGTGGTTCTCAACACTCACCATACGAAACACAACAGCATTAAGCCGCTATTTCACACTGGTTTTTGTTTGTTGTAATAACGTCGTTGTTCGCGCCCTGAGTTGCCCCGACAAGGTTGACTGGACTAGGGCCCATGAGTAATCCAATCGACGGGCAACAGAGGACGGGGCCCAAATGGCCCATGGAGACTTATTATTATAATACGGCTATCAAATAAGCAAGCACTTACCATTCTCGGAGGTAGGGTTGACCACAGACTCAGATGATAAGTGAAGTACATGTAAATAGTGTATAGTAGTGTGTACCATGTAACCTGACTTAACCGTTGAAGTCGAACCGCAGATCTACAGGCGCTGCTGCTCTCCAAAGGTGCGATCTCTCAAGGTTGGCGATCACCAAATGTAAACTTCTGCCTTCATTTCACTATTTCAGTTTATCAACTTTATTGTACACTTTTTCAATCTATCAACTTTATTGTACATTTAATTGACTTCAAACTCAACTAAATCCATGTTAACCGTAATAATACACGTGACACACGGCACAAATAATGAACGGTCGATCAAAGTTCAACTTCCGTTTTCACTTAGCAACAAATTATTTCTAGAAACCGAACGCGACCTTCTCTCGGGTCACAAAGTTCCGCGTTCCACACAACAACTAAAATTCTTTCATACGATATTAACAGGCCACACAAGCAAATTAAATATTGCAAATGCGCTTCAAAATGCAATCACTATACAAATTGACGTAAATTACTAGCAAACAAAGGTAAGTTAATCACTCAAATTCAATACAAGCCTCTTGTAACGAAACGTACAAATTAGACAAACCAATCCAAGGTGGTCTACACGAAACCCAAATATTCAATAGTAAATTAGACGCGCACAATTACTCAAATTATAGACCACCAAAACCAAAAACTGGCCACGCGTAACCGATCCAGCGGTCGCAAATTATGCAACTCGTTGACAGAGCCGCTGCGGCCAAGCAAGCCTCGCACTCACGTCCGGCGTTCGCGCCCTCTAGCGGCAATTCTTAAAATTAGCGTTTGGCGCGAACAGTGGTCGTTCCCCGGTCGAGCCAACCCTTTCATGCTACACCATAATATAGGTGTAGCTATATCTCCCACGTTAAAAATAAATCATGTGAAGGTGAGGTTATAATTTGAAGGAAACGTTCGTATAGTCATTCTTACTCCGCTTACATATTTCTCAAAATTAAAAACAAATAACATGTTACTTGTATTAACGGGTAAAACGGTTCCGCTTATGGAGAATCGAAGTGAATCCTGACAAAAGTGTAGCAATACACTTTCAAAGGAAATCTTTGCTCCATCAACAATTAAATCCCAATAAAATGTTAAGTACGATAACCCTATTCAGCTGCCTGATCCCCTAGGATTCAACGGCCAAATATCGGGAAGTCACATTCAACCACGGTATGACCTACGCAAAACATTCGCTATGTGCGTTACCATACCAAATTCGTCACTAGTCGCCTCCACCCGCTAGTTAACAGCAAGAGCAAATTGTCCTTAAGACACAAGCTCCTTCTCTAAAAAACATGCGTAAGACCTATCATGTCTTACGCAAGCGTAGTTTTCGCACACGTGGCTCATAGAATTTTTTACGATCTCCAAGTTGAAATAGATTCATTCGTATAGCCACCGGAGCTCGGAGGTACTAGCAAAACTGCGACTTGCACAGAGACTGTCAACTTGCGACGATCTCTGAATATTTCAAGGAAACGTCTCGGCACTATTTCAAGAGGGACGAGACACATCCCAACCCGGTTTTGGTAAACGCAGCCACCTACGCTCCGACTCCGAACGTTATAGAAACCCTCCGGAGACCTCGTAATGTTCTTATCGAATCCCTAGTTCCAACACTACATAATCAAATAGTGCCACTAACACTGTTAGGACAACAAAGGATGGGACGCAACGAGTCCGCAGACGGGCGCTTCACACACCCCTCCGCGTCGCTGAGCGATTCTCCCACCCAGAACATCAAAAGATACGAGTTAGCCGTCAGAGCCGGGGTCCGTCACCCCTTGTGCCGCTAGATAAATAATCCACGTGCACTATAAACTGTCCGAGGAGTCATCGTTACACAAGTAACGATGCAGTTTAATATAAATTCACCCCTTTTTTAGACCTGCGACCGATGAAGCTGTAAGAGTCGTGTAGGCTAACAGCACTAACATAATCAGAAATCAGACCCGCAGTATATTACGCAGAACGCTAGCAACCTGGGTTAGATACTTGCCGACATCAATCTTTCTTACCAGGGATTCGGCGTTAAATCGGCGGGAATTAAAAATGGCACACTAATCGCTCCATAAATCTTTTAGAAATTAGAAGTGGCCTGTGCCCATCAATGGCAAATATAAGGGGCTGTAACTTTACTGATTTACTGATAAATGATGCTTAAAACTTAAATTTGTAAAATAAGTAAGTAGAACTAACTCGGAGAATAAAAACTGAAATGTACATTACGTCGTAATTAGAACAAGGTAAGCATAAAAGGTAAGTGAGAGTCCATTATGTAGCACTTAAATTAATTGTCCATTTAACGTCAGGTTAGGATGTAATAAAAACAATTTTATTATATTCCACAAAAAGCTCAGAGTATGGGTATAGATATAGGTCATATACTCTTAGCTTGAAGAACTGACGACTGATTGGGAAGACAGGTTTTCGATTACCAGCCTAGTACTGGCAAGTGCAATTTTGGACGTTAGCCGATGCAAGCAGGTGTCAATGTACCGTACTTTGTGGCGATAAATAGTGGTGACTTTTGTTCAGCAGTGAACCTGTGATAGGCTGTATATAGTGTTGGTAGTGATGGATAATGAAGGAGACTATAAATATTATTTCTGGATTCAAATTACAATTTTAAATTAGCCTAGTAGTTTATTATCTCATAAATCTACTTGCTACCCGGCACACGTAATTCTGCTATTTACGGTAGGCGGCGCAATAAATCGCCCTCCGATTTCATTTACATTTCACAGTACAAATATAATATTTAATTTTTAATAGTTCGATGAATGTTAGATTCAAGGGATCCAAATGTTATGATTTTCTTTTCGGCGCTAAGCCAACATGTCAGAGTCATTTTTGTCCATTATTGTGAAACTTAATTACATCGCCACCTACTATAGCCTATCATAACTATGAAGAATAGTGTTGACAAAACGTAAAATATATTGTGTAGATATATATTTGTTTACCCGGATATTATTATAAAAGTACAGGCCATAATATACTGGTGGCGTATGAAAATCTACCACCACATACAATATCGTGGTTAAGAGGCGACAAATGGAAATAAAACAACTCGAAATAATAAAATCTGCGGTTGCCAACCCGATTGACAAGCTTGGCGACTACGACAAATATTCTAAATAGGTAAGAGGCAATCTATTTTTATAGGAAAAGATGTCAAATAAGCATACAATTGTGATGATTAAGTGGTTGCTGTTATGATGATAGACATCTACATTTATCCTCGATTAAGAATCAAAATGCAGATGCGTTGTCATTCCTGAGGATTAAGTTGGAATATCTCATTTCAGTGTCTAGTTCTCTACACTCACCATACGAGACATCATCATCATCATTCTCTAAACCATTTCCCATTATCTGGGGTCGGCGCAGTAAATCTTTTTGTTCCATTCCTCTCTATCAGCCGTCATTTCCATACTTACTCCTTTCATTCTCATATCACTCTTCACACAATCGATCCATCTTTTATTCGGCCTTCCTCTGCCCGTGTGTCCCTCCACTCACCATACGAGACACAGCAGTATATTTCACACTGGTATTCTGTGAGAGCGTGGTCCTATCACGGTCGAGCCGACCCATTCGTGCTACAACCATAATATAGCTGCAGCGTGGCTCTACTACGTGTAAAAAGTTATGGAGAGTTGCCTACGTTCAGCAGTATACTTTCGATAGACTGTGATAATTGTTATGAAACTTTACGAACAGATAGAAAGCCATGTTAGGAGGCATCTAGACCTTATTTAATTTTTTTGAAAGAAGGGAAAATTGCTTAAATAAATGGTCTTTGATTATCTTAAGTTCGTTTTTGTCTATTCAGTTAACTAATGCTAATGCAATAGGTTAGGATGTATCTTATTGACACGGAAAATATTACAAAAAATGTTTACCGTAAACTAACAGTTCATATTATTACACGAATGATGTATACAACTCTGAACTTGCAACTTAAAACCAAGTATAAAGACTGCAGTTAAATTGATAATGATTGTAAACTGTTCTTTTTAAAAAACAAAACAGTATCGCTGGGTTTATTGATGGTTCCTCCTCGGGCAGAACTATTTCCCGAACCAGTTGTAAATTAAACATAAGAAGGACTCTTAATAAGTGTTATTTATAACTAGCTGTTCCCCGCGACTTCGCCCGCGTGTAATTTATTACGATTGAAATTCACGGATTCTAATTCTTTTTCTAAAATAAAAGTAGACTTAGTTACTGATTATAATATCAGCTATCTGCCAGGGAAAGTCTCGTCAAAATCGGTTCAGCCGTTTTGGAGATTACCCGGAACAAACGGACAGATAAACAGACAGAAAGACAGACAAACATTTTAAAAATTGTGTTTTTGTTATAACTACCGCATGTACTTTCATATGCATTTAGTAAAGAGCTGTTATTTTGAAATTACAAACAGACATTTCAATTTTATTTATTTGTATAGAATTATTTTCAATTGAAAAATTCTACTTTTCTTTTTATTTTATTTTCTCAAAGCCATACAGTCACCGCATAACGATTACACCGCCTATGAAGGTTGTGTTTCATGTGAATTTTTCTTAGGGAGATTCAAGCAGAGATATGTTGACAAGGGCAATCTTTGTTGTAAGGCATTGTGTAAATTGCGTGAAAATCATTTTCCCATAGTAATTCCGCAGGGTTGACACAAACTTGCTAACTATTATCAGGCACTAGATTAAGTATGTAGAATATTCCTAAGGATACATTCATAATCTTAAGGCTCGTCTAAACGGGCCATGTTTTCCGGCAATGTGTGGCTGCAATAATGTGGCCGGCAACATTGCTTGTTACATCGATCATATTATGCTATATTTTAAGTATGGCCCGGCAAAAAAAGCCATATATTTTTGGTGTGTCAAAACATTTTGATGTGTACCAGATGTGTGGCTAGAAAATACTGCAATGTTGCTGGACCATCTTATATTGTTGTTTCGTTTTACTGTATATGTGCATCCCTTTCTCACTTTCAATGCGAAAAAGTTCATGGCGGCGCAGTAGTATTTAGTTATCTGTGCTAGACTTGGGGAATAGTGTTATTTTAAATAACTGTGACTGTCGTTTTCAAAGATATTAAAAATATGTTTTATTTTTTAATATCTTTCATTGTGAGTCATATTGCAACATGTAGCCTAGCAATTGATTGCTCAGCCATAAAGTGCAATAAAATGTTTTTGTGATGGTCGGACAATGATTGCCAATAATTACAGTCACATATTGCCTGTAAATATGGCCCCTTTAGACGAGCCTTTAGGGTTTGTATTCTCTAAGATTTTCGGTCACTACGGTCCGCCGATAACAGCATTTCGAAAGTTACTTACATCAGCAAGATTTGACTGTCTCATCCAGAATTATCAGATGAGGGTGACAACAGGAAGCGCCGTCTTGTGTACATATAATTGTTATAATTAGGAATACAAACATTAATATTTCTATCATAACTTTTAAGAAAAAAATTGTTACTAACATAACTACTACATAAATTGTCATAATATCGATTATGATATTATTTATTATATAAATTATTATTATTATATTAGCATGCAAATAAAAAGAGCTCACAAGATGGTGAAAAGGATATAAGCGGTCAAGGCGCTTTGGTGGCTATTAGAGTGTTTTCATATATTTTGAAGCCGAATTATTTTCAAAAATATTATAATTTAACAATTTATTAATTCGATTCATGTTAAAATTTATTTTTACAATAATTACTTTTATAATAGCGTTGCTGCAACGCTGTTAGCAATATGTTTTTACGAGTATAAGTTGATAAGATTTGTGGACCTATTAAATATACAGAAATAATGTTTATACTGAAAAACAATCTCATAAAAATTATAGCTTAACACAAGTAACCAATTAAAAAATTATGTAAATCGAATAAAACAAATAAAAATGCGGAAATTATCCCCGACAAATAATATAATTTTACTTCCAGATCCGGAACAATTATTTGTAGGACATACATGATGGATAGCCGTAAAAGTCGACAGATGCAAGTGGCTCTGGACTGGGTTTTATGGCATTGCTTAAGGGAAGCCTGAATTCAGCTATGGATTTGTGGGGCCTGTAATGACGATGATGATGGTGATGATATAAATACTTGGTCTGTAAGGGATTCGAACCCGCGACTTCACATTCTCCGGCGAAATTCTTAGCTACTGCGCATTTGCAATTTAATAAACCTTAAAAGCTTTTTTAATATGTATTCTATACTACATTTTTATGTACAGCGATAAAACGCATTTAACCCAAATATAGACGCACTGAAAAGTTCATTAAGGCTGTATGGTTTTTATTGCTATAAAACCAATTAAGTGGGCAATGAGAGCACCGCAAGCTGTAAAATGTGAATCGATAAAACCAGAAGAGTATTAACTTAAAATTTCTGGAAAAAAATATTATTTATGGTAATCTCAAGATAAGCTCTTGACATATAATATGATAAGCACGATACGTGATAGGTCCTTTTTATAGACTAGGGCGACAAACGAGCACACATTCCACCTGATGGTAAGGGGTTGCTTTGTCCCATAGACATCTACAACTATCCTCAATAAAGAATCAAAATGCAGATGCGTTGTCACCGTAAGGACTTAGATGTAATGCGCGTCGTGCTTGTTTTCAATAGACTTTTTATGTGTTACCTCAGAACATTTAACTTTTTTCTAAGTGAATCGTTTTTGATTATTTTTTTTTATTTGAAAGCTGGTGCTGTTCATGTGGCTCCACCTAAATGATTAGGATCAGACCAGTTGTTTTCCAGTTATCAGAAATCGATTGTACAAAATTTTTATTCAAAAGCACTT
The DNA here is from genome assembly GCA_963668995.1 of Parnassius mnemosyne. Lineage (NCBI taxonomy): Eukaryota > Metazoa > Arthropoda > Insecta > Lepidoptera > Papilionidae > Parnassius > Parnassius mnemosyne. The sequence goes on from CAVLGL010000086.1 coordinate 28,551,628, forward strand.
ACCTTAACAATTTTAAGTGATTTTAATGATTGCCGGTAGCAATGAAGTTAGTCATTTTGGATTCAAATACAAACAACGTGAGAAAATAATATGTAGAGGAAAAATAAAGCTGCTAACACGTTTGAAGGTGGCACGACAGGATGTTTCAAATATTTACACGAACACTACAAATTTAAATAAAACTAATTTTACGGATTTACGGTTATCGTGGTTAACATGGTTAATAAATTACAAAATAAATTAATGTACGCGATAAAATGCGTAAAATTAGTTTTATTTAAAAGACTGCTTAAAAATTTGACTGTTGACGTTAATATTACAGCCTATAAAAGTCCACTACTGAACGTAGGCCACCCCCAAAGATTCTCCCATAGAGGAATTGCAATAACTACCAAGTTTAATAGGCGGATTAAAACCCACAGTTTTAATAATCTGCCGACTTCCAAAAAGGACTCAATTCGACTGTATGTTTTTTATATGTGTGTTACCTGTTAACTTTATACTGGGGGAACCGATTTCGATTATTCTTTTTTTATATGAAAGCTGATACTTCTTGTGTGGGCCCATATGAATTAGATCAAGGTCAGACCAATAGTTTTTGAGTTATTCTTAACAATTTCTCTCTAATCTTATTTCCTAAAAAACACCGTATCGGATATTGACGTTGCTGCTGGTAAAAAGATAGTAGGATTGGTTCTTTTCTCGTTCACGAGAATGTTCACAAACACTAAATCTACCGCATCCAATATCACTATAATTTTCGTTTAAGTTTTAGTTTTTTTTTTATTATTATTATAATAAATATTTTATACTATTGTATACAATATTTAATATAAATAAAAATAAATAAGACATTTTTTAACCGTCTCGACTTCATACAAATATTTTCTGTATTAACTTAAACATGTACTTATATGTTTAAGGAGTAAATATGCAATAGTGGTCAGAGTTTTTTTTTTTCTTAAATGTAAGCCACATTTAAGAATAAAAACTATGACCACTATTGTAGACAAAAGTTTAAACGTTTTGTTTGCATAAACTAAAATTGTTTACGCTATTTTAGGACGCAGAAAATATACGATATCAAATATTATTATTTCTTATTTTAAAGTTTCGTTTGATAATAATGTCCTCTTTACCGATCCAGTCACTGCGGACAGTCTCAACGGAGACAAGCCACATATCTACGCAGGGCAGGATTATAGTGCACGAGTGTGTGTGCGCAACCACAGGTGCTCTTTCTATTCCCTCACACTTATTGACCGATGTGACAGCAATCCGGCACGACCGTTGAAAAATCAGGGACTAAACCGACGGCTTTACGTACTTTCTGAGAAACGTGGGTGTAACACCGCCAACTTCCTGACTTTGGTACTATACTGAGAATTTATTGACAAAAAAACCCAATAACTTATTTTGAGCTGACCCGGAATTCGAACACATGATTAGCGGTCGCTGTTATTATTACTCGTACTAGCTGAACGAGGCAGTCGTGTTACGTATATAATGAAATTAACATAATATAAGCATGACCTCATAACTGAATAATTAAGCTAAGTTTATTTCCATTGTTAGTCAAGATTGTTTTCTCTATATACCGATTAATTTTAGTAAACCATCAAGGAGGGAAAGGTCAGACTGAATACCGTATGTTTAGAATCGTAATAAGTAGTAGTACTTAGTCTTAAATATTTATCACATTAATGGTACATAAATTAAAGCATATGTTTTTTTTTATAGGATCAAGTGACAAACGAGCACACAGTCCACCTGATGGTAAGTGGTTGCTGTGGCCCATTGACATCTACATTTATCTTCGTTTGCGAATCAAAACGTTGTCACCCGTGAAGACTAAGCTGGAATGCCTTTTTTCCAGTAAAAAGGGTCTCCGGTTCTCTACACTCACCATACGAAACACAGCAGTGTTAAACTGCTATTTGACGCTGGTATTCTGTGAGAGCGTGGTCCTTCCCCGGTCGAGCCGACCCATTCGTGCTACAACTATACTACTAATATAGCTGCAGCGTGGCTCTACCACGTAAAAACTTCTATACGCCAAAAGAGTTGCAAAATATTTCGGCGCTTACGGTGCTGCGAATTATAGTTTTTATTTTTTTATTTTGGGGCACGTGATGGAATTTTTTATATTGAGCTTTACACCGCGTAGTTCGGCGTAAGATAGTCTATGATTCCGGACTCCTGTGAGTAATGTTAGAGGCGACTATGTTTATAATACCACAAAGACCTCCAATAAATCAAAAGGAAACAAGAGAACAGCTACAGAATGCAACGCTAAAGATTTCAAAGTAAAAATTGCCGGATAAGCAAGATAAAAAACTCATTTTATCTAAATAAGATATTAAAGTTTTAAAAAATTACCTTATAAAACGTAAGGAATTTAGTAAAACTTTAGTCAAAGCTAGAAAAGACATACACCAAAACAGCCTTTCAGCTGCCTAATACACTCCTCAATCATAGAATATTTCTATCATTTTTATTCATATCATTCAGCATTTAACAATTTGCATAAGGTAACGACCGTCTTTTAAGTACCATAGATTCTCGCGCTATGTAGTGGCGGCATAAAAATTTCCACCACCGCATATTTGGATCATGTGAGTGTCATAAGAGGCGTTAAGGGGATACTGCAATAGCAAATGCGCAGCAACATCTGCCTGACGCACCCACCTGCTAAGCGTGGTAACGGCAATATAAGACAATCTATGACAGAGGGTTTGGCTCTTTGTTCTTTAGTGGAATTTGATAGGCTGTAATGAAATTGCCGTTTATATTATTAAGAATATAATTTTCCAAGGCCTAATATTGGCGAGCTTGTCTCAATTTGGAAGGGTTTACGATAATCGTTAAATTTGGCAGACGGATTGATGGCCGTGGGTTGGAAAAATTACTATCGTTAATCACGACGTACGCGTGCTCGAGTTATTGGAGTACTTGGCTTGTGGCTTGTACTCGTCCTATTTCGGATTGTATTTTAAAGTATATGGAAAACCTGTAAAAAATATAAGTAATATATCTTTGTCAATCAACCTGATTTTAAAAATTACACTTTTTAGTACCCGGTAAACAAAGTGTAGGGCGGCACTACATTGAATGACGATCTGGTAAGATATGCATTAGATAGATGCAGGTGACTCACGACCATGCTTTGGGTTATTCCTTGTGGAAGGTCTATGTTCAGTAGTGGACTTATAAATGGCTGTGATGATGATGATGGAACTTGAAACCACAAGTAAAAACCGACATACCAGAATTAAAAACATAAGTTAATTTCCACATAATACTCGTAAGTCGGAGCTTCAATATATTTCAATTTACCATATATTTCGAGTAGCACCAGCTATCTGCACTTCAATGATAATATGATGTGTCTATAATCATCTTTTTTTATAGTATAGAGGACAAACGAGCATGTGGCTCACCTGATGGTAAGTGACTACCACCGCCCATGAACAACTGGAACACCAGTAGAATATCAAGTACGTTGCCGGCTCATTTCTTGAAAGTTCGAGACTTTGTTTAACAATGACTCGAAGCCAGACACAAGTTTGTTCCTGTATTTGATTATGTGATTCAAAGAAATATTGGCAGAGATAATAACCACAAAAATAATTTCCTATTATACGCTTTCGCTAGTTATTTCTCTGTGGACTTACGGTCCAGTTCCCAACTTAACGTCCCCTTCGGTGGGAGGGCGTTGGTTCGTAGGCACTACCCCACATTTTTTAAAAGGTGGGAGAGCAAAGGCTTTTTATCTGGTATTTTATATAAACATTGTAAGCCTTTTCGAAGCGGAAAGGGATTGATTAATAACGAATTGACTGATGTGAACACGGTACAAGTGGAATAGACATTGTTGTTAACCTTTTTGAACACGGTTCTTGTGAACGGGATTCTTTACCCTAAAATAATTATAGGGCTCTACCAACAGCTTTCGACTGCTCTGGTGAATATTCATTTTTCCAAGAGACACTTAAAATAACTAAGTTCCTATAACTAGACCTTGAGAAAGTTCCTTGATAAAGATCAACATGTGGTTATTATCTCTATCAATATTGCTCGGTATCACATAATCGAATACAGGAACAAACTTGTATCTGAAGTCGAGTCACTGTTAAACAAAGTCTCGAACCTTCAAGAATTGAGACGGCTTCATGGGCGGCGTGGTCACTTACCATCAGGTGAGCCGCATGCTCGTTTGCCGTGTATACTATAAAAAAGATGACTATAGACACATCATATTATTATTAAAGTGCAGATAGCTGGTGCTACTCGAAAGATATGGTAAATTGAAATGTATTGAAGTTCCGACTTACGAGTATTAAGTGGAAATTAACTTATGTTTTTAATTCTGGTATATCGGTTCTAACTTATTGTTTCAAGTTCCATCATCATCATCACAGCCATTTATAAGTCCACTACTGAACATAGACCTTCCACAAGGAATAACCTAAAGCACGGTCATAAGCCACCTGCATCTATCTAATGCATATCTTACCAGATCGTCATTCAAGAAAGTGCCGCCCTACACTTTGTTTACTGGGTACAAAAATATTTAAAATCAGGTTGATCGACAAAGATATATTACTTTTATTGACTTACTGGTTTTCCATATACTTTAAATTACAATCCAAAATAGGACGAGTACAAGCCACAAGCCAAGTACTCTGATAACTCGAGCACACGTACATCGTGATTAACGATAGTATTTTTCCCAACCCACGGCCATCAATCAGTCCACCAAGTCTAACAATTATTGTAAATTCTTCCAAATTGAGACAAGCTCGCCAATATTAGCCCTTGGAAAATGATATTCTTAATAATATAAAAGGCAATTTAATTGCAACCTATCAAAAGACCACTACTGAACAAAGAGCCAAACCCTATGTCATAGATTGTCTTATATTGCCGTTACCACGTTAGCAGTTGGGTGCGTCAGGCAGATGTTGCTGCCCATTTGCTGTTGCAGTTTCCCCTTAACGCCTCTTATGACACTCACATGATCCAAATATGGGGTAGTGGAAATTTTTATGCCTCCACTACATAGCACGAGAGTCTATGGTACTTAAAAAACGGTCCTTACCTTATGCAAATTGTTAAATGCTGAATGATATGAATAAAAATCATAGAAATATTCTATGATGGAGGAGTGTATTAGGCAGCTGAAAGGATTTTTTTGTGTATGTCTTTTCTAGCTTGGACTAAAGTATTTCTAAATTCCTTACGTTTTATAAGGTAATTTTTTAAAACTTTAATATCTTATTTAGATAAAATGAGTTTATTATCTTGCTTGTCAAGCAATTTTTACTTCGAAATCTTTAGCGTTGCATTCTGTAGCTGTTCTCTTGTTTCCTTTTGATTTATTGGAGATCTTTGTGGTATTATATACATAATCGCCTCTAACATTACTTACAGGAGTCCGGAATCATAGACTATCTTACGCCGAACTACGCGGTGTAAAGCTCAATATAAAAAATTCCATCACGTGTCCCAAAATAAAAAAATAAAAACTATAATTCGCAGCACCGTTAGCGCTGCAATATTTTGCAACTCATTTGGCGTATAGAAATTAAGAATGTACACATGCTTTAATTTACGAACCATTAATGTGATAAATATTTAAGACTACCCCTTTATTACGATTCTAAACGTAAGCTATTCAGTCTGACCTTTCCCACCTTGATAGGTTTACTAAAATTAATCGGTATACTGAGGAAACAAGCTTGGCTAACAATTGAAATAACCTTAGCTTAAATTATTCAGTTATGTTTATATTATGTTAATTTCATTATATACGTAACAGAGCTGCCTTTTTCATCTAGTAATAATAACAGCGATTGCTGATCATGTGTTAGAATACCAGATCGGGCCAAAATAATTATTAGTTATTGGGTTTTTTTTGTCAATAAATTATCAGTAGCAGACCAAAATCAGGAAGTTAGCGGTGCTATACCCACGTGTCTCAGAAAGTACGTAAAGCCGTCCGTTTTGTCCTTGATTTTTCAACGGTCGTGCCGGATTGCTGTCTCATTGGTCAATAATCGTGAGGGAATAGAAAGAGCACCTGTGGTTGCGCGCACACACTCGTGCACCATAATCCTGTCCTGCGTGGATGATATATGGATAGATATGTGGCTTGTCTCCGTTGAGACTGTCCGCAGTGACCGACTCGGTAAAGAGAACATTATTTTTATTATATTATATTCAAACGAAACTTTAAAATAAGAAATAATAATTTTTGATATTGTATATTCACATTTTACAACTTGCGGTGATGTAAGTGCCTGTTTAATTGTTGTTCTAGCAATGAAAACCACACAGCGTTAATGAAGTAAGCAGTGCAGTAATTTTTGGGTTAAATGTGATTTATCGCTGAACATCAAAATGTAGTATACAGTTTAAAAAAGATTTTCAGGGTTTATTAAAGCTAAGAATTTAAACATTAGCTAAGAATTTCGCTGCAGAATGTGAGATAACGGGTTCGAATCCCTCACGGAACAAGTGTTTGCATCATCACCATCATCATCATCATTACAGCCCTCACAAGTCCATTGCTAAATTTAGGCTTCCCCTAAGCAATTCCACAAAACACAGTTCAGAGCTACTTGCATCCGTAGACTTTCAAGGCTAACCATCAACTTGTATGTCCTACAAATAATTGTCCCGGGTTTGGATGTACAATAATAAAATTTATCGGGTATGAGGCGTACAATTTCCACATTTTTGTGTATTTTATTTGTTTTATATTCTATTTTATTGGTTACTTGTGTTAAGCTATAATTTTAATGAGACTATTATTCAGTATAAATATTATTTCTCTATATTTAATACGTGCATATAAATGTTTCAAAACAGAAAATCTTGCGAACATTATTAAAGAATAAAAACATATTTTTATCATCGCTGCAGCAACGCTATTATAAAAGTAATTATTGTAAATATAAATTTTCATATGAATCGAATTAATAAATTATTAAATTATAATATTTCTGAAAATAATTGGACTTCAAAATATAATAAAACACTCTAATAGTCGTCAAAGCGCCTTGACCGCTTATATTCTTTTCAACCTTTTGTGAGGTCTTTTTATTTGCATGCTAATATAATAATAATAGTTTATATAATAAATAACAACATAATCCAAATTGTGACAATTAAAGTATTAGGTATGTTAGTAACAATTTTTTTCTAAAACGTTATGTTAGATAGATTAATGTTTGTATTCCTAATTATAACAATTATGTATGTACACTAGACGGCGCTTCCTGTTGTCACCCTCATCTGATGATTCTGGATGAGACAGTCAAATCTTGCTGATGTAAGTAACTTACAAAATGCTGTGGTCGCCGGACCGAAGTGACCAAAAATCTTGGAGAATACAGCCCCTAAATGCCTGTCTAAAAGGGCCATATTTTTAATCAATGTTTTGCTGCAATTATTGGCAAGCATTGCCCGGCCATCACAAAAACATTTTTTTGCACTTTATGGCTGAGCAATCAATTGCAATATGGCTGCAATAGTATGGCCAATGATTTTGTATCCTAAGTGGGCCACATAATATATGCGCGTCCCTTTCTCCCTTTCAATGCGAAGAAATTCATAGCGGCGGTGTAGTATTTAGTTTTCTATTTCTTTAGCACAGATGTGCTAGACTTGGTGAAAAGTGTTATTTTTAAATAACCGTGACTGTCCTTTTCAAAGGTATGATTTTTTTTAGTTGTAATAGTACATAAACACTCACGCCTGTCATCCAGAGGGGTAGGCAGAGACTATGGACTTCCATTTGGCACAATGCTGACACACCTCTTTCGCTTCCTCCACATCCATATATCTACGCATACACCATTAAATGTACCCTTGATTTGGCCCATTTTCACTATATCGCCAATTTGGTCGATAAAGTTTCGCCTAGAGCGTCCCTTCCCGACACTGCCGTTCATCTCTGCAACATAAATTTGCTTTGTCACACTTTCCTCATTCATTCTTTCTACATGACCAAACCACCGAAGCATTCCTTTCTTAATCCTGGTCACAACATCATCTTGCAAACCACACTCTTCTATTATCACACAATTTCTCACTCTGTCATTCAGATTCATCCCTAACATACTCCTTAATGACCGCATTTCTACAGCATTTATTCTACTCTTGTGCTTCTTCTGCCACACCCAACATTCACTACAATACATTAAAGTAGGGACTAACACAGCATTGTGAATTGCCATACGTGCCTTTTTGGACACATTCTGATTTCCCACAATGGAGTGTAGAGCCTCATTCACTCTGTGTCTTGCGTTAACTCGTCGTTCTATATCATATCTACCATCCCTGCTAAATACATATCCCAAATACACAAACTCATCTACTTGCTCGACCAACTCCCTTACTATTCTTATTTCACATACCGTTTTACTTTCTTCTCTTTCAAAAACCATAACTTTCGTCTTACTTGCGTTCACTTTTATTATTTTTTTAATGAATCATCGAAATCGGTTCACCCAGTAAAAAGTTATGAGGTATGAGGTAACACACATAAAAAACATACAGTCGAATTGAGCACCGTCTCCTTTTTGGAAGTCGGCAGAAAAGGCATTTGATGGTTAACTCACCCATTCTTAACCCGCATTCTTCTACTTTCAAAGTTTCCAAACAACTGTCCATAAATAGGTTGAAAAGCCACGGGAAAGCCACACAGCCCTGTATGACACCTTTATGGAAACCAAACCAGTCCGAGTAGGCCTCGTTGACCCTGACACAAGCACTAGATTCGCTATTCAGAGACTTCAATGCCTGTACCAACCCAGCGCTCAACCCAAATGAGTTTAGTGTTTGCCATAGCACATCCCTGTCCACGCTGACATAAGCCTTTTCTAAGTCCAAGAACGCACAAAAAGCTTTATGGTTTTTGGCCAAAAATTTCTCCGCGACCATGCGCATGGAAAAAATCTGATCCATACATCTCATTCTCTTCCTAAATCCCGCTGGCACATCCCAAATTTTTCCATCAGTTTCATTCATAACTCTTTTAATTAGTACCTTAGCATAAAGTTTTCCCACAATGCTAAGAAGGCTGATAGCACTGTATTCTTTACAGTATTGCTGTGATCCTTTTCCTTTATGTATTGGGACTATCACGTCTTTGCACCAGTCTCCCGGTACCCGCTTAAGTTCCCAATATAAATTAAACAAGGCGTACAGCAGGTCTGCCACCACTCCTTCTGCGGCCCTTAGCATCTCGAGAGAGACTCTATCATATCCGGCTGCCTTACCTGCTTTCATACCTTTCATTTCTTTCATTATTTCATCTATAATTATGTCTCTATCTATTTCCTCTTCATTTGAAATTTCTAATTTCAAACGTCTCATCACTTATAAACACGCTTTCAAAGTATTCCTTCCATCTCCTGAAATTCGAAATCTCGTCATTTAGAATACAGCCATTCTGGTCTTGTATAGCATTCATTCTAGGCTGTTTTGAATGTCCCCTGGCAGTTCTTACCAGAACGTTTTAACGTTTGCCTGGAAGTTATCCGATATTCTTCTATCATTCTTGTCGCTCTTTCATGCTTTTTCCTTTCAACTACTTCTTTTAATATCTTATTTAGATGTCTAAAGACTGCCCTTTTTCTTTTCAATATCATTCATACCGCTAGAATTACTAGCCGTACTTTCTTCTTTGCTTCAACTTTAATCCGTACCTCATTATCCCACCATAACGTGTTATTTTTCCTTTCATTCGTTCCCTTACTTACACCACATACTTCGGTAGCTGCATCCACCAAATCTTTCTTGACATTATACCACACAGTCTGCAAGTCCAAATCATTCGTACACAACTCAGCCATATCACTTACATTTTCTCTCAGTCTACATTTGAACTTCTCTTTCACAACTTCATTACAAAATAACCTTTCTGTTCTTATAAGCTAAAACGCAGTGGGAGACACAGATGCCCGATGCCGCCAACGTCTGAAAAGACCATTAATTGGACATGGACGGCTCCGTGGCGCAGTGGCTTGATAATAAGTTGCTACGCTGGGGGCCGCGGGTTCGAATCCCGCACGGAACAAGTATTTGTATGACCTACAAATAATTGTTCCGGGTCTGGATGTTTGTCCTAGTGCAATTTGTGTTTGTAAACTGCCTCCACGATACAGGAGAAAATCCTAGTGTGGGGGTAACGTTTAAAAAAAAATTCGGCATAAGACCAAGTAATGGTCCGTCCCTACGTTGGACTCCCGGTAAACCCTTGTATCTACCACCGCGCTCCTCATTATTTCATCCATAGTTATAAAATCTATCATGTTTCTTTCATCACCTCTTTCCCATTTATACGTGTGAATCTTCTTATGACGAAAGAAAGTGTTCGTCACATAAAGATTATTTTCAACACATACGGTGAGGGGGCTTTCACCATTCTCATTTATACTTTCATCACAAAACGTTCCCAATATCCTGTCATAACCAAGCCTCTTCACCCCAACTCTTTCATTAAAATCTCCTAATATCACATTATTTTCATTAACCTTGCATTTCATTAGCACCATCCTTACCAACTCCCAAACTACTCTCGGATATAAGTGGGCTTAGACATGTCTGGGGCGTAGACCCCTAGAACAAACAACTTCTTTAAGCCCACTTTCATTCGTATCCATAGCAGTCTCGGGCTTACACATTCATACTCTTTCACACAATGACCCATTATTTCTGAAAGGATGATACCGACTCCCTGGCATGCCCGCTCGGTCTCTTCTACACTAGACCATTACACGGTATACATATCGTGTGTACTGGCATCCTTTCCCTTCCATTTCGTCTCATTTACACATAACACGTCTAAGCCCCTATCATACATCATATTGCATACTTCATACATCTTATCATTCATTGCTCCACATACATTCAACGTTGCCAGACGGGCTTCTGCAATCCACTTTTCGCCTTTCTGGGGGACAGAACGTGACGGGTGGCGAGATTCTTCACACCCCTGTTCCATTTAAGGGACGCCGGGAACTCGGGGCTATTTCGTAACTTTTTTGCCTCATGGTGCGAAAGTAGCGGGTGGTATTTTTTTATGCCGCTACCACACGGCGAGGAGCCGAGTTTGTTCTTTCTGTTTAGAATCCTGTATGTAACATCTGTTTAGAATACGCTAATAATTATTTATGACTAGCGATCCGCTCCGTCATCACCTGGTATTTAGATTCAAAATAATCAAAGACCATTTATTTTACTTACTGTCCCATCTTTCAAAAAATTTAATATGGCCTAGATGTCTCCTAGCAGTGCTTTCTATCTGTTCGTAAAGTCTCACAGCAATTATTACAGTATTATAGAAAGTACACACACAGCACTCCATAAATTTGTATACGTGGTACAACCACGGTGCAGCTATATTATGGTTGTAGCATGAATGGCACGCTCACACAGAATACTAGCGTAAAATAGCAGGTTAATGCTGCTTTGTTTCATATGGTGAGTGCAGGGAACCGGAAATCCTTTTTACTGGAAATGAGGTAATCCACTTTAGTCGTAAGGGTAGGGTAGGATAGATGTAGATGTCTATAGCTACAGCAACTATTTATACTTTTCTTCATGATCCATTAAAGAAGTTAAGAAGTTAAGCTTAAAGAAGTTGTTTGTGCTAGGGGTGTACGCCCCAGATATGTCTAAGCCCACTTATATCCGAGAGCAGTTTTGGGACATGGTAAGGCTGGTGTTGATGAAATGTAAGGAAAATGAAAATATTATTATGTTAGGAGATTTTAATGGAAGGGTTGGGGTGAAGAGGTCTGGTTATGAAAGGATATTAGAAACGTTTGGCGATGAAAAAATAAATGAGAATGGTGAAGACCTCCTCACCGTATGTGTGGAAAAGAATTTTTTGTGGCGAGCACTTTCTTTCGCCATAAGAGGATTCACATGTATACATGGGAAAGAGGGGATGATAGAAGCATGATAGATTTTATAATTGTGGATGAAAGAATGAGGAGCGCAGTGGTAGATACAAGGGTTTACCGGGGGTCCAACGTAGGGACGGATCATTACTTGGTCTTATACCGAATTAATGGTCTATTCAGACGTTGGCGGCATCGGACATCGGTGTCTACCACTGCGTTACAGCGTATAAGAATAGAGAGGTTACAAGATGAAGGTGTGAAAGAGAAGTATAAATGCAGACTGAGGGAAAATATAAGTGGGTTGAATGAATTATGTATGAATGATTTAGAATTGAAGAATGTATGGAATAATATTAAGAAAATTTTGGTGGATGCAGCCACCAAAGTATGCGGTGTAAGTAAGAGAACGAATGAAAGGAAAAGTAATACGTTGTGGTGGGATGATGAGGTACGGATGGAAGTTGAAGCAAAGAAGAGAGCATGGCTAGATTTACTAGCAACTAAAGCTCGTAATTTTGGCGGTATGAATGATGAGATTGAAAGAAAAAAGGCAGACTTTAGACGTATAAATAAGAGAGTAAAAGAAGGTGTTGAAAGGAAAAAGCAAGAAAGGATAGATAAAAATGATAGAAGGATATCTGATAACTTCCAGGCAAATATTAAAATGTTCTGGATGCTCGTAAGAACTGCCAGGGGAAATTCAAAACAGCCTAGAATAAATGCTATACGAGACGAGAATAGCTGCATGCTGAATGATGAAGTTTCGAATTTAAAGAGATGGAAGGAATCCTTTAAATGCGTGTTTAAGAGTGAAGAGTCGTCTGAAATAAGTGAAATAGAAATTCCGGTAGAAGTGGAGAGAGGTAGGGAGATAAGTGTAGATGAAATAATGAAAGCAATGAAAAGCATGAAAGCAGGTAAGGCAGCCGGATATGATAGAGTATCACTCGAAATGCTAAGGGCTGGTGAGGGTGTGGTTGCAGGCCTGCTGCACACCTTGTTTAATTTCTGTTGGGAACTGAAACGGGTACCGCAAGACTGGTGCAAAGCCGTTATAGTCCGTATATATAAGGGAAAGGGGTCGCAGCAGGACTGTAAAAACTACCGTGGTATCAGCCTGCTTAGCATTGTGGGTAAACTGTATGCTAAGGTGTTAATTGAAAGAGTTATGGAAGAAACTGATGGAAAACTTTGGGATGTGCAAGCTGGATTTATAAAGGGGATGGGGTGTACGGATCAAGTCTTTTCCATGATTGCGGAGAAGTTTTTGTCTAAAAACCAGAAAGTTTTTTGTGCGTTCATGGACTTGGAAAAGGCTTATGACAGAGTGGACAGGAATGTGTTATGGCAAACACTGAACTCATTTGGGTTGAGCGCTGGCTTGATACAGGCATTAAGATCTCTTTATAGGGACTCTAGTGCTTGTGTCAGGATTAACGGGGTCTACTCGGACTGGTTTGGCATTCATAAAGGTGTCAGACAGGGATGCGTGGCTTCCCCGTGGCTGTTTAACCTATTTATGGACAGTTGTTTGCAAACTTTGAAAGTTGAAGAATGTGGGTTGAGAATGGGTGAGTCACTCGTCAAATGCCTTTTGTACGCCGATGATCAAGTCATATTTGCATCGTCGGCGGCCGAGTTGCAAATGATGGTTACTTTAATGAATTGGTCATTGAAAGAAAGGGGTATGAAAGTGAACGCAAGTAAGACGAAAGTGATGGTTTTTGAAAGAGAAGAAAGTAAAACTTTATGTGAAATAAGAATAGAAGGGGAGTCTATTGAGCAAGTGGATGAGTTTGTATATTTGGGATGTTTATTTAACAGGGATGGTAGATATGATAAGGATATAGAACGACGAGTGAACGCAGGAAATAGAGTGAATGGGGCTCTACACGCTATTATGAGGAGTCAGAATATGTCAACTAAGGCACGTATGGCAATTCATAATGCTGTGTTAGTCCCTACTTTAATGTATGGTAGTGAAAGTTGGGTCTGGCAGAAGAAGCATGAGAGTAGAATAAATGCTGTAAAAATGCGTTCCTTAAGAAGTATGCTAGGGCTGAATCTGAATGACAAGGTAAGAAATAGTGTGATAAGAGAAAAGTGTGGTTTGCAAGATGACGTTGTGACAAGGATTAAGAAAGGAATGCTTCGGTGGTTTGGTCATGTAGAAAGAATGAACGAGGAAAGAGTGACAAAGCAAATTTATGTTGCGGAAGTGAACGGCAGGGTCGGGAAGGGATGCCCTAGACGAAGGTTTATCGACCAAATTGGCGATACATTAAAAATGGTCAAGATTAGGAGTACCCTTAACCGACGAGCGTGTATGCGTAGAAATATGGATGTAAAAGAGGCGAGAGAGGTATGTCAGGATCGCGCCAAATGGAAGTCTGCTCTGCCTACCCCTCTGGGTGACAGGTGTGAGTGTTTATGTATTTATGTATATGTTCATGATCCATCACTAACATCACTATATACAGCCCATCACAGGTTCACTGCTGAACATAGGCCTCCCAACTTTATTGCTATAAATTACGGTACGTTGCTACTTGCTTCCATTGACTAACGCCCCCACCACTAACGCCCCCTATACTGCACTTTCCAGTAGAAAGCTGCTTATCAAGAACCTTTCTTCTAAATGAGTTGTCGGTTCTTCAATCTACGAGAATATTATGACCTATATTTATACCCATGCTCTGTGCTTATTGTGGAATATAATAAAATTGTTTTTATTACTTCCTAACCTGACGTTAAATGGACATTTAATTTTAAGTGCTATATAATGGACTCCATTTACCTTTTATGCTTACCTTGCTCTAATTACGACTTAATGTACCCTTCATTTCTAATTCTTCGAGTTAGTGCTACTTATTTATTTTACAAATTTAAATTTACAGCAGCATTTATCAGCAAAACAATAAAGTTACAGACTCGTATATTTCCCACTGCTGGGCACAGTCCACTTCTCATTTCTGAGAGATTTATTGAGCGATTATTCTGCCGTTTTTATGTGTTTCTTTCCTCTCGCTGTTACACAGTCTATGGGAGTGGTGAAAAGGGACGTAAGTGTGTAAGTAGAAGCCGGGGAAGCGCGCGCTATTTGATTCGACCAATGAGCGCGCGCGGTGGTATTAAAGTGAGCTGTTATATAAACTAATTGATATGTGTAAACAATATTAATAAATGTATTTACTTTTGATAATAAGTTTCTGAAAAATTCGAATAAACATTTCAGTATTTAGCTTTTTTTTAATTTTGCGGTTAATTTCTGTCGCTGCTTAATTATATTTTCAAGTTTGATTAAAAAATATAGTTTTTTTTTTCAGGATATAATGTTAATGTTGCTTCCTACCAAGGTGAAATGTCAGATGTTGCACATCATATGAGACTAATAAAAGGCTCGCTTTATTTTTTTGTTCCTGCCGATTCAACGCCGAGCTCATTGTAAGTAAGCTTGGTGTCGGTGAAGATTTAACTCAGGTTGCTTGCGTTCTGCGTAATATACGGCGGGTGCTTAATCTTTGAGCATCCACGGCCGTATTCATTCATGCTTTATAGCCTACGATAAGTCCACTGCTGAACATAGGATTGCTTCAAAGGGGTTATATTTGACGAAACTGCCACAATTGGCAGGTGGGTGTACTACCGTAGCTTTTTATCATTTGAGACGGTATCAGAAGTATGCTGCTTTCCATCTCCTATTTAATTTCTCTCAACATCTGCATCTACAGGATGACATAGGTTAGTGGATCGTCCTATGCTGCACTGCGTTTATAAATATAAATTACACGTTATTTTTATTAATTTTGAAAAAGAAGTTAACGGGAGTAAGAATGAATATATACAAACACTTCCCCAAATTATAACCTCATCGTTATATGACTTTTTTTTAATTGGTAGAGCCACGTTGAAGCTACATCCTGGTTGTAGCATGAAAGGGTCGACTCGACCGTGGAAGGATCACGCTCTTACAGAATACCAGTGTGATAATGCTGCTGTATTTCTTAAGGTGAGTGTGGAGAAACATCCATCCATGGCGGCGTTGTAGTCGCACCTCAAGCTAAACGTACAAATGTACTGCGGTATATATAAAATAGCTCCAAACTACCACATGAGCGTTGGCCGCTTCCCGGGCTGAACACCTTGTCCAGCGGGAGATCTCCCCCTTTCCTTCCACGGTCGAACATCCTTTATTGCCAATAAACGTCCACTGTTGAACATAAACCTCCCCCATAATTTGCCTCATAGGGGGAATTCAGCAATAGTTGCTCCGCTTGGCCGGCTGGTTGTCAACCACAGTTTTTTTATTATTTTGAGTGGTAATCAGGAAGATGCTGCTGTCCATCTCTTGTTACAGTTTATCTCTGTCACCTTATCTGATACACGAGACGATATGGGTAGTAGACTTTCTTATACCACCACTACACGGTTAGTTGATAACCGGAAACCCTTTATACTGGCAACGAGATATCTTCATTTTGATTCTTAATCTGGCGTAAGATGTAACCACCCACATCACTCGTTCGTTTCTCACTCTTTCATAACACTATCATTCTATAAACAATTATGATACGTGCTGTTCACTGACAAACTAGTCTTACGGTACGTGTACACCAAAACCGATTTTGTCGGCCGATGGCGGACAGAACTACCGGGACGGGTTACTCGGACGTGTATGTGCTTACACTGCAACATAGTCCAAGTGTGCCGACATCGGACGTTGCCGGTATTCTGTAGTTGACTGTGTTGCTTAACAGAGTGAAGACGCATTTTTTTAAATACCGCCGCTATATCCATTTCCGAACCAACTTCAGCCCTTAACCGTTTCGAAACCTCTCGATTATTGTAATTGTCTATTATAAACACAACTAAATAATTTTTCAATATCCATTTTTGTTTAGGTAGATAACAACACTGACAGAAACAACAGAATAAAGACAGAATGATTAAATTAAACTATAAATACACTCAATTTACACTGTAGACGCCGAAAATCTGATGAGAAATCCCAACAAGTTCGGACTCAACGGTTGATCGTGGCCGTTTTCGTGCGTTATCGGACGATGACGCTCGTGTTTGTGTACGCAATCTCTTTCTTTTACAAGTGTTTGATTCGATCGTCCGAGTTCGGCCGTCATCGCCCGAGCAAACTTCGGCCGATGACAGATTAGGTGTACGCGTACCCTTAGTCTTGTAGCGATCTAAAGACATCAAGAAACCAGTAGCATTACAAGTATAATTGCATTGACCTTCCGCATATTAGTCCATTTATATCGGGTGAAGATTGACGTTTATGAGTCGAACCGGAACCGGTAGACGAAATGCATACCTTGCATTGGTACGAATATGTACGTTGTTAATTGGTTCATAAACAAAGAAGTTATTTTAAGACTATGTCTAGCAGTGGACTTAAAAAGCTAACCACGATGATTGTTTTCTTCAAAATCATATCATATTCCTTGGAAAATTTGCTGCACTTATAAAATTATTTACAGGGTTTATTTACATCATTTAGTCAACATCGTTTAGTAACAGAATATTTAAATTCACTACTGAACATGGCCTCCCCAATAGATTGCCCGGTAGAGGGGATATTTGCCATAATTGCCACGCTTGGCAAGTGGGTTGGCAGCCACAGTTTTTTATTTTTAGTCGTCATTAGGAAGACGCTGATCTCTGACGCCCATCTTCTGATTTGTTTCCCTCTGTCATCTTTTACGACGCCCACGGGATGATATGGGATAGTGGATATTCTTTCACCGCCACAACACGGTATAATATTATTTAATATTTTTAATAACTTAATTTGTGTAAACATTAATATTTTTTAAGGGATCGAATAGAATAAAATAGAATAGAATATAATGGATGAAGGCCTTCAGACCTTTCCGGGAATTTCAATCTATCAACATCTTCACCAGCATTTTCGCAGATTATATCTAAATATAATTTAAAATTAAACATTTTGTACAGCCGACTTCAATATAAATTATTAAGAATAACTCAAAAACTATTAGTCTGACCTTGATCAAATTCATATGGGACCACACGAGAAGTATCAACTTTCATATAAAAAAAGAATCATCGAAATCGGTTCACCCAGTGAAAATTTATGAGGTAACACATTAAAAAAAACATACAGTCGAATTGAGTACCGTCTCCTTTTTGGAAGTCGGCAGAAAAATTGTTCTGAACGTAATTTCGTGACAGGATACAATTTAAAATTAAAATATAATATGCAGCATTTTAACTTAATTTTAATAATATATATAAAAAATTAATCCAGCCATGGATTTCTGATGCTGTAAGAGAATCCATTATTCTTCTACTCCCGTGGGTGTCGATAAAGGCGATTTTGGGAAATAGCATACAAACCCCGAGTGAATAACCATTTAACATGCCATGTAAAATGTACTCAAACTAGCGATCGGAAGCGACGTAAAACGTAACGTCATACGTGTGTTACTGTGATAACCGATCCACCTGCCAAATATGACAGTAATAACGCCAAAACCCCTTACTGCATTAGGTTTCATGCTATTTTAGTTTTATTTATTTTGATACGACTAAACAACTTTCAAGAAAAGAACCTACTCCTTTTTAAAAGGCCGGCAACGTATCTGTAATTCCCCTGGTGTTGCGGTTGGTTGTTCATAGGCGGCGGTAGTCACTTACCATCAGGTGAGCCGCATGCTCGTTTGCCCCTTATCCTATAAAAAAATAAATTAACTATATTATAGTATGCGTACGTATCTTATCGACAACATCTTGCAGATTGTTTGAAATATCAGTTTTTTCCATTCCTGTTCTTATTACATATAAATGACGATATAAAAATGAATATTTGTGTTTCATGTTCTACGCATTTTATTACGCTGCGATTACACTGACATTAGGTCATCAAATCCCCCCCCCCCTCCCACTCCCCCTAATCTAGAGTTAAGAATAATTTAAAATTAAACGCGATATAATTTGTAAAATTTGTTTTATTTCATGAAGCTATACTTAGAACTTTATGATACGAGTTAATTTAAAATACTTAGATTAACTGTTTACATTGTTGAAGCTTGAAGATACTCGTAGGTCAATAAAATGTAAAATTTAAATAACACTGCGTAGAAGTTGGATATTTTATAGTCTCTTTTAATTCTTAACGAGTGGTTTAGCAAGCAGCCGCTTTGATGTTTTATTAAAATATTATGTTTTTTTTTTTTAAATTCGCTGCGGGATAAATTCTAATGTTACTTATAGACATTTTGTTTAAAAATAAATATTCGTATCTTCAAATTAAGAAAGTTATACCTTTCTTAATTTGAAAATAGCTCATAAAGATGTCATATATTTTTTTATATTAAGGAATGTGAAAATGATCGAGATCAAATCGTGATCGACTTTAAGAATAAATTAAAAAAAAATAAAATAAACACCGACTGAAGAAAACTGAAAAAAATAAATAATTTACACATAGTACGGCTAGCTTCTGCAATCGGTGCTAAGGCATAGTGTACTCGTATATTGAGAAATTAAAGCCAGATCTTCTAAAGCTATTATGTGGTAACTATTTTATTCAATTTTATGAACTATGTTTTGGTTTTTTATAAGATTGCTTTACCCTTTTTCTTAACTAAGAAATACCACAATTTTGAAATCTGGGGATTGTAGTATTCATCCCTTATTTTTCCATCCTTACTTATGCAGTTTTTCCTCAAAATGTATATAGAACTACCCATGAAGTACCCCTGAAATGCTCCTCAAGAACCAAATAGTGGCGGTACATAAGAGTATCCACAACCCCCCATAATCCCGTGGGTGTCATAAAACGCGAAAGAGGGAAATCGAAACAGAAGACGGGTAGCAACATCTTCCTGGTGGTATCTCAAAATAAAAATAAAATACTTCCTACGATGCAATGTATTGGTGACAAGCCAGCACACAGTCCACCTGATGGTAATTAGTAGCTGTAGCCAATATACATTTACATACATCTATCCTTATTTGCAAATCAAAATGAAGATGCATTGTGAGGTCTAAGATGGAATGCCTCTTTTCCAGTAAAAAGTTATGCCCCAACATACATAAAAATATACATATATAAATTATATATATAAATTCAGAACATCCTCCTTTCTTTCGCATAAAAAGGAAATGATGTTATTATCTAATGCAATTGTGTTCCTACCTATTTATCGCGTTTATAAATACATACCCGAAGAAACCTGAAAGCAGAATAAATGCAGTTGAGATGAGAGCATTAAGAAGTATGATAGGAGTTAAACTGAGTGACAGGATAAGAAACAGTGAGATAAGGAAACGTTGTGGTCTGAAAGAAGATGTAGTGAAAAAAATTGAGAAAGGTATGCTGAGATGGTTTGGCCATGTCGAGAGAATGAATGAAGAACGATTGACGAAAAAAGTGTATAAGGCGAATGTGAATGAAAGTGTTGGAAGGGGTAAGACCTAGGCGGACATTTCTAGACCAAATCAGGGACGTCTTGAAAAAAGCCCCGGTCAAGAGTACCCTAAACCTTAGAGCATGTATGAAGGGAATAATTAAAGTGGACGAAGCGAAACAAGTATATAAGGATCGTAGCAAGTGGAAAGAAGTGGTCTCCGCCTACACCTACGGGAAAGAGGCGTGATTATATATGTAAGTATAAATACAAAATTGGGCCTTAATTAATGAAGATATCGGGTAAAACGCGTACAAGAAATTAAAAAAGCATATAATCTAATTCTGAACATTATTTGAAGTCGGCTAAAAAGAGACCGTCCTCTTCATCTTTTTTGAAAATCTCAGTGAGAAATCTTCTCAGTTATAAACTTTGTACTGTACTAAGAGATTTTAGCCAAAATTAAATTTATTTGAACCCTGGCACTTCACTATCCCCTTATATAAAGGAGAATTAATGTAGTATCTTTGAGTTAACTTGACGCTGTTACCCTTTTAAGTTTTTTTCGTAAATGCCACAGAAGAAAATGGGAGAAGATTTTGCGTATCTTTTACTCACATTGGCATTATAAACATAACATTGATTATATCTTAAGATTCTCCAAATTCCAAAGGAATTTTTCTACTGCAAATAACCATTAATCAAAATTGAAGATCACCAACGATAGCGTTATTTTCTGTGTACCGGAGGTTTTAAGTTAGATTGAAGAAAAACGTTAGTATGTGGGGTATATATTATATTTTATATTTTGAAGATTGAGCCCTTATAATAAAATATACGATTACTTTAAATTTTTTATGTAAGTCGTTAAGTTATGATCATATGTACATTCTGGAACACGTATTTCTTAATTTTTCTAGCTCATAAATGTCCACTGGCATCACTCGTTGTAGAAAAATCTGCCTCTGTTCCGTTTTCTTCCGTATGGTCCTTGTGTTTGACGCCTAGAGTATACAAGACGGTTATACTGCCACCCGTGAAAAGTCATGAAATCTTTCTTTAATATCACTTAGTTGCCAATTACGGCACCTACATAAAATGTGGTGGAGTGATGGAGTTCCTTACGTCAACATCACAGGCATAAGGGACGAATCTCGGAAACTTGTACCGAGAAATCTCTTTACATAAATAAATTATTAAACAAAATATCTATTTGCCACAAATATTTAACAAATAAATGGAACCCAGGCTTCTTAACTAATTGTTATAACCGAGTCCGAGTCCGAGGCTATATTGCCGAGAAAAATCGAGAACACGGAAGTACCACATTTTTTGGCCCCTCTGTTCTCTACTCTGTGGCTCTGTCGCCAACCAAGTTTCAGACGCGGAAGGTAGCGGGAGAGGCACCTCGGAATACCGATACTCCCCTTCCCCGCGATTTCACTATAACCGCATCAACGGAGTGGTCCAGCCACTAGAGTTACCGCGGATGTGGAAAGTGTCACATCACCAAATCAACACTTCTCTTCCCACTCGACTCCAACTCAGCTGCAGCAGTAGGGAATAGGGCAGCCCTTCCGCAGTAGCCTACCAACACATTAGAAGTGGGCTCGCCAAACCCACTCGGAGTGGCGACCTCGGGTCGGCACTTCACCTCGGGTCAACCATTGTAAATTCCTCTAAGTACACCATGGGAGCCCAAGCCACGAAAGCTACTAAGCTTCTCATCACAACAAGTTGGAAACCCGTTCATGGGGGAAGCCCCTGTGCTACGGAGCCGTTAATACCAGTTTTAATATATACCATACTATTATATGAGCAACATTTATAATTTTGTTCGCAAACACGTTCTCAAAAACAATTCAAGCGATTTCGATGAATTTAGAACGTAGGGGCTTACTTGGGCTAAAAAAAATCGATAGAGCTTAATCTCATTTCTGGGAAAATTGATTTTCTCCGAATTTTTAACGCACAAAGCAGTAAACTTGACACAATGTGACGGTTTAAAAGTGTAAGGTAACTCTGCTACTGTAGTATTATGCTGAGTCGATGGCATTTTTCTCGCTGCAAGCCATTTTTATACACTACAGACCAGAACACAGCGGTACAAGTCTGATGTTTGACAACAGGTTTTTAAAATCGTTTTTATTATACGAAGTACCAACAAATCGATAATATAGAACGATTTTCCAAAAGATGTCTAGAAATGCAAACAAAATGTAGTCTAAAATTTATCTATGGCAAAAGTTTAATCAGTTAATTGACTTGAAGATTTATAGCGTTTCCGAAATTGCTTTTTAGTGAAATTGTAATTTCAAATTGAGTAATTTGAATTCGATTTTGTCGTTGTAAGGATAACCTTGTGACTGATGGTCTGTGTGATTATTGTTACAGCCTATATAAGTATTTTTGCTATAGTTGCCACATTTGGCAGCCGGTTTGGCTACCACAGTTTTTTTTAATTTTGATTTGTTATCAGGACGATGCTGCTGCCAATACCATGCTTCAGTCTCCTCTCACCTCTCGCAACACCGACGGGACGGTATGGGGTAGTGGATATTCTTACACTGCTCTAGATGGTGCTTAAATCAAATAATGTTAAGTAAAATTTATTTCTTGCACGAACTCGGCGGACCAAATAACATATGAGGTATATTTGGAGACATGATGGAATCTACGAAACTCATTAATGCATAGCAGTGGACTCTTTCCTCTCTATTACCCTTTCAATGGGATAAGACCTGGGGTCAGCAAAGTGGCCTTTATAGTCAATATTTTATTTAACTGAACAAAGAAGAACGATGTGAATTCAAGGATCTTAAATTATAAAAAACTTGTACTGAATAAGGAAAAAGATTCTAGAAAGGCAGCTTTTTATCACTAAGCAAAGGTTGTTTTGAGGCATCAAACTAAGTCATATTAAAACAATGTATAAATAAATAAAAATTGTTCTATGTGTAATTGCTTGTCTTAATCTATATCTTACACACCCTGACCCGGACTTCATACGTTTGTTATATCTCATTTTTAACTCTTTAAAACTGTTGTTCTCTTATTGGAAGATACGATCCAAATAAATGTTAATTAACAAGTTTTAGTTATTATTTTTGTTCATTAATTTTTTTAAATGTAGTTGTATCAACTATATTGTTTCGTTAAACTATTAAATATTTTATTGGAGAAACACATGAAGTAAGTATCATGTTATTTGTTAGTATGTGGGTATGTAAAGTTGGGTATGTCGTGCTCGCTTAAGTACCTCTGCTTGCGGAAGCGTCGCGAGACGCATTGATGGGTCGGAATTTATTTCACCGCTATCTTCTCCAGTACAGACAGTACTACATGGGAAAGACCGGGAAAAGGTCATGCGAGTAAAATACTAGTATAAATAAAGTCATAATTCTGCTGTGTTTCTTGTACGAGAACCGTAGAGACAAACGCAACTCTCTTATCACACTGAAGATACAAACAAACAGTATATCTATCTATAATAATAATGTCCTCCGGACCGAATTTTAGTCACGATAATCTGCGCACTACGCTACTCACGCTCATAAAACAATAGAACGGATAGGTATCACGCAATACTTAGTATTTCTTGACAGAAAAATTCAATAACTGATTTTGACCCGGGATCCGAACCCGCGATCTCATGATCAGCAACCGCGTTTACGATCACTAGACCAACGATTCAGTTAATTTTGTTGTATAAGTTGATCAACGAGGCGATCATACGGTAAATATAGTATAATAGTAATAATTAATTATAAATAGTAGTAGAAGGCTGCAGATTCATTGTTATCCTATTCCATAAAAAATAAACTTTCTTCTATAGAATTAAAACTCTTGAATTATTCTATATACTAACACAGCCACAGAGTTGGATATGTAATGCTCGTACGACGTCGTGACGTAATTTATTCCTCCGTTTCTTCTTTGGTCGGACGAACATTAATTTGAATCAATTATATATATGTTTATAATATAAGTAATCCACCTGTGGATAAGTGGATTCTATGCTCCATATACATCTACATCAATTCTCAATTAAGAATCAAAATACAGATGCGTTATCACCCTTGAGGACTAAGATACAATTTTTGTAAAAAATGATCACACACACGAGGGTTGTGTGAAGACAAAACCGCGAATCATAATAAATATATAAAAAATCATAAAGTTGACATTAGACTAATATTTATGCTGAGACAATAAATGGTTACTATAAAAACAAACTAACAACAAAATATTTCTTTATTTTTTATATCTGTTGTTTAGTCTATAAGATAAATTGTAAAAGTTTTTTCATTTTACTTTTATTTCTGGTGAAGGACTTGACGACTGCAAAAGTTGGACGCCAAATCAAATACTTCATTTGTTATGAATCTCCGATGTATTATAGTATTTTTTTGTTTATGTTTTTTGTTACATTGGTTATGAGAAAAATTTTAGTGTCGCATGAAATAAATGCACATTTCTTGTCTATAATTCCTGTTCTAATAACAACATAATTAAGCTGCTTAAACAAGAGATGAAGTTTATTTTACTGTTTGTCTTACTACAGTTGCACACAAACTTTTACATGCACACACCCACGCAAATACACGCACGTAAATACACGCGTACGAAGACGCCCATGAACATGAATACTCAGACGTACATGAACACGCACACGCACATGAACACGCACTCGTTCATAAAAACGCACACGTACGTGGACACGTATACGCTCGCATGCACACTTTATCAGATTTTCAAAATTGTGAGATTTTAAAATCAAACAAAAAAATTAATAGTTTCTCAAATGTATTCTTTTTCTTTAAAAAAAACTGTTAATTAACAGTATTAAACGATGTAAGACGATATGCCAATCACTTAAAGAGTTATTTGTAAAGACAAATGAATCAGTGTCTAACAAGGGACGTATTACAGTTACGACTACAAACTTCGATACTTTGACGCTAAGCAGACACGAATACTACTTATTAGTTAAAAGATATATTAAAGAGAGAAGGCTTCTCTCTGGCAATGAAACTTTAAAGTATTTTTTACTTCTTTTGTAAATAATACGAAAATATATTACGTTTATTCAAATTTATAACGTTTGTTATATTATTTATTATATTACCGTGCATTTGTCACAAAATCATTTAACTTGTAATTTTTCAAAACGTGTCGTATAAAATAAGTCACACCACATTTTTGTTGGTTTGCGTTTGCGCTCCACAAATCATGCAAATGGATACTTTTTAATAAAATGGCATGTAGCACTATTTCTATATAATAAAATCAATGTTCCTTTATCCCTTATGTGTTCATATACCGCATCCAATTACGATGTCATTTAGTGAATTGTTGTGTGCGCGCTTGCGAATTCTTACAAAAATATTATTTGTTTGTTTATTTTTTTTATATGTTCATATACCTTTCATTATATCACGATGAAAAATTGGTGCATTGTTGTATTGCAACACTAGTTGAATACTCAACCAAATTCAAGAAATACCTTTTGACGTTTCATATTCCGCAATAATTTTGTACAAGCATACTTACACGATATAATAACCTTTTACGTAAATCGAAATAATTATGAAGTTATCCATTCATGTTTCTTTACAATAGTTTTTTATTACTAATTTAAATTGGAATCTTCGAAATAAAGCAAAATATTAAAAAAAATACCAGAATCAACTTGTTTTTGCTCGACGTTGTTTTGTATGTCGTTATTTAACTTACAGTGCTTCAACTTTATGCTAATGCGAAGAATCGTTAAAAATATATAAAAAATCGATTTTTACATTTTTTTATTTTATTATTTGTTTTTTTTTTAGAGTTGCATAAGTGATATAAATCATGAAGTAAACTAGTCAATTTTTTTTATAATTTCTGTGAATCCCACTGCGGCAAAGTTGCGAGTAAGCTAAGAAGATAGCGGCTTACACATTGAGTTCCATTTGAAAAGGAATTGGCTTTCGATACAAAAAATTTACAAACGCAAAATAATTATTTATAGACATGAATGCAAAATATAATATTTTTACAAGAAATTAAAAATGTTAAATATTGGGACAACGTTATATTGTATGATGAAACATGACTGTACGCCAACTACACTGTGCTACAGACACGTGTCCGTTAAAAAAGTTGAGCGCCTCATTATTTGTCATGCGGGATCCGCCGGAATAGGATTTGTAGAAATACAACTACTACATAAAAATGACTTGATCAAAGTAATAAAAAAAACTAATAAAATTTCATTAATATTTGCAGACTACGAAAGATAGATTCATGTTGAATGCATTAATAGAAAATAAAATAATAATTAATGTAAGTAACGATTATGACGATAACAGCTCAACTAGTTGTAGTGAAAGTGATAAAATTAACTTATTTTCAATCTAGTGCAGTCTTTAATTTACATGACTTTATCTCTAGAAATTAGCAGTAAGCAATAAGTATGAAAAAAAACTAATAAATTTTGTGTTTTGTGTCATTTGTATCTTACTTAGTCTTATTTTGGTATTAATCTAGATAAAACTGTAAATTATTACCAACTCTAAAGAATTAATTTCTCAAAAAAGTACTACCTATGAAAGTACTCAATCTACAAATAGGTTCTACAAATCTAATCCAACAAAGGTTTTAAATGTTGTTGTGGCGCACAGTAATAAAAAGCAGTGTGTATTTTGTAATAATAAACATGTAATTTTCAGCTGTCCAGCTTTCAAGACGGCATCATTGTCTGACCGAAAAAATTGTGTGAAAGAAAATAAATTATGTCAGACTTGTTTTTAAGCGAACAGTGGTAAGTGCAAGTATAATTTCAAATGTAAAGAATATAAAAAGGGTTCCAATACTCTTTTACACCCAACTCAGCACCAAATACTGAGGAACCTGCAGTTACCTTGTTTTCAAATCCTGTTTCAAAGAGCATTCTGCTTCCCACTGTGTAGGTAAAACTTTTGAAAAGAAACTATTGGTAAATCGATTTGCATGCCCTAAACGCATTAAAAAAAATTACGTATAACATGATTATACGGATTTTTTTAAAGAAGTTTAAATACACACAAGCTTTCACTAATTACCCCATTATACTTACAATTTTCAATTTAATAAAAGTTTGAAAAATCCAAAAGTGTACAACTCATAATGCATACGTCCTACTTACTTTTAGTACGTACTACTATTATTTATTCTGTGCTCTTAAAATATTGTAATAAAAATCTCTGATTATTATAATAATCAAGCATTTATGAAATTTTGTTTTTCGAATATTTTGTATTTATACAGCGATCTTTTTGAGCCACTGCAAACAACCGATACCGCATCCACTCACGATGGCGTTTGATGCCGAAGTGAGTGAGTGAGGCAGTCTATTTAATAAAATTAATTAATACAAGGCTGCCAAAGCCCCAAAAATTTCGACATTTCGCAACCAAAATATTTATTACAATAAAAAAAAAAACAAAATTAAACTGCCATTTACATTCCATGGCTTCACACATGATAGATGAAGAGATTAAAAAAACGATTGAGTTAAACCATTGATATTTTCAATAGTTATCGTGTTTACCACTCCATGCGGACTTGATAAATCTACACCATAAGCCACTAAAACCACTTTTTTTATGTAAAAATAGCAATTAATCGATTTATAAAAATATTAATAAGTTCAACAATCATTTATCTTTCTAACAATGTGCTTTTTATATCACTTATATGTTCAATATGATTGTTAGATACGATTTTATGCGACAAAACATTGGAATCTTGATTTTTAGGCACTAGTAGAACATACCTAAATACGCGCTTTGCGCTTAAGACATGCAATATTTGGTCAATCATGTACTGTACGTGTCTCCTCGATTCCGAAAGCCAGGCAAGCCTGGTGAAAAGCGAGCTTGTAAATCAATTAGGCTTGTGTTCTATAAACCAGCCTAAATATAATAAGTATCGGAAACAAACCGAACAAGTTGAATGAAATTGTAAACATTAATGTACTTTCATGCCATTATAATATAAAGTTTTTCTCATTATCAGGTACCCCTTCTTGAATCTCTTGTTTATATAGAATAAGGGTGAAAAACAAGCACACAGTCTACCTGATGGTAAGGTTGCTGTGGCCCGTAAACATCTATATTAATCCGCAATTAAAAATCAAAATGCAGTTGCGTTGCCACCACTGAGGACTCATTTACAGTGCAAAGGGTCTCCGGTTATCTACACTCACCATACAAAACAGAACAGCATTAAGCTACTCTTTTACGCTAATATTCTGTGAGAGGATGGCCCTACCCCGGACGAGCCAACCCATTCGTGCTACAACCACAATATAGCTGCAGCATAGCTCTACCACATATGGATATAATTATGGCCAAATCCTCCTAGTGAATTTTAAATTTAATCTAAAACTTCAGACGCTAATATTTGTACATTATTTTATTCCTTTTTGTTATTTCAAATCGGTTTTTACTTTTTATTGTGTAATGTGTTAATCCTTTGAGTGGACTAAAGTCCACAATGTCAAGTAAAGTAAGGTTTTCTTCAAATTTATGTGGGACCACCCAAAAGCTATAGCCAAATTAATAAAGAAAAGAATCATTGAAAATTGGTTTACAATTGGCGAAGATAACACGTATACCAAAAGTAAATCGAAAATCTCCCCCTTTCTTGAAGTCATCTAGAAAAAGATTTTAACGACGCATAGAATCTGTTTTCTTGTCAAAAACCTTTTACTACTTTTCCAAAAACGTAGAATCGCAGAAACGTAAGAAAATAATGTGTCCAACAGTAAGACGCATTTATAGAGTATAAATCTATTTTATAACCATGGGCATGAACAAACAACCATTGGCAAAATTGTATTCTATCACCATATATCACTATACATCTAAAATCGCTATATTATCATCATTACAGCCCATCACAACGTTTTTTGCTGAACAAAAGCCTCTTCTTAGATGCAAAGCGCGGTCCTGAGTCAGCTGCATCCATTGAGTTTCTGCATCGTCACTACATCTAGTGGGGAACCAACCTATAGTACACATAAGCCAAAATAAACATATTCTGTTATACAATGATATCTGCATTTACACAGATTATGTTAAATATTGTATAATGTTTTAACTAATTTACATTTAAAAAAAGAGTTCTCGCTTCTAATTTACTACCTTATATTGACAAATTATGATATAGTTCAGATGCCCGTTATTTCTTTATAATTAATATAATATGCAATGTAATACTTATATTTCGTTATGATACAAAAATAACCTCGAAATATCCGTATAAAATAGTACTTCGAAGACCTAACATTTCTTATTTCCTCTTGCATTGTCAAATTAAATGACAAGATAGGTTTACTTTATATTTCTAATACTCCAACAGATGCGATTTTCTCGTAGCCAATTTAGATAAGGTGCACATGCTGCAAATAATAAACAAACTGATGCTATCCACGCGTATTGTTTTAACAAGATATACATAATATAGTAAATTTAAAATTTTTGCATCCAATCTCTGCGTGGTAATATGATCTTGTCTATGTAATTGTTTCATTTATATATTTCAACTTTAATTTTTACGTGGTAGAACTATGATGCAGCTATATTATAATTATTGCACGAATAGGTCACACGACAGGGGAGGTACCTCGCTTCCAACAGCTCATCAGCATAAAAGACCATGCTGTGTTTCGTAACGGTGAGTGTAGAGAACCGGGGACCCTTTTCTCTGGAAACGAAGAATTCCATCTTAGTCCTCAAGGGTGATGACGTATCTTCATTTTGATTCTTAATCAATGATAGATATAAATGTATATATGCCCATTTATAAAACACTGGAACCACTTACCATCAGTTGGACTGATAAGATAAGATAAGATAAGATAAGATGATTTATTTGTTAGAATATGGTACATTTAAGTTGTTACAGAATAATTGAGATCCTAAATATTCTGCAGTTTCCTGCGTACAAATATTTTCAGACAGATTATGTTAGAATTTAAGAGAATACCAAGACATTATTATAGAATTATTACAGAATATAAATATACTTACAGCTATACTTAAGGAAACTAAGTAGCATCTATATAAAAACAAAAATGTCAATCAATTCATAATATTTTTTAGTTAAAACATATCAATAAATTAAGTCGAGATTAATTTCAATAATTACAATTCAAGTCAAATTTATCATTTAAGAAGTCATTTATAGAGTAATAACATTTATTTAAAAGAAATTGGTATAATTTACGTTTAAAGATTCCTATGTTCATTTTTTTGAAACAAACAGGCAATTTGTTGTAAACATGTATTGCCATGCAATATACATTTTTTGAGTAAAGTTGTATTCTTTGCTTTGGTACTAACAACTTATGTATGTTTCTATTAGTCCTAATTATAACGTCGTTTTGTTTTTCAAATAAATTTATATTTTTGTGAACAAAGACACAAATTTCGTAAATATATAATGCAGGAAGTGGCAATATTTTATATTTGCGAAAAAGAGGAATGCAACTATCTAATTGATGTGCTCCACACATTGACCTTATACATTTTTTCTGCCCGCGAAAAGCTCTAATTAAATCGACAGAATTACCCCAAATTATTAAGCCGTAACGTAGGATCGAAGAAACATATCCATGATAGGCAGAAAGTGATGCGTCTATGTTAGCCACTCGACTTAAACAATATAGAACAAAGACAAATTTATCCAATTTTCTACATAGTGTAACGAACCCCCCCATCTTTTTTCTTTTCTACTATATATCCCACTTATAATTGTATTTCTTTAGAATCTATATCTGTAAGATATATAAATATATCTAATTTACGTGACCAGTATAACTTGATCTTTCTAAAGGTTTAAATATAGGCCGTTTAATAAATTTATGGCGTGATCGTCTTAGTTAGGACCCTTTTTTACGTTGTGTTTGTATAGTAACTTAGTTCTTTTAGGTGTATCTTGGAAGAATGAATATTCACGAGAGCAATCGAAAGCTGTTGGTAGAGTTTTATAAGCTAAAGAACCCCGTTCACGAAGACAGAGCTCAAAAAGGTTAAGAACAATAAATTGTCCCTATTCCACTTGTATCTGGTTCACAACAGTCAATTCCTTATTAATTAATCCCTTCCCGCTTGGAAAAGGCTCACAATATTTATATCAAATACCAGTTACAAGGGCTTCGCTCTCCCACATTTTAAAAAAAATGTGGAGGAGGTACACGGCCCCACACACGCCGCGCACGGTGAGCGCCAACCATTTTAATGCGCTCCCCCCGAAGGGTACGCAAAGTTGGGAACTGGACCGTAGTCCACAGCAAAATAACTGGCGAACCAGTAAAAGAGGACTTGGCCCCTTGACAGTGCGTAAGCACAAACATCGACCGAAGTCGCGCATGTCAATGCGTGTAAACGCCATACAGAATACGATCAAATCCAGCCACAGTGAAATGTACGTCACACGGGTTAGGCAACAATCGGCACACTGACCATAAAAAGCCCTCCGTGAGCGCCACCACCTGCCAGACCGCCGTTTCTGCAGACGTGATGTAAGTGTAAGGCATCACCACCAATTGCATGGTCAGCACGGCCAATTGGCCGCAGAGCGTGTCATGAGTCTACCGCTCACCTCAAGGGAATGGGGTCCCACGTTGCGCGACTTTCGGCCGCAGCCTTGAGAGCCTCCTCAGATTCTCCCTCCAGCTACCACCCGCATGAGGTCGACACATATGCTCCACCAACCAATACAATGGCAGATATAGCCAATAGGCAGTTATAAGATAATATTAATAATTCGCCATCAGAAAGGGTTTGTGTCACTGACGTTGAGTATATGCATTTTTCGATCATGTTTGTCTCACCCACCAACAAGCTGCCTTCAATCTCTCAAAGGTGGGAACTTATTAGAGATATATTATTAAGTTGTTATATAAAACATCATGGAGGGCAGACAGTCTGCAGCCCCGCAATAAAGGGACCCGACTTGGGCAAAGCTACTTAGGTTGTGAGTCAAACCAAGACGCAGAGAGCGCCATTGAGAATAGCGACCCGCCAAACAACCATCGTAGAGACGCAATGCTACAGAATGCAACAAGCATCAATACGACTATCGTCGGGCTTACACCATCCCAAGGTCCCCCATACAGTCCCAGCAGACATCACCACCCGCATACCTCCATCGACCAGAACCACAAGATGCATCGAATCAGGTGCAGCACACCCGCAGATCCATCACAAGACACAATACTGCAAGTAGCAGTAAGCATCAATGCAACTATCATACGGATGGCGCCCCCTCACAACACACCCACATGATCCCTATCGACTTTGGTAACAAAATTTGATAATGTTGTTAACTAAAACTACCACCAACGTATCATAGTAGTACGGCACTAAGACGTCAGTAGCCAATACTCCACGTATCATAGCGCTATTGCACTAAGACATGAAGTTGAGTATGCTTGCTGCACTTAAAAGTACTACTAAACACACTCACCCTAATCCGAAAGATAGCCGACGTATCATAACGCTATGCGCTAAGACGCCGCCCACAACCGGTAGGGGTGTGCGATGTCCACGGGCAAGTCGTATTGCTACAACAAACCCGCTTACCACCGGCACTAAGATGATATGTCTAGGACACATCGGTTAGTGAGTCCAAGTTTACCTCGGTCTCAGAGGCTGCGAAGCAACCTACACGCCACTATAATAATCCTTTTTAAGTCCCATTGCTTTCAATATAATGCTTTTACATATTTGAGACCTTCCACATATTTGCTTTATTTCATAGACCATACTACTGTATGTCTTATTCATATGGGACTTCAAGTCATAACTCTGCTATCATAATGCTTATGCATCATAGAGACCTTCTATATTAATGCTTTGGTTCGTCAGACCTTACTATGTTAAGTCCCTAATATAGGACTAGTCATTGTGCAACCTTAGTACTAGCAGTCGGTCAGCCGACCACCCCATATATATGTACAACCTTGGGTATGTGTCTCCGACAACGCCCCAATATAAGGGTACATTACAAGAACACGTTCATTAACTTAGAAATTTTCCAATTATTACACGAACTCCTTCATCAACTTAGAAAATTTTAATCCATTTTTTCTATTATATTACAAATGTTATTTATCTTTGTTATTGCAATATAATCGCCTTGTATTTATATGATTTGATATATTTTGAACATTTTAAGCAGGTTTTTAATAAATTTAGAGATTTTTTGAGACATTTTATGCGTTTACTAATATATATAATATTCAATATTCCAAATGGATATTTTTGAACTCTATGCTTATTTTTTGCATTTTATTGTTTAAATTATAATTTCTATGACATTTTTAAATGTCTGTATAATGAATTTAATTATTATTTATTAATAATAATTATGAGGCGTCACAATCCACCCCCAAATTTTATGTTAATGATCCACATAGTGGAGTCGTTAATATAAAATTTAATATTTTGAGAGCATATACACTACACTCAAATAATTATTTATATATCTGTTCTTTCCTCTTTTAATCTGTTACAATACGGCATATGTTATCAAATCCCCCTACCCCAGAGAATGGCCGCCACCAACACCCCTTCAACCACAATTATCACATTGTGATAACACCATAATTCAAGTTATTGTATGTCGTGTTGTTAATAAAGTTTGCAGTCAATTGTCGATTTCTTATTTTATTAATTTATCTTTAAATCTTTGTAACATTATTTCGATAGTGTCACACTTTATGTGCATACAATCCAGTTGGATATTTGTTGAGGTCAGTTCGATACCACATAGGATAAATGTGTTTGAGCCATTCGCCCTGACCCAACTCCCATATTTACTTAATAAAAATGATTACAAAATTATCTTACGATCTATATTTACAACTCTTCATTATGTATTAATAACGTTCTTCTATCATATAACAAATCTCTTGCTCATAACTTTAATAATTTTAGACCTTTAACTTAAACAATTATTTCCATGGGCCACCCACAAAACCCTTTTATGTTACAATATTTATTTAATTACTCTAATTTATACAAAAAGAAATTATTATTTAAAATATTTTAATAAGTGAATAGCATTGAAAATTCCTCTAATTTCGTTTGTCTCTGGATTTGCTAAGGTATATACATTGTCAAATGGTACGGCTGCTATTACATAAGGTCCTTCATATGCCAAATTGAACTTACTCATAACTTTATTATCAGCGTCTGATCTACTAGATCTTGAAATTTTTACTAAGTCACCAATATTATATTTTATTAATCTATTTCGCTTATCAAATTTTGTGTTTCTTATTCGACTTGCCTCTTTTAAATTTTTACGCACTTGTTGTCTAATTTGTCCGACATTATGTTTGTCTTTACTTTTGGAAATTACTTTGTCAAAAGACATCTCATTAGACTCACCATAAAGAATCTCACAAGGCGTGAAGCCTGTACTATTGTGATAAGAATTATTATACAATTCTTCTAATTTCGGCAATATTAATGCCCAATCTTTGTGGTTAGTATGACAAAGCGTCCTAAATAATCTGCTCAACTCTTTATTTACTCGCTCTGTTGTATTTGGTCTAGGATTTCTAACTGTGGTATATATTGGCTTTATATTTAATTCACTCATTGATTGTTTCCAGTGATTACTTACGACCTGTTTTCCATTATCTGTCATTATTGCCTTGGGCTTTATAATCTCAACAAAATGCTTTACTTTTGTTACAACAGACTTTGCTGTTGACTGTTTTAAAGGATATAATTTGATAAATTTACTGAATGAATCTTGAATGACAAATATGAAAGTGTACCCAAAGGTACCTGATACAAGCGGTCCATATAAGTCTGCCATGACTATATCGCCAATGTTTTCTGTTATTATAGATTTGCAGGGACCCACATATGTTATATTGCTTTTCTTAGATAACTGACATAAATGACAAGCCCTTAATTGGTTTTTAATATCTTTTGTTAAACCTTTCCAAAAGAATCTGTCTCTCACATATTTAATTACCTTATAGGGTCCTTGATGACCCATTTCGACATGCACTTGATTTATAATATCTTGTCTCAATGCTTTAGGTAAATATATTACTTCTTGTAAATTCGTTTTGTAATATAATACATCATTTTTCAAACTATATCTTTTAAATTTATTGTTTTGTTTTATTATGGAAGTATTTAATGTCTTTAACTTTTCAATAATAGCCAACGACTCTGAATCTTGTAATTGATATACTGTTAAGGATTTTAATTTTTCTATCAACTCAATATTCGGTTCGCTCTCTGTGTAAGCAATTTCTAAACTATTATTTTTATCCTCTTGTATTAAATCGCCATCAGGAGGATAACGTGATAGCACATCAGCAACAATATTACGTCTACCCGATATATGCTGTACTTCATAATTAAATTGTTCTATATACAAAATCCATCAGGTTACTCTACCATTGAATAACTTCATATTATTAATAAACAATAATGCTTTATGATCAGTTAGTATTATTACTTTACTGCCCCGCAAATATGTTTCAAATTTCTTTAGGCAGCTTATTACAGCATAAAACTCTTGTTCAGTAACAGACCAATTTAATTCGGGGCCTTTTAAGGCTTTACTATAATAGCCTAAAATTCTCATTTCATTATTATCATCTATCTGATATAGTACTCCGGCCATACCCACACCGGAATAATCTGTTTGTAAATAATACGGCTTATTAAAGTCTAGATGATGCAATTGTATTGTATTAATAAATTGTTGTTTTATAAAATCAAATGCCTTCTGTTCTTTACCGCTCCATTGGAACTTTCGTCCCTTTTTAAGTAAATCACAGAGCGGTATTATGCTCTCGCTGTAATTTGGTATAAACCTTCTATAAAAATTGCATAGACCTAAAAAGGCCCTTAATTGTTTAATCTTTTTAGGTGCTGGAAACTCTTGGATCGCTCGAATCTTATCGGGATCTGTCTTTATGCCTTCTGTTGAAATTATAAAACCCAGCATTTTAATTTCTTTACAAATAAATTCACATTTCTGCAAGTTACACGTTAAGCCAGCTTTGTTCAATTTACTTAAAACAATATCAATGTGCTCCAAATGTTTATCTAACGTTCCTGTTGTAATAATGGCTAGATCATCTAAATAGTTCACACAAAATTCTTGGACTTCTGGTCCTAATATTAAATTCATGGCTCTGCTAAAGCTTCCTACTGATGTTTTTAATCCTTGCGGTAAAACATTATATACATATGACTTTCCATTGAATGTGAATCCAGTATATTTTCTACCATCTTTATTTATCGGAATTTGAAAATATGCATTATTTAAGTCAATGGTAGTGATATAATTCGCTCCGTGAAATGAATTCAAAACATCTAATTGTATAGGTGCTTTCTCTGTTTCTGCAACCATTTTCTTATTTATGCTTCTGGCATCAAGCAGTACTCTAATTCAGCCGTCTTTTTTGTGAATATCAATGGACTACTGTAAGGCGTTGATGTCCTTGTGATGATACCAGCTTGTTCCATTTCATTTAACTTTTCTTCCATTTTCGCTCTATATGCATATGGAATGGGATAGGACCTAGTAACTATAGGTTCATCATAGATCATTTCAATTTTATGCTCATAGCAATTGGCTCTTCCCAATTTGCTCGAAAACATATTCTTATGCTTTTCCAAAACCTTACTAAGTTTTGCCCTTACAGAGACCTTCAATGTAGATCCTATTTTTATATTTATTAAGGGATCAACGGTACATTGTTTGATGCAGTTATTATGTAATACAGATTTATTATTATATTTGAAAGGTATAAAGTAGTCTTTGTTTTTCACTTTAAATTCTATTCCAACAGTAGTATTTCTCAAATCAATCAATATTTTATTTCTCTTGAGCCAGTCAAAGCCTAATATTAAAGGTCTTATTAAATTACCTACAATTAAAGTTTGTGTTTCAAAGACTACTTCATCTATCTTTATAGGCAATATGATTATCTGTTGTATTTTTGTGCTGCGCTGCCCAACAGCACCTTTTATTTGCATTGCTTTAACTGGCATTATTGATATTTTACGATTATTATCTTTAATTTGTAAATATAAACTTTCTGAAATGCATGTAACATCGCTCCCAGTGTCGAGGAGCGCGTCTATTTCTTTGTCAAATATTGAAACTTTAATTTCAGATCTCATATTCCCTATAAATTCCCTTTGATATTTATCTTCGTCTTCCTCGAAGACGGTTTGCACGAATAACTCCGTTATGGGCAAGTCCGACCTGGCTTTTAAGGTGTTTAATATGCTATTTACATTGTCGTTATAACCAAGGCCTTCTCTGTTAAAATTTGCTTTTAAAGTAATAGGTTTTCGCAACCCTCTATTGTTTTTACCCAATGTTTGACCAGGTCGCCAACCCAGTTTTAATAACATGTTTAATGCTTTGTTCCCTTTTACATTGTAAGGGGTCGAATCGGGAACTAATTCGACCTCTACAGCTCTAAATTTGGCCCAGGGGCCGTAACATCAGGTTGGTCATTAGTGAAATGTATTTCATGTACTTCATTAACCTTCTTTTTTCCCTCTTCGGGATTACGCCATGTTTTGTATGATCGTTGTATTTCTTTATGTTTTTGCTCCGTATTATTATTAAACTTCCTCCTTTTCTCATTATAGTAAGGTTCACGACCTTCATCTTGTTTGTCGATGTCATCTAAGTTTCTTAAGAAATCTGTCGTGTCTATTATTGTCTCAATTTTAGCTATTCTCCATAATTGCTGCACAGTTTTAGGATAATGTCTGATGACATCAGTTACTAATTGTTTTTCAGGTATCGGATATGATAATGTTTGTGCCTTCTCAACCACATAAAGAAAATAACTAACCATGGTGGGGTGTGTACTTCTATTCCATTTATTTTCCACAAGGAATCTCTTTACTTTATTTTGTTCTTCTTCACCCTAAAACACTCTTAGGAAGTCAGCTTTAAAATCATCAAAAGTTGTCCAACGCAAATTATTAATGCGAGCCCAATACTTGGCTTCACCTACTAAGCACTCTTGTGCTATCGAAATTTCGAGACCATTAGATGGAACTTTCTTTAAATAATTGGTGAGATCTTCCAAAAATGATACTGGATGAGTATTTCCATTTCCAAATTTCGGCTTTTCTATTGTTACATTATGTACATTATATACAATATTTTGTCTAGGATCATTTACATGAGAGGTGCTCGCCCCGGACACCTCTCCTTGATTTATTTTAATTTGGTAATCTTTCGTTTGGTTAATAAATTTTTCCTCAAGATCCTTTATTTTAACCTCAAAGGTTTTCACTGCATTCTTAATTAATTTCTGAAGCATTTTCATCTCATCTTTAGGCTTAGCCTTAATTGAGGTTGATTTTTTCTTATTTTTAGCCATTTTTAATTTTTATTTCCACTTGTTTTTTGTTTTTTTTACACTTTTTGTGTCCTTCACTTACTTGAGTTTTTCCTCTTATTTCACTTTATAATATATAGTATTGCAGTTTTTTT
Organism: Parnassius mnemosyne; assembly: GCA_963668995.1. Taxonomy (NCBI): domain Eukaryota; kingdom Metazoa; phylum Arthropoda; class Insecta; order Lepidoptera; family Papilionidae; genus Parnassius; species Parnassius mnemosyne. The sequence goes on from CAVLGL010000086.1 coordinate 28,590,473, forward strand.
TTTTTTTTTTTTTTACACCTGTTGTGTCCTTCACTTAGTTTAATTGAGTCTTTCCACTTATTTCACTTTTTATTATTTCGCTCCGTTATGCACACACCTCCTCCTTACTATGTTACTCAATTTTAATATTTAAGCCCCACCCCCAGACTCTCAACCACCCCCAGCAAACACCACTCTCCAAGACACCTCTCCATTTCACGGACAACAAATTGTAGGCATATAGCCTACAATTTGTTGTCCGTGAAATGGAGAGGTGTCTTGGAGAGCCTCATAATTTTATATTACCGGCCTCCTATTTAAAATTTAACCTCTATCCTGGTCACGGCACCAAATTGTAACGAATAAATATATCTAATTTACGTGACCAGTATAACTTGATCTTTCTAAAGGTTTAAATATAGGCCGTATAATAAATTTATGGCGTGATCGTCTTAGTTAGGACCCTTTTTTACGTTGTGTTTGTATAGTAACTTAGTTCTTTTAGGTGTATCTTGGAAGAATGAATATTCACGAGAGCAATCGAAAGCTGTTGGTAGAGTTTTATAAGCTAAAGAACCCCGTTCACGAAGACAGAGCTCAAAAAGGTTAAGAACAATAAATTGTCCCTATTCCACTTGTATCTGGTTCACAACAGTCAATTCCTTATTAATTAATCCCTTCCCGCTTGGAAAAGGCTCACAATATTTATATCAAATACCAGTTACAAGGGCTTCGCTCTCCCACATTTTAAAAAAAATGTGGAGGAGGTACACGGCCCCACACACGCCGCGCACGGTGAGCGCCAACCATTTTAATGCGCTCCCCCGAAGGGTACGCAAAGTTGGGAACTGGACCGTAGTCCACAGCAAAATAACTGGCGAACCAGTAAAAGAGGACTTGGCCCCTTGACAGTGCGTAAGCACAAACATCGACCGAAGTCGCGCATTCCAATGCGTGTAAACGCCATACAGAATACGATCAAATCCAGCCACAGTGAAATGTACGTCACACGGGTTAGGCAACAATCGGCACACTGACCATAAAAAGTCCTCCGTGAGCGCCACCACCTGCCAGACCGCCGTTTCTGCAGACGTGATGTAAGTGTAAGGCATCACCACCAATTGCATGGTCAGCACGGCCAATTGGCCGCAGAGCGTGTCATGAGTCTACCGCTCACCTCAAGGGAATGGGGTCCCACGTTGCGCGACTTTCGGCCGCAGCCTTGAGAGTCTCCTCAGATTCTCCCTCCAGCTACCACCCGCATGAGGTCGACACATATGCTCCACCAACCAATACAATGGCAGATATAGCCAATAGGCAGTTATAAGATAATATTAATAATTCGCCATCAGAAAGGGTTTGTGTCACTGACGTTGAGTATATGCATTTTTCGATCATGTTTGTCTCAGCCACCAACAAGTTGCCTTCAATCTCTCAAAGGTGGGAACTTTATAGAGATATATTATTAAGTTGTTATATAAAACATCATGGAGGGCAGACAGTCTGCAGCCCCGCAATGAAGGGACCCGACTTGGGCAAAGCTACTTAGGTTGTGAGTCAAACCAAGACGCAGAGAGCGCCATTGAGAATAGCGACCCGCCAAACAACCATCGTAGAGACGCAATGCTACAGAATGCAACAAGCATCAATACGACTATCGTCGGGCTTACACCATCCCAAGGTCCCCCATACAGTCCCAGCAGACATCACCACCCGCATACCTCCATCGACCAGAACCACAAGATGCATCGAATCAGGTGCAGCACACCCGCAGATCCATCACAAGACACAATACTGCAAGTAGCAGTAAGCATCAATGCAACTATCATACGGATGGCGCCCCCTCACAACACACCCACATGATCCCTATCGACTTTGGTAACAAAATTTGATAATGTTGTTAACTAAAACTACCACCAACGTATCATAGTAGTACGGCACTAAGACGTCAGTAGCCAATACTCCACGTATCATAGCGCTATTGCACTAAGACATGAAGTTGAGTATGCTTGCTGCACTTAAAAGTACTACTAAACACACTCACCCTAATCCGAAAGATAGCCGACGTATCATAACGCTATGCGCTAAGACGCCGCCCACAACCGGTAGGGGTGTGCGATGTCCACGGGCAAGTCGTATTGCTACAACAAACCCGCTTACCACCGGCACTAAGATGATATGTCTAGGACACATCGGTTAGTAAGTCCAAGTTTACCTCGGTCTCAGAGGCTGCGAAGCAACCTACACGCCACTATAATAATCCTTTTTAAGTCCCATTTCTTTCAATATAATGCTTTTACATATTTGAGACCTTCCACATATTTGCTTTATTTCATAGACCATACTACTGTATGTCTTATTCATATGGGACTTCAAGTCATAACTCTGCTATCATAATGCTTATGCATCATAGAGACCTTCTATATTAATGCTTTGGTTCGTCAGACCTTACTATGTTAAGTCCCTAATATAGGACTAGTCATTGTGCAACCTTAGTACTAGCAGTCGGTCAGCCGACCACCCCATATATATGTACAACCTTGGGTATGTGTCTCCGACAACGCCCCAATATAAGGGAACATTACAAGAACACGTTCATTAACTTAGAAATTTTCCAATTATTACACGAACACCTTCATCAACTTAGAAAATTTTAATCCATTTTTTCTATTATATTACAAATGTTATTTATCTTTGTTATTGCAATATACTCGCCTTGTATTTATATGATTTGATATATTTTAAACATTTTAAGCAGGTTTTAAATAAATTTAGAGATTTTTTGAGACATTTTATGCGTTTACTAATATATATAATATTCAATATTCCAAATGGATATTTTTGAACTCTATGCTTATTATTTGCATTTTATTGTTTAAATTATAATTTCTATGACATTTTTAAATGTCTGTATAGTGAATTTAATTATTATTTATTAATAATAATTATGAGGCGTCACAATAGGTTATCAATATGTGTCTTCCAATTACAGAATTTGTCTATTGTTATACGTAAAAAGTTTGTATGGTCAACTTCTTCGATGACGTTTTTCCCATATTCGATTTTAAGTGGTGCTTGTTTGCTATTATATGTCTGAAATCTTATCATTTTGGTTTTACCGATGTTAACTTGTAAATTATTATGCCTTAACCAATCTATTATTTTTTCTAGACTTTTTACTATTTATTTCGTATTCGGAGTCAAAAGTCTTATTATTATTTTCAATATTAATGGTAATGTCATCAGCATACAGCACACATTTGTGTGTAGTTATATTGGAAAGATCGTTTATGTATATTATGAATAATAATGGTCCTAGTATACTTCCTTGCGGCACTCCGAAATTATTTTCGCGATATGGTGATCTAAAAATTTTTTTACGATTTCCAGAGTAGCTTGATATCTAAACACACTGTTTCCGTTGACTTAAATAGTCTTGAATTAATTTTAGTGCATTACCTCTTACACCATATTTGTTGAGTTTGTGTAACAATAATTCGTGGTTAACAAAGTCAAATGCCTTTGACATATCGATGAAAATGGATGTTATAGGTATTTTGTTGTTTAGGCTGGTTGTTATAAGTTTTACTAAGTTAAAACATGCTAAAGTCGTTGACTTGTGTTTTGTAAACCCATATTGCTCTGGTTTTAATATTTCATGTTTGGTAAAGAAGTTATAAATTCTGGTATGTATGGCCTTTTCAAATACTTTAGACAAAACAGGTATAAGTGTTATAGGACGATAATTGTTAATATCACTTTTAACGCCTTTCTTGTATAGTGGTTTAATGATAGAAAATTTTAGTCTGGTTGGGAATATGCCTTGAACAAAAGCTAAATTAATAATATGGGTCAGTGGGAAAGATAAATATTTAGAGCATTGTTTTAAGACTTTAGTACTAATATCATCGTAACCTGTAGAATTTGTATTATTTAAGGAATTAATTATTTTTATAATGTCAGTGTTATTTATAGGAACTAGATAAATAGATTTGGGATAAAATGTCAATTTAGATGCATAGTCATTATTGGTTGTTATTGTATTTGATGTTTTAATGTCATTAGTTAAATTTATAAAGTAATTGTTAAACACATCCGCTATTTTATGTGACTGATAATATGTATTGTCAGTAGTAGTCATTGTAGTTATGTCATTACTAACTGCCACATCATTATTAACGTTTTTTATTATTCGCCAAGCTGCCTTACTTTTGTTGTTAGAATTAAGTAGGTAGCGTGTATTGTCAAGTTTCTGAGCTTGCTGTATGCATTTCCTTAAAATGTTTGTATATTTGTAATATATTTTCTTATTTCTTTTCTTGTTTGCTGTTGAAAGACGGTATTTCAAATATAAACGTCTTTTATTAATGCTACATTTTTTAATACCCCTTGTAATCCATTTGTTTTTAATAGGTTTGTTTGTTATTTTTACAATTATTTTAGGGAAACACAAATTATAAAATAAGGTCAGAGTATCATGAAAGTAGTTGAAAGCCAAGTTAGTATCCTCGGCTTCATATACGTCAGCAAATGATAGGGCTGAAATATAGGACACAAATTTATTCACGTTTTCATCACTAAGGTCTCTTTTTTCCTCAAACCAAATCGATTTCCTAATAATACTTACATTTATATTTGCCGGAAAAGTTATTGTTTGGCAAGTTTCATGATCAGATAGCGCTAAATAGTGAATATTTGGTTGTACATTAGGAAGATTACTGGCAATCAAATCAATACAAGACATTTTTCTGGTTGGCTTACAAATGTGGTTATTAAAGTTATGATTGTATAATATGGAATTAAGTTTTTTAGAATTACTATCATTTTTCAAAATATTTGTATTCCAATCTCCACAAACTATAATTCTTTTATTTTTTTTCTTAGTAAGTTTATTTAAAAGTTGATTAAAATTTTCAAAAAATAATTCTATATTAGAATTTGGAATCCGATATATACATACAACGCAAATGCCTAACTGTAACTATCTCAATAGCACAAAATTCAAATGTATAGAGTAGCGGGTTGGGTAGGTTTTTTATGGGTTGATAATCTAATTCTTTCCTAACCAATATGCACGTGCCACCTCTACGCTGATTTGGCCTTGAAAAAGCCGTTGCTAATTTGTAATTTTTAAGCATTAAATTAGACTCTGTACCCTGTTTCATAAAAGTTTCACTAATGCATATTATATCGATACTAATATTTTTATTTTCAAACTCAAGAATTGCAAGTTCAAGTAAATCCTTTTTATGTAAAATTCCAGCAATTTTTTGATGTAGTAAGGTGTAATTTCTTACATTATCGAAAAAAGGTTGAATCATTACCGTTATTCATTGGATTTTGCTTATACTCTACTTTACTTTTATCTATCTGTCTATAAAAATAATATGGGATAGTTCCTTTTATTTCGCTTAGTTCTTTCATGTTCAGTTTATTTACTCCAGTACTACCAGTTGCTATGCCAGCACACTTTGATCTAAGTAACGATCGAACAAGTTTTTCGTAATTAAAATTATCAATTTCTATATTTAATTTAGAACACAAGAAATGTTTCGGTATCGAACGCGAGTTCCTATTTAAATTATTACTTATGTCAATAAAATAGCAGTTTGAAAAATTCTGAACAAATAGCTTAATTTCTCTATTCAACAACTTGACATTTAGAAAGTCATTATTAAATACGTTTACTACAAAAACTTTGTTCTTCTTCAATTTGCAGAGTGTAGAACAAAGTTCAGTCAGAAATACATAAGGATTTTTGTCATTGTTTCCTAAACCTAAAATTACAATGTCATCTATATTCAAGGTCTCTAATATATTATCAATACTGTTAAATATTTGCGCGCTGGATGCATTTGGTTTACATATTCCGGAAACTGAGTAAACATTGTTCCATTTGTTTTTAGATCTCTGCTTACACATTTCTTGAGCGAGTCCTCGTACTTGCTGATCTCCTAAGATTATGATTTTTGGTGTTGACGATGTATTATTAATTTGATTAAAATTTTTTCTTTCTTTTTCTTCATGTACACAGTTTGGAGGTTCTTTATCTCTGGTTACATTCTCAGTCCCATGATTCGTATCACTAGGATTTATATATGAAAGTTTTTTGCAAACAATTTCGGAAGCATGCAGGGGTGATATCCTAGGCGTCTTTGTTTGCAAATAAATTATTTTTTTGCTTAATGGGATAGGCGTTCGTTTTGCAATGGGTGTGCAAGTAATCTTGTCATCACTAGTGAGTTTTTTTAAACAGTTGATAGTTCTGTCTTTCTCTTGTAATTTTAATTCCATTAATTGAATCTGCGAATTTAATTCTGCAATTTCATTGTGCGCTGATTCTAATTCTGTTCTTACTGAGGATAATTGCAGATTCAATTCATCGACAGACGATTTATTTATGGCGTGTATTAAATATTCACTTTGACTTGTTACATCTAACAGAGTGGAATTTGTTAACGATTGACTTATTTGGAAGTTCTCAGGGTCGTCAGAGAAAGTTCTCTTTCGTCTTCTCATTGTAACGTTTTCCATAATTTTGGTCAAATTTATTGTATGTCAATTACCTAATAATTTTACAATGTATAAATACAAATAGTATAAAAATGTCTTAACAGAAAAAACGAACAAAACATATAGAAAATTAGATATATGACAAAATTAATATTCAAATTAAACAAATGTACAAGCAAAAACAATAAAAAGATTACTACAATATTTAAAAAAAGAAAAAACTAAAACTATGTCTAATCAAAAAGAAGAGAAAAAAAAAAAGAAGACTGGGTAGGTTTTGAACTCAGATTCCTTAATCCCACTCAGTACTTTTATATGTTTACACAATCCATCAAACCAATCTATCACATAGTCTTTTACTTAAAATAGCGTTCTCGTTATCAAGTCTTTCTTTACCGTACGTTGAAGTAATGAGTGTATTTGAAATCAATTTATAAACACCGCCGTTTTAAATTTTTCGTCAACACGACACTAATTATACACAGTTTCCACTTTTAGATTTTGTTTTCATTCACAGCTTTAGAAAATGTTAATAAAGTAATTAATGTTCGATAAGTTTGTAATTTATTTTTCTTTGAATTAGTTGTTTATACCCGCGTAGAATTTGAAAATGATAATTGAGATATCACTTATTTATAATGTAAAATAACACTCTCACTTCTTTTCTGTTACATTTACGTCGCACTGAATGAGTTAATTTTTAAATTAATGATCTAGAAGTATTTTTAAATCTTAAAAATATATGGAGGCGATACTGCAAATGCGAGCGCGCCCTCTGCCTTAGATATAACCCTGTGTGCTTGTCTGTTGCCCTTATACTATATTTTTATGAATGTTATAAATGTATCCGGTGGTTTGCAGTGTGCCCGCCGCTAGCTATTCGGATTAAACAGTGCCTGACCACATGTTCACTTCCTCTAATTTTCGAAGTCTTGTGCGTGCTTACAGCACTCATGACCACCCACAAAATTCATCCCGTGATCATAGGAGAGTGGGGCAATAGAGAGTGCTCTTGTACTTGCGCACACACTCGTGCACTATAATGCTGTCTTGCGCAGATGGCTAGTCTCTGTTAGTACAGAGCGCTGTGATCGAAATATCGGACTGGAAGTTATTATGTAAACATGCTAATCTTTTATATGTGATAGAGCCATGCTACAGCTATATTAGTAGTATAGTTGTAGCACGAATGGGTCGGCTTGACCAGGGAGGGACCACGCTCTCACAGAAAACGAGTGATGTACTCGCCATTGATGTTGATACCGTATCCTTTCCAGTTCAAAAGCTTGAAAACGTCTTCCAATGCAGCGGAGAAGAGTTTCGGGGATATGACGTCACCCTGTCTTACACCTCTCTGCAATTGGATAGGTTTCGTACTCTGGTTCTGTACTCGGATAGCCGTCGTAGCCCTACTGTACAAGCAATTCAACACTTCGATATACCGACAGTCAACTTGGCACCGCTGAAGGGACTGCAGCACCGCCCAAATTTCGACGGAATCAAAGGCTTTCTCATAGTCCACATACGCTAGACATAGTGGCAAATTGTACTCTTCGGACTTCTGTACAATTTGCCCAAGGGTATGTATGTGGTCTATGGTGCTAAAGCCCTTTCGGAAACCGGCTTGTTCGGGAGGCTGGAAGTCGTCAATTCTGCGCGCGAGACGATTCGTAATGACTCTCGAAAACAGCACGTAGACGCGGCTCAGAAGGGAAATCGGTCTGTAGTTCTTCAAGAGAGCGTTGTCACCTTTCTTGAAGAACAAGACCACCGCACTTCTGCTCCACGCCTCCGGTGTAATGCCACCATGGAGGACGGAATTAAAGAGCTTCTGAAGGACTTCAAGTACCGGTCTTTCACCCGCTTTCAGAAGCTCCGCTGTAATTCCATCCTCGCCTGGGGCCTTACCGTTTTTAAGGTGCTGGAGAGCCATTCTAATCTCGCTCAGACTGACGTCCGGGATATCTTCGGAATAGTGTCGGATGAGACTCGCTCTTGGATCGTTACTCACACTTGCGTGTGGCTCCAACGATGACGTGTACAGCTGCCCATAGAACCTCTCAATCTCACTCAAAATCTCAGGTGTCCCGGAAACGATGCTGCCACATTCTGTCTTCAGCTTTGACAGGTGGCTCTTTCTGGCAGACAGATCTCTGGCAAAGACTTTGGAGCCTTTGTTCCGCTCGATCGCTTCTTCAATACGAGCTGTATTAAAGTTGCGTAAGTCCCGCCGCATGCATTTGGAGATCTGTCTGTTTAGATGCCTGTATGCTGTCAAGTCTGTTGAAGAATGTAGCTTCATCTCCCGTCTAACAGCCATGAGATTAAGAGTGTGATCGGAGAGTTTTTGTGTTCTTCTGCGGCGGGTCTTGCAGAACTTAGCTCCGACCGCATGGACAGTTTCCACGAGCTTGTCATTCATATCGTCCACTTCATTGCAGTCTTCTAGGCACTGAAAACGGTTTTGTAACTCGAGCTGAAAGGTCTCGGGACTTTGGAACAGAGCACGAGGGGGACGGAGCGTTGACTTCATTAGACGAGACCTCTCCAACTTAACGTTTAGGTTCAGTGTGCCTCTAACCATTCGGTGATCGCTACCAGTTTTCACCCTCGCGATCACGGAGACATCACTGAACAGTTGTCGTCTGGTCGTCATAATGAAGTCAATCTCATTTTTTGTGGAACCGTCGGGGCTCGACCAGGTCCACTTCCTGTGGGGCCGCTTCTGGAAGAAAGAGTTCATCATAAAGAGTCCCTCTTTCTCCATGAAGTCGGCCAGCTGCTGGCCCCTTGGGTTCCGTTGCCCTTTTCCAAATTTCCCTACTTTCAGCTCACCGTTCTCTCTTGTGCCTAGTTTTGCATTGAAGTCTTCCATTAACACCGTATATTGGGTTTTGGAGGAACGCATGGCTCTAGAGATATCCTCATACATTTCCTCCACCTCCCCATCGGGGTGTGCCGAGGTTGGTGCGTAAACCTGTATGACCTTCAGCGAATACCGTTTGGTGATTCTGAGTATAAGGTACGCAACCCTCGTCGACACACTCCCGATCTTTACAACGTTGTTAACGAGAGACTTGTGGACGATAAATCCGACACCTCCTTGGGACAGATGGTCGCCCTCCCGGTGATAGAGCAAGTTGCCGGATTCGAGGATTACCGTGTCCTCCCCCTCTCTTCGGACTTCGGATAATCCTATAATATGCCAGCGCAACTTGTCTATCTTTTCTTCCAGCTCCACGATCTTCTCGTCAGTCCTCAGGGTGCGTGCGTTGTACGTTGCCAGGTCGAGTCGTCTAAGGTGGCAACCGAACCTCCACCGGAGATTCTTAGCACCCCCTGCCCCGCTGTTACCATGGTCGCCACCGTAGCCAGGAATAGCGGGGCCGCCGGAGACTGGGGGCCGTCTCTTTGTTACATTCATAGGGGGGTATTTGCCATAGTTGCCACGCTTGGCGAGCGGGTTGGCAACCGCAGTTTTTTTATTGTCTGGCTATTATCAGGAAGATGCTGCTGCCCATCTCCTGCCTGTTTCCCTTTGTCGCCTTTTACGACACCCACGGGAGGATATGGGGTAGTGGTATTCTTGACCGCCACTACACGGTTTTTTTACTTGTTTAGACCTAATTGAGTTTATTTGACATCAAACATAAGTTACAAATGGAAGGATACTTGTTTTTAGTAGGCAACTACGTGTTTTTTTACGCGTTTTCTTTGAAATTGAGAGAAAGTGGCTTTTTTATGAAGAGATTACAAACCTTTTGTACTATTTTTTGTTGTTTTAAAAATTTATTAGTTATATAAAAATCATTAATATAAGTAGGTACAGCTAAATCACCCTGGAAACCTTGGTTTTTATTAAATTAAATTTTCACCTAAAAATAACATTTGTAAATATCAAACAATGAAGAACCCTAATTTGAAAAAAAAATGTATATCATTCATTGATATTTACAAATGTTAAATATTATTTAATGTTATACAAATGTAAAAGTAAAGTCGATCTGAAAACGTCTAATTAGTAAGAATAGCAAAACAAGTATTTTCAAAAGTAAAAAAACGCCGGCGCTATACGGCGGCGGATTGACAAAAGACTATTTATTAGCGAACTTTTTTTATGCATGAACGGTTTCGAACTGTTTCAAGCAAAAATAAACCTTACAATTGTACAAGAGCACATGGTACTTCGTAGGTCTATTCGGCCATATGATAGTAATAAGACGGCCGTTCAACCATTTTAAGCAAAATTAAACAATAAGACAAACGCATTGTTTTTTTTAACAGAAGACTTGTTTTCCAGAAATTTATTTACAACTTGAGTTTGTGAGCGATCGCAATGAGTGCTATTATTTGTTATTTATTAGACAATTTTTCCTTAACATGATTTAAAACCCACAAAGTAAAAATAGTACCATGTACACGTTAAGAAAAGGTTGTCAACCCCTAAAAATTTCAAATTTTCAAAATATCCAGAAACTAAGCTGCATGCATGAACTATTCGCAAAATAATGAATATTTTGTTCTAAATAAATTTTCCAAAAAAGCAATTTGAGCGAGTTATAACGATTAAAAAAAAGACACGCCTGGCGTGTCACCCGCACTGAACCGGTTAATTGAAAGTTGGACAAAATGGCGCAATAGTTATATTATATATTGCAAAGCCTGCGAGATTGATAAGAAAAATTTATCTATCCAACTAAATATATTATTACATGTGCTTGGGGAACAGTGTCGAGACATTTTAGACCAGTCTTCGGAAAAATACGTAACAGCTGAGGGTGTCTCAACAATATTAGACCGATATTTTAAAACGACAAGAAACGTTACGGTTGAGCGGCATAAGTTTTTCACACGAGATCAAAAACAAAATGAAACAATCGATCAATATGTATTTGAGTTGCGAAAATTGTCCCAAACATGCGAATTTGGTGAATTATGTGATAGTCTAATAAAGGATGGACTGATCTGTGGTGTGACTAGTGCGAGTATTCGAGAAAGATTGTTAAGGGAGGACAATTTAACATTAAAATCTGCATTGCTCATCTGTCGTGCGGCAATAATTTCGAAGGTCTACTCGGAAAATATAAGACGTGAAGAGTCAAGTTACGAGGTCAGAAATTTGAATAGACATAGAGAGGACATACGGGCCATACATAAAGTTTCAAACTCGTCATGGGATAAACAAAGGAATGAAACGTGTCATGATCGGGATCGGGGCAACAGAGGCGCAGTGCGCGGAGCCAGCGCGAGCGGGGCCTCTGACGGGGCGCGGCACACGCTGCCGGCGCGGGCACTTGCCGGAGCGGCTGGCGAAGTGGACCAGCGCCACCACACCGTCAAGGATTTGCACATAAAAATAACCCGTTAAACGACAACAAGTGCATTAACTGCGGGAATGTACACAAGAAATACGAGTGTCCTGCGTTTGGCAAACGGTGCATGCGCTGTTCAAAGATGAATCATTTTGCACGAGTGTGTGGTTTATATTATATAGATCTAGAATCGGATGAGCAGGTAATAAACTTATTAGAAAGCCGTATTGATTGGAATGTAAATTTAATAATTAATCATGTACAAATATGTTTTAAAATTGATACCGGGGCGGATGTTAATGTATTGCCTATAAAATTTTTATCGAGTATAGTTCTGTGAGTATAGGGATCACAAAACAAGATTTATTGAAAAGTAGTACAAAACTTAATGGTTATTCGGGAGGCTACATACACGTTGTTGGTAAAATAAATTTACGGGTCAGTTATAAAAATGATTTGTACATTTTGGAATTTATTGTAGTTGACGTAGACTCTATTCCTATACTAGGAAGGTACGCATGTATAGAATTGGATGTGATGAGGCGTGTCATGTCTGTGCAAGAAAGTAAAAATAATGAACCGTTATTTATTAAAGATTATGAGGACGTATTTATGGGCTTAGGATGTTTACCGGGTAAATATACGATACGCTTAAAGCAGAATAGTGTACCCGTAGTGCATGTTCCACGGAAGCTACCATTCGCAATTAGGGATGAGGTTATAAAGAAATTGCACACAAAACTTGTCACAGCAAATCATTTCTAGGGTTGAGGGCCCATCTGACTGGGTCAATAGCATAACTATAGTTAAAAATTCCAACGGTGATTTACAAATTTGTTTAGACCCTAAAGAATTAAACAATGCCATTCGGAGGGAACAGTTTAGGCTTCCAACTCTCGATGAAATTGTCTCAAAACTATCAGGAGCAAAAATATTTAGTACACTAGATGCTTCATCAGGATTCTGGTAGGTACAGTTAGATGACACTAGTGATTATTGTACGTTCAATACTCCTTTCGTCGGTACAAATTTTTGCGAATGCCATATGGAATCTGCTCGGCTTCAGAAGTGTTTCACAAAAAAATACATGAAAATTTTGATGATATTGAATGAGTATGTATGTATATTGATGATTTATTGGTTTTTGGTTCCAACAAAGAGGAGCATGACAGGAGACTTATAAAAGTTCTAGAACGATGTAGAAAAATTAATCTAAAATTGAACAAAAGCAAATGCCGGTTTGGTTTAAAGGAAATAAAATATTTAGGTCATAAAATAACTGAAGACGGATTATATCCCGACGACTCTCATATATCAGCAATACTTAATATGCCAAAACCTCAAAATAAGAAGGACATTGAAAGGTTATTAGGTCTTGTTACTTATATAGGTACGTTTGTTCCAAACTTATCAAACAGAACACTCTTATTTAGAGAACTTTTACAAAAAGACACCGAGTGGCATTGGAATGAAAATCATGAAAAATGTTTAAAAGAACTGAAACCTTGTTTGTCCAGCACTCCTGTATTACAGTATTATAACTTAAGTATTCCTGTGACTATATCGGTGGATGCCAGTAAAAGTTTTTTGGGCGCGTGCTTAATGCAAAATGGTGTACCTGTATGCTACGCGTCAAAAGCGTTAACTAAAGCTGAACAAAGATACGCACAAATAGAAAAAGAGTTGTACGCTTGTGTATTTGCTTGCGAGAGATTTCACGCTTATATTTACGTTAGAACAGATATTACGACCATAAACCTCTGGTTAGCATTATTAAAAATCCCATTGTCGATTCACCTGCACACTTGCAACGAATGTTGTTAAGATTACAGCGTTATACGTTCTAACTAATATATAAAGCGGGCAAACACTTGTAAATAGCCGATGCGTTATCACGTGCGTACGAACCAACTGCAATGAGCGCGCTGCATTCAAGCGCCGACTCGCTACATGATGAGGTGTGCGCGGTACAACGACAAGTCGTCTCACGAGTCACTGACGACATTACAGACGTTCAGTTCAGGCAACTCCAAAAATACACGGAAACTGATAACGAGTTAATAAAATTAAAAAAGTACGTGCTAAAGGGCTGGCCAAGTGTCAATGGAGAAGTGGACGACATAGTCAAGCCGTATTGGAACTATAAAGAGAATTTATCTTTTGCGCATGAATTAGTTTGGAAAAATCAGAGAATTATTATTCCTAAAATATTAAGACAAGAATTTTTGAACAAACTTCATATAGGCCACATGGGTATCAAGAAATGTAAACTAAGAGCAAGAGAAATTTTATATTGGCCGGGGCTAAGTAATGTCTTAAAAAATATGGTGTCAAATTCTCAAATATGCTTATCATTTAGACGAAATAATCAAAAGGAAGAACTACAATGTCACAAAATACCGTATAGATCGTGGGCCAAAATAGGAGTAGATTTATTTCATGTAAAAGAACAAAATTATTTGTTACTAAAAGATTATTATAGCAATTTTTTTGAATTAGTCGAATTGCAGTCAACGCACTCGCTTTTTGTTATTTCATGTTTAAAAAATGTATTTTGTAGAAACAGAAACAGAAACTTTTTTATTCAATATAGATTATAAATAATACTTATTGAAAGTCACTCTTTTGTTTGATTACCACTGGTTCGGAAAAAACCTCTGTCCTGGGAAGAACCAGCAAGAAACCCAGCGGGACTTTTTTTTAAATAACAACTTACAATCATGATGTTACACAAATTAACAACACAACAAATTAGAAATAGCTTGGTAGCGATCGGTAGACAAGGTATACCCTACATAGTTATGACTGATTGTGGTCCACAGTTTACGTCGAGTGCTTCTAAACAGTTTTCATCAGAATGGTATTTTACTCATAAGACTTCATCGCCGCGTTACGCTCAATCAAACGGACAAGTTGAACGGACCGTTCAAACAATAAAGAACATTATTCTGAAGTCTACAGCGGAAGGGCAGGATTACAGGTTGGCTTTATTAGAATATTTAAATACTCCTTTAGATGAAAACTTGCCTTCTCCTGCAGAATTATTACAGAGTAGAAAATTGAGAAGTATATTGCCTGTGTCTACAAAAGTTTTAAAACCTAAAGCACAAAAAATGTTTTAAGTAAATTAAAAGAAAAACAACTAAAACAAAAAATGTATTATGATCGCGATGCAAAAAATTTGCAAAACCTAAATGTCGGGCAGAATGTAAAAGTGCTACTAGACGTAAATAAACGAAATTGGATATCCAGCACTATTACAAGAAAAATAAGAGACCACTCATATGAAATTAAATTAGTTACCGGTAATAAAATAGTTAGAAACAGAAAACATATAATAAAAGATTCACCAAACAGACATGACACTCCTAACTACGATTTTGAATATGATGACTTTGGTTATTGCCAGAGTACCTTGCCACTCGATCTGGCAGGACAGTGAAACCACCGAATAGATTTGGATATTCAACATAAACTGGTGCATCATGGTTCATCTTACAAAGTATGTGAAACAACTGGATGTATGCTAATAAACTTTTATTTCATTTACTATATTTTATATCATTTAAGTTTTGTTAATTTACTTTTTAATGGTTTATATATACCTAGTCAGGTCATAAATTCTGTCACATATTTAATATAAAATAATTGAAACAAGTTTATTCATTATGTAACCATTTATATACCAAAATGAACTTTACAAAACATAGATTCTTATGACACCAAAGTTTATTCAAAATGACCTCCGTGATTTTGAATACAGGCCATCAATCTGCGCGGTCAGTCGTCTATCGCAGCACGAACGAGGTCCTTGTCAATATCGGCGGCTGCCTTAATCAAGGATGTCTTGAGTGACTCCAAATTTGGATGAGGCTTTGAGCACGCCTTTTCCTCCAAGTGTTGCCATATCTTGTAATCTAACGGATTCAGATCTGGAGTGGAGGAGGGCCAGTCTTCGTGCCGGATGAAGTCGATTTCACGCGCCGCCAGCCAGTCTTGTGTGCTCTTCGCTCTATGAGCTGGCTCCGAATCTTGTTGGAATACCCAGTGCCTGTTATTGAACATGGTATGAGAAACAGGTTTCGCAAGGTTCGTCAGGACTGTATTTTGATACACAACTGCATTCGTTTTTACACCTTTCTCACAAAAATGTACCCCTGTTAAGCCCCAATAAGAAACTCCCAACCATACCATGAGCGAGGATGGAAAATGACCTCGTTGGACACGCGGAATACGGTTGCTCGCTTCTTCACTACTGTGTGCGTACACTTTATCATTTTGTTTGTTGTAGCTCTCTTCTACGGTAAAAATTTTTTCATCCGAAAAAAGAATTTCCCGATATTTTTTTCCCGCGTACCGCTTCAACATAGCGCGGCATCTCTTCAGTCTCAGGTCCATTAGAGAAGCATTCAAACGATGTCCTGTTTTTCTTCGATATGCCCGAAGCCCTAAGTCTTCATTTAACATCCTTTTCACCGTGGTTCTGCTTAACCCCATCTGAAGGGCCAACAGTTTCTGCTTACGTTTGGGATTTCTTTGAATTCGCGCCTTCACAGCTTTTATCACTGCTGGAGTCCTAACAGACCGAGGGCGACCACTTCTTGACCTGTCATCTACACTAGAGTCTTCATTGTATCGTTTGATGGTACGATAAATGAATCTTTTGGTTATATTCAAATTTTTCAGTATGTCAAAAATTTGAATAGGCGCGTAACCGCAACGATGCAACGCAATAGCTGCAGCACGGTCTTATTTAAGCGTCCACTCCATATTTAAAAATGAGTAAAATTCTAAAAAGTATACAGTTTTATTTTCATGAACAATTCTAAATTCGAATTCAATAAACTTTTTTGTGGCCAGCATTCTAAAAGAAAAGTTTTTACTGTGTGACAATACTTATGACATGACTAGGTAATTGTAATTTTAATGAATAATATTTACGGAATCATAATTATCACTTTGTAAATTAACTTAAGTTAATTTAATTCATATTCAATGTACTAATACAATATTGTTTAATGCTTAATAATTCAAATAATATTAATAAAAATTGTAAGATTAAAAGTGCTGATTACAGATAATATGAAATGAAATTATTAAAGTAATACTTAATAATATTTGTTCAATATTTTTTTTTCAATCTTGTTATCATTGATGTTTTTAAATAAAACATATTATGATCTTGTAATTATATTTAAAAAAAATGCATGTTAACTTTAGGTAAACATGATTTGAAAAGTAAAAAAAATTATATAAACATGATTGAAAAGTAAGAAAAAGAAGCAATATAATTTCAGCATATAATTTACACGTTTATAAATTGGTGTTAATGGTTTTTTTATTTAAGTACAATTACTGTGTAGCTATGTCAGATAAGTAAACCTGTGCGAAGGAAGCTATTTGTTTATTTGAGGGAGAAGGATGTGATGGTACTTGTAAAATAAAAATAAAGTCATTACTTGCCAGGACACCGTGATTGATTGACGTACGCCACACGTGACAGATGTAGATGTCTATGGGCCGCAGCTACCACTTAACATCAGGTGGACTATGTGCTCATTTGTCACCCTAATCCTATAAAAAAAAACATATATGACTGTGAGCTGTTATTTATTTTTAAAGTCTCACTAGGTTTCTTGTTGGTTCTTTAAAAGACAGAGGTTTTTTTTCGAACCAGTGCCAATTAAACAAAAGAGTGAATTTCAATAAGTATTAGGTATTTATAAACTATATTGAATTAAAAAGTTTTTGTTTCTGTTTCTTGATTACAACTCAAACTAGTAAAAAAAAACTGCGGTTTCCAACCCTACTAGACGTGAAAACTTTGGCAAATATCACCCTATGAAATTTTTCGGGGAGGTCTATATCCATCAGTAAACTTTTGATGAGATGTAATAAATGAATATAAGTATCACAAAGCAATATTTTATACGAAAATATATTGAAAATACCTAAGAAGTAATGCATTTTGACACGAAATTACATGAGAACAATTTTTGTTTAAAGTTTGACAGAACGCCAATTGGAAAATGAAATTATGAACAGTGATTAAAATGAATACTTGATTCATTTGATTAAAAGAGACCATTGAGCTGAGAGTTGATATGGAAAAATAAGAATTTGTATTGAATATAATATAAAAAACTTGCATGACACAGAACTTCGATTATAATATACGAGTATGAAACGACATATTAGAGTGACGCTAAGAAATTCTAAAATCCACTTAGAAATTCGAGCAGAACTATGGCTATCATCTACCGACTTCAAAAAGGAGCCGGTACCCAATTCGACTGTATTTTTTATATGTGTGTTACCTCATAACTTCTTACTGGGTGAACCGATTTTGATAATTCTTTTTTTATTTGAAAGCTGGTGCTTCCGATGGGGTCTCATATAAATTTGAATACTTTTTGAATGACATTACTTTCGTTCCCCTCCTTTACTATAAAAACTTTAAAAACATAGGACAATTTTCGATGTTCACGTCTCATTATTTTAATCACAACGACTCAGTAGCGCTCTGGATTAGCGTTTCGTTCGTGTTGAGAGCGAATTTGATACCCGGACGGAAAAAGCGTCTTTATGACCCACAAATGAGTGTTCCGGTTCTGGAAGTACGAGTATAATTTATGTACGTAAATGAAGAATTCAAGATTGGGGAAAGCCATGCTGCAGCAAATTTTACCACAGCACGAATAGGTTAGCTCACCTATTCACACCACCTAGGGGAGGACCACGCTCGCACATAATGCCGGCGTTGAATATCACCATAATATTAGTATTCTTATGGTGAATGACGAAAAGCGGAGAACTTTTATAATTGATAATGGGGTATTAAAGGTAATAGTTTCTAAAGTAGATGTTAATACGTAGTATATCGAAAAACGAAGCGCCGACGTCAGAAGCTCTAATGTGGAAATTATTTTATTACTTTTCGTGTTTGCGGTCGGGTTTTACCTTTTATTAAAAGATTATGAGCTTTGGCACCGTTGTATTGAATAAAATTATTAGTAATCGATCATAAGCGAAGTCTTTTTAACACACATATATGACCTTCTTTTAATGACTATCACAAGCTGTCGTCTAAATCTAGGTGGAATGATTTCTTTAAATTTATATGGGACCACCATGGTATGTATGCCTATAAAAAGCCGTTTACGGGTCGAAATATAAAACCTCTCATTTTTAAAGGAACAACAAATATGTGTTCCCTTATATAACTCTTAAACGAAAATTAAAGTCAGTATAAATGGTATTCACAGAATAATCTTGCATCTGCGGTCACATTTCTAACGTGACACGGGTATCGCGTTCTATAAAAACTATTCCGAATTGGAGCAGCTTCTCATTTTCTTTTATCTGTTTATGTTTTTTTTTTACAAATTCGTTACTACTATGTATTGTTGGACACGCATATTTACTTCTTGTACTTTTTTATGTAAATAAATATGGGTACAACAATTATAGGTTTTTTTTTTTATAGGAGAGGGGGCAAACGAGCATGCGGCTCACCTGATGGTAAGTGACTACCGCCGCCCATGAACAACTGCAACACCAGGGGAATCGCAGATGCGTTGCCGGCCTTTTAAAAAGGAGTACGCTCTTTTCTTGAAGGTCCCTAAGTCGTATCGGTCCGGAAAAATCGCTGATGATAATCTATTCCACAAGGAGGTCGTGCGAGGAAGAAAACATCTTCTAAATTGCACAGTGGTGGACCGCCAATCATCCAGATGGTGTGGATGGTATCAGGAGTTCTGCCGCGATGTGCGTTCGTGAAATTTGGCGGCTGGGATTAATCCGAACAATTCCTCAGAGCACTCCCCATGGTAGATGCGAAAGAAAATGCAAAGGGATGCAACATCTCTTCGCAGTGCCAATGAATCGAGCCGATCGGAAAGGGCTCGGTCGTCGACAATTCGAGCCGCTCTGCGTTGGATGCGGTCAAGTGGAAGGAGCTGGCACTGGGGAGCCCCTGCCCAGAGATGGGAACAGTATTCCATGTGAGGCCGAACTTGCACCTTGTAAAGTAGCAGGCGGTGTGCCGGCATAAAATACTGTCCCGCTCTGCTGAGCACGCCAAGCTTTTTAGAGGCCAATTTGGCCTTCCCTTCCAAGTGACCACGAAACTGCACGTCACTCGATATGTCGACTATTATTAAATTAATTTTATTAATTATTTAATATTTAATTATTATTATTACAATTTAATAATTATTATTAATCGGTATTAAAAAGTGGCATAAATACTTAAAATGAAAAAGAAAATTTTCGCCAGGGTATTTTCCTAAAATTCTTTAGTCTCAGTGGAAATTGAACATCGACGCAGGGCAGAATTATAGTGAACTAGTTGTGCCTCGCGGTTTCAACCGCGTATATCACCCGTCTGCGCCTCGCAAGATGCCTACTTCGAGAGAGACATCACGACGGATGGTTGCTGAATTACAAAATATTTAAAAAGTGAAAAATGTTACTTAAATTACATAGTTAACGTATTTGGTGTATATGTATGGTACAGGTACTGATATAGCCTTGAATACGAAGTGATTTATTTGGATATAAGGATTAATACTTAGGTATAAATAATATGATCTAGTTTGTACCGGCGTTACTATTTCATATTTTAACATGAAAAAGTAGTTATCGTGACATATAATATTGCGGACTTTTTGTATATATTGATGTCCTGTATAAAACTGTTGTACATTACTTTGCTCTATTGTTAATACTTTCCGCAGCGTACGTGATATAAGGATTATTTTTGATATTTTTTTTCACACCTTGGGTTACATTAATAAAGTTTTCATACACATCCCTATTTTTTTTAATTATTCTATGGCCTATGTTCATCAAGGATAATGTAGGATTCTAATAGTGACAGAATTTTTCAAATTGGTTCAGTAGTTTTGGGGTATATTCAGTTCAAATTAACAAACAAATCTTTCCTCTTCATAATATTAGTGTAGACGAGTGTGTGCGCAAGTACAGGTGCACTCTATGTTTCTTCACTCTTATAGTTCGATGGGACGGCAATCCAACACGGAGAGAGATCAGACCTAGAATTAACGGCTCAACATACATACCGAAGCACGGGTTTGAAACACCGCCAACTCCGGGGTGCTACTGAAAATATCATAATAAAAAAACCTAATAACAGATTTTTGGTGTGATCCGGAATCTTCGTCCGCGGCCTCCAACTTCATCTGCGCAAGAGACCCCTCGGAGCCTATGTACGGATGCCATGGGGCCAGGAAACACGAGAACTCGGAAGCACTAGCTTTCCTGTGTCCAGTGACTTTGTTCTATGGCTCGGCTATCAACCATGTTTCGTTCACGGAGGGTACTCCTCTCCCCTCGCAACCCTACCACCACCACATCAACGGTGCGGCACCGCCAGAGTCGCTGAGGATAGGGCAAATGACTCCTCGGCTGCGGCGGTAGGGGGAGAGAACATCATTCTCACCGCAATCCACCAACACACATCTGAAGAAAGCCCGTCAAGTCCCCGTCACGATAAGATGGAAAGCCGTTCCTGACAAGGAAAGCAGTAATGTGTTATCAAGTTGTAAGGCTTCTTTAAACACGATAATCTAACGATATAACTCTTAAATATTACATACAGCTTACCTATTTAAAGAAAAAACAATGTAATCCAAAATTATTACACAAATATTTCTTCAGGCTTACTTTACATGGCAGCAAAGTTTGACTAGATGATAGGACTTCTTTACTATCTAGGAGTTCATCTTATTAAGCACCCCCCCCCCTCCTTTACCTATTTCTGTCGCCAAACAGCATTGTGTGAAGTGCTGTATTCCGCTCTGATAGGTACATAGAGCTAGTCTGATTACAAGCTATGGGGAATTCCATTTTAGTCCTCAGAGGTCACAATGCATCTGTTGACACATTGCATGTGTTCATGGGCTGGTTCATGGCTTGGTACTATCAGGTGGACCTATAAATTCTTTTATCATATGAAAAAACGTTTATAGTTTAATTAATCATTACAGCCCTTCACAAGTCCACCGCTGAACATAGGCCTCCCCCAAAGAATGCCACAAAGCACAGTCCTGAGCCACCTGCATCCATCGACTTCCTGCATATCTTACCAGGTCGTCACTCCATCTAGTGGGGGGACGCCCTACACTTCGCCTGCCGGTACGAGGCTGCCACTCGAGAACCTTTCTTCCCCATCGGTTGTCGGTTCTTCGAGCTATATGGCCGGCCCATTGCCACTTCAGCTTACTAATCCGTTGGGCTATGTCGGTCACTCTAGTTCTACTGCGGATATCCTCATTTCTGAGTTTATCACGCAGAGAAACTCCGAGCATAGCCCTCTCCATAGCTCGCTGAGCGACCTTGAGCTTCCTCATCCGGCCAGCAGTGAAGGACCACGTCTCAGTTCCGTATGTCATCACTGGCAACACGCACTGGGTGTACAGTCTCGTTTTCAAGTTTTGAGGTATACCTGACGAGAAGATGTGCCGTAATTTCCCGAACGCTGCCCAACCGAGTTGAATCCGTCGATTGACCTCTCGGTCGAAGTTGGACTTACCTAGTCGGACTATTTGTCCCAGGTAAACATACTCGTCAACAACTTCGTGCATATGATATGGACATTAAACATAATCTTTGTTTTGTCCATGTCCATCTTAAGACCTATCCGTTGGGAGACACTATTGAGGTCATTGAGCATAGTGCTTAGGTCCTCCAGCGATTCTGCTATAAGGACTATATCGTCGGCAAATCGAAGGTGAGTGATGTACTCGCCATTGATGTTGATACCGTATCCTTTCCAGTCCAGAAGCTTGAAAACGTCTTCCAATGCAGCGGTGAAGAGTTTCGGGGATATGACGTCACCCTGTCTTACACCTCTCTGCAATTGGATAGGTTTCGTACTCTGGTTCTGTACTCGGATAGCCATAGTAGCTCTACTGTACAAACACTTCAACACTTCGATATACCGACAGTCAACTTGGCACTGCTGAAAGGACTGCAGCACCGCCCAAATTTCAACGGAATCAAAGGCTATCTCATAGTCCACATACGCCAGATATAGTGGCAAATTGTACTCCTGTCTTCCTCCCGCTTTCAGAAGCTCCGCTGTAATTCCATCCTCGCCTGGGGCCTTACCATTTTTAAGGTGCAGGAGAGCCATTCTAAGAAACTCCATTTGAGACCATGGTAAACAAGAATTTAAAATGAAAATAAATTAAAAGTTACTATATGTAATTAGGCTGTCTTGTAGTAAGGTGTGCAGGTATTAAGACGTCATATCAGTCCACGGAATTGCCGAGTGAAAAACACTATAGAGGGGATAATTTTAGAACAAACAACGTACTTCACCTCAGATATGTCTTGGTAGGCACTGGACGGGGTGGGCGAAAGCGAGAGCTTGGGCTGTTTAGTTTAAGAATGTTGTATATTATGTTTAACTAGAATCTATAAAACGTGTTCTCAACACGATCTTAAAAATAACAAGCATTTTCATGTGATATAACTTTCACACGGGTTCATCATGAAATCTGTGCAAAGTACACGTTTAAATAGCGATTTAGTGTCATATTTAAGACTTATTTATCGAGCCAATTATTAAGATTCGCGTGGACATCACATTTACGTACGTTCAATTAAAAAAAAATATATTGTTTTTGAGCAATAATCGTATTTGAGAAGATTTATAAAGCTTCATAAAAAGTTAAGAATTACTGCAACATCGCCTTAACAGTTATTATGCAGATATATTAAGGTTGCTTTTAGGAAGGTCAATAATTGTTATTATTTTATTGTTCATTATTGTTATAATTATTAAAAATATATCATGAAGTCTTGCTGCCAAGATAAAAAGATTCAAGTAATGTAATGGCGAAATTTAATCTAAAAGATCAAGAAATGTTAAATTTATATAAATATTGAAGCGACAAGGTAAACCACGAAGTATGTGCTTACTGTTGTAATTTTATTAGAGATTATTGCACTTAAAGCAAATATTTCTTTGTTACACAAAAATACTATACAGTAATCAAGACGGTTTGATCAAGATGGTCGTGCACATACTCACGCAACGAGTATGTGCACAAATATTGCTTAGGGTTTCGATGTTGGCCCATGTGTAAATTATGTTTGTTACCCCAAAGGACACAGACGAAATGCCTTATTTTATGATGAAATTTACTTTATATAAACAAAAATATGAAAAAAAAATAGGAGGAGAAACGCTACCGCATTACAAAACAACTTACATTAATGTAAAATTTTATACGCGTTAGAGTCACGCTGCAGCCTTATTACGGTTGTAGCACGAATATGTAGGCTTGACCGGGGAAGGGCCACGCTCTCACGGAATATCAGCGTAAAATAGCAGCTTAGTGCATGTGTTTCGTATAGTGAGAGTAGAGAACTGGAGACCAATTTTACTGGAAACGAAACATTTTCAATTAGAAATCAGATGACAATGCATTTGCATTTAAAATCTTAATCGAGGATAGTTGTAGGTATCTATGGGCCACAGCATCATATTACTATCAGATGAACAATGTGCTCGCTTGTCATCCATATTCTATAAAAACAGAATCACGCTGCAGATGTACGCTAAATATCGGACAGTCCACTCTCTTTATCATACTTATTTTTATAAAATTGAAGTGACAAACCAATCTACAGTCATCAGGTGCACTGCAAGTGGCTAGTAGTGCGTTATAATAGTAGCGCATGGACATCTGCATCCCACTTCAAACATAGGGCTACATACAAATTGTCACCACTGAGGACTAAAATGGAATGCTTTACAGCCTGTAACTATACCGGCTCTCTATATCCTTCAGATCAGAAGACAGCAGCGCAGGTAGTGCTGCTATTTAGTGGCTATACATATGAGGTATACCAATTAAGTTCTCGGAGGTGACAACTTGTATGTACCCCTATTTGCTTGAAGTAGGATGCAGATGTCAATGCGCTATTATTATAACGCATTTTTATTCTTAACCCATTTGCGTTCTTCGTTGATTTTTCTCTTTAAAAAAATATTAAAAATCTATCAATTTTTTTAAGTAATATTACAAGCATAAGTGTCGAACAAAATGACACATTGAAAACTCTACACCCCTAATTTTTCAATGAAGGTAAATGAAATTTTTCTTAAAATGTATATAGGAAACTCACAAAGAGACACAGAGGCAACGAGTCGTTAAAATTGGTTAATAATAGACGAAGATATGGCTTAACATTTTTTTTTACAGGATAAGGGTGACAAACGAGCACACAGTCCACCTGATGGTAAGTGGTCGCTGTGGCCCATAGACATCTACATCTATCTTTGATTAAGAGTCAAAATGCAGATGCGTTGTCAACCGTGAGGACTAAGATGGAATGCCTCGTTTCCAGTAAAAAGGGTCTCCGGTTCTCTACACTCACCATACGAAACACAGCAGCATTAACTTGCTATTTTACGCTGGTATTCTGTGAGAGCGTGGTCCTTCCCCGGTCGAGCCGACCCATTCGTGCTACAACCATAATATAGATGCAGCATGGCTCTACCACGTATATAACATACATACAAAAAAGGAATACAAGAATGTGTGTGGTTATTTTTGTGCGACTTCATACTTCGTCGCCTATTCGTGTTGGAAACATCGGACAAAAGCGGTGTTTTTCATGACAACGGCTGGGTAGATAGTTATGCAATGATAGTGGAGATGATTGTCTGCCACACGCACAACCCCAATGTGTAAAGGCCAATTTCTCATGTCTTCGAAATATTTTTTTTATTTCTCAGTCAGGTTTCCTCACGATATTTTCCTTCACTGCCGAGCACGTGGTAAATCGACACTTAAGATTGCAATTAACAATTTCATTAGTGCCGGCGGGGATAAAACCCAGGTATGCTCGCGTACTGAATGAATGAATAAAATATTTATTTATGATACAACGACAAGTATATTGCATTCATAGAAAAGAAAGATATAATAGAAGAAATAATAGATATGAACAGAAACGTATTAAAATAAAGGAGATTTCGTCTTGTGTCTGCAGTTTTGTGATTACAGCTGATTTATTTTGTGTAATATTTCAAAGGCTACGACAATAGTCTCATAGTGTTGAAAAAAATTCAAGTTAGATTTATTTTTTATTTTTATGTTGACATTTAAAGGAAAAGTTTAAATATTCATGTTAAGATGATATATCTTCCTTTTATTTCATGACCCATGAAAGTTAGTTTAAATGAAGTAACAGAAGTAAAGGACCGTGGAATATATTTAGATCGAAACTCCACCTTGACGAACACATTGAAAGAAATATTAATAAAGCATTTCAACTCTATGGTTTTGTTATTCCGTTACCGTTACAGCCTATGAAAGTCCACTGTTGAACATAGGCCTCTCCTATAGATTGCCTCATAGGATGGATATTTGATATAGTTGCTACGCTTGGCAAGCGAGTTTGCAACCGCAGTTTTTTTTTTAAGTAGTAATTAGGAAGACGCTGCTGCCCATTTCCTGGTTTGTTTCCCTCTGTCGTCTCATACGATACCCAAATGTAATGCCGGCGACCAAGGATTTTACGTGTTGAACCTTATATAATCTATCATTACAAATTATTTGTTTGCTTACATTTGTCTTATAATCTATCTTTACAATCATCCCATCGCAGCTTGAGCACGCAGTATGTACCTGGGATCCATATTTCGTTGCATTATTAATGCCATCATAGCCAAATATCATAGGCACAACAGTGCTCACATTAGAATCCTGAAGACTATTTACAAGCAACGACACTACAGCGTATGTAAAAATACATACATATCATCATTACAGAGTTTCATAAGTCCACTGTTGAACATAGGCCTCCCCCTAGGAATGCCACAAAGCACGGTCCCAAGCCACCTACATCCATCGACTTCCTGCATGTCTTACCAGGTCGTCACTCCATCTCGTAGGGGGGTCGCCTTACACTTCGCCTACCGGTACGAGGCTGCCACTCAAGAACCTTTCTTCCCCATCGGTTGTCGGTTCTTCGAGCTATATGGCGGGCCCACTGCCACTTCAGCTTACTAATCCGTTGGGCTATGTCGGTTACTATGTTTCTACTGCGGATATACTCATTTCTAAGTTTATCACGCAGAGAAACCCCGAGCATAGCCCTCTCCATAGCTCGCTAAGCGACCTTGAGCTTCCTCATACGGCCAGCAGTGAAGGACCTCGTCTCAGATCCGTAAGTCATCACTGGTAACTGGTTGTACAATTTCGTTTTAAGGTTTTGAGGTATGTCTGACGAGAAGATGTGTCGTAGTTTCTCGAACGCTGCCCAGCCGAGTTGAATCCGTCGATTGACCTCTCGGTCGAAGTTGGACTTACCTAGTCAGACTATTTGTCCGAGGTAAACATACTCGTCAACAACTTCGAGCTTAGTGCTCCCAACAACTACCGGTATAGGTGTGACATGTACATTAAACATGATCTTTGTTTTGTCCATGTTTATCCTAAGACCTATTCGTTGGGAGACACTATTGAGGTCATTGAGCATGGTGCTTAGGTCCTCCAGAAATTCTCCAATAAGGACTATATCGTCGACAAATCGAAGGTGAGTGATGTACTCGCCATTGATGTTGATACCGTATCCTTTCCAGCCCAGAAGCTTGAAAACGTTTCGGGGATATAACATCACCCTGTCTTACACCTCTCTGCAATTGGATAGGTTTCCTACTCTGGTTCTGTACTGGGATAGCCATCGTAGCTCTTTCTCTTTCTCCTAATGATTATGTTTGTGGGGTTACCTATAAGCAAGAGTCTACGAAAATAATCCAATAACAGTTGCAGAGTTAATGCAAAACATTGTGAAAGAAATTAACGCTATTCCACGAGCAACGTGTCAAAGTGTTTTTCAAAATCTGCGAATGCAACTACAAGAATGTCAAAAAGCTGGTGGCGGGTCCTTAAATAACATTATCTTTAAAAATTAGTTGCCACTTAAATTTCAATATCTTGTTCTTTTTAAATATATAAATAAAAAACAATAAGATTTATAGTTATTTTTTATTACCTATTGAAACCACTCATACAATTAAGGCCCAGCCTGTACGTGACCTCTCCAACTTAACGCTTAGGTTCAGTGTGTCTCTCACCAGTCAGTGATCGCTGCCAGTTTTCACTCTTGCGATCACTGAGATATCACTAAAAAGTTTTTGTCTAGTCGTCACAATGAAGCCAACCTCATTTTTTATCGAACCGTCGGGGCTCAACCAGGTCTACTTCTTGCGGGGCCACTTCTGAAATAAAGAGTTCATCATAAGTAGTCCGTCTTTCTCCATGAAGTCGGCCCCTTGGGTTCCGTTGCCCTATTCCAAATTTCCCTACCTTCAGCTCATCGTTCACTCTTGTGCCTAGTTGTGCGTTGAAGTCTCCCATTAACACTGTATGGTGGGTTTTGGAGGAATACATGGCTCTAGATATACATTTTCATTTCCATATATTTTCTCCACCTCTTCATGTGCCAAGGTTGGTGCGTAAACCTGTATGACTTTCAAGCAAATACCGTTTGGTCACTCTGAGTATAGGGTACGCAACCCTCGTCGACACACTCTTATTCTTTACAACGTTGTGAATGAGAAACTTGTAGACGATAAATTCGACACCTTCTTGGGACAGATGGTTGCCCTACTAGTGATAGGACAAGTTACCGGATTCGAGGATTACCGTGTCCTCCGCCTCTCTTCGGACCTCGGACAATCCTAAAATATTTAAGCGCAACTTGTCCATATCTTCTTCCAGATCCAGGATCTTCTTGTCGGTCTTCAGGGTGCGTGCGTTATATGTTGCCTGGACGAGTCGTCGTAGGTGGCAACCGAATTTCCACCAGAGATTCTTAGCACCCCTTGCCCCCGGCGTTTACCATGGTCGCTACCGTAGCCAGGAATAGCGCGGCCTCCAGAGACTTGTGGCCGTTTCTTTCGTAACTTTAGTCATAGGGTGTGGGGATTGCCGTAGGTATATATAGTAAGTTTCCCTCTGTCACCTCTTACGACACCTACGGGAAGATATTGGTCAGTGGGTATTCGCCATTTTTTTTGTTCTTACCCGCCACTACACACTACACAAAAAAAATGGTAACAATGAAAAAAGACATGTAAAAATAGACTCGTGGAATATCTTCAGACTCTTTTATACACGGACACTGAATAATTAATTTAAATAATCTCATAAATATACACAAACATAAACACGGATATACAGTCACAAATTCACATACATATACGTACATACAAATACATACATGGTTTAATTTTATTTATTTCTTTAATCTATTATCTCTTCTTCTTTAATCTATTCTCTAATCTAAATCCAAACTGTTAATTCGCTCTATGTAATATAATTTTAAGCTATAACAAATGTGATCTCTGTATATTAAGCGTCTGGTAAATTCAGGGGGGGGGGGACTGGTGACCTGTAATACGAGTCAGGCGGTACGGTTCCAGGCGTTCCTCACCTTTAACGCTGCTACCGATCTCCAGTTTGGATATTAAATACTTCAGGCGTATACGAAATGGCTGTTACGGTCATATCCCATAGTCACCTCTTACGACACCTACGGGAGAAAATGGGATGAAGTATTCGCTTACACTGCCACCACACGACCTTTATTTGCATTATTTAATTGACATCAATTTGTTAAAGATATATCGTCAAATACCTTAGTTGAAGCCGTTCGTGTAGCGAAGCCCTTTGAGCCGCAAAGTGACTTGGACAATTGGCCACATCACCTACGCTATGCGCCGCTTCTGGTTTTTCCTTCCAGTGGTACTGGTGTTTCGTAACTGACGGCAACATCCACAGTGCGCCTTAGCAAGCGATTCCACTACCGAATTACGAATATATCAATTGTGATTCTCTAACTCTGATAGAGGTCAACGAACGATATTGAATACTGCGTGAGTTGATGATGATGATGATATGCCAGCTATAAAATAACGGTAATTATCATTATCGTCATCACAGCCTATAAAAGTCCACTGCTGTTCACAAAAGCCTCACTCCTATATTACCCACTCAATCAACCCTGTATGTGCTGTACTTGCTACGCTTGGCAGGCGAGTTGGCAACCGCAGTTTTATTTTTATTAGGTAGATATTTATCTCCTGTTTCAGCGTCCCTCTTTCGGCTCATACGGCACCTACGAGATCATATGAGATAGTCGGTTCTCTATCGCCACCACTACACACCGAAAAAAATTACATACAAACTTAATTTTAAAGGTATAAGACAGATTAAAACTGATATAACGGTTTCATTAAAACTAATTTTATGGACTTTTTATTGATTGATTTGAATATAAATTAAATAATCGAAATTTTATTTCAATTAATTGTTACATTTAGGGTTCCGTACCTCAAAAGGAAAAAACGGAACCTTATAGGATCACTTTGTTGTCCGTCTGTCTGTCTGTCAAAACCCGTTTTCTCAGGAACGCGTGGAGGTATCAAGCTGAAATTCATATCAAATAGTCAAGTCTACGGTCTCTTTAAGGTATAAAAAAATCTAATTTCTAAGCCAACGCAATCAAAAGATACAGCCGCTTATGCCGCAAATCTTCGACACTCGCAAATGAAACAAAACCTACAGAGTACTTCCCGTGAACTCAGAATCAAGAAATTTGGTACAAAGCAACGTACTATATAACATAGATAAAGGAAAAATTGCGAAAAGCATAAATTTTTAGTTACTTCATAGTTATAATAAAAATATTTTTAATAATTTTAAACTTATATACCTACGGATTTGTTCGGAACCCTCGGTGCGCGAGTCCGACTCGCACTTGGCCGGTTTTTTTTCAATTCCCTCTGTCTATAATTAATATTCTCTAGGTAGTTCTGGGTAGAGTACAACATTAGATGTCAAAGATCGAAATCTCTTTGTGGCTATAAATGCAGTAAAGCGTCCACAACATCTCGATGATTGACAACCCAAACTTCCACGATTTACCAGAAGATTCATTCCTTCCACAACTTCTTTGTTGAATCGGCTACTTCCTTTTCCAGACCGTTACGACTTAAGTACCTTCAGAAAAAGAGCCTACCCTTTTTTTAAAAGTTTGGCAACGCACCTGCAATTCCCCTGGTGTTGCAGTATTTTATAGGTGACAGTAGTCACTTCCCATCAGGTGAGCCCCATGCTCGTTTGGCCCATCATTTATAAGAAAGCACCAGAAGGGTCGGGATCAACATAAATAAAAAGATTAGGATTAATTGCGATAAAATCTAATAAAATAGTTTTATTCCGTATATACACAGTAACGAATTATAATAATATAACGGTAACTTATCGGTTGTATTTTATCTTGAATGGAACAAAATGATTAATTGCTATCTCGAGTGTAATTAAATAATCACTTTACTGATCACGTTCCTTTCATGATTCCAACTCTGCTACACAAATTTCCTTACATTTGTTTGATGTAGCAGCAATAATTTTACCATAACGTTAATTTATAGATAGAAATAACTAAATACGCCCTATGAATATTAAAGTCTTTCATTTGGATTAAAATAATGGTGCAAATGTATTATTTCTTTTCTTTTGAAAATTCTACAAGGATCTGTTTATTTTTATTCTATTTGATCTGGGTTTAAAGCTGACAGCAATATTACCAATTTAAAATCTATATGCCTGGCCCAGCAAATATCGTTCTCCACAAACGAATAAAAGTTCTTGAGTTGCAGCCTCGCACCTGCATTCAGTGTAGGGTGGTCCCTTAGATCATTCGACCGAAGGACGAGTAATGCGCCTGATGTTACGAACAAAAAAGTCTGTCACTTTTGGTGCGGGGCGGAAACATTACTTACACAGTACTGCACACCTACTCAATAAAATGTTGTGTCATTATGGCACATCATCATTACAGCCCTTCACAAGTCCACTGCTGAACATAGGCCTCCCCCAAGGAATGCCACAAAGCATAGCCCTGAGCCACCTGCATCCATCGACTTCCTATATATCTTACCAGGTCGTTACTCCATCTAGTAGGGGGACGCCCTACACTTCGCCTGCCGGTACGAGGCTGCCACTCGAGAACCTATTTTCCCCATCGGTTGTCGGTTCTTCGAGCTATATGGCCGGCCCATTGCCACTTCAGCTTACTAATCCGTTGGGCTATGTCGGTCACTCTGGTTCTACTGCGGATATCCTCATTTCTAAGTTTATCACGCAGAGAAACTCCGAGCATAGCCCTCTCCATAGCTCGCTGAGTGACCTTGAGCTTCCTTATACGGCCAGCACTGAAGGACCACGTCTCAGTTCCATATGTCATCACTGGTAACACGCACTGGTTGTACAGTCTCGTTTTCAAGTTTTGAGATATACCTGACGAGAAAATATGCCGTAATTTCTCGAACGCTGCCCAACCGAGTTGCATCCGTCGATTGACCTGTCGGTCGAAGTTGAACTTACCTAGTCGGACTTGTCCCAGGTAAACATACTCGTCCACAACTTCGAGCTTAGTGCTCCCAACAACTACCGGCATAGGTGTGACATGGGCATTAAACATGATCTTTATATTGTCCATGTTCATCTTAAGACCTATCCGTTGGGAAACACTATTGAGGTCAATGAGCATAGTGCTTAGGTCCTCCAGCGATTCTGCCATAAGGACTATATCGTCGTCAAATCGAAGGCGAGTGATGTACTCGCCATTGATGTTGATACCGTATCCTTTCCAGTCCAGAAGCTTGAAAACGTCTTCCGGTTCAGCGGTGAAGAGTTTCGGGGATATGACATCAACCTGTACACCTAATTCTGTACTCGGATAGCCATCGTAGCTCTACTGTACAAGCACTTCAACACTTCGATATACCCACAGACAGTCTTGCCGTTTTTAAGGTGCTGGAGAGCCATTCTAATCTCACTTAGACTGACGTCCGGGATATCATCGGAATAATTATGGCACACACAAACTGTTACATTTTCAGCACAATTATAATATGTTAAATACATCAACATAGAAAAAGTTACTGGTGTAAGACAGACGAATTCATTGCGATGCTATCATATCGCAATTAATTATATCGATTGTTTACCTAAGCGAAAAAAAACAAGCATGAACAAAACGCCCTCGAACAATTAAAATCATTTGAACACTTTAATTTGGTCAGCGCAACAAGTCTTTTTAGGGTTTCGTAGTAAAACAAGTCCGTCTGTCTGTCCGTCTGTCCGCGGCTTAGCGTGGACACTATCGGTACCCTAAAGAGCTATAATTTTGCATGGTTATATGTGAATACCAGAAATAAAAAAGACTCTAAGAACCAAAATTCGGTGGAAGTGGGTTGCCTCAAAAACAATCGCAAATTTTACAAGTACAAAACATGAATAACACCATTTTTTTGTTCTTCATTTCATTTGCGATGTTTACTAGACAAACATTGACATTGGGATGAACCAATTTGTATCAAACAGATATTACTTGTGCGGGTAGATTCCCAAGCCCTTTTTCGGTAGCATAATTGTGCCTACCTCATTTTTAAGTGAAGGTCTTTTGGAAATCTGTAAAAGCAAAACAATTATAATAATCCATACTAACATTATAAATACGAAATTGTGTCGGTACTATAGATTTTCAATTTTTGTTTTCAAAATTTAATATTAAATATAATAAATAAAGGAAGTTTTAATAAAGACATATCTATAATCCATTTTTTTTTGTTGAATTTATTTTATCTAAGGACAGAATTTTTCATTTACACTTTTATTATAATACTAGGTAACAGACCCTACACAATAATTTTCTTCTTTAGTTGAGGAATTAAATTAATTAATTAAATATTGATGTTTCTTCATTAAGGAATAAAAAAAAATATTATCGATATGGTTCCGCAATCACATCATCACACATCTACTTTGAAAAAACCTAAAAGTTAACCCTAACGTGATCTGATGGATTATAATATTAAATCACTTTTAAATAATATCAAATTTAAAATAAGTCACTTAAATGAATCTTTACACACACATCTTTTCACATGCTCAGTGCAGCACGTGCTCGTGTATTTATTTATGATTCAGTTTATAAATGATAGCTCGCTGGTAAAAGAGTGTACCAACGAATACGAGGTGAGTCCATTGGGTTAAATGGTCTAAGGGTGGTCCCCCATTAGATGGAGTAACGATCTTTTAAGACACGTACGATGTCGATGGTTGCAGATGGATCAGGACCGTGTTTTGTGGTACCTTGTGTGAGGCTTATGGTCAGCAGTTAACTTAAAAAGGCCGTAACAATAAAGATGTTTAATAACTAATAGTTTTTAAAGTTTTTTATTTAAATACACATTCGATGTCTCCGTGGCGCAGTGGCTTAGCAATGAATTGTAGCGCTGCGAGCCACGGGTTCGAATACCGCACGGAACAAGTATTTGTATGGCCAACAAATAATTTATGAAAATTGTAAACTGCCTTTACGGTACAGGAGAAAATTCTAGTGTGGGGGTAACGTTTTTTAACGTTTTATTTTTATAAGAATAAGAATAGTGATAGAATAGTAATAATATTATATATATCCAGACGAAATTCGAAGCGAAAACGTATTACACAAGGGTCCCCAACTGTATTGTATTCGAACTTGCGACTCCTCAATACCATAACGAAACATAACGGCAATACTGAGCCGTCCGATATTGATTATATTAGCTCATATTTCCTTTATTTCTTAACCTAAACCTAGTGTGAAATAATAATTGATAGTGAAATTTACAACTAAGCAATAAATCCTAGTTCCCGTTGTTGTACTGCAGCGGTACTGCGGGAACGTCGATTCAATTTATAGTTTTGAGTCAGTTTAACTAGATTCATTCCATATAGCGACATAAATAACTTAGCAAAGCTGTTTTCTATTCTCGAGAGATATTAGTTTTTATATATTATTTACGTGACAGAGTCACGCTGCAATAATATCTTCCAGACTGAATTTCGGTCACGACGGACAGTCCTCAAGGACACTAGCCATCTGTGCAGGATGGAGTTATAGTACACGAGTGTGTGCGAAAACATATATGCACTCTACATATATTCATTCGCTCTCATTATCCGATGGGGCGGCAATCCGACTCGTCCGGAGAGAGATCAGGTGCAGAATTCATGGCTTTGTGTGCCTTTCGCCGGTGAAACACTGACTCCCGGTTACAACTAAGAAATTTCAATTGACTTTGGCCCAAATAGGGATTCATCTCGAGCTCCTGTGATCAATAGTCGACTGAAGGCCACTAAATTAACGAGGCAGTCCAACTGTACTATACGCACGCTGCAACTATTTTACGGCTGCAGTTTGAATGGGTTGGTTCGAACGGGGAAAGCCCACACTCGCGCAGAATGTCAACGCAAAATAGAATGTGTGTTTCAAATGTAACGTGTATAGAACTAGAGACCTTTTTACTGGTAACAAGTTATTACATCTACGTACTCAGGGGTAACAACGAATCTGCATTTTAATTCTAAATCGATTGCATATAGATGTATTTGCTATAGATCAAAGCATCTATTTACCACCAGGTGGACAGTGTGCTGGTTTGTCGCCTTTACTATTATTTGTAATATTTTATTATTTAATTTATTAAGATTGATAATTATTAATTTATCTTGTTATGACGGATATGTTATGTAGAGAATGAATGAATTAATGAAATATACTTTATTGTACACCAAAAATACATATGATAGAAAAATAAAATAAAAACATATTTAATGGTACAATTCGCAGCCTTATCGCTTAGGAACGATCTCTACCAGACAACCATTGCAGAGGATAAAATGACCTGTGAGAAAGGGTAAGGGTGTACGTAGGTTGTTTTAAAATACACACGACATACGTATAATTATACAATCAATAAATACATACATACTATAATAAGTAAATACATATTAAATACAAAAATATAGACATACATATACAAGAGCAGAAAGGATTAAACAAGTAAGTGAAGTCAGAGCCTAAACGTAAGGAAAAATGAGTATGTAGTATTTTTTTCGAAGAATGACTATTTAAGGAGGAAAGAAGTGCACTTTGAAAAGTTTTTTAAACATATCAATAGACTGCGCACTTCTAATATGCAGCGGTAGGGAGTTCCAGAGCCTAACACCTTCAAAAGAAAAGGATTTAGAATAGAGTAATCTGGGCTTCTTTCCAGGAAGACGGAAGATTTCCGGACAAAATGAAATAATTAAAAATGGATTTTATAACAGGAGTCAAGATATTGACAAAAGGGATAATCATTTTACGACTAATGCAGTCCGTACTAATGGCATCAGAATTGACCTCAACAATGCTTTTCTTAACATCGTTATCAGTGATTTGACTAAAAATAAACGCAGGATTGTCAGATTTGGTTAAAGTTGAAATTTGAGTTTTAGTTTGTATTTTTGTGACATCATCTATGGCACAAGAAGAAGAGAAATGCTGATTTAGCTGGCTTAAGTCAATATTTTTGGGGCTACTATTTTGACTCGTTTTCCAAACTTCAAGAGACTTAAGGCGCAGGTTGAGCAAAATGTTGCGCTAGTCGTTATTTGTGCGGTTTTTAGGAGCTATCTACTTTTTATTTAAAAGATATATCAACAAATAAAAAACACATTATATTTCTACATAATCTTGATTCCATAAAAGCTATATCCAATTTTTTTTAAAAAAAATAAATATTAATATAATCTCCTTACAAAGTAACCCCATAAATATGAAATTATTATTGATATTGCATCTCTTCGTAAAGTAAGTATTATTTTATTTTGCGATTTACACCAATGGATAGGCAATTTATTAATGAACATTTCTATAGTAAATTTTTTTTTTAAAAGACCAAAATTTGATTTTATTAAGAATTTATTTTAAAATCTGGGCATATTCACTGCTCACGGGCTTGCTGAAGTCAGTGAGCCCTGAGCTCTTCGACGTGAAGCCCGTGTCGTTAGAGCGTCGACCAGCACATACACTCACGTCATATCAGTCGATAATAATATTACTTATTAGGTTATTTATAGGTAGTATTATTTGTTTGTTTTGGGTATAATTTTTCGTATTAGTTATACATATATTTGTTGTGTTTTTTACCGCGCGATGAAGCTTTTTGCGTGTATTTTCTTTGAAGTAAATGCAAATAAAAAAATGAAGCACCATTAGCATGTAAGGTTCGAATCCATAATTAAAATTTCGACAAATATTATAATTTACACTATAAAAGGCTAATTCAATATTATCACCCAACCACAATATCTTATTAAGTATAGTACTGCCTCGTTGGTCTAGTGGTTGTAGTAGTGCGACTTCTGATTATGATGTCCCGGGTTCGAATCCTGGGTCGGGCCAAAAAGTCAGTTATGAGTTTTTCATTTATGTTCTAAGTTATAATTAGTATTACTAAGTTATAGTTTTTTGCTAAAATATAGTATATTATTTATTGCTTGTTTTTTTCTTCTTTTTCAAAAAATAATTGAGTACATAAGGTGTTCTATACTTATAATTCGGTAAAAAGTATCTAAGTAGGTACTAATATACCTACTTTTTACTATTAACTAAAAATTTTTAAAACTAAATTTAACTGAAAAGACTAAACTGACCATTAATTTTGTAGGCACCTATTTATTTATTTATTTATTTACATGTCATTTATTTAATAACAATAATATTAACAGATCATTTATCTAATATATATTATTTATTAATATACGTGCCATATATATTAACACACGTACACTACTTTACACATTCATAATAATATACGGAACACCACGCATTTAACCAGTTCGCCGTGCAATCGTATCGTCGAGCAAAAAATCCGAATCTTTTGTTCATAGCGATGACGTAGTGGTGGCGCGATGAACTCCGGCGCAGTGACCGCGATCAACGACGCGCCCGGCAGTCGGAACCTACTCTCGACGCGAAGCGCATGTCGCTCAATGCTTTACGCCTTATATAATAACTGTTGCTACTTACGCGCTGCTTATTTTATGTTTATTGTTTTTCATATCTGCTCGGACTTTCATAATTGTATTCATCTTCATTCTTCAACGCTTCCTTCCTTCTGTACTGTGAGCCTTAAACTTTGTTAGTGTCATGTGTGTTAGTGAATATATCCCTTATAAACTTTGGTGAGCAACTTTATTTCTACACACCTATCTGACCTACATTGGTGACCCCTGCACTGAACACTATGGACCGCGGTGATTATTTTGAAGATGCAAGCAGTGGCAGCAATAATAAAAATGCAAAGGGACGGGTAGGCAGCGGCGAGACCCGTACAACCGAAGCGGCCGACATTTCAACGGAAATTTTTAAAGTAGGCGTTAGGGTTCCTCCGTTTTGGCCCGAAGAACCCGAAATATGGTTCGCGCAAGTCGAGGGACAATTTGCGATTTCTGGAATCACGAACGACTCGACGAAATTTAGTTATGTCATCGGCCAATTAGACCATCAATTTTCAAAAGAGATAAAAGATATAATTATTAATCCTCCTCTCAATGACAAATACTTAAAATTGAAGACTGAGTTAATAAAACGGTTGAGTACCTCACATGAAAAGAAGGTAAAACAGCTTCTGATGCATGAGGAGCTAGGCGACAGAAAGCCTTCGCAGTTCCTGCGGCATCTCCAGAGCCTTGCTGGACCTCAAGTTCCTGATGACTTCCTGCAAACTATTTGGACAAGCAGGCTTCCAAGGAACATCCAAACAGTTTTAGCGGCTCAACCTAGCGCGTCGCTGGAGGTACTGGCGGACTTGGCAGACCGCATTCAGGATATCGTTCTAGCGTCACCACAGGTAGCTGCAGCCGCCTCAACAGCTACCGCAACACCTGGTTCCAGCTTCAACGCTCTTACCCATGAAGTCGCCGAGCTACGGAAACAACTACACAAATTGACCACAC
Organism: Parnassius mnemosyne; assembly: GCA_963668995.1. NCBI lineage: Eukaryota > Metazoa > Arthropoda > Insecta > Lepidoptera > Papilionidae > Parnassius > Parnassius mnemosyne. The sequence continues at coordinate 28,629,165 of CAVLGL010000086.1, forward strand.
AGGTAAACTGTAGAGCTCGTTCCCGAACACGTAATCCACATAGAGGGCGGTCGAAATCTCGATCGCAGTCGCGTTATAGGAAATTCCCACTATGCTGGTACCACGCGAAATTTGGGAACCGCGCGAACAAATGCGTGGCACCATGTGACTACAAGACGGGAAACTGCAAGGACAGTCCTTAATGGCGACTGATGACTGTCCTAGTAAAACTGGTCGCCTGTTCGTCACGGACCGTTCGTCGAAAATACAATTTTTAATTGACACAGGCAGCGACCTTTGTGTGTATCCTCGTTCATTACTTCGAGATCGGCGGACACCCACAAATTATAAACTCTGCGCAGCAAATGGGAGTCCCATAAAAACTTATGGCTTCGCACATCTAAGTCTCGATCTTGGATTGCGTCGGAACTTTAAATGGCGTTTTGTGGTGGCTGATGTCACCAAAGCAATAATTGGTGTCGATTTCCTATCGTTTTATAATCTTATTGTAGACTGTAGAAATCAATGCTTAATAGATAATGTTACTACTTTAAGAACTAATGTATGTTTAATTTCTTGTTCAGATAATGTAACATCTGTAAAGGTTTCGACTGGCTGCACGCGGTACCATAAAATTTTGGGTGAGTACCCTGAGATTACACGGCCAGCTGGTACACAACACACTATACCTCACAACACTGTTCACCACATTCGCACGACACCAGGTCCACCGGTGACTTCTTCACCCAGGCGTTTAGCACCAGACAAACTTAAAATTGCCAAACAAGAATTCGACTCCATGATCGCCAATGGTATAGCCCGCCCCTCCGCAAGCCCGTGGTCATCACCTCTTCACCTCACCCCTAAGAAGGATAACGGGTGGCGTCCGTGTGGAGACTATAGGATGCTCAATGCCCGGACCATTCCTGACAGGTGTCCAATCAGGCACATCCACGATTTTACCCATAGCATAACCGGATGCAAAGTGTTTAGTACCATTGACCTTGTAAAAGCATATAACCAAATACCTGTCAGTGAGAGCGACATCCCTAAGACCGCAATAACAACGCCGTTCGGGTTGTATGAGTTTCCCTTTATGGGCTACGGCCTCCGTAACGCAGGACAAACTTTTCAACGCTTCGTGGACGAGATGATCAGAGGATTAGAATTCTGCTACTCTTACCTTGACGACTTCCTGATCTTCTCACGAAACGAAGCGGAGCATGAGGAACACCTTCGCCAAGTGTTTAGCAGACTTAAAATCTACGGTATACTCATCAACACTTCCAAGTGTACTTTCGGCGAAAAGGAGGTAACATTTTTAGGGTCCCGTATCTCCGAAAACGGAATCAAACCTTTGGCTGATAAGGTCCAAACTATTTTAGATTTCCCTCAACCTAAGGAGGTGCGACAGCTAAGAAGGTTTTTGGGCATCATAAATTTTTATCGGCGTTTTTTGCCGAATGCTGCTCAAAAACAAGCTCCCCTTAACAACCTTCTGACAGGGGCTGTTAAAGGTAGGCAACCTATTAGTTTAAACGGTGAGGCAGCAAAAGCTTTTGAGGAGTGCAAGCGTAGTCTCGCGAATGCAACCTTGCTTGCCCACCCAGACTGCGAAGCTAAATTGGCACTCGTGACTGATGCATCTGACGTCGCCATAGGTGCCGTACTCCAGCAGCTCAAAGACGGAGTCTGGCAACCACTTGCCTTCTTTTTGAGGAAGTTGAGCTAAGTCAACAGAGATATTCCCCATATGATCGAGAGCTTTTAGCTATATACGAAGCTATTAAATATTTTCGTCATATGGTGGAAGCAAGGCACTTCACTATATATACTGACCATAAGCCGATCAGTTTCTCATTCCACAAAAGGAAGGACAACTGCTCGCCACGTCAGTATAGGCATTTAGATTTCATTGCCCAGTTCACCACCGATATTAGGCATATCTCCGGCAAAGACAATGTCGTTGCCGACACTTTAAGCCGCACCGAAGAACTGGAGGCACCTGTTGACCTGACTGCTATAGCTGAATCCCAAGCCTCCGACCTAGAGCTTGCTCAATTTATGAAGAGTGGATCATCATCCCTCCGCCTAGAACAGTTCAATATACCTGGAAGTCATACCAAATTGTACTGTGATATAAGTACGCCGACTTCCAGGCCATTTGTACCCGCTCCCCTTCGCAGGCAGGTTTTCAACAGCCTGCACTGCCTGAGCCACCTAGGTGCGAACGCTATCTGGCCCGGCATCAGGAAAGATTGCCGAGACTGGGCTAAATCTTGCCTCGCCTGTCAACGTACAAAGGTAACCCGACATGTGTCTTCTCCTTGGGGCACTTTCGCGTTGCCTCGTACGCGATTCAGGCAAATACACATCGACCTTATTGGTCCTCTCCCTCCGTCCAAGGGTTACCGATACTGCCTGACTGTTATCGACCGATTTACTAGATGGCCAGAAGTTGTGCCTTTAGTTGACATAACGGCGGAATCAGTTGCACAAGCTTTGCTGTTTCAATGGATTGCACGCTACGGTTGTCCTGAAGAAATTGTCACAGATCGCGGACGACAATTTGAGTCCGCATTGTTTCAATTTCTGTCTAGGATAGCCGGATTTAAGCACAAGCGTACCACAGCATATCATCCAGCTTGCAACGGAATTATTGAGCGTTTTCACCGTCAACTAAAGGCATCGATAATGTGCCACGCCGATAGCAGTTGGACTGAATCCCTACCGTGGGTTCTACTTGGTATCCGTAGTGCGTTTAAAGCGGACTTACAGACATCGTCCGCCGAATTAGTATACGGCGAGCCCCTCAGGCTACCGGGTGAATTCTTTGAACCCAGTTCAGATGGCCCACAGGACATCACTGAGTTCACTGCACGTTTGCGTAAAATCGCTAAAAATCTTCAGCCTGTACCAACATCACGCCATAGTACCGGCAAAACATTTGTTTTTAAGGATCTTGCCACTTGTGATTATGTTTTTCTTCGCGAAGATGCTTCACGAGGTTCTTTACAACCAGTATACACCGGTCCACATAAAGTACTGTCACGTGACAACAAAGTGTTTAAACTACTGTTTAAGGGTAAAGAAGTCAGTGTATCCATAGACCGACTGAAACCGGCCTACATACTCTCTGACAATCACTCTTCACAACACTCAACTACCACTCCCTCACCAGTATATACTGACATACCACGTACTACACGTTCAGGGCGCCGAGTAAATTTTCCGGATTTTTATCGCCCATAGAATGGTCTCGGGGGGGAGTGATGTAGGCACCTATTTATTTATTTATTTATTTACATGTCATTTATTTAATAACAATAATATTAACAGATCATTTATCTAATATATATTATTTATTAATATACGTGCCTTTAGAACTCTGGAACCGTAAGTGTTTCTTTCAGACGTCCACAATTTGTTCAAAATAAAAAAATACTCTTTCTACCGGAGCATTCGTACCAGGTAGACATAAAATATATTCGATTAAAAAAAATTATGTTGAAGATTGTTGACTTTGAATACTTCCATCCAACGAGTTACGGGACAATTTTGTGTCCCGGAGCTTTGTTTGGGGACAATGGGACAGGTGACCGAGAAAAGGGACAGTCCCCTTCAAAACGGGACGTATGGTCACTTTAGCTACAACCCGGCGACGGCTCCGTGGCACAATGGCTTAGCAACCAGTTGTTGCGCTAGGGACCGCGGGTTCGAATCTCATCATCATCATCATCTGAGGCATTACAGCCGCGGGTGGGCCTTAGCCTGGTCCAGCAAAGCTCTCCAGTCCGATCTGTTAGAGGCTTTCCTTCTCCAACTTGTTATTCCCAAGATCTTGATATCTTGTTCGACGCCGTCCAACCATCTGAGCTTGGGCCTGCCTCGACTTCTGCGGCCCTCCGGTCAGCCTTCTAAAAGGCGTTTGGGTACTCTGGCCTCGTCCATTCGCAACACGTGTCCTGCCCAACGCAGGCGTCCGATCTTTATGGTCTTAATTACGTTTGGCTCATCGTACATTTGGTATAGCTCGTGATTATAACGCGTTCGCCATCTCTCATTTTCCATCACAGCTCCGAAAATGCGTCTTAGTATTTTCCGCTCAAATACCAACAAGGAGTTTTCGTCTTTTTTGCTTAGCACCCAACATTCGGAACCGTAGGTGAGTATAGGTCTTAGTAAGGTTTCGTACAAGAGAAGTTTTATGCTTCTTGAAAGAAGTTTCGAACGTAAGTATCTTAGTAGTCCGAAGTAGCACTTGTTAGCCGCCATTATTCTCCTACTTATTTCTGAAGACACATCGTTGTTATCGGTTACTAAGGATCCCAGGTATACGTGATCATTGACGCTAGCGAAGGTGTTGTTGCCAATATTAACTCCTTGTAGTAGAATTTGCTGGTCTTTTGACGCTTTCAGGTACTTAGTCTTAGCCATGTTAACTTGGAGACCAGCCTCCGCAGCTGATTTTTCAAGAGCAAGGTATGCACTCTCCATTGCAGGTAGAGATCTTCCTATCACGTCGAGGTCATCCGCATATCCTAGGATTTGAACAGATTTGTGATAGATAGTGCCTTTGGTCTCGATCTTTGAGTCGCGAATACACTTGTCGAGAGCGATGTTGAACAGTAGGCACGAGAGCGCATCCCCTTGTCTTAAGCCGTCATTGGTTCTGAAGGGCTCTGATACATTTGTTTGAACTCTATCAACGCTTTGAGAGTTTCTAAGAGTCATCTCCGTCAGGCGCACGAGCTTTGTTGGGATGCCAATCTCCATCATAGCCTGGTACAGGAAACTTCTGTGCACATTGTCATAGGCAGCCTTAAAGTCTACGAAAAGGTGGTGAGTATTCACGTTGTACTCAAACGTTTTTTCAAGTATCTGCCTAAGCGAGAAGATTTGGTCTACTGTGGACCTGTTTGGACGGAACCCACACTGATACTCTCCCAAGCTGGATTCTACATATGGCTTTAGTTTATTAAAAAGCATATTGGCAAAAACTTTATAACCGGTGTTCAAGAGAGATATGCCTCGGTAATTATTGCAATCCAATATGTCGCCTTTCTTATGTAGGGGACAGATAACAGATGTATTCCAATCATCAGCCATTTTTTCATTGTTCCAAATTTGGAGCACCAGGTGGTGAAACTCTTTCTCGAAACCAGTTCCGGCATACTTTATAAGTTCGCCTTGGATATCGTCCATTCCCGGAGATTTGTTATTTTTGATGGATTGAATGGCTCTTTTAGTATCTTCTATAGTGGGGTACAAAGATTCATCAGTCTGTTGATTCTTTAGTAGAGCTTGAGGTACTGGTACAGAAAGTGGACGAGTCTGCACTGAACTGTTAAGGAGTTCACGAAAGTATTCAGCCCATCTTTGAACGATCTCATCTTTATCATTAAGTAGCTGTCCATTCTTACTTCTACACGCCGTGGTTCTGGGTTTGAATTCTTTCCGTCCCCCATTTACTTGGTTGTAGAAGTTTCTAGTTTCCTTTTGTGTGTAACTAGATGCAATCTCACGCAGTTGTTGTTCTTCGTACGATCTTTTCTTTCTCTTATGTAGGTGTTTTTCTCGTCTTCTTCGCTTCTTATACTCTTCTCCACGCCCGCGAGTGTACTTCTGTTGCATTAATCTGTACGCATCATTTTTCTCATTAGTGATCTTCTGACATTCATCATCAAACCAGTCGTTACGCTTCGGTTTTTCCTCAAATCCCAAAATCTCACTAGCAGCCGTAGATAAAACTCCTTTAAGATTCCGCCAGGTGCTATCAGGATCGCCAATGCTGTTGCTATTTCTTTCGCCCACTTTCATAAGTTCTCTGTGAACTGTGTCCATATATTTGTATTTGACATCCTGCTCTCTCTTCAGCCTTGTTGTTTCAATCTTTTTTGTTCTTACCGTTTTGGTGTACTTGTACCGTGATATTCGTGCTCTTATTTTGCATACAACAAGATGGTGATCCGAGTCGATGTTTGCTCCTCTACGGCTTCTGACGTCCAGAAGATTAGAGCAGTGTCTCCCGTCTATCAAAATATGGTCTATTTGGTTTCGGGTGACGTTATCCGCGGAGACCCACGTTATTTTATGGATATTCTTGTGTGGAAAGCGTGTGCTGCCGACGACCATTCCTAGGGAAGTTGCCAAATCAATGAGACGTGTGCCATTGTCGTTAGATGTTTTGTGTAGGCTGTGGGAGCCTATCGTTGGTCGGTATATACTTTCTCTTCCCACCTTTGCATTCATATCCCCAATTATAATTTTGATGTCACCTTTGGGAGAATTGGAATACACGCTTTCCACATCGGAATACCATCTTTCCTTCTCTTCGAGGTCAGTATCTTCCGTCGGAGCGTGTACATTAATGATTGTGTAATTTTGAAATTTACCTTTAAGTCTGATTTTACACATACATTCATTAATTGGTTGGAAATCAATTACAAGATGTTTTAGGCGTTTGCTCACGACGAAACCTGTTCCAAAGGTATGATGCTTTTCATTACAACTATAGTATATGGCGAAATCTGGTTTATCAATAACGCCATGTCCCAACCATCTAAGTTCCTGAACCGCTGTTATATCAGCTCTGTGATTTGCAAGTTGTTGACATAAAAGTTGAAGGCCCGCTGGTCTGTACAGTGTTCTTAAGTTCCATGTACATAAGGTAAATTCGTTAGCCATTATTGAGTAGCCAGGTCGTTGGTTTAAAATCCGGTCCGTAAGTTTTGCTTTTCCTTTCATAATCGTTTGTGTTCAGACGAGTGGGTGATTAACCCCCTGCGTCTTAGGCCTTTAGTGGGGCTGCCACTTTTGAGCTCAAGACCTAGCTCCGTTTATTTTCAGGTATCGTCCCTTCCGAGTTGAAACCAGTTTTAAGGCGCCGGTTGCTCGCCTTCGCCCTTTGTCCTTAGCATCTGCGCTCTGAGAAAGGGATGGTGATCGTACTTAGAGTACGGGCGCAGAAGGTCCCAGGGGGTACGACGAGGACGTGGACAGATCGGACTGGTTGGTACCTGCATACTTGTGCTCCACCATCAGAGCACTGCAGTCAGAAGACGGGCTTTTTATAGAAGTCACTAAGCTCGGGTCTTAGCGACCCCACCCATACCCAATACCAACTTCACCCCCCGGGTTCGAATCTCGCACGGAACAAATATGTATGGCCTACAAATAATTGTTCCGGGTCTGGATGTTTGTCCTTGTGCAATTAATGTTAGTAAACTGCCTCCACGACACAGGAGAAAATCCTAGTGTGGGGGTAACGTTTTTTTACAATTGAAATTAAAAGATTGAACCCTTATACTTCTTGTTGATTTTTGTATTACCTTTATTAAAGTTACCCTTATGTATAAATAAATATAATTACGTATGTAGAAATAAAATTGATTTTCATCCTCATCAATCATTGGGGCGAGGATAATGTCTGCCAGCATAAGTAATAAGCAGGCTAAGTTACAAGGTGCTCAGTTCAAAAATTTGTAGGTAGGATATGTTACTTTTCAATACGTGACACGTAAAAATTAACCATAATCAAAAACACATCTACGAAACATCCTATTTATTTATTTATTCTTTATTGCACCAAATATTTGTACAAAAGGCGAGCTATCTATTTATTTACCTATAGTGAATAGGTATCTTTTAAACTCACAATTTTCAATGCTTCATTTTTAATATATAATTAATTATAAAATTTCATTATTAGATAATATATGAAAATACATAATTCTAATATAATGCAACTAATATACCGAATAAAAAAATTAAAATACATTTATCGTTGTACGCTGTGTGTATTTCCATAAATTAGTTTATTGATGTTGAAAAAATAATACTACGTAATAGGTGGCGTCTTACATATTTCAAATAAGCAATATATTGAAGCGAGCGGCGCGCCGCCGGCATATGCTCAAGGTCGTTCGCATGGAGTAGCCCCTTAAGAAATTTCCGTACTCTGCCGGAATCGAAGTCGTTGATTATCTCTAAACAACCTGCTGCAGTGACAGTACGTTCTACTAGGGCCTAAAAATTAAGATTCCAAAGTTTTTTCGCGTGAAATCGTATCTAGCAATCATATCATACATATAAATGATATAAAAAGCACATTGTCAGAAAGATAAATGACTGTTGAACTTACAAATATTTTTTTAAATCGATTAATTGCTATTTTTACATTAAAAAACACGTTTTAGTGGTTATTGGTGTATATTATCTTCGTAAACATGACAACTTTCGAAAATATCAATTGTTCAACTCAGTCTATTTTTAAAACTCTTCATCTATCATGTGGGAAGTCCTCATCTATCTGTCTGCGCCTAAGCAGACAGACACCTTATTTTGAGAATTACATCACCATCAGAGCACTTATTTTACCGTTTCCACTAATAGTTCAGATGCGCAGACACTTAATACACAAAATCGCACCAATTTTACATATCAAAATCCACTTGAAACCATTATTTAAACAATAATACAGGAGCAGCAAACTGCCGCCGGTCAAGTTCCCGCCAAAACTCATTTATATAAAATATATACGTCTTGGACTTAATAGATCTAGAAGAATACCTATCTGTAACTGGAACTCCTCGACGAGGAGAACTAGATGTGCCGAGTCTGGCCTCGTATTGTTAGTTATGATGAGACCTTACCTCCGGACTTAATTGAGTGACTTGAAAGTGTACTTCGGTGACTGCTACTGGAACACTTTGACAAGCAGAACTACATGTGCCGAGTTTGGGCTCGTTTTGTTAGTTATGATGAGACCTTACATCTGGACTTGATAGAGTGACTTGAAAGTGTACTTTGATGACTTTTACTGAAACTCCTCGACGAGGAGAACTAGATGTGCTGAGTTTGGCCTCGTTTTATTAGTTATGATGAGACCTTACCCCTGAACTTGATAAAGTGACTTGAAAGTGTACTTTGATGACTGCTACTGAATCTCCTCAGTGAGGAGAACTGATTGTGTCGAGTTTGGCCTCGTTTTGTTAGTTATGATGAAACCTTACCTCCGACCTTGATAGAGGGACTTGAAAGTGTACTTTGATGACTGCTACTGAATCTCCTCAGGGAGGGGAACTAGATGTGCCGAGTTTGGCCTCGTTTTGTTAGTTATGATGAGACCTTGCCTCCGAACTTGATAGAGTGACTTAAAAGTGTACTTTGATGACTTTTACCGGAACTCCTCGACGAGGAGAACTAGATGTGCCGAGTTTGGGCTCATTTTGTTGGTTATGATGAGACCTTTCCCCCAAGACTCGACAGAGTGACTAGAAATTGTACTTTGATGACTGTTACTTGAACTCCTCGACGAGGAGAACTAGATGTGCCGAGTTTGGTCTCGTTTTGTTAATTATGATGAGACCTTACCTCCGGACTTGGTACAGTGACTTGAAAGTGTACTTCAGTTGCTGCTACTGGAACTCTTTAACAAATAGAACTACAATTTATATTTTTTTAAATTTTTTCACGTTCATATGAGCATTATAACTCGTGCATTTTTGGATTTTCCAAGCTTTTTTTACATTAAAATTTGACATAATATTATCGCAAAATTTGAAGTGTAGTAATAATTATAGGGTTTTCACTGAAAGCTTGTGTGTAATTAAACTACTTTTAAAAAATTCCGTATAATCATGTTATACGTAATTTTTTTTAATACGCCTAAGGCATGCTCAATTGGATTTACCAATATTTTATCTCTATTGGTATCACAGTTATCAAATTTATACGTGGTTTTAGTAAAAATTTTCTTACGCTGTAAATTTTTGATCTCCTGGGTCAGCCAGGAAGCAGGCAAATGCTTTATCCGGACCGGCCGAATTTGAGCATGAACGTCGTTGAGTTGTATTAAAAGAGAATTAAAGCTATCAACCAACAATGGTCACTGAATAATAGCGGCATTATCATCACAATCATCATTAATACGATATAATTAACAGTTTAGAAACTAATCTTAATAGTTACTTAATATTTATAATAATTTATAAAGTAATAAGATAAAATAGTGCATTAAAGTCGGCCTGTTCTCACCATCCCATTTAGTAAACTTAACTTGAAAACAACACCATCATCATCCTTATCATTACTGCCTATAAAAAATCCACCTCTGAACATAGGCCCCTCACAAAGATTGATAAAAGAGGGGTTTTTGCCATAGTCGCCACTCTGGACAGGTGGACTGGCAATCTAAGTTTCTTATTATGTTAAGTTGTTACATTTTCTGTTTCAGTTTCATTAAATCGCCTCTCACGATACCACGGGATAATATGGGTATCAGATATTCTTACGGGACTGGTGGACAAAAAATATACTGTGCACCGGAGCCGTATATACGAAACTTTATATATCTAGGAAAACACTTAATAATTTTGCCGAATCATTTTTCAGACGTGTTCGATAACTTCTTGCCTACTTGTTGTGCTGATCAGCAATATATTACCGTTTTGTCTACTTAATCTTTTTTTTGCATTTCACTTTCATAACTATAACGGTTCGATTTTTAAAATGCACAGTCATCTTTAATGATATCTTAATAAATGTTATAGTATTAAGCTTCAAATAATTGTCACACGCAGAACACCAGCGTAAAATAGGAGTTTAATGCTGCTTTGTTTCGTATGGTGAGTGTAGAGAACCGGAGACTCTTTTTACTGGAAACGAGGCAGTCCATCTTAGTCCTCAAGGGTGACAACGCATCTGCATTTTGATTCGTAATCGAGGATAAATGTAGATGTCTATGTGCCACAGCAACCACTTACCATCAGGTGGACTGTGTGCTCGTTTGTCACCCTTATCCTACAAAAAAAATGTTTAGAAGACAATGTCATATGCGCAACAAAAAAGAAAAGAAAAAATTAAATATCGGACCTAAAGACGTAGTGATAAATTTAAAATTTGATGTAATGAGCCGAAGCCTTCTTAATAAACATGACCAATTTAAATTAGGGTACCTACTTAAACATCCATTTTACTGTAATATACACTTAACTTATTTATTATAATACAGGTGTCCCTCAAGGTGGCGTGCTCGCACCTTTACTATTTCTGATTTATATTAATGATCTCCTCAGTGTTACTTCACAAAAGCTATATTATTTGCAGATGACACAACTGTACTAATTAAAAATAAATATAAAAATTCATACCAAACTATAGTAAATGAAACTCTCTCTGTAGTTATTGACTGGTTACACAAAAACAACTTACAAATAAACAAAAAAAAAACAAAGATTATACAATATTGTTCTTACAATTCTAACGCCCCATCACTTACAGTAAAATATAACGACTCCAAAATTGATATAGTTGACAGTTACAAATTCCTAGGAATAACCATTGACAAACATTTAAATTGGAAGGTACATATTACATATTGACGTCGTTTTCAATAAATTGGAACGTTACGTGCATTAAAATGCTTGAGGGAAACGCTGTCTACAGAGGCCGCCCTAGTCGCTTATCACGGGTACATGTCCTCGATGCTCAGCTATGGCATCTTAATCTGGGGATTCTCGTTTGAATCTCAAAGAGCATTTATTCTCCAAGAAAAGTGCATTAGATCCATCGCTAATGTATATCTTTAGATAGTTGCAAACCATTATTTTAAAAATATAAATTTCTTTCCTTACCATGCATACATAGTTTCTGTCTTTTTTATCATTGACCTTGGATAACTTACGATGTAGACAGGAAATTTTATAAGACTTTTGAGAAAACTTTTAGACCGCCATAATGAAGGTATCTACGAAAATTGTGGTTTGTGGTTTAAGAAATTTATTCTCATTAAGAATACAAAATTCACTTATCATGAGAACATAAAAACTTATAAGTTATAACAATATCTGGGGAAACGCAGAGGTAGGGGGTACATTAAGAAAACAGTCACAGTTTAAAACAGTCAGCGTCGGACATAGTTGCAATCACAGATATGAAGTTGAACTACGCTCACCAAGTTACGAGAAGTGGCTTGAGATACATATTTAGTAATATTTTATTCTAATAGTAATGAACAATAAAAAGTTTTTAATAATAATAATATTTTAATTTAATAGTAAGACCATCATTTTATAGATTTTATAATATGATATTTTAGTAATTTCTTGAAGCTTATATTTGACTGCGATTCCTTAATGTCTTTAGGAAGTTTATTATATAATTGTGCCCCTTCAAACATTAGGTTCCTCTTACCGTAACTAGTTCTTAAAATTAAACTTATTATCTCTCATTCCGAGTTTGACCCCTTTTTTATGCTAAAGTAACTGGACTATAACCATATTGCACTTATACGATAATATAAGTAGCCGTATATCAAGAAAACACTCTACTTAATTCATCTAATCATCTAATTTTCTAAAATATCATTTTATATTGAAAATTTGAAAAAAAAACGGTTGGAGAAAAATTTTACGTTGACGTCCAGATGTTGATTTTGTATGTGGTTACGATAACTCCTGAAAAAATTGTCGTATCGAGACCGGGTTTTTATTATTAGCTTCTGAATAATATGAACTGGTTCCCTAATTCATATAAATAGCCTAGTACATGCACTTTTATAAGTTTATTGTTATTAAAAATTTAAAAGCGCTCTCATATTTTGTTTAGTCCTTTATAGACAAAGGACAAAATGTAACATACAGCCTATATCGATTTTATACTTTGTGTAATCGATTTATTATGGTAAACAACATTATGTTTTTCCCTGTAAGTGAAACTACCTGTTAAAATATTAGAGCGCTAAAATTAAAACACGTAAATAACATATTTTAAGTCAGAAATACAATTAATTTATTTTCTTAAAATAAATAAAGACTCAGGCGACTGAGGCGTGAACTTTTGGATTTTCCAAGCTAGTTTTTCAAACTGCATTATGCTCTCCATACGCACCACTTAATTTAGAACTGCGATAAAAAAATTATTTGCCCAAACTAGGGACTTTTTCTTTGTTCCTTTAATCATATACCCCATTTATATATTTTATTACAATAGTTACTACTCTTGGCGGGCGAGTCGATAACCGCAGTTTTTTTTATAATTTTCCTGTTATCAGAGGCAATATATGTTGCCTCTCACGACACCCACGAGTAGTGTAGTTGTACCACTTCTAGACCACCTGAGTCAGACGTGGTTCAACGACGTTCGTCGACGCCCGATCCTAAAAAAAAAAAAAAAAAGGTTTTGGCATGCTCTGATCACGAATCCGCGGTCCATTTTTGTGTAGCATGCACGGTTCCGGAGATGTGTAGATCAATTAGCTAATATCTAATTGATAACCGGTAAGGGCCTCCACCGTCATTAGCGTCCCATTGTTCCTATTTCTATTGTTCTATTGTTCCTTAATCACCTTCATTGCAGCGTGTGCGTCGACTATATCAGTGCTATTGTATTATAATTCTTTGTTTATACAACGCTAATCTGAATCATCAATAAAACACATTACATAATTTTGTTACAATTTTTATTTATAAAATACAAAATCTTATTAATTATTATCTATAAAATAGGAGCGAAACATCTCATCCACTAAAATATCGTTGTACAATGTGTTCCTTGTAAATATACTCGTAAAACTATGTATTGAACATCCTTGAAACTTATATAGTAAATACATTAAGCAATATTCGCCACAAACTGAAGTCCACTCATTCTGAATCCTATCAACATTCCAGTTCCATCTTTTACAATTCCTTTTTAAAAACTCTATATGATATCGTACAGGTGATCGTCCATATGAATCAAAATATTGACCGACGTCATTCGTATCGATATATAAAGCTACCCAATGTGACCCTGGTTTATCATCTGTATCCAAATTACATATTATATACGTTGGTACGTGGGTATACATAGGCAGTCTATTAGCTGCATAAACATTATTTTCTAGACTGGGGTGAATCTTTTTCAGATGTTGTTGTACATCTAGTGTATCCATGATATTACTGCTATTAGTAGATTATTACAGTACCTAGCTACTCAATGAATAACATAGGAATGGTCAATTATAGTGATTTCTACATATTAAATTGCATTTTTGTGTTATACAAATCGTACTTGAGTCATTGATCACCAAACAAAACACAATACGAAGAAATGTTGAGATAGGCAACGGAAATGTGAGATAAACTGATATGTTTCTAAATATTAAATTGCATTTTTGTGTTATACAAATCGTACTTGAGTCATTGATTACCAAACAAAACACAATACGAAGAAATTTTGAGATAGGCAACGGAAATGTGAGATAAACTGGTTGACGCATAAAGTAATTATCAACTCATTACGGAAATACTTTAGATTAGAATTTTTACGTACTGGTGGTATATAAGACCAACAAACGCAGTCATCGAGTTAGTGTACGGTCGTTTGGCTACAGTGGATCTATCAATAGTACATTTGTGTTACTTCAATACACCAAAGGCTATGGATGTAAGTGTTTATTCTATTGACTAAATTACTTTTTTTCTGTTATTTTCATGTGTGTGTATTATTTTATTTAAATATTGTGTATGTATATGATTAAGCCGTGGTAACTCAGATGGTTAGCGCTAGCTGTAAATTTCACAGTACGCGACCCGGGTTCGATCCCCGCCAGCACCAATTAAATTGTTAATAGCAATTTTAAGTGCTTATTACCACGTGCTTGGTGGTGAAGGAAAACATCGTGAGGAAACCTGCATGTCTGAGAAAATTTCGAAGGCATGTGAAGTTCGCCAACACACATTGAGGGAGCGCGGCGGACATTTCCTTGCTCTAAAACCCTCTCAGAAATGAGAGGAGGCCTATGTTCAGCAGTGGACTTTAGTAGGCTGTAACTTTAACTTTTTTAACTTTTATGATTAAGTGTTAACAAATTGATATTAACATGATAACTGTGTTGTTGCAGAAATCATTGAGCTTCGATGAAGATACCTATAAACAGTATTACTACTCGCCACTCTCCCCTCAAGAAGAGAGTGATAACCTCGTCATTAATAATAACACATGCGATGGTGGAAAAAGAAAATCGCAATCGATTGATCATTTTTTTGAAGCTGAATCAAAAATAAAAAAGAGGAAGCTGTTATCATCAACCGTAGCACGAGCCGATAGAGATGGTGTATCATACATTTCTACTAATTCTGACGACGGAGACCAAGCGACGCATCTCATCAAAATTGAAATGTACGATATGAAGAAGCTATCCAAGATTCCAACTACTGATCATTGGAAACATGCTTCCACGAGAATTAAATATTACGTAAAGACTAATAAGGATAGCATCTACGACAATACAAACGCCCTCGTATACAATATAACAAAGACAATAGCAGAAAGTGAAAAAGTTAAAAAATACTTTTTTAACAATGACAGTCATTAGCTGATCATTAGTGAATGTGATTCTGTTTACTTCAATTACAGGAAGACAAGAGCGGAAGGAAGAGATGAGTGTGGCATACGTGTACAAAACACATCATTGAATAACAAAACTACAACACTGAGTGGAGAAGAAAACGAGAAGAGTATGCAGTACTCAAGAGCTGAATATCCATTCTTCAGTTCAAAATCTAGCCGTTTGCTTAGTTTCGAAAACTGGCCTCTAGTTATGCGACAGAAACCTGAAGATCTTGCCGAAGCTGGTTTCTTTTATACTGGCCATGCAGACGGGACCAAGTGTTTCCATTGTGGTGGTGGTTTAAAAGATTGGGAAGATGATGATAATCCTTGGCAGCAGCATGTTCAGTGGTTTAGTCAGTGTGCTTATGTAAAATTTCAACTCGAACAGTGTTTTGTATTAGATTAAATAGAAGATTTATAAAGAAATAAAAAAAATATATTGCATACAATTTGTTTTATTTAATTTTATAACGTTTCACATAGTTACATACACACAAAATGCATTACACATAACACATAAAATCTAACACACAACACATATTATAACCTTAACTACTATAGTCTACAGTAACATTTCTGTTTTTATCTATCTCAATAATATTATCAAACTCAGCATAAACTATACAGTTAATTGTTTGTATTAATGAGGATTCAAATCGTACTTCTATTCTTACACTACCATGCTTTATGAGATTCCAATGAGTTGATGAGTTAGCTGATAAATCAGGAGTTAAGTCAAATGCTAATAGACAGTAACCTTTGCCATACTGTTCACAAGAGATTCCATTTCCTTCATTAAGAAAGTGAATACCAGTTCCCGAGAATAGAGTATGATATGCTGATGTAAATATGCTATTATTAAAAGATGGTTGCAAAGCTTTTGAAGGTATTTGTTGACCATCAATATATAAGCTGAAAGAATTAATACCATAGTTTTCAAAGTTAAATGGATTTTTAGTAAGGGAACCATTAAATGCAGAATTGTTCTCAAATCCAATTATACATCTTTTCGGTACCTGTCCTAAAAATATATTATCAAGAGTTTTTCCTTGAACACCTGAAGGAATTGTTAAAACTTTTACTTCAGCTCGAGTAATAGGATATTTAGCAGTGGTAGAAGCTAAAACTTTTTGATGTGCGAGTAATACACTTGGATTAATTCGTGCTCGTCGCACAATAAGAGTTGCGTCCGTAATGCAAACTTTAAACTTTACATCGTTCGACCCAACAATTAAATTAAAACTCTCTCTTGATCGAACCAATTTAACACTCATTTCAACACCATTAATTAAAAATTTATCTTGGTTAAAAATGTCACCGTGAAGATGACCAATCATTTCTATTTCCTTACTTTCACTAATCAATTCCTGTCTTTTAACAAATCCTATGTTTTTACCATCTGTAGAATCCATTTTTCCTGCTGTATCCTCATACCAAAGACTACAAGTAAGATGAGATTGTTTAGCAGCAGGGGCATAGTTTAAAAGGGTTTCCATGTATGCTCGATATGCATAGGTATTATTAGGTGGTGATACAAGTTTTTGGTTTAAATAAACATCAAGTTGACTAAAAAGTGAATGCAGCCAATTATTTACAGGTGCTACTATTGTAGTAGATACCAAGTTAGTTGAATCTTGATTTAATACTTTTGCCTTTATGTGGAGTAATGTATGAGACAAATCTATGTAGTCATCGCCGGTCCCAGGAACTTGAAACTCGATAGGTCCATCATCACCAAGAGATGAAATTGGTTTATAATGAATCCACAATCCATTTTCAATGCTAGTTTGTGTAGACGGTAGTGCAAACAAATCCAATTCTGACTTAACGCACTCGCAAGAATGATTATGAAGGAAAGACATATTTAGTTTGAAAATATATCTTTGATATTTTTTGGTTTTAGACTAAGTTTTTTCGCAGCTTTCACTTTAGCAGTTAATGGTGGAATGAACGATGTCAATCGTTTTCTTTTAGTTTTATACCCAGATCCAGTCATGTTAAATTGATCAATTTTCTCATCAGCCTTTCGTTTTAAATTCGTACTAACTTGCTTTAGACGATCTTTTATTGAGGCTTCCATAGGACGGGCTTGAACCATATCCGATAAAAGTCCTACTCCAGCGCTTAATGCCTCCTTACCAATCACTCGAGCACCACTTGAAAGTAAAGGTAAAACTGATCTGAATAACCCCCTTAAGAAGCTCCCAATACCATGACCGCGTTGATATGGTGAACCCTTATAAATTACTCAAACTCCTGATCCAGCTTGATGTGTATAATAATTTTCATATGGACATTTATGATGATCACGAAGAGAATTCATTATTATAATTTTCGGAAATGTAGTTTAATACACACGGTTCTAAACTGGAATGGTATTTTTTGTCCTGTACTCGATCTTATAACTATTTCCAACGTATCGAACTCTCTTCGCATAACAGGTAAGTAGTGAGGTTGAGAGAAAACGTGCATTTTATTTGCACCATAAATGTATTTTGTAGGATCTAATGAAATGACTCTTAATATATAACATCACCCACAATCTGAGGATCGATAATATCGCAATATAGAAATAGTTGAGATGGTAACCCTAAGTGTAAATTAGCAGGACACTTTCCAAAATTTCTCTCTAGGAGATTTTTATTTGGTTCATAACCTAGCTGTAAACTTAATTTGGGTGATAATGTTACGGATGTTATATTTTTATCCAATACCGAAATAGACACAAATTTTGTTATTTCATCCGATACCATTTAACACTCTTAAAATATGCTCAACGTTATCATAGTTGGTAGCTGGAATATGTTTTTTGTAGTACACTGTGGATGGCTTATCTTCATAAGGCATTAACATAGATTTTGTAATGTATATAACATTTTCATGGTCTTGAACAGTAAACATGGTACATGGATATTGAAACTCGACAACTCCAACCGACCATTCACCTTCTAATTTTATAGCTTTTGGTAATTTCGTTGAAAAATTTGTGGTCTTGTTAACAGGAAAGTATTCCATTGAACTATTGCTGAGCAAAGTTAAATAGAAACTTTCTTTATTCATATTTCTTTTAAACTAGAAGCTAAAATCCAACTGTTAAATTTATCTGGATAACCTTTCCACTTCACTAATACTTCTTTTCTGTTACCTGAATAACGAGTGTCAATTATTTTATCTATTTTATGTTGTGAGGTGGGGTCGTAAGTGATTTTCTGTAATTCTCTTTCATAAAAAGTACCAATTATTGGTTCATTTTGTAAATCTGTTATTGTATAAACAACCCATGGAGATCTATCAATTATTGAAGATATAATAAATATTTCATCACTCCAATTTGATTCATATCCTTTTTGGAATACATGTTTATATTTAGTTATTCGAACATAATCACCCACATTGAAATTTGGTTTAGGATTTTCTAAAGAAAGTTTTTTTGACCATCTGTCATAAAGATTAGTCCAAACTGTCATAATATTGTTGGAATTTACATCACATGGGCACATCTTAATACTAGAGTGAAAGCTGTGATTATAAGAGTATATTAAATCTTGTAAAACATCTATATATCTATAAGTATTATTATGAGTGAAATAACGCCACATTTTCATTTTTAGTGTTCTTTGAAATCGTTCAACAATACTGGCCTTAATGTCAGGATTGTTAGTGGTATAGTAATTAATCTTTTTGGATTTAAAGTATTTTTGTACATCTTTTGAAACAAATTCGGTACCTTTATCGGATTGTATGTGAGTAGGTGTTAAATTACTTTCAGTAAATATACTTTCAAAACATTCTTTAGTTGTTTCTGAGTTTTTCTTTTTCATTGGTCTTGCAAAAGCATATTTACTAAATACATCAATAATACAAAGTATATACTTGAAACCATCATTATATTGAGAATAAGTTCGCATATCACTTAAATCAGCTTGCCACAGTTCATTAATATTTGATAGAATGTACCTATTACGCGGGAATTTTTTTCGAATGGGTTTATGTAATGTGTATGTTTCTTGTGATTTTAACCATTCCTTTACTTGCTTTTTATTCATTTTACCCTTCATGGCTTTTGATAATTTATCAATACTACGAAAACCAGCGGGATTAGATGGATCATAATAAATCCTGTTAATTTCTTCTAGTACGGAGTCCATTTTTCCCACTCAAGTCCTTTACGTATTTTAGTTGTAGACTTTTTATCTCTACTGCACGGTGTAGAAAACTCTTGAACTTCAATCTCAGAGGGTTTGTTCAGATCTTTTGCTTGAAGTTGGTTAATAAACTCATATCTCCTTGGATTTCCAATATAAGTAAGTGGTACTTTAATATATTTTAATGCTTCAGCAAATCTAACCCACCCTACCGGATCACTTCTTTTTAGGGGTCTTAGTGAATCATTTATTAAATCAACAATATTACTTCCAGGAATTTTTTCACTATCAATTATGACTGTACCTTCGTTATCCCAATGTATTTTACTTTTACTTGTTTCAACTAAGTTTAATAATAACTGCCCTTTTTTATGATAAGTTTTTGGTATTAAACTGAGTATTTGAGCTGGTGTGTAAAGTGGATTTTCATCATTTTCTTTACTTTTAATGGATCGATTCTCCTCCAGCAAAGATTCAATATCAACTGAAGTTTTTAGATCTCTATCTTTATTTTTAAAACCAATTTTTGACTCATTTGAATCTTCATTAGATGTATCAGAATAAATTGGTAATTTGAGTGGTTGACGATCCTCTTCGGTAAAATGAAGGTATCTTTGCAGTGTTTGTAAATATAATATCCATTTCTTTCGGTCTTCCGTCTTACTATTCATAATATTTTGCATTTCAATATCTAATCGAGATAAATTACTATTAACCTTATTTTCTTGTTTTAATTTTTCAATCAATCCAGGTTCGATAAGTATCATTTTCTTTGCATTTTCCATGTTAACTGGCTAGTCCACTCACTAATCCACTCAATATTGCACCTAATATTGTTGGTAAGAAAGCCCCTCCTTTTTGTATAATTATATTTTTTCTTAGTTTATGTTTACACTTACGTACTAGTTTACGGAGTATGTTTTTATGTTTATTCAATTTTTGTTTATCCTGATCTTTAAGAGGTACTTTTCCTTGTAAAACGTTATGAATACACTCACAAATACAGTTAATTTCTTCTTCATCACACGTTTTAAGTAATGCTCTTTGATATTTTGGTTTAAGCGTATGCAAAGCGGTTAGCAAATGTTTATACGTTGTGAGTCGACGATGCATCATTTAGCAATGATTTCAATTGTTTGATTCTTGGTGTATTTAAACTCTTTTGTGGGGACGTAGACTGTACAGAAACCATTAAATGGAAAGACATTTGTCTTGATACGACAAAAATCATTGGTATTCTGTTTTAAATCTACCATTAAATATCCATGTGCCTCTAGAGTTGCATCCCTGTAGGCATTTTCAATGAATTTTGGGTTATCTGGTGATACTTGTCTTGCTAAATATCTTATTTGAGTTTTATCTCGAGGGTTTTTAAAATATATTATATAACTTGAGTTTAAAGATATGTCTCTTTGTCCTTTACCCTGATGAAATAAATTTTGTGTTAGATAAAATACACTAAGATTCCTGTGATGACTACCTTTTGTAAATATATCCACAATTCTTCCATCGGACTCTCTCATTAGATCATCAATAATAACAAGATGTGGGTTTTCACCATCAAACATATTAAGATTTGGAATTCCTTGATGATAGTTAACATTTGGTAAATTATATAATGGTTGCATTTCATCAAAGCACCATGTGATCTGATTAAAATCACAATTACATATTTCTGTAACTGATTTTATGAAATTTGTTACAAAATTTGACTTCCCACACCCACTTGGTCCTGCCACAATAGCAGTGAACGGATGGATAAAGTGAAACATAACACACGTCTAAAGTTCAAAGGGGTGAAATAAAAAATGAAAGTGTTGGTGTAAACAATTAATATATATTCCAAAAATTATATCTGTATACTATTTCTAACACAATTAGTACATCATAATTTTACAATTAACTCAACCTCAAATAAATAGAAACAACAATTAGTACATCATAATTTTACAATTAACTCAACCTCAAATAAATAGAAACAACAATTAACTTAAATTATTTACAATAAAACAATGTTTAAATATGTAATAAACTACGTCATATTATAGTATTATCATAATTTTACAATCAATATAAATTTTTCTTAAACGCAGACATAAAAGTAAAAACTATCAACACTTAACGCAGTTTATAATGACCCCAAGCTAATGTTTCAATATTATTATCTAAAATATGTCTCTTTGTGTCATTATATGATAAACCTATCTTATTTAATTTTTGTGTGAAAATTGTGTGTTTAATTGATTTAAATCTAAGCATACTATAATATTGCACTTTTTTATTAAATAGAGAAGACTTATAACTATTCATTGTCATCTTTTTAGTGATACATTTATTTACCCCTTTTGCCTTGGCTATAGTCTTATTCTCTAAGTTAAAAGCGTACATTTTGGATCGTAAACCCACAAATTCTTTCATGATTTTACCATTATTTTCATCTTTAAAAAAACTTAATTTCTTTTTATTTAATTTTGGATATTCAAAAATATTATTTGTATCATAATCTGAGGTATCAAAGTATGATGAAAGGTCAGGTTTTATATCAGTGTAAAAATCATTTGTAAATATATGATATATTAAACTATCCGTATCTGTATACAATAATTTGATTTTACTAAACTTTTTAATCATATAGTTATAATGAAAATCATACATTAATGTTTTTGAAATATCTAAAATGCAAAACCCTAAATAAATTGGTTTGTTATATATTAACTTCGTTTTTCGCAACTGAACCGCAACTAGGTTTTCCGAAAATATTGAAAGGCTATGAAATTGTGGTTTAGCGATTAGATCTTGAGCACCTAAAGCTTTACCCTGGTTCTCCCAGTGCGTAACTAATTTTATGTTAACCCTTTTTTCAATATTCTCCATAGTCTTACCGAAGACTGAATTATTCATTAATTTATAAAAATCTTTTTCGAAATCTGATTTTGCTAAAGTTCTTAATTTTGTGTTTAGATCTATGTACATCTTCAACCAGGGAGACTGTTTAAATTTTAAAACTCTATGAATTTTAGTTAATTTAACCCCCATTTCTATGCACTGCTTTAAATTTCTGTAATGAATTACATATTTATCTTTATTATTTAAATTTGGGACTAGTTTATTCTCATTAATATTGCCTACACAAATGTTTTCTGGACATAAAGGAAAGTCCGAATGTAAATCATGAAGTTCATCTGGATATTCCAAATCAACTTCTAAAATAAAACCGAAGTCTGATGTCTTAGACACATTAAATTCTGTATTTGGATTTACCCATTCGAATCCACCAGTAGGAAGATATTGAGACATAGCCCAACCATATAAATTGTTGGCATCAAAATATGTGATATATGAATTTGGTTTCCCTGTATCATAATCCTCCATGTATTTGTTATTAGCTCTAGCATAACGATTACTACATTGAGATACACCACCTCTGATACCTGATCTAATAAATGCAATTTTCTCATAATCTGTTAAAAGTTCTAATTCTATTTTTGTATATTTTAACATTGCATCCCAACTTAAACCGGGTGCTGTGTAATAATGGACAGGGTCTAAATCATATGTATTAATACATAACTTTCTAAAGTTTTCAAATACATCGGATAAAAGTAAAACGTCTGTTTTTAAATATAGGTTTGAATAATCTAGCATATTACAACACCCAAAATGTTCCCAAACATCTTTAGCATGATTGTAATCATCATTTGAAATATGTGAATCTGTGAGTGAACTATAAAAACATTTTTGTTCAGGGAGCGATGTTAGACTTAAACTATCATAATTAGTCATAAGTTCATATGGATAAACACCTTTCCGTTTTAAACGAAAGAAATCTTCATCATTAGGGTAATTTCTACGTAATTCTTGAAATTGATCATTACTGAGATTTTTGGCCAATTCTTCTAATTTACACGATAAAAACTTAAATGAATCTAAGAATCTCAATATAATTTCGTGGTTATTCACTTTTAATTTTTTGGAAAAGGATATATATTTTTCTTTATTTTGAGGGATAACTTCGACTTCACCATCACAAAAGTTTAACGCGTGAACAATAAAATGAGCATCATAGTGACTAAGGTTGTGTAAAAATATTGGTATATAACTAGGTGTTCTGATCTTCGAACAACATGATTCATGAGCAACACCTATAAAACTACCAGTGTACCAATCAAAATCATAAAAATGTTTTGCCAACTCAGTTTCACAAATATGACAAATGGTTGCATTTGAAATTTGGTTTTTGTCTTCATTTGTTAGCGGAAGTGGTGGATATTTTTGAAGTCTATTTATTTCTTTTAGATTGTTAGATAAACTTTCCATAAACACTTGTGCACAGTTGGGTCCGCAATATGTTACATATTTTGATAATTTATCATCATATGAACATTTTATATAATATCCAAAACTATGTACTTCATGTTTCTGAATATTATGAGTGAAAGGTTTGGAAGGATCGTTAGAACATGATTCTATTGGTTTTAAAAATGCTTCAAAATCAGCATAAACTACGAATGGTATCTTTAACCTTTTTTCATAACTATCAAATTTAATTTTATCATTTGAAATAGGTTGACCAAACCAATTCTTTTTTTTTAAAGTTTCACTGTTTGGTAATACTGTACAAATGTGAGCACAATCGTATTGTTCATGGTTATTTAACCTTTCCTGAGATGGAAAACGAAGTAGACATGCTTCACAAATGTACATGATGTGACCGTCTTTTGAAATTTGTTTACTAACTAACCGCGATAAATTTTTTATATAGCAATAATGATTTTTTGTATCCTTGGAAAAAAATAATAAATTGATATGTCTATCTTTACGACACTTTGTTAAAAATAATGGACCTACTATAGAATTACATCGTTTTTCTTTATTATATTCTAACCCAAAAACATTAATACTAATATCATTTAATTTCTCTACTTTTGCTATGTCAGAAATTTTAACCGGAAAGGAAATACCATCAAATTTAAGTTTATTTGCATGTTTAACGTACGATGATACCCGATCGGTGTGTTTGTTTACAGGATATAACGCCGAGAGTAACGCCCATTTAAAACAAAAATAATCCTTGTTTTTTACATTTATAACAGCCTTTTTTAATTTTATGTCACGAGGAAGATCTATGTATGAAGTACCGCGTAGGGGGTTAAATTTATTAACATTCATGTCTATAGATTTTATGTTTTTTAGACTCCATCCACTATCTTTTTTTTCGAAAGCACTAATTTTAGTAGTAATTGTATCATTTAAAGATGAAAGAAAAATATTTAAGTCATCTCCTTGACAAATAATATAGTTAAGCGTTTGAAAATCGAACGTATCATGAATATCTTTAGTTTGTTGAACAAAATCAGCATGCAATATGAAGTTTACCTTAAAAATTATGTGTTGATGAATACACTCTTGTAATAAAAATAAAATATCATCTTTAATAGAATTTAAAAATAGTTCAGGAGTTTCAAAATTTACCCATGTCGAACGATCTACTCTACTCTTGATTTTATAAGTTAAAATCCTATTTCCAAAAGCAGATTCAATAACACTAACGTTTGATAAAGAATTATGTGAATTTAAAAGATTATTTTTATGAACATTACTTTTAAAATGATTAGCTAAATACCGTTTCTTGAAAAATATATGGCACGT
This sequence comes from Parnassius mnemosyne, assembly GCA_963668995.1. Lineage (NCBI taxonomy): Eukaryota > Metazoa > Arthropoda > Insecta > Lepidoptera > Papilionidae > Parnassius > Parnassius mnemosyne. The sequence goes on from CAVLGL010000086.1 coordinate 28,654,316, forward strand.
TGGACATTCCACTTGATCATCGTTACTGATACTGTTCCCTGCAGAGGTATGCGCTTCTGCTTCCGTTGTTGGTTTTTTGATGATCTTGGATTCTTTGCTGCACGTTCGCTTCGTTCCTCTTCCAAGTTGTAGTGGTTGACTGCTAAAATGTTTACATTTATTAAAAACTGTATAAGACAATATGTAAATTATGATCGAAATGAATGTTTATTTTACATACTTAAACTGTGTTTCAACCATCGCACAGTGATGGTACAACTCATCATCGTATGACGAATCGAACAGTTGACCCCTCTCCATTTCTTCACAAACTTTAGACAACTCCTGATTTAATTCGCTATTGAATAGTTCCGTATTCTCTTCCATGATTGTGGAGAAAAAAGCACTGGTGCACACTTCACTGAAGTTTTCCCTTCCTCTTTTTTATTTTTGATTCAGCTTCAAAAAAATGATCAATCGATTGCGATTTTCTTTTTCCACCATCGCATGTGTTATTATTAATGACGAGGTTATCACTCTCTTCTTGAGGGGAGAGTGGCGAGTAGTAATACTGTTTATAGGTATCTTCATCGAAGCTCAATGATTTCTGCAACAACACAGTTATCATGTTAATATCAATTTGTTAACACTTAATCATAAAAGTTAAAAAAGTTAAAGTTACAGCCTATTAAAGTCCCCTGCTGAACATAGGCCTCCTCTCATTTCTGAGAGGGTTTTAGAGCAAGGAAATGTCCGCCGCGCTCCCTCAATGTGTGTTGGCGAACTTCACATGCCTTCGAAATTTTCTCAGACATGCAGGTTTCCTCACGATGTTTTCCTTCACCACCAAGCACGTGGTAATAAGCACTTAAAATTGCTATTAACAATTTAATTGGTGCTGGCGGGGATCGAACCCGGGTCGCGTACTGTGAAATTTACAGCTAGCGCTAACCATCTGAGTTACCACGGCTTAATCATATACATACACAATATTTAAATAAAATAATACACACACATGAAAATAACAGAAAAAAAGTAATTTAGTCAATAGAATAAACACTTACATCCATAGCCTTTGGTGTATTGAAGTAACACAAATGTACTATTGATAGATCCACTGTAGCCAAACGACCGTACACTAACTCGATGACTGCGTTTGTTGGTCTTATATACCACCAGTACGTAAAAATTCTAATCTAAAGTATTTCCGTAATGAGTTGATAATTACTTTATGCGTCAACCAGTTTATCTCACATTTCCGTTGCCTATCTCAAAATTTCTTCGTATTGTGTTTTGTTTGGTGATCAATGACTCAAGTACGATTTGTATAACACAAAAATGCAATTTAATATTTAGAAACATATCAGTTTATCTCACATTTCCGTTGCCTATCTCAACATTTCTTCGTATTGTGTTTTGTTTGGTGATCAATGACTCAAGTACGATTTGTATAACACAAAAATGCAATTTAATATGTAGAAATCACTATAATTGACCATTCCTATGTTATTCATTGAGTAGCTAGGTACTGTAATAATCTACTAATAGCAGTAATATCATGGATACACTAGATGTACAACAACATCTGAAAAAGATTCACCCCAGTCTAGAAAATAATGTTTATGCAGCTAATAGACTGCCTATGTATACCCACGTACCAACGTATATAATATGTAATTTGGATACAGATGATAAACCAGGGTCACGTTGGGTAGCTTTATATATCGATACGAATGACGTCGGTCAATATTTTGATTCATATGGACGATCACCTGTACGATATCATATTATAGAGTTTTTAAAAAGGAATTGTAAAAGATGGAACTGGAATGTTGATAGGATTCAGAATGAGTGGACTTCAGTTTGTGGCGAATATTGCTTAATGTATTTACTATATAAGTTTCAAGGATGTTCAATACATAGTTTTACGAGTATATTTACAAGGAACACATTGTACAACGATATTTTAGTGGATGAGATGTTTCGCTCCTATTTTATAGATAATAATTAATAAGATTTTGTATTTTATAAATAAAAATTGTAACAAAATTATGTAATGTGTTTTATTGATGATTCAGATTAGCGTTGTATAAACAAAGAATTATAATACAATAGCACTGATATAGTCGACGCACACGCTGCAATGAAGGTGATTAAGGAACAATAGGAACCGTGCATGCTACACAAAAATGGACCGCGGATTCGTGATCAGAGCATGCCAAAACCTTTTTTTTTTTTTTTTTTTTTTTTTTTTTTTTTTTTTTTTTTTTTTTTTTAGGATCGGGTGAACCACGTCTGACTCAGGTGGTCTAGAAGTGGTACAACTACACTACTCCCACGGGACGATATGTGGATACTCTTACACCGCCATTACACGGTAAATATATATTATGTAGGTAGTAGTTATAGTATTCGGGACCCTAATATAGTAGTTTATTATTTTATGTATTAGTGCTGGCGATCTTATATAATTCACATATTGAGCACATAGTAATGATGTTTTGTTTTCATTTGATTATTTAAAGTTATCTTTACAATCCCAACTTTCTTATTATTCTAAGCGAATACGCTTAAATCAAAATATATTTGATTGCTTGTTAATTAACCAACTTGGTGTCGGGTCCTTATAATCTTGAATGAGATGATTCTGTCGTAAACAAACTATTTGAAATTTTAATATAAATTCAGGCTTGTAGTAAAATTCAACCGTACTCAAGCTTTGTGTACCATTCGAATCTTATTGATGTCATTTACACTTGGATCGCAAGTGTACGTGACACCAATAAGGACCTTCAGAAACGGGCAAACCTTACCTACTTATTACAAAACATGGTTTATAGATAGTGTCGGATATAAAGAAAATATTTTTTCAATAACGAAGGTCCGTAGCCGCCAATCCGTAGCCTTCTCTTAATTTGACATCTACTGTCAAAATCCATATTTTAAAATTTCAGTTCACATAATATTTTCACCGGGACGTTTTCTATGAAACAACTTCTAGCTTAAACGTACTTGTTGTTAGTCGGATATATGTTAGTTTTAGTCTAACTATGATTGCCATGGGTAGCTTTAAATTGACTGGTTTAAAAAGAAGATGAAATATAGTATATTGATTTACAATTGGTGGTTACTCTGCTATTTGCAACTGCCTCTGTACCAGGTTGAAGACCTACAATACATTTTATTTATTTATTTATTTTATTCGGAAGACAAAACGTATCGATACATTGTACTTATTACAAAATTAAAAATGACATTTATTTTAAAAGGTATTCACACCAGGACAATGAAATGTATTATAAGTCTTACTGGGTACCACGCACTTAAACCAAGACTACACAATATTAATCAATTAATTACATGATATAATTTATAATTAAAATCTATGTATAACCGACTTCAATCAAATCACAAATATATAGGACATCATGAGAAGCACCAGCTTTCAAATAAAAAAAGAATAATCGAAATCAGTTCACCCAGAAAAAAGTAGTGCGGAACACGTAAAAAAATATACAGTCGAATTTAGTATCTCCTCCTTTTTGAAGTCGGTAGAATAAGGAAAAAAAATTACCAAAGTTTTACCAAGATCTTTTTCCCAATCTATAATAATTATTTGCTATTATTATTTAACTTTTTTAATAAAATGCCAATTTGAGAGTTTGTAAGAGGTTAATTTCCGGAACCACTGCACCACATATTTAAAAAATTCTTTCACAATTTTAAGCACATTATTGCGAATGGTCACAGGCTATATATTGATATATTCAACTCGGGCAAAGCCGGGTGTTACGTTTTAATTTAGTTGAAGTAAAACAACAAATAAGAATTTATTTATACACTCAGGGTCGGAGGACGGTTAATATGATTGATTTAGATCTAATTGCCCTCGCAACGATACTCTCCTGCGCTCCGTTTAGTCTACCTCTGTTCAGTAGGAAGATACTGCCGTGCATCCAATATTAAATCTTGGCAGCTGCCTTTCAGTGAGCTCAGCTGTCTCCCGTCACTTGTTCACAAAACCAGTCCTTAGGGAGTTCCTGAAGATGTATACATTCTAAGCATTAGTACGAGTATATAATAGAACTATTTGTGTACCACTAGTAGCAACAGTTGTGCAACTATGCAGAGCAGAGCTAATATAAATCTTTACAAAACATACAGGTAAAAGCATTTAATTCAAACATTTTTTTAGATGACTTCAAGAAAGGAGGACGTCTTCTGTTTTCTGCGAAGTTAGAAGGTAGGTTGGAAGGTTGGACTCACCTTTTTGGAGATAACGTACGGACCATCCTGCTTCGGGATGAATTTAGAAGTAACATCCTTAGCAGCATTACTCAGGACATGTGACTTCATGAGTACGAGATAACCTTCTCCTAATGGTCCGAATCACGGCGATCGGAATCGGCTTGGAGCTTCTGAAGATCCTGTTGATGTTCAAAGTTTTCCTTAGCTTCCGAGAGAGAGTCAGCAAGCTTCAAAAGGTAAGGCGTAATCTCAGGGACTAAGTTTTCAGACTTGATGACCACCCATAGATCAGCCTGAACCGACAAAGGAGAACGGAGCTCACGTCCAAATGTCAAGAAAGCCGGAGTGGTACCTGTAGAAACGGTGACTGAGGTATTAAAAGCAAATCGGACGAAAGGCAATACCTCAGACCATTGCTTATGGTTACCCTCAACGAGAATTAAATAACCCGTATACCAAAAGTAAATTGAAAACCTCCTCCTTTCTTGAAGTCATTAAAAAAAAAATTTACGACTTATGGAGTCTGCCTTCTTGTCAAAAACCTTTTACTACTTTTCAAAAACCTAGGAACGTAGAAACGTAAGGAGATAATGTGCCTAGCAGTGAGACGCATTTATAGTGTAACTCTATTTTTTATAATCATGGGCATGACCAACCAACCATGAGCAAAATTGTATTCTATCACCATATATCACTATACATCTAAAATCGCTATATTATCATCAAAGAACAAAGGTCTCTTCCTAGATGCAAAGCACGGTCCTGAGTCAACTGCATCCATTGAGTTTCTGTATCGTCGTCTAGTAGGGGACAAACCTATAGTAAACATAAGCCAAAATAAACATATTCTATTACACAATGATTGTATATTTTAATTAATTTACATTGAATAATTAAAAATTAAAAATTTTGTACAGCCGACTTCAATATAAGTTATTAAGAATAACTCAAAAATTATTAGTCTGACCTTGATCAAATTCATATGGGACCACACGAGAAGTATCAGTTTTCAAATAAAAAAGAATCATTGAAATCGGTTCACCCAGTAAAAGTTATGAGGCACATAAAAAAAACATACAGTCGAATTGAGTTCCTTCTTGGAAGTCGGCAGAAAAAAAGAGTTCTCGCTTCTAATTCACTACCTTTTATTGACAAATTATGATAAAGTTTATAAAAAGAACCTCAAAATATCCGTATATAATAGTACTTCGAAGACATTACATTATTATTTCTTCGTGCACTGTAAAATTAAATGACAAGATAGGTTTATTTTATATCTCTAATACTCCAATAGATGCGATTTTCTCATAGCCAATTTAGATAAGGTGCACATGCTGCAAATAATAAACAATCTGATGCTATCCACGCGTAATGTTTTAACAAGATATACAATTTATTTATTTTTATTTCTTTCACATGGTAGAGCCATGCTGCAGCTATATTAGTAGTATAGTTGTAGCACGAATGGGTCAGCTCCACCGGGGAAGGACCACGCTCTCACAGAATACCAGCATAAATAGCAGCTTAACACTGCTGTGGTTCGTATGGTGTGTAGATACCCGGATACCCTTTTTACTATAAAAGAGGCATTCCATCTTATTTCTCACAGGTGACAACGTATCTGCATTTTGATTCTTCATTGAGGATAGATGTGGATGTCTATGGGTCACAGCAACCACTTACCATAAGGTGGACTATGTGCTCGTTTGTCAACCTATCCTATAAAAAAATTCGCGTGGTAATACGATCTTGTCTATTAAAGCTTTTAAAAAGTTACTTCGCAAACATCCGCTCTATAAAATAAAATTTTGTGTCTTACCTAGTATGAAGAGCACCTCCCGCCCTCCCTCAATTACTTGCACTATCCCCGTCACTATTTATCCCAGCGCCACTACTCCCAACACCACTACACTATAAAAGACACACCGCTGACGATAATACGACACGTGTTTCGCCTCTACACGAGGCATCCTGCGGGGAAAATAATTTGTTAGAAAGGTGTAGAGATGAATGTTTATTTCAGAAATATGTTATATTTGTATTAATTACGTTAGGAATGGATAAACCTAACTACTTACGTATATTCCTAAACGTCGAAGTTTAAAAAAAAGTTTCTAAGGCTTCGTTTTATGTGTTTAAATAATACACTAGACACCGAAAAACTTCTAATTAAACAGCAGTTTTTCAATGATGAATGCACTGTGTGACCATCTGCGTAGCATATAAGTTTTAGACCTTTGATATTGTTGCTGTTCTGTGTATTATACATGTAACATCCCCGATATCAGAACTTTGACAATTTGTTTATGCCCAAATTCGGTCATGTTTACCGCCAACCAATTGCGTTCAAGCTGGCGCCTCACCCGATGGTATGTCGGTGAGATAAGCGCCGAGGTGGGGCGACCGAACTCGACGCGTGGGCAGTCGCTCGCTCGACGCGGAGTCTATCGCTCGACGCGTGGTCGAGGGGTCGGTGCCCCGCCGGCCACGAGGGCCGTCATGCCACTTACGTAAATTCGCGGCCCGTCGTGGATCTAGATAGCTAAATGAAGATATCGTTATAATTGAATCGTGGCGTTAGTGCCTTTTGTGTTTGGGTTGCCTAGTTAGATTAATTTGCGTGTCAACAAGGCGTATTTTGACTCTGGTGCGACGTGTTATTCTGGTGCCGAATTTATAATTTGTGATAAGGGAATCCGGGACATTCAATGTCGAATTTTATGCTACTGTCCTTGCCGTGTCGGATATCACGTGTTCGATTCTGCGATGAGTGTGGAATTAGGCGAATTGAAGTTAGTTAAATGTACAATGAAGCTGAGAGACTGAGAAGTGATAGTGAAGAAAGAAGTGGTCCGGCGCTGAAGCCTGCTGGAGCGATGCAGCATTTTGGGGCAGCCTGGAACTCGGCCGCTGCTGGTCGCCTAAGCTTGCTCAGGACGCAGACATTTACACCTCACTGTACACTACTCGCCACCCACTATTACACACACTCACGGCCTGCCCAAGCCTTGGTGCGAAGTTAGCTTCGGATAATGATAAGTACTATGTGTTTCTAGCTTTTTCCCGTATAGTTTATTGTGATAGGAAATTCCACGCGGCCATATTGAGGCCCGACCTACGTCCGTTCGTTGAAACTTCGCTGATGGGCCCCGGAGGATTGAATCTTTGTGGGAGCAGCCGTAGGCCGTAACAAAGTGGTAGCAGAGCGTGGTTCCGGGTTCGATTCCCGGTCGAGCCCGACCGTAGTGTTTGATAAAAATTAAAGAATTTTGTGTCTACAATCACGCCCCGACGTAATACTTAAAGATAAAATTATTTTGTTTTGTTGCTTGCTTTTTTTGTTGTTGGTGGGTAGTTGCGATTGCCACGCCCTAGGTTGCGCAAGCGGGAGTTTGCTAGAGAGATGCGTTGGGTAGGTAGATGGATATTATCACGTAATCGGATAATTATCGTTGTCGTATAATTATGGTTGGTTACTTATCAAAGGGTCGGTTGTCTGAGCGAGGCATTTTTTGTAGATCGAACGGTATGTGTATCTTTATTGTATTGTTATTCGTATTTAATCTAATAAATGATACTAATATAAATCTAATAAATGGTAATTTGTATTTGTGTAATTGTATTTAACTTGGTTTGATAGGAACGGTATTTTGTTACTCGTTAATTCTTTTTGTATTTGTTATTTGTTAATTTGTAATTTGAATTTGAGCCGCGGAGTAATTTGTATATAGAAGTAATGCCATCGCGCGGCTAGGGCTATCGCCATGCCGTTTTGTGTCTGGGTGCGAACGGCGTTTCCTCTCAGGGCTCTCCGGGCCCTCGACTCCCACGGGCGGGGGCGCTCGGCCGCGCCACCTGTCGGGGGTTGTTCCCCCAGGGGCGGGGGGTCGTCACCCCCCCCCCCCCTCAGTATATTGAGAGGGACTTCACTGCCACTCAGCGGTCAGCTAGACACTTCTCGCCTTCGTCAGCTGAGTGGCCGCGGCTCGGGGTACTACCGTTCCCCCTTTGATGTAGGCAGCCCAGCTAGGTAGCTGCCGCCCTAGCTCCCACCACTGCCGTCTCCACTAATTCTGTGGGCCGTCAACAGCTCACATGTCAATCTGTTCTCTTGTTGACGGCCTCAGAGTGGGCGTACCGCCCGAGCGTCGAGTGTTTGACGGTACGCGCTTTATTGTTCCGGGTTCACACCCGGGTTAGCCTCTGCTTAGTTGTTGGGAAGACTAGGACTCCATGGGGGCGTTGAATTGCGCTATTAGGGATTGTTAGATTTGGTTTTGGCCTAACACTTAATTATCGATGTTTTGAATTAAAATTAAAAATGCTTTGTGCCTTCCGCGAAATGTTTCATATTGTGGCGGTTGTGATTAAAAGGGTTGAATTTAATATACTCCTTGAATATGTGTGCGTATGTTTTTGTAAATGTATTTGATCACTGTGTTTGTTGCACGGAGGATTGTAATTGAATTGTATGCCCTTTGAATGCTTGTGCATATGATCTGTAAATGTGTTTGAACACTGTGTTTGTTTTGTTGCACAGAAAATTGAAATTGAATTATGTGACCTTTAAATGCTTGTGCATATGTTTGTAATTGTAGTTGATTACTGTGTTTGTTTGTTGCGCGGAAAATTGAAATTGAATTATGTGCCTTTTTTGAATGCTTGTGCATATGTTTTATAATATATTTGATTATTGCGTCTGTTTTGCTGAAAGGAAAATTTGAGTTCATTTGAAATTGAATGACGCGTTATTTGGATCTTTGTATATATGTTTTGTGGATGTGTTTTGTCATGGTGTTGGTTGAAGAGAAAGCTGTGGTTGGATAACCCTATTGGTGCCGAAAGAAACGAAGAATCATTCCTCCTTTGGCTTTCGCATTTGTAGGCACTAAGATATTTATTTGAGATGAGAAATAGGGCTGTCTCTTAGGTTTATTGTTTTGTTTAATTTGTCAGTTGACCTAGTTGTGCGTCGGTGATTGGTCTGTTTGAATTAATTCTGTAGTTGAATATTGATGCATTCGAAAAATTAGTTGAACATTGATGCATTCGAAAAATTGGTTGAAGTATGAGCATAGGACTACTTGTCTAACAGGCTAGCTAGTTTTGGAGATTATCAGATTGAAATCAGCGGCCACACTAATTAGTAAATGATTATATGGTGGATGGCTTGATTATGCCTTCATCATGATCATTACAGGCCTTCACAAGTCCAATGCTGAAAATAGGCCTCCTCCAAGGAATGCCACAAAGCACGGTCCTGAGCCACCTGCATCCATCGACTTCCTGCATGCCTTACCAGGTCGTCACTCCATCTCGTGGCCTACACTTCGCCTACCGGTACGAGGCTGTCACTCGAGAACCTTTCTTCCGCATCGGTTGTCGGTTCTTCGAGCTATATGGCCGGCCCACTGCCACTTCAGCTTACTAATCCGTTAGGCTATGTCGGTTACTCTAGTTCTACTGCGGATATCCTCATTTCTAAGTTTATCAGGCAAAGAAACTCCGAGCATAGCCCTCTCCATAGCTCGCTGAGCAACCTTGAGCTTCCTCATTCGGCCAGCTGTGAAGGACCACGTCTCAGTTCCGTAAGTCATCACTGGCAACACGCACTGGTTGTACAATTTCGTTTTAAGGTTTTGAGGTATGTCTGACGAGAAAATGTGTCGTAGCTTCCCCAACGCTGCCCAGCCGAGTTGAATCCGTCGATTGACCTCTCGGTCGAAGTTGGACTTACCTAGTCAGACTATTTGTCCCAGGTAAACATACTCGTAAACAACTTCGAGCTTAGTGTTCTCAACAACTACCCGCATAGGTGTGACATGGACATTACACATAATCTTAGTTTTGTCCATGTTTATCTTAAAACCTATCCGTTGGGAGACACTATTGAGGTCATTGAGCATAGTGCTTAGATCCTCCAGCGATTCTGCCATAAGGACTATATCGTCGGCAAATCGAAGGTGAGTGATGTACTCGCCATTGATGTTGATACCGTATCCTTCCCAGTCCAGAAGCTTGAAAACGTCTTCCAATGCAGCGGTGAAGAGTTTCGGGGATATGACGTCACCCTGTCTTACACCTCTCTGCAATTGGATAGGTTTCGTACTCTGGTTCTGTACTCGGATAGCCATCGTAGCCCTACTGTACAAGCACTTAAACACTTCGATATACCGACAGTCAACTTGGCACCGCTGAAGGGACTGCAGCACTGCCCAAATTTCGACAGAATCAAAGGCTTTCTCATAGTCCACATACGCCAGACATAGTGGCAAATTTTACTCTTCGGACTTCTGTACAATTTGCCGAAGGGTATGTATGTGGTCTATGGTGCTAAAGCCCTTTCGGAAACCGGCTTGTTCGGGAGGCTGGAAGTCGTCAAGTCTGCGCGCGAGACGATTCGTAATGACTCTCGAAAACAGCACGTAGATGCGGCTCAGAAGGGAAATCGGTCTGTAGTTCTTCAAGAGAGCGTTGTCACCTTTCTTGAAGAACAAGACCACCGCACTTCTTCTCCACGCCTCCGGTGTAATGCACCATGGAGGACGGAATTAAAGAGCTTCTGAAGGACTTCAAGTACCGTTCTTCCACCCACTTTCAGAAGCTCCGCTGTAATTCCATCCTCGCCTAGGGCCTTACCGTTTTTAAGTTGCTGGAGGGCCATTCTAATCTCGCTCAGACTGACGTCCGGGATATCTTCGGAATAGTGTCGAATGAGACTCGCTCTTGGATCGTTACTCACAATTGCGTGTGGCTCCAACGTTGACGTGTACAGCTGCCCATAGAACCTCTCAATCTCACTCAAAATCTCAGGTGTCCCGGAAACGATCCTGCCACATTCTGTCTTCAGCTTTGACAGTTGGCTCTTTCTGGCAGACAGATCTCTGGCAAAGACTTTGGAGCCTTGGTTCCGCTCGATCGCTTCTTCAATACGAGCTGTATTGAAGTTGCGTAAGTCCCGCCGCATGCATTTGGAGATCTGTCTGTTCAGATGCCTGTATGCTGTCAAGTCTGTTGAAGAATGTAGCTTCATCTTCCGTCTAACAGCCATGAGATTAAGAGTGTGATCGGAGAGTTTTTGTGTTCTTCTGCGGCGGGTCTTGCAGAACTTAGCTCCGACCGCATGGACAATTTCCACGAGCTTGTCATTCATATCGTCCACTTCATTGCAGTCTTCTAGGCACTGAAAACGGTTTTGTAACTCGAGCTGAAAGGTTTCGGGACTTTGGAACAGAGCACGAGGGGGACGGAGCGTTGACTTCATTAGACGAGACCTCTCCAACTTAACGTTTAGGTTCAGTGTGCCTCTAACCATTCAGTGATCGCTACCAGTTTTCACCCTCGCAATCACGGAGACATCACTGAACAGTTGTCGTGTGGTCGTCATAATGAAGTCAATCTCATTTTTTGTCGAACCGTCGGGGCTTGACCAGGTCCACTTCCTGTGGGGCCGCTTCTGGAAAAAAGAGTTCATCATAAAGAGTCCCTCTTTCTCCATGAAGTCGGCCAACTGCTGGCCCCTTTTGGTTCCGTTACCCTATTCCAAATTTCCCTACTTTCATCTTACCGTTCTCTCTTGTGCCTAGTTTTGCATTGAAATCTCCCATTAACACCGTATATTGGGTTTTGGAGGAATGCTTGGCTCTAGAGATATCCTCATACATTTCCTCCACCTCCTCATCGGGGTGTGCCGAGGTTGGTGCGTAAACCTGTATGACCTTCAGCGAATACCGTTTGGTGATTCTGAGTATAAGGTACGCAACCCTCGTCGACACACTCCCGATCTTTACAACGTTGTTAACGAGAGACTTGTGGACGATAAATCCGACACCTCCTTGGGACAGATTATCGCCCTCCCGGTGATAGAGCAAGTTGCCGGATTCGAGGATTATCGTGTCCTCCCGCTCTCTTCGGACTACGGATAATCCTATAATATGCCAGCGCAACTTTTCTATCTCTTCTTCCAGCTCTACGATCTTCTCGTCAGTCCTCAGGGTGCGTGCGTTTTACGTTGCCAGGTCGAGTCGACTAAGGTGGCAACCGAACTTCCACCGGAGATGCTTATCACCCCCTGCCCCACCGTTACCATTGTCGCCACCGTAGCCAGGAATAGCGGGGCCGCCGGGGACTGGGGTCCGTCTGTTTGTTGCTTTAATCATTGGGGGGTATTTGCCATAGTTGCCACGCTTGGCGTGCGGGTTGGCAACCGCAGTTATTTTATTGTAATTTTGGCTATTATCAGGAAGATGCTGCTGCCCATCTCCTGCCTGTTTCCCTTTGTCGCCTTTTACGACACCCACGGGAGGATATGGCGTAGTGGATATTCTTGACCGCCACTACACGGCAATTGTTATGCCTACTTGTTGAAAATTCATACTAGGGTCTATCTGTGCGTTTCGTTCGGCTCTCCACCGACGACGTTCTGGTGGAATTTGTGGGTGCGCTCTGCAATGAAGCTTAGAAGGCCACTCTGGGCCGCTTCGTGTAGCGTCGCTGTTTGCAGACCTGATCCGGTGGGATTGCGGAACTAATCATAGGGGCACAGACACATTACAAGACTTGTTAAAGTGCTGCGATGCCCAGGAGGGGCATCCAGTGGATGGCTGTCTTTTGAGGCGGTGGCTAGGATTGGAAGATCTGATGAGGTGTCTAAGGTGGCCTAGTTTTGGTTGTAGATTCGGTCTTGTAACGTGCCGTCGCGACCCTGTCCCGCATGTCGGTTTGCTCGCGGTTAAGTCCTTATGTCCGGGACGGGGTTTTGTTTATGCCCAAATTTGGTCATGTTTACCGCCAACCAATTGCGTTCAAGCTGGCGCTTCACCCGATGGTATGTAGGTGAGGTAAGCGCCGAGGTTAGGCGACCGAGCTCGACGCGTGGGCAGTCGCTCGCTCGATGCGGAGTCTATCACTCGACGCGTGGTCGAGTGGTCGGTGCCCCGCCGGCCACGAGGGCCGTCAGGCTTCTTACGTAAATTCGCGGCCCGTCGTGGATCTAGATAGCTAGATGAAGATATCGTTATAATTGAATCGTCGCGTTAGTGCCTTTTGTGTTTTGTTTGCCTAGTTAGATTGATTTGCGTGTCAACAAGGCGTATTTTGACTCTGTTGCGACGTGTTATTCTGGTGCCGAATTTATAATTTGTGATAAGGGAATCCGGGACATTCAATGTCGAATTTTGTGCTACTGTCCTTGCCGTGTCGGATATCACGTGTTCGATTCTGCGATGAGATATGTTCAGCAGTGGAATTGTGATGGGCTGTAGTCATACAGGAGAGGAATACAATTATATTATATGTCTATCTCTGCTTAGCTTAATGGTTGACTTGAAGAGAATTACTAATTAAATACGACATAATAAAATGCAAGCACTCGAAAATTTAAAGTCAATATTTTATCTAACGATCATAATTTCAGAAATGTTAACAGCACATTGAGAATATTCTTATAAATAATTATTCTGAATCTCACTCAGAAATGGGAGCAGACCTACGGATATCATTAAGTAAATACGCTACGTCGCTTACTGTGAAGATTTCGAGATGTTTCATTTGTCGGGCTTTTAACAAAATTGACGCCTCCGTAACGCAGTGGCTTAGCAATGAGTTGCAACGCTGGGGGCCGCGGGTTCGAATCCCGCACGGAACTAGTATTTGTATGGTCTACAAATAATTGTTTGTTCTTAAAACGGATGTTTGTCCTTGTGCAATTTGTTTGTAAACTGCCTCTATGATACAGTAGAGAATCCTAGTGTGGGGGGAACGTTTTTTAAAAAAAGAAGAAAAAAAGAAAAAACTGTACTTACTTCAAACTTACCATCAGGTGAACTGTAAGTTTATTTGTTTATTTATTTATTCTTTATTGCACCAAATATTTGTACAAAAGGCGAGCTTAATGCTATATGGCATTCTCTACCAGCTAACCTTGGGTAGAACAGAGAGTGAGTTTGGGCAGTTAAGTTGTCATGATATAATTTAGTTCAAATATATACGTGCAACGCATACATAAAATATACACATATATTTAAAATATATATAACTCATATATTTTTGCAAACTTATTCTAATTTTAATAGAATTAGAACACATTGCTATAATTTCAAAATTATTTATAATATTAAACTGTCTCAAAAATAAATGAACACTGAAACGTTCTTACCAGTGTTGAAACAGCTAGACTTGTTTACTTTATCTATTTCCCTAGCATAATGTTGTATGGTATTTTGCTATTGGGACACGTGGCTGACGCTGAAGTCATATTTGTTTTGCAGAAGAGGGCTAAAAGAGCAATTTATGTTTTAAAACCTAAAGAGTCGCTCGGACAGAATTTTAGGTAATTGCCTCCCAATACAATGTACGTACACAAAAAAAAATAGTTATACAAAAATTTATATTAATTCTGTAAATACCTGGGTGGATTGAAAAGTACTCGGCTAACACAGATCCATTCAATTCTAAAAATCAAATCTACCCACATTATTTAGTTCAGTTCAGACTAGTTCATTGTGTGAAGTTCGAAACGTGTGCGATAATTAGTTGTGATTTTATAAATTTATTAACAAAGTATTCGACATAATTTCCGCGAATGGAGCAAATCGAGCAGCGTGCCGTCATTAAGTACCTCCATAAGAAGGGGCTATCATCAAAAGCCATCCATGATGACATGGTCAGTACATTAGGCGATTGTGCTCTGTCATATTCATCCGTCAAAAAATGGATAGCAGAATTTAAGCGTGGTAGAGAGAGTGTGAAAGATGAACCCCGCTCTGGAAGGCCTTCGACGTCAACTACTGACGAAAATATTAAAAAAGTACTTGATTTAATAATGGGCGACCGCAGATAAAAAATTAGAGAGATAGCCGAGATTATAGGCATCTCTTATGAATGAACTCAAAATATCATTGTCAACGAGTTGGGTTTCCACAAGGTGTCTGCGAGGTGGGTTCCGCGACTGCTTTCAGTTGAACAAAAAAGGACGCGATTGACTATTTCACGCGACTGTTTGGAGTTATTTGAAGCCGATGCAGACGATTTTTTGAATCGTTTTGTTACTATGGACGAAACATGGGTTCATTACTGTATACCGGAAACAAAACAACAATCAAAACAGTGGAGAAGACCTGGTTCACCACCCCCTAAAAAGGCTAAGTCGATTTTGTCGGCAAATAAGTATGGCTTCAGTATTCTGGGACTCGAAAGGTGTGATTATGATTGATTATCTTGAAAGGGGTCAGAATATAAACTCTGATTACTACTGCACCTTACTACGTCGTTTACGAGAGGAAATAAAAGAAAAACGTCGAGGAATGCTCAGAAGAAAAGTCCTGTTTCATCAAGATAACGCCCGTGTTCACACGTCAGTACAGTCAATGGCTGAAATTCACAACTGTGGCTTTGAACTGTTACCGCATCCGCCGTATTCACCTGATCTGGCACCATCAGACTTCTTTCTGTTCCCTAACCAAAAAAAAGCACTTGGGAGGTCAAAGATTTTCGACAAACGACGAGGTCAAAGCAGCTGTAGACGCATATTTTGACTCTAAGGAAGAATCATTTTTTTTTCAACGGTCTAAATGCTTGGAAGGGGAGGTGGCAAAAATGTATTGAACTTGATGGTGATTATGTAGAAAAATAAAAATATAACTGATTTAGTATGTGTTTATTTTCTTGGTTAGGCCGAGTACTTTTCAATGAGACACAAGCTAGTAGTATCAGTTACTTGACTCCACCGAGTCAGTAATTCATTCTTGAGGCGTTGTATGACTCTTTTACAACAAAATCCCAGAAAATATACAAAATTTGACTTGCTCCAAGTTCAAAAACTTTATTAAATAAAGTTTGTATAAAAAGGGTTATTACAATATTAAGAAATTTATGGATGATAATAACCCCTGGGAATGAGATGATCGCTACCAAGCTATTTCTAATTTGTTTTGTGTGGTTAATTGTGTAACATACATGATAGTAAGCTTTTATTAAAAAAAAATGTCCCGCTGGGTTTCTTGTTGGTTCTTCCCAGGATAGAGGTTCTTTTTTTCGGACCAGTGGTAATTAAACAAAAGAGTGACTCAATAAGTGTTATTTATAATCTATATTGAATTAAAAATATTCTGTTTCTGTTCAAATTTTTACATTAAAGTTGTACAATAACATACAAGCTTGACGTTAACTTTTTTCAATAAATGTCAAAACGACTCGATAATTTGAAAACAACATTTCGAGATGTTTCATTTGTCGGGCCTTTAACGAAACTGGTACCACTGCTGATAAAAGTCGACAATTTCCACAGCATACGGCGCTCCTTTGAAACACCGCCAACTCCGGGATACTACTGAGAATTTCATAATAGAAAAACCCAATAACAGATTTTTGGTGTGATCTGGAATCTTCCTCCGCGGCCTCCAACTTCATCTGCGTAAGAGTCCCCCCAAAGCACACGTGTGGAAGCCATGGGGCCATGGGAAAACGAGAACTCAGAAGCACTAGCTTTCCTGTGCCCATTGACTTTGCTCTATATCTCCGCCGCCAACCAAGTTTCGGTCACGAAGGGCAGAAAGATAACGTCTTAATACTTGCACACCTTACTATACAAGTATTAGGACGTTATATCAGTCCCCGCAATTGTCGAGTGAAAAACACACTTCATTTCACTTCACCTCAGATAACTCTTGGTCACGGCACTGGACTTGGGCTGTTTAGTTTAAGAATGTTGTATATTATGTTTAATTAGAATCTATAAAACGTGTTCTCAACACGATCTTAAAAATAACAAGCATTTTCATGTGATATAACTTTTACACGGTTTCATCATAAAATCTGTGCAAGGTACACATTAAGGTACAAGGTACAAGGTCATTTTTATGACTTATTTTAACGAGCTAATTATTAAGATTCGCTTTTACGACGCGGTGATGTCTTCAGACATCACTTTTACGTATGTACATTGTACATGTACATACGTAAAAAATTATATTTTTTACAGTGGTAGAGCCACGCGGCAGCTTCTGCTGTCGCACGGATGGGCCGGCTCGAACCGGGGTGGTACCACGACCTACCAGTGTGAAGTATAGGTTTACCTCTGCGTTCCGCTTGGTGAGTGCAGGTGGCCGGAGGCCCAATTCCCCCCCCCCCCCCCCCCCCCCCATCAACATGGTAGCGGAATTGAACAGAAGACTACCCCAGGAGGGTACCAGCACCCCTGGAGAATCCCTCGCTGAGCATCCTTGACCAAACTACTCCACTCCTGGGCGTGGGTGCTCAGGCTGCCCCGCGTATTCTAGGGGGGGGGGGGGGCGAAATTTCGCTCAAGACTGCTCGGAGCAAGCGGAGCAGGAAGACAAAGACAACCCCTGCCACGCTTTCCGTGGATTTCTGCAGAGAGGACATCTGTTTTCGACGCCTCGGCAGTCTTGAAGGTAAGGAACTGTCCATCCTATGGCTACGCGTAGACAGCGACGACCATCCCTGCGTCTACGGGTGCCTCTATAGGTGCCATAGCGGTAATGCCGACACAGACCGACTCATCGACCACGTCTAAATGGCTGCAGACTCCGTGCTACAACAGGTCCCATCCGCAGAGATCGAGATTCTTGGCGATTTTAACGCCCACCACGCCGAATGGCTCGGTTTACGCTTAACCGATCATGCGGGGAGATCTGTTTATGACTTTGCCTTAGCATATGGTCTGACACAACTGGTTACTTCGCCTACGCGGATCCCAGATGTGGAGGATCATGTACCTTCCCTGTTGGACCTTCTGCTGACCTCTCATCCGGACGGATATCAGGTCTCCGTCGATGCCCCTCTGGGCTCTTCGGACCATTGTCTGATCTTTTTTTAAATTAAAGTTAGAATTTTATTACATTAACGAAATTTTGGTGTGACGCGGAATCTTTTTCCGCGGCCTCCAACTTCATCTGCGTGAGAAAAATCCGAGACCAATATGCGGAGGCCATAGGGCCAGGAAACACGAGGACTCTGAAGCACTAACTTTCCTGTGCTTAGCGATTTTTGCCTATGGCTAAGCCGCCAACCATGTTCCTCGCAGCCTCACCACCACCACATCAACGATGCGGCACCGCCAGAGTCACAGACGATAGGGTGAATAGCTCCTCGTCATACCCTCCTGCCCTCCTCTTTCTCCGCGACTCCACTTCGGCTGTGGCGGTAGTTGGAGAGAACACCCCTCTCGCCGCAGTCCACCAACACACATCTGAAGTGGGCTCGCCAAATCCCCGCCACGACAAGGTGGCAACCTGATTGGTTGTTAGGAAAGTCGTAATATGTTAACAAGTTGTAAGGCTTCTTTAAAGACAATAATGTAAGGCTATCACATTTAAATATTAAATAAAGTTTACTACTTAAAAAAAAAAGAATGTAATCTAAAATTATTAAAGAAATATTTCTCTAGGTTTACTTTAGATGGCAGCAAAGTTTAACCAGATGATAGGACTCCTTAACTATCTAGGAGTTCATCTTATTAAGCACCCCCTCCTTTACCCATTTCTGTTGCCAAACAAAAATGTGTGGAGTGATGTATTTCGCTCTGAAAGGTTCAGATAACCAGGCTAGTTACAAAATATGAGATGTTCAATATAAGTCCTCAGAGGTCACAACGAATCTGTAGCCACACGTACACCCAAATTCAATTATCTGTAATTAAAGATAATTGCAGTTGCCTGCAGTTGTACATGGGCTGCAGTGGCCACTTACTATCAGGTGGACGATAAATTCATTTATCATATGAAAAAACGTTTAAAGTTAATTTAGCACAAAATTAATTTAACAAAAGGTCACATTCTATAAAGTAATTAATTATGAATATCACTGATTCTAGAAGATATATGTTTACAAATGGACATAACAAAATAAAATAAAATAAAATACGGTCGCTGGTAAAAATGATATAATGACTTGCTAATATCTTTTACAATGGTAAGACCTTTTAAAAGAAGATTGCCTCTGGGCACTCCCTGGCGCCTTGTTTTATACCGCTGATTATTAGTCGGTGTTGCCGCAACATACCTATATATTTAGAAATAGAAAATTGAGAACGCAGCTTGCGTGATAAAAATTTTTAATCGTCGCACAGGTTAACATACTAATGAACGTTAGTTTTACTGAAAAAGTAATAACACTTTATATATACACTATATATATACACTTTATATAATAACATATATACACTTTATATAATAACACGTTATACGGTGTTTGCACGAAAGTCTGTACGAAATAATAAATGTACTGACATTTATTTTATCATATTCTCAATATTTTAACTTAAAATAAATGAACCAAGCTAAAAGAGATGTATATATTTTAATATTATTTAGTATATAAAAGTTGAAAAGTTAAAAGTACCTCCAACTGCTGGGGCTCCTCTCATTTTTAAGAGAGTTTTGGGGGCAAGTAAGTGTCCGCCGGGCTACCCCAGTGCGTGTTGGCGAACTTCACATGTCTTCGAAATATTTTTTTTATTTCTCAGACATGCAGGTTTCCTCACGATGTTTTCCTTCATCGCTGAGCACGTGGTAATTCAGCACTTAAAATTGAAATTAACAATTTCATTGGTGCCATCGGGAATCAAACCCGGGTTGCTCGGGTATTGTGAAATTTACAGCGAGTGCTAACCATCTAAGCTTCCACGGCTGAACTTTAAAGTTATACCATTTAGTATATAGTTACTTTAAAATATAAAACGCATGAATTAGATGGCATTTCTCGACACGGCCTGCATCGTCGGGTCGCATATCATCGTGCTACTAGGAGTTCATTCTGAATTCGATTCTGTTTTTGACTCAAGCTAACTCGAATAGAAAAATACGACCGATCACCGATCAATCGCTCTCAGCGCCGTCAAGCACAACTGGATGCAACTGATTTCATTCTCAGAGAAAGTAATTATTGGCGACTATAAGGTTCACCACGCCTAATTTTTTACGTGGTAGAGCTGCAGTTATATTAGTAGTATAGTTGTAGCACGAATGGGTCGGCTCGACCAGGGAAAGACCACGCTCTCACAGAATACCAGCTTAACGCTGCTGTGTTTCGTATGGAAAGTGCAGAGAACCGAAGACCATTTTTACTGGAAAAGAGGCAATCCATCTTAGTCCTCAAGTCTGAGAACGCATCTGCTTGATGTACATGTCTATGGGCCACAGCTACCACTTACCATCAGGTGGACTGTGTCTTCGTTTGTCACGCTTATCCTATATAAAAATAAAAAATATCTCCCGTCTCGTACGACCGATAATGCGGGGTGATCTGTTCATGACTTTGCCTTGGCGTTCGATTCGACGCTACTTGTTACTTAACCTACGTATGATCCAGAGGACCATACGTCATCCCTACTCGACCTTCTGTTGACCGCTTATCCAGACCTGCGCTTCTGTGATTTCTCTGGTGTTGCAGAATAAACAATGGTGGCCATTTAACATCTTATGAGCCCAACACTTGTTTTCTGTGTATTCTATATAAAAACTAAGTAGAGCTCATTTTCAATGAAGAAAGTCGAATCGGACTTATAAAATGTGTTTTGTATTTTACGTGGTAGAGTCAAGCTGCAGCTATACTAGTACAGTTGTAGCTCAAATGGGTCGGCATGACCGGCGAAGCCCACGCTTATCTCACACAATACCAGCGTAAAATAGCAGCTTAATGCTGCTGCGTTTCTTACGGTGAGTGTAGAGAACCGAAGACCCATTTTACTGGAAAAGAGGCATTCCATCTTAGTCCTCACGGGTGACAACGCATCTACATTTTGATTTGTAATAGAGGATAGATGTAGATGTCTATGGGCCGCAGCAACCACTTACCATCAGGTGGACTGTGTGCTCGTTTGTCACCCTTATCCTATAAAAAAAAATATCGAAGTGCTGAAGTGTATGTAGAGTAGAGCTACAATGGTTATCCGAGTACAGAACCAGAGTACGAAACCTATCCAATTGCAGAGAGGTGTAAGACAGGGTGATGTTCTATCCCCGAAACTATTCACCGCTGCATTGGAAGACGTTTTCAAGCTTCTGGACTGGAAAGGATACGGTATCAACATCAATGACGAGTACATCACTCACCTTCGATTTGCCGACGATATAGTCCTTATAGCAGAATCGCTGGAGTACCTAAGCACCATGCTCAATAACCTCAATAGTGTCTCCCAACGAATAGGTCTTAAGATGAACATGGACAAAACATAGATCATGTTTAACGTCCATGTTACACCTATGCCGGTAGTTGTTGGGAGCACTAAGCTCGAAGTTGTTGACGAGTATGTTTACCTGGGACAAATAGTCCGACTAGGTAAGTCCAACTTCGACCGAGAGGTCAATCGACGGATTCAACTCGGCTGGCCAGCGTTCGGGGAACTACGACACATCTTCTCGTCAGACATACCTCAAAACCTTAAAACGAAATTGTACAACCAGTGCGTGTTGCCAGTGGTGACTTACGGATCTGAGACGTGGTCCTTCACTGCTGGCCGTATGAGGAAGCTCAGGGTCGCTCAGCGAGCTATGGAGAGGAATATGCTCGGGGTTTCACTGCGTGATAAACTTAGAAATGAGTATGTCCGTAGTAGAACCAGAGTAACCGACATAGCCCAACGGATTAGTAAGCTGTAGTGGCAGTGGGCCGGCCATATAGCTCGAAGAGCCGACAACCGATGGGGAAGAAAGGTTCTTGAGTGGCAGCCTCGTACCGGTAGGCGAAGTGTAGGGCGACCCCCCACGAGATGGAGTGACGACCTGATAAGACATGTAGGAAGTAGATGGATGCAGGTGGCTCAGGACCGTGCTTTGTGGTATTCCTTGGGGGAGGCCTATGTTCAGCAGTGGACTTATGAAAGGCTGTAGTGATGATGTGATGATGATGAAGGTACAACCCACTTATATCGAATATATTTATTTTTCTATCTAAGACAATGAATCATACAAGTATTATTAGCACATACAGCTACAAATTACACTCTATTGTAAGTTAAAATAATATTCTTAAATTAATTGTATATTAACCTATAGGGTCCGATGCCTCCCCTGCCAGTGCTTATAAAATATATTGTCAGGAGACAACTGAGCAACGACCTGAATTAATTAATTTGTTGAGTTACGTATAGTTTCCCAGAAACTAGCCGTTCTACAACGTAACACTGTGTAAAATTCTGGACAAGTCTCTGGAAAAGTTAAACATTGCGTTCGCGCTGCAGTAACGTGGATGTTTCAAGAAAATACAGAAAGCATCATTATACTGTACTCTGAGGACGTTATAGGATTTTTTTGTATAATTTATCCAAAGGTGCCCAGTGTGAAAACTAACACAATAGGCTTTAAACAGAGTAATCTTAACATCCACAGAACACAAAGCAAAGCGAAGCGCATGTTGCAGCGTATCATTAGAACCCTGCGTTCACGCTCTACATCGAAGTCGTCACTCAAGATTCTCTGAAAACATATGACCCAAGTACCTGAACCTCCTTACATTCCGAACCTGCATATCATTTATGCGTACTGGCAGTACCTTCCTCGAACCCTTTCCAGCACGAAATACTATCATTTCGGTATTAG
Source organism: Parnassius mnemosyne (assembly GCA_963668995.1). Taxonomy (NCBI): domain Eukaryota; kingdom Metazoa; phylum Arthropoda; class Insecta; order Lepidoptera; family Papilionidae; genus Parnassius; species Parnassius mnemosyne. Next base: position 28,677,100 of record CAVLGL010000086.1, read on the forward strand.
ATTAATTATATTTTAATCCATACTGACGAGCATAATTTTCGCAAATGGATCTAAGTTTTCTAAGATCGCTAATCGATGGGATAAGGAGCACCATATCGTCCGCGTGGCTAAGGTTGTTAAACGCTACACGATTGAAATAGCATCCGATTTTGGCACCCCTAAACTCCTCGATCAAGCCGTTAACAAAAAGACTGCAAAAGTCCGGGGAGGTCAGCACTGCCTGACATACCCCACATTCTAGTTTATAGCCACCAGAGGTTGTGGCGCCCCACCTATCTTTATTAGTTTGGTTCTCGTACCAGAGCTCAGCAAACCCAAAACACAGTGCCCTTCACAGGGACATTGGAGTCATGCATTTTCCTTTATAATATATTATAATTAACAAGGTCAAATGCATGACTCAAGTTCAGAAAACAGGCGTAAACAGACGTATTGCGTCTTTTATAATAGATCACAACTTGTTTATCTGGCATTGTCGGTGAGTCGCAGAAACCCCGGCACTAAAATCAAACTGAGCATTGCTTATCATAATATTTTTCACAAGTTTGGACTGCAGAAGTCTTTCAAATACTATACATACTATTGTGCCTATAGATATAGGTCGGTAATTGGAAATATTAAAGAAGTCACCTGTTTTGTTCTTCATGACATGTACGAGTACCACAATCGTTTGCAACATTTTATCAAGAAGATAAAAAGTTATTCTATATAATTAAGGCTATCTTGTAGTAAAGTGTGTAGGTATGAAGACATTACGGCGGTCTTTATTTTTTTTTATAGGATCGAGTGACAAACGAGCACACAGTCCACCTGATGGTAATTGGATACTGTGGCCCATGGACATCTACATTTATCTTCGTTTGCGAATCAAAACGCTCTACACTCACCATACGAAACACAGCAGTGATAAACTGCTATTTGACGCTGGTATTCTGTGAGAGCGTGGTCCTTCCCCGGTCTCTTCAATACTGGAGTTAAAATCACTAAAGAGGGGATTATTTTAGAACAAACACCTCAGATAAGTCTCGGTGGGCGGCGTAGACGGACCCGAGTGCTGTTGCTGTTGGACTGTTCCGATTTGTTTTGTTTTTTGTTGGATTAAAATAAAAATGAATTTATTAAATGTGTTCCCTACACGATCTCTAAAAATAACTAGCATTTTCATGTGCACTATTACACGGTTTCACTGTGAAATATGTTCATGGTGCACGTTTAAATAGTAACTGAGTGTTTTCTTGATGATTTATTTTATCGAGCAAATTATTATGGCTCGCGTTTCCCTCTTCCCACACCACTTTTTCTTACGTTCAATTTTTATAAAATAATTTTGTTTTTGCACAATAATTTCATTTCAGTAGATTTACAAAAGTTCAAAATATGTTCATAAATTATGCAACGTCGCGTCTCCTTAATGAAACCTTAACAGATTCATTAAAGTTGCATATAAGAAGGACAATAATTGATGAGTTCTTCAAAACTATCACAAAGTGAAATTTTAAATCATGTTTCAATAAATTTAAAGCGGCAAGGTAAACCATGAAATATGTGCTTACTGTCGTTATTTTATTCGTAGTGCAGTAAGGTGTGATATATTGTTAGTCGAGATTATTGCTCGTAAAGCAAATACAGTTTTCTTTTTTTTATTTCCACCGCATTGCCACACAATAATATTACACATTTATGAAGGTGATTATGACGGGTTTGTATTGGATGTGGCGCTACGGGTTTGATTACCGCATGCAACGAGTATGTGTACGAATATTGTTTAGGGTTTGGATATTAGTCCATGTGCGAGTTATGTTTATAACCCTCAACGACACAAAAGAAATACCTTATTTTATGATAGCGTTTACTTCATGTAAAAAAAATAGAAGGAGTAATGCTATAATATAGTATTTACAAAACTACTTACGTTTAAATAGAATTTAATACGTGTTAGAGTCACGCTGCAGCCATATTATGATTGTACGAATAGGTAGACTTGACCGGGGAAGGGTCGCGCTCTAACAGAATACCAGTGTGTTTCTTATATTCATTATCATCATCATCATTACAGCCTTTCATAAGGCCACTGCTGCAATCCCCAAGGAATGCCACAAAGCACGGTCCTGAGCCACCTGTATCCATCGACTTCCTGCATGTCTTACCAGGTCCTCACTCTATCTCGTGGGGGGTCGCCCTACATCTCGCCTACCGGTACGAGGCTGCCACTCTAGAACCTTTCTTCCCCATCGGTTTTCGGTTCTTCGAGCTATATGGCCGGCCCACTGCCACTTCAGCTTACTAATCCGATTAGTTTCTTATAGTGAAAGTAGAGAACCGGAGACCCATTTTACTGGAAACGAGACATTCTCACTTAGTCCTCAAGGGTGACAACGCATTTGCATTTAGAATCTTTATCGAGAATAAACAAACAAGGATGACTAATAATAAGTTGTCACCACTAAGGACTAAAATGGAATCCCTCACAGACTGTAATCATACGGGCTCTCTATATTTAACCTTCAGACGGGTACTCAACAACATTGGCACGGCTGTTTGATTCTATTTTAGTTCTCTTAACCCAGTTGCACCCTTCGATTTCTCTCTTTTTAAGTATTAAAAATCGAGTCTCGAATCATCGACTTATTATCGGCTGAACTGTGTGTTCGTTTGTCAATTTACTTTTATAAAAGGTAGACATTTAATAAAAGGTAGAAGCTGATTTCAAGGAACTAAAAACACATTCTAGCTTTAGAAGTTGGTTCTAAGACCTAGTATATAGAAGTATTAAAACCCGGACTTCAGAAGCTATTATGTGGAAACTATTTAATTATATAGCTAATTTAAATCGGATTTTTTTTTATCTTTCAATCTTATAGAGTACGCATCTTCTTTCTTTTTAATACGTGGTAGAGCCATGCTGCAGCTATATCAGTAGTATAGTTGTAGTACGAATGGGTCGGCTCGATCAGGGAAGGACCACGCTCTCACAGAATACCAGCGTAAAATAGCACTTTAACAATGCTATGTTTCGTATGGTGAGTGTAGAGAACCTGAGAGCCTTTTTACTGGAAAATAACTGGAACTTCATGATGGAAAATCGTATCATAGCTGTTTTGGATTTCTTAGAAAAGTCTTGTAATGAACTTTAACCACGACTAGGTTTCAAGGTCTAATGATAAAGCTGGAAGATAGGCACTGGCATTCCATGATGGAATATCGTATCATAGTCGTGTTTGCACTTGTGAGAAAGGTAAAAAAAGTAAGTAAAGTATTGTCACACAGTAAAAACTTTTCTTTTAGAATTCTGGCCACAAAATAGTTTATTGAATTCGAATTTCGAATTGTTCATGAAAATAAAACTGTATACATTTTAGAATTTTACTCATTTTTAAATATGGAGTGGACGCTTAATGAAGACCGTGTTGCATTTATTGCGTTGCATCGTTGCGGTTACGCGCCAATTCAAATTTTTGACATACTGAAAAATTTGAATATAACCAAAAGATTCGTTTATCGTACCATCAAACGATACAATGAAGACTCTAGTGTAGATGACAGGTCAAGAAGTGGTCGCCCTCGGTCTGTTAGGATAAAAGCAGTGATAAAAGCTGTGAAGGCGCGAATTCAAAGAAATCCCAAACGTAAGCAGAAACTGTTGGCTCTTCAGATGGGCTTAAGCAGAACCACGGTGAAAAGGGTGTTAAATGAAGACTTAGGGCTTCGGGCATATCGAAGAAAAACAGGACATCGTTTGAATGCTCGTCTAATGGACCTGAGACTGAAGAGATGCCGCGCTTTGTTGAAGCGGTACGCGGGAAAAAATATCGGGAAATTCTTTTTTCGGATGAAAAAAATTTTTACCGTAGAAGAGAGCTACAACAAACAAAATGATAAGATGTACGCACACAGTAGTGAAGAAGAGAGCAACCGTATTCCGCATGTCCAACGAGGTCATTTTCCATCCTCGCTCATGGTATGGTTGTGAGTTTCTTATAGGGGCTTAACAGAGGTACATTTTTGTGAGAAAAGTGTAAAAACGAATGCAGTTGTGTATCAAAATACAGTCCTGACGTACCTTGTGGAACCTGTTTCTCATAACATGTTCAATAACAGGCACTGGGTATTCCAACAAGATTCGGCGCCAGCTCATAGAGCGAAGAGCACACAAGACTGGCTGGCGGCGCGTGAAATCGACTTCATCCGGCACGAAGACTGGCCCTCCTCCAGTCCACATTTGAATCCGTTAGATTACAAGATATGGCAACACTTGGAGGAAAAGGCGTGCTAAAAGCCTCATCCCAATTTGGAGTCACTCAAGACATCCTTGATTAAGGCAGCCGCCGATATTGACATGGACCTCGTTCGTGCTGCGATAGACGACTGGCCGCGCAGATTGAAGGCCTGTATTCAAAATCACGGAAGTTGTTTTGAATAAACTTTAGTGTCATAAGAATCTATGTTTTGTTAAGTTCATTTTGGTATATACATGGTTACATAATAAATAAACTTGTTTCAATTATTTTATATTAAACATGTGACAGAATTTATGACCTGACTAGGTATTGACATAGGTGACATAGGCGACATAGGCTCCTGTGTAAAATGTATATAGACCTGTACTTGGAGACTGTATATAGAATAGTATTGATATATCTATAAACGATGTATATTGACGTATAAATAGGGTATATATATATACAAGCCAAGGTGAGAAACGTGCCGAGGACTGAATGGCATGAGGGTGGTTAATAATATCATGTCGCTAGCGTCACCTCAGGTCACCGGGCGAAACCCTGTTGTAAATAGCCTTGTTCCTCTACACGGACCTTTGGCGGGATCGACCATTTAATTGTTCACTACTCGTGGGAATAACATGACTAAAACTACAAAAAAAGAAACAGCAACACAAAGAACGAAACGATGGTGAGCACCTAATTCAGCCTATAGGCCTCCAGTTCCCGGCCAAGTATAGCTACGGTACGGTGGAAAGGCGCATGCTCCCAGTAATTTTAAGTTGGGTATCTACCGTGCACAAGATGCAAGGCTGTACGATAGACTACGCAGTGGTGTACTTAGGGTCCCGTAATTTTGCGGCTGGACAGGCGTATGTGGCCCTAAGTAGAGTAAAAGTAGGGCCGCTGGAACTGGAAAGACTTTTTGTATAACTGCTGAGAAATCAAGTTAAGCGATGTTACGGGAAGCATGTTACAAAGATTGGCGCTCTAACTGGAGTTGCAGCATGACTAGTAGGTGGTTCTACATTAAACAGTCTGTTCAAAGTACCAGTTTACCGAACTCTGACAAAACATGCTCCAGCAGCGAGGAGAGACGACATTCAGCGACATTTTTAACGCCTCTTCTTTCAGGAAATTAAGTACATAAGGGCAATGCGTCAACAGTGGCAAAAAGTAAAGTTCTTGTTCGTGGACGAGATAACTTTGGTTCCCTTTAGTAACCTTTTGGCGGCATAAACGTTATGCTCTTGTGCGACCTCATTCAGCTTCCGCCAGAAAGTTAGTATTAGTATTTGTTAACAAGAAAGTCTTTCCGGTTCCAGCGCCGCACGCTTTTACAATCAAATATTATAATTAAAATCACATAGTTTACACTTCAGCCCAGAAATAGAGACAACTTGAACGATCCATATTTTATTTTTTGTTTTTAAGTGCATTTATAAAAGCGTGTTTTTCTAGTGTTTTTTTAAACTATTAATTTATTTTTAGTCGTTATTAGAATGACGCTGCTGCCCATCTTCTAGTTTGTTTCACTCTGTCGCCTCTTACGAAACCCAATTGTAATGCCGGCGACTAAGGATTTTACGTGTGTTGAAACTTATATCTATCTTTACAAATCATTGTTTGCCTGTATTTGTTTTATATCTATCTTTAAAATCACATTAAAATGAAATAAACCATTTCATTGGAGCTGGTGGGATCAAACCCGAGTTATATTTACGTTGCTTAGTTGACATTCATTTTTAAAAAAAATACCGTTAATAGAAATTTGGTGAGTAAGCCCCGAGACCGTGGGAGGTGGCCTACTTTATCCAGGCTTTGCACCGCTTCTGATTTTGCAGTTGACTTTTTTTGCTGTTTCCTTCGTTTCTGTTTCCTGTTTCTGTTCTGATTGTACCGTCAATACATTAAGCCATCGCTCAACTTTTAAGTCTAGGACCAATCAGGGAAAAAGCGCTACAAATGTCAGATTCCACTCGGCTAGAATAGTCGATATCATATAGTTTGCTTATTTGCGGCGATAGACCGGGATGTTGATGCTTCCAAAAAGAAAGATTAAGTGTAAAAAAAAGTAAGAGTAAATGAGATATCACCGAGGCCCGAAACTTATCGGAGCGCATTCTAGCGAATCGAAAATTAGGATAAGTTAGAATATGAAAGACGCTAAAATTAGGTAAGAGGGTCCCATGCTGTATTGTATTTAAACTTGCGACCCCGCAATACCGAAGCTAAAGCTGAAACGCGTTACTGAGCCATCTGATATTGAAAATATTATCTCATATTTCCTTTATTTCTTAACCTTATCCCAGTGTGAAATCTATACAAATAAATAAAATTGAAGTGTCTGTTTGTAATGTCGAAATAACTGCTTCTTACTATATGCATATGAAAGTATATACAGTATTTATAACAAAAACACGATTTTTAAATTTTTTGTCTGTATGTCATTCTGTCTGTCTGCCTGTCTGTTTGTTCCGGCTAATCTCCGAAACGACTGGACGGATTTTGACCGGACTTTCACTTGCTGATAGCCGATGTAATAAGTAGTAACTTAGGATACTTTTATTTTAGAAAAACAATTAGGGTTCCGCGCAAAAAATTAAAACCCATAAAATTCAATCGTAATAAATTACGCGTGGGCGAAGTCGCGGGGAACAGCTGGTAATTAATATTGTAGGAAAATTTACAACTAAGCAATAGATACTAGTTCCCGTAATGGTATTGCAGCGGATCTGCGGGAACGTCGATTCAATTTATAGTTCTGTGTCAGTTTAACTAGATTCATTCGATATAGCGAAATAAATAACTTAGCCAAGCTGTTTTCTATTCTCGAGAGATATTTATATTTTTATACATTATTAACGTGGCAGAGGCACGCTGCAATAATGTCCTTCAGACCGAAATTCGATCACATCGTCCAATCTGAACGGAGACTAGACATCTGCATCTTAGGTGGTAGAGCCATGTTGCAGCTATATTACAGTTGAAGGACAGGTGTGCTGGCAACCGAAGTTTGTTATTATTTTCATTTGTTTTCAGTAAGATGCTGATAAAACTTAAAAAAGATAGGCAGTCTTTTTATATATATAAGAGGAGAAAAGCGAGCATGCGGCTCACCTGATGGTAAGTAACAGCAAGACCCGAGAATGGCAGTGCTTGCCGACATTTTAAAAAGAAATGGCTCTATTTTTTGAAGGTCCCTAAGTTGTATCGGACCGGCAAAATCGCTAATGGTAGTCGATGCCACAAGGAATAAAACTTCTAGTAAATCGCAAAGTAGTGGATCGCTAATCATCCAGATAGTATGGATGGTATCGCGAGTTTTTTCGTAATGTGCGATGGTGACATTTTGCTGCTTTAATGAATCCGAACAATTTATCTGAGCAATTTTCGTGGTAGATAAGATAGAATATTATGCAAAGAGACGCAACATCGCCAGTGAGTCAAACCGATCAGAAATAAATTCTTCGTCGAGTATTCAAACCACTTTGCTCTGTATGTGGTCAAGTGGAAGGAGCTATGTGCCTTTGTGCTAGCTCCAGAAATGAGAGCAGTTTTCCATGTTAGGCCAATCTTACGCCTTGTGAAGTTGCAAGCTGTGTGCCGGTATGAAATACTTCTTCTGTTTCACTTTCGTTCTATCGCTTCTCATGACACCTACGGGATAATATGGGGTGTTGGATATTCTTACGCCACTAACAACAAGAAAATTTAATATTAACTGAACTTGACTGCTCGTATTAAAGAAGCGATCGAGTGGAACCAGGGCTCCAAAGTCTTTGCTAGAGATCTGTCTGCCAGAAAGAGCCTACTTTCGAAGCTGAAGACCGAGTGTGGCAGCGTCGTTTCTGGGACACCTGAGACTTTGAGTGAGATTGAGAGGTTATATGAGCAGCTGTACACATCATCGTTGGAGCCACACGTAAGTGTGAGTAACGATCCAAGAGCGAGTCTTATCCGACACTATTCCGATGATATCCCGGACGTCAGTCTGAGCGAGATAAGAATGGCTCTCCAGCACCTTAAAAACGGCAAGGCCCCAGGCGAAGATGGAATTACAGTGGAGCTTCTGAAAGGGGGTGGAAAACCGGTACTTGAAGTCCTTCAGAAGCGCTTTAATTCCGTCCTCCATGGTGGCACTACACCGAAGACGTGTAGCAGAAGTGCGGTAGTCTTATTATTCAAGAAAGGTGACAACGCTTTCTTGAAGAACTACAGACCGATTTCCCTTCTGAGCCGCGTCTACGTGCTGTTTTCGAGAGCCATTACGAATCGTCTCGCGCGCAGACTTAACGACTTCCAGCCTCCCGAACAAGCCGGTTTCCGAAAAAGCTTTAGTACCATAGACCATATACATACCCTTCGGCAAATTGTACAAAAGTCCGAGGAGTACAATTTGCCACTATGTCTGGCGTATGTGAACTATGAGAAAGCCTTTGATTCCGTCGAAATTTGGGCGGTGCTGCAGTCCCTTCAGCGATGCCAAGTTGACTGTCGGTATATATTAAGTGCAGACGTGTTTCGTTTCGTAAAACGTATTTATTTTAAAAAAGAAGTAATTTACCATACTTTTATTATTTTTCTATATAATACAGTATTAAGCATCAACGTGTAAAGGTTTACCTTCTTATGCACTAGTTTTTTTAGCACTGCACAAACTGCTGGAACCAAGATTTATTTTAAACACGAACAGTTGTTACTACATACGTCACTATGTCCACAATTGCCGATATTTCCAGAAGTCAGGAGTCTTTGGAAGCGCTCATCACCCGTAAAATGGCAGATTTTGAATCTAAACTCAACTCCAGCGCTTCCAAGAGTAGCAATGTAGACAGGATCAGCGAGGACTATACCGCTTTTCAGAGTTACGTCAAGGATATGTTTAACCTTCTTCGCCAGCAAATTGCAGAAGTCAGTCGCTCGCTTGACATTATAGAAACAAGGCATCGCAGGAAATTCCTTTTAATGGGCGGTGTCCCTGAAAAACCAGGCGAAGATTTATCCGAAGTCGTGATCAAAATTTTTCACGAAAATCTAGGTCTTAAAGATATAGCACCATCTTGTCTTCGAGCAGCATACAGACTTGGCCCGGTCAAATTACACCATACTCGTCCTATATTAATGCGCTTCACAGATATGTCACTGCGCTCAACTGTTTGGTTTAAAAAAACAATGTTAAAAGGCACCTCGTTTAAATTATCGGAATTCCTTACAAAATACAGGCAAGACTTATTTCTTCAAGCCCGTAAGCATTTTGGAATTAAAAAAGTCTGGTCATTTGAGGGCAACATAAGCGTTAGACTGCCTGATGGGTCTCGACGTCACATCTTTAGCGCTAATGACCTGGATGCACTACTGCGCGATCTTCATAAAGCTGGGTGCAACGAGGAGCCGGAACAAGTGAAGGCAGGAACTAGTAGTGTAGTTTCCCGTAGCGAGCAGCCAAGGACCCGACGAGCATTCAAAAATAAGTAAACATTCTCGGGATAGTGGTAATACTTTGTTTACACTTCGACGGCTTATTAATTTCTACTACTGCTGTGTGTACTGTGTACGTCACTGAGCGCTTTTGTATTCGATCCTTTTGTTCTCCGCAACCGGTTATTAGGCTGATTTGCGACACAAGTAATAGTACAGGCTAATCTGAACCTTAAATTTCGTGAAATTACGCATTAGAGTATTTTTTTTCTCGTTTAAATTACCACTTCTCGTAGTGATTAACATATGTTTTTTGTTTTTTTTCCTTCTTTTTCAATCCGTACGAGTTTTGTTGTCTATGCAATTGTAAATAATTAAAATTAGATACTTTCTTGTAGTAAGTATTACTTGTTGTTTTCGTGTAATATTTTAATTTTTCTTTTTGTAAACAGTTTACCGGTGCGTTTGTTTGCAGTGCAATTATCAGTTAATAGGGTTTTTTTTCTATATTTTTAGACATATATCATAAGTATAATCATATATTATGACAGATTCTGATACCAATGAACTATTTCTCTCTGCTGATTCAGATTCTTCTTTCTTTTCACTAAATGACTCTTTTTCGGAACCTACTACTCTTCGTTATCTGCTTACTCAAAAGTTTCATGGTTTGACTAATAACTTTAACGTTTGTTACATTAACGCTCAGAGCATTCCGCAACATTATAATGAACTTGTTGATACTTTTCATAATCAGTCTATTTCTGCGATACTTGTTTCGGAAAGCTGGTTAAAACCTACCTTACCGTCCACCTCCTTTGGAATACCTGGTTTTGTCCTCTTAAGAAATGACCGTACGGGCAAAAGAGGTGGTGGTGTAACGGTATACTTACGTAATGGTATACCCTATAAAAAATTATGTGCTTCTTCATCTGTTTATTCTGGTACAATAGAATACATGTTCTTGGAGACTACCATCAGTGGGACTAAGACTGTTCTCGGTGCAATTTACTGTCCACCAGGAGTTAATTATTTTTGTGACCTTGAATCGGCTCTTTTTTCTATTGGCTCTGATTATCAGCACTTTATTATAATGGGAGACTTCAATACCGATATTCTCTGTAACTCAGCGAGGTCACGTGAATTGTATACAGTTATGAACTCCTTTAATTTGTCACTTCTTCCTCTCGACCCCACACACCACAATCTTGATACTGCTGATTCTTTAATAGATTTAATAGTGGTCGCTTCTGAAGACCATGTCGTTGGCCACGGTCAACTCTCCGCCCCTGGGTTTTCGCAGCACGATTTGCTGTATATTTCTTATAGGATTAAATGTCCTAAGGTCAATCATGTGACGGTGCATCTGCGTAATCTAGCGAGACTTAATGTTGAAGAACTTCAGCAAGGTGCTTGTAGTATAGATTGGAGTGATACTTTCAGTGTGGAGAGTGTTGACGAAAAAGTAGCTCTTTTTAATTCAAATATACAGAAGTTGTTTGATAAACACGCTCCTCCACACAAAGTCAGACTGAAACGATCTCCTGCGCCGTGGATTACTGAGGATATCCGCAGGGCTATGGCAAAGCGTGATCGAGAATTTAGTAAATATAAGAGTAATCGGTGTACTGCTAACTGGACTCGATTCAAAGCCGCTAGGAATCGGTGTAATCAGATGGTGCGGGCCGCTAAACGCCGTTATATTCATCGAAATATCCTTAACGCTTCCATGGCTGATTCGTGGAAATTTTTAAAATCAATCGGGATAGGTAAACCTGCTTCTAACTTTGATCCTTCAATCTTCTCTGTTAATCAACTTAATACATACTTTTCTACTGCACCACAGCTGCATTCGTCAATTAAATCTACTACTATTGCCCATGTTAATTCTCTTCCAAAATTTTACAAAAGCTCTTTCAATTTTTCTCCCGTTACTGATGAGGATATAAAAAAGTCAATTTCTTCCATCAAGTCCGCCGCAGTAGGCTCTGATGATGTGAGCAGAATCATGATCAATCTCATCCTCGATTATGTCTTACCAGTACTTACCCACATAGTAAATTTTTCATTAAATACTGGGGTTTTTCCTTCACTATGGCGAAATGCTTTTGTTCTCCCACTTCCAAAAATAAATAATCCTAGTTCTGTTTCTCACTTCCGTCCTATCTCTATTCTTCCTTTTTTATCAAAAGTACTTGAAGCTGTTGCTCACAGACAAATTTCTGACTACGTTTTTAAAAATAACTTTTTAAGTAGCTATCAATCAGGTTTCAGGCCAGGACATAGTACAACAACAGCCCTGCTTAAAGTTACGGAAGATTTACGTATAGGTATGGAGGAGTCAAAATTAACTGTGTTAGTTTTAATAGATTTCTCAAACGCTTTTAATGCTGTTGATCATGACATCCTTCTTACAATACTTTCTCACATTGGTTTCTCCTCATCGGCGCGGGAATGTTTCACATCCTATCTTCAGGGACGTCAGCAGGCTGTTCGCGTGGGTCCAGTTATTTCTGACTGGTGCACGCTGGTTGCTGGCGTTCCTCAAGGCGGAATTCTCTCACCTCTTTTGTTTTCAATTTTTATAAATCTAATTACATCTCACATTCGCTGCACGTACCATCTCTATGCCGATGACTTACAAATATATGCTCAGTCTGATGTTAACGATATCGAAGATGCGATCACTGAGCTAAACTCTGACCTCACTCGTATCTCTGATTGGTCTAGCAAATTCGGTATTAACCCTACCAAGTGCCAGGCAATTATAGTTGGAAGTAGCCGTCGCTTATCTGCATTGGATTTTAATTCACTGCCACCTGTAAATTTTAATAATGCTGTCATACCTTATTCAGCTACTGTGAAAAATCTAGGACTTATCATTGACAGCAGTCTAAGTTGGCGGCCGCAAGTCACGGAAGTAAGCAAAAAAGTTATCAACACCTTGCGTTGTCTGTATCGACTCAAGAATTTTCTTCCAGTGAGAACAAAGGTAATGTTGGTTCAAACGCTCGTATTACCAATACTAGATTATGCAGATGTATGCTATGCTGATGCCTCTCAAGAACTTCTTAACAAACTGGATCGTCTTCTCAATAATTGTATTCGCTTTATCTTTGGCTTACGTAAATTCGATCACGTTTCTTCATTCCGTTCTCAGCTCAAATGGCTGCCTCTTCCACTTCGTAGATCTTTTAGAATCCTTTCTATGCTATTCTCTATTTTACACGATCCGTCTGTCCCTGCATATCTGAAATGCAAATTTCAGTATCAGGACGATTCTCACAACCGATGTCTCCGTTCCGCGGAAAATCTAACTCTTCATGTTCCTTTCTGTCGCACGGGCTTCTCTTACAATTCTTTCACTTCAAATGCAGTAAGACTCTGGAACATGTTACCCAGAAATATAAAAGAAGCAAAAACTAAACCTATCTTTAAACGTTTGCTCTGGGAATATTACTTAACGAAGCAGCAGTAGTTTCGGATAATAATAAAAAATTTAAAAAACCTCGGAAACTGTTATATTCTCAAATATGTATAATATAAAAATATCATATTTATTTACTGTGTATGTATTTATTGTGGGTATTTGTGTACAAGTATAAAATACTATTGTATGCATGTAAGTAGTAATGTAAATGTATATGTATGTGTATTGTATTTATTATCATTATATTATAATTTTGTATTTTTTTTTCCTTAAACCTTTAACTTTTTAATTTTTTTTAATTATGAGTTTTGCACCCATCACTAGATTCTCTGCACAAACCAAAGGTAGACTGGTAGAGAATGCCTTTAGGCATTAAGTCCGCCGTTTTGTACATTTCTTGTAAGTGTGCAAATAAAGCTGAAATAAATATGTTACGGCCTACGGCTGCTCCCTTTAAAGGATCAGATCCTCAGGGGCCCATGAGCTGAAGTCCTCCCGAGCAGACGTAGGTCGGGCTCAATGTGCCACGTGGAATCTCTCTAATTACACTAAATATATGTCGGAGCGTTATACTACGGCCAGTCGACCGGAAGGAATTTGGCGGAGTTCACTTACCTCTATCCAAGGCGACTGGTCCCTCCGGAGTCGGTCAGGTCGCATGTGGTTGTGTAGTGCAAGGGAAAGAATGGTGATGTGGTGTGTATCTGGGTGTGACTGATGGTGATTGAACCTAGACCTTAGCCGTCGGCAGCATCCCGAGCGTCGACACCGCTCCAACTTGAGGGGGCCTTTCGAGGTTATCCACAGTCACTTTCTTGGTTCACCACGATGACAGTCACTTAACTCTATCGTACTATTAACTAGCTTACAGAAGCCACTAACTATCGCGGGGTATAAGGTTACCGCACAAAACACGCCCGGAGTTTCTGGGTCAAAGGTCACTACCGTTTCGCGTAGCAATAGTTAATTCTAGAATCAGAGGCCGCACTAGCTTATATTGTCGAATGCACTTATACAGATTCTGAGTCGGACCCAATAAGTCCCGGGAAAGGCTATCCAAACAGGGAATGCGCGTTATAATTCCTAGACAGGATATTTACTAGACGCCCTAACTATTCCGCGGTTCCCGCACAAAATTAACAGCTTGCAAACATTAGCACATCTGGCAGATGACTGACTCGCTTGCGACCCGCGCGCCACTGCCACGCTCGGAAGAACTTCAGACCGGAATCGCGCCGAGCCGAGTGACATCTGATGTCGATTCCGACAACAGAGTTTTGCGCGAACAAACCCCCGTCCCGGACATAAGGATTTAGGTCCGCGAGCAAACCGGTCAGCGGGACAAGGTCGAGACTGCAAGTTGCAAGACCGAATCTACAACCAAACTAGGCCACCTTAGGCAATCCATTAGGTCTTGCAACCCTAATCAACGCCTCAAAAGATATCCCTAATGTGGCAAGCCGGAGGGTCAGCCTCCACTGGATGCCCTTCCTGGGCATCGCAGCACTTTAATAAGTCCTGTACTGGACAGAAGTCCGACGACCTCTTTCAAACACCTATCTGTGCCCCTATGATTAGTTCCGCAATCCGACCGGATCAGCTCTGCCAACAGCGACGCTACACGAAGCTGCCCAGACAAATTTTGTGCCAACAGTTGCTTCAGTGCAGGGCGCACCCACAAATTCCACATGAACGTCGTCTGTGGAGAGCCAAACGAAACGCACAGATAGTCCCTAGTATGAATTTTCAACAAGTAGGCCTAGCCAGGCCACCCACCATATTATCATTTACTAAAATAGTGCGGCAGCTGATTTCAATCTGATAATCTCCAAAACTAGCTAGCCTGTTAGACAAGTAGTCCTATGCTCATATTTCAACTAATTTTTCAAAAGCATCAATGTTCAACTACAGAATTAATTCAACCAAATTAATCACCGATGCGCATAGGTCAACTTGCAAATTAAACAAAACAATAACGTAAGGGACAGCCCTACTTCTTAGAAAACAAAAATGATTAAACACTATCATAAACATAATTTTTCAAGTAGCGCGCCATTCAATTTCAGATGAATTCAAATTTTCCTTTCAGCAAACAGACGCAACAATCAAATACAGTGATTAAATATATGTACAACACACATGCAGTAGCATTTAAAGGAGTAGATTAAATTTAATTCTTTTAATTTAAACTGCTACAAATAGGAAAATTTCGCGGAAAGCCCAAAGCAATTTTTAATTTTAATTCAAGTATTTTTTGACTAAGTGCTCGACCAAACCAAATCTAATACCCCTTGACAACGTGATTCAACGCTCCAGGGGGGCCCTAATCTTCCCACCACCAAGGGGAGGCCACATGGCGTGAACCCGAGATAAATAGAGCACAACCTTTAACAGTTGCCACTCGGGTTGTATGCCTTCACTGAGGCCGTCGGCAACAGAACATTTTGACAAGTGGACTGTTGACGGCTTAAGGCTCAGTGGAGGCGGCCGTGGTGGGAACTAAGGCGGCAGCTAGACAGGGCCGCCTCCATCAAATGGGGAACAGTGGTACACCAGTCGCGGCCACTCAGCTAACGGAAGTGAGAAGGGTCCAGCGGACCGATGAGTGGCCGTGAAGTTCCTCTCCACACGCTGAGGGGGGGTGATGACACCCCCGCCCCTGGGGGAATTACCCCCCGACTGGTCGGGGGAGGGACTCCTTTCAAACTTAGGGGCCTGGTGGCTGGCCGGCGGGCGCCGAGAGTCACCCTGCAGAGGGCGTGGCTGAGCGCCCCCGCCCGTGGGGGTCGAGGGCCTGGCAGAGCCCCGAGAGGAGATGCCGTTCGCACCCAGGCACAAAACGGCATGGTGATTGCCCTGGCAATGCAGACAGGGCCGTCGATGCGGACAGTCTCGCTGGAGGTGCCCTCCCAGACATGACCAGCACCAGCGGCGCTCCTTGGCGATAGTTCGCCTCGCTGGAACCGGCTTACCTAATAATTTCGGGCACGACGTTACCCGATGATCAGATGCTCGACAATAGGAGCAGGGGGGGGTTGACGACGACTTGCCTGGAGGATTCAGCCTCTCACTGGGCACGGCTCGTAAGTCGTCAACGGTGCCCGCCGCGCTCTCTATCTGCCGGCACTGCTCCTCCAAAAACCGCAGCAGGTCATAGAAGGGCGGAATATAGGAGGCCTCGTCCCCGCCGTACCTCTCCTCAAAATGGATTCGCAGGTCGAGAGGTAGACGGGACAGCACGATGCGGAGCAACAAAAAAGCCCATTCGCCCACTGGTAAACCCAGCCGCCTCAATGTATTACAGGCCACCAAGACTGGATCCAACAGGTCCTGACGCAGTCTGGCCCGGTCACTAAGCAGCGGGAGGCTTAGAAGCTGCTTAACATGCTCGTCTGCCATTCGCCGGATGTTGGCGTATCTTCTGGCTAGGAGGTCCCGAGCAGTCTGGTAGGCGTCGTCCGAGAATTTCAAGTGGCCGACGACGCCCAGGGCCTCCCCCTCCAGTGAGGCCAGGAGGTACGCCATCTTTTGTCTCGGGGTCAAGTCACTCCGGGCGTCCACTAGGCTGTCGAAAAGACCAACGAAGGTCAGCCATTCGGAAAGGACCCCGGAGAACTTTGGCAGGTCCAGAGTTGGGAGTCGTCCCAACAGCTCCGGCTGAAGCTGCTTCAGAGAGGACTCGGGCAGGTTACTCATCCGAGCTTCACGCGCCTCCTCGGCATACCTGCCTTCAGCCTCGATCAACTCGTCCGTGAGCCACAAGAACTGCTCATAGTCCGCAAAGCAAGAGTCCAGGACTCCCTTCTCCACATCCGAATCCTCGAGCTCAGCGTAAGCCTCCTCCACTGCGGCCCTTCGAGCATCTACCTGCTCGAACCGCTTCATCAAGTTATGGACCCTATCAGGTTGACCTATCAAAGCATGGGCACTTGTGGCCCAGCGTAGCTCAGTCCGCAAACAACGGATCAGTAGCTTGGGCGATGTCATCACTATTAAATGCAAATTACGACGCGGCTTGAGCACAGATTACAAAAATAACAAACAAAAAATACAACAAAAATTAACAGTTAATAAATGCAGTTCCTATCAAATCGCGTTGAATAGAAATTACACAAATACGAATTACTACGTATCAACCAAACACAAGTTAGCTCAAAAGAAAAGACACAATCAAACCAACAAATAACAAATACTAGTGCGATCGAATCAAGTTAAATTCAAATTGCGCAAATACAAATTACTACTCTTTAGTTCAAATACAACTTACAGTATAAACGAAGATACACATCACGGTCGATCAACAAAAAATGCCTAGCTCGGAAATCGACCCTTCGATAAGTAATCCACTACAACTATCCGAAAACGATAATTAACCGATTACGTAAAAATAACCATCTACCTACATGACGTATATCTCTAGAAAAACTCCTGCTTGCGCAACCTAGGGCGCGGCTTTTCAAATCTACCTACTAACCAAAAAAAGGCAAGCAACAAACAACTTAGGGAAATAATTCTATTATTACGTACAAAAAATATTTTTACGTATTACGGACGGGCGTGATTGTAGATACAAATTAAATCAATCAAACCAACGCTCCCTGCCACCAGAATTGTTTAATGTTTATCAAACACTACGGTCGGGATCGACCGGGGAATCGAACCCGGAACCACGCTCTGCTACCAGTTTGTTACGGCCTACGGCTGCTCCCTTTAAAGGATCAGATCCTCAGGGGCCCATGAGCTGAAGTCCTCCCGAGCAGACGTAGGTCGGGCTCAATGTGCCACGTGGAATCTCTCTAATTACACTAAATATATGTCGGAGCGTTATACTACGGCCAGTCGACCGGAAGGAATTTGGCGGAGTTCACTTACCTCTATCCAAGGCGACTGGTCCCTCCGGAGTCGGTCAGGTCGCATGTGGTTGTGTAGTGCAAGGGAAAGAATGGTGATGTGGTGTGTATCTGGGTGTGACTGATGGTGATTGAACCTAGACCTTAGCCGTCGGCAGCATCCCGAGCGTCGACACCGCTCCAACTTGAGGGGGCCTTTCGAGGTTATCCACAGTCACTTTCTTGGTTCACCACGATGACAGTCACTTAACTCTATCGTACTATTAACTAGCTTACAGAAGCCACTAACTATCGCGGGGTATAAGGTTACCGCACAAAACACGCCCGGAGTTTCTGGGTCAAAGGTCACTACCGTTTCGCGTAGCAATAGTTAATTCTAGAATCAGAGGCCGCACTAGCTTATATTGTCGAATGCACTTATACAGATTCTGAGTCGGACCCAATAAGTCCTGGGAAAGGCTATCCAAACAGGGAATGCGCGTTATAATTCCTAGACAGGATATTTACTAGACGCCCTAACTATTCCGCGGTTCCCGCACAAAATTAACAGCGTGCAAACATTAGCACATCTGGCAGATGACTGACTCGCTTGCGACCCGCGCGCCACTGCCACGCTCGGAAGAACTTCAGACCGGAATCGCGCCGAGCCGAGTGACATCTGATGTCGATTCCGACAACAGAGTTTTGCGCGAACAAAATAAATAAATAAATATCGAAGTGATGAAGTGCTTGTACAGTAGAGCTACGATGACTATCCGAGTACAGAACCAGAGCACGAAACCTATCCAATTGCAGAGAGGTGTACGACAGGGTAACGTTATATCCCCGAAACTCTTGACCGCTGCATTGGAAGACGTTTTTAAGCTTCTGGACTGGAAAGGATACGGTATTAACATCAATGGCGAGTACATTACTCACCTTCGATTTTCCGACGATATAGTCCTTATGGCAGAATCGCTGGAGGACCTAAGCACTATGCTCAATGACCTCAATAGTGTTTCCCAACGGATGGGTCTTAAGATGAACATGGACAAAACAAAGATCATGTTTAATATCCATGTCACACCTATGCCGGTAGTTGTTGGGAGCACTAAACTCGAAATTGTTGACGAGTATGTTTACCTGGGAAAAATTGTCCAACTAGGTAAGTCCAACTTCGACCGAGAGGTCAATCGACGAATTCAACTCGGTTGGGCAGCGCTCGGGAAATTACGGCACATCTTCTCGTCAGGTATACCTCAAAACTTGAAAACAAGACTGTACAACCAGTGCGTGTTGCCAGTGACCTATAGTACTGAGACAAGGTCCCTCACTGCTGGCCGGATGAGGAAGTTCAAGGTCGCTCAGCGAGCTATGGAGAGGGCTATGCTCGGAGTTTCTCTGCGTGGTAAACTTAGAAATGAGGATATCCGCAGTAGAACCGGAGTGACCGACGTGGCCCAACGGATTAGTAAGCTGAAGTGGCAGTGGGCCGGCCATGTAGCTCGAAGAACCGACAGTCGATGGGGAAAAAAGTTAATTTTTCATACAAAATAAAAATAAAATTTGCGGTTAGTTTTATTGTATAATGTGAAAAAATTACACTGTATTTTAGATTCCTATTCCTGTTGCTATTTTTAATATCTGAAAATTATTCCTAATAACTTTTTATTGCTGATATAAAGATTTAAATCCATAATATAACATTTTGATGTAACTATATCGGCAGTGGAGTGTACATTGTTTTGACTTTGATTACATAAATAACTCCAAATAAAAAACAGAACCCGCGCTTGGTAGAGACCAAGCGTGGCTTATGTAGCCAATCCCCAACGTTTCGTTCGTTAATTAAAAGCTAAAGACAGCCCAGGTTAACTATGACATCAGAACGCAAAACAGCGAAGATCTCCTCCCGATTACCCCAGTGACCGTTGGCGCTAAAAAATGTACGTATTATAATACATAAAATGGCACACGTCGTTTGTTATTCATACATTACAGCCTATAGACGTCGTGAATATAGGTCTCCCCCATAGAACGCCCCATAGGGATTTTGCAATAGTTGCCACGCTTGGCAGGCGGGTCGGCAACCAAAGTTTTTTTTATTATTACTTTTATCTATTATCAGGAAGACCGTGATGTCCATCACCTGTTTCAATTTTCCTCTGTCGATTCTTACGACATCGAAGGGACTATTATGGTGTAGTAGATATTTTTACACCGCCACTACGCGTTATTATAATAAAATAAATACAGTACGATAAAAAGTTTAAGTAAATAAACAACATTGAAACAAACTAGTTTTTACAAATTTTATCGCGTTTTATTTTCTTATGTTATGTTCCCGACGGTTCAAAGACTTTACATTACCCATGTTCATGGGGACTGAGGTGTTTGATGTCCTAATTCAGCATTAAAATTTTTGATTTGTTCTCATCCTATTCGAAAACCTTAGGCTTCAAAAAATAGATTCAGACTAGTAATAAATCTGTATATATTGTTGCGCGCCACTATTAATGTCTTGTACATGGCAACACTAGTCACCACTAGCGCCCTCTAGTGTCGAGTAGCAGAACTATGAAAGTCAAGATCCTTCTAGAAATTTCGGGACCGATATTTACTCGAACATTCTAGATGTCGCTACCGTAGAAGATTCTGGAAACTATCTGAGGCCCTATATAAGGCTGGTATAGACCACGACCGGGGCAGTATTAAATTGGCGATACAAGCGAATACTTCTAAACGTTACAACAGCGAACTAAAGTGATCTGTAGTACAATCGTATTTTGTAATTAGTGTGGCATTAAGTTGTTATTAGTGTTCTTTAATTAAAGTGTCAATTTTGGTAATTCACTCGGCAGTTTTTAATTGTCTCGAACCTCAAGCTCGTAACAATATTTTCAGCGGACTGCCATTGACGTTTCTTTTTTATTTCGACAGTAAAGTATTTATGACAACAATAAATATTTATGTCGATTTCACTGCCTACATACTTCGAAAAGACACATTTCGTCAGATGAGTTTAATTCGTAGATTATTATATATAATTTAATTCGTAAAGAGGATATCCGGACGGAAATTAGTCTGTACAAATGTATTCGTCTGTTTACTTCCTGGATTATGACACTAGAGCAATCTAGTGCCTCTGCCATGTTCTTATGTTTTTTTTAATGAATTAGCTCAAAACATGGCACCATCCCGCCGATATAGCGCCTGAATCAGTCATTCCGCAAACAAATTTAACGAACATAAAATAATTAAATAAAAACTCACTGACATAGCTACAATTATTCCAAGTATAGGGTACAGAAAGGGACAACCTTTGCTCCTAGGAAATTTCAAGGCGATTTCACTGTTTCCTTTCTGGAATGACAACCAATTTTTATTAATATTTCATGTTCAAATATAACTCTTTCCTTGAGAATTTATTTAGGCTTCGCTTTAAATTACGCTCTCCATACATTTTTTTCCATTCCATTTAATTGGGCGATGAAATTTTCAATTTGACCAAACTAGGTGCCGGTTCTCTGTACCTTTCATCATGAGGAGTATATTGCTATAGTTACCACCCTTAGCGAGCGGGATGACAACCGCAGTATTTTTATTATAATTTTGTTGTTATCAGAAAGATATTTCTGCCCATTTTCCAGCTTATTTCCCTCTGTTGCCTCTTACGACACCCACGGGACGATATGGGGTCGTGGATAAGTATTATTACACCGGCGCTACACGGTAAATATATAGGTAGTAGTTATAGTATTCGGAACCTTAATAAAGTAAGGTATTATTTTATGTAATAGGGATGGCGACCTTATATAATTCACATATTGAGGACTTAGTCCATTTAGTTATCTTTACAATGCTAACTTTCTTAAAATTCTAAGCGAATTCGCTTAAAGCCAAATATATTTGATTTTTGTTAATTAACCAATTTGGCGTTGGGCTTATAATCTTGAATGAGATGATTCTGTCGTGAAGAAAGTATTTGAAATCTTAATATAAATTCATGCTTGTAGTTAAATTCAACCGTACTCAAGCTTTGTGTACCAATCGAATCTTTTGATGTCACTTACACTTGGATCGCAAGTGTAAGTGACATCAATAAGGACTTTCGGAGACGGGCATACCTTACGTTCTTATTACAAAACATGGTTTATAGATAGTGTCAGATTTAAAGATTTTCAATAACGAAGGCCCTTAGCTGCGAAGCCGTAGCCTTCTCTTAATTTGACATTTACTGTCAAATTCCATACAATGAAATTTCAGTTCGCACAATATTTTCTACGGGACTTCTATGAAACGCTTCAAGCTTAAACTTCCTTGTTGTAAGTTGGCTAGATGTTAGTTTTAGTCTAATTATGATTGTCATGAGCAGCCTTAGATTGAATGGTTTACAAAAGAAAATGAAATATAGTATATTGATCTACAATCGGTGGTTACTGTGCTATTTGCAACGGCCTCTGTATCAGGTTGAATACCTACAATACATTTTATTTATTTATTTATTTTATTCGGAAGACAAAACGTATCGATACATTGTACTTATTACAAAATTTAAAATGACATATATTTTAAAAGGTAATCACACAAGGACAGTGAAATGTATGTAAGTCTTACTGGGTACCACGCACTTAAACCAAGACTATACAGTGTTAATCAATTAATAACGTAATATAATATAAAATTAAAAATTCTGTATTTTATCTACTTCAATCAAATCAAATCTATATGGGACCACATGAGAAGCATTAGCTTTCAAATAAAAAGGAATCATCGAAATCGGTTCACCCAGAAAAAAGTAATGAGGTAACACACATAAAAAAGCATACAGTCGAATTGAGTACCTCCTCCTTTTTGAATTTGGTAGAAAAAGGAAATAAATAATATTACTAAACTTTTACCAAGATCTTTTTGTTTAATTTTTAATAATGTTTTACTATTATTATTTAATTTTGTAATTATTAATCTATACTAATATTATTTAAAAAATGCGAATTTGAGAGATTGTACTATATGGGTAATTTCCGAAACCACTGCACCTATTTAAACATTTTTTCACAATTTGAAGTACATTATTGCGGATGCTCACAAGCTATATATTGATTTTTTTAACCCGGGCAGAGCCGGGGCAGCCGGCTGGTCAACTATGAAAGTAATCTATTATCATCCCATCGTTTTATTCTGCCTTATTTGAAGCTTTGTTTATGTAAATTTGGATGAAATTTATTATTTATCCTGTAAATTATTTTACATATGTATATTTATTTATATGTAATCGGTTTTCGAAAGATGCTCTAACCAATTACATGAAATTTTATATTCGGATTCCTTTCCAACTAAATACTAAAACTAAAAATAAATAGGTTTAATCCCTGAAAAGACTATTTTTTTTTTCTAATTACGAGCAACGCCCAGTCGCCTTAATACCCTATATAACGTTACTTAAACATATATCATTTAAGTTTTATACCGATGATAGAACGATGGTTAACAAGGCACGGACTGTGAAACTCAAAGGTCGTAGATTCGAGTAAAAAAACAAACAATTAACACTGATGGTTTAATATAAATGTATAGAACTAAACGAACAGCGCATTTAATTTCTCTTTATACTAATACTTCGAATATTATTTTTAAAACAGTTCTTTTACATTTTTTCTCTCGCGGAACTGTTTTTCGTAAACAAGGCGTTCTTTCGTGACAAAGATTGAATTCTAACTAAACAATTTTTGGGTACCTTTTATTGTATTACACTTTTGATATAGATTAATTATTTTTCTACATTTTAAGGATTTTCGTGTTTAATAGTATTCCACGCCCTATTTCTACCTATTGGAGTTGAAAGAGGTAACTACGTGAAATGCCAGAAGGGTCTAATGACTTCCTATTTTAGTTATACCTATGATTAATTTTAATAAAAGTATTAACATTAACAAATGAAATAAAAGTTCATGAAAAGTGAGTAACGTTGTTAGTCGTACATCATTACAGCCCGTCAAAAGTCCACTGCTGGACACGCTACTGAGCATCCATAGATTACCTGTATATATTACCAGCTTATCACTCGTTTCAGTGCGGGGCCGCTCAACACTTGTTTATCTTATAGGAATGAAAAATAACATGTCTATAGAAATATTACTTCTCTAAAGATGCTTTAACATCCTCCTGCTATAGAATACTCACTTATACAAAAATTAAAATGTATACTTACAAAAATCAAAGTTTTCTCGGTGTTTATTTTTATTTAAAAAAAAAAGAAAAGTTTAAATTTATTGAACATGGTACTAAAAATCTTGTTAATTTAGTATTTCATGAATATTAAAGCCAATTAGTCTAAACCACAGACAGTCTTTTGAATATAAATTACTCCATCAACCTTCCAAGATAGAATTCGATTAAAAACGGTCCCATTCTATCACGATATAACATCGCTGATGAAAGTAATGCTGATAAAATTGATTAAACTGCGAAGAACACCATGGTGGTCTCCAAAGATATTATAATCATTTTATGCGTTCTTGTATACTGTCCAATTAGTCCTATATACAAAGAATATTAATTTTATTTATATTGGCTTAGATTTGTGCGAACATGATTTAAATACAAAAATAATGTAATTCCTCCTTGCTGTTGATAGATGATCATTTTGATGCATTATTCAGTCACAAGTTTTTTGCAATACTAGATTCAGCATTCTGATATTATACTTTCTCATACTAATCGTACTATATATAATATTATTTCAATAATAATGATCTATTTTCTCACCACAATATAACATAACTATTGTTCGTATGTTTAAGTATTACGCCTCAATGGAAAGACTGGTTCTTAAGCTACGCTTTACACGTATATTTCAGGACGACAGGTTTCCGCCCTATGGTGGTAATTACAATACTTTTATAATGTACATGTACTATATTTGCAATTTATATAGTTTCCTTCTGTTTTTCCGTATGTATGCATAATAAACGAGTATGCATAATAATGTAAAATAAAAGTTATATAAGAAGTGCAAAAAAGAAGTGCAATTTGATGAAAAATATGAAATTATTAACAACGTGACTTTTGCTTTTTATGCAAAATATAAAAATTAACAAAGTTATTGAAATTATTATATTACCTTATACAGCTTAAAATTTAAATTTAATTCTAAAATAATAACTTGTATTCCTGAGAATTAACCTACGATATGTGTCATCATCAGGATTAGTTATCTTATTATCAGCCACATATAAAATAATTAGCCATTGTTAAACACAATTGTATTTACATAACAATTACACAATAAAAAAATCAGTCACAGATTCATGATATTTGATCCTTTTCTATCTTGCTATTTGCCATAAGGAATTTTCTTCTCCCTTGCACATTGTGACCGTCTCGACCTCTATCTTAAGTTTATGAATCACTCTAAGTATCTCAGTTCATAAGTGAGCAAACAAAAGGTTATATATAACATGACATTTCTTCTCACGTTACTTGTTCTTGCAACCGTCGAATCGGTGGCATTGTTATTAAAAAAGTATTTTTATCATGTACTTAGTGTCAAGTATTTAAGCAGGTAAGTAAGAAAGTAAATAGTTTAGTAAATAAGCAAGAACATGGCTAAGTAAACGTTAAAAAATAAAATTATACATGCAAATTATATATTACTATTTAAATATAACTGTAATTTTTAATTTAATTATGTTGTTATTATTTCATAAATACCTTATTCTCATAGTTGTAAAATCAGTCCCGAAACGTCATTTTACAATAACAACCATAATATTTGTTCGCGCCAAACACTAATTTTAAGAATTGACGCTAGAGGGCGCTCGGCGCGGTGCATTCGTACCGGTTTGACGTTCGCGCGAGGCGGGAGTTGGTTTTGGGCGTGGCGCGTCGGAACTCGACACAATGCAGTGCAGTTACTAGAACAGCGTGGTCGCGTACCGTATAAGCTCTAAATAGTGTCGGTTTTTGTTAGCAAGTTTATGCAACGACGAGGAGTTTTGTTGAGTCTAGAAAAATAGATTGTCTGCGCGGACGCCGGCTCGGTTAATTGTTTTGGAAGTTAATATTGATTGCGATCAACGTCCGGTCATTGATGCGTGTGGAATTTACTATTGCAGTTTTTTCGCTAGACTCGTGAGATCGCTTTAAGATCGCTTCTATTTTGAATTATCATTTTAGTGCGTTTACGCGATAACGAGGCCTGCCTAAGTGTTGAGTGATTAAATTAACTTACCTTTGTTTGCAAGTAATTTACGTCAATTTGTATAGTCATTGAATTTTGAAGCGCATTTGCAATATTTAATTTGCTTGTGTGGCCTGTTAATATCGTACGAAAGAATTTTAGTTTGTTGTGTGGAACGCGGAATTTTGTGACCCGAGAGAAGGTCGCGTTCGGTTTCTATAAATAATTTGTTGCTAAGTGAAAACGGAAGTTGATCTTTGATCGACCGTTCATTAGTTGTGCCGTATGTCACGTGTTTGATTACGATTAACGGGGATTTAGTTGAGTTTGAAGTCAATTAAATGTACAATAAAGTTGATAAACTGAAATATTGAAATGAAGGCAGACGTTTTCCATTGGTGAACTACGACTGGAGGGAGCGCACATTGGGAGAACATCAGCTCCTGTGGATCTTCTGTCAAATTAAATCGGGCCTTCAGGTCACACATATACACACTTTCTAACACAAACTTA
This sequence comes from Parnassius mnemosyne, assembly GCA_963668995.1. Classification (NCBI taxonomy): domain Eukaryota; kingdom Metazoa; phylum Arthropoda; class Insecta; order Lepidoptera; family Papilionidae; genus Parnassius; species Parnassius mnemosyne. The sequence continues at coordinate 28,703,692 of CAVLGL010000086.1, forward strand.
CAAACAGATACTTAAATCCTGACCGCGCCTTGGGGTCGGTCCTCGATTCGGAACCCGGTAAGTTCGTATTAATTACCTAGCCTTATATCTATTGTGTAGAATAATAAGTCTCCATAGGCCATTTGGGCCTCGTCCTCTTTCGCCCGTCGATTGGATTACTCATGGGCCCTAGTCCAGTCAACCTTTGTCGGGGCAACTCAGGGCGCGAACAATATTATTCTTGCAAACAAACATTATTATTTTGCTATAGTTTTGTGATTTTTTGTCCGGTTAGATTTATTAAACAAAATTTTAAATATATAAAATATGATACTTAAAAACTACTATTATATTTTTTTTCAATTCGCTAAATGTTGATAAATACTGCAATAAAATGTAGAAACATGTATTCTGTATTGTGAAATTTATTTTTTAGAAACTATCGCTTGATACCAGCAATTTCATCGCCCATATTTTTCCGCTTTAAATAGCAAGCTTTCTAATTAAAATACTATCAAATGCCTGGCAGTAACGTTAATTTTCCAGTATAGCTTGTATTTTAATACCATGTGTTTGCATATAAAACTGCCACTTCTCTCTATGTATTTAATCCTAACCACCTATCAAAAGTCGACCCCAAAACACACCTACCCCATAGATTGCCTCATTAGCAATAACTGCCAAATTTGGCAGGTGAGTTGAGAGACCTCAGTTTTTTATTTATTTATATCATCATCAACACAGCCTTCTAAAAGTCCGGCACATAAGCCTTTCCCATAGATTACCTCATATGGAGGATGTTTTCCATAATTAACGCCGTATCATAATCGCTGAATCATTACTTAAACAAAATGTAAATGCGTGTACAAAGAATTTTACACTTCATGAAGTATCATCATCATCATCATCATTTTTCAGCCTTTCATAAGTCCACTGCTGAACATAGCCCCCCCCCCCCCCCAAGAAATGCCACAAAGCACGGTCCTGAGCCACCTGCATCCATCGACTTCCTGCATGCTGCCCTACACTTCGCCTACCGGTACGAGGCTGCCACTCAAGAACCTTTCTTCCCCATCGGTTGTAGGTTCTTCGAGCTATATGGCCGGCCCACTGCCACTTCAGCTTACTAATCCGTTGGGCTATGTCGGTTACTCTGGTTTTACTGCAGATATACTCATTTCTAAGTTTATCACGCAGAGAAACCCTGAGCATAGCCCTCTCTATAGCTCGCTGAACGACCTTGAGCTTCCTCATACGGCCAGCAGTGAAGGACCGCGTCTCAGGTTCGTAAGTCATCACTGGCAACACGCACTGGTTGCACAATTTCGTTTTAAGGTTTTGAGGTATGTCTGACGAGAAGATGTGTCGTAGTTTCCCGAACGCTGCCCAGCCGAGTTGAATCCGTCGATTAACCTCTTGGTCGAAGTTGGACTTACCTAGTCGGACTATTTGTCCCAGGTAAACATCGTCAACAACTTCGAGCTGCTCCCAACAACTACCTGCATAGGTGTGATATGGACATTAAACAAATGGACATGAAGTATCATTAAAGGTTATTGTAAAATATTTTAAAACTATTGATGTTAAGAAAACTGCGGATTTGTGGGGGATTTCCGTTAAAGTTATTGCTTCTATAATAGATACAATCGCGCCTCATTTAGCTATCATTTTTAATACTAGTATCGAATCTGGTGTGTTTACTGATGTAATGAAGCATAGTAAAGTAATACATCTATTTAAATGTGTTAGACCATTAACATCAACTAAAACATTAGACCCCGCCAATTTTAGACCTATTTCTGTGCTACCAACACTTAGTAAGATTTTTGAAAAATTATTCTTGATCAAATGTTAAATTTCTTTAATACAAATAATTTACTTCATAAAAATCAATTAGGTCGCTCTACAACTGATGCCGGTGTTGAGCTGATGAAATATATCTTTAATGCATGGGAGAATTCACAGGATGCTTTGGGTATATTTTGTGACCTATCCAAGGCCTTCGATTGTGTTCGCCATGAAACATTAATCAGGAAACTTCAACACTACGGTGTTGAAGATAACACAAAAAGTTGTTATTAATAGTATGAGCTCTTCCGGGTCGATGGTACAAATGGGCGTGCCTCAAGGCTCAATTCTCGGCCCTTTTCTGTTTCTTGTATACATTAATGACTTACCTTACATAGTAGGAGATAACCATAATATATTATTATTTGCAGATGACACTTCTTTAATTTTAAAATTAAGTCGACAGTTACAAAAATACGACGAATTAAATAATGCTATATCTAAATTAGTAAATTGGTTCAATGTTAATAATTTGCATTTAAATGGCCCTAAAACGAAATGTATGAAATTCATGACTCCAAATGTCAAACAATTAAATACTAATGTAATTTTAAAAGGTGAAAAACTGAGTCTTGTAGATACCACCATTTTTCTTGAAATCACACTATACGCGAAGCTTCAATGGAGCTCCCATATATCAATCAAAACTAGCAAGCAGACTTAGTTCTGTAGCATATGCTGTAAAAAAGATTAGAAGTTTTACCAGTGTTGAAACAGCTAGACTATTTTACTTTAGCTGTTTCCATAGCATAATATCGTATGGTATTTTACTATGGGAACACGCAGCTGACACTGAAATCATATTTGTTTTACAGAAGAAGGCCATAAGAGCAATTTATGATTTAAAGCCAAAAGAGTCGCTGCGACAAAAATTTAAGGAAATGAATATATTAACATTGGCCTCCCAATACATTTATGAAAATGTAATGTACATACACAAAAATAAAAGTAGTTTTACAAAAATAAGTGATATTCATTCTGTAAATACAAGGAACAGACACAAGCTAGTAGTTTCAGTTACTCGACTCCATCGAGTCAGTAATTCATTGTTGGGGCGATGTATACGTTTTTACAATAAAATTCCAAAAAATATACAAAATTTGACCTTGAGCAGGACAGAGGTTTTCTTTTCGAACCGTTGGTAATACAAAAGAAGGTACACAAAAGAGTGACTTTAAATAAGTATTATTATCAATATTGAATAAAAAGTTTCTGTTTCTGTTTCTGTTTCAATTGCAACGGTTGGAGAGCGGATTGGCAAGCGCAGTTTTTTTATAATTATTGAGACGTTATCAGGAAAATACTACTACTTCAGGAGAAACAACAATCAGGATGTGGACGGATGGTTCATGCATCGGCTTTCCTCTATTGCCTCTTATAATTTTCACGGGATGATTAGGGGTTTAATGGATTCTCTATCACCGCCTCTACGCAGGCGAGAGAGTCATGTAGAAGAATTCGAACTAACAACCATTACTATCGATGCTCTTATGTTATTTCAGTGGAAATAATTGATGCTTCTTCAATACTCCAGGGGACGGGGATCCCTGGTATCTCAAAGGACGTCTCCATCGCCTCGTTGAAGTTAAAAAATCCGGTTAAAGCTAATCCAAATTTAGAAAAAAAGTTAGTAGGAACAAACACTGGTAGGAAATGGATATGACAAAACGTTTCAGGTCAAAGCTTTTGTAATTCATGAGGATTACTCCACGAAAATAAAAATGGTCATCAATCCATGATATAAGGTTGTTGCTCGACTGTATTGAACTAAATACCCTTTTCTTTTGATCGTAAATCAAAGTACTCCTTCCAAAGAATGTAACATTATCTTTTTTTAAACAAATACAATCAGTCTAATGGGGTTATAATATTCTGTATTGGATGCTATGCGTATTAGCCATTTTAGCCAAGATATTTAACTCGCTCATTATATCATTATATTAACCCATGAAATAGTAACCAGAACGGAGTAGGCTGTCGGTATACCTCATACATCCGAAGTGCACCGAGCCAGGTGTGGATTGCGCATTTTGAGCATTTTGCAATGATAGAGTAGGACTCTTAGAATGTTGCTCCCAGTGGTCTCACCAGTTAGGTCTGCTTGGAAAAAAATCCCAGTACTCTTATTTGTAAGACTATTTCGTAAGACTATTGGGAAGCATGGGGACATGGAGATACAGCTCAGCGAATGGTAAGTATCGGCCTCTACGCATAAACAACTACAACACCGGGAGAATCGCAGGTGCATTGCCAGCATTTTAAAAAATTAGTCTCTTTTAATGGAGGTCCCTCAATCGTATCGGTCCGGAAAAGTCGATAGTGGTAGTTTATTTCACAAGTAATTTGTACGAGAAAGGAATCTTCTTATAAATTGCACAGTGGTGGACCGCCAATCATACAGATGGTACGGATTGTATGGCGAGTTTTGTCACGATGTGCGATAGTGAAATTGATCGATAAAGTACGCAAAGGGATGCAACATCTTTTCGCACTGAGTCAAGTCAATCAGAAAGAGCTTGCCTACGACTCGAACCGCTCTGCGCTGGATGCGATCAAATGGAAGGAGCTGGCAGTGGGGAGCCTTGCCCGCGTAGCAATGAATATTACCGGTTCGCAACATATCATTGATATGCAAAAGAAACAGCGTTTGTAATACCACACATCCTTGTGGAAAACCAGTATTAATAGGCTTGTAATCTGAGCATGCCCCATCTAGTACGACCTTGATGTTTCTATCTGCAAGAAATATGGAGTTCAAATTGCATAATTTCTTGGGAAACTCCTAGGAAAGTGGCTTTACAAGAAGCACTTTGTGCCAAACCCGATCGAAGGCCTTCGCTAGGTACAAAACAATGGCCAAGGCCACCTCTCTGTGAGTCAAGTAGACCAGAAGATCACCAGCTGAGCAACCCCGAAGAAAACCGTGTTGGCGGTTACTAATCAGCTGGTGATCCTCGAAGTACCTTATGAACTGGAAATTTATAATGAATTCCACCATTTTTAAGAACAAGGAGGTGATAGCGATAGGCCATAGACGGGTCTGAGCGGTAAACTTTTTTAGGGACTGGGTGAACCAAAGTTGTCTTATGAATTCGGGCCTATGTCTAGGGAGTGGGAGAACTGGAAAAGATGCGTTGAAACCAGTGCAAACTCCGTAGCACACGCCTTCAGCACAATAGATGAGAGTTGGCTTCGGTATAAGTTGTTAGATGAATTTCAAATTTATCGTAAGCCAACTCATACCGACACGGTCATTCCTGCGATATCATGTCATCCGTGGCAACCAAGTTAGCCACTTTTTATTGTTATATTAATCGTTTGTTTACTATGCCATTAAGTAAAGAAAATTATTTAAAAGAGCTTAATGTGATTTATCAAATTGCGATTTCTAACGGTTATTCAAAGAATATCATTGACAATGTAATCAAAAAGAAACAAAAACTTGTCGTACGCGATTCTCTGTTCGCGGTTAAACCTCAAATTGATCGTAGATATGTTGGCAGTTTGACCTACTTAGGTTCCATATCTGAAAAAATAGCTAATACTCTGCGACAGAGCGGCGTTTACGTGGCATTCAAAACAAACAATTCACTCAGGAATATATGCAATTATAAAGATAAGTTAGATATTCTTCTAAAGTCTGGTGTTTATAAACTTGTTTGTGACGAATGCCAAGCCGTTTACGTGGGTTAGACTGGTCGCAACTTCGAAACACGTTATAAAGAGCATTTAGCCGCGTACAGGAATTGTAATCCCGATAAATCACATTTCGCTAAACATCTTTTAGATACTGGACACGGCCTAGCCAATGACCACTCCTTTAAAGTCTTACATACTTGTAATAAAGGGCTACGACTGTGTGTGCTGGAACAGTTCGAGATATTAAAAAATAATAACGGTAATGTTGCTCTGCTGAATGAGCAAACAAATGTTTCCAACTCACCTCTCTTAAACATGTTGAGGCCTGCTCCTTGATGACATACAGCCTCGCAACATGGTCGTTTGTCATCCTTACGGTACGGTGGTCAGTGATTGGTTGCATGGTTGTGGGATAGGCGGGCGTTTCGCAGTAGTTTGTTGTTAATTTCACAGCAAATATCGGCGTACATCAGGTGGTGATTGATCGCATGACTTAATCGCGCGCTACATAATTGAAGTGCGGTTGCGTCAGCAAGTAGTATAAATAGCAGTAGTTTCGCCGCGCCGCTCACTTAGCGGTCAGCCTCCACAGAGCCTACTTCACCTGAGGATGCCTCGTGTAGAGGCGAAACACGTGTCGTATTTTCGAGAGTGGTATATCGTGCCTAGTGTGGTGGTGCTGGGAGTGGTAGTGTTGGAATTCACGGCGACGGGTATAGTGCGCGCGATTGAGGGAGGGTGGGAGGTCCCCCTAAAACTGGGCAGGTAATTATATGCATATATTCTAATTACATTCAATAAATTCTAATGCATGGTAAGTCATCTCGCATCTCATCGGAGACGACTTACCATGCATTAGAACCAAACGGTTTGCTTCATAGTTCGTCATGCGTACAACAAAGCAGTGGAATAAGTTGTATGCATCTGTCTTTCCATCCAATTACAACGTGGGTGTCTTCAAGGCAAATGTGAATAGGCTTTTGTTAAGGTAAGTGCGCTTCACCACCTTAGGCTACAACACCACTTATAGTTCATTTCAAATAGGATGGCAGGATTCCACTTGAGACTTAGCAATTACAGCTCTAATGTTAATCTATTGTTGTGTGATTATTTTATTGCTTTAACACTTGAAGTTAAGCATCTGTTGATAATAATGAACCAGTATAGCTGGAATGACGAATTTTGGTACTTGAACATTAAAACAAATTAAATTGTAGATAAAAAACCTTTATTACTTTTAACTTAACTAATTTAAATACTTATAACAACTTGTTAATATTTTGTTTAATCAATCACTCTGAAGAACATTCATCGGTATCTGTGTCCTCACACGTATTTATTATAAATGGTTGTATCCGATCCCTCGAAAGTTTAAAATAGTTTAAGTATTTAAAATAGTTAAGTTAAAAGTAATAAAGGTTTTTTATCTACAATTTAATTTGTTTTAATGTTCAAGTACCAAAATTCGTCATTCCAGCTATACTGGTTCATTATTATCAACAGATGCTTAACTTCAAGTGTTAAAGCAATAAAATAATCACACAACAATAGATTAACATTACAGCTGTAATTGCTAAGTCTCAAGTGGAATCCTGCCATCCTATTTGAAATGAACTATACTATCAAGTGGGATTGTAGTTAGGCGCTGGCTTAGAATAGAAAAAATAACACTATCAAGTTGTCTGTTATCTGTTCGATTAATATCTAAAATAAAATCAACAAAATTTCAGCAAAAATTTTGTTTCGGTTGAGGTCGTTAAGTAACGCTGAATACAACGGGTATAAAGAAAGATTTATAGTCTTTTCGCTGCCATTTTAGTCTTTTTATTACTATCCTCGTAACAACAAGGCTATAAATTATTCCGCCTTCTGCATAAAATACTTTACCCAAAGAGTGACCGTTTAAATTTGTTCTTTAAAAATTCTTTTTTTTTTCTTTTATATTTTACACCAAATCCTTACACGTATGAATAAAATTAAAGTCTTTGTCTGTAATATCAAAATAACTGGCATTCTAAAGCTAATGCTTATTAAGTCATGCAAATAACCATGTTATACACAAACATAATTTTTTTTAAGATTATTGTCTGTTTGGCCAAAAAATTTTTTTTTAAATCTGTGCGGGCTAATTTTGGGAATGATTAAACCAATTGCGGTGAAACTTTACGAACACATAGAAATGCCAGAAGTGACTTATGCTATATTTAATCTGAAAACATGTGAGATGGGAAATCGAAAAACTGATGAAATAAACGGTTTTTGAAGATTATTTCGTATATGAAAAGAGATATAAAAAAGTATCCAACTAAACTTTTTTGGGTTACAATTTTACACAATAACCGGTCCTAACACTTTATCTTCTATATTTTAAAGTTTTTATTATATATTTTTAATCATGTTATGTTTTTTAACTTTTACAACACCGTTCTTTTATAAAACTATGAATGTAAAAGAATAAAATAATAGAATGTTTTCTATTTGTAAATAATATATCTTTCATTTTTATATTAAACATTTCCCATAAGAAACATAGTTTTGATTAAACTACTTGCCCAAAGACTACTATTACAGATGCAGGTTTTAATTGAACGCGAACAACGTCGCGGGTAAAGGCTAGTTAATAGTATAATAACAAATATAAGTACAATAGAGTACAGCAGAGTCACGTTGTAGGTGTTAATTGTCACGCATGGCGGACGGATTGACAATCTCAGTGCCAGACGTCTCGCACCTTTGCCGTAGTTCTACCACGTGCGCATATGGTAATGAGAACAGCTCCTTAATTATTCTCTCTTTAATTACTGAAATAACATCTGTGTGATATTTTGTACATTGACTTCGAAAGTAAAATAAATTAAACATAGCATTATAAACCATTTTAAACCTACATCATAGTAATATTAGAGTTTGAAATATTATAGTCATGAAATGACTGTATTGTCATAGGTTCCTACTTTGTCGCAAAGTTTCAGATTGTTCAGACGTCTTCAAGTGCAGCACCAGTTGAATACAAGTTGACATAAAGTTAACCATGAAAACAAAATTTGAAATTCAATTACAGGACACTTAACTGAATACATATTAGTTTAGTGCTTGTCCGTCAATATTATTCTGCTATCAAAGGGACGTTAGTTTACTTTTGTTCTTGTGACATGTTCACATCAAAGCTACAACGTAAGTCGCGAGTGTTGGCGGAATGGAAACAGTTATATTGTATACTAGCGACCTGGCCCGGTTTCACCTGGGTTGAATCTATTAATGTGGCGTCACATTTAGGTTTGAGTTTATCACAAAAGAACATTTATTTTATTAATTTTTCGAGATCACGGAAAATATTTCCAAGTTTTTAGACAAAATATAACCTAGTACACCCCTGCATTGCTCTCATATGTTCGTATAGTTTAAACACAACTGGTTAAGTCATCACTGAAGAAAATTCTGAACAGTCTGTGTAAGACAGTCAAATAAATAAATAAATATTCTTCGAGTTCAATAAAAGGCAGTTATTTCAATATTACAGACATCAACTTTATTTATATGTACTCGTATAGATAAAAAGAATCATCATATCATTTTACGCTGACTTGGGTGGCTTTTATTTTTTTTCAGCAAGGCAAATCATACCCTCAATTTTAAAGTTTTAGATAGAAAATAGTTAAGGCAGGCTATACTTGCGTAGTTAGTATTTTTTTAAAGAGCTGCCATACGAGCATGTGGCTCATCCGATGGTAAGTGAACACTGCCCACGAAGAATTGCAAATTCATTTAGAATTAAGGTGCGTACCAGTCTTTTAAAATTGAGTAGAATCTTTTGAAGGTCTCTTTATGCTATCGGTGCGAAAAAATTGATGGTGATAGCTAATTCCACAAAATAGTCGTGTGAGGAATGCAACTTCAGGCTCGTCTGATTTGCGGGGTCAGCCAAGATGACTTTTACGATAGTTAACACTACATAAAACTATAGAATGATGGGAAAGCTATATTGAAACGTTTGGTCACGTGGCAGTCACATAATATAGCGTTGACTTGATTTATTTTTATAGTTGATTATAGTGTCAATGATCGCAGAATATCATCGTGGCTCACCACGACCTAGGTCTGAATATTACTATATTATAGGCTCAATAATAACTGATTGCGCAATTATGGTTGCAAGCGACCACACAGTCCACCTGATGGTAGTGGCCACTGCGACCCATAGACATATATGTAAGTCTATCCGCGATTAAGTATCAAATTGCTGATGTCTTGTCACACCTGACGACTAAGATTGAATGTCTCGTTACCAGTAAATACGGCCTTCTGTTCTCTACACTCACCATACGAAACACGGCAGCATTAAGCTGCTATTTGACGCTGGTATTCTGTGAAAGCTTCGTACTGTCCCGATCGAGCCGACCCATTCGTGCTGCGGCCATAATATAGCAGCAGCATGTCTCTACCACGTACTTATTCTATATCTTGATAATAAATTTAAATTAATTCTGCACTTATTTCTGAATGTTCATTTTATTATCTTACTTTAACGGCAACTCTTGATAAAACAATTAAATTTTAATTTTAACCTATTGTGAACATCTATATGTATAAAATCCAATTGCTCTCCGTTAGTCTCGCTAAAATTCAAAAACGGCTCGATTGGTTTTGGTGACATTCTTTGTGTGTGTTTGTATAGGCTCCTAGATGATTTAGATTTATTTTCCTACGTTTAAGTATGTAAAATGGCTGCAGTATGCAGATTGAAATGTGTTAAATAAACATTTTTTTTGGACGTATAAACAATTATTTGTTTAAAACGCTTACACTCGGACTATACACTTACGTCACATTAGTATTCACATTTCCCCACTAATAGTGAAATTAGATACGCCCTTTTAGTGTAACAAGTTTACATTTAAGGTGTAGTGAGTGCTCCTTCTTCCTTATTAACTTGTAAAAAGATTCGCTGCTGTAAATTAATCTTTACCTCAGTAATAATTGTCACGCTTAATAATATATAATATGCAGTATATATGCTAGTTGTAACTGTTGCTGTAGCATCCTGCTGGGTCGGTAGAATTTTGGTTGCTGCACTTCAGAGTATTTTTTTACCGTTAATGTTGCTCACTATCAAAACTGCTAAACACAAAATGTCACCATAGATTACCTGGTAAGGGGTATCTTTTTCATAGCTTCACGATTGGCAGGCGGATTGGGAACCGCAGTTTTTTTCAGGTGTTAAGACACCCTGGTTTGTTTTCCTTTGTCACTTCTTAAGACACCCAAGGGACATATGGGGTAGATACGCCATGCAGTGGTGTCGAAACCAACCCATTCCGTTCTTTTTAAATTATAAGAAGATACTATCAATGTAAGAGTGTTGGGATTCGATGGGACTATTCTTGTAACGCTAGACGTACACGTCGGCACGCAAGGAATGAGCTCCTCAGTAATTTGTATTTTTTTAAATATATGTTTCAATCGTTCCATTCTGTTTTAAATATAGAATTAAATTAATAACAATTAAATTTTAATAACTCTGTTAATTTTTATATTTTGCAAAGAAAAAAAAAAGTTGTTGATAATTTGCATGATTTTGTTGGATACATTCATCAAACTCTTTCACACGTACACTAGGAATTGACTCAACTTCATCAAAATAATTGTCGACATTAATCTTTAATGTTTGAATAATAATAATGAATGAATAATAACGAATAGACAGACTTGCATCCCACAAAACAAGAGAGATGAAAATAAATGTTTGATTTACGTTGTAAAAACGTATCTTTACATTAAAGTTTACTGTTTATATAACTTGTTTTCATGTTTGGTGCGCCTTAATTTAGACCAAGATGTTTTAAGTGGTCATACATATTTAATAATGAAATACGCTATAGAAATTGACTTTGACATTCGCCTTAAATATAAATTTTAACTTAATGATTTAAGTAAAGAAACATGTTGCAATCGGTTATATAAAATTGTTCTTTTTAAAGGCCAAACAATAATTGTAATTAATGTGTTTAATAAAAACATTTTGATAAATTTACAAGGTGTAATAAAAAAGGGGACACGGAGTGCGTAGTGACAGTTTTATTTTTCATATAAATAGCTACCTGTTTATATTTTATTTACATTATGTTAAAAGGTTTGGATGCTCAACAGAGCAAAACAGAATTTCAAACCGGCACACCGTTTGTAACTATATAAGGCGCAAGTTCAACCTCACATGAAATATTATTCTCATCTCTAGGCCGAGGCATTCCCATGCCAGCTCCTTCCACTTAAAAACATCCAGCGCAGAGCGACTCGAATCGTTGACGACCGAGTTTTTCTGATCGGCTCGATTCACTGGCACTGCGAGGAGATGTTGCATCGCTTTACATTTTCTAGCTCATTTACCACGGGGAGGGCTCTGAGCAATTGTTTGCATTAATTACAGCCGTAAACTTCACCTTTTCATGCTTGGCGGTCCACGACTGTGCGTTTTACTAGGAGTTTTTTTCCTAGCGCGACTTCTTTTCGACAACGACGATTCGATTCGATTTTTTCAGACCGATACGACTTAAGTACCTTCAAGAAACGAGCTTACTCCTTTTTCACGGCAACCCACCTGTAATTACCCTGGTGTTATATTGTTGCCATGGGCGGAGATTGACACTTACCATTAGCTAAGCCGCATGCTCTTTTGACCCATTTTCTAGAAAAAAATCCAAGAGAAATCTATCCTTGACAGTAAACATTTTTCTCCAAAGTACAACTTTCTGATCTGTTTTTGGCAAACATTGGCAAATAAAACATTTTGCATTAAAATCTAAGAATGATGATGATGCTTGCCTTATCTCCAGTCTTTTCCTGGTAATATGTTTCTTGAATAAATAAAAATAATTATTATTATTATTTATTTTAGAACGATCACGGTAAAGATCAGTAAATTTTTGAAGTTTTTCAGTTCCGTGTTCCAAACTAATTTTGTTCAACCTTTTCTTAGCACTTCCAGTAGAGTATTATGGTCGCGCAATCGTTTAGCGATAGTCTATGTAAGTAAATTATACATTACTAGCTAACGCATACAATAACAAATCAAAATTTGTCACGCGTTTTCCAGCTGTCAGGTCGTATATACGCCAATATATATTCTAAGTCTATGACATAAACCGTCTTATTACAAATAGTAGTTAATAATTAGTCTCAGGCAAGTAGGTGACATGTGACAGCTAATTTCAAATTTCGCGAATACAGTGCCGCCGCGTTGAGACTACCAATAACTAATTCTCGAAGTAAATTGTTAATAGTATTTTGGTAATGGTTTATATTACTTAATCTATCATCCTCGACTCTGGCGAGCCCGCAACGTTGATGCGGTGGTGGTGACGCCACGGGGGTGAGGAATGTCGGATCTAGGTTAGCTGCGGAGCTATAGACCAGATTTGCCATTGGTGTCAGGAAAAATGGTGCTCCAGAGTGCTTATTTTTGTGGGCTATACGGCAAGTCTCTGCGTATTGGACGACGGTGGGTTCTTTGCGTAGAACTTTAGTAGTTTCATCCAAACAATCCAATCGACTATTATAATCCAAACATCCAAACAACCCGGCTAGCTAGTGCCACATTCTTATATTTTATAAAACTGAAGTGACAATTGAATAACAGTTCAGAACAGGTAAGTGGCTACTGCAGTCCTACACCTACACCTACAGCCGACTTCAAACAAAGAAAACTACAGAAACGCGTTGTCACTTCTGAGGACTAAAATGGAATGCCTCATAGTAGGGATGTTACGGAAGTGGTTGTATCGGAACCGAATTCGGAAGCGGAGATTTTAAATTCTGTTTGTTGGAACCGGAACCGAAATCGGAACCGGAATCGGATGTGGAGGCAGAAGAGATATGTTATGGGCAGGTCTATTTCACTGTATTTTTCTTATCAGTTTCTATTTTTTTGAATTCTTCGAATTCAGTGGCATGCACGGACTTTTCATCACTCTTTAACGAAGAAGTCGTACCTCCCTTTCGTGAATATTTCTTCTCACATAGTTTACACTTTGCTGTATTCCCAGAAACTTCATTCAAATAAATCCGTTACACGTCAAATAAAACACTACTAAAACTAATCAAAAACTCGGATAAGTATAAATGAAGCGCGAACGCATAACATGCCAATTGCAAAATACGAAACAAAATATCAAGTTAAAGAGTAATAACTTCCGATTAAAATTTAACGAAACCGAAATCGGAATCGAAGGTGCAAAATCAATCGCAAGTTCCTAACTTTCGGAATCGGAATTGAACCTCCGTAACATCTCTACCTCATAGTATACTGGCTCTCAGTAGTACACTCACTAGTGGTATGAGATTAAGTGGTAGGTCGTACCCACCAAGACGGATTCCTAAGCGGAAAAGGAGACCTACTACCTAGAAACTTTTTATGTCATATCATGGTCATCGTCGTCGTTATCGTCACCGACGTCGTAATCGTCATCGCCATCGTAACGTCATAGTCATCGTAACATCATCGTCATCGCCATCGTCATTTTCATCAAAATCGTCATCGTAACGTCATAGTCATCGTAACATCATCGTCATCGTCATCGTCATTTTCATCAACATCGTCATCGTAACGTCATAGTCATCGTAACATCACCGTTATCGTCATTTTCATCAACATCGTCATCGTAACGTCATAGTCATCGTAACATCATCGTCATCGTCATTTTCATCAACATCGTCATGGTAACGTCATAGTCATCGTAACATCATCGTCATCGTCATCGTCATTTTCATCAACATCGTCATCGTAACGTCATAGTCATCGTAACATCACCGTTATCGTCATTTTCATCAACATCGTCATCGTAACGTCATAGTCATCGTAACATCATCGTCATCGTCATTTTCATCAACATCGTCATCGTAACGTCATAGTCATCGTAACATCATCGTCATCGTCATTTTCATCAACATCGTCATCGTAACGTCATGTCATCGTAACATCATCGTCATCGTTATTTTCATTAACATCGTCATCGTAACGTCATAGTCATCGTAGCATCATCGTCATCGTCATCGTCATCGTCATCGTCATCGTCATTTTCATCAACATCGTCATCGTAATTGCCATCATCATTACCATCGCCATCGTCATCGTTTTCGTTATGAGCATAGTAATAATCATCGTTATTGTTATCTTCATAGTCATAGTCAAAGTCATCGTCATCGTCGTGTCGTGTGTGTATGTGTAGGAAAGTGTACGCCCTGCTTGTGGCGATGGTGGAACGCCATATGATTATAGCCAGTGTAAGCCCGACATAACCCGTCTAAGCAGGTAGGGCCGGTATGCGTAGGCCTTTTCCCATGTAAAAAAAGGTTGTCAAGTTTCCCCGTGGCTGTTCAATCTATATATCTGTACAGTTGTTTGGACTTTGATAGTCAAAGAATGTGGGTTAACAATGAGTGAGTCAGCATTTAAATACCTTTTGTGCACCGAAGACCATCTTGGTGGTTATATTATTTATGAAGGTATCATTACAAAAAATGAAAAAAGGAATGAAATAATGAAAATGAAACTAAGACAAAAGTGGTAGTTTATGAAAAAGAGGAAAAAACGGTATGTTAAAAGAGAGTTGGTGAAGCAAGTATTTGACATTATGTATGGATATAGAATAAAGAGGATGAGAAGGATATGGGAAGACAGAATGTGCCAAATGACACGTAAAGCAACTCACAATGCTGTGTTAGTCTCTATATTAATATATACTATTGAAATCTGAATTGTGATTTCAGATTCATCATCATCATCATCATTGTAGCCCTTCATAAGTACACTGCTGAACATAGGACTACCCAAGGAAAGCCACAAAGCACGGTACTGAGCCACCTACAACCACCGACTTCCTGCATGTCTTACCAGGTCGTCACTCCATCAGTCCAACGGTACGAGGCCGCCACTCGAGTACCTTTTTCCCCTATCGGTTGTCGGTTCTTCGAGCTATATGATTAGCCCATTGCCACTTCAGCTTACTAATCCGTTGGACTATGGTTCTACTGCGGATATCCTCATTTCTAAGTTAATCACGCAGAGAAACTTCGAGCATAGCCTTCTCCATAGCTCGCTGAGCGACCTTGAGCTTCTTCATCAGGCCAGCAGTGAAGGACCACGTCTAAGTTCCATAGGGCATCATTGGCAACATGCACTTGTTAAAAAGTCTTGTTTTTAAGTTTTGAGGTATACCTGACGGGAAGATGTGCCGTAATTTCCCAAACGTCTAATTGGCACCGCTGAAGGGACTGCACAACCTCCCTAATTTCAACGGAATCAAAAGATTTCTTATGGTCCACATACGCCAGACGCCTGTATAATTTGCCGAAGGGTATGTTTGTAGTCTATGGTGCTAAAGCTTTTTCGGAAACCGGCTTGTTCGGAAGGCTGGAAGTTGTCGAGTCTGCATGCGAGACGATACGTAATAACTCTTGAAAACAGCAAGTAGACACGGCTCAGAAGGGAAATTGGTCTGTAGTTCTTCAAGAGAGCATTGTTGCCTTTCTTGAAGAACAAGACCACCGCACTTCTGTTCCACGCCTCCGGTGTAGTGCCACCATGGAGGACGGAATCAAAGAGCTTCTGAAGGACTTCAAAAACCGGTTTTCCACCCGCTTTCAGAAACTCCGCTGTAATTCCATCCTCGCTTGGGGCCTTGCCGTTTTTAAGGTGCTGGAGAGCCAGTCTAACCTCGCTCAGACTGACATCCGGAATATTATCGGAATAGTGTTGGATAAGACTTGCTCTTGGATCGTTAGTTGCGTATGGCTCCAACGATGATGTGTACAGCTGCCCATAGAACCTCTCAATCTCACTCAAAATCTCAGGTTTCCTGGAAACGACGCTGCCACACTCGGTATTCAGCTTCAACAGTTGGCTTTTTCTGGCAGACAGATCTTTAATAAAGACTTTGGAGACCTGGATCCGCTCGATCGCTTCTTTAATAGCAGCAGTATTACAGCTGCGTATATACCGCCGCATGCTTTTGGAGACCTGTCTATTCAGTTGCCTGTATGGGTGTCAAATCTACTGAAGACTACAGATTCATTTCCCCTCTAAGAACCAGGGGATTAATAGTGTGATCGGAGAGTTTTTGTGTTCTTCTCCGGCTGGTCTTCCGAAACTTACCTCCGACTGCATGTACAATTTCCACTAGCTTTCATATCGACCACTGCATTGCAATCTACTAGACACTGAAAACGGTTTTGTAGTTCGAGCTAAAACGTTTCGAGACTCCGGATTAGAGCACAAGGGGGACGGAGCGTTGACTTCATTAGACGTGACCTTTCCAACTTAACGTTTAGGTTCAGTATGCCACTAACTATTCGGTTATCGCTGCCGGTTTTCACCTTCGCTGTCCCTGACATATCAATAACAGTTGTCGTCTGGTCGTCATAATGAAGTCGATCTCATTTTCGGTCTAACCGTCGGGACTGGACCAAGTTCACTTGCTGTGGGCCGCTTCTGGAAGAAAGAGTTCATCATAAAGAGTCCCTCTTTCTCCATGAAGTCGACCAGCTGCTGGCACCTTGGGTTCCGTTGCCCTATTCCAAATTTTCCTACTTTCAGCTCACTGTTCTCTCTTGTGCCTAGTTTTGCGTTGAAGTCTCTCATTAACACTGTATAGTGGGTTTTGTGGGAATGCATGGCTCTAGTGATATCCTCATACATTTCCTCCACCTCCTCATCGGGGTGCACCGAGTTTGGTGCGTAAACCTGTATGACTTTCAGCGAATACCCTTTGGTGATTTTGAGTATAAGATACGCAACCCTCGTCGACACACTCCCAATCTTTACAACGTTTTAACTAGAGACTTGTGGACGATAAATCCGACTCCGCCTCGGGACAGATGGTCGCCCTACCGGTGATAGAACAATTTGCCGGATTCGAGGATTACCATGCCTACCCCTCTCTTCGGACCTCAGATAATGCTATAATATTCCAGCGCAACTTATCTATCTCTTCTTCCAGCTCCAGAATCTTTTCGTCAGTCCTCAGGGTGTGTGCATTATATGTTGCCAGGTCGAGTCATCTTAGGTGGCAGTCGAACCTCCACCGGAGATTCTTAGCACCCCGCCGTTACCATGGTTGCCACCGTAGCCAGGAATAACGGGGCCACCGGGGACTGAGGGCCGTCATTTCGTAACTTTATTAAATAGGGGGTATACTGCCATAGTTGCCACGCTTGGCAAGCGGGTTTTTTTATTGTGATATTGCTGTTATCAGAAAAATGCTGCTGTCCATCTTTTGCCTCAGTTTCCCCTACGACACCTACGGGAAGATATGGGGTAGTGTACATAAGGGGTTCTGAGTTATTAAAACGTTATCCTTAAAAATTATTAATCATAGAGTAACATATATGCACGACAGAGCAACGTGTTAAGAGATTCGATTCTTTATAGAAAACAAACAGTCAATTGTGTTAACGCTTAGAGTCGCTTACTCTCGTAACCACTATATAAAAAACCATATTTATTTATTCAGACGGTTTCAAATTCAGGCCTCAAAAATTGAAGTGCTGAGAGGCCAACTTCAGGAAGGTCAAAGGTCAACGCTCAGCTTGTATGTGGAAGCGTTTCTGAAGAGCCTTCAATATCAAGTCGAAGGCGGTCAAGTCGTTGGATATGTCCCGAACTTCGCACCAGAGAATTAAACGGATTTTCCATGTCTATCAGTAAAATATATAGCTAGTGCAGGAACTGAAGCCAGCAGAGTATCGGATTGGATTGGCGTATGCGGTCCAGATATAAGAACTGGCAAGGCAAGAAACATATTTCATTTAAACTCTTATGAACGACGAGACCCACGGAAACGGATTTGTAAACATACAGATTAAGCGATTTTGGGGACAGAAAATCCAAGAATAATCCATCGACATAGTCTGCATCCTGTTTAAACAATGGTTTGGTGTGGTGTGACTTCTTCTTTGAAGATGAAGATTCTTGGATCTTACTTCTTTGAACATGAGGCAGAAAATGCCATGTGAACTATTAATATATGAAAAATTCACTCCGTTTTATATCTTCTTAAATCTTCTCTTATAAGTCTTTAATTACATGACCAATTTTAAAATAAAGTTTGAGTCCAACTACACGGTAACTAAATAGGATTATTTTGTTAATTATGCTCGTAGTCTCCCACAGGAATTTCTTTGTCTGAGCTTTAAGGAAATTTATGTTTCAAAGTTAACTTGGTCTTAAATTCAAGACAACTATAGACACTTTTTAAATACCTATTTTATTTTCACGGACAGAAACTGTATCTCAGTTTTAGTGGTAAGTAAAATAGCTAAATAAATAAATCTATGTCAAACTTATAAATAATATGAACTGTTATTTTACATCGCCTTTTCTTCATTACAATATTAAAGTGACTGTGTAGTGACGGTGAAGGAATATGCACCTCCCCATATCGTTCTAAGGGTGTTGTAAAAGGCGGTTGGGAGAAACTGACCAGCGTCTTCCTAACAACAACTTGAAAATTTTATGGTTGCGAACTCAATCTATTTATTTTTTATTTCTATATAGAATAAGGGTGACAAACGAACACACAGCCCACCTCATGGGGAAGGACTGATGTGGCTCATAGACATCTCCATCTATACTCGACTATACTATCTTAAGTATCAAAATGCAGATACGTTGTCACGCCGAAAGTTGGGAGAAACTGACCAGCGTCTTCCTAACAACAACTTGAAAATTTTATGGTTGCGAACTCAATCTATTTATTTTTTATTTCTATATAGAATAAGGGTGACAAACGAACACACAGCCCACCTCATGGGGAAGGACTGATGTGGCTCATAGACATCTTCATCTATACTCGACTATACTATCTTAAGAATCAAAATGCAGATACGTTGTCACGCCCGAGGACTAAGATGGAATGCCAGTAAAAAGGGCCTCCGGTTCTCTACACTCACCATACGAAACACAGTAGCATTGAGCTGTTATTTTACGCTGGTATTCAGTGAGAGCGTGGTCCTTCCCCGGTCGAACTATAGCTGCAGCATGACTCGACCACGTAACAAAAGTTTAGTAATCCTTAGTAACCAAGAAAATGCTATGGCTCACCTCCTGTTTGATTATCCTCCGTCGGTAGAGGATTCTCTTTATAGACTCTTTGTTACCATTACAAACTATCAAAAGTCCACTGCCCAAAATAGGCCTTCCCTACAAACTGCATCATAGTAGAGGTTTTTGCCATTATTACCACGCTTGGCTGGTGAATTGGCAATCGCAATTTTTTATTTTTTGTGTTATTAGATACTGCTGCCCATCTCCTGTTTCACTTTCCTTCTGTCACCTCTTACGACACCGACGGAACGATTGGGGTATTGGATATTCTTACACCGCCACTAAACCATATAGAAATATACACTAATTCTGCGAAAATCTACTATTATCACGCGTACATACAAATACAAATGTTTTACAAGTACATTTAATCTTTCCAGTTCTGGATGATTGTGCATATGCATATTATGTATATAGAATGCCTCCTCGTTATGTTTTTTGTTGGATAAGAAAATATTACGCTTTAGTATGTATTCGAAACATGTTTAAAACACCATCCAATTCCTTTGTCTCTAATACTGGTTAAGCTTTAACCCAAATTGCTCTCAAAAGTTTATTCAAACCTTTTCCGTTAAATTATTTTATATAGAATTAAAAGTAAAAAAAGCATACAATTCACTTGATGGTAAGTGAATGCTTATAGACAAATACATCTATCTCAGGGTACGTATTTAAGCAACAATTGACGTGCAATATGTAGCACAACATGTTGCGCGTCATGTGGAGTAACTACAAGAAACTTTCGTTTACGTTGTCCACCTAAAAGCTGACGTACCTCATGTTGAGGTTTATCTGACAACGTCGCATGCTGTGCCAAACATGTTGAGCGTTAAATGCTGCAAAAACTACATATTGAATAAAAGTAAAGAACTAGATGCTACGGAAACTAATAATAAATTTTATTTTATTTGAATTCTTCGTGATTCGGTGGCTAAGCAATGAGTTGCAGCGCTAAGGGCCGCAGGTTCGAATTCCGCACGAAACAAGTATATGTATGGCCTGCAAATAATTGTTTAGAGTCTGGATATTTGTATTTAAATTAAAAAAAAAATTGAAATTTAT
Organism: Parnassius mnemosyne; assembly: GCA_963668995.1. Classification (NCBI taxonomy): domain Eukaryota; kingdom Metazoa; phylum Arthropoda; class Insecta; order Lepidoptera; family Papilionidae; genus Parnassius; species Parnassius mnemosyne. The sequence goes on from CAVLGL010000086.1 coordinate 28,724,315, forward strand.
ATTTATAAGCTGCAGACCAAAATCTTGGTGTTGAAATAACGCAAAAATAGATTGTCATTATAAAATTCACAGCCCGAAGATAAATCATCATTTATATAATTCCGTTATTTCCGTCTACAAATTTTTCACAGAAACTTTGAACACTACAAAACGGTAAAAGATTCTATTATATATTATACACCCTTATTTAATAATAATGTGGGCGCCTGCAAGGTAAAAGTGAATATCAATTCGTATCCATTGTACCATAAAAAGTTGTAAATTGATTTCACTTTATTTCCAATAAACTAACCATCCTAACAACTGTATATCGCAATGTATAAAGGCACTTTCAAGTAGCTATTAGGTTGAAAGGCAAAAGACATTTCGTTATTTCCTTCAAGAGCCTATAATTTAACGCCTGACTTTTATTTTGAAGTGTTCGCACAAAAATGGTGCAAAAGATGTTAACGTTATTGAATTTAGTCTGTAACAGTGATCTCACACAGCAGTTTTAAATCGTTATATAACACGATTATATTCTCTAACATATGTCACAATTTGCTACAACTTTTAGATGTCATATATGCTCCCACACCGCTGAAAACTTTCTTACATGTTTCTTTAACATTTTGTACACTTATTTTGCTTAAAGATATTGTTTTACTAGATGCGCCAAACAATGAAGGTGATAGAACCGTACTTTGCAACAGAATACCTGGAGGATTTAATCATTGATGCCAAGATTTAAAAGTTATTACTTGCTGTCGTGCTTCGATTTGGTATATAACATCGTATAAAAATTTATGTTAAATAATTGGATTTTTATTTAGATTTAAGCAAAATGAACTTACATAATATTTTAGTGATATGCTTAGCAACCGAGCATAAACCTGATAATAAGCGATCGCCATCTGCCATGACTTTTTTGCTTATATAAGCCAATGCTTGACTACAAATCTACCTACGAGTAGAGGTAAGGCGTGGTAAGCTCTAAATACGTTGTTTTAGAGTTATAAAAGCGTATTCGCTCTCGCTTTAATTACAACACACACACACTTCATTATCTGAGGGAAAGGCAGACCCTGGCACACTTTTGAACCTGCTTTACAGTACGCATTATGAAAACCATTTAATTCGAACGTGTGGAGTGTTCCACACAAGAGTGTAGAGTTCACAAAAGAGTGGAGATCCACTGAGCGTCTGCTTATTCGATAGCGAAAGGTGGAGGCACCAGACAAATTGCAAGTATTTTACTTGACTTTCAGGGAGATGTACACTCACTAAAATATGAGGATTGAATAGCGTGGATTAGTGCAAACTACTGCGATATTCAGGCAATAGTAATTGTTTAACCAATACTATACTAATTTATCATTATTCATAGCATCACATTTTTTTTGAAAATTGTTGTTTTAGTTTATAAATCAATGAAGGATCATCAGCAAATAATACAATCATTATGGTTATCGCCTTATAAGTAAGTTAAGTTATTATTATAGACAATACACAGAAAGGAGCCGAGAGTTGAGCCCTGAGTAACGCCCTCTTATAATTGATAAATTTTAGAATATATTCGTAATACTATCATAATACTAACGTAATACTCTTGAAGAATAAGATCCACTTATTGCAGCTTGACTGACTTTTTCAATAACGGATATTTGTAAAGAAGCCGATATTTCATTTTATATCTGTCTTACAAATAAAATAAATAACTAATACTGGAATAGAATAGAAGAGAATAGAATATTTTTATTCAATATATGAAATTGTTATTTATTAAATACCACCAACAAGATAAGTACCATATCATATATGTATTAACTGTAACGACTGAGTACAAAACCGACATATGAGAGTGCATGAAATAAGCCACTGAAAATTTAAGTTAGTCCTTTAATCCGACTTACCTCGTTTTTGATTTTTACTTTACCTATAATGCCCGGGATGGGAAACATAACTAAGTTTATATGGAACCCTCAGGCTGTCCTACTTGCATTTTTCGGTATTTTTATTTATTAAGTTTCTCAGTGAACTACATTAAGACTATTTTACGAGATCTATTTTTAGAACAGAAATTATTTTACTTAGCTAAAATTATTTTTACCAACGACAAAAAAAGTTATTTAAGGATTTTTTTCTTCTTGAGAGTCATAATTTTAAAAACTTCATTATATACACGATAATAAAAGTTCTTTTCTATCTGCGAGTCTACTGATTTACCACCAAGCACCAGCATTAGCATCTAGTGCTTCATCACAGCTTACAACCGAATGTGAATGCAATAAGTGTAATAAGAGGCTGTGAGGCAATCCATCTCAGTACTCAGGGGTGACAAACACACCTGCATTTCGATTCTTAATCGAGAATAGACGTTCGTGTTTATTGCCACAGCGTCAACTTACCCTCAGGTGAACCCTTACGCTCGTTTATCTTGCTTATATTATATACAAAAACTACAGTGGTGGCATACTATGATCAGTAGACTTGTAATGGAAAAACAAACATATCGGAAGATAGTGTGCTGGAGACACGGTCTTTATAAGAAATCTATGCAGGACATTCTTTGTACCCTTGCTGCAGTCATTATTATCTATTTTATATGCTCTATTTTAACCGACTTCAAAAATAGGTCGTATAGTTGTAGCACGAATGGGTCGGCTCGACCGGGGAAGGACCACGCTCTCACGGAATACTAGCGTAAAATAGCTGCTTAAGGCTGCTGTGTTTCATATGGTGATTGTAGAAAACCGGAGACCCTTTTTACAGCAAACGAGGCATTCCGTCTTAGTCCTTAGGGGTGACAACGTTTTATTTCCTAATCGAGGATAGACGTAAAAGTCTGTGGACCAAAGCAACCATTTACCACCAAGTGGACTGTATTCTCGTTTGTCACACATTATGCTATAAAAAATATATATAAGCGTACCCATAGTAGGTCGCTTGAGTGTCACTAAAGTAGACCAACGGTACACCATGGCGTTAACGTCAGACGTACTTGTATAATACCGCACGGGGACAGACTACAGCGTCTAATGTGCGAAATCCCTGTTACTACGTTCGTCAATCCGTATGCCAAGCGTGTCGATTAAGTTATGACAAATTCTCCTAACAACGGAAGAGGCTCATGTCCAGCAATGGGATGCTGTGGACTGGTGAAGAGAAGCAGATCTAAAAAATTAATATTTTTTAAAAAAGGACTAGGGACCAACTACTGCCGCCTGTCAACAAATGTGACACCAGAGGAATAGCAGGTACGTTGCCGGTTTTTAGTAAAAAAAAACAAAGTAGTTCTATATAGCTAATTCTTTAAATACTAAGTTAGTTCTTTTCAGGACATATATGTCGCAGGTTTACGACAAAACCTGGTTTTTTATCAAATACCTATGAATAAAATGCTTTTGATGAAAAGCCTAGTGATTTAGTTTTATGATAAAATATATAGATTGCTATTTCTTTAAATAAATAAAACAATTAGATAACCTAACCCAACCTAACCTTAGCTTAAGTTTTATCATAAAGTTAAGTTAAACAAGTTTAGTTTTTTGATAAAAATCAGGATTTTTCAGGTTAATGATAGGATTTAATAATAATTTTGTCTTCTTCTAGTTCTTGATCAAGAGCCTAGTCTTTCAATCAAAAACCTGGTTTCACCATAAACCCGCGATATATACACATACATTTTATTGCTTTGTTGAATACAAGTTGACATAAAGTTAACCATGAAAACAAAATTTGAAATTCAATTACAGGACACTTAACTGAATACATATTAGTTTAGTGCTTGTCCGTCAATATTATTCTGCTATCAAAGGGACGTTAGTTTACTTTTGTTCTTGTGACATTTTCACATCAAAGCTACAACGTAAGTCGCGAATGTTGGCGGAATGGAAACAGTTATATTGTATACTAGCGACCTGGCCTGGTTTCACCTGGGTTGGATCTATTAATATGGCATCACATTTAGGTTTGACTTAATCACAAAATAACATTTATTTTATTAATTTTTCGAGTTTACGGAAAAAATTTCCAAGTTTTTAGACAAAATATAACCTAGTACACCCCTGCATTGCTCTCATCTGTTCGTATAGTTTAAACACAACTGGTTTAGTCATCACCGAAGAAAATGTTGAACAGTCTGTCTAAGACAGTCAAATAAATAAATAAATATTCTTCGAGTTCAATAAAAGGCAGTTATTTCGATATTACAGACAGATACATCAACTTTATTTATATATACTCGTATAGATAAAAAGAAACATCATATCATTTTACGCTGACTTGGGTGGCTTTTATTTTTTTTCAGCAAGGCAAATCATACCCTCAATTTTAAAGTTTTAGATAGAAAATAGTTAAGGCAGGCTATAATTGCGTAGTTAGTATTTTTTTAAAGAGCGGCCATACGAGCATGTGGCACATCCGATGGTAAGTGAACACTGCCCACGAAGAATTGCAAGATCATTTGGAATTAAGGTGCGTACCAGTCTTTTAAAATTGAGTAGAATCTTTTGAAGGTGTCTTTATGCTATCGGTGCGAAAAAATTGATGGTGATAGCTGATTCCACAAAATAGTCGTGTGCGGAATGCAACTACAGGCTCGTCTGCTTTGCGGGGTCAGCCAAGATGATTTTTACGATAGTTAACACTACATAAAACTATAAAATGAATGGGAAAGATATATTGAAACGTTTGGTCACGTGGCAGTCACATAATATAGCGTTAACTTGATTTATTTTTATAATTGATTATAGTGTGAATGATCGCAGAATATCATTGTGGCTGACCCATACCTAGGTCTGAATATTACTATGTTATAGGCTCAATAATAACTGATTGCGCAATTATGGTTGCAAGCAAGCACACAGTCCACCTGATGGTTGTGGCCACTACGACCCATAGACATATATGTAAGTCTATCCGTGATTAAGTATCAAATTGCTGATGCCTTGTCACACCTAACGACTAAGATTGAATGTCTCATTAACAGTAAATAGGGCCTTCTGTTCTCTACACTCGCCATACGAAACACGGCAGCAATAAGCAGCTATTTGACGCTAGTATTCTGTGAAAGCTTGGACTTGGCCCAATCGAGCCGACCCAATCGTGCTGCGGCCATAATATAGCAGCAGCATGGCTCTACCACGTACTTATTCTATATCTTGATAATAAATTAAAATTTATTCTACACCTATTTCTGAATGTTCATTTTATTATCTTACTTTAACGGCAACTTTTAATAAAACAATTAAATTTTAATTTTATCCTATTGTGAACATCTCTATATATAAAATTCAATTGCTCTCCGTTAGTCTCGCTAAAATTGAAAAACGGCTCGACTGGTCTTGGTGACATTCTTTGTGTGTGTTTGTATGGGTTCCTAGATAATTAAGATTTATTTTCCTACGTTTAAGTATGTAAAACGGCTGCAGTATGCAGATTGAAATGTGTTAAATAAACATTGTTTTTGGACGTATAAACAATTATTTGTTTAAAACGCTTACACTCGGACTATACACTTACGTCACATTAGTATTCACATTTCCACCTAATAGTGAAATTAGATACGCCCTTTTAGTGTAGCAAGTTTACATTTATGGTGTAGTGAGTGCTCCTTCTTCCTTATTAACTTGTAAAAAGATTCGCTGCTGTAAATTAATCTCTACCTCAGTAATAATTGTCACGCTTAATAATATATAATATGCAGTATATATGCTAGTTGTAACTGTTACTGTAGCATTCTGCTGGGTCGGTAGAATTTTGGTTGCTGCACTTCGGAGTATTTTTTTACCGTTAATGTTGCTCACTATCAAAACTGCTAAACACAAAATGTCACCATATATTACCTGGTAAGGGGTGTCTTTTTCATAGCTTCACGATTGGCAGGCGGATTGGGAACCGCAGTTTTTTTTTAGATGTTAAGACACTATTACTAACAATTTCCTGGTTTGTTTTCCTCTGTCGCTTCTTAAGACACCCAAGGGACCTATAGAATAGATATGCCATGCAGTGGTCTCGAAACCAACCCATTCCGTTGTTTTTATATTGTAAGAAGCTACTATCAATGCCAGAATGGTGGGATTCAAATTTCTAGAAAAAAAATCGAGAATCTATCCTTGACAGTGAACATTTTTCTCCAAAGTTGTACTCGAAAGTACAACTTTTTGATCTGTTCTTGGCAAACATTGGCAAAAAAAAAACATTTTGCATTAAAATCTAAGAATGATGATGATTCCTGCCTTATCTCCAGTCTTTTCCTGGTAATATCTTTCTTGGATAAATAAAAATAATAATAATTATTATTTACGATTATATAAGATTATTAGAACGATGATGGTAAAAATCAGTAAATTTTTAGGTTTTTCAGTTTCGTGTTTTAAACTAATTTTGTTCAACCTTTTATTAGCTCTTCCAGTAGCAGTATTGTGGTCGCGCAATCGTTTAGCGATAGTCTATGCAAGTAAATTATACACCACTAGCTAACGCATACAATATCAATCAAAATTTATCACGCGTTTTCGAGCTGTCAGGTCGTATATACGCCAATATATATTCTAAGTCTATGACATAAACCGTGTTATTACAAATAGTAGTTTATAATTAGTCTCAGGCAAGTAGGTGACATGTGACAGCTAATTTCAAATTACGCGAAAACAGTGGCGCCGCGTTGAGACTACCAATAACTAATTCTCGAAGTAAATTGTTAATAGTATTTTCGTAATGGTTTATATTACTGAATCTATCATCATCCGCGACTCTGGCGAGCCCACACCGTTTATGCGGTGGTGGTGACGTCGCGGGGGTGAGGAGTGTCGGTATTGCGAGGCGCTGCTCTCCCTACTCTGTGTGAAATGCGGATGTGTGAAAGCGTTCTCGTAGCCCTGCCACTCTGCGGCGAAGGTGGAACACTATGGGGTTTTAGTTGGTGCGAGTCCGACATAACACGTCCTTGCCACGAGTTGGGTATGCTTATGCATTTCCCCATGTAAAAAAAACCTACTTCTAACAAAGAAAAATGCGTTGTCACTTCTGGACTAAAATGGAATGCCTCGCACTGGTAGTATGAGGATGAGTGGTACCACCACCCTTTTTGTCATATCATAGTCATCGTCATCGTTATCGCCATCGGCATTATCATCTTCATTGTCATCGCCATCGTAACGTCATCGTCATCGTTATCGTCATCGTTATCGTCGTCGTCATCGGCATCGTCATCATCATCGTCATGGTCATCGTCATCGTCATCGTCATCATCATCGTCATGTCATCGTCATCGTCATCGCCATCATCATCGTCATGGACATCGTAATCGTCATTGTCATCGTCATCGTCATGTCATCGTCACCGTCATCATCATCGTCATGGTCATCGTCATCGTCATCGTCATCATCATCGTCATGTCATCGTCATCGTCATCGTCAGCGTCATCGTCATCATCATCGTCATCATCATCGTCATGTCATCGTCATCGTCATCGTCTTCGTCATCATCGTCGTCATCATCATCGTCATATCATCGTCAACGTCATCGTCATCGTCATCGTCATCGTCATCATCATCGTCATGGTTATCGTCATCGTCATCGTCATCATGATCGTCATGGTTATCGTCATCGTCATCGTCATCGTCATCACCATTGTCATCGTCATCGTCATCGTCATCGTCATCATCATCGTCATCGTCGTGTCGTGTATGTGTGCGAAAGTGTACCCGTGGCCTTGCTTAAAGCTGCACTATATGATTAAAGCTGGTGTGAACCCGACATAACCCGTCCAAGCTGGTTTTCCCGTGTAAAAAAGGTTGTGAAGTTTCCACGTGGCTGTTCAATCTATTTGGACTATAAAAGTCAAAAAATGTGGGTTAACAATGAATGAGTATGCCGATGACCATCTTGGTGGTTATATTAATGAACGTATCATTAAAAGAAATGAAAAAATGAATGAAATAATGAAAATGAAGGTAAGACAAAAAAGTAGTAGTATTTGAAAAGGAGGAAAAAAACGGCATGTTAAATAAGAATAGACGGAGAGTTGATTAAGCAAATATGGATGTAGAATAAAGAGGATGGAAAGGAAGACAAAATGTGTCAAATGACACGTAAAGCAACTCAGAATGCTGTGTTAGTCTCTATCTTAATATAATATTGAAAGCTGAGTTGTGCTTTCAGATTATTAAAATATTATCCTTGAAAAATAATTAGTTATGGAGCAATTCACGACTTCGCAACGTGTTAAAAGAATCGAATTCTTTATAGAAAACAAACAGTCTATTGTGTTAACGCTAAGAGTCGCCTACTCTCGTCACCACTGTATAAAAAAAACCATATTCATTTATTCCGATAGTTTCAAATTCAGGGATCAAAAATTGAAGTGCTGAGAGGTCAACTTCAGGTAGGTCAAAGTACAACATTCAGCATGTACGAAGAAACATTGCTGAAGAGAGATCGGGACATCTCCAACGACTGGAAACACTGAATTTCGCACCAGAGAATTCAACGGATTATGCATTTATATCCGTATAATATACAGCTAGTGCAGAAACTGAAGCCAGCACATTATCGGATTCGATTGGCGTATGCAGACCAGATTCAAGAATTGGCTAGGTAAGAAACTTATTTCATTCAAACTCATTATGAACCACGAGACCCATCTCCATCCAAACGTATTTGTTAACGAATAGATTAAGCGATTTTGGTAAAAGAAAATCCAAGAATAATCCACCAGCATAGTCTGCATCTCGTTAAAACAATGGTTTGGTGTGGCGTGACTTCTTCTTTCAAGATGAAGATTCTTGGAACTTATTTCTTTGAAGATGAGGCATAAAACGCGATGTGAACTATTAAGAAATGAAAAAGTCACTCCGTCTTATATCTTCTTAAATCTTCTCTAATAGGTCTATGACCAATTTTAAAATCAAATTTGAGTCCACCTACACGGTAACTAAAGAGGATTATTTTGTTAATTATGCTCGTAACCTCCCACAGGAATTCCTTTGTCTGAGCTTTAAGGAAATTTATGTTTCAAAGTTAACTCGGCCTTAAATTCAGGACAACTATGGACACAATTTTTAAATACCTATTTTATTTTCACGGACAGAAACTGAGTCTCAGTTTTAGCGTAAAGTAAAATAGGTAATAAATAAATCTTAGTCAAAGTTATAAATAAAATGAACTGTTATTTTACATCGCCTTTTCTTCATTAAAACATTAACGTGACTAGTGACGGTGAAGGAATATCCACCTCCCCATATCGTTCTAAGGGTGTTGTAAAAAGCGGTTCGGAGAAACAGACCAGCGTCTTCCTAATAACAACTTGAAAATTTCATGTTTGCGAACTCTATATATTTATTTTTTATTTTTATATAGAATAAGGGTGACAAGCGAGCACACAGCCCTCCTCATGGGAAGTGGCTGATGTGGCTCATAGACATTTTCATCTATACTCGACTATACTATTTTAAGAATCAAAATGCAGATACGTTGTCACCCCCGAGGACTAAGATGGGATTCCGCCAGTAAAAACGGCCACCGGTTCTCTGCACTCACTGTTCGCGCAAAACACTTTCAAGGATTGACGCGAGAGGGCGCTCGGCGCGGTGCATTCATACCGGTTTGACTTTCGGTCGTGCGAAAAACGCCCAAGGGCAGTCAGTCGTCCTTAGGCAGTGCTCACGATTGGCACTCTGTCATTCTGTTAGGGAACTCGGAATAATTCGGCGCGGCCAGTAAATATACGGTCTATCATTGTGACGCGCATTCCTGCTGGAGAGCTTCCCAGGGACTCATTGTGTTTGACTCAGAATCTGCATAAGGGCATTAGGCAATATTAGCTAGTGCGGCCTCTGATATTCTAGAACTAACTGTTACGACGCGAAACGGTAGTGACCTTTAATAAACTGTAAACTCCGTGTGCGTTTTGTGTGTTAACCTTATAACCCGCGATAGTTAGTGGCTTTTGTAAGTTAGTAAATCGTACGATAGAGTTAATTGACTGTCATCGTGAAGAACGAGGAAAGTGATTGTGGTCCGGCGCCGAAGCAGTCTGAAGCGGTGCAGCGTTTTGGAGTAGCCTGGAACTCGGCAGCGGCTGGTCGCCTATGCTTGACAAGGCCCCACATATTCACCCCTCACTGTACACTACTCTCCATCCACTATTACACACACTCACGGCCTACTCAAGCCTTGGTGCGAAGTTAGCTTCGGAAAATGGTAAGTACTATGTCTTTCTAGCGTCCTCCCATATTGCTTAGTGTAATTAGGAATTTCCACGTGGCCACATTGAGGCCCGACCTACGTCTGTTCGGGAAGACTTCAGCTCATGGGCCCCTGAAGGTTTGACCCTTTAAGGGAGCAGCCGTAGGCCGTAACACTCACCATACGAAACACAATAGCATTGAGCTGTTATTTTACGCTGGTATTCAGTGAGAGCGTGGTCCTTTCCCGTCCTTTTTATGGTAAGTGAATGTGCCTATAGATACCAACATATATCTCAGGTCATGTATTTAAGCAACAATTGATGCGCAACATGTAGCTCAATATGTTGCGCGTCATGTGGAGTGACTACAAGAAACTTTCGTTTACGTTGTCTACCTAAAATATGACGTACGTCATGTTGCGCTTTATCTGACAACATCGCATGATGTGCCAAACATGTTGAGCGTCAATTGCTGCAAACACTACACATAGAATAAAAGTAAAGAACTAGATGCGACGAAACTAATTATTATTTTTTGTTTATATGACGGCTTCATGACTCGGTGGCTAAGCAATGAATTGCAGCGCTAAGGGCCAAAGGTTCGAATCCTGCACGAAGCAAGTATTTGTATAACCTGCAAATAATTTTTCCGAATCTCACGATATTCTGCAATAAAAGATAACGTCTAATTGAGATAAAATAAGGTACGATCGGGTAGCGTTATCAACATAATTGCTCACTCATTCAGGATAATCGGTTTTTTTATAGGATAGGATGACAAACGAGCACACAGTCCACCTGATGGTAAGTGGTTGCTGTGGCCCATAGGCATCTACATCTCATTTGCGAATCAAAATGTAGATGCGTTATCACCCGTGAGGACAAAGATGAAATGCCTCTTTTCCAGTAAAAAGGGTCTCCGGTTCTCTTCACTCACCATACGAAACACATCAGTGTTAAGCTGCTATTTTACGCTGGTATTCTGTGAGAGCGCGGTCCTTCCGCAGTCGAGCCGACATATTTGTGCTACAACTATACTACTAATATAGCTGGCTCCACCACGTTTAAAAATACTGTTCAAATTACTGTTGCAATATACATATGTGCGAAACGGAAATTATTAATAACATATTACTGATGGTCTCTTCTGGTGATATCCCGGACGTCAGTCTGAGCGAGATTATAATGGCTCTTCAGCATCTTAAACCTGCATAGCCCAGGTGAGGATGGAGTTACAGCGGAGGTTTGAAAACCGGTACTTGAAGTCCTTCAGAAGCTCTTTAATTCCGTTCTCCATGTGACTACTCCGAAGGCGTGGAGCAGAAGTGCGGTGATCTTGTTCTTCAAGAAAGGCGACAACGCTCCATTGAAGAACTACAGACCAATTTCCCTTTTGAGCTGCGTCTATGTGCTGTGTTCTAGAGCCATTACGAACTAACGAACGAGCCATTACATTACGAACGTCTCACACGCAGACTCGATGACTTCCAACCTCCCGAACAAGCCGGTTTTCGAAAAGGCTTTAGTACCATAGACCACATACATATCCTTACTACATACACTTAGCCTTGCGTATGAGTATGAGTATGAGAAAGTCTTTGATTCCGTCGAAATTTGGGCAGTGCGGTGCTACAGTCCCTTCAGCGGTACCAAGCTGACTGTCGGTAAATCTAAGTACTTAAGTTTTTGTACAATAGAACCACGATGGCTAGCCGAGCACAAAACCAGAGTATGAAATACATCCAATTGCAGAAAGGTTTAAGACAAAGTGATGTTATATCCCCGAAACTCTTCACCGCTGCATTGAAATTTTTCAAGCTACTGGACTGGATAGGACATTAACATCAATGGCTAGTACATCACTTACCTTCGATTTGCCGACGATATTGTCCTTATGGCATAATTGCTGGAGGACCTAAGTAGTGCTCACTGACTTCAATAGTGTCTCCCAACGGATGGGTCTTAAGATGAACGAGGACAAATAAAAATCATTTGTAACGTCCATGTCACACCTATGACGGTAGTTGTTGGGAGCACTAAGCTTAAAGTTTTTGACGAGTATATTTACCTGGGCCAAATAGTCCCACAAAGTAAGTCTAACTTCGACCTACGAATTCAACTCGACTGGATAGCGTTAGGGAAATTACGACACATCTTCTTGTCAGGTATACCTTAAAACTTGAAAACCAGATTGTACAAACAGTGCGTGTTGCCAGTAATGACTTATGGATCTGAGACTTGGTCCTTCATTGCTGGCCGTATGAGGAAGCTCAAGGTTGCTCAGTCAGCTATGGAGAGGGCTAAGTTCAGGATTTCTTTGCGTGACAAACTTAGAAATGAAGATATCCGCATTAGAACCACAGTGACCAACATAGTCCAACGAGTTAGTAAGTTAAAGTGGCAAAAGGCCGGCTATATAGCTCGAATAACCGACAACAGAGAGGGAAAAAGGTTCTCGAGTGGCAGCCTCGTACCGTCTGGCGAAGTGTGGGGCATTTTCCCACTAGATTGAGTGACTATCTAGTACCACATACAGGAAGTCAATGGAGGCAGGTGGCTCAGGACCGCGCTTTTTGGCATTCCTTGAGGGAGGCCTATGTTCAGCAGTGGACTTGAAGAGGACTGTAATGGTGATGAATTATTAATGATTATTAAAGGTCTCTTAGCAAAGTATTATAGAGTAGAGCTTCGCTGCGTAACAGAAACCGCAGGAGAACTAGTATAACTATATAACCAACCGGGTAACCGATATACCAAACATACCATGTATTCGGGCCAAGGGATTTACTTCGTTGTTCATAATGCACACAGCAAAGGAGTGTTACAATTATCCAGCGTCTGTTTTCCTTCGATTACAATGTTATACGTGGTAAAACCTCAACATACTTTATTATGGTTGTAATACGAATGGGGCCGCTCTTCCGGAGAAGGACCACGCTATTACGGAATAATAGCGTAAAATAGCAACTTAGTGCCACTGTTTTTTGTATGGTGTGACGTACGGTATTCTGGTAATATGGGTATTACTGAACGCGATATCACATAATATCAGTCCTCAGAGGTGACAATGCAAATGCATTTTGATTTTTAGTCGAGGATAGAAGTAGAAGTCTCTATGAGCCACAATATCAAAAAAAAACTGCGCGCTCGTTTGTCACCCTTATTTAAAAATAATGTGGGCGTCTGCAAGGTAAAAGTGAATATCAATTCGTATCCATTGTACTATAAAAGGTTGTAAATTGATTTCACTTTATTTCCAATAAGCTAACCATCCTAACAACTGTATATCGCAATGTATAAAGGCACTTTCAAGTAACTATTAGGTTGAAAGGCAAAAGATATTTCGTTATTTCCTTCAAGAGCCTATAATTTGAACTCTGCCATTTATTTTGAAGTGTTCGCACAAAAATGGTGCAAAAGATGTTAACATTATTGAATTTAGTCTGTAACAGTGATCTCACACAGCAGTTTTAAATCGTTATATAACACGATTATATTCTCTAATATATGTCACAATTTGCTACAATTTTTTAGACGTCATATATGCTCCCATACCGCTGAAAACTTTCTAACATGTTTCTTTAACATTTTATACACTTATTTTGCTTAAAGATATTGTTTTACTAGATGCGTCAAACAATGAAGGTGATAGAACCGTACATTGCAACAGAATACCTGGAGGATTTAATCATTGATGCCAAGATTTAAAAGTTATTACTTACTGTCGTGGTTCGATTTGGTATAAAACATCGTATAACAATTTATGTCAAATAATTGGATTTTTGTTTACATTTGAGCAAATGAACTTACATAATATTTGAGTGGTATGCTTAGCAACCAAGCATAAACCTGAAAATAAGCTATCGCCATCAGCCATGACTTTTTTGCTTATATAAGCCAATGCTTGACTACAAATCTACCTACGAGTAGAGGTAAGGTGTGGTAAGCCCTAGGTGAAGAAATACGTTGTTTCAGAGTTATAAAAGCTTATTCGCTCTCGCTTTAATAACAACACACACACACACTTCATTATCTGGGGGAAAGGCAGACCCTGGCACACTTTTGAACCTGCTTTACAGCATGCATTATGAAAACCATTTAATTCAAACGCGTGGAGTATTCCACACAAGAGTGTAGACTTCACAAAAGGGTGGGGATCCACCGAGCGTCTGCTTATTCGATAGCGAAACGGGGAGGCACCAGACAAATAGGAACTACTAGCCTTTGAGGGAAGATGTACACTCACTAAAATATGCGGATTGAATAGAGTTGATTAGTGCAAACTACTGTGATACTCGCGCAATAGTAGTAGTTTAACCAATAATATACTAATTTATATATAGCATTATTCACAGCATCACATTTTTTTGAAAATTGTTGTTTTAGTTTGTAAATCAATGAAGAATCATCAGCAAATAATACAGTCATTATGGTTATCGCTTAATAAGTTAAGATATAAACAATAAACAGAAAGGGGTCAAGAGTTGAGCCCTGAGTAACGCCCATTTATACTATCGCCTATAAGTAATAAGAAATAAATAGTAGTAAGTAAGTAAGAAATTAATAAGAATTTCTACAACCAAAAGGTTAATCGATGGAACTAACTTTGCAACGTTCGGAAGATTACAACACAATTTTTGTCACGTATTTCTTGAAACTAGAAGAGTCCACAACGGATGACATATTCGAACCGAGACCGTAGAATTTCCCTTGTATAAGCTAAAGTTTGCTCAGCCAGCTCAGATTTTCTTTGCGTAATAGAACCCGTAGTGATTAGCTTGCGCAGTAGGATCACACTATTCGACATAACTCAACGGATCAATAAGCAGAAGTGGCAATTGCTGGGAACACATCCGAAAAACGCTGCTCGAGTGGCAGCCACGTACCGAAAGTGAAATGTGGGCCTATCTAAATGCACGACTGCCTGGTAAGACATGCAAGAAGTCAAACGGAATGCCTACGTTCAGCAGTGGACTTGTGATGGTTATGATGAAAATGATTAAGGATTTTTAGTAAAATAATAAGATTTTATTTCATTTTGTATTTCTATAAAATATTTACTTATCTTCACTCACAATCCCTGACGGGGTAGCCAGAGAGAACAGATCGCCAAGTGTCACGATCCTTACATACCTCTTTCGCTTCTTTCAGATTCATTATCTTCTTTATACATGCACGTCTAGGTATCCGAGTACTCTTGACCCTACCCTCTTCGAGCAATTTGCTCACATGGTCTTCGAAAGTTGGTCTCGGTCTACCTCGACACCTTTTAACATTTACTTTCGCGCTATATATTTTCTTCGCCATTCGGTCTTCACTCATTCGCTTAACGTGCCCAAACCATCGAAGCACGCCCTTATCAATTTTTGTGATAACGTCATCTTTCAAACCTGCCACATTGCGAATTTCTTCGTTTCGCTCTCGGTCGGCCACGGTAACGCCGCACATATTATGAAGAGATCGCATCTCCACTGCATTCAACTTACTTTTATGCTTCTTCTAGCATACCCAGGTTTCGCTGCCATATAACAAAGTCAGTACCAACACTACGTTATGTATTGCAAGGCGTGCACTCTTCACGACGCCTTGCCTTTTGACTAACGCAGTCAGGGCATCATTGACTTTGTTCCCGGCAGCAACACGCCTGTCCACATCTAAATCACATCTTCCATCCCGGCTGAAAGCACTCCCCAAGTATACAATTTCATTTACCTGTTCTAGACATTCCTGATTTACCCATATTTTACACTTCGTTCTCTCTTCGTCCCTTTCAAATACCAGAACCTTAGTTTTATTAGCATTCAAACGGAGACCTTTAATTTCACATTCCTCTTTCATACACGTGACTAATGCCTGCAGTTCTGCCTCTGATAATTTCCTCCGTTTCTATAAAATAATTAATAAATTTTAGAATATACTCGTAATACTATCATAATACTAGCGTAATACTCTTGAAGAATAAGATCCACTTATTGAAGCTTGACTGACTTTTTCAATAACGGATATTTGTAAAGAAGCCGAGATTTCATTTTATATCTGTCTTACAAATAAAATAAATAACTAATACTGGAATAGAATAGAACAGAATAGAATATTTTTATTCAATATATGAAATTGATATTTATTAAATACGACCAACAAGATAAGTACCATATCATATATGTATTAACTGTAACGACTGAGTACAAAACCGACATATGAGAGACCATGAAATAAGCCACTGAAAATTTAAGTTAGACCTTTAATCCGACTTACCTCGTTTTTGATGTTTACCTTACCTATAATGCCCGGGATGGGAAACATAATTAAGTTTATATGGAACCCTCAGGCTGGTCTAATTGCATTTTTCGGTATTTTTATTTATTAAGTTTCTCATTGAACTACATTAAGACTATTTTACTAGATCTATTTTTAGAACAGAAATTATTTTACTTAGCTAAAATTATTTAGAGCAACGACAAAAAAATTTATTTAAGGATTTTTTTTTTCTTGAGAGTCATAATTTTAAAAACTTCATTATATAAAAGATAATAGAAGTTCTTTTCTATCTGCGAGTCTACTGATTTACCATCAAGCACCAGCATTAGCATCTAGTGCTTCATCACAGCTTACAACCGAATGTGAATGCAGTAAGTCTAATAAGATGTGTGACAAACACACCTGCATTTCGATTCTTAATCGAGAATAGACGTTCGTGTTTATTGCCACAGCGTCAACTTACCCTCAGGTGGACCCTTACGCTCGTTTATCTTGCTTATATTATATACAAAAACTACAGGGGTGGCATACTATAGACTTGTAATGGAAAAACAAATATATCGGAAGATAGTGTGCTGGAGACACGGTCTTTATAAGAAATCTATGCAGGACATTCTTTGCACCCTTGCTGCAGTCATTATTATCTATTTTGTATGCTCTATTTTAACCGACTTCAAAAATAGGTCGGTGTTCAAATATTTTTATTTTGTATTTTTGAACTGATTTTATTGATTTTTTAATTAGGTTAGGTAACATTACACCCCTAAGGAAAAATAGGAGATGAAGTTTATATATCATCATTTAGACGATATTTGAGCTGGTAATATTCTTTAATCCAGAAAAAATTAGACTTTTAATAAAAAATAAAAACCGGCTACAAAAACTAAAAGAAAAATAATTTCCACATAATAGCTTCAGAAGTTGGAACTTTAATTATAAATATTTTCTTAGCAATAATTTTTGTTTGTTTAACCGACATCAAAACAGAGAAGGCCCTCTGTTTTTCCCTCACATATTTGTACGTTTTCTATGTGCGTGATTTTTTCAGGAACTATTCGAACACGTTTTATGATTCTTTCACTGGGGTAATTTTGGAAAAGATTATTAATATAAAAAAAAATTAAAGTTTTATTATGTAATTTTCAGTTGTAACCTAAATCATATATATATATTTGACGCTTCGGTAGCGAAGTGCAAACCAACTTAATGCTGCAATGCTGCCGGTCGGCAAGTTCAAATTTTTTTTAAAGAATTAGAAAGACAAGCGAGCACACAGTCCACCTAATTGTAAGTGGATGCCTTGGCCCATAGACATCTACATCTTTCTTCGCTTGCGAATTAAAATGCAAATGCGTTATCAGCCTTGAGGACTAAGATAGAATGCCTCTTTTCCAGTAAAATAGGTCGCCGGTTCTCTACATTCACCATACGAAACACAAAAAGCATTAAGCTGCTATTTTACGCTGGTATTCTGTGAGAGCGTGGTCCTTCCCCGGTCGAGCCGACCCATTCGTGCTACAACTATACTATTATTATAGCTGCAGCATGGCTCTACCATGTAAATTACCACTTAAATTCGGTATGTTTGTTGATTTACGTATGTTAAACGCCTCCACGATACAATAGAAAATCCTATTGTGAAGGTAAGGTCTTATTATTCACAGCAAATTAATAGATTTGTCCTTTTAATACTAGTTCGGGAAAACTTCTGTTTTGGAAAGAAACGACCAGAAACCGGTGGGGTTTTCTTTCTATAGTAATTTTTATCACAAAAGTCATTGTTAAAATAGTTTTAAGTTTGTTTGCGACCGGCTCAAGCATCACGCAGACCACGTAATTTTTAATATTATTGAGCTATTTTAATACCTTTTTACTAGTATTTTAATAAAAAACTATTTGGCAATTATAATAGAGCTGTTACAATTAGATGGATAAAGAACATAATTGTATCATGGTGAAAACTTTAATTAAGAGAATTGCGTTGAAGTGCCGATACGCGGCACGAGTAGGTATTTTCAAGGTATCATCGCCGTATTGTGCGATAGAGTTGCAAGGCTTGGAGGCAATTTCCGTTTTGTAATATTGTTTCGAGGGATAACGAAATCACCCCCCTAAATCTTTATAAAATGAGACAATTTTGGCCACATTATAATCAGTACACTACAATCTCCGTCAATATGTTTCTCTTTCTTAGTAGTTCAGTTTAGTTTAATAAAAAAATGCTCAAGAAAGTTTTTAAGTAAAAAATATAGATGTTTAGTTGCTTATATCGTAGGCAATATTTCTTTAAAATAAAAACGTACGGATCTAGTTTTTTTATTATATTTACAACATTTCCAATAATTATGAAAATTAGACTATGTTTACGGGGGGCAAAATGGTATCGCTTTTTGTTTAAAAATTTACAGCTTCAAAATTGTCTTGAATATGATTTTATTTGAAGTAGTTCTTAATATCAAGACTATTTGTTACCAAGTTCTCTATTTTGGCTTCTAGTATTGGTATAAATTTAAAAAAGGATTAAATTTACATCCTATATAAGTCCCACTCCTGCGCATAGGCCTCCTCTCATTTCCGACAGAGATTAAGACAAGGATGTCTTCACCACGCTTTAACACAATTTACGCACAGCAGTCTGAGTATACAGCATAATATAAAAAATAGTTGTACCGTCATATATCGGTTGCTAAGGATTACTTAGTCTCAAATTCCTTCAGTCGACTTTTAAGAACACTTACGTGAAAACAAACCGAAGAAAAACCAAAGCCCCTATTATGATGACAGACAGCTTGACTCGCTGGCCTCTGGCACGACTGAGTTGCTAGTACACCTCTAAATTAATAAATTTTGCTAACTTGTAAGTAATGAAACAAAACCACCAAAGCCTAAACAAAATATCTTTTATGATTGTTGGGAACATTACAAAAATCCGGAGCTATAGGCTGCCTACGCAAAATGTTACATATCTTAAATGAAGACAGATACTCGAATAAACAAAAATCCAATTAAGTATCCTATTAATATTAATGGCAAGTACTTCTTTTTCATTATAATTTTGTTTCAAGTATAGTTATACAATGCGAGCGTGGAAGAATAAACAGAATAAAAGATGACGTGGGAGTTATCAAACAAAAACATTAGTTATTAAACGTGACGGAACAAGGCTAGCATTAATGAAAGGCTTTTTATAAAATTAAAATAACAAATGAACCCACAGTCTACGTGGTAGTAAGTGGCTATTGCAGTTCATAAATTTCTGCAACCAATTTCAAACAAAAAAACCTACTGACCTTTGACGAGTTAGTTGGGCAGGCCATGAGACATGCCAGTAATTACACTGACTTTTCATAACTTTAAGATTTTTTTCATCAAAATGATCATGGATGTTATCGTTTAAGTGTAGATTTAACATAGTCTTTATTTTTAGTGGTTTTAATAGTGATTTCAGATTTCACTCCCCTTGTTGCCTCAGCCAGTATCGGAATCCTCGGCGTTGACATATCGAGTGACGAGCAGTTTCGTGGCCACTTGGAAGAGAAGGCCAAATTGGCCTCTAAAAGCTTGACGTGCTTAGCAGAGCGGGACAGTATTTCATGTCGGCACAACGCCTGCAACTTTACAAGACGCAGATTCGACCTCACATGGAACACTGTTCCCATCTCTGGGCTGGAGCTCCCCAGTGCCAGCTCCTTCCACTTGACTGCATCCAGCGCAGAGCGGCTCGAATCGTCGACGACCGAGTCCTTTCCGATCGGCTCGATTCTTTGGCGCTGTGAAGAGATGTTCCATCTCTTTGCATTTTCTTTCGCATTTACCACGGGGATTGCTCTGAGGAATTGTTCGGATTAATCCCAGCCGCAAAATTTCACGAACGCACATCGCGGCAGAACTCCCGATACCACCCACACCATCTGGATGATTGGCGGTCGACCACTGTGCGATTTAGAAGATGTTTTCTTCCTCCCACAACTTCCTTGTGGAATAGTTTACCACCAGCAATTTTTCCGGACCGATACATATTAGGGACTTTCAAGAAAAGAGCCTACTCCTTTTTAAAAGGCCGGCAACACATCTGCAATTCCCCTGGTTGCCCTGGTGTTGCGGTTGTTCATGGGCGGCGGTAGTCGCTTACCATCAGGTGAGCCACATGCTCGTTTCCCCCACTCCTATAAAAAAGTGGACCTCTTTTAAATTTAAAGATTATATCCTTTGCTAAGAGTGGAAAAATAGAAGTGAAATTTTTAATGTAATGTAAACTATTTCGACGATATTCTAGTCGCTACTAATAGCTTGAGATTTGCCGCCTAAGTTCACTCAAATCCTAATTTCCACATAGCTTCTGTCGAGGCTTTAATGATTAGAATCTATATCTAATTTACGTGACCAGTATATTAATCATACATTGATCCTTCTAAAGGTTCAAATATAGGCCGTTTAAAAATTTATGGCGTGATCATCTTAGTTAGGACCCTCATTTACGTTGTGTTTGTATAGTAACTTAGTTCTTTTAAGTGTATCTTGGAAGAACGAATATTCACGAGAGCAATCGAAAGCTGTTGGTAGAGTCTTATAAGCTAAAGAACCCCGTTCACGAAGACAGAGCTCAAAAAAGTTAAAAACAATAGATTGTCCCTATTCCACTTGTATCAGGTTCACAACAGTCAATTCCTTATTAATTAATCCCTCATGCACCCTCCTGGCATGAAAGCATTGATTTAGCTCAAATAGGTCTCGAAGAAGTTATGTCATGGTTGAGAATGAATTTGCTAACCATGAACATTGATAAGACGAAGTATCTTACTTTTATGAAATCTTCAGTAGTTCAACATGAACTTGACTCTTATTCTCTTAAAGCACATATGTGTGGTAACTCTTCATCAATTTTATGTAACTGTCAGACCATAGAAAGAGTGAAATCTACTAGATACTTAGGTGTTACTGTTGATTATCTCCTAAACTGGCAAGAGCATATTAACAAATTAAAAAGTAACCTTAGAAAACTTATACCAGTGTTTAAACCTTTAAGACATATACCAATTGAACTACTCAAAACCATATATAATGCTCTCTGCCATTCGCTATTGTCATATTGTATTACTGCTTAGGGAGGTACTTACAAAACTTATATCTTGCGCATTGAAAGATCTCAAAGAGCTGTGCTGAAAGTTACGCTTTCTAAGCCTTTTAAGTTTCCCCACAAGCAAGTTGTTCTCGGAAGTAAATATGCTTAAAGTCCGACAGCTACTCTTATTTATTTTAAAATATGTTCCTAAAACACATAAGAATTATGATTGTAACTTAAATTTATTTCAACAATTAAGAAGAAAAGATCGAATTATACCACCAGAAAAATTTCACTCGTCTTATGCTCAAAGACAAATAAACTTTTTGGGTCCTTACCTTTATAAAAAAATTAGCAATATTATAACGATATATACGCTGACGTGTTTTAAATGTAAGCAAGCTCTAAGTTTTTAATGTCTTTATCTTATGAGGAAACTGAAAAATTATTAAATATATATAGGTAAAACACAAACTCTTAAGGAAATATCACACACTCACTCCTTCTTTCTCACACGTATACACATACACAAATATACACACACACGTAATTATACACTCACAAACACATACACTTATTTACTACACACTCGCATCTACCTATTAGTTTTACACATAGTTTAAGCTTGTAATATTGGTTAGGATTAATAAATTATTACATACTATAAAATATTTTACTTATTATCCTTTTTTTTTAAGGAAATGTAATATTATTTGAGTCACTACTCATACTCACTAGTTGAAACAATTATTTTTATGTGGAATCTAGAATAAGTTCTTGTAAAATTTTGCTTACAATATTGGAATATCAATAAGTGTGATATATTTATAACATATCGCTTCTGCCTTGCTCTTGTACCACACAACTAATATTTTAGTACATATAGCCGTAATGTTATTGAAGCATTTGTCGGATTTTTTACTTAACTAATTGTTTTACGTCTACCCACTTTACATCGTTTATGAATCGTCGTATAAAATGTGTTTTTTTTTTATGATTTTGTTATTCTATTTCGTACGTATTAAAAGGAAAGAGCTTAGCATCTGTAACACAGGTCTGTGACCTAGCACAGTTGCCACAATTATACCGCAATTATAGTATTGAGTTGAATTAAGTCTTAATTATATAAATTTTATAAGGCTTTGTTTTATGTAAAGTGTTTTGGGATCAATAAATTATTATTATTATGTTGTAAAACATCATGGAGGTCAGACAGTCTGCAGCCCCGCAATGCATGGACCCGACTTGGGCAAAGCTACTTAGGTTGTGAGTCAAACCAAGACGCAGGGAGCGCCATTGAGAATAGCGACCCGCCAAACAACCATCGCAGAGACGCAATGCTGCAGAACGTAACAAGCATCAATACGACTATCGGCCTGCTTACTTTGCATAGTAGCACGGTACTAAGACGTCAGTAGCCAAAACTCCACGTATCATAGCGCTATTGCACTAAGACATGGAAGTTGAGTATGCTTGCTTCACTTAAAAGTACTACCAAACACACTCACCCCAATCCGAAAGATAGCCGACGTATCATAACGCTATGCGCTAAGACGCCGTCCACAACGTTAGGAATGTGCGATGTCCACGGGCAAATCGTATTGCTACAACAAACCCGCTTACCGCCGACACTAAGATGATATGTCTAGGACACATCGGTTAGCGAGTCCAAGTTTACCTCGGTCGGTCTCGGAGGCTGTGATACAATCTACACGGCACTATAATAATCCTTTTCAAGTCCCATTTCTTTCAATATAATGCTTTTACTTATTTGAGACCTTCCACATATTCGTTTTATTTCATAGACCATACTATTGTATATCTTATACATATGGGATCATAACTCTGTTATCATAATGCTTATACATCATAGAGATCTTCTATACTAATGCTTTGGATGCGTTAGACCTTACTATCATAAGTCCCTAATATAGGACTAGTCATTGTGCAACCTTACTACTAGCAGTCGATCAGCCGACCACCCCATATATATGTACAACCTTGGGTATGTGTCTCCGGCAGCGCCCCCTTATAAGGGAACATTACAAGAACACTTTCATCAACTTAGATCAATTTTTTCTATTATATTACAAATGTTATTTATCTTCATTATTGCAATATAATCGACTTGTAATTATATAATTTAATACATTTTGAATATTTTAAACAGAATTTTAATAAATGTAGAGATTTTTAGAGACGATTTATACGTTAACTATACTATAATATTCCAAATGAACATATGTGAACTTTATACTTAATATTGCATTTTAATTGTTTAAAATATAATTTCTATGACATTTTTAAATGCCTTTATAATGAATTTAATTATTATTTATTAAGAATAATTATGAAGCGTCACACTACCTATTTTCACTTTTATAATTTGATTTTATCAATCATTGACTTATTAAAGTCTATCAAAGTCCATTGTTGAATATAGGCCTCCTACATAGATTGCATCAACTTCTACGCTTGGCGGGGGGTTGGCAACCGTATTTATTTTAAGTTATCAACGCATATATACAGTTTTAAGTTATAAGGCAAGGCTGTGTGTATTGGTAGCGTCAGAGAAACCACTATCCCATATCGTACTGTTCTCATGAGAGGCGACAGTGGAAAATGAAACTGGAGATGACCAGCAGCATATTTCTGATAACATCTCAAGATATAATTTTATTGCGTTTTGAAAAAAAAGTAAAAATATTTCAATTTTCACCAACAAAATTAATTATATTTATACAGAAATCGTTTACATTAATCCTAAATGAAAAAAAAATCTAAAAAGAAAACTTTCTTTTACGCGTTTGTATTCTCTTGTGATCTTCGTAATAAATTGAAGTGTTTATAAATTAATTATTAAAAGGAAGTGTAGGCAATGTTTTTACTGTTTGAACAATATTCTCCAAGCGTTGTCGACTTATAACTTAGGTTTAATTTTGTGGTAAAATAATTTTCTTCTTATTTTCTCGTGTACGAAAAATTTTACTCAATATTTTTTGAATTCATTTGTTATTCTTCGATCGATGAGGCACATTTTCTCATTACTTATAAATATTCTTATATCTATATAATATATTATAAAGTTATATATAAATTTAAGCAAATAATATTTGATTTACAGACCCATTTTAGCCGGCCTCAAAAAAGTATGAGGTTATCGATTCGATGGTATGTTTTTCTTTTGTTTGTAAGATATAAAGTTTATAAAGTAATTATTCAGACTATTTATTCTAGTTATTACCTTTAGCTTTTGATATTGTTCAGCCTAATCAAAAGTTCAATAATAAGGTAAAAGCCGACTTCAAAGGGCTTGAATTCTTATGTGCACTATGACTTAGTAACGGCTTTAGAACGTGAAATAATTTTATTGTATTTATTTGTTTGAAATCGGCTTTTACTTTTAGTTTGAAATTTAATTTTTAAATTCCGTCTTAAAATAGTTAAACATTGAAAAAAACTCCTAACTTATTCTGTTTTGTCACTTATTTAGTTAAAAATACCTAAATAACAGGATCATGCTAGTAGACTCTAGATAGAAAAAAATTATAATATTTATTAATTATTTATGACTAGCGAACCGCCCCGGCTTCGCACGGTTGTTTCTCCATTCTCTAATCAACTTAATCACACACACAAAATTTCATCAAACTCGGTCCAATAATTTAGGGAGAGCTTAATCACATACACACGAACAAAAGAATTATATAATACATAAAATGCATGTACACATAAACCTTCTCCTGAATAATTCTGGCTACTGATAAAATCGGCATCAAACCCGTTGCGTAATTTAAAAGTTCTAAGCAGTTCTAACAGACGACGGAAAGCGACTTTTTTATACTATATAGAGATAATAAGAGAATCCACCACCTCGTATTGGCAGCATCAGCGACAAAGTCATAAACTGAAGTTTGACAGCAGCATATTTCTGATAAGAACGCAATCAAAGTTCAAACTGCGGTCGAAATTCTACCTACCTAGTCTCGCATCTATGTCTAATATCCCCCCTGTGAAGTTAACCGTTGACGGTCTGAAAAGAATAAATAAATTACTAGTACAAATGTTCCCAAACTTTTTCATACGTCTAAACCACTTTAATTATAACTTTAAGCATTAGACGAGTCTTAAGACACGGTTTTCCTTCGCCTTTGCTGTGTGCCGGTAAAGATCAAACTCGATTTGCTCCACTACTCGTACTATGAAATAAGAGCCAGAGCTTACACTCAGCTACCACGGCGTCAAAAAAAATTATATACCAATTTTTAAGGTAAATAGTAAATCAAAGTCACAACAAAGAGCAACTATTTGCGCAAGATAGGACAAAAGAACACCGATTCTGGCCGGCTGGGTGTCTAAAATGTGTTTGGTGTCTCATAATTAATAAAATTAAATTTAAACTCAAGCATACTACTGCAATACTTCAAGATAAAGTAAGCTCGTTTTGCCAAAAAATAATTTTAAAACTTGAAAATAGCCTTCGTTTACCATGACATCAAGACATCAAACACCTCACACACCTGCGCCTATGAGTGCTTTAAAGTATACGAAACTTTATAAATTGAAATAGTTAAAATAAAACGCAATAAAACTGGTAAAATAATTTTATTCATTGTGCATTATTCGCGTAAATATAAGAAATCATCACACGGGAACTCTTATTGCTTAAGAGATATGGCAGTACACAATCTACTTTACGTTAGGCGTTATATTTCTAGACCGGTGATGTGCAGCGGCTTTAAAGAAGCAAGACGTCTGGTACTGCAATCGTCAATACAGCTGAGCGAGGTAAATCCTCCCAACAACGATGGAGACCTATATATATTTCTCATACTTCATGAAGAGTTCTAAGTTCCTCTTAGGTGGCAGAGCGAAGCAGAAGCTACTTGTATATAGTGGTTGTAGCACGAATGGGTCGGCTCGACCGGAGTAGGACCACGCTCTCACAGAATAACGAGGTAAAATATCAGCTTAATGCTACTGTGTTTCGTATGGTGAGTGTAGTGAACCGGAGACCCTTTTCACTGATAACGAGGCATTCCATCTAGCCCTCAGGTGTGATAACGCATCTGCTAGATATCTATGGGTCTCAGCATCCACTTACCATCAGGTGGAACGTGTGCTAGTTTATCATCTTTATCCTATAAAAAAATATCCAGCAGTTTACTAGTAAGAAGAAGATACAAAAACCTAGACGGTACGCATGTAAAGTATTATAATATCAATATTTTTATATACCTTAAAAGCTTTTAGTTCCAGCCGCGAATGAAATGGGATTTGTCGAGTCCCTTAATACACGATGAAAAGAAAAATATGGCAAAGATAATATTTCCATCGTGACGATGGAAGGATGTGAACATATGCAAGTATTACGTAACTAAAGTACGCTTATCACGTGTATATTATGTCGTAGGATAATTTGAGAAACCGAAATTTCCGCAAAAAATTTAGGGATATCGCGAAAACACTGATAATTAGATAATAGCTATGACATTTCTTAATCTTACTGAAAAAAGGAGTTTTACGACTGGTTGAAACTTTGAATATACGTAACTCTGGCTTGATTTTGGTTTAAAGGCCTTCTTATGTAATTAGTTCCTAATTTTACCTTGTAGGTTTGAAGTATTTTGTCATGTCACGACGTTTTTGGAAATGGTGGAAGTAATAAAATATGTTTACTAATTTTTTTTTCTTTTTTTTTTTTAAAAATACGTTACCCCCACACTACGATTTTCTCCTGTATCGTGGAGGCAGTTTACAAACATATATTGCACAAGGACCAACATCCAGACCCGGAACAATTATTTATAGGTCATACAAATACTTGTTCCGTGCGGGATTCGAACCCGCGGCCCCAAGCGTTGCAACTCATTGCTAAGCCACTACGCCACGGAGCCGTCTTTAAATTTAAGTAATTATAAAAGTTAACATTTGGGTCTTTTATTTGTTGCAAGAGCGAGCGAAGCGAGCTCGAGACTTGGGGCACCCCGACTCGGACACGTTAGGTTAGAAGGGGACGGTGGGATCGAGTGAGCGAACGAAGCGAGCGAACAGACCCCTCCATCCCCTTCGTGGTTATATTTTAATAAACCATCCAGAAATAGGAGCCCCGCTATGCAGGGTAGACTGCACTTTGGCATTACTTTGGCGGAGGGAGGACCCCCTCCCTTCCTATTTAAAGCGATTTTTCTCAGAAATCATTTAACAAAAGTTTTAATCTTCAACATTTAATTTAAAAAAAAACAGGCACGCCCGGCGGGGAAAAAAGGTGGAAGGCGACAGAAAGGATTGACAAGTGAAACGTCAAGTCGTCAATATAAGATGTTGTTTTAGGCGATCCGACTGACCATTCATTGTGCTTCTTTTATAATAGTCACCGATTCTTTTCGCAATCTTTACTAAAACGAGTGGCATTTTTACAAAAACCCCTATATTTTTTCAGTAAGATTAACAAATATCATAGCCATTGTCTAATTATACGTGTTTTCGCGAAATCCCTAGACTTTTGCGGAAAATTTGGTTTATGAAATTATCCTACGACATATATATTATTTGCCCTAGTTTTTTATGTCGAAAATTGGTGACAATCGAGCGCAAAGTCCACCTGATGGTACGTCTATGCTGTGGCCCATCAACATCTACATTTATCCTCGACTACGAATCAACATGCAGATGCGTTGTCACCCCTGAGAACTAAGATGGAATGCCTTCAAAATGTAAATGTAGTTATCTATGGGCCACGGCATCCACTTATCCACTTACCATTTATATTCACGTGGTAGAGCCATGCTGCAGCTATATTAGTAGTATAGTTGTAACACGAATAGGTCAGCTCGACCGGGGAAGGACCACGCTTTCACAGAATACCAGCGTATAATAGCAGCTTAACGCTGCTGTGTTCCGTAACAGAAACAGAAACAAAAACTTTTTTATTCAATATAGATTATAAATAACACTTATTGAAAGTCACTCTTTTGTATAACTGGTTCATCTTAGTCCTCACGGGTGACAACGCATCTGCATGTGGATTAGTAATCGAGAATAGATGTAGATGTCTATGGGCCGCAGCAACCACTTACCATCAGGTGGATTGTGTGCTCGTTTGTCACCCTTATCCTATAAAAACAAAAAAAAACATTAAGTGGACTGTGTTCTTGTTTGTCACCCATATACTATAAAAAAGGTGCGAGACGTCTGGTACTGCAATGGTTAATCCTACTAAGTGTAACAATCAAGGCAAATTGTCCCTAGAGTGAGAGAGACTCGTGTCCAGCACAACTAGTTGTTAAAAGAAGTCCTTTTCTGTCTATGTGTTCGTCTAGGTACCAACCTTCTTACCTATTCCTACCATCAAGCAGCAGTTCGTGCACTTCTGTGTTCCAGTATGAAGGATTTAAGGAAGCCAAAATTACAGGCTAAGAGGTATTCCATGTTAGTCATCAGTGGTGACAACGTATTTGTAGCGTTTCTTTTTTTAAATTTGGTTGCATTTGTCCATGCAGTTCTCTTGTCACCTTTAATTTTACATAAATAAATAAATTATAATTTTAAAAAAACTAAAAAAACACGCTAAAGACAAAAGTATTTTACTTTATCCTGGTGATCTTGATCCGGATACTAGGTTAAAGTTATTAAATTATTGTATTTTCATCCGTTCATGATACGAGTGCCTTCTACAAGTTGTTGAAAATTACATTAAAAGATTCCGTTACATATATAAATAGACAGATACATGCGAAACTATTAAGAGCATGTTAAAAGTAGGCTTTTAGGGGCCGTTGCAAAAGAGGATAATGCTAGTTTATACCGTATGATCTTGACTATGCTGATTGAGACGTGATCTGAATCATCATCATCATCATCATCAACATTATAGCCCTTCACAAGTCCACTGCTGAACATAGGCCTGGTTGAAAGTGTTGTGGTCCATAATGAAATAGCACTCTTTCGTCATAATCACGCTACCACCAGTTCTACTTTTGCTTTTTTCCTCCACAGTAAATTCTTTTTCCTGTATCGTGGAGGCGGTTTACCTACATACATACATAAACTTATTATAACTTGCCTCAGAATGCAATATTATCGTGCTCGTGTTCAACAGTTTGTATTCTTGTGTATTCTATTACTAGCTGTCTTTTGAGAACACAATTCCATTAGAATAAAAAGAATAGATAACTTTAGAACATAGATACAGCTAATACAGTTAAGCGAATATCTGGTTCGTGTCGCTATCGCATAGAGGTAATGGACGTTCATAAACGACAAAATTTTCGCGCGCGCAAATTGCGCCTCGGGAGTTAATATCATCTTACAGGATATGGACTATTACCGTTACCTTTACAGCATATTATAGTTTACTGCTGAACTAGGCTTCCCCCATAGATTATCTCATAAGAGGGATATTTGCCATAGTTGTCACGCTTGGCAACCGCAGTTTTTATTTTTAGTCGTTATTAGGAAGATGCTGCTGCCTCTCTCCTGATTTGTTTCCCTCTGTCGTCTCTTACGACACCCACGGGATGATTTTGAGTTGTGAATATTCTTACACTACCACCACAAGGTAACAATTATTTGTAGGCCATACAAACGCTCCGTTCGAAATCGATTCCGCGACCCTGAAGTGCCACAACCGTCGTCGAAAATGATAATTGATAAGTCAGAAAGTATTTAATACTCTTTCCTCTTTTTCTAAAAATGCTACTGTTATTTTTATATTAAGACTATATGTACATATTGCATAGAGAAATTAAAGCCCAGACTTCAAACTACTACGGTAGAATTTTTTATTAAAAGTTTCATTACTTTATCCTTTTTAATGGTCTAAGAAATATTACAAGATCTAGGGAACTATTAGAATGTCATGTAAATAGTTACATTAAAATTTTCATCCCTTATTTTTTCACTCTGGAAGCTTGAACAATTTAAATTGGTTAGAACAATGGAAGCGTCAAAAAATGAGATTAGTCTTCTATAAAAAAGCAAAGACGGTTTCAAAAACGAGAAAGTTCGATATTAGACGCGTATTTTTTTATGCATTTTTATCGATTTTTTAAAGACTATGGGTGACAGAAGAGCACACAGTCCACCTAATGGTAAGTGGATGCTGTGAGCTATAGATATCTACATTAAGAATCAAAATGCAAATGCGTTGTCACTCCTGAGGACTGAGATGGAATGCCGCGTTTCCAGTAAAAAGGGTCTCCGGTTCTGTACTTTCACCAAGCGAAACACAACAACATTAAGTTGCTAATTTACACTGGTATTCTGTGAGAGCGTGTTTCTACACCGGTCGAGCTGGGCCATTCGTTCTACAACAATAATATAGCTGTAGTGTGACTCTATAGCGTAAAGATTTCTCGAAAACAGCTGTCCCAATTTGAATTCATCGTCATCATCATCATTACAGCCTATAAAAGTGCTAAATATTGGCCTCCCCATAGATTGCATCAGAGGGGGGATATTTGCCTTGGTTGCCACCATGCTTGACAGGCATGTACGACACCCATGGTATGAAATATGATTTAACAGATATTGATGAATTTTAATATAATAATAAAAACAAGAGTTGGGTCATTATATGCCAGCAATGACCGGAAAAATTAATCAAACAAAAAATTTTGCAGGTAGGGACTGAACTCCACTGAACAAGGAGGAACCCTCATTAAACCGACCGTTTCATGGACTGTACCATCCAGTGTAGATGGCCCCACCAAGGGGACAACTTCCACGCTGGATGTTCCCAAAATCAGTTTCAAACCTGAGAAGCTAGACGCGAAAAAAGAGCAAGGGCCTGCGAGTCACAAAACTCCTGCATAGCTCCAGAGAACAGACGACCTTTTCTCTGCTGCCTGGCAAGTGGTGAGCTATAAGGGAAGGGCAAGGCATCCAAAAAGCTGACTTGCTGATCTGACGGACCATCAGGAGAGTCTATCCCTGCAGGCAGTAGTGTAAAGGCCAACAAGAAGAATAAGAAGCAGCGGGAAAAAGGCGAGGTGGCTAGGCAAGCTACTGCGACTGAGGTGCTTGGGGCTGGAACAGTAGCCACGTTGAAACTGGGAAGGATAAAAATCCAGCCCAAGTTGATGTGGCGGCCGCGGCGACCAGCTCTAAGATATCCATGAGGAAGCAGCGAGCAGCCAAGCATCCTGGTAAGAAGAAAAGAGCAGCCAAAAGGATGCTGAAAGAGTCCACCTCGCCGAGAGGCGAGCACAAAAAATTGTGACTTAAACAGCAACCAAAGACTGCTAAAACCAGCTACGCTTCCGCTACTAAAGCAGATTTGTGTGTGGCCTTAACGTGTACGCGTTCAGGTCACATAACGCAGGATGTAGCTGACGACATCCTCGTGGCAATACAGAAGTTAGCCGGGACCCTGATGTGTCGAGTTCAGTTTTTAGAGGCAAACCCGTTTACACGGAGGGTGTCCTGAAGCTGTGGTATAACGATCAGAAGGCTTTGTATTGGTTGAAGGAAAATATTGCTACCCTCGACCTTAAATCCAACACCTCGCTGATCATAAACAACCAGTAAGAGATATCACAAAGGGTCAAATGTGATATCCTTGTCCCTGATGCCCAGGGAGCCTAGAAATAATCACGCGGCATCGGTCATTTGCTGGCGTACTAGAACCGCTGGGTAAACATCAGGGACTGGCTGCTACTCAAGGCAGATAAGCAGGTGAACGTCTGGTTCCTCGTTGTTTCGGTGCCCGAGGATCATATCCCGACCCTGATGGAAGCCGGACGCCATATTACACGTGTATGTGGGGCGTATACGTAAAATTCCAGAGTCGTGGAGGTAAATTCTTTGATACTCCACCGAGCAAATAGGCAGATGGATCATGGATACCGGGGCCATGGTTACCGGTACAGCGGAATCACTAGATACCAAGTACAGTGAAAAAACGGCCTGCACAACTGAGCCGAAGCCCCCAGTAGAGATTCGGCTCATCCACAGCTCACTGAGTGATGAAGAAGACTACATTTTGCCGTCCACTTCCAGACTCGGTAGTTGAAGATGAAACTCGAGATCTGCTGAAACGCTTATTTTTGGGCGCGGACGGGGAGGGCGCGATCAGTGATAGCGTACCCTTCGTCCAGAACTAGCCCAAAACTGCGTCGGCTCAATTACGCAAGTGGTTGGAGGGTCAAAGGATGGCCACAAACTTAATCCAGGAGCCGTGGGTTGGGGCTGGTAAAATCAAAGGCCTAAAAACCTAAAAGTTAAACTATTCTGCAGCTTTGAACACAAGCCTAGAGCGTGTATTTACGTTACTAAAGATATCTGTGCACAACTATTAACAGATTTTTGTTCCAGAAACATGTATGCTGTGAAAATAGAATATACACAGGAGGGAAGATTAGTCGTCACCTCGGTCTACATGCCGGAGGAAGACACTCCTCCCCCTCATGACCTCGTCAGGCTGGTGAATTTCTGCGAGAGGACCGGACTAGAGTTTGTGATCTGGACAGACTCCAACGTGCATCATCCCCTCTGGGGAATGGAAAAACCCAATGAACGAGGTAAGTTGTTAGTTGAATATCTATTTAGCGCTAACCTAACCATTTTAACTCCTAGAAGAACAGGTGGTAGCTGTTACTAAAGCCATGATGGAAAGCTACCATGAATCATGTCCAGAAATCACTCCACCAAAGCATGCTGAGGTAAAGCAAGGTGGCGTAAAGAACTAGATTGAAAACCTAAGAAGGTAAGAAGAGCCCTAAATAGGGCCATGAGTACCTCAATGGATGAATACTGTCTTCAATACAAGAAAGCTAAGTTCGAAAACAAAACAATAATCAGGTATCGACGATCGACAGACTGGCGCGAATTCTGTGGTAACATAGAAACCTGTGAACAAACGATTAGGATAAGGAATATCCTAGCTAAACAGAACACGCCAGGATCCATCTCTCTAAAGTAACTCGACGGAAGCTACTCAATATCGCCGGATGAAGTCCAAGGTATCCTAATTGAAACGCACTTCTTAGGTTGCTGCGTAGCTCAGGAGTTAAACCGGCATGAAGATGCACTGACAACAACAGCAGAAGACCATCAGTTTCCTCTCCTATAAGGCGGCAGGACCTGTCAGCATATTTCCGGCACTTCTACAGGGGGAGGGGTGAATAAAGGCACTGAATGACTGAATAGTAAATAAACTCAGTGCAAGAACAATGAAGATTGCTGATGAATATCAAAAAATCCAGATTACGAAAGGCTGCCCACAGGGTGGGAATCTTTCACCCCTTCTGTGCAATAATTAATGAACTCATCAGTAAATTAAATGCCAATCACTTCTACACATTAGGCTATGCTGTTGACCTGACATTACTGGTCTCTGTAAAGATAGCAAGCATGGTGTGCAACCTGACCCAAGTGGCTCTCCATATAGTGGATGTTGAATTACTATCATCTCCCAAGTCTTTTCAGCACTAAAATCCAGCTATCCTCTGAGGTAATATATTTAGGTCTTAACTTGGACAGTAAACTCAAATGGAATAAATACATAGAAAACAAAATCAACAAAGCTAGTATAACTTTCTGGCAATGCAGAAACATGATTGGTAAAAGATAGGGTATGACGCCAAAAATCATACTGTGGCTGTAATAAATTGTAATACGGCCGATGATCACATACGGCGCTCTGGTATGGTGGACCAAAACAAATAAAGCCACCACTATAAAGAAGCTTCAGCGTTACCAGAGACTGGCATGTATGGCTGCCACAGGCTGCATAAGGACTACGCCAACAGCAGCCTTAGAGGCGATGCTGGAGCTAACCCCACTTCATCTACACATACAATAAGAAGCGACTTTAGCTGCTATTATACTCAAGACCCTAAATCTTTGGAGTAAGAATAGAGTCCCTCATATAGGCATAATTGATAGAATTCACTCAAAAATTCCTATCTTACAAGCGAGTACGATAACATCCCTAAACAATTTGTATTCGATAAGAAGTACGAGTATAATATACAATTAAATGAAACCAGCCAGCCAACCGGAAGGAATAAGCCCAAAAGAGCTTAGAGTTGTCACCGATAGTTCTAAAACAAATGAAGGTGTAGGATCTGGAACTTTCTCTAAAGACCTCAATATCCACATATGCACACCGCTGGTTACCTACAACACAGTTTTTCAGGAGGAATGTATGGGTATCATTCAAGCAGCCATAGCAATAGATGCTAGGAAGGTTAATGACTTCTCCATCAGAATACTGACAGACAGTAGGGCGGTACTAAAAGCTCTGAGTTGCAATGTGGTGAAGTCGGGGCTAATATATGAATGCTATCAACGATTAAATGATGGATGTAAACACAACAATGTAACTCTGCAATGGATATAGGAATACAGAGGCTCCAGATGCAACGATGCAGCAGAGGAACTGGCCAGAAAAGGATCGGCTCTGGCCATTATAGGGCCAGAACCAATCATACAAATCCCCTTTGGTAACGTTAGTTCACTGGTACGTAGACACTTCACTAATCAACACGTTCAGCTTTGGAAAATCTAGTAGACTGTAGACAAGCTATGTAGGCCCTGTCTGAAATAAACAGTCGGTTAACCAAGGTTCTAATGAGACTGAACAAGTCGCAGATCAGGTTAATAACGAGTGCAATCATAGGACACGGCACCTTTAACAAACATTTATTTACCATAAGTGTTACTGATAGTCCCCTGTGCAGGGCGTGTATGGGAGAGGAAGAAACGGCGGAACACGTGTTGGTGACTTGTCTGGAAGTCGCTGCATACAGAACTAAACATCTTGGCAAGCCGGGATTACGAGGCCCAATTCCCCCCCCCCCCATCAACATGGTAGCGGAATTACGTCATAAACTACCCCAGGAGGGTACCAGTACCCCTGGAGAATCCCTCGCTGAGCATCCATGACCATGCTATTCCACTCCTGAGCGTGGGTGCTCGGGCTGCCCCGCGTATTCTGGGGGGGCAAAATTCCGCTCAACACAATAACTGCTCGGGGCAAACTAAGCAACAAGACCAAGTCGACCACTGCCACGCTATCCGTGAATTTCTGCAACATCAGGGGACTTCACTCGAACCTAAACGCCGTCCACTACCATCTTGAGACGGCGAAACCGGCCTTGCTCTTTCTGACCGAGACGCAGGTGTCCTCTCCGGCTGATACTTCATATCTCTCCTGCCCGGGGTACAAATTGGAGCACTCCTTTGTATCTCGGGCTGGAGTTGGCGTGTATGTCAGAAAAAACATCTGTTCTCGACGCCTCGGCAGTCTTTAAGGTTCGGACCTGTCCATCCTTTGGCTACGCGTAGACAGCGACGACCATCCGCGCGTCTACAGGTGCCTCTATAGGTCTCATAGCGGTAATGCCGAAACAGACCAACTCATTGACCACGTCCAAATGGCTACAGATTCCTTGCTACAACAGGTCCCATCCGCAGAGATCGTGATCCTTGGCGATTTTAACGCCCACCACGCCGAATGGCTCGTTTCACGTTTAACCGATCATGCGGGGAGATCTGTTTATGACTTTGCCTTGGCATATAGTCTGACACAACTGGTTACATCGCCTACGCGGATTCCAGATGTTGAGGATCATACACCTTCCCTGTTGGACCTTCTGCTGACCTCTCATCCGGACGGATATCAGGTTTCCGTCGATGCCCCTCTTGACTCTTCGGAACATTGTCTGATCCGGAGTGTGGTGCCACTCACGCTCCCCTGGCGGTTGCGTTCTGCAGGTTGCCGCCGTGTTTGGCATTACAGGTCGGCGGATTGGGACGGAATGCGGTCCTTCTTTGCTTCCTACCCATGGGGGCGGGTTTGCTTCTCGCCGGATGATCCCAGCGCTATTGCTGACTCTGTCACTGATGTGGTGCTACAGGGAATGGAACTATTTATTCCATCATCTGTGGTACCCATCGGAGGCAGATCTCAGCCTTGGTTTGGTCACTCCTGTAAGACTGCTTTACGAAGTAAACAGGAGTGTTATCAAGCCTGGACTGCGGCTTCGGCGACTCTGGATGTAAACACCAGCATACTTAAAAAGAAGTATAACTTCGCCTCCAGGTCCTTCAAAAGAGTTATTGCCAAGGCAAAGTCAGAGCACATAGGCAGAATTGGCGAGAAACTAGTTCGCCTTCCTTCGGGAACCCGTGCATTCTGGTCTCTCGCCAAGGCTGTCCAAGGGAATTTCTGTAAGCCATCACTACCATCTCTGCACAGGGAGGACGACTCACTGGCCCACGACGCAAAAAAAAAAGGCCGACCTTTTAGGCTCCCTTTTTGCGTCCAACTCGACTGTTGATGACGGGGGGAACACACCACCGACCATCCCGCGGTGTGAGTGCTCCATGCCGGATGTGCGGTTCTCACAGCGCTCGGTTCGCAGAGCACTCCTCTCCCTTGACATCCACAAGTCGAGTGGGCCTGACGGAATCCCTCCAATTGTGCTGAGGACGTGTGCTCCGGAGTTGGCACCGGTTCTAACGCGTCTTTTCCGGTACTACTACTCCCTAGGCAAAGTCCCGAAATCATGGAAGACAGGTTTTGTCCACCCGATCCCTACAAAAGGCGACTGCTCAGACCCGTCCAACTACAGGCCTATCGCCATCACCCCCTTGTTCTCCAAAATAATGGAATCCGTTATAAACTGCCACCTCATGCCGTACCTTGAGGATAACCAGCTGATTAGTGACCACCAGTACGGTTTTCGTCGGGGTCGATCAGCTGGTGATCTTCTGGTCTACTTAACTCATAGATGGGCGGAGGCAGTAGAGTCCAAGGGGGAGGCATTGGCCGTTAGTTTGGACATTGCGAAGGCCTTCGATCGGGTTTGGCGCAAAGCGCTTCTTTCGAAGCTCCCTTCCTATGGGCTTCCCGAGAAATTATACAATTGGATCACCAGCTTTCTTGCAGATCGGAGCATCAAGGTCGTTGTAGACGGTGCTTGCTCCGACTACAAGCCTATTAACGCTGGTGTTCCACAAGGCTGCGTGCTATCACCAACGCTGTTTCTTCTGCATATCAATGATATGTTGCAAGCCGGTAGCATTCATTGCTATGCGGATGACAGCACTGGTGATGCTCTATACACCGGCCGTGCCAATATTTCTCGGAAAACGTCACCGAGTACCGGAACAAACTTGTGTCTGAAGTCGAGTCTTTGCAAGACAAATTCTCGGATTGGGGGCGACTAAATCTAGTCCAGTTTAATCCTCAGAAGACACAAGTTTGCGCGTTTACCGCTAAAAAGAACCCCTTTGTCGTATCTCCTCAGTTTCAAGGTACTCCCCTTGTTGCCTCAGCCAGTATCGGAATCCTCGGCGTCGACATATCGAGTAACGTGCAGTTTCGTGGTCACTTGGAAGAGAAGGCCAAAAAGCTCGGCGTGCTCAGTAGAGCGGGACAGTATTTCATGCCGGCTCAACGCCTGCAACTTTACAAGGCGCAGGTTCGGCCTCACATGGAATACGCTTCCCATCTCTGGGCTGGGGCTCCCCAGTGCCAGCTCCTTCCACTTGACCGCATCCAGCGCAGAGCGGCTCGAATCGTCGACGACCGAGTCATTTCCGATCGGCTCGACTCATTGGCACTGCGAAGAGATGTTGCATCTCTTAGCATTTTCTTTCGCATTTACCATGGGGAGTGCTCTGAGGAATTGTTCGGATTAATCCCAGCCGCCAAATTTCACGAACGCACATCGCGGCAGAACTCCCGATACCATCCACACCATCTGGATGATTGGCGGTCCACCACTGTGCGATTTAGAAGATGTTTTCTTCCTCGCACAACTTCCTTGTGGAATAGTTTACCACCAGCGATTTTTCCGGACCGATACGACTTAGGGACCTTCAAGAAAAGAGCCTACTCCTTTTTAAAAGGCCGGCAACGCATCTGCAATTCCCCTGGTGTTGCGGTTGTTCATGGGCGGCGGTCACTTACCATCAGATGAGCCGCATGCTAGTTCGCCCCCTCTCCTATAAAAAAAAATACCACCCGAAGTTGCTCGCAACATCAAAGGACTGTTGAACTTCTTCGGTGAGATCTCATGGCTCGAATAATTACATTATTCCTGCCCACACGCAAAATACGCGCTTAGACGTGGAGTTTCGGAAAACAGCCCGTCGTAAACTAAACTAAACTAAACTAAACATGTAGGGTGCATAACATTTAACTGCGTGTGTGATTGCTCACTCAAGT
Source organism: Parnassius mnemosyne (assembly GCA_963668995.1). Lineage (NCBI taxonomy): Eukaryota > Metazoa > Arthropoda > Insecta > Lepidoptera > Papilionidae > Parnassius > Parnassius mnemosyne. The sequence goes on from CAVLGL010000086.1 coordinate 28,762,988, forward strand.
ATGAAAAAGTATTCGTACACAGAATATGTATCGATGCGTAGAAAGAAACCAGACTGAATATTTTCCGGGGCTTTTTGCAACTGTTAAATCAAAATCGTGACCGTTTCTTGAATCGATTTAAAACAATAGACGCAACGTGTGTGTGTGTGTGTGTTTGTGTGTGTGTGTGAGCTACTGGAAACCATGCCCGAAAATCATGAAATAAATTACTTAAAACAATTACAGAACGAATACTGGAATTTGTAAAAAGTATAGAAAAAAATTCCTCCCTTTAAGTGTGGCCCCATAGTTCTTACGGTCTATCAACCAGATCTTGGGAATTATCTTTAGAATGAAGTAAATTTGATTACAGGCACTTCGTAAAATATAAGTAAAATTATTAAAGGTAACAAACAAATATGTAAGCTGTGTCCCTCAATCTGCACAAAAAATATAAACATGAATGAAATTTTTTCTACTAAGGTCATTAAATTGTGCTTTTTTGTTGTTAAGGTTTTAATAGAAGCATTATGTCAAATAGAAATGGAGCAATTAAGATTCCTTGAAAAATTATTTCAATAAGATATTCATTTAAAAATACACGCTAGTAATACCAGTTACTTAACTCTAAAAAGTCGGTAATTCCTTCATCGGGCAATGTATATACGCATTTTCAGCAAAGTCCTAGAAAATATGGACTTTATATTTATTCAAAAGTTAAGGTTTTAAAGGAACAAAAGCTTTATATAACAAATTATTAAGCTAATAAATAATATATATTTGACAATAATCGCTGGGAAAGAAGTAAACGTTACCACGCTCTTTCTAAAAGTTGAAAAAGTAGTGGGTCCTAAATTCAATATGTATTTTATGTATGTTCACCAATTGTTTGAAAACGGCTAAACTGATTTAAATTATTATTTTTATTAAAATTCGTTATACCTATAGTCCTATATAAATTTGGAGGAAAAAATCCACCTCTCAATGTGGAAAAACCAGGAATGTCGTTTGTAATGTACCGTATGTAACTATGTAGGCGACATTATGGTTATTAACGTGCGCTTGCTATATTTTTAGTCCACTCAAAGATAGCTAAAAATTTAATTTTGTAAAAAACCGACCCAAGAACTGAAATTCTTCTGAAGTTGGAGTTTTAATTCTTTATATTTAACGTGTTATGTTTGACTTTGACGTTGGTTTTCCCTTTTTATTAAGAGTATAATTTTTCATATTTCGCTGTTTAATATTTTAACGATAATTGAATAAGATTTCCGGTGTGTTTAATAAAGATTATTTTCTATTATATTCTATTCTATTTTGTTCTAATGTCTTCTGTTCTATTACATTTCGTTTCGTTCCATTCTATTCTATGCCATTCCATTCAATACAATTCTATCTTATTTTTATCTTTTCTGTTTTATTCTATTTTGTTTTTTCTATTCTATTCTAGATACATATTAAGAAGAATAGATAATTTTTTTAATTTTCAACTTTTTTTTAAATATTTTTACTAGCGGTGCAACAGAATGGAATTGTCATTTTATTGCATACTAGCTGTTCCCCGCGACTTCGCCTGCACGTACCTTATTATGATTGGATTTCATGGGTTTTAATTTTTTTGCGTGGAACTCTAATTATTTTCTAAAATAAAAGTAGCCTAAGTTACTTATTATAACATCAGCTATCTGCCAGTGAACGTCCGGTCAAAATCGGTCCAGCCGTTTCGGAGATTAGCCAGAATAAACAGACAGACAGACAGACAAACAGTCAGACAGACAGAAAGACAGACAGACAAAAATTTTAAAAATCGTGTTTATGTTATAAGTACCGTGTATACTCCATATGCACATAGTAAAAAGCTCTTATTTCGTCATTACAAACAGACATTTGAATTTTATTTATTTGTATAGATTTCAATATTCAGAAGTTACCCAAAATCAAAATACTACAATGTAGTAAATGTGAAATTCAATAGACCTGCTATTATTATACTAAGTCGGGTCATAAGTTCTGTTAAAACCTTATTATTTAATTTTTTTGAATACTGGCTAGATGAACTTTAACAATTTTAAAAATATAACGTCTGCGCTTGCCGAAAATAAAAAAAGCATTCATTTTCATTTATTTTCAAATATTGAGTGGTCGAAGAAATAAGATAGAGTAGTGGTTATCGCGCTACACCGCTGTGGTTACGCACAAAAAGAGATTTGTGAATAATTTTGTAGAATATTGAGTGTTTTCAATATTCTACAAAAATTGAAAGCAACGCTACGATTTGTTAATCGCACTATCAAATGATTCACTGAAGATTCAAGCTTCGAAGACCGTAAGAGGAACGGCCAACCTCGTACAGCTAGAACACCCGCGATCATCAAAGCAGTGAAGGCGAGAACCCAACAAAATCCTGTTCGTAAACAAAAAATCTTAGCTTTTCAGATTGACCTAAGGAGAACTACGGTCAAAAGAGTAACCAATGAAGACCTAGGACTACGAGCTTATCGTAAGAAGACCGGACATTTTTTGAGCGAGCGTTAAAAAAAATTAGGCTGGATAGATCCCGCGTTTAGTTACGGCGGTACGCGGGAAAAAATACCCCGAAATTTCGTTTTCAGACCAGAGCAGTGAAGAAGCCAGCACACGTATTCCGAGGGTTCAATGAGGACATTATCCTTCGTCACTCATGGTTTGGCTTGGAGTCTCATATTCAGGCTTAACTGAGGTGCTTTTTCTTTGAACAAGGTGTAAAAACCAATGCCAATGCAACCACTGGATTACAAGATATGGCAACATTTGGAGAAGAAAGTTTTCGCTAAACCCCATCAGAATTTGGAATCTCTCCGAGTATCTTTGCCTAAAGCAGCGGCAGAAATAGATATGAATGTGGTGCGTGCTGCGATTGCTGATTGGCCGCGTCGGTTAAGGGCATGTATAAAATAGGGGAGGACATTTTGAATAAAATCGTATTCTAAATTAAATTACCTTTCATTTCACATATAATTTCTATATAATTATAAAAAAGTGTATCATTAATTTTATAAAAAGTTTTTGACAGAACTTATGACCTGACTAAGTAATAACTTATCGATGAAATATACAGTGATGACAATAAAATTAGTACCTTTCGTAAAGACGATAAGTTAATATAATTAAAATAAAACAAAGTAACCTTAGTGTTGCTGTGGTCTAGTAATGTCCCAATCAATAATAACGGTGCCATTGGAATACGTTGTTCACTCTTAAAATCATGAACGAGAACAGTAATGAATTTCTACTTGATAATAAGCTTACAAGTGATTTGCAAAGATTCCTTCGACCTCTTTATATTATGCAGTTTGTATCATTTGGACCGAAGTTTTTGATACGTGATGGTTTTATAACTTCCAACAGCACTACTGTTAATATTATTAGGCTTTGTTTTGCAATTTGTTATTTCATTATTTATATAGCGATAGTGTCAATATATAGAATAAAATATTTCTCGAAATTCCTTCTGAACGTGATGATCTTCTCGCACTTATTATATTACGGATCGAGTATTCTGTTAAATTCTATCTTAATCACTATTCACAATGATATAAATGTTAAACTCATTTTAAAAATCCAAAAAATTCACAGATTTCTTAAATTTCAACAAAATGCCTATAAAAATTTAATTGTTGGCAATTGGATATTTATAATAATTATTTTCCTATATTATTTTATGATAATTCTAGTTCAAATTTATTTGAAAAGGCCAATTCTTATTTTTATATTTTTGCATGCATGTTTGCTAATGAATGATCTAAATTTAATTTACATTATTCGATTGATTGTGGTATTGAGAAAAGCAACGGTTGTGTGGACATCAAAACTGGAACAAATGTATGAAATGGAAAATAAAACTTTAAAATGCGAAGGCAGACATTTAAGACAAACTGCACGTTGGGAAAAAATATTTAAAACATATATTGACCTTATCGAAGCTTTTCACGCAGGGAACAAAATATTGGAAATTCAAGTAAGTTTCATTCATGTTCAATCAACACTTTCTCTGTAATACATGTTTATAAAATTTTAATTTAATTTTTAAAAATAAAATTGTTACAGATTATATATTTTATAATTTTAACATTTATTCAAACGTTAATCAATGTGCAGGTAGTTATAGAGGTACGTAATTTATTTATTTATTTAACATAATCCACAGCTCTTTAATTTCTCATAACTATTTTTCATATTCATCTATATCTTACAGCCAATAAGGATTTACATTTTATTTTTAGAAAACATTTCAAATTAACCGAACCGACACTTTATTACATTTTAGCGCATAACAATTTGTGTGTGCGTGTGTGTGTGTGGGTGTGTGTGTGTGTGTGTGTGTGTGTGTGGGTGTGTGTGTGTGTGTGCGTGCGTGCGTGCGTGCGTGCGTGCGTGCGTGCGTGCATGAGTGCGTGCGTGCGTGCGTGCGTGCGTGCGTGCGTGCGTGTGTGCGTGCGACTACATACTCTTAAAACGAAACCTAAATTTCTGTAAGCCTTACTTACTATACTCTCAATATGTTCCGAAAATAGTAATTTTGCATCCATAATATTGCTATATAAATCTTTAACGGAATGTGATTTATTTATTTAACATGGTTAATTTTATAACAAAAATGTATGAAATTTTTCTTACGTGTAAATGATATATAATGACACTTATCTATATTCATACATATACGATTTTGAGCATAATATCCGTTTAATCTATCGAGATCTGATTGAAGATTGATATTCAGTATGATTTTTAATCCTCATGTATACTTTTGTGTCATCCGCGTACATTAAGTATTTTGCATGATGTAAGCAAGTACCGATATCATATAAATAAGAAGCGTAGAGCAACGGTCCTAAGATTTAGCCTTGTGGTACACCAGATGGAATTAAAACAAAATTAAGTAATCAATAGTTTATTTCATTTCTGTTACTGCTATAACCGAATTAACATTAATTTTATTTTTTATTGTTAGATTACGATGTTTGATGCAGCCGTCAGCTCTTTGTTTTCATGGTCCATAAAAAATATTTTCTTGTTAACTGTACTAAGCTGGGAGTATGAAAACTCATACATTGCTCACAAAAATATCCAGGTGGTTTGTTTAATGATCAAGTGTTCTGGAAATGTTTCTAGTAAGTTTCTTTTTCATTTGATCGTATAATAAGATCCTATTTCGAGTTTTCTTTTGAATTACTTTCATTGCTACTTTTATAGTATTATTGTTGAATATGTTGTTGTGAGAACCGTAATAGCTCAAGGAATAAGCGCTCGCTTTACGTCTCTCAGTACGCGAAAAGCCACGTCGAAGACTCGTAATAAGGTTGACCTCGTCAGTATCAATGCAATATTTAGTTGAAGTTCTAAGCGTTCATTTACTATACTCTTGGCGGTAACGGAGAGCGTCATATCATATCATATCTAAAGAATTAAGGAATAAATATTTTGAGAACATGTGAGGTCCGGAGTCATCACAAAACGCGAGGAAACCTGTGCCCTGCCCTGCATTGGGGCGTATATAGCCAATCTTTTTTTTAAATAAGCAATTACCTAATCGAAGTAAAACTAAAATAACTAACTAACTAAAGTAATTCCTATTGTAACACATCTTGGAGTAGATACTGTAAAAAATATTTTTAAAGAACTCTTGCCGGGGCTTAACATTGGCCTCAATTAAAAGTTAACGATATTATGACTTTATATCACCTTTTATCGCCACCATTACAAATGTATGAGAAGGAATGACACGGGTAGAGCCATGCTTCGGCATGTCATGTCATGTCATGGTTATAGCACGAATCGGTCGACTCGACTGGGAAAGGACAATGCTGTTACAGAACACCAGCGTAAAATAGCAGGTTTATGCTGTTCTGTTCCGTATGGTAGGAGTGAAGAAAAAAACCCCTTTTTACTAGAACGAGGCATTCCATCTTAGTCCCCGAGGGTCACACATCGGCAGTTTGATTCTTAATCGAGGATAGATGTAGATGTCTATGTGCTACAGAATCCACTTACCAGCAGTAATAAAAAAAAGTTAATGGTTTTAAATATTCTTTATAGGTGAGGTGTATTTAGTCTGCAAGCAGTTGTGGCGAGAGAGTGTTGGTGTATGCGAATTATTAAATTCGCACAAATTTTTCAAAGTCGATGCGGCTTTACCACTGCGTCTGCTATCTGCCATCATCGTATACGTAATCGTGCTTTTACAGTTTGCATTTCTTTAAGCTAACAGTTGACCAAAGACGTAAACTATGCATTTATTTTATTTATCCAATATTAGAGTAACACGCAAACTAACAGTGTAACTACTTTTATTTTTGAAAAGCCTTTAGGGTTCCGTGCAAAAAAATCAAAAACCATGAAATCCAACCGTAATAAATTCCACTTAGTTTAATAATTAGTTTGTGTGTGTGTGTGTGTGTGTGTGTGTGTGTGTGTGTGTGTGTGTGTGTGTGTGTTGATGTGTGCTTTTTCTAAAAAAAGTATTTAATGTTTTTGAAGAGGTGAATAGAAATGGCTCGAAACCAATCAATCAAGCCGTCGGCATTAAATAAATACTTTGTTATAACGAAAATCCATCAACTAAATTAAACTGGAAATATATTGTTGCGACGGAAACAATGAAATTATTTTTTTAAAGAAGAGGAGTCTAGCGAGCACAGGTCTGACATGGTGATAAGTGATCACTGCCACCCATCGTAGTTAGTGCTTGAATACTGTCCTGTCTGATGATAAGTGGTGATGTAGTAGAAAATGTTTTTATTTTACTTGGGGAAAAAACCTATGTATGCCTGCTACGCGGGGGCTAGGACGGGTTATGTCGGACTCACACTGACTAAAATCCCATGGTGTTCCAACTTCGCCGCATGTTAGCAGGGCCACGGAAAAATTTTCTCACACATCCGCGGCCACACCAGCTCCAGCCACCTCGCTACAGCTTCCTCGGTGTATAACGTGAATGATGAAGTTAACATAATGTGTGTAACTATAATTAAATTGTCTAAACTTCTGATGTTATATTATGTGCACCTAAAGCAACAGGATGACATGCTTGTATAAATGACTACTTAAATAACTATTTTATTTTATCCATATAATATTTATGCTAACCAAACCTACATGCATAATTCAATAGTAGTCCTATTTATAGGTTTGTAAGTTTGGCCATTAGAAATTAGTTTTCATTTATGTAAATAATTAGTACATATGTTGAATGTAATTCATTAAAAGGATGAACATTCTTTTGGATTAAATATTACTTTGTATCTTAATTTGATATTGTAACTCAATGGTGAGGATGCGGGGCGGGGGGGGGGGCTAGTAATTTATACTATGTACGAGCCTTAATGAAATATTTTTCATATTATTTATGATTTGTCTGCGATTAGTGACTTAATTTGGCAACTATTTACTTCCTTTGCCCCATAGATTAATATATTTTTCCCTTTGATTTTAATAGCTGACTGTACTGTACTCATTTTTGTAAATCTTGACTTATTAAATAAAACTATTGGTACACAATTATTGTTTTACTATCGTTGCCTCGCCAAACAAAGCCGTACAAAGCCCAAATAATGCTAAAAAAATTGTTAGGAGTGTTGGGTCCATATCAGAGACGAATTTCCTTACACTCCATGCAACGCAAAGAAACAAATGAACTGTAAATAAAGATATAGCTGACTTAAAGCATTGATGCTCCGGAAAGTCTGCAGTTTGAGAACATGTTCAAGATCGTCCCCGCCATTACATTAGATGTGATAGACCACAAATCCTCGCAAAAGAACACCGATCCCTACCAAGGATGCTTCGCGAGGCTATTGAAATTTACAAACATCCTAATTTCAATACAGAAATAAGATGGGTCAAATCCAAACCCCAGCATACCACTGCAAGACTTCAAGATACTGTAAGCTCGTTCTGCGTGGATCGGACGAAAAATTAATATTCAAAAACTGAAAGTAGGCGGGCTCACTATGACATCGGAACTTTAAATACCTCGTATTCCTCCCCGTGACTATGGCTCCTGTAAAGCACCCGAAACGCTGGGAATTAAAAAGTAAAAGTAAATGTAAGAAAATATAAAAAATCATTACGTTAAATAAATGAATAAATGATATTGAAATGTGAATACAATGCCTTAAATACAAAATTTATTTGAATTTAGAACTCCATGTTAAACCTTATTTTATTTTTTTTATTTATTTACTATATATGTAACTAATATTAAAAACAAACTATAGTAAAGAAAAATTTAAACTAAAAATTTAAATTATCATTCAGTCCCACTTCCCGTTGTATGGTGTCAAGAACGCTGGCTGCGTTTCCTAGCTGAATGGCTATACTTAGCCTTTGAGGAAGAAAAGAACCAGCCCTCTTTTTACCACCAGCGATGACCAGTCGCGGATACAGTTCTTTTAGGATCTTCACCGCACGTGGACTACACGAACCCCTAGTCTAACAGCAAATGGCACAAATATGTAGTCATCTCATACTAGGAATTTATCTCTCTCCCAAGGGACCAAGGTTATACCGTCGTGTCTCTTGCCACCGTCTCTAAATATTCCACAAGGTTCTTAAACCATCATTTATAGAGACAAGAGCTCTTCGGATGACTTCGTTCAAAGAACCGTGACGGGAAAACTTAGCTGCACTTTTCTTACATGAAAGTCCGTGGAGCCCAAACTTGTCGACGCTTTAACCATAGAGGCACTGGTGAGGTTGACAAATTGCCGCTCCTAGACGGATTCCTACGGCAATGCGTAAGCCCCGTCAAGCAATGTGCCAAGATTACTTCATGGTTTAACGTGTAACCAGTGATTAGATTCGTTAGACGAAAGAGCTAGTAGAAGGCGGGCCTGATTTTGATCACTGTGGAAATTGTGAAACAAATCTTTCTGCACACTGTACCTGCGGAATATCCTACAAATTTTGTTAATTAACTTCCAGTGAAACATTTTCGCCGAGACAGAGCATTAGCCATGTTTGCCTTGCCTCCGCAGCAAAGCATTGGTCTACTTTATTATTTAAAGTTATCTTACATAAGTCATTGACACTATGCACATAAGCAAGGAAAGCAACCAATGCAACGCCAGAACGATTTCTTACACCAATACCACCAAATTTAAAAAAATATATACACACAAGAAGTTTTTACGTATGTTAAAAAAGTATCAAAATCTATGGGTCGAGGGATTTAAGGAGCAATGTGATTATTTTTATATCACATATTATGTGTATGTATTATTTGATGTCATTCAATCAGAAATCAAAATCAAAAAATAATATATGTATTAATAAAATATTTATATTAATGATAAAATATATAATTAGGGAAATAAGTAAGAAATAAGAAAAAAAAAGTAGTTTTCAGTCCACTCTAATACTATAAAGTTTATTTATGAAGATAATATATGCTTAAAATACTGATAATATTGTAAAATCATAATATATAATCGATATTTCTCTTTTGGATTTCCGACATATCTTTTTAATTGAAAAGGGTTGGATTTACAATAGTTTGCCATGAGCATTGGGGGAATAAAATGTTGTATTTTATAGAGATATTGCAAAATATAGCCCGTTGCGACCTACTATACTATACTATACTATACCATACTATACTATACTATACTATACTATATTATACTATACTATATTATACTATACTATACTATACCTAGCTAACTTTAAAAAGTCAATAAAGAGAGCAATGAAATTAAAAGATTTTAAATTCTCTATGATTGTTATTCTCAAACTATTTAATAACGTTCAACTCTAAATAGCTTTCTAAAAGACATTTTAGATTATTAAAGGTAAAAGCAAGACGTTCTGGCAATTTATTTTAGAGAGTTCTTACTCTGTTTCATTTCATAATGACGTAAGGAAAATGGAGTATTTGTTTCATTTTTAGCAGACTCCAATAAAAGAGGACGTTCACAATTGCACTGTATTTTGAGTTTTTTCTATGTATATTACGCAATACCTTAAACTTGAACCGATTTTAATTATTATTTTTTATCAAATATTTTTTTTAGCTTTCTACACCTCCATATAAACGAAAATTATGCCAAATCTCAAACTCTTCGGTGTGAGCAATATGTTTAAAAAGGAGTACTAAATTTTCTCTTCACATTTTAAATATAAATAGATAACCGCAATCCAAGAGCCACCCAATACCAGCGTGAAATAGCAGCTTAACACTGCTGTGTTTCGTATGGTGAGTGTAGAGAACCGGAGACCCCTTTTACTGGAAAAGAGGCATCTCAGTAGTCCTCACGGGTGATAACGCATCTGCATTTTGATTCTTTATTGAGGATATATGTAGATGTCTATGGGTCACAGCAACCACTTACCATCAGGTGGACTGTGTGCTCGTATATCACCCTAATTCTAGTTTAAAAAACCCAGCCACATATGATTGTCACTGATAGTACATAAAAGAAATATATTATTCATTCAATCCTGCAACTGGATCATTAGTCACATTCTCACATAAGCACCGCTTGCATTAAATAAAATTTGCCGCATTTTTTTTTTATAGAATAGGGGGCAAACGAGCATGCGGCTCACCTGATGGTAAGTGACTACCGCCGCCCATGAACAGCCGCAACACCAGGGGAATTACAGATGCGTTGCCGGCCTTTTAGAAAGGTGTAAGCTCTTTTCTAAACAAGATAAGTTCGGATTTTACGGTACGCAGAGAAATAAGCAATTATTAATCGAACTACTATTTCAATTAAATTATTATTTCTCAGAGTATTTGCTTAAACTGCTGTGTAAATATACTTAATACAGCTGTGTTGGTGACTAATGAGTCTATAATGTTCCTTACAAATTGCCACATTTGTTTACACAATGCCAATAAAGTTAATTACTGATTGTATTATTTATAAACTGCTAAGTGTGACCGACTTAATGTCTTAAATTTTACATTAACTCGTTTTTATTCATTACAGTCTATCAAAGTCCGCTTCTGAACACAGGCCTTTCAATAGATTGCCCACTGGGGGGGATTTTTGGCATAGAACTTAATATAGGTTATAAGTAATACTTACTGAAAGTCACTCATGTTTAATTCACCACTGGTTCGGAAAATACCTCTGTTCTGGGACCAACCAACAAGAAACCCATCGAAACATTTTACAATCATAATACAGTAACACAATTAACTGCACAAAACATATTAGAAATAGCTTAGTAGCGGTCACGTCGTTCCCAGATGATATTACCATCCATAAATTCCTTGAATAATCCTTTTTAATAAATCTTTGTTGTCTTGGTGCAGAACACATTTCGTATATTTTCTGAGATTTTATTGTAAAACCATATTCATCGCCCCAAGAATAAGTCGACTAACTAATACTACTAGCTAGTCGAGCTAGTGTCTGTTCCAAGTATTGTGACAGAGTGAATATCACTTTTTTTAAACTACTTATATTTCTGTGTACATTTATTACATTTCCGTATATGTATTAAAAGGCCAAAGTTATTTAACTTTTAAATAATAGATTGTTCTTATGGATTTACACTGAATATAAGTACGTAGGGAAGCTGCTTTACATATCATAAATTGAAAATAGAATATGTTAACAAATTTTTGACATTTTTTCTTAACAACAACATTGTTAGGATATAAATAATATGAAATATTTAAAGCAGAATACATACATAAAAATGGCAGGCTTAAACCTACCGTTAGTGTCGTAGCCCGTCCTAAACAGTAAGTCTTCCGTCAATCTAAACTAACCTAACCTATCTTAAATTCATTAAGTGATTTTATTAATAGTAATAAATGCTATAATTTAGGTCAGCAAATTATTTTTAACTAAAATAGAATTCAATAAACAAAATAAATAAAAAATATATTTTTTTTAAATATCAGTACCATCAGTTGCCTTAGCTAGCTGCAGATCAAGTTAAATTAAAGTAATACATCTATAAGAAAAATTGCTTACTGCTCAAAAAGTGAATTTTTTTTTCAAGCAAAATAACTACAATGTACATCAAAGAGATATTTTGATTATTGTGATGTATTAGTAAATTAAATAATTCAATTTCTAAAAAAAATACCTGAAAAAAGAGCGTTTACCTTATTTCTTACGCAATTCGCGTTTAAATTCTGCGTCTAATTTTTTTTACCTCATCTCTGCGCATTTGATAATGTAATAAGTTACTTTTAGACTGATCACTGGCATATTTTTTCATTGCCATATATTGTTCTGCTAATGCTTGCCTAACGCGAGGACTTTGCCAGAAAGGCTTAACGACTTCGTTGCTAGGTCCTTCTTCATTATTGATAAAATATTCGCTTTCGCTTAAAATATTAACAGAATGTTTATTTGTCGATAATTGTAAATCATATGAGACATAAATTATATCATGATAAGAGAAATATCCTTTTAGTTGTCCAAACTTTGCTACTTTATCCGAATTTGATACTATAATCAAATCCAAAAGTGCGGGCGCTGAATGTGGTTTAAAATGAGAGAGCCACGCGGCAGCTTTTGCTGTCGCACCGATGGGCCGGCTCGAACCGGGGTAGTACCACGACCTCACAGAAAACCAGCGTGAAGTAGAGGTTTACCTCGGCGTTTCGCTTGGTGAGTGCAGGTGGCCGGAGGCCCTTTTTACTGGAAATGAGGCATTCCATCTTAGTCCTCACGGGTGACAACGCATCTACATTTTGATTTGTAACAGAGGATAGATGTAGATGTCTATGGGCCGCAGCAACCACTTACCATCAGGTGGACTGTGTGCTCGTTTGTCACCCTTATCCTAAAAAAAAAATCATCATAACAGCCTTTCATAAATCCACTGCTGAACATAGGCCTCCCCCAAGGAATGCCACAAAGCACGGTCCTGAGTCACCTGCATCCATCGACTTCCTGCATGTCTTACCAGGTTGACAATCCATCTCGTGGGGGGTGGTCCTACACTTCGCCTACCGGTACGAGGCTGCCACTCAAGAACCTTTCTTCCTCGTCGGTTGTCGGTTCTTCGAGCTATATGGCCGGACCACTGCCACTTCAAAACTAATCCGTTGGGCTATGTCGGTTACTCTGGTTCTACTGCGGATATCCTCATTCCTAAGTTTATCACGCAGAGAAACCCCGAGCATAGCCATCTCCATAGCTCACTGAGCGACCTTGAGCTTCCTCATACGGCCAGCAGTGAAGGACCAAGTCTCAGATCCGTAAGTCATCACTGGCAACACGCACCGATTGTACATATTCGTTTTAAGGTTTTGAGGTATGTCCGACGAGAAGATGTTTCGTAGTTTCCCGAACGCTGCCCAGCCGAGTTGAATCCGTTGATTGACCCCTCGGTCGAAGTTGGACTTACCTAGTCGGACTATTTGTCCCAGGTAAACATACTCGTCAACAACTTCTAGCTTAGTGCTCCCAACAACTACCGGCATAGGTGTGACATGGACATTAAACATAATCTTTATTTTGTCCATGTTCATCCTAAGACCTATTCGTTGGGAGACACTATTGAGGTCATTGCGTATGGTGCTTAGGTCCTCCAGCGATTCTGCTACAAGGACTATATCGTCGGCAAATCAAAGGTGAGTAATGTAATCGCCATTGATGTTAATACCGTATCCTTTCCAGTCCAGAAGCTTGAAAACGTCTTCCAACGCAGCGGTGAAGAGTTTCGGGGATATAATATCACCATGTCTTACACCTCTATGCAATTAGATAGGTTTTGTACTCTGGTTCTGTACTCGGATAGCCATCGTAGCTCTACTGTAAAAACACTTCAGCACTTCGATATACTGACAAACAACTTGGCACCGCTGAAGGGACTACAGCACCTCCCAAATTTCGACGGAATCAAAGGTTTTTTCATAGTCCACATACGCCAGACATAGTGGCAAATTGTACTCTTCGGACTTCTGTACAAGTTGCCGAAGGGTATGTATTTGGTCCATTGTGCTGAAGCCCTTTCGGAAACCAGCTTGTTTGGGAGGCTGGAAGTCGTCAAGTCTGCGCGCGAGACGATTCGTAATGACTCTCGAAAACAGCACGTAGACGCGGCTCAGAAGGGAAATCGGTCTATAGTTCTTCAAGAGAGCGTTGTAACCTTTCTTGAAGAACAAGACCACCGCACTTCTGCTCCACGCCTCCGGTGTAATGCCACCATGGAGGACGGAATTAAAGAGCTTCTGAAGGACTTCAAGTACCGGTCTTCCACCCGCTTTCAGAAGCTCAGCTGTAATTCCATCCTCGCCTGGGGCCTTGCCGTTTGCCGGGCTATCTATAATTGACAACAATGTCTTAGATCTACTATTTTTCTCAACAAATTTGTATTGAAGTCACCTAGGATAAGCACATGATCATATTATGTATATACAAATGTATATACAGGACGATACTGTTCAAGTTATTTATCAAAAGATGAAAAATAATCAGTATTTAGAGATGGACTATAAAACACACCTAAAAGAATTTTATTTCATTTATGAACTATTTCAATAAAAAGGTATTCAGTAGACATGGTTTAAATATTTGATGATTGGTCTACAATTTCGTACCGTAAATTATTACGAATGCAAATTGCTGTCCCGCCACGTCCTTTTTCCATCCTATCGTTACGGATTAATTCGTAACCTGGCAAATCGCATTCACTCGAACTCATAGTGGGCTTCAAAAAACTTTTAGATGTCAGAATAGCATCAATATCATAAACAGTACTAAACGTAGCTAATAAAGCTAGACGGTGAGTATAAATACATTGAGCATTAATATGAACAACATTTAAGTTGCTTGAAAATTTACGATAATTCTTCTTGAAGATCATCTTCTAACATAGGAAGATCATTGCAGTTTTGATCGTTATAATTGCTTGATGTTGCTTGTGCCTTATTTTGTTCAAAATTATCTGCGTTATTCATTTTTTCATTAAATCAACACGTAAAATGTTGTAAAGCGTTCTTTCAAAAAGAAAACTCGTGAATTTTTGTAAGTTATTTTTGTCCCAAATTTCCAATCACACGTTTTGCTTCAAATTTTAAATTTTAATGACACCACAAATAATCTGCAAAAAAGTTATTTATTCAATATT
Source organism: Parnassius mnemosyne (assembly GCA_963668995.1). NCBI lineage: Eukaryota > Metazoa > Arthropoda > Insecta > Lepidoptera > Papilionidae > Parnassius > Parnassius mnemosyne. The sequence continues at coordinate 28,778,048 of CAVLGL010000086.1, forward strand.
TATGAAATTTATTAAAGAGTAAAATTTAATTACCGTTTCTGCGAATATCTAGGCTAGGCGAATAAGAGAATCCGTCAACGAATCTGCTCTCTTTGTGTGTTGTTATAGACGACTACGGAACATGTTGGAATAATCCTATGGCTTTGGACAAATGAAGGTATAACCATCCTGCTTACGCTATACGTAAAATACCCAAATTGAGGCGGAATAGTAGTTGTGCGAAATGTCTGGCATTGCGATCGCAAACCTGTCACAGAATCCTACAACAGAAGAGGTTCATGTCCAGCAGTGAACTTCTATTATCTGATCACTAAGAAAGAAATGTAAATAGACAATAAAAGTATTATAGTCATTTCATTCTAATTTGTCCAAATAACTGCAATTTTACCGCCCTCATTAAATTATTTACAGCTCTAAATCTGTTATTTAAAGTAGATAGTTAAAATGTTTCTGCAATGGGGTTCGCGTTATCAAACACGTCACATAATTATCGAATGTAAATAACTGGACTATCGGAAAGTATGATAAGTCATTTTACACGCGAATTCAATACGGTATATACATAGTCCACAAATATCACAATGGTTTATATTTTATTATATCACAGTATTTAGCGCTTTTACTTCCATTACATCCTGCCCATATCCTAGTTTGTTTTCTTCTTTCGCCTCTTAACGAAACCCAAGGGCGATATGGGGTAGTCGACTGCACTATAAAAATTAAGTAAAAAATTATAGGTCACACATAAATATTAATATCAACATTATTAACTTTCAGGACCACTTGTAATACTGTCCCGTCTGATGGTAAGTGATGATGTAGTAGAAAATGTTTTTATTTTACTTGGGGAAAAAAACTATGTATGCCTGCTTCGCGGGGGCTAGGACGGGTTATGTCGGACTCACACTGACTAAAATCCCATGGTGTTCCAACTTCGCCGCATGTTAGCAAGGCCACGGAAAATTTTTCTCACACATCCGCGGCCACACCAGCTCCAGCCGCCCCATTACAGCTTCCTTGGTGTATAATGTTAATGATGAAGTTAACATAATGTGTGTAACTATAATTAAATTGTCTAAACTTCTGATGCTATATTATGTGCACCTAAAGCAACAGGATGACATGCTTGTATAAATGACTACTTAAATAACTATTTTATTTTATCCATATAATATTTACGCTACCTAAACATGGTTGTAACCATGAAGCAAAGACAAAGAGGAGACGTTGTAATTCAATTTAACTATGAAACAACGCGTGACAATTTGCGGGGTGAGAGGATGCAAAGCCCCGCTCACTACACTATCTACATCTAGCGATAAATAGTAAAACTACTCGAATCTTTCCATATCAATATTGCAATGTAGCTTAGCTACCTTGACGGTAGATGGCGACATATCCACAAAATGTTATAAACTAAAAAATAATATTTTGGCGATTAAAATTTCTTTATGTGTGAATGCAAAACAAATTTTAGCACCTTCGTATGATTATTTTATCGTTACTGAGCTCTACGTACCTTTATATTTTTAGTTCACAGGACACAAAGTGTCACCATCTAGTGTGGAATATATTTAATTATATTTGAAAGCCGACGCAAAGATTTTTCTAGAACTATTGTAATAAATTAGATGTAAAATTACTTACAAATGAAATGTGATGCCATCCATAGCATCGGAGCGTCTATCTCATGAAGCAAATACATTCAGACAAAGAAATTTAAATCGCCAAAATAATTTTTTATAGTTTTCATAATAATTTTGGGAATAGGCCGCCATCTATTGTCAAGTAAACCTCATAAAAAATTACAAAACGACAGGGCCGCAATTAGAATTCAATTATTTTACCCAGTAACTCAATATTCAATATTAAAATGAAGGAAATTGTACTTGGCTGATTTTTACGAAATGTTTAAGTTATATTTAACTGACATTCTATATGCAAAGTATCACTTAAATACAATTTAAATATGTTTATTATTTCGTGAAAGTCAACCTTCAAAAAATATTTATTTTATCCATAAAATAAAGTCTCTTTGAAACTAAATATTCTATGTTCAATATTAAGTAGGATATTTAATTTGGAACTAAATATCCTATTTATCTCACTAATATTATAAAGGCGAAATTTTGTGTGTTCTTTCTGTCTCCTTGAGCTTATTCCACACTAAGTATGTACTGTGTATGTGTAATTTTTTCACGCAGAAACGGCTGGACTATTATTTATCTGTGGGTTATACTACATAATATCTCTGAGGGAGAACAAATAATAGACAAATTATTATAATTAATATAATTTTATTTACAAATCAATTAAAATATAAATATTTTATTCCAAATTAGGCTTCCGAATGCACTTTTTGAATGCCAATCTAAGAACATTAAATTGTATTTAAGTGATTCTTTGCATATAGAATGTCACTTAAATATAACTTAAACATTTCGTGAAAATCAGCCTAAGTACAATTTCCTTCATTTTAATATTGAAAGTTGGATTACTGAATAAAATAATTGAATTCTAATTACGGCACTGTCTTTTTGTTATCTTTATGAGGTTTACTTGACGATAGAATACGGCCTGTTCACATAATTATTATAAACTATAAAAATAATATTTTGCGATTAAAATTACTTTATATCTGAATGCAAAACAAATTTCAGCACCTTCGTATGTTTATTTTACCAATACTGAGCTCTACGGACTTTATATTTTTAGTTCACATGACACAAAGTGTCGCCATCTAGTGTTGAATATATTTAATTATATTTGAAAGCCAACACAAAGAGATTTTTCTAGAACTATTTTAATAAATTAGGTGTAAAATTATTTACAAATGAAATGTGATGCCATCCATAACATCAGAGCGTCTATCTGAGTAGTTTTTACACAATAAAACACAACACTTCATCCTTTTCTTCTTAATACTACGAAAATACATCGATTTGCGATTTTTTCAACACATGAGCGCATAGGACGAATGCTGACAGTATACTAACTAAAGCCACGCCCACTATGATGACGTCAGGACCTACTTAGAATCACAGTGCACAGTTGCTTATGCCGTCTCCCCTTTGTATTAGCTTCATGGTTGTAACCTACATGCATAATTCAATAATAGTCTTATTTATAGGTTTGTAAGTTTGGCCATTAGAAATTAGTTTTCATGTATGTAAATAATTAGTACATATGTTGAATGTAATTCATTAAAAGGATGAACATTCCTTTGGATTAAATATTACTTTGTATCTTAATTTGATATTGAACTCAATGGGGAGGATGCGGGGGAGGGGGGTAGTATTTTATACTATGTACGAGCCTTAATGAAATATTTTTCATATTATTTATGATTTGTCTGTGATTAGTGACTTAATTTGGCAACTATTTACTTCCTTTTCCCCATAGATTAATATATTTTTCCCTTTGATTTAATAGCCGACTGCACTGTAAACATTTTTGTAAGTCTTGACTTTTTAAATAAAACTATTGATACACAATTATTGTTTTATTATCGTTGCCTCGCCAAACAAAGCCTACAAAGCCCAAATAATGCTAAAAAAATTGTTAGGAGTGTTGGATTCATATTTGTCATAAATATTGTATGCTGTCAGAGAAGAATTTCCTTACACTCCATGCAACGCAAAGAAACAAATGAATTGTAAATGAAGATATAGCTGACTTGAAGTATTGATGCTCCGGAAAGTCTGCAGTTTGAGAACATGTTCAAGATCGTCCCCGCCATTACATTAGATGTGATAGACCACAAATCCTCGCAAAAGAACACCGATCCCTACCAAGGATGCTTCGCGAGGCTATTGAAATTTAAAAAAACATCCTAATTTCAATACAGAAATAAAATGGGTCAAATCCAAACCCCAGCATACCACTGCAAGACTTCAAGATACTGTAAGCTCGTTCTGCGTGGATCGGACGAAAAATTAATATTCAAAAACTGAAATTAGGCGGGCTCACTATGACATCGGAACTTTAAATACCTCGTATTCCTCCCCGTGACTAGGGCTCCTGTAAAGCACCCGAAACGCTGGGAATTAAAAAGTAAAAGTAAATGTAAGAAAATATAAGAAATCATTAGGTTAAATAAATGAATTAATGATATTGAAAAGTGAATACAATGCCTTAAATACAAAATTTATTTGAATTTAGAACTCCATGTTAAACCTTATTTTATTTTTCTATTTATTTACTATTTATCTAACTAATATTAAAAAAAACTATAATAAAGAAAAATTTAAACTAAAAATTTTAATTATCATTCAGTCCCACTTCCCGTTGTATGGTGTCAAGAACGCTGGCTGCGTTTCCTAGCTGAATGGGAGTAAAGTGTTGTATTTGGTAGAGATATTGCGAAATATAGCCCGTTGTGACCTACTATACTATACTATACCTAGCTAACTTAAAGAAGTCAATAAAGAGAGCAATGAAATGAAAAGATTTTAAATTCTCTATGATTGTTATTTTCAAACTATTTAATAACGTTCAACTCTAAATAGCTTTCTAAAAGATATTTTAGATTATTTAAGGTAAAAGCAAGACGTTTTGGCAATTTATTTTAGAGAGTTCTTACTCTGTTTCACTTCATAACGACGTAAGGAAAATGGCGTAATTGTTTCATTTTTATTTAGCAGACTTCAATAAAAGAGGACGTTCACAATTGCACTGTATTTTGAGTTTTTTCTATGTATGTTACGCAATACCTTAAACTTGAACCGATTTTAATGATTCTTTTTTATCAAATATTTTTTTAGCTTTCTACACCTCCATATAAACGAAAATTATGCCAAATCTCACACTCTTCGGTGTGAGCAATATGTTTAAAAAGAAGTACTAAATTTTCTCTTCACATTTTAAATATAAATAGATAACCGCAATCCAAGAGCCACCCAATACCAGCGTGAAATAGCAGCTTAACACTGCTGTGTTTCTTATAGTGAGTGTAAAGAACCGAGTCCTCACGGGTGATAACGCATCTGCATTTTGATTTTGAGGCTGACACAATTTGAGGCTGAGATCTGCCTCCGATGGGTACCACAGATGATGGAATAAATAGTTCCATTCCCTGTAGCACCACATCAGTGACAGAGTCAGCAACAGCGCTGGGATCATCCGGCGAGAAGCAAACCCGCCCCCATGGGTAGGATGCAAAGAAAGACCGCATTCCCTCCCAATCCGCCGACCTGTAATGCCAAACACGGCGGCAACCTGCAGAACGCAACCGCGAAGGGAGCGTGAGTGGCACCATACTCCGGATCAGACAATGGTCCGAAGAGCCGAGAGGGGCATCGACGGAAACCTGATATCCGTCCGGATGAGAGGTCAGCAGAAGGTCCAACAGGGAAGGTGTATGATCCTTCACATCTGGAATCCGCGTAGGCAAAGTAACCAGTTATGTCAGGCCATGTGCCAAGGCAAAGTCATAAACAGATCTCCCCGCATGATCGGTTAAACGTGAACCGAGCCATTGGGCATGGTGGGCGTTAAAATCGCCAAGGATCACGATCTCTGCGGATGGGACCTGTTGTAGCAAGGAATCTGTAGCCATTTGGACGTGGTCGATGAGTCGGTCTGTTTCGGCATTACCGCTATTGGACCTATAGAGCACCCGTAGATGCGCGGATGGTCGTCGCTGTCTACGCGTAGCCAAAGGATGGACAGGTCCGAACCTTCAAGACTGCCGAGGCGTCGAGAACAGATGTCCTCTCTGACTTACACGCAAACTCCAGCCCGAGGCACAAAGGAGTGCTCCAATTTGTACCCCGGGTAGGAGAGATACAAAACATCAGCCGGAGAGGAAACCTGCGTCTTGGTCAGAAAGAGCAAGGCCGGCTTCGCCGTCTCGAGATGGTAGTGGACGGCGTTTAGGTTAGAGTAAAGTCCCCTGATGTTGCAGAAATTCACGGATAGCGTGGCAGGGGTCGCCTTGGTATTGTTATTGTATTTGAGCGGAATTTTGCCCCCCTCCCCCCGAAAACGCGGGGCAGTCTGTGCACCCACGCTCAGGATTGGAATAACATGGTCGTGGATGTTCAGCGAGGGATTCTCCAGTGGTACTGGTACCCCTCTGGGGTAGTCTATTGTGTAATTCCGCCACCATGTTGATGGGGGGGGGGGGATATGGGCCTCCGGCCACCTGTACTCACCAGACGTAACGCAAAAGCAGAGCTTCTACTTCACGCCGGTATTCTGTGAGGTCGTGGTACCAACCCAGCTCGAGCCGGCCCATACGTGCAACAGCAAAAACTGCTGCGTGGCTCTACCACCGTTATTAAAGTAATAATTATCAAAAAAAAATTATTAAAAAAAGTCCACTTCTGAACACAGGCCTTTCAATAGATTGCCCATGAGGGGGATTTTTGGCATAGAACTTAATATAGGTTATAAGTAATACTTACTGAAAGTCACTCATGTTTAATTTACCACTGGTTCGGAAAATACCTCTGTTCTGGGATCAACCAACAAGAAACCCATCGAAACATTTCACAATCATAATACAGTAACACAATTAACTGCACAAAACAAATTATAAATAGCTTAGTAGCGATCACGTCGTTTCCAGATGATATTACCATCCATAAATTCCTTGAATAATCCTTTTTAATAAATCTTTGTTGTCTTGGTGCAGAACACATTTCGTATATTTTCTGAGATTTTATTGTAAAAACATATTCATCGCCCCAAGAATAAGTCGACTAACTAATACTACTAGCTAGTCGAGCTAGTGTCTGTTCCAAGTATTGTGACAGAGTGAATATCACTTTTTTTAAACTACTTATATTTCTGTGTACATTTATTACATTTCCGTATATGTATTAAAAGGCCAAAGTTATTTAAGTTTTAAATAATAGATTGTTCTTATGGATTTACACTGAATATAAGTACGTAGGGAAGCTGCTTTACATATCATAAATTGAAAATAGAATATGTTAACTAATTTTTGACATTTTTTCTTAACAACAACGTTGTTAGGATATAAATAATATAAAATATTTAAAGCAGAATACATACATAAAAATGGCAGGCTTAAACCTACCGTTAGTGTCGCAGCCCGTCCTAAACAGTAAGTCTTCCGTCAATCTAAACTAACCTAACCTATCTTAAATTCATTAAGTGATTTTATTAATAGTAATAAATGCTATAATTTAGGTAAGTAAATTATTTTTAACTAAAATAGAATTCAATAAACAAAATAAATAAAAAATATATTTTTTTTTAAATATCAGTACCATCAATTGCCTTAGCTAACTGCAGATCAAGTTAAATTAAAGTAATACATCTATAAGAAAAATTGCTTACTGGTCAAAAAGTGAATTTTTTTTTCAAGCAAAATAACTACAATGTACATCAAAGAGATATTTTGATTATTGTGATGTATTAGTAAATTAAATAATTCAATTTCTAAAAAAATACCTGAAAAAAGAGCGTTTACCTTATTTCTTACGCAATTCGCGTTTAAATTCTGCGTCTAATTTTTTTTACCTCATCTCTGCGCATTTGATAATGTAATAAGTTACTTTCAGACTGATCACTGGCATATTTTTTCATCGCCATGTATTGTTCTGCTAGTGCTTGCCGAACGCGAGGACTTTGCCAGAAAGGCTTAACGACTTCGTTGCTAGGTCCTTCTTCGTTATTGATAAAATATTCGCTTTTGCTTAAAATATTACCAGAATATTTACTTGTCAATAATTGTAAATCATATGAGACATAAATTATATCATGATAAGAGAAATATCCTTTTAGTTGTCCAAACTTTGCTACTTTATCCGAATTTGATACTATAATCAAATCCAAAAGTGCGGGCGCTGAATGTGGTTTAAAATGAGTGGGCATTAGAGTGAATATGTTTAGTTTATGGCTATCTATTGTCATCATCATAACAGCCTTTCATAAGTCCACTGCTGAACATAGGCCTCCCTCAAGGAAAGCCACAAAGCACGGTCCTGAGCCACCTGCATCCACCGACTTCCTACATGTCTTACAAGGTCGTCAACTCATCTCGTGGGGGGTCGTCCTACACTTCGCCTACCGGTACGAGGCTGCCACTCAAGAACCTTTCTTCCCCATCGGTTGTCGGTTCTTCGTGCTATATGGCCGGACCACTGCCACTTCAGTACTAATCCGTTGGGCTATGTCAGTTACTCTGGTTCTACTGCGGATATACTCATTTCTAAGTTTATCACGCAGAGAAACCCCGAGAATAGCCATCTCCATAGCTCGCTGAGCGACCTTGAGCTTCCTCATACGGCCAGCACTGAAGGACCTAGTCTCAGATCCGTAAGTCATCACTGGCAACACGCACCGATTGTTCGAATTCGTTTTAAGGTTTTGAGGTATGTCCGACGAGAAGATGTTTCGTAGTTTCCCGAAAGCTGCCAAGCCGAGTTGAATCAGTTGATTGACCTCTCGGTCGAAGTTGGACTTACCTAGTCGGACTATTTGTCCCAGGTAAACATACTCGTCAACAACTTCTAGCTTAGTGCTCCCAACAACTACCAGCATAGGTGTGACATGGACATTAAACATGATCTTTATTTTGTCCATGTTCATCCTAAGACCTATTCGTTGGAAGACACTATTGAGGTCATTGAGTATGGTGCTTAGGTCCTCCAGCGATTCTGCCATAAGGACTATATCGTCGGCAAATCGAAGGTGAGTGATGTAATCGCCATTTATGTTAATACCGTATCCTTTACAGTCCAGAAGCTTGGAAACGTCTTCCAATGCAGCGGTGAAGAGTTTCGGGGATATAACATCACCCTGTCTTACACCTCTTTGCAATTGGATAGGTTTTGTACTCTGGTTCTGTACTCGGATAGCCATCGTAGCTCTACTGTAAAAACACTTCAGCACTTCGATATACCGACAGTCAACTTGGCACCGCTGAAGGGACTTCAGCACCGCCCAAATTTCGACGGAATCAAAGGCTTTCTCATAGTCCACATACGCTAGACATAGTGGCAAAAAAGTGGCGGACTTCTGTACAAGTTGCCGAAGGGTATGTATGTGATCTATTGTGCTAAAGCCCTTTCGGAAAACGGCTTGTATGGGAGGCTGGAAGTCGTCAAGTCTGCGCGCGAGACGTTTCGTAATGACTCTCAAAAACAGCACGTAGACGCGGCTCAGAAGGGAAATCGGTCTGTAGTTCTTCAAGTGAGCATTATAACCTTTCTTGAAGAACAAGGCCACCGCACTTCTGCTCCACGCCTTCGGTGTAATGCCACCATGGAGGACGGAATTAAAGAGCTTCTGAAGGACTTCAAGTAACGGTCTTCCACCCGCTTTCAGAAGCTCCGCTGTAATTCCATCCTCGCCTGGGGCCTTGCCGTTTGCCGGGCTATGTATAATTGACAACAATATCTTAGATCTACTATTTTTCTCAACAAATTTGTATTGAAGTCGCCTAGGATAAGCACATGATCATATTATGTATATACAGATGTATATACAGGACGATACTGTTCAAGTTATTTATCAAAAGATGAAAAATAATCAGTATTTAGAGATGGACTATAAAACACACCTAAAAGAATTTTAGTTCATTTATGAACTATTTCAATAAAAAGGTATTCAGTAGACATGGTTTAAACATTTGATGATTGGTCTACAATTTCGTACCGTAAATTATTACGAAGGCAAATTGCTGTCCCGCCACAACCTTTTTCCATCCTATCGTTACGGATTAATTCGTAACCTGGCAAATCGCATTCACTCGAACTCATAATGGGCTTCAAAAACTTTTAGATGTCAGAATAGCATCAATATCATAAACAGTACTAAACGTAGCTAATAAAGCTAGACGGTGAGTATAAATACATTGAGCATTAATATGAACAACATTTAAGTTGCTTGAAAATTTGCAATAATTCTTCTTGAAGATCATCTTCTAACATAGGAAGATCATTGCAGTTTTAATCGTTATAAATGCTTGATGTTGCTTGTGCCTTATTTTGTTCAAAATTATCTTCGTTATTCATTTTTTAATTAGATTAACAAGTAAAATGTTGTAAAGCGTTCTTTCAAAAAGAAAACATGTGAACTTTACTAAGTTATATTTGTCCCAAATTTCCAATCACACGTTTTGCTTCAAATTTTCAATTTTAATGACACCACAAATTATCTAAAAAAAGTTATTTATTCAATATTGATTTATGAAATTCAATAAACAGTAAAATTTAATTACCGTTTCTGCAAATATCTAGGCTAGGCGAATAAGAGAAGTTGTTATAGACGACTACGGAACATGCTAGAATGATCCTATGACTTTGGACAGATGAAGGTATAACCATCCTGCTTATGCCAAACGTAAAATACCCAAATTGAGGCGGAATATTGGATGTGCGAAATGTCTGCCATTGCGATCGCAAACCTGTCACAGAATCCTACAACAGAAGAGGTTCATGTCCAGCAGTGGACTTTTATTATCTGATGACTAAGAAAGAAATATAAATAGACAATAAAAATGGCGTATTATAGTCATTTCATTCTAATTTGTCCAAATAACTGCAATTTTACCGCCCTCATTGAATTATTTACAGCACTAAATCTGTTATTTAAATTAGATAGTTAAAATGTTTCTGCAATGGGGTTCGCGTTATCAAACACGTCACAAAATTATCGAATGTAAATAACTGGACTATCGGCAAGTATGATAAGTCATTTTACATTCGAATTCAATACGGTATATACAAGTCCACAAATATCACAATGGTTTATATTTTATTATATCACAGTTCAAACTTCTACGTTATTAGCAATCCAAAACACAAATATATCTCATATTATTTGTCACTTTACAGTATAAATGTTGTGCCGTTTTGAAGTGCTTCATGAAAATGTTAAAAATGTGATTACCAATTACGTGTTGTTCAATATCTACGGTGGTGTTATGTGCAATGTAGAACAATGTGTACTTGAAATTGAAATGTTAGAGAATTCGTTTTTACTTTATCACATTCATTTGTGTCTTGAATAAATCATTTTTGACAGTTAGTCAAAGGGGTAAGCTTACCCCTTCATGTATAGTAGTGAAAGATATGAAAAAGTAAAATGAATCTATTGAATTAAGTCTAATGAAATTACTGATGTTCCTTTTTTGACAACAAAATCATTAAATTCTTCTCCTACTGTCGCCGAATCATTGCTCAAACAAAATGTAAAGGCTTGTTCAAATACTTTTAAATTCCATAGGGTACTGCCAAAAGATATCGTTAAATATTTTAAAACTATTGATGTTAAGGAAACGGCAGACTTATGAGGGATTTCCGTTAAAGTTATTTTATCTATAATAGATACATTAGCACCTTATCTAGCCACTATATGTAATATAAGCGTCGAATCTGGTGGGTTTCCTGATTTAATGAAACATAGTAAAGTCATACCTATATTTAAATCTGGTAGTACATTAGACCCCGCCAATTTTAGACCAATTTCTGTACTACCAACATTAAGTAAAATTTTTGAAAAAATTATTTTAGATCAGATGTTAAGTTTCTTTAATATTAATAAATTGCTACATAATAATCAATTCGGTTTTACAAGGGGTCGCTCGACAACTGACGCTGGAGTTGAGCTTATTAAACATATTTTTTGTGCATGGGAGAATTCAGAGGATGCTTTGGGTATATTTTGTGACCTTTCCAAGGCCTTCGACTGTGTTCACCATGAGACATTAATCAGGAAGCTACAGTACTATGGTGTCAAGAACACAGCGCTTAAACTTATTATTTCATATTTAAGTAATAGAAAACAGAAGGTTATTATCAATGGTAAAAGTTCTTCCGGGTCACCTGTACTAATGGGTGTACCTCAGGGCTTGATTCTCGGCCCATTCCTGTTTCTGGTGTATATTAATGACTTACCTCACCTTGTAGGGGATAGTCATGATATAGTATTATTTGCTGATGATACTTCCTTGATTTTTAAACTTAAACGTCAATCATTTAAATGTGAAGAAGTGAATAATGCTATATCAAAATTAGTGCATTGGTTTAACGTTAATAATCTGCATTTGAACGGAAATAAAACTAATTGTGTTAAATTTACAACAACGAATGTTCAAAATCTGAATACCAATGTGTTTTTAAATGGGGAGGAATTGGGCCCTGTTGTATCCACTGTTTTTCTTGGCATCACTCTTGACGCAAAGCTCCAGTGGGGCCCCCATATATCCAAATTAGCAAGCAGACTAAGTTCTGCAGCCTATGCTGTAAAAAAGATTAGGTCTCACTAGTGTCGAGACAGCTAGATTAGTTTATTTTAGTTATTTTCATAGCATAATGTCTTATGGGATTTTGCTATGGGGAAATGCGGCTGATTCAGAAACTATTTTTGTTTTACAGAAGAGGGCCATTAGAGCTATTTATAATCTAAAACCGAGAGAGTCTCTTAGAGATAAATTTAAAGAAATTAATATATTAACTTTGGCCTCTCAGTATATTTACGAAAATTTAATGTATGTTCACAAAAACAAAGATAGTTTTAGTAAAAGAAGTGATATACATTCTGTAAACACTAGGAACAAACACAAGCTAGTGATACCAGTTTCTCGACTCCACAGAGTCAGTAATTCATTCTTGGGGCAATGTATACGCTATTACAACAAGGTCCCGGAAAGTGTACAGGTTCTCTCTATTACCAAGTTTAAATGTTTTATTAAGCTGAAACTGTATAAAAAGGGTTATTATAATGTAAATGAATACATGGTTGATAATAACCCCTGGGAATGAGGTGATCGCTTCCAAGCAGTTTCTAAAATAAATTTTGTAAATAGTTCGTAATCATTTATATTGTAAAATTTATTTAAAAAAAAAAGTCCCGCTGGGTTTCTTGCTGGTTCTTCCCAGGACAGAGGGTTTTTTTCGAACCAGTGGTAAAGTAAAAAATGACTTTCAATAAGAATTACACATGTAATGTATATTGAATAAAAAATATTCTATTCTATTCTATTCTATTCTATTCTATTCTATTCTATTCTATTCTATTCTATTCTATTCTATTCTATTCTATTCTATTCTATTCTATTCTATTCTATTCTATTCTATTCTATTCTATTCTATTCTATTCTATTCTATTCTATTCTATTCTATTCTATTCTATTCTATTCTATTCTATTCTATTCTATTCTATTCTATTCTATTCTATTCTATTCTATTCTATTCTATTCTATTCTATTCTATTCTATTCTATTCTATTCTATTCTATTCTATTCTATTCTATTCTATTCTATTCTATTCTATTCTAATCGATCTGGAAGAACCTTCCCTGTCGCGTCAGTGGCACTTTTGTTAAATATGATTAGGGTTTATCCTTATTAAATGAAGATGGCGTTACATTACATAGATGATATTGACTTTAACAACAATAATACTACCTGGTAGCAGTATTATTAACTATTATGGGGAAAAGATGGTGATGTTAGAAAAAACATGGATGTAATAATGAATAAACAAGATTTTAAGAGTATTTCAGACATAATTTGTTGTTTGCGGTACTAAAGCGATATTTGACGTGGTGTAAATCCAAAATGAGTTTAAATCCCAAAAAGCCTATAAAACTACTTCTTGATTTAAAAATGGAACACTTATACATATTTTAGAAATTACAAGTGGGATAAATTGATGCTTACTAACATTAAGATTTGTTAATAAAAATTGTGTTCATATTAAATATGAGTCAAAGATTTTGAGGTTACTTTAAATATTTTATTTACCAAATATCCGCGATAACCTTCTAGTTATTTGATACCACCGCGGTCATTGTGAAATCAAACACTAATCTCGATGAAAAAGTAATTGTTTGGTAATAATCGCCTTACTTACAGACGCACCGGTAAATATACTATTTTTTCGATAAATTGATAGCGTGTTGTTTATATTATTATCATAGATGTTCAGCAATATACTCTAACATCAGTCATTGTTATTTCTAATCCAAGTTTTTCCTCATAGACTTCCACAAGACAAACTTCTAGATCACCATCAAAGTCATACATACATTGACTTATCAAATGTTCTACAAACTATTTTTCCCATATAATGGTTAAAATACTTAATCATCATTGTTTTAAATCCAGATGCTGGACTAGATGTACAGAAATATGCAACCCGGCGTGCTTTTGTCTTGGAGAATACCTTAGTCTGTGCTACAATTTACAACAAATTACAATCACACACAAATTACTATACACATCATTACTATTTTAAAATTCTTTAAACTTTTATTTATTTACCAATTAAGAAAATGCCAATATTTACCATTAATTATTTTGAAAGTTAATTATTGCCATTCCATGCACGTGCTATTCGATTGCTCTCCCTTGAAAAGAATGACAGTGAATGAAGAGTTCAATTGTTCGAACTAATTAAGAACTTTGTATTCCAAAATTTAACAGAAGCTAAAACAAAGAAATCATTTTTCTTTTCTTTTTTTTAATTAAGCTTCCTTTCATAAGTTTTATTTTATTTAATAATTATTACGGAATCAAAAGAATATCGGAAAAGAAGCGATAATTGCATCATTTCCATATCTTTATATTCTGTCTCTTTCTTTACCTTTTCTTAACGCGACTTTGCAGATGTTTTTGGGTTCGTATTTATCAATTCACATACGATTTATTTTTAATCCTTAATTAATTGATAAATGAACTCTAAATATTTGTTCATTTTTATACAAATATTTTTGATTAATATTTATATTATAATTGACTATGACTTCTATTAAACTTTTGATTACATATGAGAAAACTATCAAGAGATGGCAATAAAAAAATCTTATGACTCATTCTCCTAAAATATGTAAGCTTTTTCACAGATTGATTTTCACGTTTCTTCATATTATCATAATTACAGTTCTTCATAAGATCTCTGCGATGACAGCTTTAGACGACTGGCCGGTTTTAAGTCACCTGCATCAATTGAGTTGTTTCGTGCTTCATGAGATCGTGATTCCACGTAATCGGCGGTCGCCTTACTACAACATAATGAACCATATCTCTCCATCAGTGCAGCTACAAAACAATTTGGCCAACCTATTCTACTTTATTCTTATTAGATCATTTAAGTTCTCGAGTGTGAGTATGAGCTTTACTGCAGATCTATTATCGAAAAGATAATTCAACAGGCATATTATAAAATATAATTATACATTATTCAACCGTTTTCTCGTATCTCATGCAAACTTATACTAGTTTCCTGTTAAAATACATCAAAACATAATGTAATATATTCGAAATTGATTGTAATATAAGTGTTAGTTTAGCGTATTTATTTAACGCATTTACTTCCATTACATCCTGCCCATATCCTAGTTTGTTTTCTTCTGTCGCCTCTTAACGAAACCCAAGGGCGATATGGGGTAGTCGACTGCACTATAAAAATTAAGTAAAAAATTATAGGTCACACATAAATATTAATATCAACATTATTAACTTTCAGGACCACTTGTAATGCTGTTCAACATATGTTAACGACGTCTAAAGACGACGCACTAACACTGATGTCCAAACAAACCAAGGTGAGAACTTGGTCAAAGTTAAGAAAATTAAATTGTGTTCTCGATTGAGTTTAGATTGTCTTCCCATGGTGTAGTAAATTATTTGAGTTCTCGTAGAAAAAAATTAAAGAAATAAATATACATAATATACTTTGCTTTCTCAGTTAATTTAAGAAAATTTAATGTATTTACACAAAAACAAAAAAATAACGATTTCTTATATTTACGCGAACACTAAACATTTAAATAAAACTCGTTTTACGGATTTTATCGCGTATATTAACTTATTTTATATTCCCGACGTTTCGAGTATGGTTTTTACCATAGTTTTGCAATAGTTGTACATATGTGACAACTATAGCAAAATCACCTATGATAAAAACCTTTATGAGGCAAATTTTGTGGGAGGCCTGTATTCATCAGTGGATTGTCGACACTTATCATCAGGTGAGCCGCATGCTCGTTTGCCCCTATCCTTTAAAATTTGTCACTACAGACCACAACAGAAGTACTAGATAATAGCTTAAAATATTATAACTGATAATATAATTGCGAAAGAACTTAGTCGGTCAGACTGTCTGTTATCTTCATACGCCTGCTGAATAGATTTCATTAGGTTGTGAGATAGATTGACTGCATCCTGAAGAAATAGCTTTTACCACGAGAAAATGCCTAATTCTCTCGGGAAAATTTTATTTATTCTAGGCCTACCGTGGGGTGGAAAACTATCAGCAAATACAGGCCGAAGAGAGGGGGATATGCTCGTATATTATTTTCACGCTGGTATTCTGTGCGAGCCATGGTCCTTCCACGGTCGAGTCGACTCATTCGTGCTAAAGTAGCAATGCGCAGGTTTACCATCATATTAAGACAATATGGCACATCATCAGTAAAACTATATTAAAAGCAAATGATCAAAAGCTAAACCGTATAGTGGTGGTGTAAGAATAATACGGAAGAGGCGGCAGAGGGAAACCATTCAAGAAATGGGCAACAGCATCTTCCTAATTACAACTAGAAAATAAAAACCGATGGTGGCATACCCGCCTGCCTAGCGTCGCAATTATGGCAAATATGAGAGAGGCCATTTATGAAGAGGCATGCCTTTGTTGTGTGTACAGCGGACTTTGATAGACTGTAATGGATGGATAGATAAAAATCCTGTTAAATCCGACAAAAAACTTACTATTGAATTTATTCCTCCCTCTTCGTTCCATCATAGAACTCCTTTGTTGTCAACATACCACGCATCGAATCAAACGGTTTGAACCATTAACCGTATTAACGGTGTATAGGCGGTGTAAGAATATCCACTACCCCATATCGTATCGTGGGAGTTGTAAGAGGCGAGAGAGAGAAACTGAAACAGGTGATGTGCAGCATCAGCTTCCCGATAACCACTCAAAATGTGTGCCAAGGATGGAATCTATGGCAAAATGTCCCTTATGAGGCGCTATGTGGGAGGCCTACGTTCAGCAGTGGACATTTATAGATTATATGCATGTATAGATGGATGATATACTTCATCGTGAAAAAAGCGTGAATCATTTGCCAACATGTGTCTTTCCACCCGATTACAATTCTGGAATCTTTAAGGCCAGAGTGAATAAGCTATATTAAGCTAAGTCAGTGCAGTTACCATATTCGGCTACTAGGTTCGGTTACTACTTACCGTCAAGTGGGATAGTTGTCAAGCACTGCCTTACAATAGTTAAAAGAAACACTACTTTAACTGT
This sequence comes from Parnassius mnemosyne, assembly GCA_963668995.1. NCBI lineage: Eukaryota > Metazoa > Arthropoda > Insecta > Lepidoptera > Papilionidae > Parnassius > Parnassius mnemosyne. Next base: position 28,795,288 of record CAVLGL010000086.1, read on the forward strand.
ATAACCTAAATTCCAGAAAAGCAATGGAAAGTGACATTCAAGCTACAAGACCTGTATCCAACGAGCATTTCACCGCGATTCACTGGCCGAGAGTTGCCTGCGTAATATCTATATAAACATATAATTCCCTCGGCTGTGCTTTTATGAGGGTAGAAGAAAGGACAACATTCTGCTTGAAAGTCCAAAGTTGCCAAAAATACACAATATCAGCACACCAAGGTTGTCAGTAATGTCAAGAGTTTTTTGAAATTCTTCCACAAGCTTGGATAGCTCGTGTACTACACAGTTCCTGTTTTCACGCTAACACGCGCTTGATATTGCGGAATATAGCCCGTAGCAATCTATTATACTATATTATATGTAGCTAACTTTAAAACGTTAATATAGATAGCAAGAAAATAAAAAGAGTTTAAATTCTCTATGTTTGTTATTTTCAAACTACTTAATAACGTTTAACTCCAAATACCTTTTAAAAAGGCAATTTAGATAATTTAACATAAGCAAGATGTTTTGGTTATTTCTTTAGAAAGTTCTCGCTTTGTTTCACTTCCAAGTGACGACATAATAACGTAAGGATAAAACTGTATTTTTTTTATTTTAGTCGACTTCAAGAGGTGCACAATTGTACAGTAGTTTGAATTTTTTGTATGTACATATGTTACGAGATATCTTCACCAATTGCGAACCGATTTTAATGATTATTTTTTATTAAATTTTTATTTAGCTTTCGACACTCTTTCTCCGTATAAACGTTAACTATGCCAAATCTCACACTCCTCCGTGTGAAAAGTTTTCTGTTCACGTATTAATATAAACAGGGTTATTTTTTAAAGATTATCCAAATTAAATATTTAAGTTCAAATATATAAATAATGATCTCCTTTATTCTTAAAAACTACTCATATTTTTATGTACATATATAAAATTTTCGTGAATGTAGTGATTAGCTAAAGTTCTCTTCTCAAAAACAAATATATTTTCAGTGACAATAATGTGTCCCTATATTAAAATACCGTACGACATTATGCTACGGAAATTGTTAAAGTAAACTAGTCTAGGTGGTTAACCGCTGGTAAGATTCCTTGTCCTTTTTACAACTTACGCTGTAGAACTATTTCTGCTTGCTAATTTAGATATATGGAGGCCCTATTGAAGGTAATCATCTAGTGTGATGAAAAAAATGGTGGTAACGACAAGACTAAAGCCAGAAATGAGCCGAGAATTGAGCACTGCGGCACGCCCATTTGCACCATTGATAAAAACTTTTTGCTAAAACTTACTTTTACTTAAAACTAAACGTAAACTTGCACGTAAAAGTAAATTTTCTAACTTATTGCAATTAAACTAATTATATACGGATTTTATATAGGTTAATTTAATGATTTCTTATATTTACGCGAATACTACACATGAAATAAAACTAAATTGATGGATTATATCGCGTTTAATTTTAACTTCTTTAATTCCCGACGTTTCGGACACTTTAGAGCACCCATGGTCACCGGGGGGACTGAGGTGTTTGACGTCCTGATGTTATAATTAAATAAGGCTACCTTCAACTTTTAAATATTAATTTTGGTCCAATTTACGCTAAATGTGCTCACAGTATCTTGAGGTGTTGCAGTAGTATATTTGAGTTTGAATTTAATTTCATTTATTATGAGATCCCAAGCAGATAGTAGCACCTAGCTATCTTCTCTATGGAAATTAGATCAACAATTACAAAAATAACATCAATTTATCACTAATGTGTCTGCAAAGTGTCTGCAAGAAGTCTGCAGTATGTCAACATGTTCAGGATTATCCCAACCATTATGTCAGATTTGATAGACTACAAATCCTAGCAAAAAAACACCGATTCCTACCAAGGACGATTCCCGAGGCTGTTCAAATTAAAAAAAGCATCCTAGTTTCAATAGAGAATATGGCTGGGTGCTACCATCTCTTGGGTAGATAAGTTAAAAAAGTTAGAAAAGGGAGTGGTAAAATCCGTAAAATTTGGTTTGTTGAAATGTCTGCAAAAAAAAAATTTTACGGATTTTACGTAATGGATGATCTGCGAAACTTATTTTGTTTTCAAATCTGCCATTTTTTATGTTTGTATTCTATTTCATACTCAAAAACATTCGAGATTATTTCAGCTACTTTATGGAATCTTTAAAATTAAGGCCAGTAGGTACTTCATGTACTTTCTGGCACTACCTTTGTCTTAAAATGTTCATTCAGTGTGCAGCTGTGGTAATAACATTATGTTTATATAATGAGATCATTTTATATAATTAGGAATTTTGTTTGAAAATATCAGAAACAATTATATTTCAAATTTAAAAAATCAAGCGATGCATTAATTTAAAACGAAATGCATTTTGTATGTCTACCATTTATAGTAAGATCAAATTGTAAGTAATTATGAATGATTTTTATGACGCACTTTATTATTTGAGATTGTAGTATTTAGTTTTAGTATTCCAATATAAGTTTTTAGTATTTTACATAAAACGTTATTCATTCTCATGCTTGCTTGATCTTACTCTTGAAATACTTAACCCGATTCATTTAAAAACCTATGGTAAAAGAGGGTTCGTTTATTACATACGAGGGTGGGTCAATAAGTCCGTGACTTTTGGAATAAAACACAGATTTTTTGATAAATAAATCATTTTATTTTTCAACGTAGTCTCCCTTGAGCTCTATACACTTTGTCCAACGCTTCTCCAATATTTTTATCCCTTACAATGCAATACCTTGCATTATATGCTTAATAAGCACACGAAATTCACTTTTTTCCATTTTTTCCTCAAATTACTGGGTAGTCTGATAAAGATAGCTGTCAAACAAAAACTAACTGACGCAGCAAGTTCAAATTTTGACAGGAGTCAACTGACAGATGCCTGTTGATAGGAGTAGTGTTGCTTTTTCAGTAAAGAGGTCAGAAATTCAAAAAGTCACGGACTTATTGACCCGCCCTCGTACTTTGTTTTTATTCAATGAAAGGTGTAAATATAAAAACGATCCACCTAATGTTAAAAAAACCGGAGACACTTTTTACTGACATCGGGACATTCCATGAGATATTTTAATAGAAATAGATGTAGGTGTCTATGAACCACAGCATCCACTAACCGTCAGGTGGACTGTGTACTCATTAGTCTCCCTTATTCTATAAAAAAGTTTACAGTCGGTAGGCTTAAGCGGCTATTTACTAAAACACTTGAATTTTTTTTACATATAATGTTAGTTCGTCTGGCACTCCAATATTATATATACTCGTATGTCTAAAAGAGATGAGTGTAGGAAGGCAGTGCTTTGTACCTAATAGATGTATATGTTTATTAGCCATGGGGTAGACCATATGTTTGTGTATCACCTTTAGTTTTGTAAAGACATGTTAAATGTTTCTCAAAAATGTAAGAAAGCTAGAAATTTGATCGGCTATAAAACCACTTCATATTATTGCAGCAGCACTAATATTGTAATATTTAAACAAATGCCAGGTAATATCTGGCATTTGTTTAAAAACGAATCCATGCATGGCATAGTAAAATTAAAAGGCTAATGTTAAAATGTTTGTGATGGCAGTAGTTCAGCATAAAATAACTTAATAACTAAGGCTCTAAAAAGAGAGCGTAATAACCTCTTACCTAATGCTGCCGCTATATAGCACTGGCTGCGTTCTGATCTAAAGTGTATAGAAAGTCAGTATAGTATTACAGGAATCGCAGGAAGGGTAATAAATAATACGCTTGATTACTTGTTGTTTGCTTTACTAGTTCACAACACCAATAGAAAGTCAATAATTATTGCAATCGTTTTTAAAATATCGCACAATGGTGGTAGCCTATCCCTACTACCTATCAAAACTGAACTTAGCAACAGTTAAAATGTGTAAGAATTATACAATCTAAATACTTTACAATATGAAAGTAAGTAAAACACTGTTATAAATATAACTGATGATTGAATTAATTACAAATGTATATAAAATGAAATTACTTATATAATATTCTTTATAAATATCTCACATTCTAAATTAGAAATAAACTGAGAAAATTATCTATGATATTTATTATGACAATTCAATGACTTTTAATCTATTTTATATTTGGTAATTAAATAAATAATAATATACAATTATTACTTATAACGATTCATAATGATTTCTTATATTTACACGAACACTACACATTGAATAAAACTATTTTTACGGATTTTATCGCGTTTAATTAACTTATTTTATATTCCCGACGTTTTCCTTTTTTAATTATCCTAATTTCAATAGAGAGGGAGGCTGGGTACTACCACCTGCTTGGGATCCTGTAATTCTTCTTGCAAGACTTCAAGACACAGTTAGTTCATTCTGCGTAGATCGGACCAAAATTAATAATTAAAAAGCTGAAGGTACTCCGGGTTAACTTTGACATCGGAACGTCAATCACCTCAGTCCCCCGTGACCACGGTTGCTGGAAAGCAACCGAAACGTCGGGAATATAAAATAAGTTAATTAAACGCGATAAAATCCGTAAAAATAGTTTTATTCAATATAACGATTCATAATAGAAATGATGTACAACCACAGATAACAATAGTTACAGGCTGTTAAGCATTCTATATTATAAGCCCTCAGAGGTAACAACGCAACTATTGTGTTTGAATTTGGTTGCAGCTTGCTATGGGCTGCAGTAGCCACTATCAGATATACTATAAGTACTTTTATCACTTCAGTTTTATATACAAAACACATATTTGACATTTTTTTAGAAGAGGAGCCAAAATAGCTTGTTCACCCGATGGTAAGTCTCGACCGCCACCGGAGTTATTATTATTATTTTATTATTTATTGCATCAAGATTTGTACAAAAAGCGAGCTTAATACTATATGGCATTCTCTACCAGCTAACCTTGGATAGAACAAAGAGTGAGTAATGGACAGTTAAGTTTTCATGATCGAATTCAATACAAGTATGCAATGCAACACATAAATAAAATATACACATGTATATAAAATATATATAATTGATACACATATATAAATAAATAAATATTATTATGTCATATCTAAATAATAGAATGCGAACAGTTGTTATTAATGTAAGCAGTTCTTCCGGATCTGTAGAATCTATGGGTGTTCTCAGGGCTCAGTTCTTGGTCCCTTTCTGTTCTTAGTTTATATTAATGACTTACCTTATTTGGTAGGGAATAACCATGATATAGTATAATTTGCTGATAACACTTCGTTGATTTTCCGATTAAAAATGTAATTATTGAAATATAATGAAGTAAATAATGCTATATCAAAAGTAGTACACTGGTTTAACGTCAATAATTTGCTTTTGAACAGTAGTAAAACGAAATGTATCAAATGGACTACCATTGTATATCAATGTGCTTTTAAATGGGGAGGAGCTGAGCCTTGCTGAATCCACTGTTTTTCTCCGAATTACAGTTGACGCGAAACTTCAATAGAGCACTCATATATCTAAACAAGCTAGCAAACTTAGTTCTGCAGCATATACTGTAAAAAAGATTAGATGCCTACATGTGTTGACAGCTACTATATTAATTTATTTTAGTTATTTCCATAGCTTAGTGTCATATGATTATTAAACTTTTTGTTTTGCAAAAGAGAGTCATAAGAGCAATTTATAACCTAGGTCCGAAGGAATCGCTTAGAAAAAAATTCAAAGAATAACAAAAAAAAATTATAAGAGTAACATTAACTTTTTTTTTGCTTAAACAAAAAATTTAAAGAGTAACTTTGTCCTCCCAATATATTTACAAGAACTTAATATAAGTACACAAAAACAAAAATAGTTTTATTAAAAATAGTGATATACATTCTGTAAATACTAGGAACAAGCACAAATTAGTCATACCAGTTACTCGACTCCAAAGAGTCAGTAATTCCTTCATGGGGCAATGTATACACTTTTGCAACAAAGTCCCAGAAAATATGCAGACCTTGCTATCAAAAGATTTAAATTATTTTAAGCAAAAATTGTGTAGTAAGGGTTATCATACTACTTTAGAGTACATATATTTATAAAAACAAAGACATATTTATAAATAATATTTTATTGGTATCAAAAATATAAAATTTTCACTATTGAAATTTAACATTTGAGTTCCGTAACACAAAAAATATATTTAATTTTTCTTAAATATTTTAATAATTTTTTAAACAGCAGACTTTTTTGTAAAATACTCGTAACACAAAAAATATATTTAATTTTTTTTTAATATTTTATTAATTTTTTAAACAGCAGACTTTTTGTAAAATACTCAAAACGTATTATTATACTAAAACTTAGTACTACAATTATAAATATTTAATAACGTCATAAAAATCATTCATAATTACTTAAAATTTTTCTAACTATAAAATGAATACAAAATGCACTCTGTATTAAAAAACAAACAGCCACTTGATTCTTAAAATTTAGAATATAATACTTAAGGATTGAATAAAAATCTCATATCATTCTACGATTATATAATGAGCACATAATTATACAAACATGTTATCACAGTTTTACATTGAATGGAAATTGAGGATAGATGTAGATGTCTATGGGTCACAGTAACCACTTACCATCAGGTGGACTGTGTGCTCGTTTGTCACCCTATCCTATAAAAGAAAATTATAAAAAGGTTAGGCCAGAACGGACATAAAGTACCTACAAAGAGAATCCGATTTCATAACATGAATATAAAAAAGAAAGTTTTCACATTTTTTGATGACATCTTTTCTTAACAAAGCTACATTTTTAGCTTACAATTAATAGGAAAAATAATCTATAAAGATTTTTAGTTAAAAACAGAAACATAAAGATTTGAACATTTGGCAGATTTTAACCTACGATAAGTGTCACAGCCCATCCTAAACAGTAAGGCTTCCGTCAATCTAAACTAACCTACCTTAAAATTCATTCGGTGTTTTTATTAAAATTAGCTAATACAATAATTTAGTTTATTTATTTATTAATTAATTAACTTGACTAAATTATTTTTAACTTAAATAGAGTTCAGTAAGTAAAATAAATAAAAAATATCAAATATGTTTTTAAATATCAGTGCCATTAATTGCTTTATCTAGCTGCAGATCTAGTTAAAATAAAACACCTATGAGACAAATTTGCTTATTGTTCAAAAAGTGAATTTTCTTTTTCAAGGAAAATAACTAAACTATATATAGAAGAAAGTAAGCAGATATTTTGATTATTTTGATGTAAGAATAAATTAACTATTTCAATTTCTACAAAATATCTAAAAAGAGATCTTTTATCTTATTTCTTACGCATTTCACGTTTAAATTCTGTGTCTAATTTTTTTACCTCGTCTCTGCGCATTTGATAATCTAATAAGTTACTTTTAGACTGATCACTGGCATATTTTTTCATTGCCATATATTGTTCTGCTAATGCTTGCCTAACGCGAGGACTTTGCCAGAAAGGATTAACGATTTCGTGGCTAGATCCTTCCCCGTTATTGTTAGAATATTCACTTTTGCTTAAAATATTCATAGAATGTTTATTTGTCGATAATTGTAAATCATATGAGACATAAATTATATCATGATAAGAGAAATATCCTTTCAGCTGTCCAAACTTTGCTACTTTGTCCGAATTGGATACTATAATCAAATCCAAAATGGAGGGCTCTGAATGTGGTTGAAAATGAGTAGGCATTAGAGGGAGTATGTTTAGTTTATGGCTATCTATAATTGACAACAATTTCTTAGATCTACTATTTCTCCTCAACAAATTTGTATTGAAGTCACCTTGGATAAGCACATGATCATAAACTGAACGATATTTTTCAAGTAAGAGATCGAAAGATAAAAAATAATCAATTCTTAAAGATGGACTATAAAATACACCTAAAAGAATTTTAGTTTCTTCATGAACTATTTCAATAAATAGGTGCTCAGCAGACATTGTGGTACTATTTGGTGATCGGTCTACAATATTGTACCGTAAATTTTTACGAAGGTAAATTGCCGTTCCGCCACAACCTTTCTGGATTAATCCGGACTCCATCCTATCGTTACGGATTAATTCGTAACCTGGTAAATCACATTCACTCGAACTCGTAGTGGGCTTTAAAAAACTTTCAGATATCAAAATTGCATCGATATCGTAAAGAGTACTAAACGTATTCAACAAAGCCAGATGGTGAGCATAAATACTTTGAGCATTAATATGAACAACATTCAAATTGCTTGAAAGTTTATAAAATACTTCTCGAAGATCATCTTCTAACGTAGGCATATCGTTGCTGTTTTGATCTTTAGTACTGCTTGATGTTGCCTGTGTCTTATTTTGTTCAAGAGTATCTCCGTTATTCATTTTTTTCAATTAGATGAAATTTGCTCCCAAATATTGGATCACAAGTTTTGCTTCAAACTTTATTGATTTTAATGACACCAGAAATTATCTGTAAAAGGTTAATTATTCGATATTGATTTATCAAAGTTATTAAAAAGTAAAAGCTAATTACCGTGTCGTGACAAATATCTAGAAAATACGGATAAGGTTTATTTATAGAATAAAGGTGACAAAAGGGTGAATGGTACTCTGTGAGTCCCTCCCCAGTCAAGCCGATTCGCCGATCCGCCGTTTGTGCTACAACGATTATATAGCTGCAGCGTGGCTCTACCACGTATAGTCCATCAATCCGTCAACCAATTTGCTCTCTTTGAGTTTCGTTAGAGGCGACTATGATATATGCTTCTGACTAATGAAGGTATAACTATCCTGCTTACGCCAAATGTAGAACAACCAGATTGAGTCTGGCATTGCGATTGCAAGCCCGCCTGCCAAGCGTAGCTATTATCGCAAACTCTCCTGCAATGGGAGAGCGGTGGACTTTTATAATCTGATAATGAAGAAGGAAATATAAATGGACAATAAAAATTAGCGTATTATAATCATTTTATTCCAATATTTCGAAACAACTGCGATTTATCCTCTCTCCTTAAATTTTTACAGCTCTAAATCTGTTATTTCATATAAATAGATAAAATGTTTATGCAATGGGGTTCGCGTTATCAACCACGTCACACAAGTTATCGAATATAAATAACTGGACTATTGGAAGTTCGTAAGTATGATAAGTCATACTACATGCGAACTCAATACGTATATACATAGTCCACAAATATCAGAATGGTTTATATATTTTCATATCACAGTTCAAAGTTCCACATTACTAGCAATCGCAAAATGCAAAGATATCACATATTATTTGTCACTTTACTGTATTACGAGTAAAGTTGTGCAGTTGTGGAGTGCTTCGTGAAAATTTTGATAATTTTATTGTTAACTATATGTTGTTCAATTTCTACAGTGGTATACGGTGTAATGTACAACAGTGTGTAGTTTTCAAATATAATGGGAAGCTAGAGAATTGGTTTTTACTTCAGTACATTAATTTTTACTGTGAATAAGTCAAGTTTTGACCAACAAACCACTTAATGTATAGCAGTGAAAGAGATACAAAGGAATAATAAAATGATCTGGAAGATTCTTCTCCATCACATCAGTGGCACTTTTGTTAAATGTGAATGGAGTTTATCCTGATAAAATGAAGATGGCGGCTGGCATAGTAGGTGCTTTTGACTTTAACCTCAATAATACTACCTGGAAGCTGTATTTTTAACTATCATGGGGAAAAGATGACGAAGTAAGAAACAAAATCGGATGTAATAATGAATAAACATGATTTTAAGAATATTTCAGGGATTATTTGTTGTTTGCCAAACTAAAGCCGTATGTGACGTGGCGTTAATCTAAAATGAGGTTAAATACCATGAAAGCCAATAGTACTACTTCTTAATTTAAAAATGGAATTGAAATACATATTTTTAATATACAAGTGAGCTAAATTGATGCTTACTTGCATCAATATTCATTAATGTACATCGTGTTCATATTAAATATGAATGAGTCGAAGTTAAATTCTCATGATTTTGAGGTTAGTTTAAATATTTTATTACATTCATCATCATCCATTAACTTATCAAATGTTTTTCAATTTCTTTTCCCCATATAATAGCTAGAATGCTTTACTATCATTATTTTAAACCCGGTTTTTGGACTAGGTTTACAGAAATATGCAACCCAGCGCGCTTTTCTCTTGGAGAATACTTTAATCCGTTTTACTATTTACCATTTACGATCATCATTGTACTTAAACCTATACATTAATTATTTTTAAATTCTTTAAATGCTAATTTAATTATTCATGAAGAAACTGTCAATATTTACCATTAATTATTTTGAAAGTCGATTATTGCAATTGACTGCACGTGCTCTTCGATTGCTATCTCTTGATAAGAATAACAGAGAATGAAGGGTTGTATTGTTCGAACTCATTAAGAACTTTTTATCTTAAGAATGAGTAGAACCTAAAACAAATATTTTAAATATATTTTTTTTTATTTTTTATTATGCTTTAATTACAATTTTTTATTTAATAATATTAAATAATTAAAAGGACACACTAACGGAAACGAGAATTGCATCATTTTTTGTCGTTATCTTCTGTCTCTTTCTTTGCCTTTGTTTAACGCAATTTTTGTAGATAATTGCATTCGTTTTTATCAACTCACTTACGATTTATTATTGATTCTTATTTAATTGATAACTAAATTTTAAACATTGGTGCATTTTAATAATAAAACTTTTGATTTATATATTTATAATTTATTACGATTTCTGAAAAACTTTTGATTACATATGAAAAAAAATATTATTGATTTCAATAAGAAAAATAAAGTTGATGCATAAACTTATTGTTTTAAAATACGTAAGCATAGTCACAGATTGATTTTCAAGTTTCGTCATATTATTGTAATTGCAGTTCAGTGCAAGACATCTTTTGTCGACTGTCGACTGACTTGTGCTTCAATCAAGTTTTTTCGTGATTCACGTGATAGTGATTTCACATAATCTGCAGTAGACTGACTACATCATAAACCATCACTCTCCATCATTGCAAGTGCAAAAGCAATTTACCGGTTACCTCAACTTACTGATCATTTAAGTTCTCGAGTGTGAGTATGATTTTTATTGTAGATCATCTTATATCAGATAATTCAACAAAGTTACACAAAATTGTAAGCTGCTCGTATAAAACCACTGGCTCGTATCTAATGCAAACCTATAGCAGTTTCCAGTTAAATTGTATACACTATTATTGTAATGAATTCTAAATTTCATCATCTTTATTACAGCCCTTCACAAGTCCACCGTTGAACATAGGCCTCCCCCAAGTTATGCCAAAAAGTTCGGTCCCGAGCCTGCATGTCTTATAAGGTCCTCACTCCTTCTAGTGGAAGGACGACCTACACTTCGCCTGCCGTTACGAGGCTGCCATTCGAGAACCTTTTTCCCCATCGGTTGTCGGTTCTTCGAGCTCATTGCCGCAAGACCCGGCTCATTTCTAAGTTTATCACGCAGAGCAACTCCGAGCATAGCCCTCTCCATAGCTCACTGAGCGACCTTGAGCTTTCTCTTACGGCCAGCAGTGAAGGATCATATCTCAGGTCTATATGTCATCACTGGCAACACGCACTGGTTGAACAATCTTATTTTAAGGTTTTGAGGTATGGATGAAGAGACGATGTGTCGTAATCACCCGAATTAACCTCTCAGTCGAATTTGGAGTTACCTAATCGGGCTATTTGTCCCAGGTAAACATAGTCGGCAACAACTTCGAGCTTAGTGCTTTATGCACCGGAATAAGTGTGACATGGATGTTACAGATGACTTTTATTTTGTCCATGTTCATCTGAAGTCCTATCCGTTGGGAGGCACTATTGAGATCATTGAGCATGGTGCTTAGTTCCTCCAGTGATTCTTCCATAAGGACTATATCGTCGGAAAATTGAAGGTGAGTGATGTACTTGCCATTGACGTTAATACCTTTATCTTTCCAGTCCAGTACCTTGAAAACGTCTTCAGCGGCGGAGAGTTTCGGGGATATTATGTCATCCTGTCTTACACCGCTATGCAGTTGGACAGGTTTCGTACTCTAGTTCTGTACTTGGATAGGTATAGTAGTCCTACTGTGCACACACTTCAGCACTTCGACATACCAACAGTGACCTTGGTACCGCTGAAGGGACTGCAGCACCGCCCAAATTTCAAAGGAATGAAAGACTTTCTTATAGTCCACATACGTAATACAAAGAGATAGATTGTTCTCTTCGGTCTTCTGTACAATGACCAAGGGTATGTATGTGGTGTATAGTACTAAAACCTTTTCGGAAACCGGCTTGTTCGGGAGGCTGGAAGTCGTCGAGTCTGCGTGCGAGACTATTCGTAATGACTGTCGAAAACCGCACGTATACGCTGCTTAAAAGGGAAATCAACAAACAAAACCACCGTACTTCTGCTCCACGCCTCCGGAGTAGTGCCACCGTGAAGGATGGAATTAAAGAGCTTCTGAAGGACTTCAAGTACCGGTTTTCTAGTCCCCTTCAGAAGACTTGCTGTTTTTAAGGTACTGGACAGCCATTCTAATCCCGCTCAGACTGACGACCGGGATATCATCGGAATAGTGTCGGATAAGACTTGCTCTTGGATTGTTACTCACACTTGCGTGTGGCTCCAACGATGACGTGTACAGCTGCCCATAGAACCTCTCAATCTCACTTAAAATCTCAGGTGTCCCGGAAACGACGGTGCCACACACGGTCTTCAACTTCGAAAGTTGGCTCTTTCTGGCAGACCAATGTCTGGCAAAGACTGTGAAGCCCTGACTCCGCTCAATCACTTCTTAAATAAGAGTTGTATTAAAGTTGCGTAAGTTTCGCCGCATACATTTGGAGATGTCTGTTCAGTTGCCTATATAAACTGTTAAATCTGCTGAAGACTGCAGCTTCATTTCCCGACTGACACGCATGAAATAAAAAGTATGTACGGAAAGTTTTTGTGGTCTTGCAGAACTTAGCTCCGAATGCATGGACAGTTTCCACAAGCTTGTCTTTCATAACGTCTACTTCATTGCAGTCTTCTAGGCATTGTAAGCAATTTTGTAACTCGAGCTAAAGTTTTCGCGGCTTTGGATTAGAGCACGAGGAGGACGGAGCGTTGATTTCATTAGACGTGACCTCTCCAACTTAACGTTTAGGTTCAGTGTGCCTCTCACCATTCGGTGATCGCTGCCGGTTTTCACCCTCGCGATCACTGAGACATCACTGAACAGTTGTCGTCTGGTCGTCATAATGAAGTCAATCTAATTTTTGTCGAACCGTCGGGGCTCAACTAGGTCCACTTCCTGTGGGGCCGCTTCTGGAAGAAAGAGTTCATCATAGAGAGTCCCTCTATCTCCATGAAGTCGGCCAGCTGCTGGCCCCTTCGGTTCCGTTGCCCTAATCCCTACTTTCAGCTCACCGTTCTCTCTTGTGCCTAGTTTTACGTTGAAGTCTCCCATTAACACCGTATAGTGGGTATTGGAGGAATGCATGGCTCTAGAGATATCCTCATACATTTCCTCCACCTCCTGATCGGGGTGTGCCGAGGTTGGTGCGTAAACCTGTATGACCTTCAGCGCATACCGTTTGGTGATGCTGAGTATAAGGTACGCAACTCTCGTCGACACACTCCCAATCTTTACAACATTGTTAACGAGAGACTTGTGGACGATAAATCCGGCACCTCCTTGGGACAGATGGTCACTCGTCCGGCGATAGAACAAGTTGCCGAATTCGAGGATTACTGTGTCCTTCCCCTCTCTTTGGACTTAAGCTAATCTTATAATATCCCAACGCAACCTGTCTATCTCTTCTTCCAGCTCCAGGGTCTTTTCGTCAGTCGTCTTAGGTGGCAACAGAACCTCTACCGGAAATCCTTATCATCCTTTGCCCCGCCGTTACCATGGTCGCCACCGTAGCCGGGAATAGCGGGGCAGCCGGGTAGTGAGGGCCGTTTATTTGTGTTGTTGCTCATGGTGGGTATGGTGCTATAGTTGCCACGCTTGGCAAGCAGGTTGGCAACCGCAGTATTTTCAATAGTGATTTGCTGTTATGAGAAAGATTCTGCTGCCCATCTTCTGTAGCAGTTTCCCTCTGTCGCCTCTTACGACACCCAAAGGAAGATACAGAGTAGTGAGTATTCTTGCCCGCCACTACACGGGCCACTACATTGTAAATTTATGAATGATAATTATCGAGATAAATGTCATTTCAACATGTTTATTTAGCGCATTTATTTCCATTACATTCTGTCTATATCCTTACTTGTTCCCTCTATTGACACTTTAACTAAAGTGTAACAAAAGGCAAAGTACTCGTCAAACACTCGGCTGGTCTTCACCCCTTTGTTCTTGACATACCACGCATTCGAACAGTAACAGTACAGCAAAAGTGTGGAATAATTTGCCAGCGTATGTATTACCATCCGACTATAATATGGGCAAGGCAAGAGTGAATAGACTTTTGTTAAGCTAAATCAGAGCGCATTATCATCTTCGGTTGGTTTAACAGTGGTAGAGCTACGCGGCAGCTTTTGCTGTCGCACGGATGGGCCGGCTCGAACCGGGGTAGTACCACGACCTCACAGAAAACCAGCGTGAAGTAGAGGTTTACCTCTGCGCTTCGCTTGGTGAGTGCAGATGGCCGGAGGCCCTTTTTACTGAAAATGAGGCATTCCATCTTAGTCCTCACGGGTGACAACGCATCTACATTTTGATTTGTAATAGATAGATGTAGATGTCTATGGGCCGCAGCAACCACTTACCATCAGGTGGACTGTGTGCTCGTTTGTCACCCTTATCCTATAAAAAAAAGCTATGGTTATTTATTTATTTATTCAGCCAAACTTATCACTAACATTACAGGCTCTAATGGCCTAATGCGCTAGTGTAACCTAATCCACTCACAGAACATACGAATATATCTACTTCTTCATCTTATAATAGTTATAATAAACATTGCTTTAATTGTATAACCTAAATTCCAGATTGCAACGGAATAGCAACGGGAAGTGACATTCAAGCTACAAAACCTATATCCAGCGCGCATCACACTGCGATTCGCCTCCGTCATATTCATATAAAGATATAATTCCTTCTGCTTCTCTAGTATATGGAGATAAGAAACAGAGGACAACATTCTGTTGGAAAGTCCAAAGTCACCAAAAATACACATTATCAGCGCGCCGAGCGAGCTTGGATAACTCGAGTACTACATAGTTTCAGTTTATACGCAAACCCACACTTTTCGTAATATTGCGGAATATAGCCCGTTGCGACCTACTATACTATACTATACGTACTATAATCAAAAGAGTTTAAATTCTCTATTATTGTTATTTTCAAACTACTTATAACGTCCAACTCCAAATAGCTTTTAAAAAGCAAGACGTTTTGGTAATATATTTAGAAAGTTCTCGCTGTTTCACTTACTTTCAAGTGACGATATAATAGCGTAGTACCAGTTACTCGACTCCATCGAGTCAGTAATTCATTCTTGGGGCGATGTATACGCTTTTACAACAAAATTCCAGAAAATATACAAAGTTTGACCTGCTCAAAGTTCAAAAACTTTATTAAACTAAGTTTGTATAAAAAGGGTTATTATAATATTAAGGAATTTATGGATGATAATAACCCCTGGAAATGAGGTGATCGCTACCAAGCTATTTCTAATTTGTTGTGTTGTTAATTTGTAGCATCATGATTGTAAACTGTTATTTAAAAAAAGTCCCGCTGGGTTTCTTGCTGGTTCTTCCCAGGACAGAGGTATTTTCCGAACCAGTGGTAATCAAACAAAAGAGTGACTTTCAATTAGTATTATTTATAATCTATATTGAATAAAAAAGTTTGTGTTATGTTTCTGTAAAGAAAAAACTGTATTTCTTTTAATATTACTCGACTTTAAGAAAGGAGGAGGTTCACAATTGTGCTGTATTTTAAATTTTTATGTATGTATGTTACGCAATACCGTTACCACTTGTGAACCGATTTTAATGATCCTTTTTTTTAAATAGGCCACACCTCGAGCTCGGTTCTATTTAAACATGAAAAAGACTCCATTACTAAAGTTAAAAATAAAGGATGAAATTTTTAGTGTAACTGTTTGATGACATTCTAGCATATGTAAGATGTTACCTCGAGATTATGACTTTGCTTAGTCCAATCAAGAGGGTCAAAAATTCAAACTTTACAAAAGAAAAACTGTTGTTTAAAGAACTAATAAATTAAAAGTAAAAAAAAAACTTTTTTAAAACAAGCTTTTATTTAAATGCGCTAAAAAGAATAAAATAAACTTTTCCTTTAAAACTTTTACTATCAACTTATAAAGTCATTACACAATTTACATGATATAAAAGCTTGTCATATGAAAAGTTTAAAAATTAAAATCAATCAGATCCTGTTTATCTACGCAGGTAAATCTCGCGACAAGCTTTTATATCATATAAATTGTGTAATGACGTCTAAGTTGATAGTAAAAGTTTTAAGAGAAAACTTTATTTTATTCTTTTTAGCGCATTTAAATAAAAGCTTATTTTAAAAAAAGTGTTTTTTACTTTTAATTTATTGTTTACTTTTTAGTTATCGCTGGACAGGTTTCTCAGTCTGATCATCTCATTCAACGCATCATTGTTGCAAGGTCGTTTGTCGGCGCACTTAGCAACACATTCAGCGATTCATTTTTATATTATAGATTGTACGTTGCACCTATCCGTCATTGACGGATAGGTGCAACGTACAATGCAACGTGCAATGTAATATACCTATATCAATATATATACCTATATATTGATATAGGTATATTACATTGTCCCTTTTACGTTCGGTTTGTCAGGTAGAAATCGCTTATAGCAGTATGACCACCGTTTGTAGTTCTTAAGTTATCCGTAATTATAACCACTTTGTATAAATGCAATAAAGAGTTGTCTATCTATCTATCTACATTGCAAGTTAAATAAACGCTAGTAAAAAGAATGAAATTCCACATAATTTAATAGTTTCTGAAGTCGGGGGCGTTCATTCTCTGGTACACTATGTATCACGCCGTACAGTACGCCTCAACGGGAAGATGGCATCACTCTTCAATAAAAGCTAGTGAATATAGTTGTGCATTTTTGACAGTTACGCACCAAAATTTCATCTATTTTGTACGCGTAGCTGTTATTTGACAATCGTTTGAGTGACTCGATGTGAGTGTATTTATGAAAATTGAAAAAATTGAGTATCGAGCTGTCATAATTGTTTTTTAAAGGCAATACACATATGCAAATCAAAGATGAGTTGGACTGTGTATGGGGACTCTGCATTATCATTTACCACAGTGAAATTTTGGGCAGCTGAATTTAAACGTGCCCGTGAGTGCTTGGGAGACGATGAACGTGCGGGACGTCCAAAAACTGCAACTACTGACGATAACATCGCTAAAGTTCACCAAATAGTGCTAGACGACCGCAGAATTAAAGTGAGAGAGATTTGCTCTCGTTAGACCAAAAACGTATTCGAATGAACATTTCCAACGCTGTGTTGGCGCAGTATAGGCGCAATAAATACGAGTTTTGACGCTGGTTAATTACTGTAGATGAAACTTGGATACAACATTATACGCCCGAAACAAAAATACAGTCAAAACAGTGAACTGCTAAGGGGGCACCGGCTCCAAAAAATAGCAAAAAAATTTTTTTTCGGCTGTGAAAGTGATGCCGGCTGTTTTTTGGAATAGTCATGGAGTTTTGTTATTCGATTATCTTCAAAAAGGAAAAACAATTACAGGAGCATTCTATGCATCATTACTTGACAAACTGAAGGCAGGAATTGCGGAAAAACGGCCTCATTTGTAGAAAATGAAAATCTTGTTTTACCATAACAACGCGACGTCTTACACCTTAGCGGTTGCCATGGCGAAAATCCACGAATTACACTGCTTGACCATCCACCTTATTCACCAGATATAGAACTAAGCGACTTCTTTTCGTTCATCTAAAATTGCGCTCGAAGGACAGAGACTTTTGTCAAACGATGAGGCAATCACCAGAAACGGTTATAGGCATAGTACAATTAACTTACAGTAAGTGGCGCGCGTATCGTACCGACAAATTTATTTGAAAGTCATATGTCATTCAATTTCAATAAATGTATTAACCTTCCTAATTAAACAACATAATTCTCTTCCAAATTTTAAACGATATTTCCACAGTTATTTCTTATACGGCGGCAACGAGCCAGGTACCAGCCAGTATTATATAAAATATATATTTTAATGCCACAATTTGTAAAACAACGCCTGTTAATTTTATTATGTACTGAGTGAATTATTTATAAACGGCGAAAACGTCTTCTAAATGTCTTAAATTTTTTATTCACATTCATTTTAATTAATTACAGCCTATGAAAGTTCACTGCTAAAAAAAGAACTCCCGCTAGATTATTTCATAAGGGGGTATCATATTTATCATAGCAGACAGGCTTGGCAAGCAAGTACAGTTTTTTTTTCTAGTTTTATTAGGAAGACGCTATTGCCCATATCCCGGTTTGTTCCCCTTTGTTTGACTCCCACGGGACAATATGGTATATTGAACATTCTTACACTGTCGCTACACTTAAATACTGCTTAATTGTAACAATAACAACAACAATAACATTTGTATTGCGTAAATTAACGCTGCAACTATATTGTGTTTTTAGCATGAATGGGTTGGGCGGCCGGGGTATACCAGCGTTAAATTATTGTTGCTGTGTTTCGTATGGTGAGTATAAAGAACCAGAGAGCCTTTTTACTGGAAACGCATTTTGATTCTTAATTGAACATAAATGAAGACATCAAGCATTCACTTACCATCAGGATGGTTGTGTGTTCGTATATCACCCTTATTCTACAAAAAATACATTTATTTTGTTCCCCTTTCCCTTTTCTACAATTTTCTTTTACTGTCCCCTATAAACGCAAATTGGCTATCATTGTCATTATCATTACAGCCCTTCATATGTCCACTGTGCTAAACTTAGCCACAAGCTTCCTGCAAGGAATGCCACAAAACACTATCTTGTATCACCTGCTGTTCTTATACGTGGTAGAGTCATGCTGCAGCTATATTAGTCGACGTAGTTGTAGCACGAATAGGTCCGCTTGACCGGGGAAGGACCACGCTCTCACAGAATACCAGCGTAAAATGGCAGCTTGACACTGCTGTGTTTGTATGGTGAGTGTAGAGAATGGTGACCCATTTTACTGGAAAAGTGGCATTCCATCTTAGTCCTCACGGGTGACAATGCATCTGCATTTTTTTAATTCTAGTAATGCTATTAAACATTACTAATATTCCCTTTAACCACTTCTGGTAAGCTTAAAATGCTTGTGTTAGAAGTGGTTCACGACAGTAGTCGAATGGCGGGTTCGAACCCACGACCTTTCCAGTTCGCGGTACGTGCCCTGCCATTAGGCTACTGACGCTTCAGATTTATTTTTGATTCTTTATTGAGGATAAATGTATATGTCTATGGGCCACAGCAACCACTTATCATCAGGTGGACTGTGTGCTCGTTTGTCGCCCTAATTCTATAAAAAAAAACCTGCATCCATCGACTTTCTGCATGTCTTATCAGGCCGTCACGCCCTACACTTCGTCCGCCTGTACGAGGCTGCCACTCGAAAACCTTTTTTCCCCATCGGTTGTCGGTTCTTCGAGCTATATAGCCGGCCCATTGCCACTTCAGCTTACTAGTGCTTTGGGCTATGTCGGTAACTCTGGTTCTAATGCGGATACGCTTACTTGTTTAAAAATACTGTTTATGATTATGAATGTACTTAATTTCATAGCTTATAAAATTACTTTGTTACGTGGTAGAGTCATGCTGCAGCTATATTATGGTTGTAGCATGAATGGGTCGGCTCGACCGGGAAACGACCACGCTCTCACAGAAAACCAGCGTAAAATAGCAGCTTAACGCTGCTGTGTTTCGTATGGTGAGTGTAGAGAACCGGAGACCCATTTTACTGCAAAGAGGCATTCCATCTTAGTCCTCACGGGTGACAACGCATCTGCATCTTGAGTCTTTATTGAGAATAGATGTAGATGTCTATGGGTCACAGTAACCACTTACCATCAGGTGGACTGTGTGCTCGTTTGTCACCCGATCCTATAAAAAAAAATACTTAATTATGTTTTTTTTTAAAAAGTTGACATACCTAAATAAGAGGCGTTAATCTAATAATAGTAAAGTAATTAAGATGAACTGACGTAGTTACGACATCTTTGATTCATTATACTCAAAATTGATTGAGTACAATTTTCTTAAAATTTTTTACCCTAAGGTTTTTTTTTCAAATTTAAGCCATCATTCATACCAAATTTCGTTAACTTATTACCCAATTAGTAATTTTCTGGCTGATGTCTAGTTGCTACTTAAGTCATGATAAATAATTATATTCTTACTATAAGTTACATATATATAAGAGCCATGGTAGCTCAGATGGTTGCTGTAAGATTCACAGTACTCGAGCAACCCGGGTTCAATCCCCGCCAGCACCAATGAAATTGTTACTTGCAATTTTAAGTGCTGATTTACCACGTGCTCGGCGGTAAAGAAAAATTGCATATCTGAGAAATA
The DNA here is from genome assembly GCA_963668995.1 of Parnassius mnemosyne. Lineage (NCBI taxonomy): Eukaryota > Metazoa > Arthropoda > Insecta > Lepidoptera > Papilionidae > Parnassius > Parnassius mnemosyne. Next base: position 28,815,868 of record CAVLGL010000086.1, read on the forward strand.
AGAAAAAATATTTCGAAGACATACGAAGTTCGCCAACACGCATTGGGGCAGCGGGGCGGATATTTCCTTGCCCTAAAACCCTCTCAGAAATGAGAGGAGGCCTGTGCCCAGCAGTGGGACAGAAATAGGCTGCATTTTTTTAATAAGTTATATAGTATTTTATTCTATTATTCGGCTTCGCACGAGTGATTTTCTAATCTCGAAAACAGCGCCATATACCGGCTCTAATGTGAATCTAAACCATCCAGAGATCCACTCAAACATACACAAAAAAATATCATCAAAATCGTGAGACTAACGGACAGCAATTGATTATTATAAATAGAGATGTAGTATTTGCGTGGTAACTATATTATTGTTGTAGCACGAATGTGTCGGCTAACGAATGTGCCGGTGAAGGACCACGTCCTCACAGAGTCATTACCGTCATTCGACATAAGAGACCTTTACTAGAAAGGTTGTCGTTTCTTCGAGCTATATGGCCGGCCCATTGCCACCTCAGTTTAGTAATCCATTGGGCTATGTCAGTTACTCTAGTTCTCTCATAACCTCATTTCTAAGTTTATCTCGCAGAGAAACCCCGAGCACAGAGAAACACCTAACGAGAAGATGTGTCGTAAACTCCCGAACGCTGCCAGACGATTTGAATCCCTCAATTCAAATCGATTTTCTCGGTCGAAGTTGGACTTTCCTAGTCGGACTATTTGTCGTCTCAACTAGTACCGGCATAGGTGGGAAAAGGACATTACACATGACCTTTGTGTTGTCTGTTTTCATCCTAAAACATCCGTTGGGAGACACTATTAAGGTCACTGAACATAGTGCTTAGGTCCTCCAACGATTCCGCCGTAAGGACTATATCGTCGGCAAATCGAAGGAAGATAAAAACTGTGACTGCCATCCAGCTTGCTTAGCGTGGCAACTATGGTGAAATAGCAGCTAAATTTCGTGTGAGAGTATAGAACCGGAAACCGTTTGTACTGAAAATGAGGCATTCCATCTTAGTTCTCAGATGACAACTAAGATGGAATCTTTTTGCATTAAAATTCTTAATCTCTCATCTGCATTTAAATTCTTAATCTGGGATAAATATAGGTGTCTATAGGTCACAGAGTATACATTCAATATCAAATTGACTGTGAGCTCGTTTGTTCTATAAAAAAGATAGTAAATATTATTTTATATTATAAGAGTGCCAAACGATCCAACAGTCTACCTAATGGATAAATGGCTACTGCGTCCCATGAACACTTTCAATTAAATTCAAACTGGTAATTAAACAAAAGAGTGACTTTCAATAAGTATAATTTATAATCTATATTGAATAAATAAGTTTATGTTTCTATTTTTGATTCGGTTTGAGTCTGAAACAACCCTTCATCACAGATGCGTTGACCACCTTAGAGTACTAAGATGAAATGCATCAAGCCTTTTATTTTATTTATCGTTATAATTGACCATTGTATACGTCTATTTTAAATTAAAATTTTAATTATTATAATTAAATTTTAGACGGCGTTTTATTTAATTAATTTTATTTAAATTTTTATTTAAATTAATTTGTGACGGCGTAAGAGAATTCATCGCCCCATTTCATCCTGTAGATGTCGTAATAAGCGACTATGGAAACTACGATAAAATCTTATGGCATCAGATAGATGCCGGTATAATTATATATGTTATGCCAAGCGTACCTGCCACAGGTTCTAAACGTCCGGTACTGCCAAGCATAACGATTAAAGCAAAACTTACCAAAAAACAGGAGCTACAGCTCTATATACGGCTGTAATCTTGGACGAGTTGCTTATGACTTGATGATGATGACGATAACATTACATTTTATCAAACTCTATGAAAATTAGTTTTATTCCAAATATAATTATTTGCATTTGTCGCCATCGTATAGTTAAAAATAACAAAAAAAACTTTAGCTTAAACCACTTCTGGTAAGCTTTTTAAGCTTGTGTTAGAAGTGGTTCAATGGCGGATTCGAGCCCACGACCTCGCAGTCTGCGCCCTACTATTAGGCTACTGATTATATTATTGATTAACAAATACAAATAAATGAATAACTAGCGTCTGTAATCGGTTTTCCTTAGCTCGCCGTTCTGTCATTCTTTTTTTCTCTTCTTGCTGCATATTAATGATCTGCTTATGTCCGGTATCTATGTGTATGCAGACGATAGCACAGTTGTGCAGAGATACAAACCAAGTCCTCGGGCCAGTCGGGCTTAAATCCAGTCCGAAAAGAGAAACTATGGTAGAGCGTGTGAATTTCACACTACAGGCAGTCCAGAATGGGGTGATGTCAATCTTGTAAAATTTAACACCTCAATAAGTTGCCAGTATCTGTGTTTCCATCCTAGTATAATGTGGGTGTCTTCAATGCAAGAGTGAACAGGGCTTTTCTTAAGTCAGTGCGCTTCAGTATCTTAGGCTACATCACCACTCTTACCATCAAGTGTGATTGTAGTTAAGCGCTGGTTTATAATAATATAAAAAAGCGTCATTTAAAATTAAATAATATTTCTTTCATGGCAAGATAAGAAAAAGTGCGAAGGGGATTGATGGTATTCCATCTCGCTTCTTTATAGGCGCCAAGGCCGTCTACACTACGTCAGAAGGGGTCGCGACGGAAAAATCTTACACTTTTTCTCGCCTAGTCCCCATCCGCCAAATTCGTACCGTCCGATAAGGAACTTTGTTCCAAAAACATCTTGCTTGCACATGGTTTGTATACGCATCTTACTTTAGATAGATGCGTGTGCAAATCATGTGGAACAACCTAGCATTGCTTACACTGCTGTATCACTGTCTGAGTGAGTATGAGCGCCAGTAAAATTCTAGCCTTCTTTGTTTGAAGTACTGGCTACAGAAGTCACTGGACTGCAGTAGTAAGTGGCTTACCGTTGACTGTATTACGTTTGTCAGTTCAGTTTTATATAAAAATAAAAATACAATGCCGAAAATATACTTGAAGATAATAAAATATACTGACACTCCCTCGTTCTTAGAAGGTATGCTTCATGAATTTTAATGCTTGTTTCGTATTCAGGCAAAATTGTAACTTTTAAATTGTTCGCAACAACAATTTATTTTGTGTGTAAGCAATTGGTTATTTAGAAACATTTTTATATATAGATATAGATGTTCATCACAGCATCAACTCTTAAATACCACAGGTATGTGCGAGCCTAAATTTAGTGGATTGCAAAGTCACCAATCAATAACCTTTGAAATTTAATTGAAATTTGCACTATAATAATTAGTCGGGTCATAAGTTCTGTCAAAACCTTATTATTTAAAATATTTGAATACTGGCTAGATGAACTTCACGAATTTTAAAAATATAACGTTTGCGCTTGCTGAAAATAAAAAAGACATTAATTTTCATTCATTTTAAAATATGGAGTGGTCGAAGAAAGAATATAGCGTAGCGGCTATCGCGTTACACCGCTGTGGTTACGCGCCTAAAGAGATTTTCAATATTCTACAAAAATTGAAAATAACCCTATGATTTGTTTATCGCACTATCAAACGATTCCCTGAAGATTCAAGCTTCGAAGATCGTAAGAGGACCGGCCGACCTGGTACAGTTAGGACACCCACGATCATCAAAGCAGTGAAAGCGCGAATCCAACAAAATCCTGTTCGTAAACAAAAAATCTCAGCTCTTCAGATGGACCTAAGCAGAACCACCATCAAAAGAGTGATCAATGAAGACTTTGAGCTTATCCTAAGAAGACCGGACATTTTTTGAACAAGCATTTGAAAAAAATTAGGCTGGATAGATCCCGCACTTTGTTACGGAGGTACGCAGGAAAAATATGCCGCGATATTTTGTTTTCGGATGAAAAAGTTTTTAACATCTAAGAAAGTTATAATAAACAAAATGATAAGGTGTATGCCCACAGCAGTGAAAAAATCCAGCACGCGTATTCCGAGGGTTCAACGAGGACATTATCCTTCGTCACTTATGGTTTGGCAGGTTGGCATATTCAGGTTTAACTGAGGAGTTTTTCTGTGAGAAAGGTGCAAAAACCAGTACCGAGGTGTACCAAAATACCGTCCTAACAAACATAGTGGAACTTCTTTCTCAAAAAATGTTCAAAAACAGACTACAGGACTCTGCACTAGCTAATAGGGCACGAAGCACGCAAAACTGGTTAACCACCCGTGAAATTGACTTTATCGGACATCAAAACTGGCCCTCTTCTAGTCCAGATTTAAATCTACTGGATTACAAGATACGGCATCATTTGGTGAAGAAAGTCTGCGCTAAATTTATTCAGAATTTGGAATCTCTCCGAGCATCTTTGGCTAAAGCAGCGGCAGAAATAGATATGAATGTGGTGCGTGCTGCGATTGATGATTGTCCGCGTCGATTAAGGGCATGTATTCAAAATAGGGGAGGGCATTTTGAATAAATGTAAATAAAATTGTATTCTTAATTAAATTACCTTTCATTTCATATATAATTTCTGAATAATTACAAAAAAGCGTATCATAAATTTTATAAAAAGTTTTTGACAGAACTTATGACCTAACTAAGTAGTATCATCTAGACCGAATTTTAGTCAAGGTGGCCACTCTGAATGAAAACTAGTTATCTGATCCCACGATCGAATACTCCTAACCTGCAGTTAGAAGTGTTGCATGAAGTGCATGAAATGAAGCATATTATGTGCAAGGACACGTACACTTTCTATTCCGACCGTAGAGAATTCAGATATTTCCGAGGCACGGTGGTGAACTCCAACTCCACATTCTGACTCCGGACTGCTAATAAGAATTTCTTCACAGAAAAGCTCCACAACTAATTTTGGCCCAACCTGGAATTCGAATCCGGGTTCACATCATGATCAGCAATTGCACTTACGACCATTAAACCGACAAGGCAGTTAATTGGCAGGAATTTAATTAATAGAATCAGGCGTTACTTTGCGGAAATCCATTATATAAAAGCTTTTACAAAAATTTACTTCGCAAATATCCGCGTTATAAAATAAAATGATGTGTCTTACCTAGTATGAAGAAGCACCTCCCACCCTCCCTCAATTGCGTGCACTATCCCCGTCACCACTAATCCCAGCACCGCTACTCCCAACACCACTACACTAGGCAAGACACACCACTGACGATAATACGACACGTGTTTCGTGTAGGGGCGAAGATAAGCCGCATAGCGTGTCATGAGCCCACTGCTCACCTCAAGGGAATGGGGTCCCACCCTGCGCGGCTTTCGGCCGCAACCTTGAGAACCTCCTCAGGTTCTCCCTCCAGCTACGCATGAAGCCAGTTGCCACATATGCTCCTCCAACCAATATAATGGCAGTTATAGCCAAAAGGCAGTTATAAGATTTTAGTAATAATTCGCCATCAGAAAGGGGTTCATGTCACTGACGTTTAGTACATGCATTTTTCGATCATGTTTGTCTCACCCAGCAACAAGTTACCTTCAGTCATTCAAAGGTGGGAAATTTACAGAGATATATGTTGTTATATAAAACATCATGGAGGTCAGACAATCTGCAGCTCCGTAATGAAGGGACTCGACTTGGGCAAAGCTACTTAAGTTGTGAGTCAAACCAGGACGCAAAGAGTGCCATTGAGAATAGCGACCCGCCAAACAACTATCGCAGAGATGCAATGCTGCAAAACGCAACAAGCATCAATGCGACTATCGATAGTCTTACACCATCCCAAGGTTCTCCATACAATCCCAGCAGACATCACCACCCGCGTACTTCTAACGACCAGAACCCCAAGATACGTCGAATGAATCAGGCGCAGCACACCCGCAGATCCATCACAATACCGCAAGTACCATTAAGCATCAATGCAACTATCATATAGATGGTTAACCCCTCACAACACACGCACATGATTCCTATCGACTTTGATAACAAAATTGATAATTTTGTTCACTAAAAATCCACGTATAATAGCACTATTACACTAAGACATGGAGTTGAGTATGCTTGCTGCTCTTAAAAGTACTACCAAACACACTCATCACCCTTATCCGAAAGATAGAGGACATATCATAACGCTATGCGCTAAGAGGCCGCCCACAAATGGTAGGGGTGTGCGATGTCCACGGGCAAATCGTATTGCTACAACAAACCTATATTTAAAAATTATATGCTATGCTATAATTAAAAATTAAAAATTTTGTACAGCCGACTTCAATATAAATTATTAAGAATAACTCAAAAACTATTGGTCTGACCATGATCAAATTCATAAGGGACAACATGTGAAATACCAGCTTTCAAATAAAAAAAGAACCATCGAAATCAGTTCACCCAGCAAAAAGTTATGAGGTAAAAAGCAACACATAAAAATAACATACTCGTACAGTGGAATTGAGTACCGCCTCTTTTTTAAAGTCGGCAGATAAAAGGAAGTTATTGTCCCAATTTCACGCTACTGTGTGTACAGGAGTTTGAGTTGTTCAACATTTTAAAAAAAAGTTGATATTTTATTATTTTGGGGCATTAATTATTTTTATTTCCTTATAAAATTGAACATCCTCTGATCCAAAGTAATCTCATGTTTCTGATAGGGTTTTCATTCATTGCTCTCTTTTTGTACGTTTGATAATACAAACTCTTCATCACATTTTTACGGCTAATAAGTTTATAAAAATATATTCTTACTAAAGTTAGCATTGCTATAATAGCTATTTCGCCTAGAGTTATATAAATATGGGTTTACAATATCATGAAAACACGTCTTAACATTAGGATAGCATGCCGCATCTATTCTTCTTTGCCTCAGCCGTAGTTGTAAAGATGAGGAAATATGTGTACATTATCTGGTTTCTATGATGTTAGTGTTGTTAGCTTTTTGGCTCTTAGGCTCTTACTTCCGGTTTATAAAACATAGCTTCATCTACCAGTAAGTCTCATTCTTTTGTATGAATGACATGACACGACCGTGACACGATCGTCCCACGACCGTCAAGCCAAAACCGAATAGTTAATGTCACATGCAAACATCTAACACTAATGTATTGGATGTTTGGATGTGGCAGTAAGTATAATGAAGTATTGGATGTTTGGATGTATCTTAAATTGTGTGTAATAAAACCATACCGTGCTATAAAATGCCCATATCGCCATCTAGGTAAAAGTTAAGAAATCAGTGTATTATTGATTTCTTATATTTACGCGAACACTACACATTTAAATAAAACTAGTTTTACGGATTTTATCGCGTATATTTTTTTTTTATAGAAGAGGGGGCAAACGAGCATGCGGCTCACCTGATGGTAAGTGACTACCGCCGCCCATGAACAACCGCAACACCAGGGGAATTGCAGATGCGTTGCCGGCCTTTGAGAAAGGTGGAAGCTCTTTTCTTGAAGGTTCCTAAGTCGTATCGGTCCGGAAAATTCGCTGGTGGTAATTGATTCCACAAGGAAGTTGTGCGAGGGAGAAAACTTCTTCTAAATCGCATAGTGGTGGACCGCCAATCATCCAGATGGTATGGATGGAAACGCGAGTTTTGTCGCGATGTGCGATGGTGAAACTGAGCGGCTGGAATTAGTCCGAACAATTCCTCAGAGCACTCCCTTTGATAGATGCGATAAAATACGCAAAGAGATGCAACATCTCTACGCAGTGCCAGTGTATCGAGCCGATCAGAAAGAACTCGGTCGTCGATGATTCGAACCGCTCTGCGCTGGATGCGGTCAAGTGGAAGGAGCTGAGAGGAGGCCCAGAGATGAGAACACTATTCCATGTGGGGCCGAACTTGCGCTTTGTAAAGTTGCAAGCGATGTGCCGGCATGAAATACTGTCTCGCTCTGCTGAGCACGCCAAGCTTTTTAGAGGCCAATTCGGCCTTCCCTTCCAAGTGACCACGAAACTGCACACTATTCGATATGTCGACGCCAAGGATTCCGATACTAGCTGAGGCAGCAAGGGGAGTGCCTTGAAACTGAGGAGATACGACAAAGGGGTTCTTTTTAGCGGTAAACGCGTAAACTTGTGTCTTCTGGGGATTGAACTGGACTAGATTTAGTTGGCCCCAATCCGAGACTTTGTTCAGCAAAGACTCGACATCAGACACAAGTTTGTTCCGGTACTCAGCGACATTTTCCCGAGAAATATTGGCACGGCCGGTATATAAGTCTATCGTCCGCATAGCAATGAATGCTACCAGTTAGCAACATATCATTGATATGCAGGAGAAACAGCGTTGATGATAGCACGCAGCCTTGTGGAACACCAGCGTTAATCGGCTTGATCAGAGCATGCACCGTCTACTACGACCTTGATGCTCCGATCAGCAAGGAAACTGGTGATCCATTTGCACAATTTCTCGGGAAGCCCATAGGAAGGAAGCTTCGAAAGAAGCGCTTTGTGCCAGACCCGATCGAAGGCCTTCGCTATGTCTAACTAACGGCCAATGCCTCCCCCTTGGACTCTACTGCCTCCGCCCATCTATGAGTCAGATAGACTAGAAGATCACCAGCTGATCGACCTCTACGAAAACCAAGAAATGGCTGACAGAAGTTCCCTTGGACAGCCTTGGCGAGAGACCAGAATGCACGGGTTCCCGAAGAAAGGCGAACTAGCTTCTCGCCAATTCTGCCTATGTGCTCAGACTTTGCCTTGGCAATGACGCTTTTGAAGGACCTGGAGGCGGAATTATACTTCTTTTTAAGTGCGCTGGTGTTTACATCCCGAGACGTTGATGCGTCAGCCCAAGCTCGGTAGCACTCCTGCTTATAGCGTGATTCTATTTTACAGGAGCGAACAAACCATGGCTGGGATCTGCCTCCGATGGGCACCACAGAGAATGGAATAAAAAGTTCCATACCCTGAAGTACCTCATCAGCAACAGAATCGGCAACAACGCTGGGATCTTCCGGCGAGAAGCAAACCTGCCCCCAAGGGTAGGATGGAAAAAATGACCGCATCCCGTCCCAATCAGCTGACCTATAGCGTCAAACACGGCGGCAAGCTGCAGATCGCAACTGCGATTGGAGCATGAGTGGCACCGTACTCCGGATCAGACAATGGTCCGAAGAGCCCAGAGGGGCATCGACGGAGACCTGATATCCGTCCGGATGAGAGGTCAGCAGGAGGTCCAACAGGGAAGGTACATGGTCTTCCACATCTGGGATCTGCGTAGGCGAAGTAACCAGTTGTGTTAGACCATATGCCAAAGCAAAGTCATAGACAGATCTATCCGCATGATCAGTTAAACGAGAACCAAGCCATTCAGCGTGGTGGGCGTTAAAATCACCGAGTATCACGATCTCTGCGGATGGGACCTGTTGTAGCACGGAGTCTGCAGCCATTTGAACGTGGTCGATGAGTCGGTCTGTGTCGAAATTACCGCTATGGGACCTATAGAGGCACCCTTAGACGCGGGGATAGTCGTCGCTGTCTACGCGTAGCCATAGGATGGACAGATCCGTACCTTCAAGACTGCCGAGACGCCGAAAACAGATGTCCTCTCTGACGTATACGCAAACTCCAGCCCGGGGCACAAAGGAAAATTATTTTATATTCCCGTCGTTTACTTAAAGACGCCTTTAGAGCGTTGAATAACCTAGGCAATAAACCAGAGCTCACGATTCTCCGCGCAGAAAAGGGAAATGTCGCGGTAGTAATTATCCATGACGTCAGATTATGATTCTAAAATACAATAACTTTTGTCGGATGCAAGCACTTATAAAAAAGTTAAAAACGACCCAACACTTAAATCAACTAGTGACTTCATAAAGAAACACTCCGAAAAATTAAATCTGGACGTAAAATCGATAATGCCAAATATAGATAAAATCGAAAAGATAATCGTGTGCCAAACAATCGAAGTTGTATGGGTTACCAAAAATAAACAAGCCCAATGCTCCACTACGTTCCATAGTGAGCCAAATTGATTCACCAACTTATAGATTGGCTCAACACTTTGTAAAAATACTCTCACCGCTCAGGGGACATACAAGAGCACAAATAAAGTATACCTACCATTTTGTCAGCGAGATTAAAGACCTACAGCTGGCAGAAAATGAAACTATGGTCAGTTTTGATGTGCAGTTGCTGTTCCATGCTTACCTGTTGAAGACTGCATCTCGATTGTAACTAGAAGGCTGGAGGAAAACAACATTACCGTAGAATATGCAGTATTATTCAGACACTATATGGTATGGTATTACAAGACCCATACAAATAGATATTTAAACGGTGATTTTCATCACCATCCTTCACAGTTAGCTACCGTAGGTAAATCTTTGTTTCAGAGAACACGAGGGATCTGTGACAGTAAACACCTGGCCGCCGAGCTCCAACACATCAAGCAAGTTTTGCACGACAATAAGCTTCGGGTTCCGCGCCTACGTTACAGTGAACGAGTAAAGCCGGCCACAGACGAGCGAGTGCCTGCTGTACTGCCATATGTCAGAGGTATCACTGACAAGATTGGCTACATCTTGAAGCGTGCTTCCATTAAAACATACATCAAGCCTAAGAAGATTAGTCACTGTTTACCATCAGTTAAGTGTAATGTCCCACTGCAAGATGCAGGAGTGTACAAGCTTGATTGTGAATGTGGTCTCTCTTACATAGGACAAAATAAAAGATCAATAAAAACCCGCGTTAAAGAACACATAGGTGATGTGAAGAATCGACGCTCCGGGAAGTCTGCAGTCTGTGAACACGTACAGGATCGCCCCCGTCATTACGTTAGATTTGATAGACCACAAATCCTTGCTATAGAACACCGATTCCTTCCAAGGATGATTCGTGAGGCTATTGAAATTAAAAAATATCCTAGTTTCAATAGAGAAGATGGTTGGGTGCTATCATCTGCTTGGGATCCTATAATTAATAAAATTAAATCCTAACCCAAGCATACAACTGCAAGACTTCAAGATACTGTAAGTTCATACTACGTAGATCGGAACAAAAATTAATATTTTTTAATCTGGAGGTAGCCGTGGTTAACTATAACATTGGGACGTCAAACACCTCAGTCCCCCCTGTGATCATGGGTGCTGTAAGTATTCGAAACGTCAGGAATATAAAATAAGTTAATATATGCGATAAAATCCGTAAAAGTAGTTTCATTTAAACAGTGTATATTATTACACTAACATAAAAACTAAGAATAAAAGCAATACAGTGTTTCGCCGATATATAGTTTTTGGTCAGGCCGATATTGGATATACGATATTGAAGCAATATATACGATTAGATTCAATAACTATATACGTTTTGTATCGCCCTCTCCTATGACATAAGAGCTACTCAAAATCGGATTATATAGTTTGTCAATCTCACGACAATGAAACTTTAAACTTTTTATAGCTGGAAAAGGGAAGATTGTGTCTATTGCCCAGCTCATATGACACATTGATAGCGTGATGAATAATAATTATTTCAACGGTCCGCTCACTGCGTAAACGTAACTAAAGACAGTTAAAGTCCCATCCAAATCCATCCTCTAGTTTTTGTGTGATGCGTGCAACAGTGTGAGCAAACCCAAATTTTAATAATTCAAAGTAAATAAATGAATTCGTTAACACGGAGTAAGACAGTGCGATGAATTCTTCCCAGTTCCAAAAAATCCCTCTCTGAAATAAGAAAACGCCTGTGCATAGCAGTGGGACGTATGAAGGCTGTTATGTTAATTTTTAGACCAATTTACTTTTAACTCTTGATAATAGATAGGCGCTTTAAAAAATACAACTGGAATCTTTAATACGATTGACATCCTAGTTCTACATCACAACGTTTTTATCTTATTGGTTTAATCAGTAGCAATTATAAAGACACATCTATCTACACGAAATTAAAAAAAAACCCGCTTTGCATTGTGTTTGTACAACACCATTATCGATGACACTGGTTAACTATTGTACTTTTTACTTTTTTGTACTTTTCTTTTATTGTACGTATGTATTACTGTACTATTATTTGTTCTGTGGTATTACGTTAATCTTTGTGAGAAAACATACTTTTTTTTGTTTACTGTGTTTAAGGATATGATTATAAAACATAATTTGCATAATTTAATTATGATTTATGTTATTAGATTAAAATGCGCTTGATGAAAACGCCACCATTGAAAAACTTCGTAGATCGTACTCGTACTTCGGAATATAAATCATAACTTTTGATGGAATGAACCGATTTTGAAAAAACAAAGACTAAATGTAACAAAAAGATACGCTTTATAATTTTCAAAACATTTCTTTTGATATAAATTAGTCCTTTATACGTGATACGTTAACAAACAAATAGACATACCAGGTATACTTTGATCAATCTGTTTTGATTTTTGAAAGAGCCATGCTGCAGCTACATTATGGTTGTAGCACGAATGGGTCGGCTCGACCGGGGAAGAACCACGCTCTCACAGAATACCAGCGTAAAATAACAGCTCAACGCTGCTGTGTTTCGTACGGTGAGTGTAAAGAACCGAAGACCCTTTTTACTGGAAAAGAGGCATTCCATCTTAGTCCTCACGGGTGACGATGCGTCTGCATTTTGATTCGTAATCGAAGATAGATGTAGATGTCTATGAGTCACAGCAACCACTTAGCATCAGGTGGACTGTGTGCTCGTTTGTCACCCTATTCCTATAAAAAAAGACAGACTGACAGACAATTCTAGAAATGGTAGAAATGTATTTAATTACTTGTTTTTAGACCCTCTCAATCACTTTTGTTACAAACACATAAAATGTACAGACCTCTGCTATTTACATTTTCATTATATGTAAGTATATAGAATAAATGAAACGCCTAATTGAGGGGTAGATTTAACAGTAAAGTGTGAAATATAGCTGACTGGATGAAATCCAGCTCGAAGGACTACATGCATATTTATAAAGAGTAAAGCCAGATTAAATAATGTTACTACGTAAGTAAAGCTACCATTTTTATATAGAATAAGGGTTACGAACAGGCACACATGATGGTTAGTGGCTACTGCAGTCCATGGATGTATGCAGCCTACTTCAAAACAGGAAGGCTACAAATACATTGTCACCTCTGAGAACTAAATTCCAAAGCCTTGCAACTGGTAATTATGCTGGTACTCTATACTCTTCAGACCGTAACAGCAGTGCAGGCACTGCTATTTGGAGCCAGTAATTGGTAAGTGGTACCTGTCCAGACGAACTCCTAGGCAGGAAATAGGTCATACCATTTGTTAAAAAGAGTCTAACCACCTAGTTAAGGAACCCTAACACTTAGTCACTTAGAGTAGTTTACTTTCCATGTACTATTTGACCTTCGCACATTTGTTTTTAAAATGTTAGCAATTACACTAGACATTTCTCTTGTATCGTGGAGGCATTTTATATTTGGTTGAACTTTATGCATAGAGAGAAACATTGAAACCCGGAACTAATAATTATATGCCAAACAATTAGAATCTGAAAGAAGCGAAAGAGATATGTAAGGATCGTGACACTTGGCGATCTGTTCTCTCTGGCTACCCCGTCAGGGATTGTGCGTGAAGATAAGTAAGTAAGTAAGTAAACAATTAGTCGTACTACTATGCCCAACGAGCTGTCGATGTCAATATCGAGTTTGGTAATATACGTGGTATATTATCGAATTCAACTGTATAGAGCCGTACAGATGTTTTATGGAAAGGTCGACTCAACCGGGGAAGAATACTAGTGTAGTTTCCTAGTATCACTGTGGTCTTTTGTATGGCAATTGACAAGAACCATAGATCCTCTTCAATTCATTTTTATAAAAAAATCAATTGTTATTTTAAGTTTATCAAATCTATTAAACTATTTATTAACATGTGAATGGTAATTCATATATAACGTAAAAACTCGAAAATAATTATGTATTACATTTTGATGAATACAGATGTATTACGGGAAGTTTTCGGCAAGAAATGTGAATATTATCCGCATTGTTTTCTTAAAGTCTAAAATGACAAAAGCCTGTGTCGTTTCATTGTTGTCATTCTTCTCAAACGAGTGATTGCTACTGGGGCTGTCTGCAGAAATAATACCTCTCCAATACGAAGAGAACACATCCAGATTATCTGAAAATGCTAATGAACAATGGAATGGTAGTCCATAGGCTTAGTGCATGCCATGAATTTCACAGTGCACGAGCAACCCGGATTCGAACCCCACCACCATCAATGAAATTATTGATTACAATTATGCTACGATTTTTCACGATTAGCGGTGAAGGAAAACGTTAGGAAACTAGACGAATAAGAATATTTCGTAGACCTGTGAATTCTACTAACACGCACTTAAACAGCACGAAGGACTAATTGCTCCAACCTAAAGAAATATGAGTTTTCTTATAGTATAGGGTGACAAACGAGAACACAGTCCACCTGATGGTAAGTGGTTGCTGTGACCCATAGACATTTATCCTCAATAGAGTATCAAAATGCAGATGCGTCGTCGCCCATGGGAACTAAGATGGAATGCCTCTTTTCCAGTAAAAAAAGATCTCCGGTTCTCTACACTCACCATACGAAACACAGCAGCATTAAGCTGATATTTCACGCTGTATTCTGCGAGAGCGTGGTCCTTCCTCGGTCGAGCCGACCCATTCGTGCTACAACCATGCTACTAATATAGCTGCAGCATGGCTATACCACGTATAAAAATGGCTCTACCACGTATAGCACGGCTCTACCACGTATATAGGCTGTACATTTACAAAATTTATTTTTCAACCGTCTTCAAAAAAAGGATGAGGTTCTCAATTCGACTGTATTTTTTGATCAATCTGTTTTGATTTTTGAAAGTTGGTGCTTCTCATGTGGTCCCATATAAATTTTATCAAGATCTGACCAGTAGTTTTTGAATTAGCCTTAATAATGCGTATTTGCGATGCGACTTCGACTACATTGATCATTGTTCTCATTTTATTTATATTAAAGTCGGTTGTGCAAATTTTAATTTTACCACTTGATACTTTTAAAAGTAATTGTTGGTTACCCGCCTGCTTCGCTGGGCGTTAACGAAACGTCTATTACCATTATCGATTTCTATACAAAATTTCAGGTTGAGTCTGTATTGTACAGGGAAAAATTAGATAACTGAATGGAAGGGAAACTGCCTCCTAACATATAGGGTAACCCAGTAGGAGTCAGGGCATCAATGCAATTCATTGATGCCCTGACTCCTAAACTGGTAATTCTGTGTTCAATAAAAAATTATCATTACATATTATTATTAGGAAGTGGTCTTATTAATATTGGGAAGCTGTAATGGGTGGGCAGAATTAATATACTTTGGGAAATAAAAATTCTCGGGTGTTCTCGAGTCAGTCGTTAATGAGTAGAATTTTCCTTAGTTATTCCTAGCGTCGTAAAAGGCGACAACGGGAAAAAATCAGGATATGGGCATTCGCGGCTTCCTAATAAAGTCCAAAAATAAAAAATGTGGTTTCTAACCCGCTTGCCAAGCGTGGCGACTATGGCAAATATCCCCCCTATGAGGTAATCTATGGAGGAAGCCTATGTTCAGAAGTGGACTTTATAGACTGTAACAGTAACTTAATGGTTTTTCGTTTATGTTATTAGCCTGGAGGCTCTTAGAACTTAATAGGACTCGACTAGTCTCACGTCCTTGCAGGCCTGATAAGCCTAATAATGCAATTATTAATAGGATGTGAGGGTATGTTCGGTGTTTCTCTGTGTAATAGAATTCGTAATGAGGATATCCTCAGTAGAACCACAGTAAATGACATAGCTCAACAGATGGTGCTTAACTGGTGGCAATTGGCCGGTCATATTTTTTGTATGTCTTCAATTGATAAGTAAAATAACTGTTTAGCTTCTACTACCGGGCATGGGCAGCTCCACATTTCTGGGAGGGTATTTTTCCGAATGTAGGATCCATCGCTTTACTTTACTGTCCTAAAATACATATTATAATTGTTGGTTTCTCACGTGATAATAAATAAAAGAGTATTGAATCTCCGTGGCGCCTTTTCGTGCCAATATTCTGACGATTTTTTAGCATCATAAAACAAAATGTCCAACATTATTTTTAAAGAACTTCTTTGATACAATAACCTGTGTATATTTTGTGGAGTTGCGTACTTATAAATTCCAACCTGAAGCCTTTGGACGTATTTGTTCGTCTTTTTGTTTACATACTCGTAACATTATGTGTCATGACCATTTTACTCACTAACCATTGCAATTGACCTAAAGTTTGGCGTAATTCAAGAATTTATTTGCTTTATTTATTTGATAAAAGAAGACCGAATTTTTAAAAGTAGTTTGGAAATTCCTAATTGTGCACGCCTTTCATTTATTTTTGATGAAACAAATAAAAATAATGTTTACAAGAAGAAAAAAAACAGAGAATCTGATCGACTTTCATTAATAACTTTTAAACGGTCGGTCGGTCGGAGTTCAATAACAAAAATCAATATCCTCCTTAGAATATATTGAATCTTATTTAATACTATATATCTCAATCTACTGCTTACACATCTATTAAGAGAGAAGAATCACCGACGCACAGACCAAAGGACGGCAGTCCATATATTTTTTCAATTACATTTTTGTTAAGTAATCTAAAGTGAAACAATAATAAAATAATCTAATCTTATAATTCAATGTCTGTAGTTATTGTACCGTTAATAATAATATGGGTTTGATGTCTAGCTAAAAGTATAAAAACGATTTTATGTAGTGAAATTGAAGTATGGCCACATATCGAAAGTAGAACACTCCCTCACGCTGTGCACCGTGCAATTTAAGTGTACAGAACCCTCAATATTTAAGTCAGCCATGCACTTGTTGGGCTTTACTGATTAAATTATGTGTGTGTGTTAGTGTTTTATTTGGAATAGGTGTGTAGTTTATAAAACTAAAATTATGCCCAAAGTAATAAAGCTTAAAACCGATTAAATTACCAACTTGCTCAGTTTTAAAACAATTGAAGAAAATAGTTATATGCGAACAAAGTCGGACCAGCTAGTAATGAATAAAGAATATTCTACTGTGTTCTTTTCTAAATATAGATATTTATATTATTTGAATGAAGATTTGGGCAACACCTAAAGTAAAACAATACGTTAATAATTCTCTTTAGATTTGCGTGACCTGACACGCTTGCTTAGGCAAAGCTTTATGAAACACGTCACCGCTCTCATAAATAATTAATGTCGCCGAAAAAGCATGTTTTGCACGCAGTAACATTGAGCGTTACAATCTTTTTCAAGACATTTAACAGCTCCCAAATTCTAAGACGTCAAAATAAATTTATATTTAGTAGTAATGTTTAGGTGTTTGCTTACCAATAATCAAGAGAGGTATTAAATGAGTACATAAAAGTTAATTTACACATGCCGAATCAACAATACGTTCACATACATAAATTGCACACGGACAAACATCTAGATATTTTTTTTTATAGAATAAAGGTGATAAACGAGCACAGTTCACCTGATGGTAAGTGAATGCTGTGGCCCATAGACATCTATATTTATCCTCGTTTAAGTATCAGAATGCAGATGCGTTATCATCCTTGACGACTAAGATGGAATGCCTCGTTTCCAGTAAAAAGGGTCTCCGGTTCTCTACACTCACCGTACGAAACACAGTACTGAGTTACTATTTACGCTAGTATTTTGTGAGAGCGTGGTCGGTTGAGCCGATCAATTCGTGCTATAACCCTAATATAACTGCAGCGTGGCTACGTAATGAATGTGATAGAGCCATATCCGTTCAAATGCTATGTATGACATTGTGGCAGGAGATGTGAGGATATTTTTTAACATTCCAGAAAGAAGGCAACAGTATTCTGAATCGGTGTTCAAAGTTAAGAGAAAACCAACAAAATTTAGACACCGTGGGCAAGAAAATGATTGCGTTCTTATCTCCCAGTCGGATCCTATCTGCAAGATCTCACTTTATGAGCTAAATACAGTTACCTAATTCAGAGTGGTACACTACCATTTGTCTGTCCGGTGCCTTTGAAAAGTTATGGAAAAACGGGCAAGAAGTCGCGTCCTATTGCACCATAACAATGTTTAGGCACACGTCACGAATAATACAAAGTCACTTTTGCTTCTGGAACGGTAGAGCTGGTAAATAACCCATCTATACCACGTACATATAAAACAAAGTCTAGACCACGCACCATGCAATTTCTTTATATATTATTATTTTCCTACAGCAACAGTAAATTATTACTTGTTATTTTAATGATGAATGAAAATTTCATGAATTGTGTCACAATTTGTGTTAGCTGAAGTGAGCGAAGAAATATGTACATTTAATGTAAATTTGAATAAATTTCGCTCACAATAAATTTAAATCATAACTAGCTTTCACGTGTAAGTTTCGATCGAACGAATTATCAATCCCGGCCCAAGATCGTGATTGAGGCATGTTGAAATTTAATAAGCCCAATTAAATTAATTACTTTGATAGTAGAGGGTGGAAAAATGAAAATATGGTTTTTACCGGTTGTCGCTTACGTAGATCTTGATGGAAATAAGGTTATAAGTACCTACGTGCGAAATTCAAATACGTCTCTGTGATGGCCTAGATCGAAGGTGAATTTTTCTAAATGAAAACGAGATGTAATTCTGGTGGGAATTGTGATTGGCTTCATTTTACGCGACAGCCCAAGAAGAAGGTTAATGTTATATTTTTTTTATAGGATAAAGGTAATTTATTTCTATTTCTTTGTCATGCTCTGTAGCCTACACTGCTTGATGGAATAAACATATGGTGTGACGTTAGATTCGTCTTAGTTGTGGAAGTGACATAAAATAATTATTGTATATCGAATATATCGCAACATATTTGTACAAGGGTACCTCTATAAAGGGACATACTTTATTTTCGAACGAAGCTTTAGTTCAGTTTCGTTCCGCTTGAATTTTCGCATAATCGCAGACGAGTTCCGTATATCCGTAAGTATATCAAGGAATGTAACAGAATTTTCAAGAAATCGGTCAAATCAAGAAATAAATTTTTGTATTGGTGGTCTTGGCTTAATTTATATTAATTAATATTTAGAGCCGTGATACCTCAGATGGTTAGCGCTCGCTGTAAATTTCACAGTACGTAAGCGACCAGGGTTCGATCCCCGCCGGCACCATTGAAATTGTTAATTGCAATTTTAAGTGCTGGTTTACCACGTGCTCGGCGGTGAAGGAAAGCATCGTGAGGAAACCTGCATGTCTGAGAAATAATTAAAAAAATATTTTCGACGACATGTGAAGTTCAGTGACAGATGATATTTAGTTATCATAAGATATAAGCCGATTGGGCGGAACCAGGGCTCCAAAGTCTTTGCTAGAGGTCTGTCTGCCAGAAAGAGCTAACTGTCGAAGCTGAAGGCCGAGTGTGGCAGCGTCGTTTCCAGGACACCTGAGATTTTGAGTAAGGTTTTATGGGCAGCTGTAGACATCATCGTTGGAAATACTTAAGTGTGTATAACGTTCCAAGATCGAGTCTAATCCGACACTATTCCGATGATATCCCGGACGTCAGTCTGAGCGAGATTAGAATGGCTCTCCAGCACCTTAAAAACAACAATACGTTCACATACATAAATTGCACACGGACAAACATCTAGATATTTTTTTTATAGAATAAAGCTGATATACGAACACAGTTCACCTGATGGTAAGTGAATACTGTGGCCCATAGACATCTATATTTATCCTCGTTTAAGTATCAGAATGCAGATGCGTTATCATCCTTGAAGACAAAGATGGAATGCTTCGTTTCCAGTAAAAAGGGTCTCCGGTTCTCTACACTCACCGTACGAAACACAGTACTGAGTTACTATTTACGCTAGTATTTTGTGAGAGCGTGGTCGGTCGAGCCGATCAATTCGTGCTATAACCCTAATATAACTGCAGCGTGGCTACGTAATGAATGTGATAGAGCCATGTCCGTTCAAATGCTGTGTATGACATTTTGGCAGGAGATGTGAGGATATTTTTTAACATTCCAGAAAGAAGGCAACAGTATTCTGAATCGGTGTTTGAAGTCAAGAGAAAACCAACAAAATCGAGACACCGTGGGCAAGAAAATGATTGCGTTCTTATCTCCAAGTCGGATCCTATCTGCAAGATCTCACTTTATGAGCAAAATACAGTTACCTAATTCTGAGTGGTACACCACCATTTGCCTGTCCGGTGCCTTTGAAAAGTTATGGAAAAACGGGCAAGAAGTCGCGTCCTATTGCACCATAACAATGTTTAGGCACACGTCACGAATAATACAAAGTCACTTTTGCTTCTGGAACGGTAGAGCTGGTAAATAACCCATCTATACCACGTACATATAAAACAAAGTCTAGACCACGCACCATGCAATTTCTTTATATATTATTATTTTCCTACAGCAACAGTAAATTATTACTTGTTATTTTAATGATGAATGAAAATTTCATGAATTGTGTCACAATTTGTGTTAGCTGAAGTGAGCGAAGAAATATGTACATTTAATGTAAATTTGAATAAATTTCGCTCACAATAAATTTAAATCATAACTAGCTTTCACGTGTAAGTTTCGATCGAACGAATTATCAATCCCGGCCCAAGATCGTGATTGAGGCATGTTGAAATTTAATAAGCCCAATTAAATTAATTACTTTGATAGTAGAGGGTGGAAAAATGAAAATATGGTTTTTACCGGTTGTCGCTTACGTAGATCTTGATGGAAATAAGGTTATAAGTACCTACGTGCGAAATTCAAATACGTCTCTGTGATGGCCTAGATCGAAGGTGAATTTTTCTAAATGAAAACGAGATGTAATTCTGGTGGGAATTGTGATTGGCTTCATTTTACGCGACAGCCCAAGAAGAAGGTTAATGTTATATTTTTTTTATAGGATAAAGGTAATTTATTTCTATTTCTTTGTCATGCTCTGTAGCCTACACTGCTTGATGGAATAAACATATGGTGTGACGTTAGATTCGTCTTAGTTGTGGAAGTGACATAAAATAATTATTGTATATCGAATATATCGCAACATATTTCTACAAGGGTACCTCTATAAAGGGACATACTTTATTTTCGAACGAAGCTTTAGTTCAGTTTCGTTCCGCTTGAATTTTCGCATAATCGCAGACGAGTTCCGTATATCCGTAAGTATATCAAGGAATGTAACAGAATTTTCAAGAAATCGGTCAAATCAAGAAATAAATTTTTGTATTGGTGGTCTTGGCTTAATTTATATTAATTAATATTTAGAGCCGTGATACCTCAGATGGTTAGCGCTCGCTGTAAATTTCACAGTACGTAAGCGACCAGGGTTCGATCCCCGCCGGCACCATTGAAATTGTTAATTGCAATTTTAAGTGCTGGTTTACCACGTGCTCGGCGGTGAAGGAAAGCATCGTGAGGAAACCTGCATGTCTGAGAAATAATTAAAAAAATATTTTCGACGACATGTGAAGTTCAGTGACAGATGATATTTAGTTATCATAAGATATAAGCCGATTGGGCGGAACCAGGGCTCCAAAGTCTTTGCTAGAGGTCTGTCTGCCAGAAAGAGCTAACTGTCGAAGCTGAAGGCCGAGTGTGGCAGCGTCGTTTCCAGGACACCTGAGATTTTGAGTAAGGTTTTATGGGCAGCTGTAGACATCATCGTTGGAAATACTTAAGTGTGTATAACGTTCCAAGATCGAGTCTAATCCGACACTATTCCGATGATATCCCGGACGTCAGTCTGAGCGAGATTAGAATGGCTCTCCAGCACCTTAAAAACAACAATACGTTCACATACATAAATTGCACACGGACAAACATCTAGATATTTTTTTTATAGAATAAAGCTGATATACGAACACAGTTCACCTGATGGTAAGTGAATACTGTGGCCCATAGACATCTATATTTATCCTCGTTTAAGTATCAGAATGCAGATGCGTTATCATCCTTGAAGACAAAGATGGAATGCTTCGTTTCCAGTAAAAAGGGTCTCCGGTTCTCTACACTCACCGTACGAAACACAGTACTGAGTTACTATTTACGCTAGTATTTTGTGAGAGCGTGGTCGGTCGAGCCGATCAATTCGTGCTATAACCCTAATATAACTGCAGCGTGGCTACGTAATGAATGTGATAGAGCCATGTCCGTTCAAATGCTGTGTATGACATTTTGGCAGGAGATGTGAGGATATTTTTTAACATTCCAGAAAGAAGGCAACAGTATTCTGAATCGGTGTTTGAAGTCAAGAGAAAACCAACAAAATCGAGACACCGTGGGCAAGAAAATGATTGCGTTCTTATCTCCAAGTCGGATCCTATCTGCAAGATCTCACTTTATGAGCAAAATACAGTTACCTAATTCTGAGTGGTACACCACCATTTGCCTGTCCGGTGCCTTTGAAAAGTTATGGAAAAACGGGCAAGAAGTCGCGTCCTATTGCACCATAACAATGTTTAGGCACACGTCACGAATAATACAAAGTCACTTTTGCTTCTGGAACGGTAGAGCTGGTAAATAACCCATCTATACCACGTACATATAAAACAAAGTCTAGACCACGCACCATGCAATTTCTTTATATATTATTATTTTCCTACAGCAACAGTAAATTATTACTTGTTATTTTAATGATGAATGAAAATTTCATGAATTGTGTCACAATTTGTGTTAGCTGAAGTGAGCGAAGAAATATGTACATTTAATGTAAATTTGAATAAATTTCGCTCACAATAAATTTAAATCATAACTAGCTTTCACGTGTAAGTTTCGATCGAACGAATTATCAATCCCGGCCCAAGATCGTGATTGAGGCATGTTGAAATTTAATAAGCCCAATTAAATTAATTACTTTGATAGTAGAGGGTGGAAAAATGAAAATATGGTTTTTACCGGTTGTCGCTTACGTAGATCTTGATGGAAATAAGGTTATAAGTACCTACGTGCGAAATTCAAATACGTCTCTGTGATGGCCTAGATCGAAGGTGAATTTTTCTAAATGAAAACGAGATGTAATTCTGGTGGGAATTGTGATTGGCTTCATTTTACGCGACAGCCCAAGAAGAAGGTTAATGTTATATTTTTTTTATAGGATAAAGGTAATTTATTTCTATTTCTTTGTCATGCTCTGTAGCCTACACTGCTTGATGGAATAAACATATGGTGTGACGTTAGATTCGTCTTAGTTGTGGAAGTGACATAAAATAATTATTGTATATCGAATATATCGCAACATATTTCTACAAGGGTACCTCTATAAAGGGACATACTTTATTTTCGAACGAAGCTTTAGTTCAGTTTCGTTCCGCTTGAATTTTCGCATAATCGCAGACGAGTTCCGTATATCCGTAAGTATATCAAGGAATGTAACAGAATTTTCAAGAAATCGGTCAAATCAAGAAATAAATTTTTGTATTGGTGGTCTTGGCTTAATTTATATTAATTAATATTTAGAGCCGTGATACCTCAGATGGTTAGCGCTCGCTGTAAATTTCACAGTACGTAAGCGACCAGGGTTCGATCCCCGCCGGCACCATTGAAATTGTTAATTGCAATTTTAAGTGCTGGTTTACCACGTGCTCGGCGGTGAAGGAAAGCATCGTGAGGAAACCTGCATGTCTGAGAAATAATTAAAAAAATATTTTCGATGACATGTGAAGTTCAGTGACAGATGATATTTAGTTATCATAAGATATAAGCCGATTGGGCGGAACCAGGGCTCCAAAGTCTTTGCTAGAGGTCTGTCTGCCAGAAAGAGCTAACTGTCGAAGCTGAAGGCCGAGTGTGGCAGCGTCGTTTCCAGGACACCTGAGATTTTGAGTAAGGTTTTATGGGCAGCTGTAGACATCATCGTTGGAAATACATAAGTGTGTATAACGTTCCAAGATCGAGTCTAATCCGACACTATTCCGATGATATCCCGGACGTCAGTCTGAGCGAGATTAGAATGGCTCTCCAGCACCTTAAAAACAACAATACGTTCACATACATAAATTGCACACGGACAAACATCTAGATATTTTTTTTATAGAATAAAGCTGATATACGAACACAGTTCACCTGATGGTAAGTGAATACTGTGGCCCATAGACATCTATATTTATCCTCGTTTAAGTATCAGAATGCAGATGCGTTATCATCCTTGAAGACAAAGATGGAATGCTTCGTTTCCAGTAAAAAGGGTCTCCGGTTCTCTACACTCACCGTACGAAACACAGTACTGAGTTACTATTTACGCTAGTATTTTGTGAGAGCGTGGTCGGTTGAGCCGATCAATTCGTGCTATAACCCTAATATAACTGCAGCGTGGCTACGTAATGAATGTGATAGAGCCATGTCCGTTCAAATGCTGTGTATGACATTTTGGCAGGAGATGTGAGGATATTTTTTAACATTCCAGAAAGAAGGCAACAGTATTCTGAATCGGTGTTTGAAGTCAAGAGAACACCAACAAAATCGAGACACCGTGGGCAAGAAAATGATTGCGTTCTTATCTCCAAGTCGGATCCTATCTGCAAGATCTCACTTTATGAGCAAAATACAGTTACCTAATTCTGAGTGGTACACCACCATTTGCCTGTCCGGTGCCTTTGAAAAGTTATGGAAAAACGGCCAAGAAGTCGCGTCCTATTGTACCATAACAATGGGCACACGTCACGAATAATACAAGGTGTCTAGAGTCGTGTAGAAATTGGTTGCTCGTGTAGTGCGGCCTAAGAACCTCGCGCTGAACTCGCACATAGGAGGCCAATAAATGAAATTTTAATTATTTGCAAAATTTCAGTAATTTATTTAAAATTGAGTCATAAATGTTTCATGATGACTATGTAAACAAAAAAGGTGAATTTTTTATTACAATGGTGTAAATTTTCTTCAAAAATAGTGTAATAATGATAGCTTTGTATAAGAAATTCAAAAGTGTTTTAAAGGTAAAAATATGTGTAAAAATGTGAACTAAACTATTTTATTAGTTAAGATATTTGTATTTTCAAATAAAGAAAATTGTTTCAACCTTATATGTTAGATATTTAAGAATTCTAACTTAGTACATATGTCGTAAAATAGATATATTTTGTTAAATAAATACAAGGTTTTTATGTGATTGAAATACAATTAATGTCATAATATTAAGGTTTTGTTGGGCTATCATTATAAACAAATTGTATAACTGTATGTCTTATACAAATTTAGTTTAGTTTAGTATTTTAAAAAACGTTGACGGCTCCGTGGCGCAGTGGCTTAGCAATCAGTTGTTGCGCTGGGGGCCGCGGGTTCGAATCCCGCACGGAACAAGTATTTGTATGGCCTACAAATAATTGTTCCGCGTCTGGATGTTTGTCCTTGTGCAATTTATGTTTGTAAACTGCCTCCACGACACAGGAGAAAATCCTAGTGTGGGGGTAACGTTTTTTAAAAAACTAAATTATACAAATAAATATATTGAGCAAACTGTAAGAGTGCAATAGAGAAAAATCAAAGTAATTGTATTGTGAAATCGCGTAGGGGGCGCGGCTCTCTTTCTAGTATAGCTTTGACGAACATTATTAAATTGGTTTTCATGTATGTAGTGTAATTTGATCGGTACAGTTCGAGACATTTCGGGACCAGCTACCAGTAATATTTATAATCAAGAAAGAAAACGCATAGGGAAGTGATAGGAATAGGGAAAGTAATCAATTGCACTCTTACGGAGAGGTTTTGAAGATAAATGCTGTTTCGTAGGTGGTGCCTTAAAATCGCTGAATTTTTTTTTATAGGAGAGGGTCAAACGAGCATGCGGCTCACCTGATGGTAAGTGATTACCGCCGCTCATGAACAACTGCAACACCAGGGAGGGAATTGCAAATGCGTTGCCGGCCTTTTAAAAAGGAGTACGCTCTTTTCTTGAAGGTCCCTAAGTCTGAATTTACTAGAATATGACTAGACAGTCGTTTATAAAAAAAAAACGACAAAATACCAATGTAGATGCTCTCTCCCGAGTTAAAATTTATCATAAGAGCATTCATTCACTGCCAATCAATTTAGAAGACAATGATAACGACGATATCATAAATAGAATTTTCGACAACATACGACAATATGTAGATACGGAGACAGAGCAATACAACAGCCTGCTGATAGTAATGACAACAACAGCGATAGCAACGGCAAAGACCCAACGTACAACCCATCTAACAGGCACAAAATCCGATAGTATGAGTATCGTTACACTCGATCCTGATCACTTGGTATCGACAAAGCATATGCAACCCGACAATGAAAACAACGGTATTGTTACGGACGGCGAGGGGAGCCGCCGCCCCGTCGCCTCTTCATACCCCGTTGCGCCCCGCGCACCCCGCATACCGCCAACAGATCACGCGATGTCGCCAACCAATAAGCGCGCGGCATCACCTCACGACGCTACTCACATACTGAGACGCTCTCTTGCGAGATATAAGAAGAGTGTTTTTGTCTGTGAGCTGTTCATTTCGGAAGCGGCACTCGAAGACAACAGCAAGAGAAAAAACATCAAGAGAAATCAAGAGACAAGAATTTATACTCCATTGAAGACTCCCCTCTGTGTATATAGTTAATTAGTGAAAGCCGCATTTGTAAATAGTTTAATACAGTATAGTCTACAGTACCATCTTTTCTTTAAGCAGTCCCTAGTGTAGTATACCTCAACATCAGTCAATCAATTAATCAATACAGTCCACTTTCAATAGTAAATTCAGAAGTCCATTCAGTCCCTAATATTCTTAGTCCTTCGCCGCCGGATAAGAAGCCAGAAGTCCACTTCAGTCCCTAATATTCTTGGTCCTTCGCCGCCGGATAAGAAGCCAGAAGTCCACTTCAGTCCCTATTATTCTTGGTCCTTCGAGCCGGATAGAAGCCAGAAGAAAGAAGGTAATTACAGAAGAAAGAAGTTAATCATAGAAGAAAGAAGATAATTACAGAAGATCTTCAAGGAAGAAAGAAGCTCGTCGACGAAGAGAGAAGATCGTCGGTACTAATTTCTTCCCCGTTTCTTATTACGTCTACGTCATATACGTCTATTGTCTGTTTCCAGACAATTTCTTGTTTCTTAACCGCGTTTATGCGGCCAGGTGATTGCTCCCTAACGGTGCCAAACTGTGATCATCTGGTAACGCCCTTGCGGCGGGAACGGCGTCCAATACGTGAGTCTTTTTGAAGACGATCGGAAGCCGCAACGTAGGATGTCATGAGGAAGACAAGAAGCCAGAAGATACGGAATGACGACGAAACGTCGGTAGGAATGCGGATATTCGAGGAAGCACCCGCGTCCCCGTCCGATTATCTCGCGTTGGAACAAGCGCCCTCCGCCGCGCCCGCATCTATGCCCGCGCCCGCGCCCGCGCCGCCGCGCCCCGCTATATCCGTGTCCACAACCGATCGCTCAGGAGAGGTTAGCACATCCGCGCCGCGTACAGAGACGCTCGCCGCGATTATAGAAGATCTTCCAGTTACAGAGACTAGTTCGATAGTGCGTACCGTCGCGCCTGTAGCAGACGTTGTACATAGGCCCGCGCCCCGCGCCCCGACGGTCCGTTAAGTCCGTTCAGCCCGGTCGACAGCTAGCGCGATAGCAAAGTTAAAACAAATCGAGTATAATACCGCGGAGGAACTAGCTGCAATTAGAAGGAAGCAATTGCAAATCGAAGAAGATCTCATCAAGAAGAAATACGCTAGGAACGTCGCTCAACTGCAAGAAGAAACGGATAGGGATAGTTTAAACGAAGACGATTTAGTGGAAATTAGGGTACACGTTATAGGAGGTTAGAGAACGTGGAGACTGTGCGGGGGGAGCCGCCCTACCGCCCGTCTCAGCCCGCGCCCCGCATCGAGATAGAGCAGGCCCCGCCGAGTAGGGGAACCGGTTACGACCACGCTGAAGATGCCCAGGGGAGGTTGGTTGCGAATAACGATCAACCACGCCGCGTAGATACGATACAGAGGGACAATGGAGTCGCCGAAGAAATGAACCAGGTGGACCGCCGTGTACAGGTTACGTCGCCGTCGCGCGTCCTACGCCACACTCTATCGCCTATACATAGATCGCTATCGCCACATCGCCACGCGGATCGTAGATTACCGTCGCCGTGTTATAGGGATGTAGGTGTACATAGGTCGCCAGCGCCACAGGGTAGGCTAAAGGGAAATAGGGATAGAAAT
The DNA here is from genome assembly GCA_963668995.1 of Parnassius mnemosyne. NCBI lineage: Eukaryota > Metazoa > Arthropoda > Insecta > Lepidoptera > Papilionidae > Parnassius > Parnassius mnemosyne. The sequence goes on from CAVLGL010000086.1 coordinate 28,843,971, forward strand.
AGGTCGCTCACCCCGCGAGGGAAAGATAGGGGTATAGAACGACTAGCGGAAGCCTTAGAAGGCATGATAAGACTTAGACCAGCCGCCGCGAAGCAGACGCAGGACTTGCCTAATTTCAAAGGTTATCGTTTAAAGCCGCGATGAGGGAGTCCACGCGTCTGTATGGATTCACCAATACGGAAAATATGGCAAGGTTGAGGAACTGTTTACATGGTGAGGCTAGAGAGGTAGTATCGGCGCTGCTATTTACCGCGAAGGATCCAGCAGACATTATGCGGACACTGGAGCAGTGTTTCGGCCGCCCAGAAGTGATTATTCATCGTGCTTTAGAAGACTTGAAACGCCTTCCGCGCCCGGGTCAAACCGCCCAGGAATTAAATTCGTTCGCTATTAAGTTGCAAAATATAGTATGTATTATGCAGAACGTCGACGGCAAAGGAAATTTACAAAATCCAATGCTAACTAGGGAGGTTACGAGTAAGCTTAGCGCTCACTTACGGTCGCGTTGGTGCGATTATGCGGAACACTACGGAAGTGCGGACGAACCGGACATTGTCACACTATCCCGGTTTATGATGAGGGAGGCTGACCGTGTGTTAAGTCACGCCTATACGTCCGTAACGCCGACTAAGGAATCGCCCGTAAGACGAGAAGCACCGCCGTCGAAAAGGATAGTGTTGACACGCCGCGTAGAGGATAGGGCCCGCGACGTAAAGACGTTCACCGCCCAGGAGGACACCGGTAGTGCCTCGTGTATGTGTTGTGGGGGTGAACACCCAATCGGCAAATGTAGGCAGCTGGCACAAATGGGTTTGGACGACCGGTGGAAGTGGGTAAGGGAAGATGGAGTGTGCTTTAGGTGTTTAAGCAGCAAACACCGACGCCTACGTTGTAAGGCTAGGAAGTGCGGCGTCGACGGCTGCAACGCCCCCACCACGCCCTCCTTCACGCCAGCAAGGCCCGCACGCCTGAAGCGTCGGTAAAACCGGATGAAACCGTGCTCATCGCGTGGAATGTTAATAGTAGTGCGTCTGTGTTATTAAAAGTGTGCCCCATTACCGTGCGCGGACCGCGTGGTAAGGAAGTTGATACGTATGCGCTACTTGACGAAGGCTCTACCATATCGTTAATCGACGACGACTTGGCTCGCGAGTTAGGAGCGAAAGGACCGGTAAAGCCGCTCAATATTAGAGGCGTAAATAATAGTCAACGCGAGGCCAATAGTAGGTTAGTAAATATAGGGATACGTGGCAAGACTCACAGTGAGATTTATAATGTAAGCGCGCGAACAATAGCGGATTTATAGATAGGCTCGCAGTAGCTAGCAGGAGTGCTAACGGTTGAAGCACTTACGCGACTTACCGAGTTCGGTATGTTACGACGACGCGAAGCCGAGAATATTGTTAGGCGCCGACAACTGGCACTTAATAGTCACCCGCAATATAAGAATAGGACGCCGGAAGCAGCCCATAGCGGCAAGGACGCTATTAGGGTGGGCAATTCAGGGAACCGTGCCGCGGTTAACGTGTAGGGAAGACGGCGAGACCGTATTACACGTAGCAAGCACTAGCGGACGGCCAGATGAAGACATCTAGGCGCTTGCCAGTCCGGTTAGGAAGGTTTCACGACTGCCGAGACGCTACGCTCCCACGGGGGGAGTAATAGGGAACCAACCGCGCGACGATAAGGCGTATATGCATCGCGACGGTATGGACAGGCCTACGTTCATAGCGGCCAAGGCGAAAGTCGCTCCGATTAAGGCGCAAAGTATACCGCGACTAGAGTTGCAGGCGAATTTTATAGGCGCGCGACTCGCGGAATTCGTGCTAGGCGAGCACAGAGTGGTAGCAGATAGGGTAGTGCCACCACTCTGTGTAGTTGTTCGCGCCAAACGCTGTTGTCGGAATCGACGTCTAGGGGGCGCGCGGCTCTGGGCTATACCGGTTTTTGACGTCGGCCGAGCGGTGGGCTGAGAACGCGTAAAGGCGAAAGAGTCGTCTGCTAGCTGTGCTAATGTCTGCACGCTGTCAATTTTTGTCAGGAACTCGGAATAATTAGGCGCGGACGTAAATATACGGTCTAGGATTTGTGACGCGTATTCCTAGCAGGAGAGCTTCCCAGGGACTTATTGTGTCTGACTCAGAATCTGCATAAGTGCATTCGGCAATATTAGCTAGTGCGGCCGTTGATATTCTAGAACTAACTGTTGCTACGCGAAACGGTAGTGACCTTTGATCCGTAAACTCCGTGTGCGTTTTGTGCGTTAACCTTATACCCAGCGATAGTTAGTGGCTTCTGTAAGTTAGTTAATCGTAAGATAGAGTGAATTGACTGTCATCGTGACGAAAGAGGAAAGTGACTGTGGACAACGCCTCGGAAGGCCCCCTCAAGTTGGAGCGGTGTCGACGCTCGGGCTGCTACCGATGGCCAAGGTCTAGGTTCAATCACCATCTGTCACACCCAGATACACATCACATCACTTTATTTCCCTTGCACTACACAAACACATGGGACCAGAGCGACTCCGGAGGGACCAGTCGCCTTGGATATAGATAAGTAAGCTCCGTCTAAATTCCTCCCGGTCGACTGGCCGTAGTATAGAACGCTCCCCCATATATTTTAGTGTAATTAGAGAGATTCCACGTGGCCACATAGAGGCCCGACCTACGTCTGCTCGGGAAGTATTCTGCTCATGGGCCCCTGAGGATTTGACCCTTTAAGGGAGCAGCCGTAGGCCGTAACAGTAGTATATTGGACAGACTCTACTACGGCACTCCACTGGATACAGAACGATACGGTGCGTTACACTCCATACGTGGCTCATCGGTTAGGGGAGATAACTGAAAAGACATTACCCGAGCAATGGAGGTCGATACCAACTGCGGAGAACATAGCAGATCAGGCAACACGTATGAACTTCGTAACCAAAGAAGAAAGCGACCAATGTTTCACAGGACCGTCATTTCTTTACGAGGACGAAGACGGATGGCCTCACCGGAAGGAAGAGAAGGCGGGGGATGTTGAAGAGTTGGAGGAAATCGTTGCGCACCAGAGCGACACCAAGGACGCTCCACACCTGCCAGACATAGAGCGATTCTCTTCTTACGAGAGATTGATCAGGGCCACAGTACGAGTACTGCAGTTCGTCGATGCCATAAGAGGAAGGGCACAAGGACTGACATTGCAGCACATCCAGAGGGCAGAGAGGATGTGGATAGAACGCAGTCAACTCGAGAGCTTCGCTGAAGACATCAGCCGCCTTCAGCGGGGGAAGTACCTGGCCACCGACAGCGCACTGAGGAAGCTCGACCCCATACTGGAAGATGGAATACTACGAGCCAGGGGAAGAATCGACGTAGCCGACGTGGACGGCCAGATGAAGAGACCCATCATACTGAATGGACGCCACCAATTCGTGAAGCTGCTTGTAGAGAAGGCGCATCAGGAAACAAGCCACGCCAACAGAGAGAGGGTGGTCAACGACCTACGCACCAGATTTCATATCCTCCGATTACGACCTACCGTACGAGAAGCGGAGCGGAGATGTCTGCGATGCAGGGTACGCAAGGCGACACCACGGTCTGCGGTTACAGGAGACCTACCACCCGAACGGTTAGGGGTGTTTGCGCGACCGTTTACGTACACCTGAGTCGACTATTTCGGACCTTTGATAGTTACGATAGGACGACGGCATGAAAAGCGGTGGGTAGCACTATTCACGTGCTTAACGACGCGCGCGGTTCATTTAGAGTTAGTTTACTCCCTAACAACGGACTCGGCGATATCGGCATTGCGGCGCATGGCGGCTAGGCGTGGGTGGTCACGGGTTACCCAACCACTTTTTCCTGTTGGGACCATCGGGCTTACCAGTCACCGCGCCATGCACACCCATCGATCGTCGGGTGTGGAGAGCGGCGCAGGGGCTCGCCGACGAGTACTGGAGGCGCTGGGTGAAACAGTACCTGCCGACGCTGGTTGCGCGCGGGGACTCCCGAGACGCTCAGCAGCGCCAAATACAAAAAGAGGACCTCGTCGTGGTTGCGGACGGCAACCTACCAAGGAACGTGTGGCCGCGGGAGGTCGTCACGAAGACATTTTCTGGACCGGACGGCGAGGTGCGCAACGTCGAGGTCAGGACCAGGGGCGGAGTGCTGCGGCGTCCAGTAAGAAAGATAGCCGTCCTCCCGAGGGAAGCTTAGGCTCGCAGGCTACGTCGGGGGGAGGATGTTACGGACGGCGAGAGGAGCCGCCGCTCCGTCGCCCCTTCATACCGCGTTGCGCCCCGCGCACCCCGCACACCACCAACAGATCACGCGATGTCGCCGACCAATCAGCGCGCAGCATCACCTCACGACGCTACTCACATACTGAGACGCTCTCTTGCGAGATATAAGAAGGGCGTTTTGGTCTGTGAGCTGTTCATTTCGGAAGCGGCACTCGAAGACAACTGCAAGAGAAGAAACATCAAGAGAAATCAAGAGAGAAGAATTTATACTCCATTGAAGACTCCCCTCTGTGTATATAGTTAATTAGTGAAAGCCGCATTTGTAAATAGTTTAATACAGTATAGTCTACAGTACCTTTAATTCTAGGTTAAAATATAACACATCCAAAGCAAACTGGCAACTATATTCCACAGTTCTAGAGGAAGAACTTTCAGCCCTTCCTCCTGTTCAGAAAGATAATGTTCTTCAGGTGTATTCTACTTTTAAGAGGATTGTGAAGTGCCGATACGCGGCGAGAGTAGGTATTTTCAAAAATGCTATCTGTTTCATAACGCACGCTCTGCCTTCCTCCGGGCTCCGGGCGTGAACAATGTACAGATACAACATATTACACTAATTCTCACGCACACTACAATAACAGCAGCAGGAGCGTTCATTCATTCATAGCCTATTTTGCGTACATTTACGACTAGTTACATAATGAATTTGTTTGTGTTACTTTGCAATTTTATTATATTGCATAGTCTATGTAGACATTAAGTGGGGACTCACTACATATATCTTATAGAAGTGAGCTGTTATTTTTTTATGTAAGTATCTACCTATCTACCTACTATGTGAGTGATGATGAGATGAGTATTACATTCATTCAACTAAAATAACATTTTAGAATAGAAGAAAAAGATTATAGACAAAACTAAAAAAATGCAATTTGCTTCGTAAATCGAACCGACGGGCTACGTTAACTTCTAAAATCATCTAAGACATCTACATTTATCGTTTGCGAATCATAATGCAGACGCGTTGTCACCCGAGAGGACTAAGATGGAATGCCTCTTTTCCAGTAAAAAGGGTATCCAGTTCTCTACACTCATCATACGAAACACAGCTGCTATTTCTGCTTCTATAATGCCACATTTGGAGGCCGTAACTAAAAAAAGATCAAATTTCGTTTGATACGAGAAGGACAAAAAGAAAAAAGAAACCATGATTACTATTAACAGGTCCAGGGATAATTACATATCACTGGTAGGTAATTTTGTTTATTCGTAGTATGGACACAACTTTTTCATGTTTTCGTACTTAATTTAATAAACCATATAGTTTGGCGTAGAAAAAAAGTAAGTACTATGACCACTTTTGGACAGCAAAAATTAGGCTTTATTTATGTTATTTTTAATGTTTATCACCAGAAATGATTGACCCTCGAGTTCCTAGAAAAATGGCAGTTCGAGAAAAAGTGTAATAAAGTAATATGTAATAATAAACAATAATAATTTCTTCAAGATGTTACTTTTTTATTTATTTGCCTACCTACTTTATTGTAAACTCGAAATGTTTTTATTTTAATGTCCTTATTCAATAAAATTCTCTCAATTAATTACTAAATAATAGATAAACACTGAATAATCACAGATATTAACTTTTTCATGAAAGGTATTATCTTTGTAAGTTATCGATATTATTTTCCCTCCCTAGGCGATAATAATATCGATAACACCTCCAACATCACTACAATATTCCCCTGCCCCCGACCCGTATCATGCGATAGAAAGAGTTGCAATTCTTGAAGGCAATTGCCTACATTTTCTTTTTGAAATATTGTTTCCGGAGATAACGTTTTTACCCCCCTAAACCTTAACAAAATAAGACAATTTTGCTCTTATTTAATTCAGTACACTTTAATCTATGTCTGTACGTTTTACTGTTTTAGTAGCCAGTTTATTTTAATTTAAAAAATAATAAGGCTCGAGGAAGTTTTTAAATCAAAAATATAGATATTTAAATGCCAATAACTTATATTGTATACGATATTTCTTTAAAATAAAAACGTACGGGCCTAGTTTTTGGTCATATCTACAATATTTCCAAACATTATTAAAATTAGACTACATTTACGGGGAGGAAAACGTTATTGCTTTTTGTGTGAAAATTTACAGCTTCACAATCCTCTTAAAAACGCTAGCTTATCTGCCGCCAATAAGACAATTCCCATCAAAAAACCTTATAAAAATAATGCTCCTTCACCGCCTTGGTTTGATCAAGATTGTTTTGTAGCATGTAAGAAGAGAAAGGAAGCTAAAGGAATTCCCACTCTATGAATTTTGACAACTATATTTTTTTTTTAAAAACTGCTGCTGTAACAATAAAATTACTATCTGGGAAGAAAAAGGCTGGATTTCTTAAATTCTGTGAGTCACTGTCGCCTAGGACTCATCCATCATTAGTCTGGAAAAATATAAAAAATTCCGATGTCCTGTTTTGGCCTCTGAAAACGCAACTTCTAATGATCAGTTTTATTGGCTAGAAAATTTTGCTAGTAATCTTGCTCCTTATTCAGTATCATCTTACAATGAATGTATAGCATTTAAATCACAGTCCTTGCACTATCTATATATATATTAACACAGTTTTGACTCCCCTTTGTCTTATGAAGAGTTATATGCTGTTCTTAGTGTCCTTAAAGACTCTTCACTAGGAATCGATGGAATTCCTTGTTCTTTTATTACTAATAGCAGTGCACCTACTAAAGTCCATCTTCTTTCTATTTCGAATTATATTTACATATCCGGTATTGCTCCTGAAGAATGGAAATCCCAAGTTATTTTACCTATTCACAAACCAGGTAAGCCTTACACTGATCCCTCAAGCTACCGCCCTATTGCTCTTTCTTTTACCATGGCCAAAATTCTTGACTATCTAATAAAAAACCGTTTAGAATGGTTTCTTGTAAGCAAAAACCTTCTAGCAAAGAGCCAATTTGGATTCCGAAAGGGCTTAAGCACCAAGGATAGCCTTAGTACTCTAGTTACTGATATTCGTATAGCTTTCTCTAAACATGAATACCTTGTTGGAGTCTTTCTAGACATCTCGTCTGCATATGACAATGTACTTCTTCCTGTGCTCAGGCAAAAAATGTTTAATCTGCGTATTCCAGTGAGGATAGTAAATTTTTTCTCTAACTTTCTCTCTTCTAGATCCATTTATATTGATAGTCAAAATTCTCTACTCCCGCCAAGAATTGTATGGAAGGGTCTCCCACAAGGCTCAGTACTTAGTCCTTTACTCTATTCTATCTATACTTATGATCTAGAACTTTCTGTTAACTCATTATGTAACATCCTCCAATATGCAGCCGATATAGCTATATTTAGATATATATTTCCCTGGATAAAATCCCTGCTGCTTGTTCCCGCTTGAATTTATCAATGTCTTATTTACAAGATTGGTTAACTGATCATGGTTTCTCTTTGTCTGTTCCTAAAAGCAGTGTTGTGATCTTCTCTCGCCATAGGTAAGTCCCTGAAATCAACATTCTCTATAATAATGAACGTATCCCTATTAGGGAGAATGTAAAATTTTTGGGAGTTATTCTTAGATCCAAACTAGTCTTTTCTCATCATATCAACTATGTCTCAAAAAAATGTAAATAAAATATATAATTATTCTTCGCGCTTTATCGGGAGTTTGGTGGGGCTCCCACCCATTCTCCCAAAAAATATTGTACAACGCCCTTATTCGTAGTCATTTGGATTATGGGTGTTTTGGCTTGAAACCATGTAATAAGTTTTCCCTAAAGATTCTAGACAGGATTCAGACCAAAAGCCTTCGTATAATGATCGGAGCAATGAAATCTTCTCCAATAAATGCTCTCCAAGTCGAATGTGTAGATCCCCCTCTTTACCTTAGAAGACAATATCTTTCGGACCGATTCTTTTTTTAAATCTACCAACTCTCTTCCCGCGCTCTCATTTCTAAATTACACCTTCTTTTGGAATATATTTCATCAAAGCATTACTGGACTCATAAAGAATCTCCCTGCTTATCCAACAGTTTGCTAACATTACTCCATCTACCACACCCGGTATCACAATGTAAGTCCTGTCCCATCTTTGATATCCCATATGATGCAATTATTTACCCACCAAATATCCACCTCGACCTTGGTATTGAGAAAGATTGCCCTATAGCAAATAGTAAACTAAGTAGAGTCATATATAATTTATGGAAAGGCTGGCTTATGACATACACTGATGCCTCCAAAAAGTCAGGTGAAAGTTGCACTGGAGCAGCAGTTTGGATTCCCAGATACAAAATAATACTTAATTTTAAATGCCCTTCTATTTCTTCCACTTTTACTGGCGAGGCCACGGCAATTTATGAAGCTTTAACTTATATAGAACCACACAAATAAGTCAGTTATTCTTACCGACTTCAAAAGCTGATTGTTGGCAATTTTGTCAAACCAGTTCCAAAGTAAATATAAGATACCATTGATCCTCAAAATTAAACACACATTGTATAGATGTCATCTCAAGGGCATTCAGGTTTCCTTAGCTTGGATTTCAGGTCATAGTGGCATCAAGGTCAATGAAACAGCTGATCTGATGGCTAAAAATGCAAGCCAAAATGATTTGCCATGTAATTTAATTTACTCTTCAGACATAGTGTTACTTGCAAAGAAGAAGTTAAATAATAATTGGAATACATTATGGAAAGCCACTCAAAATATAAAAAGTAAACACTATGCTGCTATACAATGTGCCATCCCTCCAAAACCATGGTTTTTCAAATTTAATAAAGCTAACAAACAGTCAACATCAACTATTTGTAGACTTAGAATTGGCCATGCTTGTACACCAGTACATTTAGCCAAACTGAGTAATGTGACCATATTTTTTAACCGTCCTAAATTATCTTGTTCACTCAATGATCACCTTCCTCCTGACATCCCTCGTCCTATAAATTTTGATTCACTTTTAACCTACACAAACACTTCGTATGTATAAATTCTAAGTGATTTTATTAACACTAATAGTATTGTTGCGCGCCATTATTAATGTCTTGAACATGGCAACACTAGTTACCACTATCGCCCTCTAGTATAGAGTAGCAGAACTAGGAGAGTCAAGATCCTTCTAGAAATCTTAAGATCGATGTGTACTCGAACATTCTAGATGTTTCTACGCTAGAAGGTTCTGGAAACTATCTGAGGCACTATATAAGGCCGGTATAGACCACGACCGGGTCAGTATTGAATTGGCGATACAAGAGAACTCTTCGAAGCGAAATAACTGCGAACCAAAGTGATCAGTATTACAATTTTGTTTTATTATTAGTGTGGTTTTAAGTTGTAATTAGTGTTTTATAATTAAAGTCTCAATTTTGGTAATTCAATCGGCAGTTTTTAATTGTCTCGTACCCCAAGCTCGTAACAGTATAAAAGTCAATACTAATATACTGATGTAGTTATAGCAACTATGTTTGTCATTTGTTCTAGGTAATTCAACAGTACAACCACTAGTATTACAAGATAAAAAGGAAAATTTAATTAAACGAGGTACCCCTGACATGAGAGGCCGCCAGAGTATCTACGCAAGTAGCATCCCATACTAGGGCTTTACCTCTCTCCCAAGGGACCAATGTCGTACCGTTGCGTCTCCTGTCATCGTCTCTAAATATTCCACAAGGCTCCAAAACCGAGGGAATATTTATAGAGACAAGAGCCCTTCGGACGACTTCGTTCAAAGAACTGTGTCGTGAAAACTTACCAGCGCTTTTCTTACATGAAAGCCCGTAGAGCCCAAACTTGTTGACACTGCTACCACAGGGACACTGATGGGGTTGACAAAGCGCCGCTCCTAGTCGGATTCCTACGGCGATACGCAAGCTTTCCCCCTCAAGTAATGTGCTGAGATTACTTGAATGTAAAGCGTGAAACCAGTGACTAGATTCCTTAGTCGAAACAGCTAGAAGGCGTGCCTTATCTTTGGTCACTATGGAAATTATGAAACAAATCTTTCTGCACGCCCCGTATCAACGGAATATCCCACTGTTTTTGTTGGTTAACTTCCAGTAGAACCTTTTCACCGGGACAGAGCGTTTACCATGTCTGCCTTGCCTCCGTAGCAAAGGATAGGTCTACTTTATTATTTAAAATTATGTTACATAAGTCACTGACACTATGCACGGAACCAAAGAAAGCAGGCAGTGCAACGCTAGAAAGATTTCTCACACCAATGGCACCAAATTTAATAGGTAAAGTAGCTTGATCCCAGCCTGTTGTATTTAAAGTTAAATTTAGAATTTTTTCTATATCTATTTTAAGATTATTATCAATATTTTTTAAAATATCCGAACATTTCCAGACTGGACTCGAGCGGAGTAAGTATGTAAATCTAGGTACAAAGAAACAATATTTTAAAATAGTAAGAGCTATGTGGGAGTTTTATTTATACGTTTTATATATCAACGTGGTTTAAAAACTGATCAAATTTTGCTTTTAAAACAGGATTTATACTATCGAAAAACAACGGGGCACCTAGCAGGTATAGTGATTCCGTACTGACAGTTTTTATTCCTGGAGAAACATGATTGAAATTTTGAATTATGAGAAGTAGATAAATTATTGGAAAAAAATATTTCACATTTATTGCTATTTGGTTCAAGACCAATATTTTTAAAATTTCGAAATATATGAGTAAGATCACTGAGGATGTCATCTGCTCTACCTCCCAGTGTACCGTCGTCCAGGTACCAGACATTCAGCTTAGATTTCAAATTTGCAATAATGGGTTGAATTCCCAAACTGAAAAGTGCTGCACTCAGTGGGTCACCCTGCTGAACACCGACAGCAGAATCGATAACATGGTTTTCGTAAAACAAGTTAGTATTTTGACTATAACATTGCCAAACGTAATGGTAAATTTCGGGGGTATTTTTAGCCACTTCTTTCAGCAAGGTTACCCTATCGATAGAGTTAAAAGCATTCCTTAGGTCAACCTTCACAAGAACATCTGCATCAAAGTTTGTTAAAAATGTACACACCAAAGACATTTAAGTAGTTAGTATATATATATTTTAAATCTCTTTGGTACGCACTGAATGTACCGTCGCCTCACAGCCACCTCTAGTGCTAAAGCCTAGTTGAGTAGTATTAAGCTTAGAGATTATTTGCCTGCAAGCTAATTTTGAAGTTAAGCGTCGAAATGTGGAACCAACGGCAATAGGACGGATACCATTATCCTTTTTTTTTTTGAAGGCACATAATCTTGCCCCATATAAGAATGGAATGAAATTTGGATTAACATTACCAGAAAGCATAAATTTACATAATTTTGTAATGTCTTTAAGAAGTACTCCGCCGGCGTCACCGGCAGAAGCGCTTACAATAACTTTAAGATGTCGAGGCGTAATTCCGTCAATGCCGCCAGCAGAGCCATTCGAAAATGACATAATTGCTAAAGTGTCTTTTTCGGAAATTTGTAAAGGTTGCATAGAAGTCTTGGGAGGCAACGGTAAACCTTGAGAAGGTTTGACCGAAGGATGCTTCTGACGAAGGCTTTCAAGAGTTTCGACATTACGAGGAGCCAGGATGTCGTCTGAGAATAAAATACGGAATGCATTTTTTAAGTCGTCATCCATTACTTTCGACTCAACTACTTTTTTTAAATCAAATTTAGGACGTGGTCGAGATCAATGAGTATTAATTGGATAATCTAAAATTTGAAAACATGTCTCTTTTAGTTGCGACGTAATTAATTTATTTATTGTTTTATCAAATCAAATCAAATCATTTATTTCGCTAAAAACATGGGTACAGACGGATGGATACAGAGTCAATATTTGTTTCCACATATTTTGCCATTCGTGGCATGCGAAAAATATTTTTTTTTAAATATAAATGTGTTCAGAACAAATGAACTAACATTAGAAATATACACATAATATTCCAGTATGTAACATGAAAATGGGAATATGCGAAAGTAAATAATTTTTGCCAACTATTTTCACTATTAGTGAAACAATATTGAATAGTGCATGACAATGCTTTAGCAAGCTGCATCCTCGCACCTCTAGGAATTCTTTTAACCATTGGTACATTACGATGATAATTGTAAATTTACTCCGAAAAAAGGGAAAAATCTGTGTTATTAGAGGAATTGCTAATAGAGTTATGAATTTCTACGGTAGCCTGTGAAGCCGAAATACTTTTACTATGGCATCGTTTAATATGTATATTTAATCCCCTGTTACCTTAAAACAGCCTACCGTCGGCACAATTTTGACACTGTAGGAAAGGCGTAGAGGCTGCTCTTCCCGCAGCGCCGGAGACGTTGCAGTCTCAAAATAGATACAGAAATCCCTCTTAAGCAGTCCCCTTTTTTTCTGATGAACGGGATTTTTTTCTCATAAAATGGATTTATATTTACACTAGCTTTTTACCCGCGGCTTCGCTCGCGTGTACTCGAATTTAGGAACATCATTAAATGCTGTTCCGTGCCAAATTTAGAAAAATTCGATCACTTTTAGTCATCTCGGTGTCTATGTCTCTATGTCTGTCAAAGATTTTGTTTTCATTTTAAAATACTATTACACGTAAATGATTGGTAACATGCTACAGAAACACGTGAATATATACATATGTCTAGAAACACCTACTATTTTTTATATCGAGCGTGTCTTCCGATTCCAATGTATCCATAAGAAAGGTAAATAGTCTTGAAATCAAAATGTAATATTATTATTTACATTTTACTCTTTACATTTACTCATAGTTAAAATTAATTTAGTTTTAATAAAGTAATATAATGTTTATTTGAGACATTTTATTCATATCATTGGTCCTATTTCTAAAAAGCCCCGACGGTTCGACAAAAAATGAGATTGACTTCATTATGACGACCAGACGACAACTGTTCAGTGATGTCTCCGTGATCGCGAGGGTGAAAACTAGTAGCGATCACCGAATGGTTAGAGGCACACTGAACCTAAACGTTAAGTTGGAGAGGTCTCGTCTAATGAAGTCAACGCTCCGTCCCCCTCGTGCTCTGTTCCAAAATCCCGAAACCTTTCAGCTCTAGTTACAAAACCGTTTTCAGTGCCTAGAAGACTGCAATGAAGTGGACGATATGAATGACAAGCTCGTGGAAACTGTCCATGCGGTCGGAGCTAAGTTCTGCAAGACCCGCCGCAGAAGAACACAAAAACTCTCCGATCACACTCTTAATCTCATGGCTGTTAGGCGGGAGATGAAGCTACATTCTTCAACAAATTTGAAAGCATACAGGCAACTGAACAGACAGATCTTCAAATGCATGCGGCGGGACTTACGCAACTTCAATACAGCTTGTATTGAAGAAGCGATCGAGCGGAACCAAGGCTCCAAAGTCTTTGCCAGAGATCTGTCTGCCACAAAGAGCCAACTGTCAAAGCTGAAGACCGAGTGTGGCAGCATCGTTTCCGGAACACCTGAGATTTTCAGTGAGATTGAGAGGTTCTATGGGCAGCTGTACACGTCATCGTTGGAGCCACATGCAAGTGTGAGTAACGATCCAAGAGCGAATCTCATCCGACACTATTCCGAAGATATCCCGGACGTCAGTCTGAGCGAGATTAGAATGGCTCTCCAGCACCTTAAAAACGGTAAGGCCCCAGGCGAGGATGGAATTACAGCGGATCTTCTGAAAGCGGGTGGAAGACCGGTACTTGAAGTCCTTCAGAGGCTCTTTAATTCCGTCCTCCATGGTGGCATTACACCGGTGGCGTGGAGCAGAAGTGCGGTGGTCTTGTTCTTCAAGAAAGGTGACAACGCTCTCTTGAAGAACTACAGACCGATTTCCCTTCTGAGCCGCGTCTACGTGCTGTTTTCGAGTCATTACGAATCGTCTCGCGCGCAGACTTGAGACTTCCAGCCTCCCGAACAAGCCGGTTTCCGAAAGGGCTTTAGCACAATAGACCACATACATACCCTTCGGCAAATTGTACAGAAGTCCGAAGAGTACAATTTGCCACTATGTCTAGCGTATGTGGACTATGAGAAAGCCTTTGATTCCGTCGAAATTTGGGCGGTGCTGCAGTCCCTTCAGCGGTGCCAAGTTGACTGTCGGTATATCGAAGTATTGAAGTGCTTGTACAGTAGGGCTACGATGGCTATCCGAGTACAGAGTCAGAGTACGAAACCTATCCAATTGCAGAGAGGTGTAAGACAGGGTGACGTCATATCCCCGAAACTCTTCACCGCTGCATTGGAAGACGTTTTCAAGCTTCTGGACTGGAAAGGATATGGTATCAACATCAATGGCGAGTACATCACTCACCTTCGATTTGCCGACGATATAGTCCTTATGGCAGAATCGCTGGAGGACCTAAGCACTATGCTCAATGACCTCGATAGTGTTTCCCAACGGATAGGTCTTAAGTTGAACATGGACAAAACAAAGATCATGTTCAATGTCCATGTCACACCTATGCCGGTAGTTGTTGGGAGCACTAAGCTCGAAGTTGTTAACGAGTATGTTTACCTGGGACGAATAGTCCGACTAGGTAAGTCCAACTTCGACCGAGAGGTCAATCGACGGATTCAACTCGGCTGGGCAGCGTTCGGGAAGCTACGACACATCTTCTCGTCAGACATACCTCAAAACCTGAAAACGAAATTGTACAACCAGTGCGTGTTGCCAGTGATGACTTACGGAACTGAGACGTGGTCCTTCACTGCTGGCCGCATGAGGAAGCTCAAGGTCGCTCAGCGAGCTATGGAGAGGGCTATGCTCGGAGTTTCTCTGCGTGATAGACTTAGGAATGAGGATATCCGCAGTAGAACCAGAGTAACCGACATAGCCCAACGGATTAGTAAGCTAAAGTGGCAGTGGGCCGGCAATATAGCTCGAAGAACCGACAACCGATGGGGAAGAAAGGTTCTCGAGTGGCAGCCTCGTACCGGTAGGCGAAGTGTGGGGCGTCCCCCCACGAGATGGAGTGACGACCTGGTAAGACATGCAGGAAGTCGATGGATGCAGGTGGCTCAGGACCGTGCTTTGTGGCATTCTTTGGGGGAGGCCTATGTTCAGCAGTGGACTTGTGAAGGGCTGTAATGATGAATGATGATGATGATTTCTAAAAAAAAATATGGGCATTTAAATCGATGGTCCATATTGGAAAGTTTAACCAATGCGGCTGTGAATGTAGCGGAGCAGAGATATTCATTAAAAAATCTAAACAAATCTCTACAGCACTCGAAAGTCTTTATGTTATATAGCTACATATTTAATTGCTGCTGTACCCCGCATCTTCCCGTGAAACACAATCATTTACGGCCTAAATAAAAGCACCTTACTCTATAAATAAATATTATCACATTACTTCTTACTAAAAACACGAGCGTTAAAGTGACGCAAGCAGATGCAAGGTTTAACAGATGCATTATGTTAGTGGACGCGAGTCGCATATGCCTACGCTCGTCACACGCACACATACACGCCATTCAGTGATACCACTTTCTGACGTTTGCAATCAAATTGTGCAAATCACTATTTTATTGATTAATTTTAAATAATGGATATAGACATAGACGATAAGATGTATTTTATGAGAATATAAAATGGAATAAAACAAACACGATAATGATGGTACTCATATATTGAATAAATACTACTTTTGACTGAGTCCCTCGTGACCATGGTTGCTGGAAAACAATCGAAACGTCGGGAATGTAAAATAGTTAATAAAACGCGATAAAATCCCTAAAAGTAGTTTTATTTAACGTTTAGTGTTGGCGTAAATATAAGAAATCGGTACAAATATAACTTTATTATACATATTTTAATGGGTCAAAAATGCAGAAGTAATAAAATTTAAGAATATTATTAAACACAACTAATTTGCTCGAATACAATAAGCACATCGTATAATGTATAATTTTATCGACTTCACAAAAGGAGGAGGTACTCAATTTAGTGTATATTTTTTTACCTCAGAATTCTATAATTTCTAAACCGATTAAAAAAAATTATTTGAAAGGATATACACACAGATTGATCCAATATACACGCTGATTTTGTCTTGGTAGTACAACAGATATATTAAAGTAAAAATTATTTGGATGCAAAAATGGCAGATTTAAAATGGAGAAAAACAAAACTCGAATGCGATCTCTAACCAATAACAATATTTCGCAAGTAGGTCGTGTGTGCAGGCTAGCTCATGCCGTATTACTATAATAAAGTCTGAAAAAAAATTTAATTCGCTTGAC
Organism: Parnassius mnemosyne; assembly: GCA_963668995.1. Classification (NCBI taxonomy): domain Eukaryota; kingdom Metazoa; phylum Arthropoda; class Insecta; order Lepidoptera; family Papilionidae; genus Parnassius; species Parnassius mnemosyne. Next base: position 28,860,450 of record CAVLGL010000086.1, read on the forward strand.
GTAACGCAGTGTTACGTCTATCGCATGCGCTACCGCGCGCTACATACACAGTAAAGGGCCACTAATAAATGTTCAGAGCATGAACTCTCAAGCGTAGTGATACCACATAAACTAGTCTGGACGCCTGACTAGCTCGTGAGGTATTATTATTGTAAATCTACCCTTTTTTAATTATAATATATTTTATTTTAATAAATTGACTCTACTATCGAGACAGTATAATTTGGCTGCGAGAAAACAACCACTAAAATTTCAGCATGTATATATGAATTGATCTAGAATCGTCTTAGAAATCAATGTACATACATAATTGATAACCTCTCCTTTTGAGTCCGTTAAAAATAGACTATGTTTGGGTGTAAAGTGACATCTGGTTAATGTTTGTTGTAAATAAAAATAATAATTCTATACTGTCAAACGTCGACTTAGTCAATAAACAAAGCAATTAATATAAAATAGTTGCATTAAAATGGCCTCGACGGATCACGATCAGCTGATCACCCCGTATAAGTTTTAAATAGGCACCCATTGTTAATATTATATTAATACGTAGAGAAGTAGGTATCTATATATAAACATTTGCGTTTTACACAGAGCGTTGCGATTAAACGTTTTAAACACAAATAGAAAATAAATATTTTTAAAAGAAAATTGTGATTTTTTTCCCACAACTAGCAACATTTGTATTATAATAGCTTAGGTAAGTATTTTTTTAGTTTTACGTACTTATAATGAATTATATATATGAAGTTGTATGTGAAATGTAATACCATCACTTGTTTTATGTTTATCATCACTGTTGTGACAATATTTTACAACACAAAGGGTCATTTTTACAATTTTTTGCGAGCTCCTCTCCGTAAGACGTGACGTTGCGCACTGACGCGTCGCTGAGCCAACTTACGCGGTTTCGCATAGGGATGGGCAAGGGAAAAAATACATCGACATATATCGAATCGATATTTTTAAACAGAATCGATATATATATCGCGTGATAAATATCGATATATCGTCATCATTTGCATGATGTAAAGAAGAGTTCCAAAAATTTATATTACTGCCGGGTGGACGATGAAAAATAAACGACAACCAACCACACATAAATACTTTTTAACCTCATTTTGTTGTTAAATGTTTTGTCATTAATACAACATTTTAAAATATATCGAATTCGATACTCTATAATAAATATCGATGTAACTAAATATCGCTATTTTAAATATCGACGATATATAACGATATTTTTATATAAAAAAATATCGATATTTCGATATATCGATATTTTTCCCAAGCCTAGGTTCGCATTAGTTTTATTTGCTTCACTTTTGGTGCGCGTACTAGTATACTATACGTAATAATTTTATCTTCCATATTGATAAAAAAACGGATTAGTAAGCTGAAGTGGCAGTGGGCCGGCCATATAGCTCGAAGAACCGACAACCGATGGGGAAGAAAGGTTCTCGAGTGGCAGCCTCGTACCGGTAGGCGAAGTGTAGGGCGTCCCCCCACGAGATGGAGTGACGACCTGGTAAGACATGCAGGAAGTCGATGGATGCAGGTGGCTCAGGACCGTGCTTTGTGGCATTCTTTGGGGGAGGCCTATGTTCAGCAGTGGACTTGTGAAGGGCTGTAATGATGATGATGATGATTGATAAAAATTGTATGTAGTCGTATGCTTTGACAGTTGACAACGACGCAACAGAAATATTTGCCTTTATAAATGAGTATTATGTATGAAATCAAAAAAGAATTATTATAACAAATCTCTTATATATTTACTGATCGTTTTGTTGAAATTTGTAATCAAGAATTGGCCTCTAAATAACAAAATAAAATTATTTTAAATATACGTAGCTTTTGACTGTGAAAAATGTTGACATATATATTGTATCTATATACGATTAGTATCGCTAACTCCTACTTAGGTGTCTAAGGGATAGTACCGTCATCAACCGTCAGTTGGGTTGTGTTGTCTAAATCTCCCAAGATTTTTGTCCTGTGACATATCAGCATATTGTGAAGAGTTTTATCGACAAAATACAAATCAGTCTAGGCTGTATGGTCTAAAACCTTTGTCTGAGTGTATCGTAAAAACTAAAACTATCAACAATCAAAAATGTTTATGTGTTTACATTTTATAATTTTTACAAATTTACAAATTTACAATAATTTCTTTATTCGTTTACAATTTTAAATAATAGTTGAATAATGAAATCAATAAATTATGTCTGATCTTAAGATATGTAGAATATGCTTACGGACAGGAGCAAAAGTATATAAATACGACCGATTTCAACTAAAGTATTATTATGAAGAAGTTATGGCATTGAAGGCAAGTATTTGTAATTAAATACTACTTTTGGTATATGTGTTATTGGCCTAAGGAATACAAATTCATTTCTCACTAGCAAAATAGTCATTATGGTCCTAATAAAAATTCTTACAAACAAAAAGAATCTACACCAACTTCCAAAATATCGGTATAGTAATTGACAAAGAGCAATGCTAAGATAATTGTGGGGCTTCTAAAGATACAAAAAGATGAGATATGGCAGACTCCATCAATAAATCAAAGATTAGTAGAATTTCTCCATCTCAGTCCTTCTATCTGAATATGTCTCTCTTCTTTAAGTGATAGTACATTTTACTCTTCAAAACTGCATTACCACTTCCCATTCTTGCCCTTTTCTTTTACACGTGGTAGATCCATGCTGCAGCTATATGAATAGTATAGTTGTAGCATGAATGGGTTGGCTCGACAGGGGAAGACCACACTCTCACAGAATACCAGCGTAAAATAGTAGCTTAATATTGCTGTGTTTCGTATGATGAGTGTAAAGTGTCGGAGACTCTTTTTACTGGAAAAGAGGCATTCTATCTTAGTCCTCACGGCTGACAACACATCTGCATTTTAATTCGCAAACAAAGATAGGTGTAGATGTCTATGGGTCACAGTAACCACTTACCATCAGGTGGACTGTGTGCTCGTTTGTCATCCTTACTAGTATTGAAATATCTCATGTACAGTTGTTTTGGCAAAAATCAATCAAAATTATTTTTTTTAAGAGGTAACACAAAAAAAAAAACATTCAGTCGATATTATAATTTGAGGCATCCATCTTAGTCTTAAGAGGTACAATGTATCTATAGCCTTCTTTGTTTGAAGATGGTTTCAAGTGTCCATGAGATGCAGTAGCCATTTATCATCAGGTGGACTATATGTTTGTTTGTCACTTGTTTTATAAGTAAACCATTTATCAGTTTGATTACAATAATAGTTAGAAATTTTGATTATATGAGCAACAACAGTGTACTTCTGTTTTATTAGCTTTTCCACCATCACTAGCAGCTCATTGGTAGCCCTTTCAAGGGGATGATAGCTCCTCTACTTTTTACTTCTCAATGTGACAAACAAACACAGTTGAAGTAATGGTAAGTGGATGCTGTGGCCCAAAGATACGTACACACTATAAGTTGTATGTATAATATCACTTAACTACATAAGTATTAATTTTCTTATATTCCAAATATTTATGCAACAAATTGTCACAGTTTAAAGAGCTAACAGTTGTCAAACGCCTATAATGTCAGGCGATGTCGCCACCCACATAAGTATTTACGCAGGCAGCGTGTATGCTATGTGCTTATGTGAATAAAATAATTTTGAATATTATAATACTCATTATCATTTATTAACAATAGTTACATACTTATAAATTAAAATCATTTAAATTAACTACATCAATTTTTACTTCAAGAAAAAATACATTTACAAATGTTGCACTGCCAAATATTTTCACGACACTTTATTTTTAAAGATGTTTTCAGTTTTCAACTGTTAAATTTAATTATGTAGTGTATTCGCATTCCGATCAACAATTTTATCAAAAAAACATAAGCATGGTCATAATTTGAAGTCAATTTTACTTAGTCACTCATATAATTATATCAGTAATTCACCATTACAGACACTATATTTTTCAAAAATGGCACTTAAAATTAGTTAAATTAGTACTATAAATCTGTGGCATTCCTTGGGGGAGGCCTATGTTCAGCAGTGGACTTGTGAAGGGCTGTAATGATGATGATGATGATGAAGTACTGTAAAACACACCAGCATTATTAATAATTTTTGTACGGCAGACTTAGTAGAGTGAGCTGACACAAGGTTGAGCCTCCCACTGCCCAGCAAAGCCCCCCCTGTTGCACAAGTACATTCATTTCCCAACTGTTACTTTCTTTAAACTGGGATACTGTGGTGGCAAGCTTTTACTATGTATTAGATATGGGTGAATATACGCTATTTGAATTCCAACGGTCCATAGACAAATTTTATGTTAAACATAATATATTATTGTTACTGTATGCTTAAGCAATAAAGAATATCGTCTAATATTTGGCCCACACAGTCAATTCACAATAATTGTTTAATTTAAGGCATTAATAGCTTAAAATAGTTATAAATGTATAGTCCCCTGGCCTCCCTCATTACTAGATTGTATAATTTTATGGCCATATGTATTATGTACTTAAGCCATTATGTTTTCTTTTAACATGATCATACGCCTAAATAAACATCGAAACATATTTTATGAAAATACATTGTAAAAATATTTATTAATATAAAAAAAAATATCTTAATTTCACGTGCCGTTACAATTACGTCACCTTACCTGGCGAAACTGAAAGACTAAAAATTTTACATAAAACCGCTAAAGTATGTTTTTGAGCTTGAACTACAAGCGTAGTACAGTGTGAAGTTCGAAGTAAGCTAACGGTGATGAGCAAAACACGAATAATATTGCGTCAGTTTTGGATTCACTGTAAGAAAGCGTGTTTGTGCCAGTCGTTGGAGTATTTCTCTTGGTAAGTATACGTTTTTGTATTTTGTTGTTACGAAATTGTAAATTTGCACAGTGCAATGTTTATTTTGTGTAGATGTCATGTATTACGTTAAACTGTGGTTAGAAAAACAAGTGATGTTGTTTTTGTAGGTTGTGTGTAATTTTGTCACTTCTCTGGCGTCACTTCTCTGGCATATTTCATGTCAGGGGAAATACAGCCGTCCCAGGGAAGTGATGAAATTTTGTTTCGTTAATATTTAATCTTATAACGCTTCAATTTATTTGTTCTATGTACCGTGATATCATGGCGAATGTTAAAAAGAAGCAAACAAGGGAGATGAGAATCAAGATGATAAATTAAGCTACCAAATAATTAAAACGATCCGGTTAATAAAAAAAGGAAAAGGGTCAAACTAAGAGCATTAATGACATGATTGAAAGGGAACAAAGAGCTGTTAGAAAAATACGGAGAGAGAAGACTATAAAGTCACACTCTACCAGAAACTATCAAGTAACACCACCGTCATCTGATAATGAAAACCAACCTCCACTTTCACAAAGCAATTTGGCTCTGGCTGCTAAAAGACGATCAGAAAATCAGCATTAAGTACAAAATAAAGTTATGAAAAAACAAAAATATGAAATTACGTCAAAAACTACATTAGTAACAAAACAAACTAAGGCGCATCGAAAAACAGAAGATGGAGCTCCAAGTGATATCGGAGAGACATGTAAACGAACCCCTGACAAAGTAGTCGCTTTAGGAACTAACATACACATACAAATACATACAAGACTTTGTTAAGGAATTAGAAAAAAATTGCCCCAGCATTCATATTTTTGTGATACACGAAAAAGAAATTGATTTACGAAGGAAGATAATTAAAGATAATCGACCGAACATTAAACCTTTTGCTGGTACAATAAAAGTACATGAAGTCCGAGGAACCTTTATGAGCAGTACGTAGTACATCAAGAGCTTCAGCTGCTTTGGTAGCAACTTTTGCCCTCACTTCCACTTAGACGACATTAAATACACCCAAAATGATAAAACCAAATTGCATGTTGCTGCAGTATACACCGATTCTGAGGAAATTGTGCAAAACAAAATGAATTCACAAACATCTACTAATCTGATTAATACTATAGACAATAAAGACACGGCTATGATTTTTTTTTATAGGATAGGGTTCCGCTGTTTTACGCTGGTATTCTGTGAGAGCGTGGTCTTTCCCCGGTCGAGCCGACCCATTTGTGCTATAACTATACTACTAATATAGCTGCAGCATGGCTCTACCATGTATAAAACGTGGTAGAGCGTATGATTGTCAAGAACCGTAAATTGATACTTGTGGAATAATAAAAAATATAGGCTGGCGCACGTTTGTCAGATTATGATGAAGAAGAAGGATAGCTCAGGGTTACTTTCCTAAAGATCTCCAATAAGATGGTACTCTTTTTAGAATATCTGTCTGACGTTAAATGGGAACGGATCTTGACCATACTACCAGTGCCAAATATACTTATGAAAGGTAACAGATTATTCTACAAGTTTCCAGAGCCAGTTAATGTATTTGAAAAGTAAATTGTTGATCGTTTTGTATTAAAGTAAAATATATTAATTTAGTCGAAATTATCTTCTTTGCAATAAATGAAAGTTTTCATTTATGCTGTGCACTGATAATTTTTAAGTTTATTTGTTTAGATAGCCTCGATAATGATAGGTGTTTCACTAGATAGTACTATTATTTTTTTGTTGCAAAGTTTATTTTTTTGTTTAATTTAGAAGTTTTATTTAGATACACCTAAAACATTGCTTTAAGTTTTTGAACACTTATAATTAAAATTGTCAAATACCATGTGCTGTAATTTTTATATTAGATAATTACTTTAAATCTCAGATGTGACTGATAAGTAGAAAACATTAATTTCATTATTTGATTCGGGCAATTGAAACTTAAGCATTAACAAACCATTAATATTAAAAATTAATTTGTTGAAAAAAGCTGAAAAAACTGTTAACATGTATCTAATATATTAAAAAATATCTAGACTATAATTTATATGTGTTTTATTCAATATTATTCCCCTTTCTTAGGTAATAATTAATGGATTGTTTACTATCCTGCATTAATTTGTCACTACTCTGCCAATAGTGTCACTCCCCTGATAACACATTTTCCCCTGATGCTTATAAAATTCAAAAAAATGGAAAAATCTTCTGGCCCATATCATTACAAATGCACAAATAGTGTCAAATAGTGATATTATTAATGTTGAATTAAACAGACTACATTTCCTTTAGGGACACAAAATAATCAAATACCGTATATTCACCCATATCTATGAAAACTTTATTAGTTGTAGGATTACTTTTATGTGTTTTGTAATTTAGAATCAATATGCAGATGCATTATCATCCCTGAGGATTAAGATGGAATGCCTTGTATCCAGTGAAAGGGTCTCTGGTTCACTAAAGTCACCATACAAAACACAGAGAACTCGATGACTCCGTGGCCCAGTAACTTAGCAATGAGTTGTAGCTCTTGGGGCCGTGGGTTTGAATCCTGCATGGAACAAGTATTTGTATGGGCTGCAAATAATTGTTCCGGTTCTGAATATTTTTCCTTGCACATTTTATGTTTGTAAACTACCTCCACGATACAAGAGAAAATCCTAGTGTGGGCGTAAAGTTTTTTAATATTTACATTAATATACACAGCAGCATTAAGCTGTTATTATGTACTGGTATTCTGTGAGAGCGTGGTCCTACCCTGGTAACCCCGGTTGAGCGGACCCATTCATGCTACAGCCATAATGAATCTGCAGCATGGCTCTACCACATAAAAATAATAAATAAGTAATAAATGATTTTTTTATACATGCCATGCTGCAGCTATATTACTGGTATAGTTGTAGCCGGCTCTACCGAGAAGGGACCACACTTACCGAATACCAGTGTAAAATAGCAGCTTAATGCTGCTGTGTTTCGTACAGTGAGTGTAGAGAACCGGGAAGACCCTTTTTACTGGAAACGAGGCATTACATCTTAGTCCTCACGGGTGACAAAGCATCTGCATTCTGATTCGTAATAAATGTAAGTGTCTATGGGCCACAGCAACCATTTACCAACAGGTGGACTGTGTGCTTGTTTGTTACCCTTATCTTATTAAAAAAAGTAAGAATTATAAAAGACCATAATGTCTATTCTCTGGGAGAGGACACCTGATGTGGCTATTATGGTCTTTAAGCTACTGTTACTACACCCCATTTGTAGATTGAGGAGCAGTTTCTTAACTTAACATCAACAAGTGGTAAAATTAAAAATTTAGTACAACCGACTTCAATATAAATATAATGAGAACATCATCCATGTAGTCAAAGTCAATTAAATATGCATTATTAAGGATAAAAACTACTGGTCAGATCTTAATCAGCTTTCAAATAAAAAAAAATCAACAAAATCGGTTCACCTAGAAAAAAGTTCTGATGTAACACACATAAAAAATACAGTCAAATTGAGTACCTTCTCCTTTTTTTGAAGTTGGTTATTGTTAGTTCCAATAAAACACCTAATGTATGATATAACAGTTATAAAAGAAAGATCAATTCCTTAACAGGTCAATGATAGTGATGGTCTACCACATTACTTCTGCTACGAATGTTCTATCATGCTACACAAATTTCATAAGTTTAAAGAGAAGTGCTACAGAGGACATAAAGCTCTAAAAGAATTGTTATGGACAGGTCCTGTGAGTATTCTATTTTGTCTTTAAATTTAATGCCATATGTAATTGAAAAAATCTAGTGTGGTTATTGCAGAATTACTAGTCTTCTCTGCAGTTGCAACATGGTTGTCCACACAGGTATAACCAAGAATAAATTCAGATAGAGAATGTGTCAACAGCATGAAGTCAACTTATATATACTATGTATAACTTAAATTAAGAATTAAAAAAAAAACTAAACAGAGCTGGTGATCTTCAAAAAAAAAACTTTCAATAAATTGTCATAAAATTATTTAACTAAAATGTTTTTTTTTTTCATAGTATGTTTACGTATCCAACTTTAAATTGACCTTTTACATTCCGGTTTGTAAGACTAACTATGCAAGAAATCGATTTATTGTTAGAACCTGTAATTTCTTTAACCAACGTTTATAATACTTCAGATTTTATAAAAAATATAAAAAACTAGCTGTGCCCGCGGCGTAGCTCGCGAATATAGGTTTTACTTAAAGAATTTGACGTTTAGGGTAAGAGAATATTAAACGATTTATATCATTACTGTATGAATAAGTGGTAACAAAATAAATCGATACGCTCAAAGTTCTAAGTCGTTTATGATAGAGCTTCCGTGTAAACGACGATAGAAGTAGACTTAGCCGGGGCGTACAGAAAAAGGTTGGCATAGAACTGGCCATGTGCAAAACAATCAGTACTGGGGTCCACTCCTACAACGCGTAAAGTTTGACCTTGCGCTTTATTTACGATCGTCGCATAACACACGCTGAGTGGGAAACACACTTAAAATAGGGATGTTAGATGATCATCGATGTTAAAAATTAAAACTTCGATGTTTTAACATCGATGTTGACACATGTCAAACATCGAAACATCGACGTCAATGAACCCATAATCGATAATTGGGAACTTGCAAACAATGCGAACTCGCGAAATCAATATCAACTAAATCTTGCATCTGCACGGAAGATTAAAAATTTTGAATAATTCAGAATTCCTGAACGCATCGTTAACCTAAAAAAATGTCAGTATGGTGAGTCAAACTTAATTGTCGAGTGTCACCTGTGATGTCACAATGGTCACTGCTTTCGCTTTATTTTGTAGTGTCGTTGTCGGTTGTCGCATAATAACTATTCTACGTAAATTGATATTCAAGATAATTGTTACTTTTCCCTTGATGTGTATACCCACATAATTTTGAAACAATGTGTAAGTATCTACACATATACAAAAACCATCGATAATGGTCATCATCGATGTTTTGAGTAGCCTAAACATCGAACATCGATGTTGAGCTATCGATGCCAACAGCGATGTCATCATCGATGTTATTATCCCTATCTTAAAACTGTAAGGAAAGTTATTTGGTATTAGAGGTTTAGAGGGATTCTGGGTATAAAACAATATCACGACATTTATTGCAAATTTACTACTTTTAGTCGAGTTTTCGAGTTTTGTTGAATAATTTCGACGTACGTCTCTTTTTTCTGTTTCTGCCGGTGTTTGTGCTTTGTGTTGTTAGCCTACACGGCTCTAACAGGCTTGCAGCTTCGTCGGACACATGAATATAAATTTTTTCAGTGAGTGTCAATACGATTCACCTGCGAAAAATCTTAACACCGCAATTCAGAAACAGTTGTAATTTGTGCAACGCCATCTATTATGTTCTTTGTGAGAAAACATCCTTTTTTTAATTTAAGGAAAACATATTTATTTTTACTGTGTTTTAAGTATAAATATATTATAATAGAACGTTTTTTTTTACACACGTATCTTTTTATTACTATTTCTGAGATTTTGTGGCGCCATTAAACAAATTCGAACCTACATTTCAAAATAATAATCATAACTTTCGATAGAATTAACCAATTTTAATAAAACAAAGATTAAATGTAACTCGAAGATATGCTTTATGATTTTCTTAACGATTTCTTTGAAAAAAAAAGAAGATGTTTACTTTAGACGTGATGCTTTCATATAAAAACAGACAAACAGACAGAAAGATAATTCTAAAAATTATAAAAATGTACTTATTTTATTATTTTTATTTCCCCATAATGATTTTAGTCACCATAATATATATGTACAATGTACAGAAAGAGACACAACATGTTATCATCATTTTTATTATATGTATATATTTAAAGAGAGATGGCGCTGCTAACATCAACTTGATGACTCAAACAAAGCCACCGTTGAGCAAATTCCCTACCCATACTTCAGAATATTTATCATAACTTTTGATGGAATGAACCGATTTTAATGAAATAAAGACTAAATGTAACCCGAAGGTTTACTTTATAATTTCCTTAACAATTCTTATGATATAAATTAGTACTTTAAACGTGATACGTTAACAAACAAACAGACAGACAGACAGACAGACAGACAGACAGAAAATTCTAAAAATGGTAGAAATGTATCTAATTACTTATTTTTAGTACCCCTCAATCACTTTTATTACAAAAATATAAAATGTACAGACATCTGCTATTTACAGTTTTATTATATGTATAGATAATGTTTTATAAAAAATAAAAATAAAGATATATGTAACTTGAACATTTTTAAATTTATATCTGCCATCAAGCAACTTACATAGTCTCCCTAGGTTTAACATTTTTTTTCATTATCACCTTTTATTTCGTTATTACTTTTGCATGCCGTAAGCGCCTAAGCGCGTCGGTATGTTCTACTAGGGCCTAAAAATTAAGATTTCAACGTTTTGTGGCATGAAATCGTATCTAGCAATCATATTGTACATATAAGTGATATAAAAAGCACATTGTCAGAAATATAAATGATTGTTGAACTTATTAATATTTTTTTTAAATCGATTAATTGCTATTTCTAAATAAAAAAGGGGTTTTAGTGGCATATGGTGTGGATTTATCAAGTCCGCAAAGCTTGTAAACACGATAACTTTTGAAAATATCAACTGTCCAACTCAATATATTTTTAAAACTCTTCATCTATCATGTGGGAAGCCATTGAATGTAAATGGCAATTTGATTTTGTTTAGTTTAGTTATAATAAATTTTTTTCGGCTACGAAATGGCGAAAATTCGGTGTATTCGGCAGCCTTGTATGAATAAATTATTACTACATAGAGACTGCGTCACTCAGTTAGTTTGGCGTCAGTCGCCGTCGTGAGTGGACATTGTAAGGGTTGTTTGCAGCGGCTCAAAAAGATCGCTGTACAAATACACAATATTCGAATAACCAAATTTCTTCAATACTTGATTATAATAATAATGAGAGATTTTTTATTACAATATTTTAAAAGCACAGAATAAATAATAGTAGTACGTACTAAAAGTAAGTAGTATCAATTTTTTCGTCATAGGTGTCATTTTCATGGTTTTCGAAGGTGTTGAAGCCGATAGTGCTGTCGAAATGTAAATCCAAGATGGCGGCTGCAATAGGTATCAATTTTTTCAACATGGGTGCCTTTTTATGATTTTTGAGAGAGTTGAAGCCGATAGGGTTGTGGAAATGTAAATCCAAGATGGCGGCTGCAATAGGTATTAATTTTTTCATCATGGGTGTCATTCTCATGGTTTTCGCGGGTGTTGAAGCCGATAGTGCTGCCGAAATGTAAATCCAAGATGGCGGCTGCAATAGGTATCAATTTTTTCATCATGGGTGTCATTTTCATGGTTTTTGATTGTGTTGAAGCCAATAGTGCTGTCGAAATGTATTTAAACTACTTTTAAAAATTCCGTCATGTTATACGTAATTTTTAATGCGCTTAGAGCATGCCCAATTGGTTTACCAATATGTATTTTTATTATTATCTTTAATATATTTGACATAAAAAATATATTTCATGTTTTTATTAGTTAGTGAAAACTTAACTGGCTTTTGTAATAACTCAATTTAAACATTAATTATCTATTATTATAGCTGTATATTTTCCTCAAATAAAGAAAAAAAAAGAGAATAAGTTCAAGGCTAGGTGAGCCTTTAAATTATATTGGCATTTATTAATTCATCTTTACTTTTATAATCACAGTTACGGTCTATTAAAATCCACTGCTAAATTTAGGCCTCCCCTAAAAATTGCTTAATAGAGAGGATATTTTCCATAGTTGCCACGCTTGGCAAGCTGGTTGGCAGCCGCTATTTTAAGTGATTATTAGGCTCTGCTGCCTATTACCTGATTTGTTTCCTCACCTCTTACGACATCCACGGGATAGATAATACGAGGTAGTTGACATATTGTATGAATGACTAAAGTAAAATAACATCCTAACATACCCTAAGGCTGGGCTAGGCTCTCTAGTTTCTGTAATATTACAGTAATCACTTACAATAATCTTCTTTATATTTATGGCACCTTCGCATTATTTCCACGCGACCCGGGTTGACTGGCAGAGAATGCCAAAAGACATTAAGTCCGCATTGCAATCCTTTTAATTAAGGTGTACAATTTAGAATAAATATATAAATAATTTACTCTAAATTAAGCTGTGGTAGTTCAGATGGTTAGCGCTCTATGTAAGTTTCACAGTACGCGAGAAACCCGGGTTCGATCCCCGCCGGCACCAATGAAATTGTTAGTTGCTATTTTAAGTGCTGATTTACCGCGGTGAAGGAAAACATGGTGAGGTAACCTGCATGTCTGACAAAGAAGAAAAAAATATATATTTCGATGACATGTGAAGTTCGCCAATACGCATTGGGGCAGCGCGGCGGACCTTTTACTTGCCCTAAAAACGTTTTCAGAAATGAGAGAAGGCCTGTGCCCAGCAGTGGGACGTATATAGGCTGTAACTTTAAGTTTAATATAAATAATATAAGTATTGTCAGCCAGTTGGCTTTTATTTACACCTTCATTGAACTCAGGGCTCAACTGAAAAGCCGCGAACTGAGCTGGGCTGGCAATATTGTTATTTATATGTAAGTGTATGCATATGTAAGTAGTATGTAAGTGATTTTAGTTTGCGACCATCGACAACTGCAGAGAAAATATTCTCGTTGTTTCCGTAGTCCCCCCACCCTCTGAACAACAAATAAACTCAATAATAACAATTTTCGTATATTGCCATTTATAGATTACATATGAATCAGTATACAAAATAGACAGAGAAAGTAAACACCTACAATCTGAATTAGCGATAATGACTGTTACTAACCGAACAAAGACTTATACCACAAAAGATAACAAGAACAATCAAGAAGATATAAAAAAAATAAGCGAGAATATATGTGAACAAGAAAGTGATGAAAGTTGCAATAATCATGACAATACAGAAGACGATTCAGTCAACAATCAACCTAACAGCCCGACCACAGTATTCATTAATAATAAAAAAGAATGCATCGAATTACAAAGTGAAATGATGAAAGAAAGGAAAAAGGGTAGAAATGGTGATGAGTTAAGACAAAAAAAGAAAACATTCGATGCCAACAAATGGGAAGTGTTTACTTTGACAGAGGAAGAAGCTTTGAAGGAGTTTAGGTTGAAGGCAGAAGATCAGAAGTATTTGACTGCAAGTTATAAATGTCGGGACTGTTTCAAGGGATTTTCTAAAGAGGACATGTTGAAACGTCACATTCTATTAGGGCACAGTGAGGTATGGTTACAATGGATTAAATTTAGTATTATAATAATAATAGCCCTTTATTCAGACATTGATACAAAAATGATTAATATTACAGGTTAAAGTTACATCAAATGAATGTGATTTGTTTTGGCGTTTACTCCTTAAGAATCGATTTTCATATAAGCCCGGGGTATGAAAATTTATGAGGAGTAAAATCAAATGTTATGTTATGTGTTACGTTATGTATTCATGTTTCTATGACTATGTAATGTATTTTGATGGATATAAATTATATAATTAATATAAATAATGTATTATGCATGCTTTCGGTGATATATAAAATGTTAATAATCTATATAATTATAATCGTTCGTAAGGAGTAAACACCTGCCTGCCTGCCTGCTAATATATAATAATAATAAACTCCAGCCTTGCGTCGGAGTTGACACGCACACACACACACACACACACACACACACACACACACACACACACACACACACACACACACACACACACACACACACACACACACACACATACACTTTTTTCTATTTAACTTCTGTTTTCAATTGTCTCTATAATTCTGTCTGTTTGCCTTTCTTTGGCAAACGCCTCCTTCAATTGTCTCTAAAAATTTAGTATTAACTTTTTATATTCTATTTAGTATTTAATTTGCTGGTGTTTGTCTTTCGGCAATCCGACACAACCGTAGAGAGATCAAGGACGGAAAGGAAGCGCAGGGCTAACGGCTTTACCTGCATTCCGAGGCACAGAGGTGAAACACCCTCAACTTCCTGACTGCAGGCTGCCTCTGAGAATACCTTGGAAGAAAAACCCAATAACTGAATTTTGTACCAACCGAGGACCCGAATCTGGGACTATATGATCGGCTCCCACTTGGATCAGATCACTAAACCAACCAGGCAGTCATCTAGAGGGTAGATGAAAAATACCCAGACCGGCGATGGGCAACAGTGACGGAGTTGCTAGACGTATGGTAGATTGTATCTGCCTGTCAAGCATGACTACTGATACTAATGACGATGATGATGATAGTCATATGTGTATTATTTAACATTCTGAACATATTAATAACAATTTTTTTATAGGATAGGGTGACAAACGAGCACACAGTCCACCTGATGGTAAGTAGTTGCTGTGGCCCATCGACATCTACATTTATCCTCGATTACAAATCAAAATGCAGATGCGTGTGTCACCCGTGAGGACTAAGATGGAATGCCTCCTTTCTAGTAAAAATGGTCTCCGGTTCTCTACACTCACCATACGAAACACGGCAGCATTAAGCTGCTATTTTACGCTGGTATTCTATGAATACTTGTTTACTTTGTTAATTAATAAAGTAAATTTAATGTTCACTTATGACAGTTTTTTGTCATGCTACCAAGCTTATTAGAACAATATAAAATATTCATAATAATATTTAAAAATAAATGATAATATTCAACCTCCGTGTATTATTTAACATTCTGAACATGTTATTAACAATTACTGAGAAGCGATCATAAATCGTCAATGATAACTCTAAAATACCTACATTTTATTTACAGGATTTAGGCGACTTCGAGTGTCGTTTCTGTCGAATGCGTTTTAAATTGAGGTGCCATTTACATAGACACATGGAACGGCACTATACCAAGTATAAATGCCTGAGGTGTGACTTAGTTTGTTCACTAAGGTGAGAAAACGTTGACTACTTTTACTTAAAATAAACTTTTTAATTTACATAACAGTATAATATACAATATTCAAGACCGTAATAAAATTTAAATTTAAATTATCATAATATTATTTGCATTTTACTTTAAAGAATTCAAGCTAATAAAACAATTTGCACATAGCTATAGTATATATTTACACAGTGCTATATTGGGGCTATATGTATACTGTGCCTTAGCACCTCTTCAAAAGTCGTTAGTAAGACATAGTGTATATAATGGAAGAACTAAAACCCTGACTTTAGAAGCTGTTATGTAGAAATTATTTTATACTTTTTATTTCTTGGAAATAGCTTTTTACTTTTTATTAAAAGTTATATTTTTGACAAGCTCAAAGTAAGTACTAGAATGTTGTCAAATAGGAACGTGAAGGTGGTATGAAGGGAAACTGGAGATGGGCAGCAACATCTTCTTGATAGCAACTCAAAATTATTTAATACTGCGATTGCCAAACTGCCTGCCAAGCGTGGCAACTATGGCAACCCCTTCCCCCATTTGAACCTATATGTAGTGGAGGTTTATGTTCAGGCAGTGAACTTGACTATTTATCAGCCTGGTAGCCTACTGCTGAAGTTCAAGGTCAAAACATTTTATTTAATTTTGCTCTTATGAACGTCAAAATCTGTGCATGTTTGTAAAAACCCGATCTCAGAGATAACGACAAGTTACATGGGTATTTTATTAAAGTGAAAACTTTCGGATCGTTGTGATTTGAAACTAGATGAAACGAAAAAGTGACACTAAAAAGAGAAAAACATATAGGATTTAGCCTGTGAGAGAGTGAGATAGAATACAGTATACAGTGTTTCCTATTGTCTCGGTCTCAATAAATAAATATGAAATAATAATAAACTTTTATTAATAAAAAATAAACAGGGTTAATAACTTTTTTATAATATATAATAATACCATGTTACAAATTTATTGCCAACTTTTAATATAATCTATACAATGCCAAATGTGTATGCATATTTTTAAATGTAAGTTTTAACAGTAGTAATAATGTTATCCAGACCGAATTTCGGTCACGACGGCCAGTCTCAACGAAGATTTGCCATCTGAGTGGGACAGGATTACAATTCCCGAGTGTATGCGCAAGCACAGGAGCACTCTATTCCCTCGTTCTCGTCGTCCGGTAGGACGATTATCCGACACGACTGGAGTGAGATCAGGCGCAAGTTACATGGGTATTTTATTAAAGTGAAAACTTTAGAATCGTTGTGATTTGAAACTCGATGAAACGAAAAAACGACACTAAAAAGAGAAAAACATATAGATGTCTATAGGATTTAGCCTGCGAGAGATTGAGATAGAATACAGTATAGTGTTTCCTATTATCGCACTGTTAAGTTCGCTTTACGTGCGTCCGAGGCAAGGGGGTGAAACACCATCAATTACCTCCGACAACTCCGGGCTGCTGTTGAGAATTTCTTGACAGAAAAATACAATAGGTAGAACATCCGGAATGAATAGACATCCAGTCCCGATCAAGACATCCATTAAAATAATTTGTAAGGGTTAAACTTGATAAAAAGAGACAAATAAAAGCGAGTGTAGAACTTGAAACTTTTACTTATATCTTTTTATTTTCTACCTACTATTTCTGACACACATCAGTCACCTTCGATTTGCCAACGATATAGTCCTTATGGCAGAATCACTGGAGGACCTAAGCATTATGCTCAATGACCTCAATAGTGTCTCCCAACGGACAGGTCTTAAGATGAACATGGACAAAACAAAAATCATGTTTAACGTCCATGTCACACCTATGCCGGTAGTTGTTGGAAGTACTAAGCTCGAAGTTGTTGACGAGTATGTTTACCTGGGACAAATAGTCCGACTACGTAAGTTCAACTGCGACCGAGAGGTCAATCGATGGATTCAACTCGGCTGTGCAGCGTTCGGGAAACTACGACACATCTTCTCGTTAGACATACCTCAAAACCTTAAAACGAAATTGTACAACCAGTGCGTGTCACCAGTGATGACGTACGGATCTGAGACGTGGTCCTTCACTGCTGGCCGTATGAGGAAGCTCAAGGTCGTTCAGCGAGCTATGGAGAGGGCTATGCTCGGGGTTTCTCTGCGTGATAAACTTAGAAATGAGGATATCCGCAGTAGAACCAGAGTAACCGACATAGCCCAACGGATTAGTACGCTGAAGTGGCAGTGGGCCGGCCATATAACTCGAAGAACCGACAACCGATGGGGAAGACAGGTTCTTGAGTGGCAGCCTCGTACCGGTAGGCGAAGTGAAGGGCGACCACCCACGAGATGCAGTGACAACCTGGTAAGACATGCAGGAAGTCAATGGATGCAGGTGGCTGTGGACCGTGCTTTGTAACATTCCTTGGGGGATGCCTATGTTCAGCAGTGGACTTGTGAAAGGCTGTAATGATGATGATGATTTCTGACACATGAACCCATAAATAGTACAGTCGCACCAGGCGAATTGGACACCGCGTCTGAATATTTATTCTTAATCAAGAAGAGATTTATGATGAATTAAAAAAATATATAAAAAACATGCGTGCAGTCACACGTGGTAGAAGTAAACTTTTCTTTATTTTTATTAATAAAAGTTTATTATTAAATATTTTTTTTTATTATTGAAGTTATACTTATTTTGGCGCGTTTGCGAAAAATGATGAGTAATTTTTTTACGATGTCCGTGTGGTGTGCGCACACCGACATCTAAAAACGACACCATGAAGTTGTACGATGCGCACGCGAACCTAAAAGCAACCATTTCAGTTGGTAATTGTCTGTCAACTGTCAAGTTTTCGTGAGAACTAATAACTATATTCAAGGTAGTTCTTCAAATATATATGAATCTATAAAACTTGTTTTATTTTAGTTATTTGAGTTTTGTTATGCTAAAGAAGTATAACTTCTTACGTGAGTACATATGTACTAATAGTAGTACTCGGTCTCGATAGATAAATAAAAAACACGTTTTTTTTTTATTTATTTATCGAGACCGAGATAATAGGAAACACTGTATACTGTTTTCTATCTTATTCTCTGGTAGGCTAAATCCCATAGATGTATATGTTTGTCTCTTTTTCGTTTCATCGAGTTTCAAATTATGATTCCAAAGAAATTTTCACTTCAAAAATTTCCACATAACAACCTCTGAAGTTGTGGTTTTAGTACTTTTATATACCTTAGCACAGACCTCTAAAGTTGTTAGTGGAAATTATTTTTTTTAGTTCTTTGAAATACGATTTTACTTGCACCTCCACTTGCATTTGCACTTACACACCGAAATCCTCAAGTATGTCTAGTACATTGCACTCCCTAAATCCTCAAGGAGGACAACACATCTGCATTTTGATATTTAATCGAGGTGTCTACGAGCCACAGCATCCACTTACCATTAAGTGGTACCATTATTTGTTATCCTTATCCTATAAAATAAAAATTGTCTCTGAGAGTAATATCAATTATTGTTTTATCTTTTACAGATACTCCGCAATACTTCACGATGATTACCACAGCGGTATCGCAAAGACGTGTATGCATTGCGGTGAACAATTTAGGTATGTTTTTTACATTATTAAGGGCTGACCAGAAGTTGTAGTATCCTCCTAAATGTAATTCAGTATTAAAAAATTCTCTAGTAATCCAAATATTTCACTCAATCCGTTACAGCCCTTTATTCCACTGCTGAACATAGGCCTCTTCCAATGAATGCCACAAAACAACGTCTTGAGACACACTTCATCTAGTGGGTAGCCACTCTACACTTCGCTTACCGGTAATAGGTTGCCACTCGAGAACCTTTCTTCCCCATCGGTTATTGGTTCTTCGAGCTAAATGGCAGGTCCACTGCCACTTTCGCTTACTGATACGTTTTGCTATGTCACTCCGGTTCTACTGCGATATCTTACTTACTTACTTACTTACTTATCTTCACGCACAATCCCTGACGGGGTAGCCAGAGAGAACAGATCGCCAAGTGTCACGATCCTTACATATCTCTTTCGCTTCTTTCAGATTCATTATCTTCTTCATACATGCACGTCTAGGTATCCGAGTACTCTTGACCCTACCCTCTTCGAGCAATTTGCTCACATGGTCTTCGAAAGTTAGTCTCGGTCTACCTCGACACCTTTTAATATTAACTTTCGCGCTATATATTTTCTTCACCATTCGGTCTTCACTCATTCGCTCAACGTGCCCAAACCACCGAAGCACGCCCTTATCAATTTTTGTGATAAGGTCATCTTTCAAACCTGCCATATTGCGAATCTCTTCGTTTCGCTTTCGGTCGGCCATAGTAACGCCGCACATTTTACGAAGAGATCGCATCTCCACTGCATTCAACTTACTTTTATGCTTCTTCTGGCATACCCAGGTTTCGCTGCCATATAACAAAATCGGTACCAACACTGCGTTATGTATTGCAAGGCGTGCACTTTTCGCTACGTCTTGCCTTTTGACTAACGCAGTCAGAGCACCATTGACTTTGTTCCCGGCAGCGACACGCCTGTCCACATCTAAATCACATCTTCCATCCCGGCTAAAAGCATTCCCCAAGTATACAATTTCATTTCATGCTTATATTACATGCTTATACTGCGATATCTGCTTTACGAATTTTTTACTAAACGAACGCAAGTGCAGCTGTTGACATTTATGTGTTCCATTTTACATATTTGATCCCACTATCGTCCTATTGCAGACACTCGTCGACGTACTACACGCACTTGCGTACACACCGAAGCGATTTCGTGTGTACTCTATGCGGTGTTTCTTTTGTCAGCGAAAGTGGACTACGTCAGCACAAGCGTGTCAAACACGTCACCCACGAGATAGTAAGTATTTTGGGTAACTTCTACTGAAACTGGTTCTGGAAATAAAACTGACTTTGACCGCAGTCGCGGGCAGTATTTAAAAACACTAATTATATTTTTTTTGTAACTGTCTTCTTTTCTCCCTTACCTTCCTTACTCCCATCTCCTCTCTCTCTCTCTCTTCCTCCCCCCTCCCTCCTACCTCGCTCTCTCTTTTTTAGTTTCCTTTCTGTCTTTTACACATCACACATGCACGCACGCACGGAAACAGCGCATACACCCATAAACAGAGTACTACTTATACGTCGCTCAAATGCCAGAAGAACATCATACTAAATCGAGAACTGAATATATATTATGAATGTAATGCATGCGGTGTGATGCAGGAAGTCGATGGATGCGGGTGGCTTGGAACCGTGATTTGTCACAGTCTGTGGGGGAGGCATATGTTCAGCAGTGGATTAGTGGTGAGCTGTAGTAGTAGTAATATTGCATGACTGCCTCGTTGGTCTAGTGGTTGTAGTAGTGCGACTACTGATCATGAGGTCCCGGGTTCGAATCCCGGGTTGGGCAAAAGAAAAATAAGTTATTGAACTTAGCCATCAATAAATTTTCAGTAGCTGCCCGGAGTCAGGAAGTTGGCGGTGTCTCACCCCTGTGCCTCGAAAAAGACGTAAAGCCGTTGGTCCTGCGCCTGATCTCTCCGGTCGTGTCGGTTTACCGTCCCATCGGACTATAAGAGAGAAGGAATAGAGAATACACCTGTGTTTGCACATACACTTGGGCACTATAATCTTGTCTTGCGCCGATATCTAGTCTCCGTTGCGACTGGCCGCCGTGACCGTAATTCGGTCTGGAGGACATTATTATTCCATGCGAGTGTGGTCCTTTCCCGACGGTCAAGCCGACCAATTCGAGCTGCAGTCATAATACTCTGGAGATATTTACCAAATATTATATATCTACACCAACAACGAGACCGCGACTAAAGAGCGTGAAGTATTACACTCGCCTGCCAAAGGGAATCGAACTGTATGGTCGACCCATTCCCACTTCAGTTTACTGATCCTTTAGGCTATGGCGGTTACTCAGATTCTATTGTGGATATCTTCATTATGAATTCTATTACGCTGAGAAACGTTAAGCATAGCCCTCTTCTTAGACGCTAAGTGACCAGCTTTAGAGGTCAGTGCTAAGGTAAATAAAAGTACTAAAACCACAACTTCAGAAGTTGTAATGTGGAATTTTTTGAAGTGAAAATTTTGTTTAGAATCGTTGTAATTTGAAACTCGATGAAACGAAAAAGAAACAAACATATACATCTATAGGATTTAGCCTACAAGAGAATACATATTAAATAGAAAACAGCATTCAGTGTTTCCTATTATCTCGGTCTCAACAAAAAAAAACGGGTTTTTTATTTATTTATCGATACTTCTTACGTGACGTTGAGCTTCCTCATACGAACATGTGATCCATATGTTACTGACAAATATGATGGACCACAGATCCGATTTCTACCAAGGTGATTCCTGTGGCTTAGGCGATTAAAGACATCCTGTAGTATCTGCTTTATAGCATGGTGCGGGTGACAGCTTACAGTTTGTCGTGTCTAGAGATGGAACAATGTTAAATCGATTTAAAAAAGGCGATTAACGATTCACAAATCAAAGCAATAAATATCGATTAGCTATAGATAAAAAAAATTAAAACTGTAACATATACAGGGTATTTTTGGACCGCTCCCGAAAACTAAGACAGGCGACAACACCAAGTACACCTTTGATCATGGGTCACAAATAAATTCGATCCTGATGAAAAAAAAATCATCTTTTTACAACGTTTTATTAGCTTTATTCACGCGCCATCATGTTAGTACAGCTAAATGAATCGATAATTTCATAAAATATATCATGAAAATACTGAAACATAAAACCAGCAGTGGAATGACTGAATTTATATCACCTGACTGAAAGGTCAATGTACGCGCGAACGCAAATTCGCGCGGCCCGCAACTAGCGGGCCATACCACAATATCTAATAATTTACAACACTTGTCTAAATACCTAACTTATCTACTTAACCTACTATTTTGCCCTTGTGCTTGTCTCCACTTAGCCACTTTAATCCGAATTTACAGGTTAAATAACCCAAATAACTGGTTCGATTCCCCGCTAATGAAAAAATACTTAAATGAAATGTAACCAAGGTTGGAGTCATGAGTTTTTATTCATCGTGTTGGTATGTTTATTATTCTCATGTATTCAGTTATGTACCTATTCAGATTAGTCTAGTACTAAGTTATTTAAAAAAAATAGGTATGAAACAGCTTACCGCTCTAAATCCTCCGTGGTCTTATGAGATGCGGCTCAAATTGTGCTCCATTCATTTCAAGGTAGATTTGGGTGCAGGCGGGGCATCATCGTGTGGTCTTCGACACAGTCCGTACGTAGTTTCTCGAAAGCATCCACGATCCTTTGGCGCATTTCTTCAGCACTATCACATTCACGATTAAAAACCCTTTCTTTCACATACCCCACAAAAAGTAGTCTAACGGAGTCAGATCTGGTGAGCGAGGTGGCCAAGCGTGTCGTCCTAGTCTGCCGATCCAGCGATCATCAAATAGCTCATTGAGGCGCTCACGGACGAACCTCACGAAATGTGGAGGGGCACCATCATGTTGGAACCATGTGCGGCGATATTCAGCCAACGATAGGTCGTTTAAAATGTCAACCAACTGTTAATTTATAAAGTTTAGGTATCGCTGTCCGTTCAGTCGCTCTGGCAGAAACACTGGTCCCAGTATGCGATCCTTAAATAAACCTGCCTATACTATAACCGACCATCGGGTTTGGTGCCCGGTTTGTCGAACAGCGTGCGGGTTAACCTCTGAATACACGTGTGTATTTCTTCGATTCCACAGGCCGTTTCTGGTAAATGTCGACTCATCCGTCCAGATAATGTACTCAATGGAACCAGGCACACGTTGTTGCTGGTATAATAACCAAAGGCAGAAAACTCGTCGGCGGTCGTGATCGCCGGGAACTAAAGCTTGCACTTTGTGCAATTTGTATGGGCGCATTCGGTTACGCTTCAACACTTTGTGCACTGCACAGTATGACACACTTGTTCCATCCTGACGTCTTAACAATTTATTTAGCGATACTTCGTGTACCTAGGTTCGGATACCTAACATGTTGCCGTATTCATAATCACTATAAACGTACGCGTTAAGCATTATTAAAACAAAAAACGTAACAACAAGAATAATACCAACAGGTAATCACAAGTATTAACAATTTAATAAAGAAAACGATTGAGCTGTCGCTCGCGCACGCGTGTACAAAATCAACACGGAACTGTTTCAAAAACTACAATTAATAACGAACCCCGACAAAAGTGAAACCTACTGCGTCACAGCGTTAGGCGACACGAGCCGGCCGGGTTATATTCTGCCGTCATACGAAATAAAGAAGGACGCAACTAACAAAAACGTAAAATGGAAATAAAAAATAAATTTATGAATTTTTCTTTCAGACCCCGTGTCTAAAGTATATTAAAAGGTATCTATATGAAAATTGAAATATGTACGTAGAGACATGAAGATTTTAAGGACGAACTTATTTTTTTGATAATTTGTTTATTTATTTAAATAAAACGAATTTTCCTTTTCATCTTAGATTAAAAAATACACCTGGCAACACAAAAACATCGAAGGAAAGACGCATATAACTATTTGCGTCTTCCCAACCTAATAAATAAAAAAAACTGCCATTCATTTAACATTTTTACATATTTTGGAAAGGTCATTTGAAGTTGAAAGGACGCTAATAGTAATTTACTACTTTTTTTCTTAGTAAATATTAGAAAAGCATTGGTAGTCAGACACAAAAAATAACAACCCGCAACTCTTGAGTAATGATTTTAAAGGGGATATCATACAAGACTTACTACGATAATAATTAAAAATTAAAAATTTTGTACAACCGACTTTAATATAAATAATTAAGGATGACTCAAAAACTATTGGTCTGACCTCGATCAAATTTATATGGGACCACATGTGAAACACCAGCTCTTAGTAATAAGATATAAGCTCTTAATAATAAGATATAGAATAAAAAGACAAGAATAATTGAAAAAGTAATGATGCAAATATTGTTATAGATCACGTAGCCACTGGTTAAATAAGTCTTTTCTTTTATGTTGAATTTGTATAAGTCTTTTCTAATAAAAAGATGTCATCTGTGATCAACAGTTACGTCTAAAATTCTTACGATAATTTCTAAAATATTGATATTTGTGAATATTAAAAAAAAATTTGTAGATGCGCCTTCTTATCATGAGTCATGGTATATTTAACTCATTTATTCAAAAATTGTTAGATGCGCCCTTTTTTCTTACGACCGCAGCATTGTTTCGTACCGAGCTAGATACAGGTCGACAGCGGAGAGAGTGTGGGTACAGTCGCGTTCTAAAGTACTACATGGTATTGGGCTATTGTTTTATAATATTATAGTAATTAATTGTTTAATTGTAGAATCATAATAGGTGTTTTACTATTTACTTAGAACTTTGGAAGAGGTGGGAATTAAAAATGGATAATGTTTACTTGAGCATTATTTGTTATTTCTATCGTAAAATATAAAGTAGTTTGTAACAAGAAAACTTAAGCTAAGGGTGACCGTCCATTATGACGTCACATGGAAGCCAGATGTTGATGGTGTGTTGGTGTTACTGGATACTACTTCATCATCACTTTCATCTTCGCTTGGGCTTCCGTCATCAGGTCGATCACATGGTAATTTTTTCGGTATTCTTCCTCAACACTTAACTTTACTGCACAATTTTCCCCATTCACCTTCTCCTATCATATTTACCGTTTCGTTCACTAGTTTAGTCATAAAACAATAGATATAAATAATTTTTGTTTCCTTCCTTTTTAAAACGTCTTCGCGAGTCGCAAAGTAAGCTGTGTATGCGACTGTATTTTTGGAGCGAACAAAGCGCGGGAACCAATAGCATGCAGGCACCGTAATACTGGCGGATTGTTCCCCCGTCGCGCCCCTTCGTGCCTATATGTGATAAATCGCTCAGTGCCCAAGTTCAAGGCCAGCGTTCTTTTTTCACCGTTCGCGCGTACATTAACCTCCATTAGTCAGGTGATATCAATTCAGTTTCCACTGCTGGTTTTATGTTTCAGTATTTTCATGATTTTTTTTTATGAAATTATCGATTCATTTAGCTGTACTAACATGATGGCGCGTTAATAAAGCTAATAAAACGTTGTAAAAATATGATTTTTTTTTTCATCAGGATCAAATTTATTTGTGACCCATGATCAAAGGTATACTTGGTGCTGTCTCCTGTCTTAGTTTTCGGGAGCGTTCCAAAAATACCCTGTATATCTTTATAAATAAATTACAATGCATGTGAATTTTAGCTAAAGTTTAATATAAATTATTACATTATAGTAACATATTATACTATGTATTGATTTGAAAATAAAAATCATCATCTATTTTATGTTAATTGCAAAAGTTATTTTGACGTTAAAACAAATAAATTGACTGAGCACCTGTGATTTTCAATACGTCTTTGACTGCACCTGCAGCTTTTCAAGGAACGAGTGCTAGCGTCTTTCGCTATATATGTTTACTAGTGTTGCCAGGGCCAGTAGGTCAAATATCGGGACGGAAGGTAAAAGTAATCTACAATTCGGTTTACAAATCTAATAAAATAATTAGAAAATGGTTTTAGTAGCCATTTTGGCGGCCATGAGTTATACTAGTCTTTTTGACACAATGCGCAATGTGCTCATCGATTACTAATAAAAAACTAGATACACAATCCCATGCAAATGTTCTCTAAAAACTGTCGCAAATTGTTTTGACATAATTTTAGTTAAAATTAATATTCATTAATGTAAATTCAACCTTAAATGCATTGCCTAAAGTTGTATTCACAAAGCTAGGTACAAATTAAAAGCAAAGCCAAATGTTCGAATGGGCGCTCATTCGGTAAGGACATTTTTGTCACTGATTGTGTATCTAGTTTTTTATTAGTTTGCTATTGGTTAATTTAATGTGCTTTATAATTATTTTTCGGACTGAGCTAATGAATTAATAATTTATTCAACATTGGAAAAACTGCATATTCGTCTATGTGCGTTTTTCTTTTTCAGCAAATCTGAACTTGTTGAACGTTTAGTTATCGTTGCAGACTCTGAATTATCAGAATGACTCATTTTAATGTTATACTAAAAAAGCAATAAATCTTATGAACTCACAACGCATGCACTCCAAAATACCCTCAAAACTGCATTATACAGTAAATAGCACACATTCATTCATAATCATATTATAACCTCAAATGCACAGATGAAATCCATGCATCCCATTGCACGCATAATGTCACTTTATTTATTGAAAACAACAGTAGATACAACCGCTTAAAAGAGTGACTAGTGGAAGAACTAACTCACAAGACTTGCATTTTACTAAATGTACTTATCTAAACCGCAGCATTTAAGTTAGGTACTGTACTAATTAGTAGTAAAATAATAAAATAATTTAAAATTAAAAGTTTTGTACAACCGACTTCAATATAAATTATTAAGAATAACTCAAAAATTGGTCAGAATTAAGAAAAATTGCTCAAAGATTGGTATTGGTCAGACCTTGATCAAATTGATATGGGACCACATGAGAAGCACCAGCTTTAAAATAAAATAAAAAGAATCATCGAACTCGGTTCACCCAGAAAAAAGTTATGAGTAAAACACATAAAAAAGAATATACAGTCGAATAGGGTATTTTACACCATGTAATAAAAAATCAAAGAATATATATATTTATTATAGATTTTGTAAAAAGTAAACGAGAAATATTGATTTCTATTTATACAAATGCATTATAAATTTTATATTTCAATTTAAAGAATATTTTTTTTACCTGTGCCTCAAATCTGCAAAACAATGTCCGCCATAGACGTCACTAGGTCAAAGAACTAGGCTATGTGCTGTGTACTAACTAGCTAATTTCGAAATATGAAATATTAGTTAGTTATCATTACGATTGTTGACTTTTATTCCGAATTTTATTGAAAAGGCATCATGGACGACGGATTCGTAAAAGCGAGTTTATTACTTCGCTTTTAGCACTAATGTTAGACTACACTAGTGTTAGATATTATAATATAAGCTTAGGTGGGAAAAACTTTTTGTTATATTTTTTGTACAAACCCTCAGACGAAATAAAAAGTAACTTTTTTATTTGGTCTGAGTACAAACCATGTCTTTATTACCATATAATAGAAGAAAACAGGAATTAAGTAAAACACTGCACTGCACATGCAAGAGCTATCAAAATGGTCCACAAAGGGCGGAACAGACGAGCGATTAACCTAATTTATTACAAAATTTGACTTGCAATAGGTACCTATCATGTCATGGTGTTTTGTTTTGTTTAATCGATAGTTAAATATAAGTCATACTTTCATGAAAGTGATCTTCACAAAAGTATAGTTTAGATTTTGTAGACAATGCCTTCAGGTCTCTTCTTGCCAGTTTTAACCAAGTATTTCTCATATTTAAATCAGTTGGCACTTTAATCAATAACTTCCCGGCGTTTTTATGCTCGTATTTTTGCAATCAGGTACAACACAACAATGATATAAATGATAACTCATTATTAAACATTCAAAAGTATCTTATTCCTTTGCAAAATTGTCAAAATTCTACGACAGTGACGTCACGAGTTGAACAGTATGGCGGCTAGCGTTTTCACGCGAAAATTTAAAACGATAGATTTAAAATAATTTTTATGTCACTATTCGGTTTTAAAAAAATTATATAAAAATTATAGTGGTTCATTATCACTCTAGAATTCGTTTAAAGTATTTTTTAAAAATGGGTGTACCGTCTCCTTTTTTAAGGCGGTTGAAAATCAATAATGGTCGAATTGACGACGTCGAAAAAACGAAACAGGCATGAATAATATCTATATCTCATCAACATAATACGCGTAAAGTTTAAAACTTTGATGGTGACGGTTTAGTCAGGAGTTTGGTGAGAAAATATGAAATGACAAAGCTAAAAGATGTAACAGCTTACAGATGTATTCATTTTTGCTGTCATAATTAGCGATCGAAGTACAGACTAAGGAAATTAGTAAAAAATCGAGATATTTGGCATCCCGTTCGAGGGTGAATCGGTCACCAGACACCTGAAAATCGGGACATTCCGCGCAAATCGGGACACCTGGCAAACTAATGTGTATAATCTATGCTAGTGCCTGGCATTTAGTATGAAGTACCTATCGGCCGTTTTGTAATTTCCAGTTGAGTTTATTGAATTTACTTTCGATTATTGAATTTATTGTTGTGTTTTGTTAAGCTATTTTTGGCTGTTTGGTGAGTTTGTTTATTTAAAATGCCAAAACAAACAAAAAATGTCGAAGCGAAGAAAGCAGAGGCGTTGTTCATTCGCCTTCGAGATTACTTTAAGCGAGAACAACAAAATGGTGGTATAAATATAAAATTATTTAATATCCTTTTTTATTTTACCAATTTCTCTATCTTTTTAATTGTAGTATTTGAATCGTAAGCTAGGTACTTAAATTTAGTATACATGAATATGACGGTATTGCACCACATCCACACGTACTAAAATATAATTATCTTACTTTTTTTGCGATAGTTTGCGCTTGACCATTTTTACTGTTGATATAATCGGTTATGAGGCATATTTCTTGTAATTAAAAAAAATTACCGCTAGTAAGCATAGTACGTAACTGCGCACGCGAGTGAAATAAATTAAACTTTTATAATTTTATTATTAAAAATTAAACCCCATTAGGAGACATTGGTACGACTTTCCATTGACGTCAGTGGAGTTTGGTGTTGATACGTATTTTTACAGAAAGATTACACTATTATAAGCACACACACAAAGTCTCAATATACGGAAACGCGTAATTTTTGAGAAAAGAATAATTGAAAATCAATTATTCTTGCAATGTTTATGTCTAATCTGCTAATAAACTGGCGCCATTTTGTAATATCATTGTCGACGTCAATAGGGATGTAGATTCTTTCCGAAAAAGATCGATATTTTAAATAGATTCGAATTGTAAGCTGATGTATCGATTCCCAAAAATTCGATTTCTAAAATATCGATATTTTTTTCATGTTTGCATTTATAATGTAAATATAAATCCATTTTATGAGAAAAAAATCCCCTTCATCATAAAAAAAATAAGGGGACTGATTCATAAGGATTTCTGTATCTATTTTGAGACTGCTACGTCTCCGGCGCTGCGGGAAGAGCAACCTCTACGCCTTAGCGTAACAAATCGCAGGCATCCCTCCTCGCCTCCGCAGCTTCGGCTTGTTGGTCGCCTTCGGCGACCAGCCTCAGCCGCTCCGGCTCGTCCGATGCCTACGATTTGTTACAGCAGGCGGAGGCTGCCCCCCCCCTACGCGCCTCCGGCTCTATAAAACCACTCTAGGGGTAGGACAGACTCGTACCAGGTGGAGTCGGGGTCAATCAATTCGGTTCTTTGACATAAGTTGAACCTAACCTATTTTATTTGTTATCTGCCCTAATAGGTACTGTTAAATAAAACAAATTTCAATAAGAGATCATTTATCATGGTATCTTTCTTGTTTTTCATAAAATGGGTTTATATTTACATTATAAATAGAAACATTAAAAAAATATAGATATTTTAGAAATCGATTTTCTGTGAACCGATACATCAGCTTACGATTTGAATCGATTTAAAAATCGACCTTTTTCGGAAAGAATCGACATCCCTATTGACGTCGACAATGACATTACAAAATGGCGCCAGTTTATTAGCAGATTAGACATAAACATTGCAAGAATAATTGATTTTCAATTATTCTTTTCTCAAAAATTACGCGTTTCCGTATATTGAGACTTTGTGTGTGTGCTTATAATAGTGTAATCTTTCTGTAAAAATACGTATCAACACCAAACTCCACTGACGTCAATGGAAAGCTAAGCCGAGACATTTTTGAAGTCAATGTTAATCTAATAGTCATAACCGAATAGAAAAAATTAATAAAAAAAATTAATGTTATTTTCCCATAGTTAAAATTTTGTCGTATCTTACAAATACACGAAAGTTACGTTCTAGTGAGCTAGTGACCCGTCAACCTGTCATCCGCACCATTACAACGCAAAGACTATAATTTCGACAGGGAAGATGGCTGGTCTGCTTGGGATCCTATAACTAGAAAAATTAAATCTAAACCCAAGCATGCCTCTTAGAAGTTAAAGTGCTGCAAAGCACTTGAGAATTAAGGAATTTTAAAATATCAGAATAAATAGACATAACGCGATAAAATCCGTTAACCATCTCTTAGTTTCATTCTAAACTTCTTGGACGATTTATTATCTTGTTTTAGGAAAGCCCAGACGACTACGAAGATGTGAACACCTACTGTGAACGGTGCAATATTCGCTTCGAAACAAGGAAGGCATACGAAGAACATTTGTTTCACTCCGCTATGCATTCTGATGGAGCTGGGTGAGGCCCCTTTTAATATTGCTACCAAGCAATGCCAAAGTTGTTTTTTTTTTATAAAAGTGAAGCTACTTACTAACTTACAGCCCACGGGATGATAAATGGATACTGTGGCCCATAGACATCTACATCTATCTTCGATTAAGAATCAAAATGCAGATGCGTTGTCACCCGTGAGGACCAAGATAGAATGCCTCTTTTCCAGTAAAAAGGGTCTCCGGTTCTCTACACTCACCATACGAAACAGCAGCATTGAGTTGTTATTTTACGCTGGTATTAAAATGGTAAAGCGCACTGATTTAACAAAATATAATATAGTATATAATATTTTCTGAAACTGAAAATAGTTCCAAAATTGAATGGCTACAACTTTTATTAATAATTCGATTAATAACTCCATTATTAAGGGGTGTTTAAAAATCTAATCATTTCAGGGAAGAAAGTGAAGATCAAACGAGTACTCCAAAGAAAGTGCTGGGAAAGAAAATGCAAGCTAAGGTCCTTATATACTTTTCTACATCCTACCGTTTGACCCGGCTTAAAGCTGGTTTACCACTTTTCAACTCAATTACCTCATTGGTTTCGACAACATCCATCGCCTCATGGGCTCTTCGCAAAGTCGTTTCGAGGTATTTGTAGTCAACTTAGTCCACCTATAACCTACATATATTATATAAATTTATTATACATATCCATGTCACACCTATACCGGTAGTTGTTGGGAGCACTAAGCTCGAAGTTGTTGACGAGTATGTTTACCTGGGACAAATAGTCCGACTAGGTAAGTCCAACTTCGACCGAGAGGTCAATCGACGGATTCAACTCGGTTGGGCAGCCTTCGGGAAACTACGACAAATCTTCTCGTCAGACATACCTCAAAACCTTAAAACGGAATTGTACAACCAGTGCGTGTTGCCAGTTATGACTTACGGATCTGAGACATGGTCCTTCACTGCTGGCCGAGGAAGCTCAAGGTCGCTCAGCGAGCTATGGAGAGGGCTATGCTCGGGGTGTCTCTGCGTGATAAACTTAGAAATGAGGATATCCGCAGTAGAACCAGAGTGACCGACATAGCCCAACGGATTAGTAAGCTGAAGTGGCAATGGGCCGGTCATATAGCTCGAAGAACCGACAACCGATGGGGAAGAAAGGTTCTTGAGTGGCAGCCTCGTACCGGTAGGCGAAGTGTAGGGCGACCCCCCACGAGATGCAGTGACGACCTGGTAAGACATGCAGGAAGTCGATGGATGCTGGTGGCTCAGAACCGTGCTTTGTGGCATTACTTGGGGGAGGCCTATGTTCAGCAGTGGACTTATGAAAGGCTGTAATGATGATGATGACGATGATTGTGTCGTGTTGTAGGTATAAGTGAGTCCACTTCTTAATATCATCATGTGGCTGTCGTAAGAGGCGACAGAGGGAAACTGAAACAGGAGATATGCTGCAGTATTTTTATGATAACAACTTAAACTAATAAAGAAACCGCGGTTTCCATGTGGCAAATATTACACCTATCAGGCTGCGTTGGTGCGAAACGCACCGAAGCCTAAATCGCGCTATCAAAGTTCCGAAGACACTATGCTAAATATAGAAGAGCTACGAACTACCACTTGGAGCGTTGGCCGCTCCCCGGGACGATTGTCTTGCCCGGAGGGAGATCTCCCCTTTTCCTTCCACTACCAAAAGGCAACCTATGGGGTAGACCTATGCTCGGGAGTTGACTTTTGTAATAAATGTGTGAATGTTACAAATGAATGAGTATATTGAACTAAGAAGTGAAATAGATATTACTTTCCAAAAAATATCTATTTCACTTCTTATGGTCTGCTGGTAATTTTTTACACCTTTCACACTTGAGCGTCTCTATATCAACCGTCATCCTCTCATCTCCAAACAAGCCCTCTGTTGTGATTCCATTCTGAACCAAAAGTACACCCAAACCCAGCCAGTTTTGGTCCCCGTTTTTACCGCTTCTACCCACATCTAATGACGTTCCCCTAGGGACGAGCCCGATGGGAAGGTTGGCAACGCCACACGGGGAATGTTTTGTATTTAGAACAAACTGTCTATGTAAGCCCAACTTCGACCGAGAGGTCAATCGACGGATCCAACTCGGCTAGGCAGTGTTTGAGAGTTTGCGACACAATAAAATCACTAATCTTAAAAAAATCTTTCCAGATTACTAAAAACTTGAGGAGACGGTGAGTAATTTTATTAATTCATTAATTATAGTCTATGTCAAATTCACCGCTAAACATAGTCCTCCCCATAAATTACCTCATAATGCGGATGTTTAATATATTTGCCACGACATTATTTTGGTTTAATTCCCTCTATCGCCTTTTACGACACCCACGGGATGATATGGGGTAGTGGATATTCTTAAACCGTCAGCACGGTCGGTAACCATACGATCTGGATACTTGGCGGTCCACCACTGTGCGAATCACACTGAATCGTTTACCAGCGGCGATTTTTCCTGATCTATATGACTTAGGGACCTCCAAGGAACGAGCTGACTCCTTTTTAAAAGGCCGGCAACACACCTGCAATTCCTCTATAGTTGTTCCTGGGCGGTGATTGACACTATCGGCTGAACCGCATGCTCATTTGCCCCCTCTTCTACAAAAAATATACTTTTAAGTAAAATAACAACCATATATTATTTAGTTACGCTTACTCCGTCTATATTATATAAGTAATGGTGAGAAGCGAGCACACAGTCCATCCGATGTAAATGGATGCTGCGATTTTGAACACCAATGTCAATCCTCAGTTAGAAATCAAAATGTAGATAAACGTGGTAAAGCCTCACTGCAGCATGGATAACAGTTCGGCTAGATTGGTTCGACCGAAAAAGGACAAAGCATACAATACCAGCGTGAAATATCATCCTAATGCTGTTAGTTTTCCTAATTAAATAAAATGTACGATTTTAATTTAAAATTATATAAATATAAAACCCTACAAATAATGCGACAAATGGAAATCGTAAAAATGTGAATTATACTTACCATAATAATTAATGTCAACCTTACCTAACAGAAGAATCAACCTAGTAAAGTAAAAATCACCTAAATAACATTTTCATTTAGATGTCTATAAGGCGTAAGTGGATAGGCTTTAGGTACGCTAAAAGAGTGCGATTTATCATCTACGGCTTCGTCACCACTTACCAGATGGTAGGATTGTAGTAACCAATGACTTATATTAAGTGGTTTTGGATATTAGCTCTTGCTTATTGCTATTATTTGAATTCAAGACCTGTATACAGGAAAGTATTAACCTAAGACACAGTAGGCAAATTGTTTGGAAAAAACATGTCAACGTAATATAGTAAGTAGGAAAAAGGAAAGGCAAAATGCCGAGGGACCTACTCGTACAAACCCGTCTGCCCGTCACTAGATAGTATAATCCACTCACGGCGACGTATTGTTGCTCCTGTTTTGTTTTAATAACGATTTGAATTGGATTTTGATACGTAAAAACGATGCAATTTTAAAAAATTGTCAACTATTTTAGAAAATCCGACGAAGAACCTCTTAAATTGGGGACGAAGAGACGGAGAAAGATAAGGAGGGAATATTGCAAGCCTACCACTTGCTACCAGGTAACAATTTTGTCGTGGCTTTTGACTATTATCATCATATCAGAATAGAATAGAATAATTTTTATTCAATATTGATTAGAAGTAATTCTTATTGAAAGTCATTTTTTTTACTTTACCACTGGTTCGAAAAAATCCTCAGTTCTGGGAAGAACCAGCAAGAAACCCAGGGGTACTTCTTTTTAAATAAATTTTACTATATAAATGATTACAATCTATTTACAAAATTTATTTTAGGGTTTTTAGGGTTATTGTCAACCATGTATTCATTTATATTATAATAACCCTTTTTCTACTGTTTTTGTTTAATTAAATATTTAAACTTGGTAATACAGATACCATGTATATTTTCTGCAATTTTGTTGTAATAGCGTATGCATTGCCCCAAGAATGAATTACTGACTCTGTGGAGTCGCGAGACTGGTATCACTAGCTTGTGTTTGTTCGTAGTGTTTACAGAGTGTATATCACTGTTTTTACTAAAACTATCTTTGTTTTTGTGAACATACATTAAATTTTCGTAAATATACTGAGAGGCCTATGTTAATATATTTATTTCTTTAAATTTTTCTCTGAAATACTCTCGGTTTAAAGTTGTAAATAGCTTTTATGACCCTCTTCTGCAAAACAAAAATTGTTCCTAAATCAGCCGCATTTCCTCATATCAAAATCCCATAAGACATTATGCTATAGAAAAATTAGTCTGCTTGTTAGTTTGGATATATTAGAGCCCCACTGAAGCTTTGCGTCGAGAGTGATGCCAAGAATAACAGAGGATTCAACAGGGCTCAGTTCTTCCCCATTTAAAAACACATTGGTATTCAGATGTTTAACATTCGTTGTTGTAAATTTAATACATTTAGTTTTATTGCCGTTTAAATTCAGTTTATTAACGTTAAAACAATGCACTAATTTTGATATAGCATTATTCACTTCGTCATATTTAAATGATAAACGTTTAAGTTTAAAAATCAAGGAAGTATCATCAGCAAATAATACTATATCATGATTATCCCCCACAAGGGAAGGTAATTCATTAATATACACTAAAAATAGGAATGGGCTAACAATCGAACCCTGAGGGACACCCATTTTTACGGATCATTACATCCCTTCACAAGTCCACTGCTGAACATAGGCCTCCTCTAAGGAGTGCTACAAAGTACGGTCCGGAGATACCTGCATTCATCGACTTCCTGCAGCTCTTACAGGGTCGTCACTCCATCTAGTGGGAGGCCGCCCTACAATTCGCTGATCGGTACGAAGCTACCACTCGAGAACCTTTCTTCCCCATCGCTTGTCGGTTCTTCGAGATACTTTAATAACTTGTTTTACCATCTTAACTTATCATCAGGTGGGAGAATAGTCAGGCCGTGGCTTACAGTAGTTAATATAGCACGACATGATATGGGTGATAGACTGTCATTGATATCAGATATAATTTTAGTTTATTTTAACAAAATGTTCTCATGTTGTTCTGGGATTCAAAGCTTCCGTTTTTTACGTGGGACTTATAAACAAAAAAGAATTTGCAAACTGTGTAACTTGTCTAGCATGTCGTAAAAGGTGTATAAGTAACTGTATAGACGATGGACAAACCACCGTATTTTCCTGGCGAGACTTGGTCCTAATGCCTCCTTTACACTACTCGCGAAGTAGATCTAAGTTGGACGAGGCGAATAGTGTAGAAAGGTAAGTACTTCGATTCACTTCGTTCAACCTCGCTTCGCCTCGGGCGACTTCCGATCGGTGTCGGTTTTTTGCGCCAAAGTCAAAGGACTTCGCGAAGTACCCCGAAGTTACACGAAACGTCTCACTACACTACTCGGCGTACGCCAGTTATGAATAATTTTTTATGTATAAATATTAAATATGTAACTTTCTACATAATTATTTATTTATTTAACGCATTGACGTCGTACTGTTCACACAATTAGGTACCTATAGCAGCTGCCTCTTGAACGTTATTCGTGTTAACGGTGTGGGAGTCTCAAAACGACTGAGCACTTCGCGAAGTAGCACGAGTGTGTGGTCACTTTCTACGGACTGCGATCGACTTCGACGAGCACTTCGTCGAAGTTACTTTTCGAGTAGTGTAGAGGAAGCATAATATTTCGGATTACAGGCGTGATGCTATATAAATATAATTTAAAAAGATATTCTTGCAACACATTTTCAGTGTGGCAAGCGCTTCGAAACCCAAAAGGCTTGCATGAAGCATCACCGAACGGAACACCCGCGGACTTCTTTCTTCCCACCCGCCCAGCGTCACATTTGCGAGATATGTGGCGCGTCATTGGCGGTGAGTAGCTTCCCTCATATAAGTTGAATACTCCGACATCAGATTTCTTTACCGTTACAGTTACAGCCTATTAAAGTCCACTGCTAAACATAGACCTACTCATAGGGAATTATTTTTTTTTGCATTGGCTCATAGAGGAGATATTTGCCATAGTTGTCACGCTTGACAAGCGCGTTTTTATTTTTATTCGTTATAAATAAGTCACCGCTGCCCATCTGCTGATTTCTTTCCCTCTTTCGCCTCTTACGACACCCACGGGCATCGTAATGGCAGAGTAAGAATATCCACTGCCCCATATCGTCCCGTGGGCGTCGTAAGAGGGGACAGAAGGGAACAAATCATAGATTTTGATTCTATTCTGATTTCAGAAAACCTGATTTTTGCATGTGCTTTGTTCTGAATAACGACTTTATTTTTTATGGGTGTTTCAACAAGGACTTTGTTTTCTAAAACAAAATAAAACAAAGAGTTTAGATGAAGATGATTCAAATTTTTATTGTATTACGAAGAGAAAAGTTTGGCAATTATGAATGAAAAATGATATATGGCAAATGTCCACCACGACCACGCTGACAGATGTCGATTCTTTCATCAAAGTTTTTAATCACTTTTTGGCAAAATGGCGGGTCTATTTCGTTAATCACGTCACGAATTTTGAGTTTTAAGGCCGCGATCGATTCGATTGGCTCCGTATAGACTCTGTCCTTAACATAGCCCCACAAAAAATAATCCAGTGGTGTTAAATCACACGATCTGGCTGGCCATTTAACAGCTGAATTTCGTCAAATTATGCGATCGGGAAATTTGGTTTGCAATAAATTGATCGTTTCGTTGGCTGTGTGACATGTGGCACCGTCCTGTTGATACCACATGTTTGTGATATCGATGTCATCAATAATAGGCCAAAATTGAGATGTTAACATCTCGCGATAGCGTGATCCATCGACCGTTACCGCATTTCCAGCCTCATCTTCGAAAAAAAACGACCCAATCACGCCTCCAGACCACATAGCGCACCATACAGTGACACGTTGAGCATGCAAAGGCTTCTCAATAATCGCTTTAGGATTTTCAGAAGCCCAAATGCGGCAATTTTGCTTGTTGACGTACCCTGACAAGTGAAAATGGGCTTCGTCTGAAAAAATGATTTTTTCAGAAAAACCAGCGGGTTGTTCCTGAATGAGTTGAGCGAATCTACGGCGATGTGAATGGTCGGTCAGCTTCAATTCCTGCACCAGTTGAACCTTGTAAGTCGTCAAAGCCAAATCCTTACGCAAAATTCGCCATGTGGTGGTTTTGGATAACCCCAATTGTTGAGAACGTCGAGGAATTGACAAATTTGGATCTTCTTCAACACTGTGGCTCACGGCTGCGATGTTTTCGGTTGAACGACCCGGTCGAACACGCGTTGGTGTTGGCGCATTTTGTACCGAGCCTGTCGATTCAAATTTAGCGACCAAATTCTTAATAGCGGTCTCAGAAGGACGATTATGTTGTCCGAAAATATCACGAATTTTACGAAACGTAACTTTAACAGAACCACCATTTTCATAGTGGATTTTAATTATTTTAATGCGATTTTTGAGCGAAATTGAATTAATTGTAGCAATTGCCAAAGCATCTACTACGAATAGGTCAAAAAACTAAATATCAAAACTGTCATGTTTTTGGTGTTGCCCCAATTGAAAAACAAAGTTCTTGTTGAAAAACCCTTTATTAGGGGCGCCTTGTCCTTGCTTGTACTTGCAGCACCCAATTAGCACTTAATTCCTTGCTATTAATATTTATCGTATATCTATTATCGTCACTGCGTTTTGCCTGCTACGCAAATTTTAACAGTTCTTTGCTGTGAAAATTTTAGAACACCAAATTTTTAAACTTGGCACCTAATTAGCACCTAAAAAGTCTCTTATTTTGGGTTTTTCTAAATGAATTCTAAAATCCCGACTTTACGTTACTGGCGAGACACAGCTGGATATCTGCCATCGTTGTCATACATATTTTGAATTGTTGTCGGAGAGATAGTGCTGCCCAATGTTGTTGTTGCAGCTTCCCTCTGACGCCTGTTACGAGAGCCACGGGCTGATATGTGGTAGTGGATTTCCTTACGCAGCCACCAATATAACCAACCATACACCACAACACAGAACACCCAACCCCCAACCAATCGGAGATCGTGAAATCTTCCCATAGTCTCAACTCTCACGAAACGAAATTTGATGATAGATTTTCTTAAGCCACACGCCATACTGCAAATCATAGACTATAGTTAATATATAGGGAACTACAAATTTTGTTACTTCTATATAAAAGTCAGTAACGACAATTATTATTATACGAATACTGATCGATGAGTATTGCAAAATTAAATACATATAGTTAGTTAACTTCGAAATATGAAAAACTAAATTGAATATGGAAC
Organism: Parnassius mnemosyne; assembly: GCA_963668995.1. Taxonomy (NCBI): domain Eukaryota; kingdom Metazoa; phylum Arthropoda; class Insecta; order Lepidoptera; family Papilionidae; genus Parnassius; species Parnassius mnemosyne. The sequence goes on from CAVLGL010000086.1 coordinate 28,900,014, forward strand.
ATACATATTTCATCGTACAGTCCGTATACATTTTCAGCCAGGTAGCGTGCTAACACATCAAAATATGCACACAAGAACAACAATTCATGCGTGCGAAACTTGTGGGAAGCAATTTTACTCCAGCATCAGTCTGAAGAGACATCTCGTGGTAAGTGATTAGTGTGTGATGTTTATGAACAACATAAAAATATTTCAATGAGACGACAAAAACTTTTATTAGGGGTATCATTATTTAAACTTTTATGCACAAAAGAAAGATCGTACATATGGCGGACTTAATGCCTTAAGGCATTCTCCGACAGTCAACCATTGGGCTAAGCAGATATGAATTTATGGGAGGTAGTGCAGCAAAATTAAACTAATAATGAGGAAAAAAGGTAACGTAGTGACGTTATTTAGATTTGAGATAACCAAAGACAAAATTTTAAGATAAAATATAGCCTCGATCCCTCCTAGCATTAGCCTCGATCCCTCTTAGCATTAGCCTCGATCCCTCTTAGCATTAGCCTCGATCCCTCTTAGCATTAGCCTCGATCCCTCCAAGCATTAGCCTCGATTCCTCCTAGCATTAGCCTCGATCCCTCCTGGCATTAGCCTCGATCCCTCCTAGCATTAGCCTCGATCCCTCCTAGCATTACCCTCGATCCCTCCTAGCATTAGCCTCGATCCCTCCTAGCATTAGCCTTGATCCCTCCTGGCATTGCTCTCTATCTGTTCATAAAGTTTCATCACAATCCGTTCGACCATTCCAGTCCGGACAGTCAGACAAATGTTTTAATAGCATGCAAATTAACTTAATGGAAGCCAATAATATCATATTTTTTTATTGAACAGAAGTGACAAACGAACTGACAGTACACTTGATGGTAAATGGCTAATGCGGCCCATAGATGTCGGCAACACTAACTTCAAACAAAGAAGGCCACAGATGCGTCCCCTTTGAGGACTAAGATGGAATGTCTCACAACCTTTATACTGGTTGTCCATACCTTTCATACCGGAACACAGTAGTGAACCCACTGCTGTTTGTCGACAGAAATAGGTAAGCAGACGGATCCTAGGCAGTAAAGGAGACCTGCGTGTGTGTCTGGTGAGTCTAGTGAAAAGTTACCTTTTAATTTCGTCGTCCTGTAAAATAATTTGCTGCTTTATGATTAATTCAAAACATTTGAAATACAAACTGCGATGTCATCAAAAAGCTTATAGACATTTTCATATAGATAAAACAGAAATGGCCCCATAACATTTCAAAACATTTGAAATAAAAACTGCGATGTCATCAAAAAGCTTAGACATTTTCATACAGGAGAAACTAAAATGGTCCACTAATGTAACCCTGCGGTAACCCCTTTTGATTATAAACTACTTTTAGTAGTTTTGTATTTTATTACCACTTTTTTGTTAACTCACTTTCGTGGATCAGTTCGGGTCGAATGTAGTAATTAATTTTAAACTAACTTTCCCATAAACTAGAGACTTAAAACTTAGACCATCACTTAGAATCTGATAACTATATAAGAATACGTAGTAAAAAAAAAGGTTTTTGAAAATCAAGTTATTTCTATTTGTTTTCAGACTCACACTGGCGAAAAGCGATTTGCGTGCCCGCTTTGCGATAAACGGTTCACACAAAGCAACAGTATGAAGCTGCACTACCGCACGTTCCACCTCAAACAACCTTATCCCAAACGGTATGTGAAAAATCACATTTTGTTTGTAAAATTAATTGTATTTAACCCTCTCAGAAATAAAAGTAGTAGTATTATGCGCTATATTTTGCCTGCAATTTTTTTGTATATTATACAATATAAAGCTGAATTAACAAGCGAACTTACAGTCTAAACCCCCACATCTATCAAGAATCAAAATGCAGATGCGTTGTCAATAGCTCTCTAACTCTCACAGTATACCAGCGTAAAATAGCAGCTAATGCTGCTGTGTTTTGTTTCTTGAGTGTAAAGAATCTGAAACTATTTTTACTCAGACATTCCATCTTAGTCAACGAATTTACATTTTGATTCTAAAACGGTGATGGAATATATATGTATGGGTCACAGCATTCACTTACCATCAGGTGAACTGTATACCCGTTTATCAAAGCTTGTGATATGATATATATTTCCTGCGTAGCTGAGAGCACCAGAACAATAGCCGTGGATGATATCACCCAGAAACACATTCATAGAATTCCATTTTATTTAAATTCGCAATATTCCAAAATAATAAATAACTTAGAGCTAAATGAAACAAATTAACAGGAACAGAACGAAGAAAAAGGCAGAAACGCAAGACATCGTAGATATAGAAGAAACGACAGAGGAATCTGACAACAGTTTACCTGAACCTGATTTGGACAACGCACAGTCCTCAGAGCAGTCCGAATCAAGACCAGATATCCCATCTCATCAAACACCAGAAATACCACTAGCAACTGAGAATGCCAATGGGCTACAAGCGATCCAACCAATACAAGACAGACCCATAACGGAAGAAAATGTACATTATTTGACATTGGCTTAAACTTGTATCCTGTATCGAAATAAAATGTTTTTGATATACACAAAATTTATTTTATTTAATGAAATAATATGCAGGAAGTCGATGGATGCAGGTGGCTCAGGACCGTGCTTTGTGGCATTCCTTAAGGGAGGGCCTATGTTCAGCAGTGGACTTGTGAAGGGCTGTAATGATGATTATGATGATGATGAATGAAATAAGGATGACAAACGAACACACCACGACCACCTGATAGTAAATGAATGCTGTGCTGTAACCCATAGACATCTTCATGTACCCTTGATTAAGAATCAAAATTCAGATGCGTTGTCACCTTCGAGGACTAAGATGGAATGCCTCGTTGCCAGTAAAAAAGGGTCTCCGGCTATTATTTTTAATACTAGTATCGAATCTGGTGTGTTTCCTGATTTAATGAAGTATAGTAAAGTAATACCTTTATTTAAATCTGGTAGTACATTAGACCCCGCCAATTTTAGACCTATTTCTGTACTACCAACAGTTAGTAAGATTTTTGAAAAAATTATTCTTGATCAAATGTTAAATTTCTTTAATATAAATAATTTACTTCATAAAAATCAATTTGGTTTCACAAGGGGTCGCTCGATAACTGATGCCGGTGTTGAGTTGATTAAATATATCTTTAATGCATGGGAGAATTCACAGGATGCTTTGGGTATATTTTGGGATCTATCCAAGGCCTTCGATTGTGTTCACCATGAAACATTAATCAGGAAACTTCAACACTACGGTGTAAGAAGTGTCTTGTCTTGTTGTCAAAAAAAAAATGGGCGTGCCTCAAGGCTTAATTCTCGGCCCCTTTTCGTTTCTTGTATACATTAATGACTTACCTTATATATAAGGTAGTAGAGGATAACCATGATATAGTATTAGTTGCAGATGACACTTCTTTAATTTACAAATTAAGTCTACAATTACTAAAAAAATGACGAAGTAAATAATGCTATATCTAAATATATCTATATTTAAACGAAAAACTTGCTAATTTTCTTTTTTTTAACGAAAAATTATAAAATTGGTCTTTGATTATCTTAAATCTAAATACAGGCACCTACATTTATAAATAATTATAATATTTATACTTGGTAGAGCCATGCTGCAGCTATATTAATAGTATAGTTGCAGCACGAATGGGTCGGCTCGACTGGGGTAGGACCACGCCCTCACAGAATACCGGCGTAAAATAGCAGCTTAATACTGCTGTTTCGTATGGTGAGTGTAGAGAACCGGAGACCCTTTTTACTGGAAAAAGAAGCATTCCATCTTAATCCTCACGAGTAACAACGCATCTGCATTTTATTTGCAAACAAGGATAGATGTAGATGTCTATGGGCCACAGCAACTGCTTACCAGTGGACTGTGTGCTCGCTTGTCACCTTTATCCTATAAAAAAGAAGTTAATAACAAAGACTTATAAGTTAATACTAGACGTGCAATTCAGAACAAAAACCGTGTCACAGCTGTGAATCGCGCGGGCGGGTAACATGTGTAAGTGGCGCGGTAAATATGTCACGCAGTTGTATTTTCATTTACGACAGTTACTATTTTTAGACAAATACCAAATAAAATAACATATTTATCTGAAACTAGCTGTACCCCGCGACTTCGCTCGCGTGTAATTTGGTTTTAATTTTTTTGCGGGGAACCCTAAATATTTTTCTAAAAATGAAAGTAGTCCAAGTTACTCCTTATAACGTTAGCTATCCGCCAGTGAAAGCTACGTCAAAATCGGTCTAGCAGTTTCAGAGATTAGACGGAACAAACAGACAGACAAAAAATTTAAATATTGTGTTTTTGTTATAAGTACCGTATATACTTTCATATGCATTTAGTAAAGAGCTGTTATTTTGACATTACAAACAGACACTTCAATTTTATTTATTTGTATAGATATAGATGAACTTAAAATCACGTTCACAAAGTGCGCTGTCAGATTGTCGAAAACAACGTTCGTAGTTTACAAAACAAGTGGTATAATTAAACATATTGTACAACCGAATTCACTATAAATAAAATAAGAACATCAATATGGTCGAAGTCAATTAAATACGTATTATTAAGGATAACTCCAAAAATACTGGTCAGAACTTGATGAAATTATATGGGACCACATGAGAAGTACCAGCTTTCAAATAAAAAAAAGAATCATCAAAATCGGTTCACCTAGAAAAAAGGTCTGAGGTAACACATACTACAAAAATGCATGGGAATTTAGAACCTCCTCCTTTTTTGAAGTCGGTTGACAAAGAACTAGTCTTCTCGCTCCCTCGTAGTCCACTAAAGGAGTTACGGAGAATTGACCGTAACTTAGTTCGCAATGTATTAAGGCCGCAGAGTGTAGTAGTATATTGTAGACATGTTACGGAGGTTCGATTCCGATTTCGAAAGTTCGGAACTTCCGATTGATTTTGCACCTTCGATTCTGTTTTCGGTTCCATTAAATTTTAATCGGAAGTTATAATTGGAGCTCGATGCACAGTGGCGGCGGTGGACGCGATCACCGTGAACAAGTTTATATTTGTCGCCCTGGGAACCTCGCGCTCTCAGGTGTTTATGTCGATTACTCTTTAACTTGATGTTTTGTTTCGTATTTGACAATTGGAATGTTGTGCTCATCATTTATACTTATAGAGTTTTTGAATAGTTTTGGTAGTGTTTTATTTGACGTGTAATAGATTTATTTGAATTGGACAATGAAGCCAAAATCTAGTGCCATTTGGAATCATTTCAATGAAGTTTCTGGGAATACAGCAAAGTGTAAACTATGTGAGAAGATATATTTACGAAAGGGAGGTACGACTACTTCGTTAAAAAGTCATTTAAAGTCTGTGTATGCCACTAAATTCGAAGAATTCAAAAAATTTTAAACTGAAAAGAAAAATACAGTGCAATAGACCTGCCCTTAACACATCTCTTCTGCTTCCACTTCCGATTCCGGTTCCGGTTCCGGTTCCGACAAACAGAATTTAAAAACTCCGCTTCCGAATTCGGTTCCGATATAACCACTTCCGTAACATCCTTAGTATATAGGTATAGAAGTCTGGTTATATTCAAAAAGAAATTAAACAATGATATTAATTTAAATACTTTTTTATTTCCATTCTGACGGCACTCGAGTCTTTTTTTACCTAGAACTTACGCACACTAAAATAATATGTACACATACACTCACAATTAAGACGTCGCCATCGTGAGATAAATATCTGTACTTCATATCCAAAAAACGACTGGTGTAGCTTGTGTGAAAGTCAGGTCAAACTGAATACTACAGCTTTAATTTGTATTACATGAAAGATCCGCGGTCGATCGCCGATATCCTTTTTAAGTGCTGATCATTGGTCACTAATGAAACACTAGATACACAATCAGTGACAAAAAATATCCTTACCGAATGAGCGTCCAATTTATACGTAGCTTTGTGAATACAACTTTAGGCAATGCATTTAAGGTTGAATTTACATTAACGTATATTTATTTCAATTAGAATTACGTCAAAACAATTGGCGACAGTTTTTAGAGAACTTTTGCATGGGATTTTGTATCTAGTTTTTATTAATGATCGATGGTGCTGATTCATTAAATGCACAGTGAAGGAAAATGTATTTAAAAATCGAAGATATAATTCAACCAATACACTAGTGAAGCGTGGACTGTATCTTGCTTTATAATCAAATCGTGTATCACCGTTCTCTGCCCACGCGTGGGACGTTTGTAGATTGCGCAATAAGCTGTGTGACCACTCCAACGAATTATTATGCAAAAACATTTTTTTTTTCTAAACGAAAACAGTACAAAAACAATACCCATTTACAACTCATTGTCATAGACAGTAAAATATACCTATTCAAAAAGTTTTTAACAATAATCTTAAACACGAAATACACAAGGTCTATAATGCCACTACTAATAATATAGACATCTGTGTTTTAGACTTTAGCGACGCGTCAATAAGGTTGAAATTCAACTGTCAAATATATTTAACTCTTTGATTCCTCCTTCTGTTTTCCGTCCGCCGTTTGGTCCGGTCTCCGACCCAGAAGATCCCTTTTAACGCAGCATTTATCACTCTGAAAATATTAACAAAAAATACATTAAATGAATTTCAAAAGCTGATATAAGATCGTTGGGTCAATTTGAATTTATACCCTGTACAACATAGCTTGATCTTTATGGCAGATGAGTCTAGTGATGGGAAACAGAAAATATCTACTATAGCAAAAAATAGCGTTTTTATATAGGTACTTGTAACTGTGATGAGATGATGTACTGTATTTATGTTTTAAACTATTCCAAATAAATTCATTCATTCATCAATCAACTTAATGTACTAGATATATAAAAACATTGGGTTAGCGATGATGGGTTATATTATTCATATAATATTGAGTTAAAATAAAGGTTGAAAAATAAAATAAAATTTTCTCTTTAAAACATAGTTTTTAATCGGGAAGACAAGCACAACGAAGATTTTCATCGTCAGAGTCGTTGTAACCGATATTTGTAACAGTTACTACCTGTTATTTGTGTTCCATCGGACCGACCAATGTAACATTGCACAAGCGTCCATTGTTTTCAGTTTTTCTATTTAAATCTTACTTTGAAGCAATAAAAAACCACTAAAATTTTCGAAAAATGCTTGAATCTTTAACAGCTTTGTGTTGTGTCTATTTTTAAAATCTTTAACAATTTTTAAAATAAGAAAATATTATGTTCCTCATTGCAAAGTTACGTCGATCGCAAATTTGACATCTGTCAAAAAGATCAAGCTAGGTTGTACAGAGTATAGTTGAGTAAGGACAGCTTCACGTATATTAAACGTTGTGGCTCATATGACTACTATAATACAATATATAATACTCGTAATATATAAACGATTAAAAATAACTGAATAGGTTAACTTGTGCAATTGTGTGCAATTATTATTACACCAAAATTAACTTAAATCAGTATTGGGGAGCAACATTTTCTTGATAACAAATCAAAATAATAAAAAAACTGCGGTTGCCAACAACTATGGCCGTGTGGCAACTATGGCCGAAATCCACGTGGGAGGCTTACGTTCAGCAGTGGAGTTGATAGGCTGTTATGGATGTATGAATGAATATTATTTATAATTATAATATACAGATAATAAAATTATATAATCGTTAAATTTTGTAGACTGCTCCATAGACTTGTGAAAATTACATGAACGCTCTACATTATTGAGTCCTGTAAGTGCGAGTGAGCGCGCAATATACACCGCTACGCTCACATGTTATAATGTTGCAGCAGTAGCGTCATATTTTTTTCATTTTGTATAGTATACATATATACATATAGCTGTAATTATAAGAAAACCAGAACGCCGAATTAAATATTTTTAAATGGACCAACTCATCTGCTCATACTTCTTATGTTCTTATCTAGCAGAAATTGTATACTCCGTACTGAGTGTGGCATGCCCCGTTTCATCCATCCATTCAGTTGGTGATCTTCTAGTCTACCTGACTCATAGATGGACGGAGGCAGTAGAGTTCAAGGGGGAAGCATTGGCCGTTAGTTTGGACATTGCGAAGGCCTTCGATCGGGTTTGGCACAAAGCGCTTCTTTCGAAGCTCCCTTCCTATGGGCTTCCCAAGAAATTGTGCATTTGGATCACCAGCTTTCTTACAGATCGGAGCATCAAGGTCGTTGTAGACGGTGCATGCTCCGCCTACAAGCCAGTTCCACAAAGCTGCGCCAACGCTGTTCCTTCTGCATATCAATGATATATTGCGAAGCGGTAACATTCATTGCTATACGGATGACAGCACTGGTGATGCTCTATACATCGGCCGTGTCGGTATTTCTCAGGAAAAGTACCGAGTACCCGAACAAACTTGTGTCTGAAGTCGAGTCTTTGCTGAACATAGTCTCTGATTGGGGGCGTCTAAATTTAGTCCAGTTTAATCCTCAGAAGACACAAGTTTGCGCGTTTACCGCTAAAATAGAACCCCTTTGACGTATCTCCGCAGTTTCAAGGCACTCCCCTTGTTGCCTCAGCTAGTATCGGAATCCTCGGCGTCGACATATCGAGTGACGTGCAGTTTCGTGGTCACTTGGAAGAGAAGGCCAAATTGTCCTCTAAAAAGCTTGGCGTGCTCAGCAGAGGGGGACAGTATTTCATGCCGGCACACCGTCTGCAACTTTACAAGGCGCAGGTTCACCTTCACATGGAATACTGTTCCCATCTCTGGACTGGGGCTCCCCAGTGCCAGCTCCGTCCACTTGACCACGTCCAGCGCAGAGTGGTTCGAGTCATCGACGATCGGTTCGACTCACTGGCGCTGCGAAGAGAATTTGCATCCCTATGCATTTTCTTTCGCATTTACCACGGGGAGTGCTCTGTGGTATTGTTCGGATTAATTTCAGCCGCCAAATTTCGTACGAACGCACATCGCGGCAAAACTCCGTATACCATCAACATGCTTGGCGGTCCACCACTGTACATTAGGAGTTTTCTTCCGAGTACGACCTCTTTGTGGAATAATTTACCATCGGCGATTTTTACGAACCAATACGACTTAGCGACCTTCAAGAAAAGAGCTTACTCCTTTTTAAAAGGCCGGCAAGTAGTCATAAGCCGTATGCTCGTTTGCCCCCTCTCCTATAAAAAAGAGCTATAAAAGTTCACTACTGAACATAGGCCTCTCCCGTAAATTGCCTCATAAGGGAGGTTTTACCATAGTTGCTACGCCCGACATCTGAGGTTGACAAGCTCAGTTTTTAATAATTATAACTTGTTATCAAGAAGATGCTGCTACCCATGTCCTGTTTCAGTTTCCCTCTGTCGCGTTTTACGACAGCCACGGGCGGGACGATATGCAGTAGTGCATGTGCATGTCTACACGGTTACTTCCGCTCGCTTGACACGATATATTTAAAAAAACCTTAACCTTTATAAACGGACTTATGGAAACTTGTAAGGAAGGTCTATGTTCAATAGTAGACTCGCGATGGGCTATAGTGACAGTGATAACTTTTATGTATTATTGCAATAGAATCTAAATTGCTCTATCAAATATAATTTACATGTGGGGAGTAGGGATACCGTTCCATTTCTTCAAGGATTAGGTATGGGATAATATAAATACCATAGCAAAACAAAACATGTTTACTTTTAACAAAAAAATATTAGACTTATCATTTGTTTATTACTACAAAATATAACACATTTTTTCAACACGCACATTATTAAAATAGTCTAAAATTCAGTCACTCACACTTTCAAGATCGCTAGAGTCGTCAGTGTCACTCGAAGTGTCGGTGTCATAGTGTCCGAGACCAGGTAAGATACCGACACACCTCAGTGCACCCAAGTCCCCCATGTTACCTGTCGATGCCGTCTCTACTTCACCGTTCTGTTGTACACCACTAAAAATAAAAGAGTAGCTTGAATTTCATTATGAACCATATAGCTGAACGGTTGTAGTTAGTGACTACTGAGTTGCAATAAAACGAATACCATAATCATTGATGCAGAAACCTATCCCTTTAAAAAAAACAACCTGTATACAGGCTGGTGCAACTTCCATAGTAAAATTTATATGTACTACAGGGGTCAAATTTTAATGACGGTTACTCTTCTTTATGCTTTTCGTAATATGTCTATTAACGACATTGTCAAATGAAATAGGTTCAAATGTCAAATCAAACAATTATATTTGTATATATTTTATTAATTAAGATTGCTTTTAATTTTGCTATAGGAGCCGTTGTTCATTTACAGAATTGTTAAGAAATTAAATATGCATAATAAAACTTTCCAATTAAATGGTGCAAGAAGCGGAAAAAATGATAACAAGAAAAGGCTATTCGTAGCAATATTTCCCTTAGATGATGAAAGGTATGTGGTGATTTCAACTTTAATAGTAATATGATATTCAACGCGAGTATATTTTTGGACTAGCCATCTATGTGGGATATGTTTTATAGTGTACGATTGTGTGCACAAATACAAACACACTATTTCCTAAATCTGATAGTTCGATGGTTTGGCAATCCAAAACGAACTATACTTAGAAACTACAAGTCAATTCTGACTGCTAACATTCTATTTGTTCAATAATAATGTGATTTTATTTATATTATTTTTTCAGATGCAAGCCATGGATGAAATAGCTGGCACATGCACCAATTGAAAAGATTCACATGTTAAGAAATATTTGTGACAAACATTGCATATGAACCCAACTAAAACGAACTGTTATTTCTTTAGTGGACTTACTTTAAACTTCCACAATCTATGTGTATGTTAATTAGGTTTCATTTACATGTAGCAAAAGATAATATCCCTCTAAAGTCACATTTTGGCAAGAATTAGATTACTTATATAACTAAATCATTATTTTATTCATCAATAAACATTAGCTATAATGAGCACTTATTTTGAAAGCGACAATTAGTAAACGATGTCTGCGAATAGTATGTACATAGGTGCCTCTGTGAAGAAGCCTAGCGATTTGTACATAGCATTTGTTACACATAAAAGTAATTTAATCGGATCAAAATCAAAATAAATCCCAATATTTTTACCCTTAAAAAAAAACTAACGTTGAAAACAAGCATCCAGACGCAGACTATTTATTTTACAGCATAGCAACAATTGTTCAGTGCGGGAACGAAGCCTCGGTCCTGCAATGCCGCAGCCAAACGCTTAGCCACTGCGCTACGGAGTCGTCATTTATTTTTTACTTAATTAATTACTAGTATAAAAGTGCGTTTTTTGTTTTATATTTTCTTTATACATACTTTTGTTCCTAATTGTAGAGATATAAATACAAATTGCTGTGTGTAAAATACATTGATTTCTTATCCTCATCGGCATTTTTACTCAATCCACACGTTAAAAAATTTTATTTCTCTAATTCAGTATAGAGATCTAACTTTTCTTATGTAAAAATATCGATAAACAATATATCGATAAAGGTTATATCGATAAAATTATTCGAGGATAGACATTTACAGCACTATTGTAATTCGTCAATGTTGTCAGCACTGTTTCTCAAAACTAAATGTCATATCTTGATGTTGGTAGAGTAACTTGGCGTAATTTAATGCAATTATTTTTACTATGGAAGTCCCGCCTCTTAAACGTAGTGATTATATTCTCTTTGCCTGTATATACGATCCTGCGTACGCGTACCGGCAATAGAAGGTCCCGCACTTTACAAATAGTAAGTGTAGTTATTTACCTTAAGATTTTTTGTCGGCGATACTGGTACACGGTAAGGTTTCTATAAACTTAATGATTGTACCATAATGTAATGTTTAAAAAATGTAATACTCAAATAATTAATAAAATACAAAATAATAATATAATATAGTTTCGGCAACTGACAACAAATGTTAATATAAATTGATCATGTGACATCGGATACCATACAGTCTTTATTCAGCCTTTTTTATCACATTATGCAATCAATCAAATACTTAAAGGTATTATATCCACAGGATAAAACAAGTTCAACATAACTAATTAATATAGCTGCAGCATGGCTCTACCATGCTGCAGCTATATTAATAGTATAGTTGTAACACGAATGGGTCGGCTCGACCGCGGAATGACCACGTTCTCACAGAACATCAGCGTAAAATAGCAGCTTAATGCTGCTATGTTTCGTATGGTGAGTGTAAACAACCGGAGACCCTTTTTACTGGAAAAGAGGCATTCTATCTTAAAACTCACGGCTGACAACGCATCTACATTTTAATTCGCATGCGAAGATAGATGTAGATGTCTATGGGCCACAGCAACCACTTACCATCAGGTGGACTGTGTGCTCGTTTGTACCCTATTTCTATTTTTTTTTAAAAAACTTTTAGTTGGCGAAGCCACATTGCCATTTCAACATTCTGTCCTGATTTTTTTATAGAATAAGGCTGATAAACAAGCACGCAGTGCACCTGATGTTAAGTGGATGCTGACTGCCATATACATACATCTATCCATTCTCAAATAAGAATCAAAATGCAGATGCATTATAACCGCTAGAGGAGATGTTATTTACAAGATAGAAAGTCACTCATACAACATTGCATAAATAACTGTGATATTGTTAATTTGTTAAACGAAAGTAATTCATTAAAAACTATAAAATTCCAGACAATAATTGCCAACAATTTACTAACTACTGACCAGTTGTCAGTTTTTTCGTGGTAGAGCCACGCTGCAGCTATATTATTAGTTGTAGCACGAATGTGTCGGCTCGACCGGTGTAGGACCACGCTCTCACAGAATACCAGCGTAAAATAGCAACTTAACGCTGCTATGTTTCGGATGGTGAGTGTAGAGACCCAAAGACCCTTTTAACTGAAAACGAGGCATTCCATTTTAATCCTCAGGGGTGATTTTTATTCGAGGATAGATGTAGATGTATGTCAATGGGCAACAGCATCCACTTACCATCGCATGGACTGTGTATTCATTTGTCAGTTTTATTCTATAAAAATAGCTTGCATTTCTGGTGATTTTCTTTATGAATCCAAGAATCTAAAAACTCTTCAGAGAATAGAAAGCATGATAAATTCGATTGCAAATGTTTACTCACTTGTTGACCACCCCATTCTTGGGGGGAGAAACAGCCTTCTCAGATGGTTCAGATTTGCCTTCGCCTTCCATTTCACTCGCTTTCCGTTTCCTCACTACGACCTAAAAATAATCACATTATCGGGGCTAGTTCACATCAATATTCATAAACATTACATTTTTTGGAGCAGCGTCAAAGCGTTCTGCCACGCGTGACGTAGTTTGTTCCGATTTAAAAATAATAGAAAATTAACATAACTAGAGACTATGCGTTCCATCTCAAAATTGAAGGTGATAGAAAATCTGTAACCTCTTTGCTTGAAGTTAGGTGCAAGTGTTTACAGGCTACAAGTAGGCTACTTACTTTTGACTAAGTGGTACGACTACCTGATGGCTATGTGTACCATATAGTGGCGTTGTAAGAATATCCACTACCCCATATACCGTGGGTGTCGTAAGAGGCGACAGATGGAAACAAATTAGGAGATGGGCAGCAGCGTTTCTAATAACGACTTAAAATAAAAACCGTTGCCAACCTGCTTGCCAAGCATGGCAAGTATAGCAAATATCCCCCTATGAGACAATCTATAGGGCATGCCAATATTCAGCAGTGCTTTAATAGGCTGTAACGGTAAATGGTAAAACTGCTGTTCTGCCTAAAGTTCCACCTGTGTAGGTACGTAAGAGGATGCTTCCAGACTTAAGTATTTAGAGACAGTATAACTACAGGCTGTGAGGCATTCCATCTTAGTCTTCAGAGGTTACTAAGCATCTAAGGATCTGTAGCCGTCTTTATTTAGGGGGATACAACCCGGGTTTCTCGCATACTGTGAAATTTACGACGAGCGCATAGACCCTATGCTATCACGGTTCACTTTAATAAAAAAAATGGTGTTAGCAACTTAGTCTATGTTAACTACAATGCTTCACACGCATATAATACAATTTAATAACAGTTTTAGGTAAACTTACGAGTTTCTTTTTTTATAAAACTGAAACAACACACTGCAGCCAACTACAAATGTGTTGTCATCTTGGAGTGCTAAGATGGAATGCGAAATAGCTTGAAATGCAAATGGCTCGTTTATACGTGGTAGAGCCATGCTGCACCTATATTAATAGTATAGATGTAGCACGAATGGGTCGCCTCAACCGCGGAAGGACGACGTTCTCACAGAATACCAGTGTAAAATAGCAGCTTAATGCTGCTGTGTTTTTATGGTGAGTGTAGAGAACCGGAGACCCTTTTGACTGGAAAAGAGGCATTCCATGTTAGTCCTCACGGCTAACAACGCATCTGCATTTTAATTCACAAATGAAGATAGATGTAGATGTCTATGGGCCACAATAACCACTTACCATCAGGTGGACTGTGCTCGTTTGTCACACTTACCCTATAAAAAAAGTTGCCACGTTTGGCAACCGAAGTTTTTTATTTTTGTCGTTATTAGCCCTCACGGTTCAAATCAGTTTTTTATTTTTGTATATCTATCTGCATTTCAATTCGCAAATGAAGATAGATGTAGATGTCTATGGGCCACAGCAACCACTTAACATCAGGTGGACTGTGTGATCGTTTGTCACCCTCATTCTATATAAAAAAAAATACCTTTCAGACCGGAGAAGGCACTGCTATTTGACGGCAGCAATAGGTAGATTATGATACGAGGCAGAAAAAGAGTCCTGTGTAATAGGAAATTCATATTTTTCTCACCCCTTGCAATTTATTCTTTGGTGCCTGCACCGTCGTGGTTGTACGTGTAGGAGCCAATTGGGCGCGAAGTCTTATTAGTTCTTCACTTTCCGCCAAATTTGATACACGCTCCCTAAAATGTGTCAGGGACTTTTGAGATTATACTTGGTAGAGCATGTTGAGGGATAAAATTTTGCAAAAATGTTTTTTAAAAGGGTGAAGTTAAGTTTTGTACGTGGCAGAGCCATGCTGCAACTATATTACGGTTAAAGCACGAATGTGTCTGCTTGACCGGGAAAGGACCACGCTCTCACAGAATTCCAGCGTATAATCAGCTCAACGCTTGTGTGTTTCATATGGTGAGTGTAGAGAACCGGAGAACCTGATTACTGAAAATGAGGCATTCCATCTTCGTTCTCAGGGGTGACAATGCATCTGCATTTTGATTCTTAATCGAGGATAGATCGAAATGTCCATGGGCCACATCGTCCATTTACCATCAGGTGGACTGTGTGCTTGTTTGTCACTCTTATTCAATGAAAAAATGTTAGCTTAGCTGTTTGAGCTAATTTCACACAAACTTTTTTCAAATGCAAGATTGGTACATAGCAAAACTGTTTAATAATGAAAATTGCAAATGAAAATGCTTCTTTATGGATCTGAACTTGTTATAAAATAGTCAATGCTACAAACATGGTGGTGATCATAAATATCATCGCTAAGCTTATATTATGAGAGACTAATGGAGATCATACTGTATATAATCATATTTTCTGTAGAATTTCAATTGTAATACAGTAGAACGCCGACTATCCGAACGCCGATTAACCGAATCGCCAATTATCCGAATCACCACTTATCCGAATCGGTCCTAAGCGTAATATAAAAAATTAAAACCAAGTACTGTAAGTAATTAATGTTACTTACTTACAGTACTTGTTTAACTGATATTAAAAATAACAGTGAAAAAATTTTAAGTTTTGTGACTGCATTGGAAACTGGTGATGGATGTTCGTTGATGAATAACGACGGTTTATCGATTCATTAGCACTATTGGTTCGATAACTTTAGAAAGTGCGTTTCCGAACATCGCAATGTAAGATAAATTCCCTTTAAAGGAGATGTTCGATTTTGGGCCACCACTATGTACACTACATAGATAAATAGGAAAAAAATTGAGGAATTTCATAAAAATACTAAGAAATTAATTTGAAAAAGGGTATAGCCGTACAAAAATGATCATTTCAAAAGTTTTATGTTATGATAACCCTATTTGAAGGGCAGCCATGACAGTTGTGTTTGATATGACGTTTGACGACTGTGACAGTTTTAGAAGTGACGTCTTTGAGTCTTGTGATTTGGGTTCTGTCGTGTGTTATTTTATAATAACAAATTCAGTTTCAGGTATGTCCCCATGCATTTACTCGATGTTTTGTTCAAATGCTATTTCTATGTGATGTTTTCTTCCCTTGTTCCATATTCTAAAAGATTTTTACTCATACTTATTCCAGTTTATTGACAATGGCGTGCCTACAGTGCACCTCTGTAATAGATAAAAATGAATAATATTATACTGCCGATAATATGGGTCCCGAAATAATTTCCGTCATCGAGCGGCATCTTGGCCATCTGGTAAAAAACATTTTATTTATCTATATACTGTAACATCTATAAACACTGGATAACCCCTTTTTTATTTTGTTTTAGGTTGATGGAATGATGTGCTCACAATGCTTTGCTATCATAATGCAAGAAATGTCTAATGATAGTGTTCTTGCACACGGAGATCATGAACTCCAGCATTGCCATGATAGTAATGTTTATGTTAGGTGTAGGACATCTTTGTTTAGGATGTGTGCTCACTCGATTCCCGAGGGTGCAGAAAGGCAATATATTGCTGAAACAATTGCTCCAAGAGAAGTAAGCACTTCTTTTTTTTCTTTTTAATTCATACAAGGCAGGTAAATGCAGATGTTTCTTATTATGGTCCAAGACAATATCTTTTCAGGAAGAAAAAGAACAGTTACAATTTAGTTTTTGGAAATGTGTGTAGACATGTGACTTATATATAACATCACCTTGGATGAGTCTGTAAAAGTGATATTGAAATAACTGAATCTTGATTAATTTAAATTGTTTAGAAATGTTGTGATATAAATAAATAAATCTTAATTTCATATTTTTTGTTTTAGATACCAGAGGGTGCCTTAATAACACACATTTACTTGTTGTGTACATACAACAACAAGCATACATAGCAGCTTCTACTCTTATGAATATGAATGCAGGTGTATGGTGCTGACGGTCTCTTGCCCAGACACATAGCCACTCTATACCTGAAGGACCTGAATGGACCATAATAACAGAAACAATATATCCAAGAGAGGTAACAATAACAACTTACTTAATTATCTAGTGTTGAAATTAAATAATTGTGTGAATAGCCAATACATATTGTATTCTTTTCTTTTATTCAGATTCCACCAGGAGGACTGGTTTGCTATGCTTGTTGGGTAGCAGCACATAGAAATGTGGAGCATGCTACAAGGATTGAGGATAATCGGCAAACTCCAGCCCCATCTAGCCTTCACCAAGACTATGTGTGCATGATGTAGAATGTCGCTACACCGAAGGCTAACACACATGGCTAGTGGTCCTGTGAGAGATGAAGTTCCAGCAAGAATTTACCCAAATGAGGTTATATTATTTTAATTTACCAAACCACCATACACAAGTAACGTTACTGTACATTCAACTATTAGTAACCCTATCTGTTGCCCCTATGAGTAAATTGTTTTTTTTTTATTGTTTCAGTTACCATAACATGCGCTTTTTTGTTCCAACTGCTAGACAAATGCACAGGAAAATATAGGAATGGAGCAAGAAGTGGTGCAACAATTTGATATGCAGCCACCAAGTGCATCAATAACACTTGATGGTTTTACACACACAACACAGACAAGTGCTCATTGTTTTGTGCCGGCTTGTAGCAACATAGAACGAAATAGAGTGCCGGAATACTTAAGAAAAATTATATTAAAAACTGAAAAAATATTTGTGACTTTGGAAAAAATATTATTGATTCCCAATCCCACAAGAAATGATTTAATTAATAGGAATTTATTACTACCCGAAGGCTTGTTTGGAAACAAAGAGGCAAGAGTACCTATAATAATATGTGATGGTACCTATATATATCTTCAAAAATCATCCAACTACATGTTTCAAAAACATACTTATAGCTTGCACAAATATAGAAACCTTGTTAAACCTTTTCTCATTGTTGCCACTAATGGTTACATTATTGATATTTTGGAGCCCTATCCAGCAACAAAATCAAATTCTGACATCATGAAAGCTTTATTCCAAAATGAAAACGAGGGTCTAAGGGCTTTATTCAGCCCAATGATGCTTTCATTTTGGATTGAGGCTTTCGTGATTCCATTCTAATGGTAGAGGGCCCTAACAAAGCCCAACGGCTTCAAAGTATTTAAACCAGAGTCCTTAGAACAAGGAGAGACTCAATTATCGACCATCAATGCGAACAAAACAAGGTGTGTGATACTATGCAGATGGGTGGTAGAGGTAGTTAATGGTCGATTTAAAAGAGACTAAGCTACTGAGACATGAATATTTTAATTTCACTGCCACCCATTTGATGGACTATGTTCATATTTGTGCAGCTATAATTACTGCCTTCCATCCAGTGATTAAAAATAGACCAGATGCTGATGCTATACTTACTCGAGCAATGCAGAGAAAAAATATGCCCAACCGGTTAACAGAACTTATAATTGCTAACCGGATCAACCGCTTTACTGACTTAATACTTTTTGGGTTAGGTACCTATCAAATAAAACAGGCTAGAAGCTATTTCGGGGAACACATTAGGCAGCATGGATCATTTCAGATAAAAGTATCGGACGAACTGGAAGTAGTAGCAGAAGCAACCCCATCCCAACTTGATCCTTTTTTAATAAGAGGCCATATAAAATCTCGACATGCTCAGGACAAACATATACCTACATATTACTGGCAAGGGAAGGATCAAGTAGGGATGATAAAATAATTAGCTATTGTAATTGTATCTTCGGACAACGGACAATGGGTTGATGTGCTCATGTCATGACCTTTGTGTGGTATTTGGGTTGGGCTCAGTACCAAGAGAGCATAGAAGCACCGGTGTCATTCCTGGATGGAATATTAATAAGGGATGATGTGGAAAACGAATAAAATCATAAGTCCCAACAAGTTGTTTTATTTATATACCTCTCATGACTGATTTCTCATCTTTTTGATGTCGCTAATACTAGGAATTATATAACATTGAACTTGTTTGAGAAATTGATAGTATTTAGTTGGGCATTGTGCCGGCATGGTGGATTACAGTCCACTCCCTCACAGAAAGGAGGTATATGTGCCAGCAGTGGGAACATTATAGGCTGATTATGCTGCTGCTG
Source organism: Parnassius mnemosyne (assembly GCA_963668995.1). Taxonomy (NCBI): domain Eukaryota; kingdom Metazoa; phylum Arthropoda; class Insecta; order Lepidoptera; family Papilionidae; genus Parnassius; species Parnassius mnemosyne. The sequence continues at coordinate 28,919,251 of CAVLGL010000086.1, forward strand.
CTTAATTGAACTAAAATAGTTGGTATCTTCCCAGTTGTTACTGTGTAATAGGAATAGTTAACTACTTTAACAATAACTTGCAGTTGTCAGATATTGCACAGCTCACTGCTCACCTATGAATTATCGAAGTCCAGAATATATTGATACGCGCTAAAGAATGAAGCAGCAGTGTTACTAAACAAAATAACTTTCAAGCCTTCGTTTCGTTTCGATATAACCTATCTCTAACTACTCTAATAGGTGATATAAGATGTGCTACCAAAATCGAGTAGAATATCCTGTAGTCTAATATTATCGAATCGCAAGATTTTCGAAATTCGTATTGTTTTTTTTATTGCAGATATTACGATACACGTCAATCAAATGTCAATGTCAAAATGACATTTTTCGTGTTTTCTCTGTGATCCACCATTTTTAATTTAATGTTGTGTTGCTCTCCTTGACCAAGTTAATTTGAATGTACATTCAAACGAAGTGAAATTAAAGAAAACTAACAATAAAAAACGGTTACTATATTATATAGCGATATTTACATATAGTGTACATAGTGCTGGCCCAGGCTCCATACATTTCTGGAACATCTCCTTTAGGTTAATTTAAGTGAATAATATAAGCATATGTAAATGTAATAAATATAAATATCTCAACACAGTTTGATTTGGAAATACTTGAGTTTATTTTTATTATTATAAATTCTAAAATATCAGTACGCAGAAATTTAAGACGTAGCAGAAATCTTTTGGGAATGTTTACGCAAGAAAAATTTAAATTGAGATATCGCCTTGATCAATATGGAGGACTTTGTTTATCATAAAGTTTAAAATATTTATTAAGCAAAAATTGTTTAGATGTGTTATTATACTACTAAAGAATACTTGACTGATTATAACCCCTCCGAATGAGGTGATCGCTACCATGCTGTTTCTAAATGTTTTCATAACAATTGTATAAATATTATATTGTAAATTATGCTTCAAATAATTTAAAATTAAAAAAATTGTACAGCCGACTTCAATATAAGTTAATAAGAATAACTCAAAAACTATTGGTCTGACCTTGATCAAATTCATAGACCACACGAGAAGTATCAGCTTTCATATAAAAAAAGAATCATCGAAATCGGTTCACCCAGTAAAAGTTATGAGGTAACACACTTAAATAAAAACAAAAAAATACAGTGGAATTGAGTACAGTCTCTTTTTTGGAAGTCTGCAGAAAAATTTATCGCTGGGTTTCTTGCTGGTTCTTCCCAGGACAGGGGTTTTTGTTCCGAAACAATGATAAAAATTAAAAATTACTTTAAAAAAATTACATGAAATCTATATTTAATAAAAATGATGCTATTATTATTATTGCTCTAGTTCCCATTATGTGTAAATATACATTGTCTGTGTTGGATCATATTTTCATAGCATTACGATTTTACGCTACAAGTACTTTCCAAGTAGAAATGACATTAATTTTATTGCTTATTTATAAAAAAAAAGGATATTGAGCTACATAATATGAGGATAAAGCACAAACGATAGCAAGAATCACTAAACTAAGAAAAATATAACCACATGCGAAAGTGCAAAACAAAAAAAAAATTAGTGACGTTTTCTTTTTTTTTATGATTTTAAATGCTTGTTCAAATAGTTGCTGAAAAATATGGAATTATCATAATTTATTACTATAGCAGTCCTTATTCACTTATTTAGACTCAATAAAAATATTATTATAAATAAAACTAGTATTAATGAAGAATTGAAATAATTAAATCAATTTTAAAACACTTGAACAGACCTATCTATCTGCAAATCATGGAACTTGTTAACGGTCTCATATACATATTCAGAAACAATTCAAAACAAAATTCCGAACGGAACAATAATTTGTATGACCTACAAATAATTGTTCCGGGTCTGGATGTTAGTCCTTGTGCAGTTTGTGTTTGTAAACTGCCTCCATGATACAGGAGAAAATCCTAGTGTGGGGGGGTGGGGGTAATGTTTTTTTAAAGAATAAAAGAAAAATATTACTTTGTGGATAATGGTGCTGGTTTTATCATCATCATCATTCATCATTACAGCCCTACAAGTCCACTGCTGAACATAGGCCTCCCCCAAAGAATGCCACAAAGCACAGTCCTGAGCCACCTGCATCCATCGACTTCCTGCATGTTTTACCAGGTCGTCACTTCATCTCGTGGGGGGACGCCCTACACTTCGCCTACCGGTACGAGGCTGCCACTCGAGAACCTTTCTTCCCCATCGGTTGTCGGTTCTTCGAGCTATATGGCCGGCCCACTGCCACTTCAGCTTACTAATCCGTTGGGCTATGTCGGTTACTCTGGTTCTACTGCGGATATCCTCATTCCTAAGTTTATCACGCAGAGAAACTCCGAGCATAGCCCTCTCCATAGCTCGCTGAGCGACCTTGAGCTTCCTCATACGGCCAGCAGTGAAGGACCACGTCTCAGTTCCATAAGTCATCACTGGCAACACGCACTGGTTGTACAATTTCATTTTCAGGTTTTGAGGTATGTCTGACGAGAAGATGTGTCGTAGCTTCCCGAACGCTGCCCAGCCGAGTTGAATCCGTCTATTGACCTCTCGGTCGAAGTTGGACTTACCTAGTCGGACTATTTGTCCCAGGTAAACATACTCGTCAACAACTTCGAGCTTAGTGCTCCCAACAACTACCGGCATAGGTGTGACATGGACATTGAACATGATCTTTGTTTTGTCCATGTTCATCTTAAGACCTATGCGTTGGGAAACACTATCGAGGTCATTGAGCATAGTGCTTAGGTCCTCCAGCGATTCTGCCATAAGGACTATATCGTCGGCAAATCGAAGGTGAGTGATGTACTCGCCATTGATGTTGATACCGTATCCTTTCCAGTCCAGAAGCTTGAAAACGTCTTCCAATGCAGCGGTGAAGAGTTTCGGGGATATGACGTCACCCTGTCTTACACCTCTCTGCAATTGGATAGGTTTCGTACTCTGGTTCTGTACTCGGATAGCCATCGTAGCCCTACTGTACAAGCACTTCAACACTTCGATATACCGACAGTCAACTTGGCACCGCTGAAGGGACTGGCAGCACCGCCCAAATTTCGACGGAATCAAAGGCTTTCTCATAGTCCACATACGCCAGACATAGTGGCAAATTGTACTCTTCGGACTTCTGTACAATTTGCCGAAGGGTATGTATGTGGTCTATGGTGCTAAAGCCCTTTCGGAAACCGGCTTGTTCGGGAGGCTGGAAGTCGTCAAGTCTGCGCGCGAGACGATTCGTAATGACTCTCGAAAACAGCACGTAGACGCGGCTCAGAAGGGAAATCGGTCGGTAATTCTTCAAGAGAGCGTTGTCACCTTTCTTGAAGAACAAGACCACCGCACTTCTGCTCCACGCCTCCGGTGTAATGCCACCATGGAGGACGGAATTAAAGAGCTTCTGAAGGACTTCAAGTACCGGTCTTCCACCCGCTTTCAGAAGCTCCGCTGTAATTCCATCCTCGCCTGGGGCCTTACCGTTTTTAAGGTGCTGGAGAGCCATTCTAATCTCGCTTAGACTGACGTCCGGGATATCTTCGGAATAGTGTCGGATGAGACTCGCTCTTGGATCGTTACTCACACTTGCGTGTGGCTCCAACGATGACGTGTACAGCTGCCCATAGAACCTCTCAATCTCACTCAAAATCTCAGGTGTCCCGGAAACGATGCTGCCACATTCTGTCTTCAGCTTTGACAGGTGGCTCTTTCTGGCAGACAGATCTCTGGCAAAGACTTTGGAGCCTTGGTTCCGCTCGATCGCTTCTTCAATACGAGCTGTATTGAAGTTGCGTAAGTCCCGCCGCATGCATTTGGAGATCTGTCTGTTCAGATGCCTGTATGCTGTCAAGTCTGTTGAAGAATGTAGCTTCATCTCCCGTCTAACAGCCATGAGATTAAGAGTGTGATCGGAGAGTTTTTGTGTTCTTCTGCGGCGGGTCTTGCAGAACTTAGCTCCGACCGCATGGACAGTTTCCACGAGCTTGTCATTCATATCGTCCACTTCATTGCAGTCTTCTAGGCACTGAAAACGGTTTTGTAACTCGAGCTGAAAGGTTTCGGGACTTTGGAACAGAGCACGAGGGGGACGGAGCGTTGACTTCATTAGACGAGACCTCTCCAACTTAACGTTTAGGTTCAGTGTGCCTCTAATCATTCGGTGATCGCTACCAGTTTTCACCCTCGCGATCACGGAGACATCACTGAACAGTTGTCGTCTGGTCGTCATAATGAAGTCAATCTCATTTTTTGTCGAACCGTCGGGGCTCGACCAGGTCCACTTCCTGTGGGCTGGTTTTATAATGACTAATATTATTTATAAATTGTTATTTGGTTTAAGCATTATTATGTAAATGTTTGTTGTAATGAATTAAAAAAAACGCAGTAACAGTTAACCAATGTTTATCCTATAGATAACTTTCATGAATCAATAACTAATGGGAATATAACTGAAAACCAGGCATTAATCAATTAAGATTTTTCTTCATATAACCTTCATGTTTTTTTTTTTTGAAGTTGGTTACTAACTATTTGCTGTGTAGTGCCACACTATACCATTTCATCCTGTGGGCGTCTTAAGAGACAACGGACCAAAACTGCAAAAGAAGGGCAGCAGCATTTTTGGAGCTCAAAATAATAATAAAATATTGGTAAATCCAATTGGGCATACCTTAAGAGCATTAAAAAAATTCCGTATAACATGGTTATACGGAATTTTTTAAAATAGTTTAAATACATTTCGACAGCACTATCGGCTTCAACACCCTCGAAAACCATGAAAATGACACCCATTATGAAAAAATTGATACCTATTGCAGCCGCCATCGTGGATTTACATTTCGACAGCACTATCGGCTTCAACACCCTCGAAAACCATGAAAATGACACCCAAGATGAAAAAATTAATACCTATTGCAGCTGTCATCTTGGATTTACATTTCGACAGCACTATCGGGTTCAACAGCCACGAGAACCATGAGAATGACACCCATGATGAAAAAATTGGTACCTACTTCAGCCGCCATCTTGGATTTACATTTCGACAGCACTATCAGCTTCAAAACCCTTGAAAACTATGAAAATGACACCCATGATGAAAAAATTTATACATATTGCAGCCGCCACCTTGGATTTACATTTCGACAGCACTATCGGCTTCAGCATCCTCAAAAACCATGAAAATGACACTCATGATGAAAAAATTGATACCTATTGCGGTCACCATCTTGGATTTATATTTCGACAACCCTATCGGTTTCAACACCCTCGAAAACCATGAAAATGTCACCCGTGACAAAAAAATTACTTACTTTAATACTACTTACTTTTAGTACGTACTACTGTTATTTATTCTGTGCTTTTAAAATATTGTAATAAAAAAAATCTCTTATTATTATTATAATCAAGTATTTAAGAAATTTGGTTATTCGAATATTGTGCATTTATACAGCGATCTTTTTGAGCCGCTGCAAACAACAGTAATCTATGTGAGTGTGGGTAAACTACTCTGTGGCTGTAGCTCCCCATTTACAGAAATAATTTACATACATGGCTACCAAATCAACGAAAATTTCGCCATTTTGGAGCCGAAAAAAATTAATTATAGCTAAACAAAACAAAATTACACTGCCATTTACATTCAGTGGCTTCCTACATGATAGATGAAGAGATTAAAAAATAGATTGAGTTAAACAATTGATATTTTCAAAAGTTATTGTGTTTACAAGCCTTGGGGGCATGATAAATCCACACCATAAGCCACTAAAACCCCTTTTTTATTTAAAAATAGCAATTAATCGACTTAAAAAAAATATTAATAAGATCATTTCTTTCTAACAATGTGCTTTTTATATCATTTATATGTATAATATGATTGCTAGATACGATTTTATTCGATAAAACGTTGGAAACTTAAATTTTAGGCGATAGTAGAACATACCTTGCGTTTTCGCTTAAGGTATGCAATATTGTTGCCAAACTACCTACTATGTAGCTAGCAAAGCCTGGGGTATGGCCAAAGTTGGGGGGGGGGGCAAAATTCCGCTCAAAAACATAACTGCTCGGGGCAAACTGACCAACAATACCAAGGCGACCCCTGCCACGCTATCCGTGAATTTCTGCAACATCAGGGGACTTCACTCGAACCTAAACGCCGTCTACTACCATCTCGAGACGGCGAAGCCGGCCTTGCTCTTTCTGGCCGAGACGCAGGTGTCCTCTCCGGCTCATACTTCGTATCTCTCCTACCCGTGGTACAAATTGGAGCACTCCTTTTTGCCTCGGGCTGGAGTTTGCGTGTATGTCAGAGAGGACATCTGTTCTCGACGCCTCGGCAGTCTTGAAGGTTCGGACCTGTCCATCCTTTGGCTACGCGTAGACAGCGACGACCATCCTCGCATCTACGTGTGCCTCTATAGGTCCCATAGCGGTAATGCCGAAACAGACCAACTCATCGACTGATCCCCGCGCTGTTGCTGACTATGTCACTGATGTGGTGCTACAGGGAATGGAACTATTTATTCCATCATCTGTGGTACCCATCGGAGGCAGATCTCAGCCTTGGTTTGGTCGCTCCTGTAAGTCTGCATTACGCAGTAAGCAGGAGTGTTATCAAGCCTGGGCTGCGGCTTCGGCGACTCTAAATGTAAACACCAGCATACTTAAAAAGAAGTATAACTTCGCCTCCAGGTCCTTCAAAAGAATTATTGCCTAGGCAAAGTCAGAGCACATAGGCAGAATTGGCGAGAAACTAGTTCGCCTTCCTTCGGGAATCCGTGCATTCTGGTCTCTCGCCAAGGCTGTCCAAGGGAATTTCTGTAAGCCATCACTACCATCTCTGCACAGGGAGGACGACTCACTGGCCAAAGACGCAAAAGACAAAGCCGACCTTTTAGGCTCCCTTTTTGCGTCCAACTCGACTCTTGATGACGGGGGGAAAACACCGCCGACCATCCCGCGGTGTGAGTGCTCCATGCCTGATGTGCTGTTCTCACAGCGCTCAGTTCGCAAAGTATTTCTCTCCCTGGACATCCAGAAGTCGAGTGGACCTGACGGGATCCCCCCAATTGTGCTGAGGACGTGTGCTCCGGAGTTGGCACCGGTCCTAACGCGTCTTTTCCGGTACTCCTACTCCCAAGGCGTAGTCCCAAATTCATGGAAGACAGATTTTGTCCACCCGATCCCTAAAATAGGCGACCGCTCAGACCCGTCCAACTATAGGCCTATCGCCATTACCTCCTTGTTCTCAAAAATAATGGAATCCATTATTAACTACCAGCTCATGCTGTACCTTGAGGATCACCAGCTGATTAGTGACCACCAATACGGTTTTCGTCGGAGTCGATCAGCTGGTGATCTTCTGGTCTACCTGACCCATAGATGGGCGGAGGCAGTAGAGTTCAAGGGGGAGGCGTTGGCCTTTAGTTTGGACATTGCGAAGGCCTTCGATTGGGTTTGGCACAAAGCGATTCTTTCGAAGCTCCCTTCCTATGGGCTTCCCGAGAAATTGTGCGACTGGATCACCAGCTTCCTTGCAGATCAGAGAATCAAGGTCGTCGTAGACGGTGCATGCTCCGTCTACATGCTTATTAACGCTGGTTTTCCACAAGGCTGTGTGCTATCACCAACACTGTTTCTTCTGCATATCAATGATATGTTGCTAACTGGTAACATTCATTGCTATGCGGAAGACAGCACTGGTGATGCTTTATACACCAGCCGTGCCAATATTTCTCGGGAAAACGTCGCTGCGTACTGGAACAAACTTGTGTCTGAAGTCGAGTCTTTGCTGAACAAAGTCTCGGTTTGGGGGTGACTAAATTTAGTCCAGTTAAATCCTCAGAAGACACAAGTTTGCGCGTTTACCGCTAAAAAGAACCCCTTTGTCGTATCTCCTCAGTTTCAAGGCACTCCCCTTCTTGCCTCAGCCAGTATCGGAATCCTCGGAGTCGACATATCGAGTAACGTGCAGTTTCGTGGTCACTTGGAAGAGAAGGCCAAATTGGCCTCTAAAAAGCTAGGCGTGCTCAGCAGAGTGGGACAGTATTTCATGTCAGCACACCGCCTGCAACTTTACAAGGTGCAGGTTTGGCCTCACATGTTCCCATCTCTGGGCAGGGGCTCCCCAGTACCAGCTCCTTCTACTTGACCGCATCCAGCGCAGAGCGGCTTGAATCATCGACGACCGAGTCCTTTCCGATCGGCTCGATTCATTGACACTGCTAAGAGATGTTGCATCCCTTTGCATTTTCTTTCGCATCTACCACGGAGAGTGCTCTGAGGAATTCTTCGGATTAATCCCAGCCGCCAAATTTCATGAACGCACATCGCGACAGAACTCCCGATACCGTCCACACCATCTGGATCATTGGCGGTCCACCACTGTGCGATTTAGAAGATGTTTTCTTCCTCGCACGACTTCCTTGTGGAATTGATTACCATCAGCAATTTTTCCGGACCGATACGACTTAGGGACCTTAAAGAAAAGAGTCTACTCCTTTTTAAAAGGCCAGCAATGCATCTGCAATTCTCTTGGTGTTGCGGTTGTTCATGGGCAGCGGTAGTCACTTACCATCAGGTGAACCACATGCTCGTTTGCCCCCTCTCCTATAAAAAAAATAACTATGTCTGGCAGGTGTGGCAAATGTCCTGTAGCATAAGAGAGGCCTATATTAAGCAGTGGAATTTTCAATAATAATTTATGTTCACATCACTCACACACACACACTCGCAATGTGTTTGAATATAACCAGAATCATGCAAATATATACAGATCAATGTCGATAAGTGTGATTTCCCCATACCCATACCTGAACTCTTGCATTTCTTTCTGCTCCTCAAGTGATATTTGCTGTGCTGCTTGCGCTTTTGTTCTTTCAACTAGATCCAAAAAACCAACTTCATCATCGTCGAGGCCTCTGATCATGTTTTCTGAAATAATGGAAAATCATTGAATTAACAGAGCTGTGGTAGCTCAGGGGCTAAATGCTCGCTGTAAATTTCACAGTATGCAAGCAACCCAGGTTCTATCCCCAGCGGCACCAGTGAAATTTTCAATTGCAATTTTAAGTGCTGATTTACCACATGCTCAACGGTGAAGGAAACCTGTCTAAGAAATAAAATAAAAAAGTTATTTCAAAAACACGCAATTACATGCATTGTGGCAGTGCGGCGGACATTTCCTTGCAATAAAACCTTCTCAGAAATAAGAGGCGGCCTGTACACAGCTGTGGGACGTATATGGAACGTAACTTTAATTGAATAAACATTTAACTGGACAAAGGCCTGACCCAAGATCATGAGCAAAAATGACAGTAAAAATCTTTACGCTTTCCATCACAGAAGTTGATTGAAGATGGCAAACACAAGTTTCTCTGGCAATTGGAGTGATGATTATATATCTAATTTCTATGATTTTCTAATAAAAATTATCCATAAAATAAATTACAACCTGACTTAATACAAAAAAGTAAAAATTGAACTATTTTATACATAAAGTGTCTTCTGATTGAATCCCAGGGCTTATAACAAATGATACTTCATTACTTTCTACAGAAAAAATAGCTTTATAGGTTTTTTTCAAGAATACTTACTCAGTTTATGGGCTTCTTCATACTCAGCTTCTTTCTTCAATCTTTGCTCTTCCAGACGGTGGTACAGAGGTCGTGTATCATACGGCTCTTCTGGAGCCTCTAAAAATATTATATTTTCATACTTATTTGTCGGCAATAAACAGTGACTAATCACAATATCCCAGAAATTTTATTACTTACAAAATGCACTGCGTGTAATACGATTAAGTAAAAGTAATTTACTGCACCTTTAGGTTGATCTGCGGTCCTTACTTTTTCCCATTCTTCCTGGCGTTTTTGCCTCGCCTCCAGTATTTCTGATTCGGATATAAATCCAGAACTCATTATTAACCGATTATATCTTAGGTGATATTTACCGAGCAATTACAAATAAGGAACACAACACAGTAGCAGTACTTCAACAAACTGACAGAACCAAAGAGTATAGCACGCAGCATGCACAGACTAACTAGTAGATTCTACTCGAATGAGTATAGTATTGTAACAGACTAGGAATGACGAGCACACAGTCCACCTGATGGTAAGTGGTTGCTGTGGCCCATAGACATCTACATCTATCTTCATTTGCGAATTAAAATGCAGATGCGTTGTCAGCCGTGAGGGCTAAGATATACAAAAATAAAAAACTGATTTGAACCGTGAGGGCTAATAACGACAAAAATAAAAAGCTTCGGTTGCCAAACGTGACAACTTTTTTTATAGGGTAAGTGTGACAAACGACCACAGTCCACCTGATGGTAAGTGATTGTTGTGGCCCATAGACATCTACATCTATCTTCATTTGTGAATTAAAATGCAGATGCGTTGTCAGCCGTGAGGACTAACATGGAATGCCTCTTTTCCAGTAAAAAGGGTCTCCGGTTCTCTACACTCACCATAAAAAACACAGCAGCATTAAGCTGCTATTTTACACTGGCATTCTGTGAGAACGTCGTCCTTCCGCGGTTGAGGCGACCCATTCGTGCTACACCTATACTATTAATATAGGTGCAGCATGGCTCTACCACGTATAAACGAGCCATTTGCATTTCAAGCTATTTCGCATTCCATCTTAGCACTCCAAGATGACAACACATTTGTAGTTGGCTACAGTGTGTTGTTTCAGTTTTATAAAAAAAGAAACTCGTAAGTTTACCTAAAACTGTTATTAAATTGTATTATATGCGTGTGAAGCATTGTAGTTAACATAGACTAAGTTGCTAACACCATTTTTTTTATTAAAGTGAACCGTGATAGCATAGGGTCTATGCGCTCGTCGTAAATTTCACAGTATGTGAGAAACCCGGGTTGTATCCCCCTAAATAAAGACGGCTACAGATCCTTAGATGCATAGTAACCTCTGAAGACTAAGATGGAATGCCTCACAGCCTGTAGTTATACTGTCTCTAAACACTTAAGTCTGGAAGCATCCTCTTACGTACCTACACAGGTGGAACTTTAGGCAGAACAGCAGTTTTACCATTTACCGTTACAGCCTATTAAAGCACTGCTGAATATTGGCATGCCCTATAGATTGTCTCATAGGGGGATATTTGCTATACTTGCCATGCTTGGCAAGCAGGTTGGCAACGGTTTTTATTTTAAGTCGTTATTAGAAACGCTGCTGCCCATATCCTAATTTGTTTCCATCTGTCGCCTCTTACGACACCCATGGTATATGGGGTAGTGGATATTCTTACAACACCACTATACGGTACACATCAGGTAGTCGTACCACTTAGTCAAAAGTAAGTAGTCTACTTGTAGCCTGTAAACACTTGCACTTAACTTCAAGCAAAGAGGTTACAGATTTTCTATCACCTTCAATTTTGCGATGGAACGCATAGGCTCCAGTTATGTTAGTTTTCTATTATTTTTAAATCGGAACAAACTACGTAACGCGTGGCAGAACGTTTTGACGCTTCTCCAAAAAATGTGATGTTTATGAAAATTGATGTGAACTGGCCCCGGTAATGTGATTATTTTTAGATCGTAGTGAGGAAACGGAAAGCGAGTGAAATGGAAGGCGAAGGAAAATCTGAACCATCTGAGAAGGCTGTTTCTCCCCCCAAGAATGGGGTGGTCAACAAGTGAGTAAACATTTGCAATCGAATTTATCATGTTTTCTATTCTCTGAAGAGTTTTTAGATTCTTGGATTCATAAAGAAAACCACCAGAAATTCAAGCTATTTTTATAGAATAAAACTGACAAATGAATACACAGTCCATGCGATGGTAAGTGGATGCTGTTGCCCATTGACATACATCTACATCTATCCTCAAATAAAAATCACCACTGAGGATTAAAATGGAATGCCTCGTTTTCAGTTACAAGGGTCTTTGGGTCTCTACACTCACCATACGAAACACAGCAGTGTTAAGCTGCTATTTGACCCTGGTATTCTGTGAGTGCGTGGTCCTTCCCCGGTCGAGCCGACCCATTCGTGCTACAACTATACTATTAATATAGCTGCAGCATGGCTCTACCACGTAAAATGCTTGCTCACTTTGCCTTCAATATCTCCCAAAAAATACGCAATGTGACGCATCAATATGTTGTGAAGCTTTAAACTATTATTATCACTTGATACTGAGATAAATGAAGACATGGCTTAAAAAACAAGCATCTAATCAAAAAATCTTAATAAAACTGAAACTTATTTTCGAAATATTATCTTCAAAGAGTATAGTAATATATAAGCAATTATCTTGTTCTTGTTTGACATCGATCACTAATAAAAAAACTAGATACACAATCAGTGATAAAAAATGGCGTAACCGAATGTGCACCCACTCGAACATATGGGTGCACTTTTAATCTAGTAGCATTCGAATGCTCCAACGGTAAACATGCCTCAGTGCTCGTTTAAAAAGTGTAAAAATCACACATCCAGTACATTAAAAAAGGATTGATTTTCATATTTTCGGTAATTATTTATTTATTTATTTATTTATTTAGAAAACCAACAGCGTATATAGAAAATATTAACATTAATGTAACAAACTAAAAGTATGGCCAATAACAGGTTTCCCTTATATTGTTTGATGGTAGGTGTATTGTTGTTAGAAGAAAAGGAAAAAGAACAATCTAATAGATAAATTATAAGCAAAATTATAAGCAATTCAATGTAATGAAGGTGGTCATAAGTTTACAGATCAGGAGAGATAGTCAGGTAGAATGATATATTACATTACCTTTATATATGTATATAAATATATATATATATATATATATATATATATATATATATATATATATATATATATATATATATATATATATATATATATATATATATATATATATATATAAAACATATAAGATATATATATATATACATACATATATATTTACTTATGTATATATACATATTAAATGTTTAAATATATAAACATAATACAAATAATTAATTATAATATATATTAAATAAAATAACTTAAGTACTTATATTTATATTAGTAGCCTCAAAAATACATATAGAAGAAATAGATGAGAGAATATATGATTGTATGTGATTTTAACTTCAACTGCTCTATTTCGTAATAGTTTTCTTGATGTAATCTTTAAACGTAAGTTTAGATTTCGCAAAGAGGTCAATGTGTCCAAATTGTTCATTATATGTACGAGCAAGCCGCGAAAGAACAGTGTTTCGACAGTAGTTTGAATGATGCCAGGGAGTCTGTAACAATGTAGTATTGCGGGTACGGAATTTTGGATTACGAAAGGTGATTCTTGAGACAAGATATGGACAGTCAATATTACTGTTTATTATATCATATAACAAAGCCATGTCAAGCAAAATGCGCCTGTGTTCCAGAGATAAGAGATCGTGCTCAGTGCAACTGTCTGTGTAAGTATCGATTTTATTCCGACAGCGAAAGTTAAGGTGATTAACAAATATTTTTTGAATATGCTCAAGGCGGCTTTTGTAGACATTGTACTGTGGAGACCATATTGAACTAGCATATTCCAAAACACTTCTGACATATGCAAAATAAACCATTTTAATTGTATTAATATTCGAGAATGGTTTACAGATGCGAAGAACAAAACCAAAATTTTTATAGGCTTTACTGATAACGTAATCAATGTGTTCGGATAGTATCATTTTATGATCAAAAATTACGCCTAAATCCCTAACACTTACTTTTCGGCTGATTTCTAATCCGTCAAAGTGATATTTATTTAGAATTGGCTTAGATTTCCGTGTAAAACTAATACATTCGCACTTGCTTGCATTGACAGTTATATTATTTATTTTGTAATATTCAAATAAACGGTCCAGGTCTTTTTGTATCAATAGGCAGTCATGTATGGTGTTAATTTTACAAAAAATCTTCTTATCATCTGCATACATGAGGTAATTTGTGTGTATAATGCACGAACCAATGTCATATAGGTAGGCATTGTAAAAAAGTGGACCTAAGTGAGAGCCCTGAGGAACACCTGTAGGTATGTTTATGTAGCTCGAACGGAAACCACCTATCACGACTGCTTGTGAGCGGTTTGTGAGATATGATTCAGTCCATCGGAGCAAGTCACCGTGAATCCCTAATATTTGTAATTTGTTGAGCAGGATCATGTGATCCACACGATCGAAAGCTTTTTCAAAATCAGTGTAGATCACATCAACCTGCCCACCTTGATCCATATTTTCATGGACAAAAGAAGAAAAACTTGCCTGGTTCGTAGTGGTGGATCGCCTTTGTAAAAAACCATGTTGCTGCTCAGGGAAGGCACGTGAAAGCGTGGAGTAAATTACGTTATATACTACTCGTTCAAGGATTTTAGCCGCGGTGTTCAAAATAGAAATGCCTCTATAATTATTTATTTCTGTACGTGATCCCTTCTTGTGTACAGGGATTATGTGTGCACACTTCCATTGATGCGGAAATATCCCTTCACGTAGAGAGCGATTAAATATAATAGTCAAGGGGAGAGCAAGTGATTTAGCGCATCGTGACCAAAAAAAAGAAGGTAACCCATCACTACCGGCACCTTTGTTCGTGTCCAAAGTTTTCAACATTTTTTCAATTATTGCAGCGTTTGTCTGTACATTAGAAACGGTGTCAGTACACAACGATTCCGTATGTGGATATATGTAGTTATTACTAGGAATACCAAATACACTCTTGAAGAATGAGTTGAAAGCATTGCATATGTCTATACCATCGGTGTACTCTATATCTTTCAAAGACATTTTCTTAGGGTAACCTGACCCACCCCGAATGGCTTTGACGAAAGTCCAGAATGTTTTAGGATGTGTTTTGATGCTATTTTCACAACTTGACGTAAATTTATTAAAGCATTCTCTCTGAACACGGTGTTCTCTTGCTCGGAGTAACGAAAACTCATCGTAATCTAATCTATTCCTGAATTTTTTCCAACGTGTGTGAGCAATGTTTTTCTCCTTAATTATTTTTATTGAAGCAGGTGTGTACCATTTAGGATATGATCGCTTCCCTGTGTTATAACTAAAAGGCACATGTAAATGAACACAACTATCCAGTATGTTATAAAAGGTATTTGTAGCTTCGTCTACAGTGCCTGTACATAAAAGAGACCTCCAGTCCTGTTCTAAAAGATATGTATTAATTTTTTCATAATCAGCCCTCCTGAAATTTCGCCTCGGCGCAGCTGTTTCCCGTAGAGGAGTAATGTTTAAATCCAAAACTATGAAGCAAAAAGAAGGATGTGCGTGGTCCTCCCTGAGTAGTGGCGCAGCCGCAGGGATGATATTCAGAGGTAGATTAGAGAATGCAAGATCTAATGTGTTACCAGCATGATTTTTTAAAGTATTAAATTGTCTTAACCCGTGAAATGTTAGTGTTTCCATCAGCTGGATACTCGCTTCTTGTACCTCAGTAGGCCCTTTTTTCAAAGCTGTATATCCGTTTGGGTTCCAAGAAATGAACGGCAAGTTGAAATCTGCTAATATTACAAAATTATCATTTGGAGAAAGCTCGATAATACTATTAATTTTTTGTTTAATAAAAACGAGATCCGATGGCATTTGATGAGGGTCAGGGGCAATATATGCCACACAAATATGTAAGTTGGAATTTGAAGCGCACGCGCTTGAAGGAATAGTAATCCACAATAGCTCAGTAAGACCGCATACGCCGAGGTCACGATACATGGCACCGAGTGTACGTCGTGTCAGTATTAATACTCCACCACCAGTACTTTTACCACTATTACGCAAATCTCTGTCAGCCCTGAACACGTCATACCTATCGTCGCACAACTCACCATCAAAAATTCCACTGTGTAGCCATGATTCTGTCATAATTATAATGTCGTAATCGTTCGTCAAAATATTTAGTCGTAATTCAAGACATTTAGTCCTAAGACCACGAACATTCTGATAATAACAGTACAAATTATTTACAGCCATTAATCAAAATCAAATATGTACCCAATTGTGTTAAATTTATAGTACTTTAAAGCTACACAGAGTAACAGAACTAATAATTTGTTTACGTTAGACTTAAGTAGTACGAACAATGATATATCACTTCGGCAGTTGCTAGTTAATAGTGACTTGATTTTTTGTATAAGGTGGTAGAGTATAAAATTTATCAATAAGATACCTATAACAGAATGAATCCTTAAACGATTTGATTAATATAGTCGAGTCAACATAAAAGGGTGCGAGCTTATAAATATGCAGAGCAGTTATTAAATATATATATAAATATCGCGAATGTAACAATATAGACGTTTTAAGTATTGTTGTTAGATTTAATAAATAAATATTGAACGGGTAATTATTATGAATAATAACAATATAATAGATGAATTCATAGATTGACAAAGTAAAATAAATTAATACATAATATACAAGACGCCAGAAAAAATATAATTGGTATTTTATTAAATATAAAGGATATAGTAAAAGAAACCATAATATATATATATATAGTTGAGTAACGTTCGTGAAGAATATGGATGCAACTTAGCTGCACAATTATCGCGCGTGTGACTAATACACTTAAGACCAAAAATATTTCATTAATTGAGCTCCCTTTACGTGCGGTCAAACAATGATATATAATATAGACAAAATGAGATAAGAGAGACCAATGAATTGCTTTTACAACGATGGAATTGATAAATTTAAGCAATATAACGTACTTGAAAAGAGAACAAAACAATATACAATGTAAGATTAAATTAATTTTAAAACGTCTCTTTCCTGTGATATATGCAAAGCCGGAGATGTGTCGTTCTTCCTGACGTAGATCCTCCCGTTTTTTGTCCACACATATTGATACTGCTTAAGTTTCGCCGTCTCCCTACATTTCTTTAGTAGAAGTTTATTGCACTGTGTAAGATGCTCATTGACATATACAGGACGAACGCTGCCATGTATGGCAAGGTGGTTTGGTGGTCAGTCGGTTTTTTCGAGTGCCAGAGATTATGTTGTCCTTTAGAAGACGGGATTTAAGCTTTGCAATTATATTTTTCGGGCGGCCCTGTTGTTTGATTTTCGGTGTGACACGATTAACTTCTAATATATCATTAGGGGAAATAGTTACATTAGACTGCTTAGCAATGGATATAATTAAATTGGTTAAGTCTTCATCCTTGATTTCAGGAACGCCGACGATCTCTAAGTTCAAAAGGCGATCTCATTGATTATTTGTGTTAATTTGCAATTGTAATAGTCTGTTTTCGTTAGTCAATAAGTCCATTTTAGATTCTAGTGATTCGATTGCTTTTTTGTTAACAGATAATAATTCCATTTTCTTTTGAACATGGTCATATTGGTCGCAATTGAATTGTACAGAGTTTTCTTAAACTGTGATTTGCTTCATTGTCTCGTTGTACTTTAGGTCAAGAGATATGACCGACTTTTTAATCTCGTGATATTCCTGACGGACGCTGCTTAGTTCCGACATGATCTCAGCAAAGGATGCATTTAGTTTCTCAAGATCGGTTTTTAATACGAAGTCTAAATTATTTTTAATTCCTGATATTTCATCTTGAATTTCCTTTTTCCAGTCATGTAAAGTTCTACGTATCTCTGAGGTAAAATTATTGAGAGCCTCTGAGAAGTCGTTGTCGTGTTTATGCTTTCGAGTAGTCATATTGCTAGGCTCACCTGATTTATTGATGTCAGGGTTGGAATTGTAAGGCTTGCGTGGCGTGGAATCTTTCCTTATATGAGCTAATACACAATCTGCCACTTTCTGATTTGGTTCGGCAAACATCAAAATCCGGCGGTGTTCACGAAAATGTCCGTTTTTCACTCCTAAAATTTTTTCGTGAAATTTGTGCTTATAGAAATTTACACCACTGTATAAAGCATCCTTTTTCGCATCAAATGTATAAATATATATAAAATAATATTATAATAAATAGTTATTTTAAACAATATATTTCAAAATATGGACAATTGTCACCTGTCACTTTTCTTGATATTAACATATATTATATCAATATATGTTAATATCAAGTTAATTAATAATAATATATAATTAATATGTTTATATTAATATTAACATTATTTAATTGTTATCACTGTATTTTAAATACTGATATTTTGTCAAGAAATCATCGTAAAAGTATTTTTTAAATTAAGTCGTAATAAAATGAGTCCTCATTTTTTGAGGTCTATACGTTGATTCTGTTCCATTTGTGGAGACGCTATAGTTTTTTTATTTTTTTATTATTATTAAAGTATGATGGTCTTTTTTCTGTTTAATGAGAGTTCTTTACTATTTCTCTAAATATTATAGTACTCGAAACGTCTGGAATATATAATAAGTTAATATACGCGATAAAGTCCGTAAAACTAGTTTTACTTAAATGTGTAATGAACGCGAAAATATAAGAAATCATTATAATTATTCAGTCTTATCCGTTTTTTAAACATCTTTAAATATGAAAATAACATCAAAAATTTGGACAATAATATTCTTAGATTTTGCAAGATATTTCTGTACATATTTTTTATATTTAGTTACTACTACATTTAGATTTTAGTTGTTTGTCAAGCAGTATCTTTAATTTTTTCACACAAGATAAATAATAAATAAATGATTATGACTGTTTCAATTACTTTCATTACTAAATGAATGTAGTGCCCTATCCAAAAGCATATTTACATTCCGGTAATAATATAACCATTACACATAAACACCATATAATAGAATAGAATATTCTTTATTAAGTAGACCAATTATTTAAAACAAATTTAACAAACTTATAAAATTAAAATTACAGTAACAAAAAATATTTTGCAGTTCGACTCTACTATCCTTGTCCAAGCGACGAGCCTCGGTCGTAAAATTTTATTGCTTTTTGCACGTAGCTTTGTCAATACAACTTTATGCAATGCATTTAAGGTTGAATTTACATTAATGTATATTTATATCAACTAGAATTACGTCAAAACATTTGGCGACAGTTTTTAGAGAGCTTTTGTATGGAATTGTGCATCTAGTTTTTTATTAGTGATCGATGTATACTTGGGGAGTGCTTTTAGCCGGGATGGAAGATGTGATTTAGATGTGGACAGGCGTGTCGCTGCCGGGAACAAAGTCAATGGTGCACTGACTGCGTTAGTCAAAAGGCAAGGCGTAGTGAAGAGTGCACGCCTTGCAATACATAACGCAGTGTTGGTACCGACTTTGTTATATGGCAGCGAAACCTGGGTATGCCAGAAGAAGCATAAAAGCAAGTTGAATGCAGTGGAGATGCGATCTCTTCGTAAAATGTGCGGCGTTACCATGGCCGACCGAAAGCGAAACGAAGAGATTCGCAATATGGCAGGTTTGAAAGATGACCTTATCACAAAAATTGATAAGGGCGTGCTTCGGTGGTTTGGGCACGTTGAGCGAATAAGTGAAGACCGAATGGTGAAGAAAATCAATAGCGCGAAAGTTAATATTAAAAGGTGTCGAGGTAGACCGAGACTAACTTTCGAAGACCATGTGAGCAAATTGCTCGAAGAGGGTAGGGTCAAGAGTACTCGGATACCTAGACGTGCATGTATGAAGAAGATAATGAATCTGAGAGAAGCGAAAGAGGTTTGTAAGGATCGTGACACTTGGCGATCTGTTCTCTCTGGCTACCCCGTCAGGGATTATGCGTGAAGATAAGTAAGTAATAAGTAAGATGTTGTTTGAAAATTACCTACTGTCCAGTGTGACCATATTACAGGTTCCTGCCATTTTGGCAGGATTGGTCTCTTATTTTAGCCTCTGGCATGATTGGTTGACGTTTTATAAAACTTGGCAGTATTTGGCAGTACTGGGGTAGTAAAAATAGATTTCATTATGGCAACTTAAAATGACGAAAATGGCTGAAAAACGAATTTCCCTGTATTTCTCGATTCTCATATTATGTTTGTATCACATTCAATAAACAACTTTAAAAAAAATGTGTGAAGTTGATAATCTTAAAACGAATTAACATTAGATGGTTAATATTTCAATCAGTCATAAAAGAGATGTAGTTCAGTATGGTATCGAATTAGATTTCATGGTGATAACACCTTGTTAATAATATTTATTGGACGATAGTTATTATAGGTGGCGGTGATGAAGCGAAAATATAAAAGGGCGTATAGAGCGAAGGGGGAGCAAGATCTTTTACTTTAATCATAAATCTCCAAAGCTAAAGAGGATCCAGACTTTGTAACTGCAAAATGGCACCCCGGTTGTCCGCATTAAAGGAGCATGCCGCTACTAGTAAACATCAAAAAAATATAAGTGGATTCAACATGCGAAAGAATATTCTCTCAAATAAATTTAAGTAAGACTAAAACACGAAACTATAAACAAATATTTACTGAGTAACTTGTACGTTAAACAAGGCATTGGTGAGCATGGCCATTGCATTGCATTCATACCAACGAAAGATATCTTTAATTTTAATTAAAAAAAATATAATGTATATTTTTACTTTTCTTAGCTTAATACAATGGTAAATAAAGTTGGCAGTATTTAGGGATTTTTTTACTACAGACTGGCAGGATTTGGCAGGTTTTTAACCAAAGCGAGGCTATTGTCACAAACACAAACTATGGAGTTTTGGCGGGAAATTGACCGGCGGCGGTTTGCTGCTCCTGTATTATTGTTTAAATAATGGTTTGAAGTGGACTTTCATATGTAAAAGTGTTGCGATTTTGTGTATTAAGTGTCTACGCATGTGAACTATTAGTGGAAACAGTGAAACAAGTGCTCTGATGGTGATGGATTCTCAAGATAAGCTGTTTGTTTGCATAGGCACCTTTAGATACCATCGCTAACTGTCAGCTGTCTGCTGGATCAAGTTGCCGCCAAAATCTTCCAAGAACTGCACAATGTGACGCATCAACATATTGTGAAGCAGTGTACTATGAAGGAGTGGGGAAATTACAATAAACCGAATAAAAATACTTAAGACTTGGCCTAAAGGTCTAGATACCAGGCCATAAACTCCAAAAAAAAAAAAACACAAACTATATAGAAATATAGAATATAGAAACACTACTACTGTGGCTTTACACTGTTTCTATATAGTTTGTGATTTACACAGAGTACTTTTATATATACTGAAAGTGGCTTTACCTAACCTAAACCTATTAACCTAATAATCTATGAATTGAATTTAGCATTTTGATGCACTTTTTCGTGATTTCCGGTTACATTTCTTTATAATTCTACATTTTCATGAATTCCATATTGTCTTGATTAGAAAGCATGGATAAACCTGCAGAAATGTCTCAAAAAGATTACGTTGAAGACGGACAAAATAAATTGATAATCAAGTGTAAATTTTGCGGATCTAAAATATTAGATAAAAAATCTGCTAAGTATATCATGCAAGAGGTAATTTTTCATTAATTTCTACTATTCTGACAATAGTTCTGTACATATACATATTCCATAAATATATATTCTTTCATATTTTATATTCCAGAAGGAACTACCATTCATGCAGCAGGATACAAGGAAAGGTGGTGAAGTTCAGATTGAAACAATTAACCAGTTCTATCACGTTGAGAATATGTATACGTTCGAAAATATTGGATTTACGCATACAGTAGCTAACCATAAGTACCTAAGTTGTGCAGATTGTTATGCTGGGCCTCTAGGGTATTACGAAATAGACACTAAACATAGTTATGTGGCACTAACGAGGGTAGAACATTGTTAGTTTTATGGTGCATTAGTACACTTGTTAATAAATTAATACATATAAAATATATACATTTTCATATGTTTATCATATTTAAAATGTATGTTCCCAGTCTTATAAAATAGGGTTAAGTTAAAATTTGGTGCACTCGGTGTTAGGAGTCCTTTCCTGCCACCACCCTATTGTTTATTTCTGCCGCCAAGCAGCGGTGCCTGTACTGCTGTATTCGGGTCTGAAAGGTATAGAGAATTAGAAAATTTACTGGCTGTTAAGCATTCCAGCTTATTCCTATGAGGTGGCAATGCATCTATAGGCGTCTTTGTTTGACGTTGATTGCAAGTGCATGGTCTGCAGTAATCACTTACTAATAGGTGGACTGGAAGTTCATTTTAACAGTAATGTTTAACGGTTGGTAAATGGCGCTTTTTTATTATATTTTAGAGTTAAATTAAATTTATTTAAATAATATACAATATTTATTATAATTAATTACCATGTAGTGGTGACAAGAGAATCTGCTACCTCGTATCATTCCGTGGGTGTCTTATGCCCTGTATCAAAATATGTCGGGGGGCCCAAATGAAAAGATTTTTAAAGATTTTTCTCACAAAATGAACAAAAACTCTTGCATTGAATTAAAATAATTATATACTGATTACAAGTTATTACTTACAATTAATACTCCTAGGAACTAAGCTAGTCAAACAATTCAAACCAACATCCTCTTCCATAGAACTCTTTAGAAGTTTTGCTTACATACGTTTGGGGCTGCTGTAGCCCGGGGGCCCCGTATCGTTGATACTACTGACACGGCAGTAGCTACGGCCCCTGCTGATAACTATAGTTGACAATTTGCCTGCCAATATGGCTACTATGACAAACATTCCCTTTATGAGGCAAATTATGTTGGAGATTATTAGACTGAGTGAAAATTATAATTTAAAAAAAAACTAAAATAATTGGTTCCATCTCTTATTAAATTATTATTAAATTATTATTATTAAAAAACGAGGTGTGGTAATGATTTCTCATGATGTTACCACTTGAAACAACATATTCATTGCTCAGTATGTTTATACCAAGATTCGGGTAAACTTGTTACACGTTACACATAATATCTTACATATTCTATGTAAAAATACATAGGAAATAAATTTATATTAGCCGTGGTAGCTCAGATGGTTAGCGCTCGCTGGAAGTTTCACAGTACTAGAAGTTAATTGCAATTTTAAGCGCTGATTTACCACATGCTAGGCGGTGAAGGAAAACATTGTGAGGAAACCTGCATGTCTAAGAAATAAGAAAAAAATATTTCGAAGACATGTGAAGTTCGCCAAAACGCATTGCGGCAGTGCGGTGGACATTTCCTTGCCTTAAAACTTTCTCAGAGATGAGAGGTGGCCTGTGCCCAGATGTGGCACGTATATAGGCTGTAAATTTAACTTTAAGTTTATGTTATTTTAGGCTTAGAGCCAACTAGCTGAAAGCTCTTCATTTCTTGAATTAAGTATATATTTTTGAATGGAAGTTGAATGAACTGGCTAAATTATTTGGTAGTTTTTCATTAGTATTGTTTTTTCAATGAAAATACTTTAGTTTTGATGGCTTTTATTAACTCAGCTTAAATAATAATAATTATTATTATTATTGACATAATATGAGGTTACAAATAGCCTATGAAGCCTCCGAATCCTAAACTAGGCAAGAACCTGTATGTCAGGATTCAGCACCTTCTCCCATGTTTCTTAGCCTAATTAATTTATATCAAGACAATTTTCCAGTGTATGTGTTGCAAAAATGAAATAAAAATCAAAATTATTTAAGTTTTGCAACACAGTATTAATGCGCTTTTCTTCTCGTATTAGTGTGGTTTAAAAATAATATACGAAACTTAGAGTGTGACCTTGTTAATTCAGCAGCAAAGCCCAATTTCTCTAACTTTGATCGAGGTGTTCAAAAATAATAAATTAAACCAAATTTACATTCTTTGTTTTTATTTCCAAGAAATCACACATAAAATGATAATTTTTTGCTTTTAAATGGATATCTTTCATATGATTTTGTGTAGTTTTTATCTTTTTGATGATTGTGTGATAAATAGGTGTTTTATATTTTAGACTTAGTATGGACGGAAGATTAACATTTAAAAGTTAAAGGTATCCTTTGTTAACTATGAAATTAGGATGTCAAACACCTCAGTCCCCTCCGTGACCATGGGTGCTGTAAAGAAACATTGGAAATTAAAAAGTTAATTCGTATCGCCATCCTGCACCACCATAAGAACACTAGGACTTCATTCAATTTGAATCCTACTTTTAATTTATTTTCAAATTTGGTGGTTTTACATTTTAAATTAAATTACATTAGTATTTAAAAATACAAACATCATTCAAAAAGGTTGCATATCCTAAAAAGTACATTGATTATAGAGCGAGGGAGATAGGCTATCATAAACATTATACAATGTAATACAATATTATTTATATATTATACAATGTAATAAAAAATTATTTAGATATTAATTTTTTTTATTGTATATGTAAAACATTTATTTAGCACATTTATTTCTTCATAAATACTGTATTATGAAATTTATTTATAAGTATAATTTTATACTGGAAATTAACTAATTTTATTTTTTAAGATGCTTTGTGTTATAAAGCTATTTACTTTGTTTAAATGACTATACAAACAAACCTGCCGTAAGTACGACAGAGAACCCAACAGCCGGCGTCCTTGTTCCTCATCTTATTGTACTGTGGGCAGGGAATGTTTAACATTAGTTATAAGCAAGAGACTTATATTCAGCTGTGGACTTTTAAGTGATGATGAAGAACAAGAAGAAATTCCTTATGTTTAAAGCAAAATATAGACTTAATAAATTATTTTAATTAAAAATGTTTGTTGTACCTACCCTAACATTGTTTCATTAGATAACCATGATGTGATGGCCGGGTTCAAGGTTATTTCCTCGTCAAATTATGGCATTGACTGACTAGGTAGTACAGTGTGTTATTTGGCTGCGACGCTTTGGGCCTCTGGTTCTAATAAGGGCTATAAATCACCCTCACCAGATATCGCTAGTGGGGACTGACGTGAACTTATTTATTACACAGATGCTCACACTTGAAAAGTTGCGTTTTAAAAAGTGTTTCGGTTTCTAGTGTATGCTATTCTACTTTTAGGAATGTAGTTCTACATGGTAAAGCTACGCTGCAGCTTTTATTATGGTTGTAGCACGAATGGGTCGGTCCGACCGGGGTAGGACCACGCTCACAGAATACCAGCGTGAAATAGCAGCTTAATGCTGCTGTTTCGTATGGTGAGTGTAGAGAACCGGAGACTCTTTACTGGAAATAAGGCATTCCATCTTAATCCTCAGGAATGATAACACATCTGCATTTTTATTCTAAATCGAGGATAAATGTTGTCTATAGGCCACAGCATTCAGTTACAATCGGGTGGAATGTGTGTTCGTTTGTCACCTAATTCTGCATAAAAAAGGTTGATTAATCCATTTCTAATTAAAATAAAACCTAAATAATATATCAGAAAGAAATATGTACTACATATCTACTCTAATATTTTTCTAACAAATTAACTTTCCCCACCAGAGGGGCGTAGGACTACCGCTGTATTAGCGGTATCAATCATACGGGGGCGGGGCTTTTCTACGTACCACCTTGAGAGTCAATCAATTTTTGTTCGATAAAATGACTTTAACTATAAAATGTTACTACATTCTATTGATGATGGCGTTATTACTCAAATAGGATCACTCTATCTCAAAATTAATTATAAATTAACTAATAGCAAAAGACAGAAAAATTGCGGATTCTACTGGAGCATTTAAGGAGCAATTAATTGACATACAGTTTAATTTTATAGAGTACGTATTTTATGTTTTATAGCAAAATTAAATTTCCGACAACTATTTAAAAAAAAAATAATTATAAAATAACTAATAACAATAGAGGTGGAGCAATTTCGGATTCTGCTGGAGCTTTTAAGGATCAATTAATTGGCATACGGTTTAATTTTTTAAAAAGCAGATATTTTATAGCAAAATTAAATTTTCGATACTTAAATTTTTTTAAAAATTATTTTTAAATTAACTAATAACAATAGAGGTGGAGCAATTTCGGATTCTGCTGGAGCATTTATGGAGCAATTAATAGGCATACAGTGTAGTTAAAAAAAAGAATGTTCTACGCTAACTTCCATCTGGTCCAGCAGTCAATCAAAAGAAATAGCAAAAACTGTGTCGATTTCACGCCTACAAACAATATGTTAACTAAAATGAATAAATCCATTTACGAAAAAGATTTCATGCTAGGAGAGCCAGATTTAGAATAATATTGTTATATTTAAGCATGTTTTAAAAAAAATCTTAGTAATTAATTAAAAACAAATATATTTGGACTTGTTTGGTTCATAATGTTGTATTTTTCTTCGAAAAGTTACATGGTAATTTACACGGTACACTTATAGTTAATCTACCGTAATTTTATCTAATGACTGTATGTTTTTGTTTTTTTTATGTGTGTTACCTCATAACTTGTTACTGGGTGAACCAATTTGGATGATTATTTTTTTATTTGAAAGCTGGTACTTCTCGTGTGGTCCCATATGAATTTGATCATAGTCAGACCAATAGTTTTTGAGTTATTCTTAATAACTCATATTGAAGTCTGCTGTACAAAATTTTTAATTTTAAATTATTACCTTTGCAACACGGTAACTCGATTTACATACGAGGGCGGAAATTATGTCCGATTACTTTGTTAATAAATTTATAAAATCACAACTAATTATCGCACACGTTTCGAACTTCACACAATGAACTAGTCTGAACTGAACTAAATAATGTGGGTAGATTTGATTTTTAGAATTGAATGGATCTGTGTTAGGCCGAGTACTTTTCAATCCACCCTCGTATTATGGAAACACTGCCGCCATGAAATCTTAACTATTTCACCTCATTTCTAAGTAATACCCTCATTCCGCATGGAACTAGTATTTGTATCTATATAAAAAAGTAAAGCTACAGCCTATAATATGAAGGTTTCCTATCGATGTGTTTCTTCACCGCCGAGCATATAGTAAATCAGCACTTAGAATTACGATTATCAATTTCATTGGTGTCAGCAGGTATCGATCCCGGGTTGCTCGGGTACTGATATTTACGACAAACTTTAAGACTGAGCTACCACGGCTCTAGTAAATGTAAAATGTATATATTTTATATACATTTTTTGTTTATGTAAAATACATACAAATATATATACACGGCATCACGCCTGTAATCCCCGAGGGGAAAAATTAAGTTCAATGCGGGGATACAAGACTACAATATTATATAGGGTAAGAGGGAGCCACTCGGAACACGTTTAGTTAAAAAATATGCGTTTAGATGAAAAATAGTGAAAGAAATGATATGTGGCTAGCCCATATCCTACACAATCACAAACCCAGATATCCCAGTAGTCTCCTTTTAAGATATGCTAGGCAAGACGACACATAAATATGGCACCTGTGGGTAGGTACCAGACTAGTACCAGTATTCAGTAAGCGTGACAAATATGCACACAGTCCACCTGATGTTAAGTGAATGCTGTGGCCCAAAGACTACATCTATCATCGATTTTTTTTAAACTGGCTTTACGGCTCTGGAGGTTCTAGCCCTTCTGAGATCTATCATCGATTAAGAATTAAAATTCAGATTAGTTGTAACACCTGATAACTAAGACGGAATGTCTCGTTACCAGTAAAATGGGTCTTCGGTCATCACACGAAAACACACTCATCATACGAAACACAGCAGCATTATTCTGCCGTTTCACGCTGATATTTATTCATTCAATTTTCTTCATTCCACAATAGATGAATATTTCTTAGAATGTAAGCAAATGCTTGACTACAATCCCGTAGCAAGTGATGATGAAGACCTAGATAGTAAATCACAGTCTTAGTGTAACAAAAGCATATTTACTCTTGCCTTGGTGCTGACTGAAAGAGAGTCACAAGCAGCTTATTCAAATTCTTTGCTGTATACTTGACGAAAATGAAGCATACCGTATAGTTCAAATGCGTGGAATATCGACAACAAAGGGGTGAAGACCCGCCGACCGCCTGGTTGCCCGATGGTGGAAAGGGGAGGAAGTAATTAAGACATGAGATTTCATCATTCATTGCAAATCACGTTGACTCGTAATTTTTTCGTGTAGCAATTTTCAGGCTCCATTGCTGCGTCAGAGCCTCCCCTGACCTTAAAAGTTATCATTTTAAAGCCAAGGACGACTCTGCCACCTGCCGCCCGTAGAGCCTCCGATGATAGGTCGTCCAGAAAAAAGGTTACTAGGAACCCATTCTCCACATCCCTACTACTACTCTAGACTATATACTATTCTAGAGCTCGGTATGGAGCCCTTCATTTTGTGACCTCAACAGCACAGACACCTCCTCTGGAGAGTCAGCTTCGCAGTTCGCTCTCGGGTATTATCGAGAGCTCTGCCTCCGGCCAGGGTTTCAGTTTCCCGACTTCACCCACAATCCAGTCCTGGCTTGCCTTTTTCAGCACGTTACCAGAATCCAACCTGGCGTGTGGGTGAAACTCGAAAATTCTGGTCCCATTCCCGGCTGCGCTCTACAGGTCGTCTTAGCGATAGCCTTCGTTAGCGCCCGGAGGACCAGTCTCATCTGTTCCACGCGCATAGGATTCGAATTGCGAATTCCGACACGCGCGGCGTCAGCTACAGCACTGAAGTTGAGCTTCTCCTCCCCCGTTATCAGCTTATTTCAGGGTTAGCACGAATTTTATCCCAGGCCTTCTGGCAGAGAGAGAGAGAGAGGGCCTCTTTGGCTCCTATATCAGCTGCTATCAGCCTTCTGTACGTCTTCCGTGCTGCCCCACTAAGTTTATAAGGCCTAGCGAACGTTTTCTTTCCCCTCCCTGGTTCTTTTCCGACTGTGGTTCGGCTGCAGACGTGCCCTCCACTTCTCGGCTCGTTCCAGGTTGAGTCGTAGAGTTGCAGAGTGTTGGTGAAACTAAAAGAGCCTCTTCCAGACCTACAGATAGTTCCATTAAAGGAGAGTTCATATTTTTTTCCAAATGTCGATTTTTAAACTTTAAATTAGTGATAAAAACTATAAATGTTGTAATATAGATAAGTTCATATTTCTTTAGATTTACGTAAAAGGTTATTTTAAATCGTGTGAGTACGCTTGGATAAAGTTATTACGAAATTATTAATGTGAAACGTCAAAAGGTATTTCTTAAATTTGGTTGAGTATAAAAAAAAACTCATCCTTTCTTTTTTGATATAATCGCAATATATGGTATTGTCATAGTGTAACTACTACTAATAATTATATAATTAATCATCATATTCATTACAGCCCTACACAAGTCCACTGCTGAACATAGGCCTCCACCAAGGAATGCCGCAAAGCACAGTCCTGAGCAAACTGCAGCCATCGACCTCCTGCATGTCTTACCAGGTCGTCACCCCATCTAGTGGGGGGGACGCCCTACACTTCGCATGCCGGTACGAGGCTGCCACTCGAGAACCTTTTTTCCATATCGGTTGTCGGTTCTTCGAGATATATGGCCGGCCCATTGCCACTTTAGCTTACTAATCCGTTGGGCTATGTCGGTCACTCTGGTTCTACTGCGGATATCCTCATTTCTAAGTTTATCCACAGAATGTATAATAAGTAAGTAGTACAAGAAGCTTATCACGTAGAAAAACCCCGAGCATAGCCCTCTCCATAGCTCGCTGAGCGACCTTGAGATTCCTCATATGGTCAGCAGTGAAGGACCACGTTTAATATTGTAAATGAATAACTTAATAACATATTATAATTTTTATGTTGTGGTATTATCATAGTAATTAAATATTTTTTAGAGTAATATTAATAATTTCAGAACTAACAGTATCGTTTCCGTGGTGTAGCGGTTATCACATCTGCCTAACACGCAGAAGGTCCCCGGTTCGATCCCGGGCGGAAACATTCTTTTTTGATCTGCATGTTCTGATTTCTATCTGAGTTAATTTTTATTGCTCAAATTTTTTATTTATTTATATTATTATATTATATTATAAATTTTTTTATTAATATATTATATTATAAATTTTATTTTATTTTATTTTTATATTTTGTGATAAAAATAAGGTACCAGTTTAGTTTTTAGTAGGTACTTTATCAGTGTATATTTTCTTGTTCTGGTAATTTTTATTCTGTGCTTGTAAAATGTATATGTATATATAAATGTATATTATGTGATGTAAATACCTACTTAAATTAAATTTGTCCTGGGATGTCGGTGTAAGATAATCCATCATCCCAATTTCATCCCGTGGTAGGTGTTGACTTTGGAGTGTGGACTGTGGGAAATACATTAATTAAGTTTTAATTTTATTAAGTTCTTAAGGCTTCTAATAGATGATGGTGTAATCATCGAGTTAATGTCAGGTGTAAATTAACCAGAACACGATGGACAGCCGCGTCAAAAATGCAGGACGTCTGCTACTGCGATCGTCGTTCCACCAACCAAGAGTGATGTTTAAGTCAAATTCTTATCATGTTATGACTTTTACGGGTTGATAAAAAAAAACACTTAAAATTCGTTAACAGTTCTCTCAAAAAATGTGAAATTATTACTTCTTATAATTTCTTATATAAGCTAAAATTAGAATAAAGAACCTACTCTTATTATTGTTCCTAAATTAAATTGTTACTATCTATTATTATCTAATATTTTCATAGGCCCTTGTAAAATTAGATTGTATTATACATAGAATATTACATCATTTGAAAAGTTGCAACAGCGATATCTATCGATAGATGTCGCTTTTACAAATCCTCCATACAAAGTGGCGTTATATTTAGAAACAATATTTAGAAGCAAACGCTAGTCTACTATCAATATAATCAATCTAATGTATCTCCGATTTTATTATATGTATTTAGTGTGTGTTTTGTGTGTATGATTTATAATTATAAATAATAACTAATGATATTTTAGCCTTATACAAAGTTTAATAATATATCGGCCTTTTTAACCTCACTAACCTCAGCTAATATAACGGTTATGTTGGAATGGGACGCAATAATAATACCAATAGGCAAGACTTGACATACCTTACATTCGTTTTTTTCCTTGCACTAGGATTTTTACTGTAACTTGCAGGCAGTTTACAAACATAAATGAACATGAAACGCTCAAGAACAAACATCCAGACACGGAACAATTATTTGTAGGCTATAAAAATACTTCGCAGCTCCCAGCACTGCATCTCTTTGCTAAGCCACTGTGCCACGGTGCTGTCGTAGCCGTCGTTGTCTAAAATAGGTTAAAGTAAGGAGATGAGCGGATCAAGAGCAGAGTAAACCTAGAGGCTGCGGCGAGAAACTATGTGCGGGCAAAAATTTTCGAGGAAGTTAGGGAAGATGGGTGGCCTTTGCGATTCAATATCGCGATCGCATCTACTTTTTAACTTACTTTTTAAACGTGGTAGAGCTATGATCCAGATATATTAATTGTATGGTTGTAGCAAGCATGGGTCGGCTCGACCGGGGAAGGACCGCGCTCTCACAGAATACCTAATGCTCCTGTGTTTCATATGGTGAGTGTAAAGGGTCGTAGACCCTTTGTACTGGAAGCGAGCTTTTTTATAGCAGGGGAGGCAAAGGAGCATGTGGCTCACCTGATGGTAAGTGTCGACCGCAGCCCGTGAACAACTTTAAAAAAAGGCAACGGCCTTTTAAAAAGAGTAAGCTCGTTTCTTGAAGGTCCCGTATCGGTCCGGAAAAATCGCCGGTAGTAAACAATTCCACAGAGAAGTCGTGCGCGGAAGAAAACTCATATCATTTTATCATCATCCATATGCTAAAGCAATACATTGTAATTTTTGCATATCGAGGAAGTTGGGGAAGATGGGTAGCTCTTTGTGATTCAATATTATACAGTGTAATGGTTATCGCTTATATAGTATTGCCGATTGAGATATTTATAGATTGAGGATAGATGTCTATGGGCCGCAGAATCTACTTACCATCAGGTAGACTGTGTGCTGATTTGGCACCCGTTTCCATCTCTACATAGTATAAAACAAAGTCGCTTCCCACTAAAACTTTTTAAACTACGCAACGGATTTTGATGCGGTTTTCATCGATAGACAGAATGTTTCAAGATGAAGGTTTATATTATGTATAATACATGCACATTATATATTATATAATTCTTCTGTGCGTATGTATGTGACTGAACTCCTATTAAACGGCTGGACCGATTTTGATGAAATTTTGTGTGTTGAGTAGAGAATGGTTTAAAAGTATTCTATAAAATAAAAACACGAGTAACATAAATGTTGCCTCTCTGATTTGTGTATAGAATTTCGACATTTGACCTGCACAGTTCTCTCTTATATAACACAGGCACTAACTCTATTGTATTAAGCAAAACTCAGCAAAAGAATAGCAATACAAAAGTGCTTTGTACTGTAATACAAAAGTACTAGACGTCTAGACGTTGAAATGTATCAACGCATAGATAAAATCGTAGCAAAGTCACCTTTTTAATTGTCTGTGAAATTGCATGTGCAAATTCGTTTCGATTACACGAGTAACATTTCATCATCATTACAGCCAGAACCGAAAGACCATGGCTGAACATAGGTTTAATAAAGACTGCAGCATAGAGTAACCTCAGTTTTTTTTTATTTTGAACTGTTATTAGGGAAATGCTGCTGTACTTCTATTTCATTCTCTCTGTCATGTGCCGTGCTCGGTGGCGGCCTAAGTCCACTCCTCAATGTCATCCCGTAGTAGGGTTGCCACCCGCACTATAATAATATAGTAGCGTACTATATTTCAGTCAAATGTACTATATATTATAGAAATATATAACTGTCGCTCTTTTTTTATAGGATAAGGGTGACAAACGAGCACACAGTCCACCTGATGGTAAGTGGTTGCTGCGGCCCATAGACATCTACATCTATCCTCTGTTACAAATCAAAATGTAGATGCGTTGTCACCCGTGAGGACTAAGATGGAATGCCTCATATCCAGTAAAAAGGGCCTCCGGCTACCTGCACTCGCCAAGCGAAACGCAGAGGTAAACCTCTACTTCACGCTGGTTTTCTGTGAGGTCGTGGTACTACCCCGGTTCGAGCCGGCCCATTCGTGCGACAGAAAAAGCTGCCGCGTGGCTCTACCACTGTTAAATATTTTATAATAACTGTGACTAGAAGAAGTTTTTTTTCCGTCATGAATATAAAATGGAAAGAAGAGCCTGCAATAATTTAATTAATAATGAATTGTTTTTTTTTATTGGATAGGGTGACAAACGAGCACACCGTCCACCTGATGGTAAGTGGTTGCTGTGGCCCATAGACGTCTACATCTGTCCTCGTTTGCGAATCAAAATGCAGATGCGTTGTCACCCGTCACTACTAAGATGGAATGCCTATTTTCCAGTAAAAAGGGTCTCCGGTTCTCTATACTCACCATACGAAACACAGCAGTGTTAAGCTGCTATTTGACGCTGGTATTCTGTGAGAGCGTGGTCCTTCCCCGGTCGAGCCGACCCATTCGTGCTACAACTATACTACTAATATAGCTGCAGCATGGCTCTACCACGTACAAAATTAATTAATATGAATCTATATTGCTAATTCATTTTAATATGAATCTATATTGCTCAGATTCCTATAATTATTTTAAAGGCTATAGATCATTGATGGCAAAAGCGAAGAACAATAACAAATATTTATGGACTGAATACTTAGTTTTTATTTTCTGAACTTTCCAAAAGTACTATATTTTTGCATTTTTTTTTGAAATATTATAATAATATATAATATTAATAATACTATATTGGTTCAAAAAAAAAAGGTGGCAAACCTATCCCGTAGGTGTCATAAGAGAAACATTTAGATGTCTGAATTGAATTTATTATTACAAGTGGTTGTAGTACAAATGCGTTGGCTGGACCGCTCGACGCTCTCACATAATACTAGCGTAAAATAGCAGCTGTGATTAGTATGGTGAGTGTAGAGAACCCTTTATATTGGGAAAGAGGCATTGCTGTCTTAGTCCTCAAGGGTGACCGCATCTGCATTTTGATTCTTAATTGAGGATAGATGTAGATGTCTATGGGCCGAAGCATTCATCGGTGGACTGTGTGCTCGTTTGTTACCCTTATTCTATAAACAAAAAAGAATGTCGGCATTTAAATTAAAATATATATATATATATAATAAAATTTAAACTTTTCTTCCTCATATATCCAATATTCAACTTTTTCTTTGTCATGTTGAGTGGACTAAGGAATAATACAAGTTTAAGATAATAATTTGTAATTGTTATATTTCGAGGAAGTTGAGGAAGAAATGTGGGTCTTAGAGATTTAATATAGTATACGTTGTAATGGTTTTTACTTACATCAATTTTCATTACTAAGGAATCCATTTTTGTGCGAGAATCTTAATCTGTCCCTGTACACTTTTACTGGTAATAAAGCATACTATTTAGTCCTCAGAGGTGACATGCACATATTTAATTTGCAATTGAGGATAGATGAAGATGTCTATGGGCTAGAACATCTACTTTTCATCAAGTGAACAGTGTGTTCGTTAGGGACCCTTATTCTATAAAGAAAAACAACAGAATCAAATAAAGCCTACTTTTTTTGAAGTTGGTTAAACAAGAAATTCTCCAGTTCTTTCATTTGTAATTATAGGAAACATATTAGAATTTTGCTGCTATTTTCTCTGGTATTCTGTGAGAGCGTTGCCCTTCTCCGGTCGAGCCAGTCTATTCGTGTTGCAGCTATATGACCGGTTATATTAGAACGTATTGAACTTGCGGTGGCAACGTAATACCCTATCGTCCAATTTCGTTCCGTGCATAGAACACAGAAATAAGTCCCGTGTAAGGGGCAACTTTTTTTATATCAACTGTCCACCTAATGGTATTTTTTTTATAGGATAGGGTGACAAACGAGCACCCGTGAGGACGAAGATGGTATGCCTCTTTTCCAGTAAAAAGGGTGTCCGGTTCTCTACAGTCACCATACGAAACACAGCAGTGTTAGGCTTTACTCTGTACTCTGTGAGAGCGTGCGGCCCATTCGTGCTACAACTGTACCGGTAATATAGCTGCAATAATGGGATGCCAGCGACCACCTTCAAATAAAGAAGGCTGCAGATGCATTGTCACCACTGAAGGCTAGAATGTATTCTCTAGAGATTATTCTGGCACTCTATACTCTTCAGATCGCAACACACATAGAACAGAATAAGCAATGCTATTTGGCGAACGAAATGGGTAAGAGAGTGGATCCTACCCAGACTGACTCCTGCAGGGCCAGCATGGACAGGAGACAGTTTTATCCCCTCGCTTAGTTTTATCCATCCTTCGAGCATGGGCACACCGCTGGATATATTATAATATATTCACAGTAGATAAAATGGTAGATAGACTTAGACTTGGATAGATTTGTCCCTTTCAAATGTCAAAAAAGCAAATTTTTTATCTTTAATTTAGCTCCATGCTACGGACGGGGGATATACGTCAAACGGGGATATACTTCTGATGTCGTACTTTGACATACGGATAATATAATTTTATCTCCTGTCAGTGAATATAATCGGGGGATACGAGTAAAATTTTTGTCCCCAGCCCATGCTAGCGGTATTGTGGATATAATCGGGGGATAAAATTTTTGTCCCCAGCCCATGCTAGCCGTGCTGTGGATATAATCGGGGGATAAAATTTTTGTCCCCAGTCCATGCTAGCCGTGCTGTGGATATAATCGGGGGATAAAATTTTTGTCCCCAGTCCATGTTAGCCGTGCTGTGGATATAATCGGGGGTTAAAATTTTTGTCCCCAGCCCATGCTAGCGGTGTTGTGGATATAATCGGGGGATAAAAATTTTTGTCCCCAGCCCATGCTAGCGGTGTTGTGGATATAATCGGGGGATAAATTTTTTGTCCCCAGTCCATGTTAGCCGTGCTGTGGATATAATCGGGGGATAAAATTTTTGTCCCCAGCCCATGCTAGCCGTACTGGGCAGAAAAGAGTCCTACCACCTAGTGTAGCAGCAAGCCGCAATAGCAACTATGGGAAACACAAAAAAGTTCTTAAGGCTTGCAATAGATGGCATTAAAACCGTTTTGTTCATGTCAGAGGTGAAACTATTACTTGAGAATCTTTCTTTACAGCTCGAACCCAATGCGTTAGTGTCCTCTTTTTGCTTTTCCTTTCCTTTGCTAATTCAATAAAGTGGTAACTAAATAGTAAATATATCATAACCAGGGTTGAAGGCTTCCGTTTTATGTTTTAGAGGATTTGATAAGATTAAATAAAGGACATAGGATAAAAAAGATGACATCATACTGTTTTCAATAAAATAGTATCATTAGCGACATTTATTAATTAAAAAAAAAAACAATGTTTATACGCAATGTAACATAATTTGCTCCTAACATCGCATCTCAACGTGATTTTAGAACTTCTTGACCTTAACTAGCAAAGGGAATCTCGAATACCTACGCGCGATATTGTCTTGTCCTATCAATCAATCTCAAATCTTTTGGATCAGTTTTTGGGTATGAAATAGAGAACGTCCTTTAAAATAAAGAACGTCTGGCAACCATACAACCAACCAACCATGGAATAACCAACGCAACGTCAAAGGTGTAAGAAGTCTGGTACGAACGTCGTCAATCAAAAGTAAATCCTTCCTACAAAGGGTGCGGCTTATTCTAAGCCAGCATTGTTTTTTTTTATACGAGAGGGTGCAAACGAGCATGCGGCTCACACGATGTTAAAAATGTGGCGGCGCTGTCGTCGCGCCACAAGCGAAAACACATCGAAGCCTAAATCGCGCTAACAAAGTTCCGAAATTAAAAAACAGTATACATATATAGAATAGCTCCGAACTACCACTCGGAGCGTTGGTCGCTCCCCGGGCAGAACACCATGCCCGGCGGGAGATCTCCCCTTTTTCTTCCACCGGCCACACTGGTGACCCCAACGTGATCTGAATACGCAACCAATAACCTTCGGAAACTACAACTTCAAAAACCTTCGTCATCGTCCTCAAGTACCCCATTCATTTCGCTCCCGAGAAGATATTGTCTGCAGTCTTCACATTCTGCAAGTCATCTAGCTTTACAAAGGTTCATCGCAGCACTGGAATAATAATGCTTGCTGTTCCTTCAAACTACTCTCTGCGCTACATAGTTCGGCACGGCTCTGAGCCTTACTGCTCGCCTCTGCTTCACGGCACTCTCGCAGATTACTTGCCTTCTTCTCGACTGACCGCAGACTACAAGGCAATCCCTGGCACTTGCTCCGGCTCATCGATCTCACCGGCATCACTTGCAAGTGCGTAATATGGCATGTATTACACACCGGCATATCGTTCGCACCGGCGTCACTTGCCCTTACGCACAGGGCATGCATTCCCCACCGGCATTAAGGACGTACCGGCAATCGGACTGCACTATCGACCTCCGGTCTGAGCAGGGGGGTGATGTGGCGGCGCTGTCGTCGCGCCACAAGTGAAAACACATAGAAGCCTAAATCACGCTAACAAAGTTTCGATTTAAAAAAATAGTATAGATAGAATAGCTCCGAACTACCATTCGGAGCGTTAGCCGCTCCCCGGGCAGAACACCATGCCCGGCGGGAGATCTCCCCTTTTCCTTCCACCGGCTACAAAAATGACTACCGCCGCCCATGAACAACTGCAACACAAGGGGAATTACAAATGCGTTGCCAGCCTTTTAAAAAAGAGTAGACTCTTTTCTTGAAGGTATTTAAGACTTGAGGGTATTTTTATTATTGTATTAAAGATGTAAAAAATATT
The DNA here is from genome assembly GCA_963668995.1 of Parnassius mnemosyne. Taxonomy (NCBI): domain Eukaryota; kingdom Metazoa; phylum Arthropoda; class Insecta; order Lepidoptera; family Papilionidae; genus Parnassius; species Parnassius mnemosyne. Next base: position 28,956,875 of record CAVLGL010000086.1, read on the forward strand.
AATTAGCAAAGATCCGCGTAATTAAATAAAATGATGTTTGATCCAGTTTGAAGAGCACCTCCCGCCATCCCCGTCACGACTTATCCCAGCACCACTACTGTGGATAATACGACACGTGTTTCGCCTCTACATGAGGCATCCTCAGGTGAAGTAGACTCTGCGGTAGCTGACGGTTAAGACTCTTAGCGGTCATCCAGCAGATTTCCACAAAATAACACCTGATTCTAATAATCAATATTGTTTTGATTATTACAGTGCAAGGATAAAACTACTATTGCGAGATTGTTTCGTAGAATCTAAAACGCTTGGCTTTATTATGCTACCAAGTTGTACTATTATCAGAAACAAAAATATGTTCAAACGCAAGAAGTGTGAAGATTATAAGATAATTGCAGCTAACATAGATGACCCAAAAGCAAACGTGACCGCAAACATTAGATAATGTGCAATACTTACACAATCACACTGAGCGTGATCATTCAAAGGCACTTGTATTGATGGAGACAGATAATTTAAGATGTTACCACACCTAGCGATTTACCATTTTGAATATAGGGTAATAAAGATATAGATATAGAATAGAGGGTAATAAAGTCATCCGCTTAATATGGTCACTTTCTTATAACTCAAAAACTACAGAGATCTATGTACTTTCTTATAACCGCAAAACTTCTTTTTGCAAAGAAAAAGAAGGCTCTGTGATACGTAAGCTCCTCAACAGTCAATCAAAATAAATAATAAAGGGTCTAAAAGGCGCTACTTTATCGATGTCGTTTTTACAGTTGACATTATAGTAAATATTTTAGTACTGTTTAGTTTAGTAAGTTTTTTAAGTTGATTTTTCAAAATGTTCCTAATTTTTTTTTTCTCTTTATTCCTAATTATTTCCAAAGCTTGTTTGCTATTTTTTTTTCCTTAATATATTACTTATAGTATACGACGTTGAGTTTTTATCTCTGTACTCCTCCTAGTTTTAGTTTTATAGGGTGGCAAAGCTTAAGGTTTTTTTATAGGATAAGGGTAACAAACGGGCACACAGTCCACCTGATGGTAAGTGGTTGCTGCGGCCCATAGACATCTACATCCTCTATTACAAATGAAATTGTAGATGCGTTGTCACCCGTGAGGACTAAGATGGAATGCCTTATTTCCAGTAAAAAGTGCCTCCGGCCACCTGCACTCACCAAGCGAAACGCAGGGGTAAACCTCTACTTCACGCTGGTTTTCTGTGAGGTCGTGGTACCACCCCGGTTCGAGCCGGCCCATCCGTGCGACAGCAAAAGGTGCCGCGTGGCTCTACCACTGTTAAAAACTTACCATCAGGACTGGACTGTGTGCTCGTTTGTCACCCTATCCTATAAAAAATAGTTGAATACGTTGGCTTTGAAGAAAAATTTTAGGGCTTTGATTTTTATTACATACTTTCCCAGTGATAGTCCAAATTATTATTTTATTATTTAGTATTGACTTTTGCGTCTGACTAACTTATTTTAGAACTTCACACCAAAAGGACAGATAGCATAAAAAACTGAAGTCACACAAAGCTGTTATAAGAGTGTACATGTTGCTTCTCTTGTATGGATGTTTTCACTGCTGTTGCTGCAAAATTATTCTGCAGTGGTTTCACAGCGTCATGGTGAGCACTCCATCTTGTATCTGAGAGTCTTTTGACGTATACGCTTTAACTTTTCATTAAAATTTCCCATCGATGTGAGGATGATGAATGGAACGTGTAAACTGTTTCTACTATTCCGAAGAAAAGTTAAACTTGAATTAACGCTCCCTGAGTGAGTGCACTCCACATAGATTTAGCGAATGGTTAGCACAAGGCGTAAACAACGCTTTGGGATTGCGTTTCTTGATTCTGACTTGTACGCCACCATGAACTCCTGCCATGGTTGCAGCGTTATCATATCCTTGAGCCCCTACTTACCTTATTCGATCGCGTTGCTTCCTCAACTAAGCGCTACCTAACCTGAACTCATTTATTTTGGAAATTAATATATGTTTGAAAGTAAATAAAAATAAATTTCTGATACATATTAAGATATAATATTTGTATGCAGGTATATACTATAATAGGTATCTATTTCTTTATTGGTATGTTTTTGCGGAGTAATTATTCTGTAAGTACTCTCTGGCTGTGCAAGTGAGTTGCCATTATCACCCCTTGGTGCTTGGCACCCGGGGCGGACCGCCGCACTAACCACGGGTTACTGTAAAGCACCCGAAACGTCAGGAATTAACAATAAGTAAATAAAACGCGACAAAATCCGTAAAAATAGTTTTATTCTATGCCTTAGAGTGTGTAATTATTCTGGCTATCTTACCTTTTAAACTGGAACACAGCACTGCACCCACATTTCTGTTTGGTGACAGAAATAACCAAGAGGGTGATATTAACACTGGCAGTGGTTTTACATCTATATGTAATTATTTTTTGAGCGTAGCACTAAGACGTGGTAGTTTGGTTGGTCCTTCAAATTTCACAGTACGCGATTACATTTTTGTGCGAGCGTTTATGCTAGTCTAATAAGGCCAGTATCACAGCGTCCATTAAGATCTATACTCTATAGTGATCGCTGCTATGACTATAGTGCACTATTTTTAATGAATTGAAGGAGTTGATTAGCTTTGAGCATTTTATACGTGGTGGAGCCATGCTGCAGCTATATTAGTAGTATAGTTGTAGCACGAATGGGTCGGCTCGACCGGGGAAGTACCACGCTCTCACAGAATACCAGCGTAAAATAGCAGCTGAGCACTGCTGTGTTTCGTATGGTGAGTGCAGAGAACCGGATACCCTTTTTACTGTAAAAGAGGCATTCCATCTTAGTCCTCACGAGTGACAACGCATCTGCATTTTGATTCGCAAACGAGGATAGATGTAGATGTCTATGGGCCACAGAAACCGCTTACCATCAGGTGGACTGTATGCTCGTATGTCACCCTATCCTATAAAAAAAAGAAAGCATATGCACTTCTCCTGTACCAATTATATAGTTTTCCTGATGAGTTTGCGTATAAAGTCCGTAATTAGTTGGATAGGCTGAGGTGTTTATTGTGTCTCAAAAACTATTTACGAATATTTATTTCTTCAATACACATAAACTCAACACTTACAAACTTGCACTCGTGTATTTCCCTTGACCGCTCGAGCCTGAATGACCTTAGATAATTATAATATATATCTATTATATATTTAAGACTGACTATAGATTACAAATATGCATATAATGATTGACCTTTCGTAATCAATTGACGATCCAACATCATTACAGATTGAATAAAAATTATATTATTAATTAAATAAATGCGTTAGTAATTTTGGATTGCTAACAATAGTTTAATCGCCTGTACCAATCAAATTTTAATTGCAATTTTCGGATTAATCATATGCTTGGAGGCGTTGGTAATGTTACTTCACTCAGCTGTAATATCACTTTACTTTTAATTTGCAGGGGCACGTGACAACTAACTCCAAGAAAGAAGACTGAGAACTGAAGCGGAATGAAACACAGTATGAAGTTTTAATAATAAAAAAAAAAACAATTCGAATACGAGCGTGTAATAGCTGCTTAATGTGTGTTTCTTTATGTGTTTATGGGCTACAGCATCAATTAACCATCAGATGGACTGTGTGCTCGTTTGTTAATGGAATCAGTTGTTGCCTTTCAGAAATCCACCATATTAAAGGTGTTAAATTTTTTTTAGTTAAGACCCTCGATTCTTTTTAAGTGGTAAGTGGTTGCTGTGACCCATAGACATCCATAACTTTCCTCAATAAAGAATCAAAATGCAGATGCGTTGTCATCCCTGAGTACTAAGATGGAATGCCTCTTTTCCAGTAAAAAGGGTCTCCGGTCTTCTACACTCAGCATACGAAACACAGCAGTGTTAAGCTGCTATTTGACGCTGGTGTTCTGTGAGAGTGTGGTCCTTCCTCGGTCGAGCTAACCCATTGGTGCTACAACTATACAACTAATATAGCTGCAGCATGGCTCTACCATGTATGAATGTAATTTCTTGAAAATTGTTAATTGTAATAATAAAATACAAAAAAATAGACATGTTAGGTGGAGGAAAATGTTGTTTAACCAAGTGTTCTATTTATAAAACGTATTATACTTACATAAATGAACACTTTCTTATGTTTCACATTTCAACTAATTGCAATAACGGGTAAGGCACACGGATGTGTTACGCAAAAACAAGTTATACAATGGGACAAAGTAACAACGTTTCAGTTTCGTGACATCCGCAATACGATACTTCGTGTTAAGAAGCTTTTTGGAGCTTCTCTCTCAATTGTTGTTTATACATCTATGTATATAAATAAGATAGATTTGTCTGTCTGTAATGTCGAAATAACTGCATTTTATTAAGTTGAGGGAGTTATTTAAGATATGAATAACTCCAAAATTATTTTTAAAATTTTTATCTCTCTGCCATGTCTTTTCTGCGCCAATCTTCATAATGTCTTTACTGATTTTAATGAAACTTGACGAACAAATAAAGAGTAAAGCCATGAGTCACCTGGGCTATATATGTATACTATTTATAATTATATTGATCTATTATATATATATAATTTATATTTAATTTAATATATAATTTGAAGTTAATTAAAATCAAAATTTAATTTCAAATGTACTACTGTAACTATGATGTGATGGATTGAAATAAATGATTTTTTGTATAAATTACATTTAAAGAAAACAAAAATTGTTAAATTAAATGGCTTTTGATTGTCTTAAGTCTAAGTAACGCCAAATTAATAGATCCTTCACAAAACAAGACCCTTTTAACTGGAAAAGAGGCATTCCATCTTAGTCCTCACGGGTGACAACGCATCTGCATTTTGATTCGTAAACGAGAATAAATGTAGATGTCTATGGGCCACAGCAACCACTTAACATCCGGTGGACTGTGTGCTCGTTTGTCACCCTATCCCATAAAAAAATATATATAGGAATATCATGTGATCCAGCTAAGGCTTAAGAAGGGATATTAAAGAAGACCGACACAAGTTGCAAAAATCCTGAACTGAGAAAAGCATATTCTTTTATCAGAGACTAAATCACGTGATGGTAAGTGGGTATTAATGCACCTAATGTTCAGTGGATACCATGTAGTTACCAACAATAGTCCATGTCTTTGCGGAAAATATGTAATCAAAATTCGGGACATGACTAATAAAAATCGGGGCCCAGCTGAAAAGTTGGGAAATAAGGAAAACTATTATACATTATAATTATTATAATTTAGCAGCTTCTTTTATTCTTTAATACGATTTTTTTTAAATCCATAGGTATTCAAAGTTTATTTAGATCTAATCCTGTATTAACATGCTCTACTCTTTGCATATTTATAGACTAGCAAATCGCCCCGGCTTCGTCTGGTTGGGATCTATTAATGTATCGTCATTTAGATTTAAAATTAAAATGACCATTTAATGATTTTCCAAAAAAAAAAAGTTTAAGTTTTTCAGATAAAATAATGCCTAGAACAAGTGTTCCTGTTCTTTACCTGTTGATGAAATTTCATTGCAAACGGCTAAACCAAGCCATTACGAATATTATCTTGGACAGACAGACAGACCGAGAGACAAACATTTTAAAAATGGTTATTAATATCTTAATATCATGTAAACAAACCCCTGAGCTTAAATGAAGTCTAGGAAAAAAAACACTTATTTCTATTGCATGACATGACATTGCAAGACAGGCATGACAGGCACTTTATTTTTAATTGTAGACTAGCGACCCGCCCCGGTTTTGCCTGGATCATCATCATCATCATCATTACAGTCCTTCACAAGTCCACTGCTGAACATAGGCCTCCCCCAAGGAATGCCACAAAGCACGGTCCTGAGTCACCTGCATCCATCGACTTCCTGCATATCTTACCAGGTCGTCACTCCATCTAGTGGGGGGACGCCCAACACTTCGCCTGCCGGTACGAGGCTGCCACTCGAGAACCTTTCTTCCCCATCGGTTGTCGGTTCTTCGAGCTATATGGCCGGCCCATTGCCACTTCAGCTTACTAATCCGTTGGGCTATGTCGGTCACTTTGGTTCTACTGCGGATATCCTCATTTCTGAGTTTATCACGCAGAAAAACTCCGAGCATAGCCCTCTCCATAGCTCGCTGAGCGACCTTGAGCTTCCTCATCCGGCCAGCAGTGAAGGACCACGTCTTAGTTCCGTATGTTATCACTGGCAACACGCACTGGTTGTACAGTCTCGTTTTCAAGTTTTGAGGTATACCTGACGAGAACATGTGCCGTAATTTCCCGAACGCTGTCCAGCCGAGTTGAATCCGTCGATTGACCTCTCGGTCGAAGTTGGACTTACCTAGTCGGACTATTTGTCCCAGATAAACATACTCGTCAACAACTTCGAGCTCAGTGCTCCCAACAACTACCGGCATAGGTGTGACATGGACATTAAACATGATCTTTGTTTTGTCCATGTTCATCTTAAGACCTATCCGTTGGGAAGCACTATTGAGGTCATTGAGCATAGTGCTTAGGTCCTCCAGCGATTCTGCCATAAGGACTATATCGTCGGCAAATCGAAGGTGAGTGATGTACTCGCCATTGATGTTGATACCGTATCATTTCCAGTCCAGAAGCTTGAAAACGTCTTCCAATGCAGCGGTGAAGAGTTTCGGGGATATGACGTCACCCTGTCTTACACCTCTTTGTAATTGGATAGGTGTCGTACTCAGGTTCTGTACTCGGACAGCCATCGTAGCCCTACTGTACAAGCACTTCAGCACTTCGATATACCGACAGTCCACTTGGCACCGCTGAAGGGACTGCAGCACCGCCCAAATTTCGACGGAATCAAAGGCTTTCTCATAGTTCACATACGCCAGACATAGTGGCAAATTGTACTCCTCTGACTTTTGTACAATTTGCCGAAGGGTATGTATGTGGTCTATGATGCTAAAGCCTTTTCGGAAACCGGCTTGTTCGGGAGGCTGGAAGTCGTCAAGTCTGCGCGCGAGACGATTCGTAATGACTCTCGAAAACAGTACGTAGACGCGGCTCAGAAGGGAAATCGGTCTGTAGTTCTTCAAGAGAGTGTTGTCGCCTTTCTTGAAGAACAAGACCACCGCACTTCTGCTCCACGCCTCCGGTGTAATGCCACCATGGAGGACGGAATTAAAGAGCTTCTGAAGGACTTCAAGTACCGGTTTTTCACCCGCTTTCAGAAGCTCCGCTGTAATTCCATCCTCCCCTGGGGCCTTGCCATTTTTAAGGTGCTCGAGAGCCATTCTAATCTTGCTCTGACTGACGTCCGGGATATCATCGGAATATTGTCGGATAAGACTCGCTCTTGGATCGTTACTCACACTCGCGTGTGGCTCCAACGATGACGTGTACAGCTGCCCATAAAACCTCTCAATCTCACTCAAAATCTCAGGTGCCCCGGAAACGATGTTGCCACATTCTGTCTTCAGCTTTTACAGTTGGCTCTTTCTGGCAGACAGATCTCTGGCAAAGACTTTGGAGCCTTGGTTCCACTCGATCGCTTCTTCAATACGAGGTGTATTGAAGTTGCGTAAGTCCCGCCGCATGCATTTGGAGATCTGTCTGTTCAGGTGCCTGTATGCTGTCAAATCTGTTGAAGAATGTAGCTTCATCTCCCGTCTAACAGCATATCTAGAGTGTGATCGAAGAGTTTTTGTGTTCTTCTGCGGTGGGTCTTGCAGAACTTAGCTCCGACCGCATGGACAGTTTCCACGAGCTTGTCATTGCCTGGATAGGGTCTATTAATGTAGCGTTATCTAGATTTAAGATAATCAAACGCCATTTAATTTAACAATACATTGGACCACCGGTAATCCGACAAACAGTACTCTATAACTCGACAAATTCGATACTCCGACACTGCCCTGCAAAATGTTTGTCGGATAACCGGGGTCCACTGTATTATGAATCAAGTTATAACTTGTTCAATCATGCATTTGCGAAGATTGTCAAAAATTTCTAATAATAAATAATAGACCATGTCGGATTACAGGGGGTGCCGGGTTAGACAGGGGGTCTTCTGAATTTTGATTTTTTTCAAAAAAAAACTTAAAATTAATTTCTAAAAAATATATTTTTATTATAGATTATACACTGGTGACTCGCCCCGGTTTCAGCGGGGTAAGGTCTATTAATGAGGCGTTGTTTAGATTTAACATAATCAAAAACCGTTTGTTTTATCAATTTTTGGAAAACGTCTAAATTTTTCGGACGAAATATTGCCTAGATCACTCCTGACATAGCTCTCAATTTAAAGCATCTATTTCAATACTACAGAGATACACTTCAACTTTATTTATATGTATACACTTATAGACTAAAGATTAAGTTATGGCAACCACAAATTGAATCACGCACGATCTTAATTCGAATTCTAGATACGTTTAGTAATCTAGTATCCGAACGATCCGAAATCTAGCCGTCTACAAAAAAACGTAACATTTAGCATCCCGAACACATGGTTTGCGGGAACTAGAAACGGGAAGTTTCGATTTTGTTACGATGCATGACTTCCAATGCACTGGAATATGTCCGTTTAGTGGGACTTTTATTGGTTGTGTATTAATTTTTAAACAAAAAGCCAATTAGACTTATCTCGATTTTAGTCTAATGTGAATTGTGTATATTGAAATGAGATAACTACATCGCTGAAAAGAAATTATACTTAGAATAATAACTTTTTAGGTACAAAATCCACGAACACTGTGCCAGGGTCGGTAAGGCTTTGTTGAAGTAAGCTTGTGATGTGACCTCGCAACTATTCATGTAAGTACTATTGACGACAAAAGTGTTGATTAGCAAAAATTACGCAATTAATAGAGGTTGAATGTCAAAGGTAAGTTTACCTTGGGTTAGATTAGACAATGCCTCTTGATGGTTTTAGGTAACGAAATATTCAGACTTTATTATACGTTCGTAAAGTAATGGTGGTGTAGAAAATTAGAAATAAATTCCTTTTAAAGTATTTACAATCTCAATTTTTTATAGGATAAGGGTGACAAGCGAACACACAGTCCACCTGGTGAGTGGCTGCTGTGGCCCATAGACATCTATGTACATCTATCCTCGTTCGCTAATCAAAATTTAGATGCGTTGTGAGCCGTGAGGATTGAGATCGAATGCCTCTTTTCCAGTAAAAAGGGTCTCCGGTTCTCTACACTCACCATACGAAACACAGCAGCATTAAGCTGCTATTCAACGCTGGTATCCTGTGTCAATTAAAACACTTTTAATGTCCATATATATATATATTATTAACACACTCTATCAGAGACACCAACTAGCAAAGAGGGCTAATAATTTTCTGCTCACCAGATGTCGCTAGTTGACACTGAGGTAAAGTTTTTTGTTACGCAATGTCATTTAATTGAGAAGTTACTTTATAATAAATGTTTATCAGTTTCTAGAGTATTATATTAATTCACAAAACAACGCCTCAGTGGTTTGCTCTTTAATTTTTTTATATTTTTAACATTTTTTAAATTTTTCTACTTTTGTGAATATCTGTTGTTCGGTTTATTTATTTTATGCCAACTTCCAAAAAGGAGACGGTACTCAATTCGACGCGTATGTTTTTTTTTATGTGTGTTATCTTATAACTTTTTATTGGGTGAACCTATTTCGATGATTCTTTTTTTACTTAATAACTTATATTGAAGTCGGCTGTACAAAATTTTTTAATTTAAATTATGAATCGAATTAATATAAAGTTTAACTAATAGTACAAAAAGAAACATTAATCTTTACATTTTTCGAACAAATTAACTTCCCCGCTATGAAATCTGTCAAATAATATTTTAAATGGCGCCGCCCTGGTGGCAGAAAAAGTCGTGGATAATTGATGATGAAGATCTCTCTAAATACTTTCCGTTTAATTTGCATCTTCACATCAAGTTTCTCTTGAGTCATCAGCTATCAAAGATATTTTAGAAGAATGTGCCACCTCAGCGTTACATAAAAGATAAACATATTCATCAGTGCCGAGGTGTGATGAAGTCATTAGTCTTTGAAATTTTGATTTAGTGTTTTGCATAGATTTTCAGCCATCAGCACCATTATTCATCAAGTTGCTGAATCTCATCTGTCAATGAACAAGGTGTAACTGAGTGTACTTTTGGTAAGATAGTTACATAAGTATTAAATTGCATAAATTATTACGCATTTAGGTTTGTCTAATCTACCTAATTCTCTAATGTATGTGTTAAAAATGTTGTTGTAACTAATTACTTGGTTTAAACTTAAAATTTGCAATCTTCAAAATATACATGCGTCAAATTCTTGATAAAGTACCATTTGTAAACTTTTAATTTCAATATAATATGCTCAAATTATGCTTTATTGTGTGAATTTTCGAAAGAAATTCCTTATCGGACAGTACGAATTTGTCGGATGGGGGCTAGGCGAGAAAAAGAGTAAGATTTTTCCGTCACGACCCCTTCTGACGCAGTGTAGACAGCCTTGGCGGCTATGAGAAAACGAGATGGAAAAATATCCATCTCCCTCGCACATTTTCTTATCTTGCCATGAAAGAAATATTATTTTATTTTAAATGACGCTTCACTTTAATAAACACTAGTAATTCATTTATTTATTTGTATTTGTTAATCAATAATATAATACGTTTATCTATACATATAATAAATCTTTAGAAAAGTCGTGTCTGTAATTCTAATATATTCTTGAAAAAAACAAGTCCAGGGTGCTAAATAAAGGGTTCTGAAGCCAAATTAGTGATTTTTAGAATTTTTATCTGTCTGTCGGTCTGTCTGTCTGTCTGTGTATTCTGGATTCACGCAAAACTACAGGACCGATTTACATTGCCTAACCCGGGGCAACTTATAGGCCACTTTTATGCGATTACGGAACTTCAAAAAAGAAGGTTATGTATTTTCCTTCCTTTAGATGTTAATTTTCTATTATATCTTAGTTATAGGCGAGATGACGGATGTTTTTCAAATAAATACCATACTTATAAATAAAGTTTTAAATATAGTTAAATCCTTGGTGAAATAATTTGAAACTACACCAATTTAGTTATCAATACAGCGCCATCTATCATAAAAAAGTAGTATATTTGCCTTCAGTTACTAATAAATTAAATTTAATTAAATACATTTATGTTTAAATAATTAGATTTTTAAAATTATTTCAAAATTATAACGTTTAGTTTTTTTAATATTTTGTTATTTTATTTTAAAAGTGTAATAATTCCAACAGATAATAGTGACGTCTATCAAAAATATGATAATTGATAGGTAAGGTTTTTATATCAATTTCTTTATGAATAATTAATGATTTCTTATATTTACGCGAACACTACACATTTAATTAAAACTAATTTTACAGATTTTATCGCGTATATTAACTTATTTTATATTCCCGACGTTCCGAGCAATTTCCAGCACCCATGGTCACGGGGGGGACTGAGGTGTATGACGTCCCAATGTCATAGTTTTTTTTTTGGAGTTTATGGCCTGGTATCTAGACCTTTAGGCCAAGTCTTAAGTATTTTTATTCGGTTTATTGTAATTTCCCCACTCCTTCATAGTATACTGCTTCACAATATGTTGATGCGTCACATTGTGCAGTTCTTGGGAGATTTGGCGGCAACTTGATCCAGCAGACAGCTGATAGTTGGCGATGTTATCTAAAGGTGCCTATGCAAACAAACAGCTTATCTTGAGAATCCATCACCATCAGAGCACTTGTTTCACTGTTTCCACTAATAGTTCACATGCGTAGACACTTAATACACAAAATCGCAACACTTTTACATATCAAAGTCCACTTCAAACCATTATTTAAACAATAATACAGGAGCAGCAAACCGCCGCCGGTCAATTTCCCGCCAAAACTCTTCCAATGTCATAGTTAATCACAGCTACCTCCAGATTAAAAATTATTAATTCGTAGTATGAGTGGGCTTGAATTTAATTTTATTAATTATGGCGTCCTTAGCAGATGGGAGCTCTCAGCCATCTTCACTATTAAAATTAGGATGTTTTTTAATTTCAATGGCCTCACAAATCATCATTGGTAGGAATCGGTGTTCTATTGGAAAGATTTGTTATCTATCAGATCCGATATAATGGTTGGGACGATATTAAACATGTTGACATACTTTAGACCTCCCGGAGCATCGGTGCTTCACATCAACGATATGTTCTTTTACGCGTGTTTTTATGGAACTTTCGTCCAAAGTTGCGCAAGAAAATCCCACGTAAAAAAAAGTTAAAATTAAACGTGATAAAATCCGTAACATCAGTTTTATTCAATTTGTAGTATATATCATTATAGAACTGTATTTATGAAATTTTGAAGTCTACTCGAACGTAAAAAAATATCTACATCTATTTTATGGTGTCAATCAATATTAAATAGGACCAATGATATGAATAAAATGTCTGAAATAAACATTATGGCATAAATTGATAGACGACCATAAAACTCATCATTATTTTGTTAAAACTAAATTAACTTTAATTATGAATGAATGTAAAGAGTAAAATGCAAATAATAATAATAAATTTTTATTCCAAGATAATTTGTCTTTCTTATGGATACATCGGATAACACGCCCGATATAAAAAACAGTAGGTGTTTCTAGATATATACATATATTCACGTGTTCTTGTAGCATATTCTGTCTATGCAAAATACCAACCATCTACGTCTAATAGTCTTTTAAATTTCAAAAAAGAATCTTTAACAGACATAGAGACACAGACACCGAGGTATGGACTCTAAAAGTGATCGAATTTTGCTTAATTTGGCACAAAATGGCATTTAATGATGTTCCTAAATTCAAGGTCACGCCAGCGAAGCCGCGGGTAAAAAGCTAGTCAATAATAATATACTACGAAAGGAACTTCGTTTCAACCGAGTGTTCCACGACACTCACGCATTTTTTTTTATAATTAAATATAATTTTGCTCCCTCATACGTACACGGAATGTAAAAAAAGTAAAAAAAAATGAAAAAAATTTTTTAATAAAAGTTAAAGTTACAGCATATATACGTCCCACTGCTGGGCACAGGCTCTCATTTCTTTTTTTTGTGGTTTTAGGCAGGAAAATGTTCGCCGCGCTGCCCCAATGCATGTTATCGAACTTCACACTCTTCGAAATATTTTTTTTATTTTTCAGTCATGCAGTTTTCCACACGATGTTTTTCTTCACCGCCGAACACCGGCCCGGCGGGGATCGAAAACGGGTTGCTCGTTTACTGTGAAATTCACAGTGAGCAATTAGCCTCTGAGCTACCACGGCTCAAAAATGAAATAAACGTATGATTTCTTACCATGTTTTATATGTTAGCACTACAGTCACCCAAAACAAAAACAAAAGAGTAATAGTTTCTTCGTTGGTCTTTAATCTTATAAAAACATTCTAAGTTTGCAAAACAGCAAAATAAATGTCTTTTGTTTGATTTAACATACGGAATTTTAAAACAATCACGTAACATGAGTTGTTGCCGTGGACGTTAGAGCTAAAAATGCTGCCCCGTCACCTCTCCCCTAATTCTCCGAAATATTCTCAAATATAAAATCGATAAGTCTTTTTTATCGATTATATGTTGTCTTATCATTATTTTAATCAATAGTCTTACCAAAGAAGCTGTTTTTCAGATTTTTTGAAATATTTACTGGCATCTATTAAAAACTACAAACTGGGCCTTGGTCCCACCCCTTACCACGCCACTGTTTTAAAAATTTCGAAACTTGAAGCTATAGTATTATTGTTCGCTTCTCTATGTACCCGATACAACAACGAAACCTCCTTTGTATTGTATACCGTTGGACAATGTTATTAGATAATATCGCGAGAAATGTAACATTGCACTTTTCAATCGACGAGATAGATAAACAATAACGCAATAGATATTATATTGCAAACAATTTCTTCACTAGTATTTTTATCTTTTAATACTTCAAAATGAAGTAACCATCAACTAAACAAAGTCACTGGTACTCGTATAGCCTTCGCTATCTGGAATCATAATCAAAACTAAAAAATTATTATTTTTTTTGGAGTTTTCAAAAGCAGTGGGTTGGGTTAGTCACGCCAACACGGCTAGCATGGACTGGGGACAAAAAAATTATCCCCCAATTATATCCACTGACAAGGGATAAAATTAACTTGTCCTTATGCCAAAGCACGGCAACGGGGAGAAGTATATTCCCGTTTGACATAACGAGTAGACATATCCGTAGACATATGTATGCCCCGTCCGTAGCATGGAGCCCAATGAAAGATAAAAAATTATACATTTTTGACATTTGAAAGGGACAATTTTATCCTAGTTAATTGGACGTGGGTTTAAGTTTATATTCATACAAAAAATCTATTTAAGTCTAAGTCTATCTCCCATTTTATCTACTGTGGATATTATATTCACCGGTGTGATCGAAGGGTGGATAAAACTAAGCGAGGGGATAAACATTTTCTCCTTTCCCCGGGGATAAAATTGTCTCCTGCCCATGCTAGCATGCAGCTGCGGAACTGACAACTGAATGATGAATTTTTGTAGTATAACTGAAGTAACAAACGAGCTTACAGTCCACTAGATGGTAAGTAGCGACTGCATTCCATGAATCAATTTTAATTAACTTTAAAGAAATAAGGTTGCAGATGCGTTGTTAGTTCTGAGGGTTAAGATGGAATGTCTCACAGACTGTAATTATCTAACTTTATTACGTCGTAGAGCCATGCTGCAGCTATATTAATAGTATAGCTGTAGCACGAATGGGTCGCCTCGACCGGGGAAGGACCACGTTCTCACAGTATACCAGCGTAAAATAGCAGCTTAATGCTTCTGTGTTTCGTATGATGAGTGTAGAGAACCGGAGACTCTTTTTACTGAAAAAGAGGCATTCTATCTTAGTCCTCACGGCTGACAACTCATCTGCATTTTAATTCGCAAACGAAGATAGATGTAGATGTCTATGGGCCACAGCAACCACTTACCATTAGTTGGAATGTGTGCTCGTTTGTCACCCTTTATTATATAAAAAAAATCACTCTCTCTACACTCTCTCTTACTTACTCTCAAAATGCCTCAGTGTAAGAACTGCTGGCACTCCTATTTGGCAGTAGAAATAGAAAAGAAGGTGATACCTATACAGACAAACACCTAGGCAGAATGGTGTGTCTGCTAGTAACGCTATTGCAGATGACAAGTCTATAGAGGTGACCGTTTAGGCTACATATGGATTCCCTTTGGTAAGTAGTAAGAGGATCCATTAATACTGACAGTGGTAGAGCCACGCGGCAGCTTTCGCTGTCGCACGGATGGGCCGGCTCGAGCCGGGGTGGTAACACGACCTCACAGAAAACCAGCGTGAAGTAGAGGTTTACCTCTGCGTTCCGCTTGGTGGGTGCAGGTGGCCGGAGGCCCAATTCCCCCCCCCCCCCCCCCATCAACATGGTAGCGGAATTGAACAGAAAATAACCCCAGGAGGGTTCCAGCACCCCTGCAGAATACCTCGCTGAGCATCCACGATCAAACTACTCCACTTCTGGGCGTGGGTGCACAGGCTGCCCCACGTATAGTGGGGAGGGGGGGGGGCGAAATTCCGCTCAAGACGAAATCTGCTCGGGGCAAGCGTAGCAAGAAGACAAAGGCAACCCCTGCCACGCTTTCCGTGGATTTCTGCAATATCAGGAGACTTCATTCAAACCTTAACGCTGTCCACTACCATCTGGAGATAGCTAAGCCGGCCTTGCTCTTTCTAACCGAGACACAGGTGTCCTCTCCGGCTGATACTTCGTATCTCTCCTACCCGGGGTACAAATTAGAACACTCCTTTGTGCCCCGGGCTGGAGTTTGCGTGTACGTCAGAGAGGACATCTGTTTTCGACGCCTCGGCAGTCTTGAGGGTTCGGACCTGTCCATCCTATGGCTATGCGTAGACAGCGACGACTATCCCCGCGTTTACGGGTGCCTCTATAGGTCCCATAGCGGTAATGCCGACACAGACCGACTCATCGACCACATCCAAATGGCTGCTCTCTACTCCGTGCTACAACAGGTCCCATCCGCAGAGGTCGTGATCCTTGGCGACTTTAACGCCCACCACGCCGAATGGCTCGGTTCACGCTTAACCGATCATGCGGGGAGATCTGTTTATGACTGCCTTGGCATATGGTCTGACACAACTGGTTACTTCGCCTACGCAGATCCCTGATGTGGAGGATCATGTACCTTCCCTGTTGGACTTTCTGCTGACCTCTCATCCGGACGGATGTCAGGTCTCCGTCGATGCCCCTCTGGGCTCTTCGGACCATTGTCTGATCCGGAGTACGGTGCCACTCACGCTCCCATCGTAATTGCGATCTGCAGCTTGCCGCCGTGTTTGGCACTATAGGTCGGCCGATTGGGACGGGATGCGGTCTTTTTTGCATCCTACCCTTGGGGGCGGGTTTGCTTCTCGCCGGATGATCCCAATGTTGTTGCTGATTCTGTCGCTGATGTGGTACTTCAGGGAATGGAATTATTTATTCCATCATCTGTGGTGCCTATCGGAGGCAGAAATCAGCCATGGTTTGGTCACTCCTGCAAAATTGCATCACGCTATAAGCAGGAGTGCTACCGAACCTGGGCCGACGCATCAACGTCCCGGGATGTAAATACCAGCGCTCTTAAAAAGAAGTATAATTCCGCCTCCAGGTCCTTCAAAAGTGTCATTGCCAAGGCAAAGTCAGAGTCACTGGCCCATGACGCAAAAGAGAAAGCCGATCTGCTAGGCTCTCTTTTTGCTTCCAGCTCGACTCTAGATGACGGGGGGAACACACCGCCGACCATCCCGCGGTGTGAGTGCTCCATGCAGGAAGTGCTCTTTACACAGCGTTTGGTGCGTAAAGCACTCCTCTCCCTTGACGTCAACAAGTCGAGTGGGCCTGATGGAGTCCCACCTATTGTGCTGAAGACGTGTGCTCCGGAGTTGGCACCGGTTTTAACGCGTCTTTTCCGGTAATCCTACTCCATTGGCATAGTCCCGAACTCATGGAAGACAGCTTTGGTGCACCCGATCCCTAAAAAAGGTGACCGCTCAGATCCGTCCAACTACAGGCCTATCGTTATCACCTCCTTGTTCTCCAAAGTAATGGAAACCAATATTAACAGCCAGCTCATGCGGTACCTTGAGGATCACCAGCTGATTAGTGACCGCCAGTACGGTTTCCGTCGAGGTCGCTCAGCTGGTGATTTTTTAGGTTTTATTTATTTATTCACAAATTGCGTTACATGTGACATAGAGACTAAACAAAACATGCAAGTTCTAATAATCACATGCACCTCGAAAGGCATAGCAATGAACAGGAGAGGGGCAGACACTTAAAAATTCTTTTCCTCAATGTATTCATTAATTGAATAATAAGTTAGCTAACTCATAGATGGGCGTAGGCAGTGAAGTCCAAGGGGGAGGAGTTGGCCGTTAGTTTGGACATAGCGAAGGCCTTCGATCGGGTTTGGCACAAAGCGGTTCTTTCGAAGCTCCCTTCCTATGGGCTTCCCGAGAAATTGTGCAATTGGATCACCACTTTTCTTGCAGATCGGAGCATCAAGGTCGTAGTAGACGGTGCATGCTCCGATTACAAGTCCATTAACGCTGGTGTTCCACAAGGCTGTGTGCTATTACCAACGCTGTTTCTTCTGCATATCAATGATATTTTGCAAACCAGTAACATTCATTGCTATGCGGATGACAGCACTGGTGATGCTTTATACACTGGCCGTGCCAATATTTCTCGAGAAAACGTCGCCGAGTACCGGAACAAACTTGTGTCTGAAGTTGAGACGTTGTTGAACAAAGTCTCAGATTGGGGTCGACTAAATCTAGTCCAGTTCAATCCCCAGAAGTCACAAGTTTGCGCGTTTACCGCTAAAAAAAACCCCTTTGTCGTATCTCCTCAGTTTCAAGGCACTCCCCTTGTTGCCTCAGCCAGTATCGGGATCCTTGCTGTGGACATATCGAGTGACGTGCAGTTTCGTGGTCACTTGGAAGAGAAGGCCAAATTGGCCTCTAAAAAGCTTGGCGTACTCAGCAGAGCAGGACAGTATTTCATGCCGGTACACCGCTTGCAACTTTACAAGGCGCTGGTTCAGCCTCACATGGAATACTGTTCCCATCTCTGGGCAGGGGCTCCCCAGTGCCAGCTCCTTCCACTTGACCGCATCCAGCGCAGAGCGGTTCAAATCGTCGACGACCGAGTTCTTTCCGATCGGCTTGACCCATTGGCACTGCGTCTCTACGCAGTTGCATCTCTTTGGGTATTTTATCGCATCTATCACGGGGAGTGCTCTGAGGAATTGTTACGACTAATTCCAGCCGCCTAATTTCACCCTCGCACATCGCGACAAAACTCGCGATACCATCCATACCATCTGGATGATTGGCGGTCCACCACTGTGCGATTTAGAAGAAGGTTTCTTCCTCGCACAACTTCCTTGTGGAATCGATTACCACCAGCGATTTTTCCGGACCGATACGACTTAAGGATCTTCAAGAAAAGAGCCTACTCCTTTTTAAAAGGCCGGGAACGCATCTGCGATTCCCCTGGTGGTGCGGTTGTTCATGGGCGGCGGTAGTCACTTACCATCAGGTGAGCCCCTAGCTCGTTTGTCCCCTCTTCTATAAAAAAAAAACTAAAATTGGGTCGAGCGTCGCATCTTAGGAAAGCCCTATAACTAACAAAAGTATATAATACTTAGTCAGGTCATAAGTTCTGTCAAAAACTTTTTATAAAATTAATGACACTTTTTGATAATTATATAGAAATTATATATAAAATGAAAGGTAATTTCATTTAGAATACAATTTTATTTACATTATTCAGAATGCCCTCCTCTATTTTGAATACATGCCCTTAATCGATGTGGCCAGTCATCAATCGCAGCAGGCACCACTTTCATATCTATTTCTGCCGTTGCTTTAGCCAAAGATGCGCGGAAAGATTCCAAATTCTGAGGAGGTTTAGCACAGACTTTCTCCTCCAAACGTTGCCATATCTTGTAATCCAGTGTGCTTAAATCTGGACTAGAAGAGGGCCAGTCTTCATTTCCGATAAATTGAATTCCACGGGCGGTTAACCAGTTTTGCGTGCTTCGTACCCTATGAGCTGGTGCAGAGTCCTGTTGGAATATCCAATGTCTGTTTTTGAACATTGTTTGGAAAAGAGGTTCCACTATGTTCGTTAGGACGGTATTTTGGTACACCTCGGCACTGGTTTTTACACCTTTTTCACAGAAAAACACTTCAGTTAAACCTGAATATGAGTCTCCAGGCCAAACCATGAGTGATGAAGGATAATGTCCTCGTGGAACCTTCGGAATACGCGTGCTGGCTTCTTCACTGTTGTGGGCATACACCTTCTCATTTGTTTATTATAACTTTCTTCGATGTTAAAAATTTTTTCATCCGAAAACAAAATTTCGCGGCATTTTTTCCCGCGTACCGTCATAACAAAGCGCGGGATCTATCCAGCCAAATATTTTTCAAACGCTCCTTCAAAAATGTCTGGTCGCTTTACGATAAGCTCGTAGTCTTAGGTCTTCATTGATTAGTCTTTTGACTGTGGTTCTGCTTAGGCCCATCTAAAGAGCTCAGATTTTTTGTTTACGGACAGGATTTCGTTGGATTCAAGCCTTCACTGCTTTGATGATCGCGGGTGTCGTAACTGTACGGGGTAGGCCGGTACTCTTACGATTTTCGAAGCTTAAATCTTCAGTGAATCGTTTGATAGTGCGATAAACAAATCATAGGGTTATTTTCAATTTTTGTAGAATATTGAAAATCTCTTTTGGCGCAACCACAGCGGTGCAACCCGATAACCGCTTCTCTATCTTCTTTTTTCGACCACTCCATATTTGAAAATGAATGAAAATTAATGTCTTTTTTATTTTCGGCAAGCGCAAACGCTATATTTTTAAAATTGGTGAAGTTGATCTAGACAGTACTCAAAAAATTTTAATAATAAGGTTTTGACAGAACTTATGACCCGACTAAGTATATATCTCTTAACCTATACCTTCTTATAATACCGTAGACGTGTGGTAGCAGCATCAAATCATCTAATTTCATTCCGTGGGTGTAGTTAATGACTATCAAACACCTGATGGTATGTGAATGCTGTGGATCATAGAAATCTACATTTATCCTCGATTAAGAACCAAAATGCATATGCGTTGTCAGCCCTGAGGACTAAGATGGAATGCCTCGTTTCCAGTAATAAATGGTAAATTTAACATTTTGTACAAACGACTTCAATATGCGTATAATATATTGTTGATTTTTTAAAAACCCCTCGATCGATTTCGATAAAATTTAAATGACACCACTTGGAAAGTATACCCTTTCAAATAAGAAAAGAATTTTCCAAATCAGTTCAGGCGTCTTTGAGTAATCAGTGAACGTATATATATATATAAAAGATTCCGACGAAACAAAAAAGGAGGAGGTTCTCACCTCCCTTTTTTTGAAGTCGTTAGAAAAGGGGCCTCCGGTTCTCTACACTCATCGTACAAAACATACTCTTAAGCTGCTATTTACACTGGTGTTTTGTGAGAGCGTGGTCTTACCCCGGTCGAGCCGATCCATTTGTGCTACAACTACAAATGCTGTAACGTGACTTTACCATGCATAAAATATGTCGGTCGCTTAGCTCGTAGAACTAATATTCAAGCTCTACAGTGGCAGCCATAGGCGTAATGTTTTAGCTTAATTAGTTTGTTTTAATGGAAGTATAATTAACGAAAGAACCCCAAAGTTTCGTGCCAATTCTTCTCTAAAGGGGCGAAACTTTTTAAACCAGTGCAGAGGTATGATTTATGCATTCTTATCCCAGATTATGGCATCCTTAAAAAATTAAATTAAATGATGAAAATTTAACTTTATCCGTCAGAATAAGTAGGTAGCTTATTATTTAGCTTTTTTAGCTTTAGCTTATTATTATTTATTAGTCTCAGATTTAAACTGCAGTCTGTTATAAAGAAGTCCCGTTGAAAATATGCTAACTTAAAAGTAAAGTTTGCAATTTTACGTCATATTTTGGATTTCGTGCGACTTTCTTAGCTTTTCTCTTAGCTTTGTGTATATTTACAACACTGCGAAACAAAATAGAATGATATATTATTCTCTAACATAATTTTACAAGGCATAATAAAATATTGTTACTTTGTAGCACATGCTTGTTGAACAACTTGTTACACCCCTTATTTGAATACAAAGCTACAGTCGCGCGCGAAAGCATTATGTTGAAATTAGTTGCATATTATTATGAACAGTAAAATTTTATTTCACTTTTAGAGAAAGCGTAGCTCGCGTCAAAATGCCAAAGATTATATTATATACGCTTTGGAGTTAATTTCATAATTATTGCAATGGTTCTTTGAGTTTAACGATTGTATACTTGTTGTATTTTTTTTTTATAAGATAAGGGTGACAAACGAGCACACAATCCACCTGATGGTAAGTGGTTGCTGTGGCCCATAGACATCTACATCTATCTTCGATTACGAATCAAAATGCAGATGCGTTGTCACAAACTACATGTATTGGAAGAACAAGGACACGGCATTGGGTCTTATTATGATGAAGGAAGTGTTGTTAAAAATGCCTATTATAAAAAAGATCGATGTATAAAGTTTACACTTGCAAATCCCAAAAAAAAAAATGAAAATTGACGTAAAATTTTTTTTAAGAACATGTGTAATTCGTCAACACTTATTGAGGCAACGCTTCTCCGAAAACTCTCAGAAATAAGACGAAGACGTATCCGATGATTTCTTATATTTACGCGAACACTACACTACACATTGATTAAAACTTCTTTTTTACGGATTTTATCGCGTTTAATTTACCCATTAATTCCCGACATTTCGGGAGCTTTACAGCAACTTATGGTCACGGGAGGAGGGGGGGGGGGACTGAGATATTTGACGTCCCGATGTTAGAGTAAGCCGGGCTACCTTCAATTTTAAATAAATAATATCTATTAAACGCAATAAAATTCGTAAAAATAGTGTTATTCAAGACGTATAAAGTATAATTTCTTCTTTTCTTCTTTCTTCTTCTTTTTTATAAAACGTTACCCCCACACTAGGATTTTCTTCTGTATCGTGGAGGCAGTTTTTAATAATTATCATTATAGCCTATCACAAGTCCACTGACGAACATAGTTTCATCCCATAGATTGCTGCGATAGGGGAGGTTAGCAATTGTAGTTTTTTTTTAAATTAATGATGAGCTCACCGGCATCCCTAGCAAGTGCGTAGTGGCATGTATTACACACCAGTGTATCGTTCGCACCGGCACCACTTACCCTTATGCACACAGCATGCATTCCCCACCTGCATTAAGGACGCACCGGCAATCGGACTGCACTATCGACCTCCGGTTCGAACAGGGGGGTGATGTGGCGGCGCTTGCGTCGCGGCACAAGCGAAATACATCGAAGCCTAAATTGCGCTATTAAAGCTCCGAAGTAAAAGCAGTTTTTATAGAATAGTTCCGAACTACCGCTCCCCTGCGCCCCCTTTTCCCTCAAGGGGGTCGCTTCCGATTCGGCAGAAAGGCCACACAAGCCAATGCCAGTCTCACAGGTGGTGTTTAGTGGGTAGGCACTTAGGTTTCGCAGTGAGTCCCACATAACCACGACAGCCGGCTGTCGTGGTATGCTTAGAGCATTCACCACCTCCCTTCCTCGCTTCTCGGAGGTTAGCCCTTTCCATTGCATCTGGGCGCAAAAAAAACCCACCACTCGGAGTGTTGGCCGCTCCCCGGGCAGAACAATTAATCAATAAACACATTCATTCAATTTCAAGTATTCGTGTAAATATAAGAAATCATCACTAGATGATATCTGATGATATCAGTCAAAGTCAACTGCTGAACGTAGGCCCTCTCCACAGATTGCCTCATAGATTTGTAATAGTTCCAATGCTTAGCAGGTGGGTTGCTAAAGTACTATAGAATATAACTTTTCGCGTGGTAAAGGCACGCTGCAGCTATAATATGGCTGCACCAGAATAGCTTGGCTCGATCGGGGTAGAACTACGCTCCCGTAGAATAGCAGTGTGAACAGCAGAATAATGTTGTGTTTCGTGTGGTGAGTGTATATAAACGGTTGCCGTTTTTACTAATAACGAGGCATTCCATCTTAGCCTCAGGGCTAACAACTTAGGGACCTTCAAGAAAAGAGCCTACTTTTTAAAAGGCCGGCAACGCATCTGCAATTCCCCTGGTGTTGCAGTTGTTCATGGGCGGCGGTAGTCACTTACCATCAGGTGAGCCGCACGCTCGTTTGCCCCTTCTCCTATAAAAAAAAAAACTGCATCTGAATTTTGATTCTTAATCGAGGATAGATGAAGATCAGTTAGACAGGGTATAAATTATAGTAAAAGCGGTAAAATTAAAAATGTACAACCGACTTCAATATAAATTATTAAGGATAACTCAAAAACTACTGATCAGACCTTGAACAAATTTATATGGGACTACATCAGAGGCACCAGCTTCCAAATAAAAAAAGAATCATCGAAATCAGGTAACACACATAAAAAAACATACAGTCGAATTGAATACCTAGATACGATAGATAATAACTTAATTATGGATCTAATGAAGTTGAATAATTATAATATTTTTTTACAAAATTAAATATACACAGGAAACAGAAAATATAAAGACAAATCTTTGTTATTTTGGCGTAAAGTTGATTTTGCTATGACATTATAAAAGTCAGAA
Organism: Parnassius mnemosyne; assembly: GCA_963668995.1. Classification (NCBI taxonomy): domain Eukaryota; kingdom Metazoa; phylum Arthropoda; class Insecta; order Lepidoptera; family Papilionidae; genus Parnassius; species Parnassius mnemosyne. The sequence goes on from CAVLGL010000086.1 coordinate 28,980,657, forward strand.
GTAGTGATATAATTGTTGATCTCGACGCATTGTGAGAAATGATATGCCACTTATTGAGAAGGGACCATGATAATTAAGAAACACAATGAAGCGGGAAGAATGGTTTTAATTAAAACCCTCTGTGGTGTAACAAATTGATGTTACTGTGACATAATTGTATTATACCTTCTCTGAGTGGCAGTTGTTATGTTATTGGACCTCGTGGATCAGTAGCGTATATCCTATTTAAAGACAATAGTTTTTTTTTTAATTGTAACGATAGTGTTTTGGATTTATGGAAAAAACCATCTTCGAATTTTCCCGTTAAATACACATCCACAGTATTATCAGAGACCGACATAACACTAATAAAATGGCTTGACATAAATAACTTCAAAATTAATCTAGATAAATCCCATTATATACAATTTAATAAACGACCATATGACATAGGAGACCCGACGGTATGACATTGGTCCCTTGGGAGAGAGATAAAGCCCTAGTGTGGGATGCTACTTGCGTAGACACTCTGGCGGCCTCTCATCTCAGGGGTACCCCGTTTGGAGCCGGGGCGGCATCAGATGCAGCTGAACTGAGTAAGTGGCGCAAATATGAGTCTCTGAGAGATGACTACATATTTGTGCCATTTGCTGTAGAGACTATCGGTCCGTGGGGTCCACGTGCGGTGAAGTTCTTAAAGGAACTCCATCCGCGGCTGGTCGTTGCTGCTGGTGATAAGAGGGCTGGTTCTTTTCTCGCTCAAAGGCTAAGTATAGCCATTCAGCGGGGAAATGCAACCAGCGTTCTTGGCACGATACCGCGGGGAGTAGGACTATATGATAATTAAATTTCTTGTTTTAGTTTTTTTTTATTATTATAGTTTTTAATATTGTATATTAAAATATAAATAAAGTTTTAAATAATTTAATAAATCTATTAATTCCAATCAAAATATGAAATTTAATATACCAAAACTGAAAGAAGCTACATGTACAAAATTTCTGGGATTAACGTTCGATGAAGATATTAACTGGAAAGAACAAATAGATAACGTATGCAGTAGAATTAATAAGTTGTCTATGTCCTTAAACAAGTCAAAAACATTGCAAATATTAAAACGGCAATTGCAACGTACCACGCATACGTAGAGTCTATTTTACGCTATGGACTTATAATATGGGGTAATGGTACTGACCGAAATAGAGCATTCGTTACCCAAAAAAAATGTATTCGTGTTTTCTACGTGGTAGAGCCATGCTGCAGCTATATTATGGTTGTAGCACGAATGGGTCGGCTCGAACGGGGAAGGACCACGCTCTCACAGAAAACCAGCGTAAAATAGCAGCTTAACGCTGCTGTGTTTCGTATGGTGAGTGTAGAGAACCGGAGATCCTTTTTACTTGAAAAGTGTCCATGGGTCACAGTAACCACTTACCATCAGGTGGACTGTGTGCTCGTTTGTCACCCGATCCTATAAAAAAATATGCGGGATATCGCCCGGAGAATCCTGTAGACCTCTATTTAAAAGACTTGGTATATTACCACTCCCGTCACTATACATTTATGAAGCTGGCTTGTTTGTTTTTAAAAATAAGTATATATCCTCGAAACCGACGTGACCCAGATAAACTTGTCCTAGATGTTATTCCTAGGCTCGTTAAATATAACAAAAGCTGCCTAAATATGTATGTAAACATATATTATAAAATACCTAAAGAATTTAAATTATTAAGCGAACGACTATATAAGAAACATTTGTATGATTGGTTAAAAATTGAATGCTTTTATGACTTAAAAGATTTTTTAGATTTAAACAATTATTAATTACTAGCTATTCCCCGCGACTTCGCCCGCGTGTCTTTTTGGGTTTTCATTATTTTTTCGCGGAACCATAATTCTTTTTCTAAAATGAAAGTAGCCTAAGTTACTTCTTGTGATATCAGCTATCTGGCAGTGAAAATCCCGTCAAAGTCAGTCCAGCCGATTCAGAGATTAGCCAGAACAAACAAGCAGACAGACGGACAGACAGACAGACAAACAGACAGACAAAACTTTAAAAATTGTAATTTTGTTATTAGTATCGTATATACTTTCACATGTATTTAGGTAAAAGCTGTAATTTTGTCATTACAAACAGACACTTCAATATTATTTATTTGTATAGATTATTAATATTGTCTAAATTTAATAATCTATAACATTTAAAAACATTTTAAAATTATAATTTGCATGCTATTATTAGCGAAACACAACTGCACTATATAAATTGTAACATCATTTTATACCGTGAATTCTTGCAAATAAAGATTTATGATTTAACGTCAAATCAGTAATCTAATAAACGTTTGACCGGCCATATGATTCAAATAAGTGACAACCGATGTGAAAACTGTTTTAGGAACTGAAGGGCTGCCATCTACTAGATGGTCTAACAATCTGGCGACATACTCGTAGATAAGTAAGCAGAAAGTCGTTAGATGCATGTGCCTTAGGATCATGTTTTGAAGAACATCTACGTATGTCCAGCCGTGTAATGATGATGATTATATGTAATTTGATTTGGGCGTTTTATATTTCTTTATTTATATTTATAGTACAGTTGTAGCACGAATGGGTCGGCTCGACGGGGGAAAGACCACGCTCTCACAGAATACCATCGTAAAATAGCAGCTTAATGCTGCTGTGTTTCATTTGGTGAGTGTAGAGAACCGGAGACTCTTTTTACTGGATAAGAGGTATTCCATATTAATCCTCACGGCTGACAACACATCTGCATTTTATTCTCAAACGAGGATAGATGTAGATATCTACGGGCTACAGCAACCACTTACCATCAGGTGGACTGTGTGCTCGTTTGTCACACTTATCCTATAAAAAAAGTTGCCACGTTTGGCAAGCGGGTTGGCAACCGAAGTTTTTTATTTTTGTCGCTATTAGGAAGACTCTGCAGCCCATCTCCTGATTTGTTTCCCCCTCTCTCCTTTCACGAAATCCACGGTATAAAACGCGGCGATAGATTTTTTTAGGCTGCTTGGAGACGGTATAAGCGCCATACGGCAACTATTTTGTGTTATTTGGATAATTATTTTAACAGCATTATATATTTTTATAGAAGTGTGACAAACGAGTATTTAACCTACCCGATGGTAAATGGATGCTTCTCAATTAAGCAGATGCATTCTCACTTCTGAGGACTAGAATAGAATAGAATAATTTTTATACATCATCATCATTACAACCATTCACAAATCTACTACTGAACATAGGCCATAATGCCACAAAGCACGCTCCTGAGCCACCTGCATCCATCGACTTCCTGCATGTATTACCAGGTCGTCACTCTATCTACCCACGATATGGCTGGGCGATTACCACTTTAGCTTACTAATCCGTAGGACTATGTCGGTTTCTCCAGTTCATTTTTTTAATAGAATAATAACAAACGAGTACACAGTCCACTTGATGGTAAGTGGTTGCTGTGACCCATAGAAATCTACATCTATCCTCAATAAAGAATCAAACTGCAGATGCGTTGTCACCCGTGAGGACTAAGATTGAATTCCTCTTTTCCAGTAGAACGGGTCTCCGGTTCTCTACACTCACCATACAAAACACAGCAGTGTTAAGCTGCTGTTTTACGCTGGTATTCTGTGAGAGCGTGGTCCTTCCCCGGCCGAGCCGACCCATTCGTATTACAACTATACTTCTAATATAGCTGCAGTATGGCTATACCACGTATATACTTTCTACTGCGGATATCCTCATTTCTAAGTCTATCACGCAGGAAACCCCTAGGATAGTCCTCTCCATAGATCGCTGAGCGACCTTGAGCTTCCTCATACGTGGCCGTATGAAGAAGCTCAGTGAAGAACCACGTCTCAGATACATAAACCATATCACTGGCAACACGGTTGTGCAATATTGGTTTTCAAGCTTTGAGGTATACTTCACCAGAAAATATCGTGATCTCCCGAATGCTGCCTAGCCGAGTTGGTTTCGTCGTCGTCGACCTCTTGGTTAAAGTTGAACTTAACTAGTCGGACTATATATATATATATACTTAATATTCACTACAAAATCAGTCTAGAGAACGTTTACATGTACTTGGGCGTACACGGATCACAGCACTGATAGGAGATTATCACTAACCACCTACGCATCAATAACACTCACCACTTTCTAAACGTGTGTTGCAACTGCTATAACAGTGTTTGATCTAAAGAGCTTGCACAGCATCATATTTGCAGTACTCTGTTATTTACACCCCTGACTGCTTCGAATTCATAAAAAAGTAAAATAAAAAAAAATATCATAACATAACGGTGGTTTGTGGCGTTATTTGGGAGAGGCCTGTGTTCACCCGTGGACTTGTGATACGTTTTATGCTGCTGATGATAGCGCTATTTACCATGTGCTCGAAAAAAATCAAAATATCAAGGACATGATATGAAGTCCGCTGCTCGCATTGGGGTAGCAAGGCGGATACGCCTGTGCTCAGCAGTGGGACGTATATATAGACTATATTACTTATTATTATTTTTATTACTACGTAATAAGTTATTACTTAGTAATAAAACAATGGTGCGTGTTAGATCCGATTCCCGACTGACTTAAGAAGATGTTGTAAATAAGACCATTGTAAATTAATTATGTGTTCACATAATAGCGTATGTTGTTATTTTATTCTTAACGTGATAACGAATGATAGACATGAATGAAAGATATGAATGAATGATTTTGAACGTGGTAGAGCCATGCTGCAGCTATATTAGTAGTATGGTTGCCATTCTTGTTACAACCATACTAGACTTGACAGGGGAAGGACCACGCTCTCACAGAATACCAGTGTAACGCTGCTGTGTTTCGTATGGTGACTATAGTGAACCGGAGACCTTTTTTACTGGATACGAGGCATACCATCTTACTCCTCACTGGTGACAGCACTTCTGCATTTTGATTCGCAACCGAGGATTTCTCGTTACATATATACTAAAAATGTGTACATATTTTTTATATAGTTTAATGCGTTTATTTAGTGAATCTTGTTTTCAACATATTGCTGAGACTTTCCAGTGAGGATACTTCCCTTAAGGATGACAAATAAGAGTGACAAACCAGCACACAGTCTATCTGATTATAAGTGGTGGATCTGGATCTATATAAGAATCAAAATGCAGATGCGTTGTAACTCCTGAGGACTAAGATCGAATTCCTCGTTTCCAGTATCAAAGGTTTTTTGTTTCTCTAAACTTACCATACGAAACACTGCATTAAGCTGCTATTTTCACGCTGGTATTCTGTGAGAGCGTGGTCCTTCCCGGGTCGAGCCGGTCCATTCGTGCCACTACCATAATATTGCTACACATGGCTATACTAAGTTAAATGAAAGAGGCTTGCAAATTTCTTTACTGTATCTCTCGACGCTTCATCGTTTTATTTTATATTTTAACGCTTGCGTGTCACAATGTAGGTAAATAGTTTAGTCTCCGAAAACAGGCCACAAGTGTTTGTGTAGTGCAAATGTGCAGTGTAAACTGCTATCACCGCGTAATTACCTAAAGATTCACATATTACGTAAATACATATATACGTCGTAGAGCCACGCTGCAGCTATATTGTGGTTGTAACAAGAATTGGTCAGCTCCACCGGGGAAGGACTACGCTCTCATAGAATACCTACCAGCGTGAAATAGCAGCGTTTCGTATGGTGAGTGTAGTAAACCTTTTTACTGGAAACTAGGCATTTCATCTTAGTCCTCAGTCCTCATTTTGATTCTTAATCGAGTATAAATGTAGATGTTTATGGGTCACAGCAAACACTTACCATCAGACGGACTGTGTGCTCGTTTGTCACCCTTTTCCAATAAAAATTATAGAAAGCAAAGAATATAATGGATTAGAATGAAATAGAATGTAATTTAATAAAATGGAATGAAATAAAATGGAGTGAACTGAATATGAATGGACTGCAATGGACCGGAATAAGTGAAATAGAATGGAGGAGGAGGTTTTACGTGGTAGAGCCATGCCGCAGCTGTATTAGTAGTATAGTTGTAGCACGAATGGGTCGGCTCGACCGGGGAAGGACCACGCTCTCACAGAAAACCAGCGTAAAATAGCAGCTTAACGCTGCTGTGTTTCGTATGGTGAGTGTAGAGAACCGGAGACCCTTTTTACTGGCACAGAGGCATTCCATCTTAATCCTCACGGGTGACAACGCATCTGCAGCTAGAGTCTTTACTGAGGATAGATGTAGATGTCTATGGGCCACAGCAACCACTTACCATCAGGTGGACTGTGTGTTCGTTTGTCACCCTATCATATAAAAAAAGAAGAGAGAAGAGCGGTGCAGAGCGGAGCGGAAGCAGAACAAAACAAAATATAATAGAACATAATAAAACGGAATAGAACAAAACACAATGGAATGGAAAGGAATAGAATGGAATGGAACGGAACGGAATGGAATTTTGATAGGTAAATTAAAATTCGAATCCGTTCCGTTTCGTCTTGCATGTTTTATGGGACTTTGTTGTAAAAGCGTACATTTTGCACATTGAAGGAATTGAAGATTTTTTTTTGTGTTTGGAATTAGACATTTTTTTTTGCAAATCGGTTTCCATTACATGTTTATGAGACCGTAATGGTAGAGACATTCGTTTGTCCAACAAATGCGTGCTTCTCCTCAACTTGAATCCTAGAGTTTGTGTACCTCTTTCTCGTTTTGTTCGGCCAATCGAGCCTGATGTGCTCGTCTTTACCGCACCCGTAGCATAACTTAGCTTCCTTTATTTCATTAATAGTTTCCTTACTTACTTAGTAAGTTTTCGCGTCGGACCGATTTCACCTCCAATACATGTGTCAGTGCGCTCTTTAGAGATTAATAGTGACCTAACAGGTTTCATCTATTCATTTAAAGTACACTAAAGTAATTCATAAATCTATGTATGTGGCTTTGCAATTATTATTTTTTATAGGGGGGAGGGGGAGAGCAAATGAGCATGCGTCACACCTGATGGTAAGTAACTACCGCCGCCCATGAACAACCGCAACACCAGAGAGAAGTTGTACGAGGAAGAAAACTTATTCTTGTTGGTCTACCATATAAAGCCTCAAGAAGGTTTTACTTATTTACCGTTACAGTTACATCCTATTAAAGAACAACATTGAACATTGCTTCAGCAATCTATGTGTGAGGCCTAGAATAGAGAGAGCACCTGTGCTTGCGTATACACTTGGGCACTATAATCCCCTCCATAGCAGATGGCTAGTCTCCGTTGAGACTGGCCGCCGTGACTGAAATTCGGTCTCGAGGACGTTATTATTAATCGGTCTAAGTATCTATATATATATATAGATATATATATATATATATATATATACAAGAAACGCAGCAGTAGTATGCTACTATTTTTGCATGCGTATGTATTCATTCATCATTCATTAATAACAGCATTTCAAAAGTGGCAGTCATAGGCCTCCCCTCTTGGGAATGATGGAGTGATATTTGCCTTGGTTGCCTTGCTTGGCAGGCGATTAGTCAAATAGAAATAAGATATATGTTTCATACGTGGTAGAGTCATGCTGCAGCTATATTAGTAGTATAGTTGTAGCACGAATGGGTCGGCTCGACTGGGGAAGGACCACGCTCTCACAGAATACCAGCGTAAAATAACAGCTTGACACTGCTGTGTTTCGTATGGTGAGTGTAGAGAACCGGAGACCCATTTTACTGGAAAAGAGGCATTCCATCTTAGCCCTCACGGGGACGCATCTGCATTTTGATTCTTTATTGAGGATAAATGTAGATGTCTATGGGCCGCAGCAACCACTTACCATTAGGTGGACTGTGTGCTCGTTTGTCACCCTATCCTATAACATTTTTATTTTTTTATTTTGAATTATTATCAGGAGGATCCCGCTGCCCATCACGCGCTGCAATTTCTATACTTCGCCTCTTACGACATCCACGGGATAATATGGGGCAATGCATTATCTTACGCCGTAGAGAATGTTATCTTTATTTTATCTTGAAAACAGCCGGCGTAATCATTACGTAGGACATATTAAATAAATTTTATTTTAGGCATAATGATTTCTTATATTTATGCAAACACTACATAATGAATGAAACTATTTTTACGTATTTTAGGCTTATTGAAAGAAACTATTTTTACGTATTTTAGGCAAATTAAGAAATTATGCAATTGGATCACCAGCTTTCTTGCAGATCGGAGCATCAAGGTCGTTGTAGACGGTGCATGCTCCGACTACAAGCCTATTAACGCTGGTGTTCCACAAGGCTGCGTGCTATCACCAACGCTGTTTCTTCTGCATATCAATGATATGTTGCAAGCTGGTAGCATTCATTGCTATGCAGATGACAGTACTGGTGATGCTCTATACACCGGCCGTGCCAATATTTCTCGAGAAAACGTCACCGAGTACCGGAACAAACTTGTGTCTGAAGTCGAGTCTTTGCTGGAGAAAGTCTCGGATTGGGGGCGACTAAATCTAGTCCAGTTTAATTCTCAGAAGACACAAGTTTGCACGTTTACCGCTAAAAAAAACCCCTTTGTCGTATCTCCTCAGTTTCAAGGTACTCCCCTTGTTGCCTCAGCCCGTATCGGAATCCTCGGCGTCGACATATCGAGTAGCGTGCAGTTTCGTGGTCACTTGGAAGAGAAGGCCAAATTGGCCTCTAAAAAGCTTGGCGTGCTCAGCAGAGCGGGACAGTATTTCATGCCGGCTCAACGCCTAAAACTTTACAAGGCGCAGGTTCGGCCTCACATGGAATACTGTTCCCATCTCTGGGCTGGGGCTCCCCAGTGCCAGCTTCTTCCACTTGACCGCATCCAGCGCAGAGCGGCTTGAATCGTCGACGACCGAGTCCTTTCCGATCGGCTCGACTCATTGGCACTGCGAAGAGATGTTGCATCTCTTAGCATTTTCTTTCGCATTTACCATGGGGAGTGCTCTGAGGAATTGTTCGGATTAATCCCAGCCGCCAAATTTCACGAACGCACATCGCGGCAGAACTCCCGATACCATCCACACCATCTGGATGATTGGCGGTCCACCACTGTGCGATTTAGAAGATGTTTTCTTCCTCGCACAACTTCCTTGTGGAATAGTTTACCACCAGCGATTTTTCCGGACCGATACGACTTAGGGACCTTCAAGAAAAGAGCCTAGTCCTTTTTAAAAGGCCGGCAACGCATCTGCAATTCCCCTGGTGTTGCGGTTGTTCATGGGCGGCGGTAGTCACTTACCATCAGGTGAGCCACATGCTCGTTTGCCCCCTCTCCTATAAAAAAAAAAATATTGGTGAATATCTTTCGAAAAAAAATTTATTGGCATGACCGATCTGCATCTAAAATTACTTAAGTCATTTACTTACTTATCTTCACGCACAATCCCTGACGGGGTAGCCAGAGAGAACAGATCGCCAAGTGTCACGATCCTTACATACCTCTTTCGCTTCTTTCAGATTCATTATCTTCTTCATAAATGCACGTCTAGGTATCCGTGTACTCTTGACCCTCCCCTCTTCGAGCAATTTGCTCACATGGTCTTCGAAATTTAGCCTCGGTCTACCTCGACACCTTTTAATATTACCTTTTGCGCTATATATTTTCTTCACCACGCGGTCTTCACTCATTCGCTCAACGTGCCCAAACCATCGAAGCACGCCCTTATCAATTTTTGTGATAAGGTCATCTTTCAAACCTGCACTATTGCGAATCTCTTCGTTTCGCTTTCGGTCGGCCATGGTAACGTCGCACATTTTACGAAGAGATCGCATCTCCACTGCATTCAAATTGCTTTTGTGCTTCTTCTGGCATACCCAGGTTTCGCTGCCATATAACAAAGTCGGTACCAACACTGCGTTATTTATTGCAAGGCGTGCACTCTTCACTACGCCTTGCCTTTTGACTAACGCAGTCAGGGCACCATTGACTTTGTTCCCGGCAGCGACACGCCTGTCCACATCTAAATCACGTCTTCCATCCCGGCTAAAAGCACTCCCCAAGTATACAATTTCATTTAGCTGTTCTAGACATTCCTGATTTACCCATATTTCACACTTCGTTCTCTCTTCGTCCCTTTCAAATACCAGAACCTTAGTTTTATTAGCATTCAAACGGAGACCTTTAATTTCACATTCCTCTTTCATACGTGACTAATGCCTGCAGTTCTGCCTCAGATGGTGCAATAAGCACTGCATCATCAGCATACAGCAGACAATTTACTTTAATGTCACCCAATTTCACACCCAAACAGCTTTCAGCTTCTGTAAACAGCTGTCGAGATACAGTATGAACAGCCAGGAAGACATGACACAACCCTGTTTTACGCCCGTTTGGACGCTGAACATGGGTGACAGGTCATGCCCTACTCGCACTCAGGCTTTACAGTCATAGTAAAGTGACTGCACAGCCCTTAGCAATCGACCATCCACACCATACCCCGGCAACAGTTCCCACATTTTCTTCCTTACAACCTTATCAAATGCTTTTTCTCAAGATCCACAAAAGCACAGAAAATCCTCTGGTTAGCAGCAAGAAGCTTTTCCGTGATCATGCGGAGAGAAAACATTTGATCCGTGCATCCTCTTCCAGTTCTAAATCCGCATTGTGCCTCCCATAGAAATCTTTCCGATTTCTCTTGCATCCTACATGTCAAAACCTTCGAGTAAACTTTACTTGCTAAACTGGTCAAGCTGATCGCCCGATAGCACCCGCAGTCAAAATGTGAACCTTTAACTTTACAAATACGAGCATCACAAACGAAGTCTAATGTAAATTTACGACATGCATAAATGAAATGTTTCAAAATGAGCCAGGTCTATGTACGCTACCTCAAAAATACAGAATGTCGTACAGAAATAAATGTGTCAAACGTTACTAATCAATAAAAATGACAGCTTACCGCTATGACGGGTTTTTGTTGTGTGTTGCAATTTAAAGTGTAATTTCTTGTGCTTTACCAGCAAACAAAGCCATTATAAAATAATTGGACAGTTGAGAACTGTTTAAAATGTGTTTCCCTATTTTTGAGTATAGTGTACAAGGACCTGGCCCAGGCTCTATACCTTTTGGAATATCTCATTTAATAAGTGAAATAGACAATAATAGCCAATAATTTGAAATTAAAAAATTTCATTTCGAATAAAAAAATCATCGATATCGGATCAGGCAGAAAAAAGTTATGAGGTAACACGCATAATAAACATACAGTCGAATTGGGTACCTTCACCTGTTTGAAGTCGGTAGAAAAGAAAAGAAAAGCAGGACTATACGCACTACATAATTTTTTTTTAATATTAATTACGACATAAAAAATAAAAAACTCTCCTTTTAATGCCGATACATAGCTAGTAACTTATAACAGTGGTAGAGCCACGCGGCAGCTTTTGCTGTCGCACGGATGGGCCGGCTCGAACCGGGGTAGTACCACGACCTCACAGAAAACCAGCGTGAAGTACAGGTTTACCTCTGCGTTTCGCTTGGTGAGTGCAGGTGGCCGGAGGCCCTTTTTACTGGTAATGAGGCATTCCATCTTAGTCCTCACGGGTGACAACGCATCTACATTTTGATTTGTAACAGAGGATAGATGTAGATGTCTATGGGCCGCAGCAACCACTTATCATCAGGTGGACTGTGTGCTCGTTTGTCACCCTTATCCTATAAAAAAATTATATTATATATTACATATAGTAATGATTTCTTATATTTACGCGAACACTACACATTGAATAAAACTATTTTTACGGATTTTATCCCGTTTAATTAACTTATTTTATATTTTATTTAAATAAGTTAATTAAACGCGATAAAATCCGTAAAAATAGTTTTATTACATATAGTATTTTCTATATCCTCTATTATACTCTGAGCTACGACCACTCTGTTATTGCAACTTTGTTAATGCAAGGGAGCTATTTCACTGAGCTGAAGCAATCACATTGATCATTTGTCAAGTATACATCTTACCAATACCTTGTAATCCTGTATTGTCAGAGGATTTTTTTTTCGAACCAGTGGTAATTAAACAAAAGAGTGACTTTCAATAAGTATTATTTATAATCTATATTGAATAAAAAAGTTTCTGTTTCTGTTTCTGCGCAAATGTCTTTTGTCTTCTTTTGTCTTCGTAGAAACTGGCCGCCGCACCGTGACCGAAATTCGATGTAAAGGACATTATTACACTTCTTACCACCAAATGAAACTAATTTTAACGGATTCTATCGCGTTCAATTTAACTTTTGATTTTGGGACGTCAAACACCTCAGTCCCCCCTGTGACCATGGGTGCTGTAAAGCACCTGAAACTTCGGGAATCAAAAACTTAAATTAAACGCGATAGAATCCGTAAAAAAATGTTTCCATTAATGTGTAGTCTTCGCGTAAATGTAAGAAATCATTATTCTTACCACTATCGTGGCGCAGTGGATTAGCAATTAGTTGCGGCGGCTGCAGCTTCGAATCCCGTACGGAATAATGGCCTACAAATAATTGTTGTTTTATAAGCGATAGTAGCCTAATGGCAGGGTGCGGACCATGAGCTCAGAAGGTTGTGGGTTCGAATCCGTCATTCGACTACTGTCGTGAACCACTCATATCACGAGCATTTAAGCTTACCAGGAATGGTTAAAGAGGATATTAGTAATGTTAAATAGCTACCTCTAGTATTTCTTTTTTTTGTGTTTCTATTTGAGAAATTTGTGTAGATACTAGCTGTTCCCCGCGAATTCGTCCGCGTGTAATTTATAGTTTAAATTTTTTTGCCAGGAACCCAAATTCTTATTCTAAAATAAATGTAGCTTGAGTTACTCCTTATGAAATCAGCTACCTGCCAGTGAAAGTCCCTTCAAGATCGGTCCAGCCGTTTCGGAGATTAGCCGGAGCAAACACAAACAAAATGACAGACAAAATTTTTTTGAATTGTATTTTCGTTATACCGTATACGCTTTCATATGCATTGAATAAAAAGCTGAAATTTTGACATTACAAACAGACACTTCAATTTTATTTATTTGTATAGATGTATACAAGATGTAAGCTGCCTCTACGATACAGGAGAAAATCCTAGTGTGTAACGTTTAAAAAAACACAAATAATATTATCTAGTCTTTAAGGTTAGTGTTAAGATTTACTTAGAGTTAATTTTTTCTCGACACAATTTTCCCATGTAATTGTACATTGGTACATTGTTGTCGAAGCGTCAGTCCGAAAGAAATCCCACTTCCAATTAAGCAGTAAAGATAAAACAGCAAGATTATTTCGCATTAACAAATTCGCCTTTTGTTGGTTAATACAGCCCGTTATAAATAATTCTGTCAGTTTGTGCCGACACGACGTTTCAATGGGCAATAGTTGGATATTGTGTAAGCGAACCCGGGGGCGGATTGATGTGTTTTATACTAAGTAATTACATGCCGAATCTTCATCAATTTAATGTCAGTGTTGCCCCCAGAATGTGCGAAAATGTGACCATTGTAAGATGACCTCGCGTTGTTCGTTGCGCCAATGGGTTACCGGTTCGCTCTAAAACGGAGGTGGTGCTTTTGAAGAGGTTAAAAGCGTGTTGTATGGATCGCTCGCGTACATTCGCTTTCTATACTTAGACAAATCGCATCGCGTTGTATTATCGAAAAACGGTCAGTTAGGATGTCGCATTAGTGCATCCCAAACTTTTAAATATAAGCTCTCAACTGGCTGAGCTAGCTTAAGCTTAGTTAAAAATACATTAAATATAAATTGTTTGCTAATAAAAAAAATCGTTTTGTTAAAGAAAGTTTATTAAAAAAAAACTTATTGTAACTTTAATACAAACCTATATATTATGTAGACAACATAAAATATAGGTTAATTGTAAAGTTTGGGAAACGCTGGCCACATTGACTTATTTTAATAGAATCATCTATAGTTTACGACTAGGTAGTGAATTTTGTGCTGTGATAATATAGTTATATTTTTTTAATTTTTTTTTAGTTCTGTTGGCTTTGGTGATTTTAAAAAAGGGAGGAAGAATAAAGGTAAGGTTTTTTTTTATTATGAAATTGTGAAATATGATATCTATTTTGTGATTTAAAACGTAACCGAATTCGATTTTTGCCAATGTTTTTAAAAGTTGAAAGTTTTAAACAATCATTTTAGCATTTTTTTAAATTATTTGTTTTAAAGTTTGAATGTTTCGTTATTTGATCTTATATAATTGACAAATTATTCACAATACCACAATCGCGGAACTTCTACTTAAGCAAGTAATCCATTTTATTTTTATTTTGTGATAATTTGTAAAAAAATGTTGTAATTTACACATAAAATTTAATTTACGTAACTAAAAACTTAATTGGGACTTACGCCTCAATAACTATTAGTCAAAGGAAAAGAAAAGTTGCAGCCTATATACGTCCCAATGGCACAAGTATTCTTTCATTTTTAAGAAGGTTACTGGAAAAGAGGCATTCAATCTTAGTCCTCACGGGTGACAACGCATCTGCATTTTAATTCACAAACGAAGACAGATGTAGATGTCTATGGGCCACAGCAACCACTTACCATCAGCTGGACTGTGTGCTCGTTTGTCACCCTTATTCTATAAAAAAAGGTTATGGAGCATCACTCCACTACGTTGCTCTAGTGCGTGGATTACTATATATACCTATTGATGGATTTCACATGCGTATTTAATTTCTTAGACATGCAGGTTTCCTCCCGGTGTTTTCCTTTACCGCCGTAGTAAACTTTGAAATTTTCCGTGTGCGCATAGCCACTGAAGGCTCTCTTATAATAATAATAATTTTAAAAAAAACCAGCGTTTAAACTTGGATTTGATTCTGAGGTATATTGAGGTAATGTCGCATCAAATGTTGCCTTATTTACCGTAAGTTGTAAGAAAACCTGTGAAGCGGCGGTGTAAGAATATCCATCCGCCCATATCGTCCTGTAGGTGTCATAAGAGACAACAGAGGGAAATTGGAACAGCAGATGGGCATCAGCATCTTTCTGATAACAACTGGAAATAAAAACAAACTGCGATCGCCAACCCGTTTGCGTGGCAACTATGCCAATATCCAAACGAGGTAATCTATGGGGAAGTGATATGTACAACAGTGGACGTTTATAGACTGTAATGGATAGATGGATTAATAGCACATTATCCGATAGCTTGCGGTTTGAGTAAAAAATAAAGAAAAAACATTTTCCGTATTAGTTCTTTATGATAACTCTCGCGCTATAATGTTATGGGTTACTGGCCGCAGTCACTAAATTATCACTCACTGGGAAAAGACCTGCGCCTCTATTGTCTGCAACATTATAGTCTATCAAAAGTCCTCCAATCTTATCCAATCTAGTCCCCAGATCAACTCTTAAGCAGTCTACTGCCAAACTTGAGCCGATCTCCAATAAGCGCAATCTTCAATAACCACCCTGTTTACCAAACGTTTCATATTTTTTTATAGAATAAGGGTGACAAATAAGCACACAGTCCACCTGATGGTAAGTCAAAATGCAGATACGTTGTCACCCGTGAGGACTAAGATGAATTGCCTTGTTTCCAGTAAATATGGGTCTCCGGTTCTCTACACTCACCATACGAAACACAGCAGCGTTGAGCTGCTGTTTTACGCTGGTGTTCTGTGAGAGCGTGGTCCTTCACCGGTGGGCCCATTCATGTAGCCTATTTTTCATCATTTATTACAGTCCATCAAAAGTAAACTGGTGAAAATAGACTTCCAAATAGATTTTTATAAGTGGTAGAGCCATGCTGCAGCTATATTAGTAGTATAGTTGTAGCACGAATGGGTCGGCTCGACCGGGGAAGGATCACGCTCTCACAGAATACCAGCGTAAAATAACAAATTAACACTGCTGTGTTTCGTATGATGAGTGTAGAGAACCGGAGAACTTCTTTACTGGAAAAGAGGCATTCCATCTTAGTCCTCACGGGTGACAACGTATCTGCATTTTGATTTATAAATGAGAATAAATGTAGCTGTCTATGGGCCACAGCAACCACTAACCATCAGGCGGACTGTGTGCTCGTTAGTCACCCTATCCTATAAAAATGATTGTCTCATATGTAGAATATTTGTCATAGTCACCAAGCTACGCCTTCATAGTTTTTTTATTCAGCTCTCATCAGGTAGACGCTTCTGCCATCTGCTGACTTAATTTCCTTTTGTCGTCTCTTACGACCCGACGATGATATAAGGTAGTGCAGTTACACTGCTACTATATTTTTGTGCCTGTCTTGCCACTTACTAATGAAAACAAATTAACAACTCGTCTCTGGTGCGAAGAGTGCTGGCCAGCAACAATAGGATTCTGGACATGATAGCCAATAGTCTAGACTGCCCATATGTAAACCAATTCATTAAGGTGTATCTCAAAGCATATAGTATAGCTCTATATAGTGCAGTATAGCTCTACTACGTAGTATTTTTACGTAGTAGAGCTATACTGCAGCTATATTATTGGTATAATTATAGCAGGAATGGGTCGGCTCAACCGGGGAAGGACCACGCTCTCACAGAATACCAGCGTAAATAGCAGCTTAACGTTGCTGTGTTTCGTATGGTGAGTGTAGAGACCGGATATATTCAGTTATAATCAAAAAAAGTATCGCCTAGTTGGAATATCTGGTATTCAAGCAGAAATTGACATTAATGTACGCAATAACAAAATCAAAAGAGGTTTTTAAAACGTTTTTGTACAAGAATGGTTTCGCCGCTCTGCCTATATGCGTGGGAGACAGATTTCATATGAAATAGTTATTTAAATTTCTCAAATACGTTGGTTTTCTCCCGACTTTTCCCAACAATAAGTTAGTGGTATAACATCCCTTAAAATTGCAATTAACAATTGAAATATTATCGGCCAGGATAGATCTCACATAAAATTTGAAATAAAGCGGGAATTGCTACGGCCTTCATTCGTCATCGTCATTGACATCCAAATAATATTAAAAAAAATACAAAATTAGCATACACAAATCCAATAATAGCCATGTCGAATTAATAACAAGAACCAAAGAAAGCTTTTATAATTCGCAAAGAATTTTGCACTTTTACTTTTTTCCATACGGAAAAGGAAGTGTTGCCAGTTAAAAAAATTTCACGCTCTTTAAAAAAAAAGTTGCCCGCGACTCACATTTGCGTCTTTTACGTAATTATACATTTTACGTATCATCTTAGAATCGTGGAATTTGAGGTCGTTAGTTCAATTATAGTAAAAGTACGTTTGAAAGTTTTGAAGTAATGTATGGTAATTGGTGATAGTTTACTATATAACCAATCGTTATCAATGCGCGTTACGTTTGTTATTACGCCTTTATCCTAAATCATTTTTGGTGAAGGAGTTTTTAAACGTTAAAACGAGCGTTTCTAAACGTTACATCTATTACTATATAAGTAAAATGATAGAGGTTTTTGTGCGTGCATCACGGAAAAACTTCTGGATTGATTTCAATTAGGTTTTCTAAGTTTTATTTCTTAGACACTTAGGCCCTTATTTAAAAAAATATTGCGATATCTATATTTAATATAAAGTTATGAAAGTTTTATGAAACAACAAACTAGCGAAACCTTTTTGTCGTCATGTCACTAATACGAGTACAATGAATAGGTTGTTAGTTGTTATCATACTTAACTTTATCAATTATACGATGGTAGTTATTAAAAATAATATATTTATGCGTATAGACGTCTACAAGCACCAATACAAACCGTTTTGCGGTTTAATGGTGCTGTATAGTAACTATGCACTATTGTAATATGTTTTATGTATCATTAAATAAAAATAAAATAAATAAAAATTATACGGGATTTTTCACAAGGACAACTGTACATCGCTTGCTCTCACGTTACCAACCCTAATAATTTATTTATATATAAACAATTAATAATTAATATAATATAATTTAGACGAATGACTTTGTTTACAAAGAAATTTAGTAAGCGAAGTATATTTTTGCTTGCGATCTTTTTGATGTTTTTTCCTTCGCACATACGAAAACTTTGTTAATATATTAAGCAACGCGGACGAAGTTGCGGGTATCAGCTAGTTACTAATATTATATTAAAGTAATAGAGCCATGCTCCAGCTCAACGGGCGATAGTTTTTACTGGTATAACGACATTCTATTTTTGACAACGCATTATACGTTTTGATTCTTAATCGAGGATAAAAGTAGCTGTGTATGGGCTATAGATTACCATCAAATGGACCGTGTGCTGTGTGAGGACAATGCATCGCAATTTTAATACTTTATTGAGGATAAAGAAGGTGCACATTGGCCACAACATTCACTTTCCATCAGATTCACTAACCATCAAAAATTTTATGTTTTTAGTAATTTATTCGTAAGGTCTATATATAGATATACGCTTTTACAACAAAGTCCAACAAAAACACAGGACCTATCTAGCAAAAGTTTAAAAAATTCACTAATCGGAAATCGTTTTAAGGTTATTTATATTATTAAAAAGTAGATGATTAATAATTTACAAAATCCCGCTGTGTTTCTTGCTGGTTCTCAACACTCATATTTTTTCCTGACCAGTGGTAAAAGCATAAATGACTTTCAATAAGTATTCGTATAATTTATATTGAAGAAAATATATTCTATTCTTTTCTTTCTTTCTTTTTTTTTTAAAACATTATCCCCACACTAGGATTTTCTCCTGTATCGTGGAGGCAGTTTACAAACACAAATTGCACAAGGACAAACATTCATATCCGGAACAATTATTTGTAGGTCATACAAATACTTGTTCCGTGCGGGATTTGAACCCGCGGCCCCCAGTGCAGCAACTCGTTGCTAAGCCACTGCGCCACGGAGCCGTCGTATTAATTGATTGGTGATGGAGAAGGGTCACCATTCACGCATCGAATCCTAATTCATGTACACAGTGTGCTTACTATGAATTGCTCTCTGATAGGTATATAAAAATCTCCGACACCCTAAATTTACGAGCAAAGGTGTATCTCAACGCATATACAAACATCATAAGGTAGTTGTATCATGCCTTACATAATCCGTTAAAATCACATTAAAAACAATAGCACTTCGCAATTTAATGAAAGACAATTGAGGACGCCTTGACATTTCTGAACGCTTTCTAGCACTATCGCGGACAGATGAACTAATTAGGTAGCTGTTTACACTCAACAATGAATGTAACTCAATGAAGCAATATACGCTTCAGAATTTTGGTTATTGTGCGGTTAACAGTGATTGTATTATATCATTTACCTTTACCGTTACAGCCTAATAAAGTACACTGCTGAACATATGCCTCCCCTATAGATTGCCTTAAAGAGGGGACATTTGCCATAGTTGCCACGCTTGGCAAGTGGGCTGGCAACCACAGTTTTTATTTTTATTCATTATTAGGAAGACGCTACTGTCCATCTCCTGATTTGTTTCCCTCTGTCGCCTCTTACGACACCCGTGGGATGATATGGGGTAATGGATATTCTTACACCGCCACTACACGGGAACACCGTAACACTATATTTAATTTAATGCTGTATTATATTATAATGAAACGATTTTTGCGGCCAATTTCGTCCATGGAGACATCTTCCGGGCTCTAAGAAAAAATCAACTAGACAGGTCATGTAGTGATTAAAGTGTACTATACATCCTCCATAGATGCTCCTTCACCATGATTATACGTGATAGAGTCATGCTGCAGTTATATTTATTATAGTGGGTCGACCCGACTGGGGAAGAACCACGCTCTCACAGAATACCAGCGTAAAATAGCAGCTCAATGCTGCTGTGTTTCGTATGGTAAGTGTAGAGAACCGGAGACCCTATTTACTGGAAACGAGGCATTCCATCTTAGTCCTCAGGGGTGACAACGCATCTACATTTTCATTCATATTCGAGGATATCTGTAGTTGTCTATGGGCTACAGCAACCACTTACCATCAGGTGGACTGTGTGCTCGTTCTTAACTTATAAAAAATGCTACTAGCTAAAGGCCAGATATCTAAATTTGATTTAGAATCAAATTGGATGCGTCGATACTATATAAAGTGTAAAGGGTCTCCCGTTTCCATCATTCATATCATCATCATCATACGAAACACCGCAGTAATTTCGTGGTGGTATTCTGTGGGAGCATGCTCTTTCTTTAAACCACGCTCACATGGAAGTGAGCTTTGATGGAACTTTAGAGATATGTAGAAAATAACATATAGCTCTAAACATGTATTTGTTTCTGTACAAATTGCCACTGGCTTAAACTCGCGATGCAATATTTGGATAATCTGTTAGTAGTTTGTCACTAAACTGCGATAGTTTTACTTATAATACGGGCACAGCCTAAGAAGTACATACATTCAGTCATCGCGTTTGATGTTGTCGGAAAAGCCGACATAAACAATAAATTGCTAGGGTTGCCAGAATGAGAAGTAATAAAAAAAAAAAAAAAAACTGATTTTATTTTATTTCACATTTAAACAAATTCCAGTGTATGTGGAAACTGATGAAACTTTTATTCTTTATTTTTAAACGAGGACTACCCACAGTTTTTTACCGCACATGTAGTGTGAGCCATTTTAATTTATTTGTGTGACAGGACAACCCTAGCGGACAGTTAGGAATTATCCGCCCGCGTCTCGCCCCACACCACACCGCTCTATTGCCCCGTCTAGACGCCTCCGATGACCGACTGTTAGTAGTAGTTAGACTGTGGTACGTGTGTACCTAATTGATAGCTGTAGCTTCTAAAAAATCTTCTCTACATAGCATAGTGTAAAATAAAGATACTTCCCGCCATCTGTACGCTTAAATATTATAAACTACGCAATTTACGCGGATTTTGATGCGGTTATCACCAATAGACGGATTTTTTAATGTTTGAAAGTTTTATATGTATAATTTACATGCGTATTGTATATGTATACAGGATTATTTTGCAATAACCGGCCAAATTTGCAGAGAAGGTTCAGAATTTGTATTTTTTTTATAGGATACTGTGACAAACGAGCATACAGTCCATCTGATAGTAAGTGGTTGCTGTGACCCATAGACATCCACATCTATCCTCAATAAAAACTCAAAATGCAGATGCGTTGTCATCCGTGAGGACTAAGATTGAATGCCTCTTTTCCAGTAAAAAGTGTCGCCGGTTCTCTACATTCACCATACGAAACACAGCAGTGTCAAGTTGCTTTACGTTGGTATTCTGTGAGAGCGTGATCCTTCCCCGCTCGAGCCGACCCATTTGTGCTACAACTATACTATTAATATAGCTTCAGCATGGCTCTACCACGAATAAAAAGTATTATAGGCAAATGGTGTAGAAAAGTTAATTAAAAAAAATCTCAATCATTCTGTCCTTTTCTGCCGACTTCCAAAAAGGAGCCGGTACTCAATTCGACTGTATGTTTTTTTTTTTTTCGTTTTTTTTTTTTTTTTTTTTATGTGTGTTACCTCAGAACTTTTTTCTGGGTGAACCGATTTCGATGATTCTTTTTTTATTTGAAAGCTGGTACTTCTCGTGTGGTCCCATATGAATTTGATCAAGGTGAGACCAATAGTTTTTAAGTTATTCTTAAATAACTTATATTGAAGTCGGCTGTACAAAATTTTTAATTTTAAATTATTATCTTTTAAATTCAAAATGTGTGGTACTGCATTATTTTAAGTGATTGTCATTCATAAATATCTATTTTACTACGCACGCACACATACGTAAGGGTCGATCGTTCGGCAAAAACGTGAATTGAATCGCACACAGAGGAGCGCGCGTACGCGAAGTTGTTGACCATAAATAACATTCAATTTGGGATAATTTCAAATAAAAGTAAAAGTTTTATTTACACGTATTTTCAAAAACTACAATAACGATATATCATTATTTAAATATTTGAACTTAAGTTTAAAAATTGGCTACTCTTTGAAAAATAACCTTGTATAATTCTTCTGTCCGTGAGTATGTGACTGAGCTCCTAAACGGCTGGACCAATTTTGATGAAATTTTGCGTGTGATTAAATTGATTCGAGAATAGTTTAGATTCGCAATTGGACCCGGTAGGTAGCGCTGTTGTCAAGATCCAGATATCAGCCGTGCGAAGCCGCGGCGGACCGTTAGTGATTTAATGCAATATTAGAGCAACGCGTTAATAATTTAACACTTAATGGTTTCTTATATTTACAAGAATACTAGACATTGAATGAATCTAATATTACGGATTCACCCTATCCACTTATATAAAAATATAGTTTTATTAAATTTATCACTTATTTTGTACATTAACGCATAATTTTTAGGCAGGTTTAGCATCATTTTAAATGACTTGGTACTATAAATGTTGTTGAAACTTATCGTGCTTAACAAAATAGTTAACGTAGTTGAGTAAAACATAAATGTCTATGTTATGTTTATTATAATCGTAGAGTTAATTTAATGTCAGTAAATAAAACACGTTTCGATACCTTTATGGAAAATGACGACTACATACTTCCACGATCAGCGTTTCTGCTGAGGTTTTGGTTCTTAGTTCATTTCCAACTAAAGCTCATCAATATATGAAAATAAAATTAATTTACAATAACTGTCCTAATCCTTGTCACATGCTACCTATTGTTATAAAGTAAGATTTGATTTGTTACTTTAAATTTTATTTTAATGCATATTGGATGCAGGTTTCTTTGTAGCCAAGAATTTGATATTCCCTCTTAAATTTTCAGTAGTGTTAACGAACATTTTTGACGAGATGTTATCACAATAAATTACTCGATACAGAAATGATGATACGCAGCAACTCATTTTGAATAGTTCAATCATCATTTCAATGATGTTGATGACCGTAGCGAATATAAGAAATTGCACATTGAAATCGATTTTAAAATCTAAACAAAATCGAATGTTATGTGAATCGACCTTTATCAGATATCGTTAGTGCATGCCATTACCATCAGAACGATCATTGGTTGCGTAATTTATGCTATCATTTGACATTAGCAACGCCTTTGATGCAATTTAGTTCTTAACACTAGTGTTAATAAAGTTTAAAATACAATAAATTTGATGATGGGATCCGGATGAAAGGTGGATGATTAAAGACGTTGGAAGGATGTTGAGACTGAATAAAATGATGGGTGTCTGTTTGATATGACCTTAATGCTTATAGATAAATCGTTGGGTTATATTAATTGTACAAATAGATAGGTTAACTATATAATGATTTGTGACTATGTTATGTACACCACTGATACTGGGCTATGTCAATTACTCTTGTTCTGTGGATTGCTGTTTTTGTTATAGGATAGGTTGACAAACGAGCACACAGTCCAACTGATGGTAAGTGGTTGTTGCGGCTCACAGACACCTACATTTATCCTCAACAAAGAATCAAAATGCAGATGCGTCGTCACCCGTGAGGACTAAGATGGAATGCCTCTTTTGCAGTAAAATGGGTCTCCGGTTCTCTACACTCACCATACGAAACACAGCAGCGTCAAGCTGCTATTTTACGCTGATATTCTGTGAGAGCGTGGTCCTTCCCCGGTCGAGCCGACCCATTCGTGCTACAACTATACTACTAATATAGCTGCAGCATGGCTCTACCACATAAAAAACTTGTGTTGTTGTTCTTTTTGTGTGGATATCCTCATTACGGATTTTATCACGCAAAGAAATTCCGAGCATAGCCTTGCCATCACGCGCTCAGTAACTCCGCTTCCTCATACGACCAGCGGTGAAGAACCATGTTTCAGTTCCGTAAGTCATCACTGGGCAATACGCATTGGTCATTCACTTTCGTCTTAGGATTCTGAAGAATATTAGACAAGAAGATTTGTCGCAGAAGATCTGACGAAACACGCAGGTAGATGGATGAAGCTGGCTCAGGAACATATTTTCAACCAATTTATGGGAGAGTTCTATGTTCAGCGGTGGACTTGTGATGGGCTGTTGTGATGGTGATAGTGATATAAACATTAATAAACGGTTTTTTTATAAAGAAACAATAATATTTAACAAGTATATTTTGATGACTGGTGTGTTCATTGACCCATGCGAATGGTTCGGCTCGACTGTGGAATGACCACGCCCTCACAGAATAGCATCTAATTGCTGCTGTGTTTCGTATGGTGAGTGTAGAGGACCGGATAACTCCTTTTTACTTGAACTGAGGCATTACATCTTAGTTCTCAAGTTGACGACACATCTGCATTTTGATTCTTAACAGAGGATATATATTGACAATGGGCCCTAGCATCTATTTACTAATTTAGGTGGACCTTTATTCTATAAAAAATATTTTACAACTAACTATTTTAGCTGAGAAATAATTATAGACATATAGTTTTAAATTTGGAAGTGCAATATTGTTTAATTAGGAATGATAATACAATCATTTAAATGTTACATAACTTTCAAATAATTATGTCGGTACGATACGCGCGCCACCTACTGTAAGTTAATTGTACTATGCCTATAATCTTCTTTTATTTAAAAAAAAGTTACCTCCACCCTAGGATTTTGTCCTGTGTCGCGGGGGCAGTTTACATACATAGATTTCACAAGGACAAACATCCAGACCCAGAACAATTATTTGTAGGCCATACAAATACTTGTTCCGTGCGTGATTCGAACCCGCGGCCCTTAGCACTGCAACTCATTGCAAAGTCACTGCGCCACGGAGCCGTCATGCCTATAGCCTTCAAGCAAGTGCAAGAAATAAGTTGACAAAGTTTTACTGCAAACTTATATACGGTATGGCAGAGCATTAAATACGAACAAACAAATATTAATTTTTATAAATTAGATAGATATATACAAAAAAATATTTTACAAATTATAGAAAAATTGTAAAATCTGATGGATTGTATATCAATAAAAAATGCAAACAGTTTTCAATCAAAGCTAACATTTAAATAGTCATATAGTCATATAACATTTTATTAGTCTATAATAATTTATTTTTGCCCTTTATACGTTATTGAGAAGATGTACTGTATGGCGAAATTACCAATCATATTGCGCATGCAAGTTGAGTTTGTTGCGTTGCGCGTGAAAACACTGAGAAAACAGATTATACCATAATGAGACTTAGCTATATCGATTTTTCGCCGTATTCCGATATTTTGTAGAATAGCTTACTCCTAGATGCAATGATGTCCTGGTAAGACATCCAAGAAATTGATTGAAGCAGGTAGCTTAGGACCGTGACTTGTGTGGCATTTCTTGGAAGAGGACAATGTTTAAGAATTATTGTAAAGGGATGAAATAATGATGACGATGATGGGTTATTGAAAGCAGTCATTTTGGTTTTTTTACTCGTTGAATTGTTATTTATGTTTTTTTTTAATTTTTTTTAATTTATAGAAAAAGGTTGATAAAGGAGCAGCACACAGTCCACCTGATGGTAAGTGGATACTGTGGCCCATAGACATCTACATTTATACTCGATTAAGAATCAAAATGAAGACTGAGGACTAAGATGAAATGACAAGTTTTCATCAAAAAGGGTCTCCGGTTTACTACTTCGGTAAGTATTCTATGAGAGCATAGTTCTTCCCCGGTGTAACCGACCCTTTCTTGCTACAACCACAATATAGCTGCAGCGTGGCTCTACGACGTATATATGTATTTACGTAATATGTGAATCTTTAGGTGATTACGCGGTGATAGCAGTTTACACTGCACATTTGCACTACACAAACACTTGTGGCCTGTTTTCGGAGACTAAACTGTTTACCTACATTGTGACACGCAAGCGTTAAAATATAAAATAAAACAATGAAGCGTCGAGAGATACAGTAAAGAAATTTGCAAGTCTCTTTAGTTTAACTTGGTAGAGCCATGCTGTAGCAATATTATTGCTGTATCCCGGGGTATCGACCCGGGAAGGACCACGCTCTCACAGAATACCGGCGTGTAGTAGCAGCTTAATGCTGTTGTTTTTCGTATGGTGAGTTTAGAGAAATATACGTGGTTTTTACGTGGTAGAGCCATGCTGCAGCTATATTAGTAGTATAGTTGTAGCACGAATGGGTCGGCTCGACCGGGGTATGACCACGCTCTTACAGAAAACCAGCGTAAAATAGCAGCTTAACTCTGCTGTGTTTCGTATGGTGTGTGTAGAGAACCGGAGACCCTTTTTACTGGCAAATAGGCTTTCCATCTTAGTCCTCACGGGTGACAACGCATCTGCATCTTGAATCTTTATTGAGGATAGGTGTAGATGTCTATGGGTCACAGTAACCACCTACCATCAGGTGGACTGTGTGCTCGTTTGTCACCCTATCCTATAAAAAAAACCCTTGATACTGGAAACGAGGAATTCGATCTTAGTTCTCAGGAGTGACAACGCATCTGCATTTTGATTCTTATATATGTAGATCCACTACTTATAATCAGATAGACTGTGTGCTCGTTTGTCACTCTTATTTGTCATCCTTGAGGGGAGTAGCGGATTATTCCCAACACGAGTATCCTCACTAGAAAGTCTCAGCAATATATTGTAAACAAGATTGCCGAAATAAAAGCATTATTTATTAATTATATAAAAATATTTATGTGTGTTGTTTTGAAAACTTAAGAAAGAATAAATTTATTCTATTAATTTATACTAAAATTATTAACTAAATTAAAAATATTTTTAACCCAATAAAAATAATAAATAATTTAAAGAAATAGGTAAATATCTTTTTCAAGATAAATATATTAATTTATCATAACGATATCGAGGTAAAGTATATATGAAACGAGAAAAGAAACGAGTAAGCATATATCATCGTGACAAGCGTGAGTGCCTTGTCGCTTCGTTGCATCTAGTGTCACAGGCCAAGTCTAGACCTTGCTCTTCCCAAGGACCTGTTAGCGTAGATGAGGTCTAGTACTTTCCATTGAACTGTGGCCTTATCGAGTTTTCACTTTTGAATCACCTTATAAATAACTTGAGAGTATTAAAATTATTTGCAATAGTTCGATTTGCTGAATGCAATCGTAATGGTCTATGGAGATGGAAGAGCCGTCGAGTTTAGCTAAGAGCGCGCCGTAAATTTCACAGTATGCAAGCAACCCGGGTTCGATCCCCGGCAGTACCGCTGGAATTGTTAATTGCAACATACCACTTTTTGCGAGATACCACATTTATACCTACGTGGTAGAGCCATGCTGCAGCTATATTAGTAGTATAGTTGTAGCACTAATGAGTAAAGGGAAGGACCACGCTCTCACAGAATACCAGCAGCTTAACACTGCAGTATTTCGAATGGTGAGTGTACTGAACCGGGGACCCTTTTTACTGGAAAAGATGCATTCCATCTTAGTCCTCACGGGTGACAACGCATCTGAATTTTGATTCGCAAACGAGGATCGATGTAGATGTCTATTGTGCTTATCATCAAGTGGACTGTGTGCTCGTTTGTCACCCTATCCTATAAAAAACCACGTGCTCAGCGGTGAAAAAAACATCTCTCAACAAGTCTTGAGAAATCATAATATTTCGAAGACTTTTTTATAGTATAAGGGTGACAGGCGAGCATACAATGCACCCGATGGTAAGTGATTACTGTGGCCCATAGACATTTACATTTATCCTCGATTAAGAATCAGAATGCACATACGTTGTCATCCCCGAGGACTAGCCTCGTATCCAGTGAAAACGGTCTCCGGTTCTGTAAACTCACCATACGAAACACAGCACCAGTATTATTCTAGCAGCAGTAGTATTCTGTTAAACCGTGGTCTTACCCTGATCGAGCCGACCCATTCATGCTACAATCATAATGTGTCTGCATCGTGGCGTGACCGCACATCTGCATTTTGATTTTCCGAATCTATATAATTGTTGATAGATATAGATATCTATGGGCCACAGCATCCACTTACCATCAGGTGGATTATGTGCTCGCTTGTCACGCTTAATCTAAAGCAAACAATCGAGTGGAGCCGAATATTTAGATCCTCTCTGTCATCTTCTTCATCAGCGTAGAAAAGACCACAGCTGAACATCGTCCCTTTACTTCGTAGCACCACACCGATATTTGTAACTCTAATATTCATCCTGTGGTCCATCCATCTATCCAGCCTATAAAGGTCCAATGATGAACATAGGCCTCCCCCATAAATTGCCTCCTAGGGGGGATTTCGCCATAGTTTTCCATAGATTTATATAATTTGAGTTCTCCTATTTCAGTTTCCCTCTGTCGCCTCTTACGACACCCACGTGACGATATGAGGTTGTGGACATTCTCACACCGCCACTACACAATTGTTACTCTAAGTCTAATATAAATAAAATAAATCCTCTGTAGTTTTATTAATCTGTGTGCCGCAAAATAACTTTATTTCCAAACAGTTGAAACAGGCTGATGAGTATCGACTCACGACTCCTTCATTTTACACAATTCGGTAAGAAGGTATTATTTTTAGCTGTTTTATGAGTACATACAGCAAGAGAGCGTGCATCTGTTGCGAGTACAATTTATATTTTGCAATCTAAAATTATCTCACTTAAATATATATTAAGAAAAGACGTGAATACAATAAATTACGTAGAATTCAAGAATGGTTTTATTTTTTGTCAATTTATTTCTTAATATAAAATTCTAAAATTAAAATAAAAATAAAAATGAGAAGAGGAGATGATTTTTTTATATTGTCAATAATATAACTAAGTAACAGTAGCCGCGAACTCAAAAGTCGTAGGTTCGAATCCGTATTGTTCGTGAATTGCTCCTAACACCAGTGATGTTTCGCGAATTAATAACGTTTAGATTTCATGGGTTTTAATTTTTTTGCTCGGAACCTTCTTTATCTAAAATAAAATTATCCTAAGTTACTACTTATAACATCTGCTATCTCTGCCAGTGAAAGTCCCGTCAAAATCGGTCCAGCCATTTCGGGAATTAGCCGGAACAAAGAGATAGACAAACAAACATTTTTTTTTTGTTATGAGTACTGTATATACTAACATATGCGTTAATAAATTACCCCAGGCCTCTAACTATAAATATACAAAATTTTATGGAAATCCGTTCAGAAGTTTTTGTGTGAATCGTGAATACAGTGACAAACAGACAGAAAAATTCTTGGCTTTTTTTTTTATTTAGTCCCACGAACTTGTTTTTTTTTCCCAGGAAATATTAGAATTACAAACACGATTTTCACAGATTTATTATATGTATTAAAAGGCATATATTTATTATCTATTTTAATTTTGATTGTTAATAGGAATTGACTTATTGTGGAATAAATAAAAGTTTTAAATTTTTTTTTAATTTAGAAGTATTTGAAAATATTTAACAGGTAGGGCGATTAGGTAATAGCACTTCTATGTAATGAAAAGCTTAGAGAGCAACACGATAAAGCTATTTTTTATTTTTCAATCTTAATAAATGTAAGATAAACAATCATCTATGCATTATATTTGTACATAAATGCAATTAATAAAACTACTGACCTTAGATCACCACCTTCTAATGCAGTCATGTCATTCAAAGAGCATAGTATATAATCACTACGTCTTAATCTTATTGATCTCTATAGGCTTGAATACATGTCTGTGCAGATAAATATAATAAACTCGACAATGGTGTAATATGTGCTTAATGTGCCTCGTGAGAAACGCTTTACTGACGCCCTAGTCAGTAAAGCGTTCCTAGTCAGTAACTTTTTCACAAATAGGTATATTGTTAAATTTCTCGCTACTCGCACCATGTCACTCAGTTTGGTTGATTAAATAGAATTTATGGTGTGTAGAGTAAATTTTTAATGTATACTATAATGGCTGATTCAAACGTAATAAGTAGTGAAGTAATTAACTAAATTTTAACTTAATTTTGAGTTTTTTTTATAGGATAGGGTGACAAACGAGCACACAGTCCACCTGATGGTAAGTGGTTGCTGAGGCCCATAGACATCTACATATATTCTCGTTTGCGAATCAAAATGCAGATGCGTTGTCACCCGTGAGGACAAAGATGGAACGCCTCTTTTCCAGGAAAAATGGTCTCCGGTTCTCTACACTCACCATACGAAACACAGCAGCATGAAGCTGCTATTTTACGCTGGTATTCTGTGAGAGCGTCGTCCTACCCCGGTCGAGCCGACCCATTCGTGCTACCACTATACTACTAATATAGCTTCAGCATGGCTCTACCACCTTGAGTTCATGCATGGTTCAATGCATGAAGTCAATGTGGTTTATGCATTGAACCACATTGAGTGGTTCAATGCATGTAAACAATGAATTAAATAAAAAGTTGCAAGTAAAAAATTAGCGTGCATGTATGTAAACAATTAGAATAGATTTTTTGGAACGAAGTTCCTTATCGGTACGGTAATGTCATATCCCTTTTTACAACGCAGTTAAATCTTAGTAAGCATTTATTTAATCCGACGTCAATCAGTAATTGCATTGTTCTTTTCTGCCGACTTCCAAAAAGGAGCCGGTACTCAATTCGACTGTATGTTTTTTTTTTTCGTTTTTTTTTTTTATGTGTGTTACTTCAGAACTTTTTTCTGGGTGAACCGATTTCGATGATTCTTTTTTTATTTGAAAGCTGGTACTTCTCGTGTGGTCCCATATGAATTTGATCAAGGTCAGACCAATAGTTTTTAAGTTATTCTTAAATAACTTATATTGAAGTCGGCTGTACAAAATTTTTAATTTTAAATTATCTATATTAATTTTATTCCGTTTTAAAGTTAGATTCAGGGCCCCGGGTAGATCGGATATAGATTCCGAGACGTATTATAGTTCGGAAGTCAGGGTTAACATTAATTTGCGTTTAAACTTTTTTATAATAAACCCCTACGTTTACTTAGTGGTTTTTTGGCTAGGCGAGAAAAAGTGTAAAATTTTGCCGTCACGACCCCCTTTCTATAGTGCGAGCGAGAAGGAATAATATCCATCTCCCACGCACTTTTCTTATCTTGCCATAAAATAAATATTATTTTCAATGACGCTTAATTTTAATAGACGCTAGTAATTCATTTATTTGTATTTGTTAATCAATAATATAATACGTTTATCAATAATAATATAAGAATTTAATATAATTTTTGGTTAAGTTAATGGGCTTAACTGATCACACTTATTATGGCATCAAATCATTAATTATGATGACACATTGTGCACAGATTAAATAATAGTTACCTCAGGACATGTAGATTTAGTTAAAGGCATAAGTATGGCGGAGCGTTACGTTCGGAATACACGCGTTTGAAGGTTTTTTTTTTTCAAAAATTGCGCAGTGGAAAAAATATCTGTTCATACTATGATACTACCGTAAACTTTGTTCAACTAAATATTAAGAAAAAAAAATATTTCGAGTAGCGTGAAAATATACACAATTTATAATTTTAATTTTGGTTCTACTTCACATTGCATTACAGTATCTTTAATTGGTATCTAATGTTCACATTCAGGCAGCAAGTAATTAGAGGATTCTTCTGACATCAGTGCAGAGAAATACTCTTCTTAAGTGTTTTTATTTTCTTCCGCGAGATAATGTGAACGAAACGTAAGACTAGCGCAGAACGAAACGTTGAGGGGATGCGCACGAATAGAATAACATGAATGCGATTAGAGAGCAAATCAGCGCGTACGAACGATACGCAAGAGCCAATCAGCGTGACTTATGCGTAGTAAGTCAATCAGTAATATAATAACGGTCACTGCTAGACTTTCGTGCCGCTACTTATATTAGAATTAAGGTGGAATGTATCGTTACCAATAAAAAGGGTCCCTTCTCGTTACTGATTCTACGACAGCACCATTGTGCTGCTTTTTTACGCTGATGAGAACGCGTTCCTTCCTGGTCGAAGCAAAGTATTTTTATTGCAGCTATAATACAGCTGCACTGTGGCTTTCATTATCATCAGCTTGTAGAAGTCCACAGCTGAACGAAGGCCTCTACCAAGGTGTTCCAATTAGCCCGATCTATGGTTTATGCAAATAAATGCTACCAGCCGCCTTAGGCAGATCGTATCCCTATTTAGCTAGGGAGCGACCCACACTGCGTTTATATAAGCGCGGTGTCCACTCTTTGCCAAGTCTATTCAAAGGACTATGTGACAGCCCATTGCCACTTAAGTATTTTCCGTGGTTTTGAAAACAATTGCGATGAAGACCTCAAGATATTTTGTCAGTTTTGACCTTTGTTGGATTATATTGTCGCGATTATCTCCGGCAAACCTCTTTATGTATAATATTGTGAAGAATTTTTATTATACACTCTTATGATATGGGTATCAAAAGATAAGTTTTGCTGAGAACAATACGAAAAATAAAATAACGTCACTCTAAATCCAATATGGCGGACCGCCAAAGATAGCGGACTAGTTATATTTTTTTGCACTCCTATGATAATATGGGTATCAAGTGAATTTTCTTCGTTTTAGACGTTATAGCATTTAAATAAAAGCTTGTTTTTAAGAATGTATTTTACTATTAATTTATTTATGTGTTAATAAAATGTTCCGCCATATTGGATTTAGGATGACATTACTTAACTAAACAAACAACTAAATTAAACGTGTAAGTACGCAAAATTTCAGCCGAATCGGTTGAGGATAACTGATTTAAAATTCAGTTGCAAGATCTGACCCGAACAAACATACAAACATTATAACTTAAATAAAAGTTTGTAATGTGATAGTGTTAGAATAATCACTACCCCATATAGTCTCGTAAATGTCGTAAGAGGCAAACAACAAGGAAACAAACTAAGAGATAAGCAGCAACGTTTTCCAATAACAACTAGAAAAGAAACTGCAAACATCCCCCCAATGAAATATTCTATGGGGAGGTATATGCTTAGCAGTGTACTTTTATAGGCTCTAAGGAGTGAACAATGCTCTATGTGTTTGTTTTAGCTTTAGATTTTAAACAAATTAAAAAAAAAAATCTGCTGAGACTACATAAAAACTAGGTGCTATAATATCATGATGAAAACCTTTATACTGTCAGCAACTTCAATTAAACACGCCATTAAATTTGAACAATGAGGTATAATAAGTACGAAAAACATAGCTGCAATGAACCTTAGTATTTTTAATTGTGCACTTTGCATTTAAAAGTCGCGTTAATTTCAACTTTAATCAAATGTTATTAGGATGAAATTTGTGTCGCAGTGATTAGTTTTTTTTATTTTGCGTTATAGTCGCTAGGGAATTAGTGATTTATTTACAACCTTAATACAAGTTAATAAGGTTGGGAATGTCACTATTAAACTGACGTGTGGAGCGTGAGACTGTGCGGTTCTTGTCGGATAGCATCTCGTGCGTATTGTTTCCTCAGTGCGCTTGTGGCTAAGTTATTTGGGGCGAAGTGTTACATAGTGTAGTGATTTCTACAAATGTTGTCGCGTTTTCCTATTTTTGCCTATCTTTAGATCTGTGTATCTTGTAGGGCGATCTGTGCCTTATTCATACTCCGTACCAATATTCGTAGGTCAAGGTCTATTGATCTATGCGGTCATGTATTTCATAGTACACGAGTAACCTACGATCCTCGCCGAAACTGTTAATTCAACTTTTTGCCCAGCACAGAGACGTGTATAGGCTGTATTTGTACTTTACAATCGTCATCATCATTACAGTCCTTTACAAGTCCACAGTTGAACATAGGCCTCCCAAAAAGAATGCCACAAAGGACGGTCCTGAGCCAACTACAGCAATCGACCTCCTACATGTCTTACCAGGTCGTCACGCCCTACACTTCGCCTGTCGGTACGAGGTTGATACTCGAGCAACCTTTCTTCCCCATCGGTTGTCGGTTCTTCGAGCTATATCTAACTTTACAACCATAAACTTATTTTTTTATAGAATAAAAGCGACCTGATTGTAAGCGTATACTGTGACCCATAGACATTTGCATCTATCCTCGGTTAATAATCAAAATGCAGATGTGTTCAGTTCACCCCTGAGGATGGCTCATTTACAGTAAAAAGAGTCTCTGTTTCTCTACACTTACCATACGAAACGCAACAGCAGTAAGATCCGAGGTTAGCTTAGATATAATTCAACACATCTATTATATAAATCAGAAATACATCTATTATATAAAAATTAATATTTGTTTGATCGTATGTTATATACGGTGCCATATCGTTCATCAGATTGTGGTAAAAATTTGTCAACTTATTGCTTACATTAGCGCTAAGGTTATAAGCATAGTACAATTAAATCACACTAGATGGCGCGCGTATCGTATCGTACCGATAATTTATTTGAAAGTTGTGAAGTGAAGAAGGTCGTACAATTTTTTTAATTAAACCGCTTGTTATCCTTGTAATTTAAACACGTAATACATTATCTTTTTTGAAAAGCGACACTTCTTCCATACGAGTAGAACAGATAGGTATTATTGCATACAACTAATGCATCGCAATTCTAGATTGGTCAACATCTCTCAAACGCACACAAAAGTTGACAAATCTAGACTCATTAGGACTTGTATTGTGTATTTGCAATGTAAATTGTTATGTAATTCTACTACACTAAAAACATCATAAACATTTTGAAGCATATTGAGAAATTTCTGACTGTGTGCACGATGCTTAAGATTTTTTACTCAGATGATTTCTTTAAGTCAATTAGCTGATTTAACAGGCGTTGCTTAACCCTTTCCAGTAGGTGGCGCGATGGGTTTTACTCCGAATTAATTTGGACTTCTAATAGTATGAATATAAAACTTATTATTAATTATCTATTGAATAATATTCATTTGATGATATTGTCGATATAATTGATTATAGTTTGGAAAACCCAAAAGTGCACGCCTTACGAGCGTTTCATGTATTTTTTATGAAAAAAATAAAAATAGTGACGATAATTTTTACAAGAAAAAAGAAACAGAGAATCTAATCGACTTTCATTAATTTCTTTTAAACGCCGTTGAGTTCAATAACAAATATCACTAGAGATCCTCCTTAAAATATATGTTATCTTATTTAATTTATTAATAAGTTAATAATTTAAGAAGACTTATTACTTCCTAGACTTATTACTTCATATTTAAGTAACAGAACTCAAAAAGTCGTGATCAATGGTAAAGGTTCCTCCAGATCGGTAGTATCAATGAGCGTTCCTCAGGGCTTGATTCTTGGCCCATTCCTATTTTTAATCTATATTAATGACTTACCTTATCTTGTAGGGAACAATCACGATATAGTATAATTTGCTGACGATACCTCTTTAATTTTCAAAATCAAACGGCAGTTAATTAATTATGACGATGTAAATAATGCTTTATCGAAATTAGTACATTGGTTTAACGCCAACAATATGCTCTTAAACGGCAATAAGACAAAGTGTATTCAATTTACAACACCTAATGTAAAACATTCGAATACCAATGTGCTATTAAATGGGGAGTTGAGTCTTGTGGATACCACTATTTTTCTCGATATTACTATTGACGCGAAACTTCAATGGGACCCCCATATATCTAAATTAGCAAGCAGACTTAGTTCTGCAGCATATGCTGTAAGAAAGATTAGAAGTCTCACAGATGTTGAGACAGCTAGATTAGTGTACTTTAGTTACTTTCATAGCGTAATGTCTTATGGAATTTTGCTTTGAGGTAATGCGACTGATATTGAAGCTATATTTGTTTTGCAAAAGAGATCCGTTCGGGCGATTTATAATCTAAATTGTAAAGAGTCCCTCAGACAAAAATTTATTGAAATAAATATATTAACTTTGGCATCGCAATATATTTATGAAAACGTAATGTATGTATATAAAAACATAAATAGCTTTAATAAGAATAAGGATGTGTATACTTTAAACACTAGGAACAAACATAAGCTTGTAATACCAGTTACTAGACTCCACAGAATCAGTAATTTATTTATGGGGCAATGTATACGCTTTCACAACAAAATCCCAGAACATATTCAAAGTTTATCAATAAACAAGTTTAAAAGTTTTATTAAATAAAGAATACAAAAAGGGTTATTATAATATCAAGGAATACATGAATGAAAATAACCCCTGGGAATAAGGTGATCGCCACCATGCTGGTTCTATTAAATGTCATTTAAAAATTGTATAAATGAAATTATTGTTAAGTGAAATATGTTTAAAAAAAAGGTCCCGCTGGGTTTCTTGCTGGTTCTTCCTAGGACAGAGGTATTTTCCGAACCAGTGGTAAATAAAAAACGACTTTCAATAAGAATTATGTAATAATCAATATTGAATAAAAAATATTCTATTCTAATACTATACATAGGTATATCTCAATCTATTGCTTAAATTAAAAAAATAAAATAAATCTTTAAATAAAAATAAATCTTTAAATTTATTTCTATTAAACGAGAAGACTTATCGTCGAATATACCAACGGACGGCAGTCCATATATTTTTTCAATTACATTTTTTGTTATGTAATCTAAAGTGAATCAATTAGAAAATAAACTAATGTAATAATTCTAGGATTTGATTTCTAGCTAAAAGTACAAGAACGATTTTATGTAGCGAAATTGGCGTGCAATATTGTCAATACGATATTTATTACCAAGGTATAAAAAAACCTTAAAAATACACGATTTGTTATGTTTTCGCGAACACTACACATTCAAATGAATGAGGTTACAGAAATCAAAAAACGTCCTATTTTCAATAGAGAAGACGGCTGGGCTGCCATCTGCTTGAGACTCTATAATTAATAAAATTAAATTCCAACCCAAGCATACAACTGTAAGACTTCAAGATACTGTAAGTTCATACTAAGTAGATCGGAACAAAAATTAATAACTTTTAATTTGGAGGTAGCCGTGGTTAACTACCATCTGGGGCGGCAAACACGGAATATAAAATAAGTTAATATACGCGATAAAGTCCGTAAAAACTAGTTTTATTTAGTCATATCATGATAAACATCATGACAACCTTTCACCACAACTCCACTCCTGAACATAGATAGGCCTTCTTCAAGGACACACGTTTTTTACCAAATGGTACGACTCCTTTTCTGCCAAGAATTCCGCCTAGGTACGTACAATTTTACGGATATTCAGGACACTGCAAGCTCAAAAAGTTAATAATTAAATCAGAAAGATTTTTATAACTTTCTCTGCATCTATCGGAAGAGATGAAGTGACGGATACGTTTAGTATTAACTGTCATCGCTTGGAAAAAATTATGTAATAATCGAGGAAGAGTAAAAGTCGTTAGGTTAGGTCATATTCATTCCGGTTAGGTTGTAATACTTAACACTTGTTTACAAATGTAAACCGTAGTCGCTCATGGGTTATAAGTGTTCGCTGTGAAGTTCATAGTACGCGAGCAACCGGAGTACGATCCGACCGGCACTCTTAATTCTCATTTCCAACGGCCTCAGCGGTACAAGAAAACGTCGCGAGGGAATCTACATGTCTGAGAGAAAAAAATATTTCCAGGACTGAAGACCGCCGATACTCTGGAACATCGCGCCGAACTAACTGCTCTTTGTCTTTCTGCTCTGTAACCCTTTTAGAGGAGACCTGTGCCCAGCCGTGGGACGTATATATTCTTTTATTTTAAGTTTTTTTTTAAAACACGAACAGTTTACACTTGCCAGTTCTTTAACATCAAACAATAACAAGTCGAGACTTAGAGGATAGCACGTTGGGCTCTCTCCACTTCGATAGTGTGTTTTTATTGTAAGAATTAAATGTAAGTAATTACAGGTATGAACTATTAGGTATCCTGCAAAAATTAATAGTTTGTAAAACTAGTGTGTTAGTTTGTAACCTACTGTAAACTATTTATCACCTGCTTGCGATATAAGATAACCTATTGCGTAGTATTTATTTAACACATTTACTTTACTTTTATCGTTTTTACATGGTAGAGCCAAATTGCAGCTATATTACTGTTGTAGCACGAATGCGTCAGATCGACCGGGGAAGGACCACGCCCTCGCAGTATACCAGCGTGAAATAGCAGCTTAATGCTGCTGTTTATGGTGAATGTAGACAAAACAGAGACACTTTTTATTATAAACGACGAATTCCATCTTACTCCTCAAGGATGATAACGCATCTGCATATTGATTCCTAAACGATGATAACATTAGTTGGGCAGTGTTTTTTTTTTAAGTATAAGAATCAAAGTATAAGACAAAATACAGCAGCAATAAGTTCTATTCTACGCCGGTCTTCTGCGAGAGGGTAGTCCTACCCCGGTCGAGTCGACAAATTCATGCAACAACCTCAAAATACAGAATCCTTAGGCAACAACCATAACATAGCTGCAGCGTGGGTTTACCATGTTTAGTGCTCGTTTTTCACCCTTATTCTATAAAAAGACAATATTAGGTAATAATGACTAAGCACCAGCCGATGAAATAACCTCAAATGAAATGTTTATACAAACCAACACTCCACACATTTCCTTTGCACGTAATTGTGAACTCAACAAGATGACATGAAGTGATCTAAACAAATTATTTTTTAAGAGTTATTGCCTTCAGACGTTTACAATCGAGAGAGGTGACGCAATTCTATACGTCTCGATAGGTCACAATCGATCGTCTATCGATACAAAAGCTATGTGGAAACGATGCGGTCTCTCATCACTTATGTAAGTGCTAGGTTAATGCAAAGCTTTTGTAGGATCGTGACATGACTATCTGTAAATATGCGACTAAAGTAATCGCCGCCGGAATATTGTCAGTGAGGATTGTATTTTAAATGGGCTCTTGTTATAGAGTGAGGTTACGCAGTTATTATTGCCAGTTTATAGCGCTATGATTATCGCGTTATTAGAATTAACTGCCTTGTTAGTTCAGTGGTAAGCGCTTGGAATCCTAGCACGGATCAAAAATTCGTTACTGGGTTTGTTTGTTAAAACATTATATAAAAGCTTTTACAAAAATTTACTTCGCAAATATCCGCGTTATAAAATAAAATGATGTGTCTTACCTAGTACGAAGAGCACCTCCCGCCCTCCCTCAATTGCGTGCACTATCCCCGTCACCACTAATCCCAGCACCACTACTCCCAACACCACTACACTAGGCAAGATACACCACTTATGATAAAACGACACGTGTTTCGCCTCTACACGAGGCATCCTCAGGTGATATAGACTCTACGGTGGCTAACCGCTAAGTGAGGTTTTTGTAAAAGCTTTTATATAATGGATTTCCGCAAAGTAACGCCTGATTCTATTAATTATGTTAAAACATTGTTAGCAGCAGCATATCTTTGTCGTTATAGCGCGATATCTTCGTCAATTGTGAACCGGTTTTGATTTTTTTTGGTTAATTAGTTCATGCTTCAGGGGTAATATCAAAACTTTTTAGGGTTCCGTACCTCAAAAGGAAAAAACGGAACCCTAATAGGATCACTTTGTTGTCCGTCTGTTGTCTGTCTGTCTGTCTGTCAAGACCCTTTTTCTCAGGAGCGCGTGGAGGTATCATGAAATTTATAACAAATACTCAAGTCTACTGTCCCTTGGAGCTGTGAAAAAATCAAACTTCTAAGCCAACTCTATCAAAAGATACAGCCGTTTATGCAGCAAATTTTCGACATTCGCAAGGGAATCAAAACCTACAGGGTACTTCCCGTGAATTCAGAATCTTAAAATTTGGTACGAAGCAACGATTTATAGTACAGATAAAGGAAAAATTGCGAAAAGCAAAAAATTTTAGTTATATCATATAATAAAAATATTTTTAATAATTTTAAACTTATATACCTACGGATTTGTTCGGAACCCTCGGTGCGCGA
Source organism: Parnassius mnemosyne (assembly GCA_963668995.1). NCBI lineage: Eukaryota > Metazoa > Arthropoda > Insecta > Lepidoptera > Papilionidae > Parnassius > Parnassius mnemosyne. The sequence continues at coordinate 29,020,340 of CAVLGL010000086.1, forward strand.
GTCCGACTCGCACTTGGCCGGTTGTTCAAAAACGGATCGACCGATTTTGATGAAATTGTTTGTGTGTGTTTGAATGGGTCTCTAGATGGTTTATAATATACTACGCGATAAAATCGGAAAAAATAGTTTTATTTAAATGTGTAGTGTTCGCATAAATATAAGAAATCATTAAGTTAAAAGTTACAACCTACATACGTCCCTCTCTTGGGCACAGTCCTCCTCTCATTTCTGAGAGGGTTTTAGGGTAAAGGAATGTCCGCCAAGCTGCCCCAATGCGTGTTGGTGAACTTCACATGTCTACGAAATATTCTTTTTCCTATTTCTCAGACATGCAGGTTTCCTCACGAAGTTTTCCTTGACCATCGAGCACGTTGTAAATCAGAACTTAAAATTGCATAACAATTTCATTGGTGCCGGCGGAGACAGAACCCGGATTGCTCGCGTACTGTGAAAATTACCGCAAGTACCCATGAGCTACCATGTCTCCTCATCACAGCTGTACAAATTCCACTGCCGAAAGAACTCGGTCGTCGACGACTCGAACCGCTCTGAGCTGGATGCGGTCAAGTGGAAGGAGCTGGCACTGGGGTGCCCCGTCCCAGAGATGGGAACAGTATTCCATGTGAGGCCTAACCTGCGCCTTGTAAAGTTGCAAGCGGTGTGCCGGCATGAAATACTGTCACACACATATATACATTTTGGCCTTCCCTTTTAACCATCCAAAAACTTTTTTAAGTCTTATGTTTACCTAGGACAAATTAGTTCGATTGTTAGTCTTGGTAAGTCCAACTTCGGCCAGAGGTCACTTCTGTCAAATTCCATTCACGAACATAGACCGCCCCATAGATTGGCTAGTAGAGAGTATACTTGCCATAGTTGCCACGCTTGGCGGGTGCGTTGACAACCGTAGTTTTTATTTTCTAGTTGAAATTAGGATAACTCTGCTGCCTATCTCCTTATTAGTTTCCCTATGTCGTCTTTTACGACACCAAGGCATGGGGTATGGAATATTCTTACATTTCCCTGGTCGAATCGATCCATTTGTGCTGCTGTCATATAAATGGTGTATTATGACTAAGATATAGGTTATATATAGTTAATAGTGTGTAACTTTAAAATACCTGAAACCGTTAACAAACATTTCAGGTAGACAATGGAAGATAATTTAAATTGGCAAAGAGTTCCATTTTCAAAATTTGAACTTAATTTTTTTATTATATTGTTTAAAAGTGGCCAGTTCTAAAAACTTTCAGTGTCGCCCTCGTATTCGCGCTATATCAGGAGCTTGGTAGAGCTCTCATCCTTACACCCAAAAGCTATTGTATAATGCTTTGATAAGAAGCCATTTCGACTATGCTTCCTTTTTGTGGGAACCAAGCAACAAGAGTGCGCTTAAAACTTTGGATCAAATTCAAGTAAAAGATCTTCGCATTATAATAAGAGGAATGTAATCTACCCCCACTAATTCTCTCCAGGTCGTGTGTGGTGAGGGTCCTCTTTCCTTATAATTAATTTTGATGGATTAAAATTTTTGGAAAGTATTTTAACCCTAATGGAGAATTTTAAAGAAGTCTGAGTATCACAGTAGTGACAACCGATATTAAAGCTTTCTTTTTTTTTTCTTATTATTCTTGGATAGCTTTCTTGAATTGGATAACACGGCGTAGGGCGGACACTTGCAAATAATTTAGAGAACACTTTATATCGCTGGATGTACTTGAAGCAATTGACTTAGGAACATGCTGGATGTAATTGACTTAGGAACGTGTTTCGTTGCATTTCTTAGTGTAGATCTTTCTAGTATTGGACTAGTGATGGACTGGAATGATGCTAAGTTAATGAGAGACATACGAGGACAAATCTAATGCGCTTTATCATTATAAATGGAAGTTAGGTAACTTCTTTAATACTAATGTATAATATCATCATTCCTTAAGCGAGAAATGCTTGTATATAATATGTAATTATATGTCGCCGACATACGTTTTCGCATGCGCACTACAACTCACCAAACTTTCGCCGTAATCGGATGATTGCTATAGAAGGTTTATTACTTACTTACTTATTTACACGCACAATCCCTGACGGGGTAGCCAGAGAGAACAGATCGCCAAGTGTCACGATCCTTATATACCTCTTTCGCTTCTTTCAGATTCATTATCTTCTTCATACATGCACGTCTAGGTATCCGAGTACTCTTGACCCTCCCCTCTTCGAGCAATTTGCTCACATGGTCTCCGAAAGTTAGTCTCGGTCTACCTCGACACCTTTTAATATTTACTTTCGCGCTATATATTTTCTTCACCATTCGGTCTTCACTCATTCGCTCAACGTGCCCAAACCATCGAAGAACGCCCTTATCAATTTTTGTGATAAGGTCATCTTTCAAACCTGCCATATTGCGAATCTCTTCGTTTTCTCGCTCTTGCTTTCGGTCGTACATGGTAACACCGCACATTTTACGAAGAGATCGCATCTCCACTGCATTCAACTTACTTTTATGCTTCTTCTGGCATACCCAGGTTTCGCTGCCATATAACAAAGTCGGTACCAACACTGCGTTATGTATTGCAAGGCGTGCACTCTTCACTACGCCTTGCCTTTTGACTAACGCAGAAGGTTTATTACACCTATAGAATCATATTTCTTTAACGGCTCAAACTATTTTTGTGAAATGTTGAGTTTAGATAATGTCTTATTTTCTAAGATATATATCTACATAAATAGATGTCATCCCTGAGAAATGTATTCTTTTTTTTCTAACGTAGGGATTTTTTTTTATAAATTAAGGGTGACGAACGAGTACAAAGTCCACCCGATGGTAAATAGATACTATATATAGACATTTACATCTATCCTCTGAGGACAAAGATGGAATGCCTCGTTTTCAGTAAAAAGGGTCTCCGGTTGTCTATACTTCCCATAGGAAACACAGCAGCATTGAGCTGCTATTTTATGCTCATAATCTATCATCTTCTTACATATCATATCATTACATATCATCTTTACCAGGTCGAGCCGACATATTTGTGCAACCTTATATATTATAATAGCTGCAGCATGGCTCTACCACGTACAACGGTTGCCCAGGTACTAAATGAATTAAGAGATAAAGATAAAAGCAGTAGAAAATACTAGTTTTCTCACGACCCTGAATCCTAACTATTTGTTTTCGTGACTGTCGAGGCGGAGAAAGTGCTTGTTATAATATATTTGAATACAGTTCCGACGCGAACGAGCTACCGTGGGCTGTACTTAGGAAGATAGCGGTCGGTGGATTTAGTTCATCGGCTAATAAGGTCTCGAACGGATGTTAGCGAATAGTGTAAGCGATGTAGTAACTGGAAACTTAAGCACTTTAGCCGCTTGAAGTTGTTATTGTATCTATAAACATCATCCAATTATTATCCATATCTATATAAATCCCGATCGCCGATCGCGATATTACGAGCCTTCATGATCGCCGAGATTTATATAGGCTTGTAAAACACTATAATCCCAGAATAAAAAAAAGTATATAAAAAAGTAACTATGTTATGTGTGTACGGTTATATAAAAAAATACTTAAAATCGTAAACATATAAAATAACAGATTATTAAAAATTATAATTGTATGAATGGTTCAATGTTAATAACGAACAAAGTTAAGGATTTTGATAAAACATAAAAAAATTGCATGTATATAACCGTAGCAAAACATGTCGATCTTTAATGTTATGTAAAATATTTAATACCATGTTTTATTTCTAACAAATTATTATTATTATTATTATTTTCTTTTTTTAATTAAAACACTAGCTATAGTCTTGAAATTTCAAATATTTCTCGTTATCTACTCCAGGTAAGCTTTAAAAGCTTTAAATGCTTGTGTTAGGGGAGGTTCATGATAGTAGTCGAAAGGTGGATTTGAACCACACGTTCTTCACCGCTTGCTTTGAACTTTTTACACAACGTCGGATTGAGGTTTCAGATTGTTTTAAGCCTGGTGTATCAGACCAGATCTTAAGTGATTTATTGTGATAAAGAGTTTCAAGGGTCAATCGGGCGAGGCTTTTTAAGATTCCACAAAATGGCTCGGGTCCAAATTTTGTACTCTTTGATTCCTCCCGTACGAGCTTGTCCGCAAGTTCATTGCCTACAATACTCGCGTGACCCGGAACCCATCTTAAAAAGACCCTGTTGTAACCTCCCAGGGCATTTAGACGGTTCACGCAGTCTCCAACTAGCTTATACGTGTTTTATCTACTTCTTTTAAATTCTACCTTGTTACAATACGTGCTTTCGTAGTAGTCTAGTGTTTTAAGAGATGGTTCCTTTCAGGAGAGTATTTTAATCACGAAAAAATCGCCCATCTGCAGCGCCATCTTCACTACTAACATTTGCTTTCAAATTTCTCACCTTACTATTTAGTTCGCTTAATTTATATGGGAATTTATTTTGAAACAGAGTCTAGGTTAAACTTATTATAAACTACTTAACGTTTTCTTATGTTTACGTGAACACGAAACTAGTTTATGACGGATTTTATCGCGTTTTTTAACTTACTAGCTGTTCCCTGCGACTTTGCCCACGTGGAGCTATTTTGCGAGGAACTCTAAAATAAAAGTAGCCTAAGTTACTCCTTATAACATCAGCTTGAACAGATGTCTTGTTTTTATCCGACTTACTTAACTGTTATCGTCATATTTTGGCCAATTTATACAATATCTTTATTAATTATAGCTTATGTGTTATTTTGATATATGAACTATGTAACTGTAAAGTTTCATCAAAATCGATTTAGTAGTTAATGAGTAAAAGAGTAACAAACATCCATACCTCCTTACAAACTTTCACGTTTATAATATTAGTAGGAAGCAGGATTTTGTATTCCCGACGTTTCGAATACTTTACAGCACCCATGGTCACCGGGAAATTTAAGTAATTGACGTACCAATGATATAGTTACCCACAGCTATAACTATTTACATTATATACATATTCAGTTTAAAATTATTCATTTCGGTCCGATGTAAGATGAAACTCTTTTTGTATTTGAACCAAAGCAACGCGTGGCCGGTTACAGCTAGCTACTACTAGCAAATGAAACAAAATAGGTTTTTTAAAATAATTGATTACAGATTACGCACATGCGTTGTCACCTCTGAGGACTAACATAGAATGCCTCACAGCTAATTGTATTAACTCTGTATACCCTTTAGACGCAGGTGGTTTAAATACTGAATTTTAGTATGTTTTCACTTGGCATATCTGTACAAATAAATAAAATTGAAGTGTTTGTTTGTAATGTCGAAATAAAAGCTTTTTACTAACTTCATATGAAAGTAAATACGATAATTATAACTAAATACAATTTTTAAAATTTTTGTCTGTCTGTCCGTCTGTCTGTCTGTTTGTTCCGGCTAATCTCCGAAACGGCTGGACCGATTTTGATGGGACTTTCACTGGCAGATAGCTGATGTCATAAGGAGTAACTTAATATGGAGTACTTTTGTTTTAGAAAAAGAATTAGGGTTCCTCGCAAAAAATTAAAATCCATGAAATCCAATCGTAATAAATTACGCGCGGGCGAAGTCGCGGGGAACAGCTAGTGGGCAATAAAACTCAATAGATTGTAATAGGGTATTACACCCTTTTTCATTCAAAAAATGTTTTAAATGAATGCTAGAGTGACAATGAACAACTATAATTTTAATATAATTTTTTTAAAACCGAATAGTGTCATAGAAATTACTTTTAATCTATCTTTTTAAATTTTCGCGTGAAAACTCTAGTCGCCATGTTGGTCAACTCGTGACGTCACTGCCCTAGAAATTTGACGATTTTGCAAAGGAATACGATACTTTTGGATGTTTAATAATGAGTTATTATATATTTCACTGTTGTGTTGTGCCTGAATGCAAAAATACGAGCAAAAGAACGAGGAAGTTATGGATTCAAGTGCCAATTGATTTAAATATGAGAAATACTTGCTTAAAACTGGCAATGAGATACCTGAATACATTGTCTACAAAAACTAGACTATACTTCTTTAAAGATCATTTTCATGTAAGTATGACTTATATTTAACTATCGTTTATACAAAACAAAATATTATGAGGGGATAGGTATTACAAGTCAAATTTTGTAATAGATTACGTTATATTAGATATTATAACTAATGATTGTTAATGATTGTAATCATAGATAAACTTAACTATGTATTATCGAAATACACTCTGACCTGGTATTGTGTTTAGTATAAACAACAGATGTTAATAGGTACTTATATTGATGTTTTAACATTTCTCAACTCAGCAGAACAAAAATCGGGATTGCATGCATTAAACTTTGCCACCATCAATGTTTTTATCCTTGGTTGATTAGTACTTTCTGCTTTTACAAATCCGTCTTCCATGATGTCTTTTCAATAAAATACAGAATAACAGTTGACAATTATTGTGATGATAACTTGAAAATTTTCAAAATAACACAGCACATTAGCTAGTCTATTTAACCAGTGACGTCACGACGGTATCTAATATGGCGGACAGTTTTGCAGATTTGAGGCACAGATAAAAATATTCTTAAAATTGAAATATAAAATTCATAATCAATTTTTATAAATAGAAATTAATATGTCTCGTTTACTTTTCTGCCGACTTCAAAAGGGAGACGGTACTCAATTCGACTATGTTTTTTTATGTGTGTTACCTCATAACTTTTTACTGGGTGAACCGATTTCGATGATTCTTTTTTTATTTGAAAGCTGGTACTTCACATGTGGTCCCATATGAATTTGATCAAGGTCAGACCAATAGTTTTTGAGTTATTCTTAATAATTTATATTGAAGTCGGCTGTACAAAATTTTTAATTTTAAATTATTACAAAATCTATCATAAATACTCGTATATATTTTTTATGGTGTAAAATACCCTATTAAGCATCATTTCCTAATTAAATATAAAATTCTTCACAAGTAATGTGATTGACGTCGTAGTCATTTGCTCACTTGATCTGTATCTCACTGATCTCATTGACCTACCAATATAGCCGGCTTGAGGCTAATTCGGCCCGTATTGAAATCCGGACGGAGGCCGGTGTTGGCTCATCAAATTCGGACCAAGATCAGATTTATGTGGCCAGATGGTAACCTGTTCAGACCCGAATACAGCAGTGTCAGGACTAGGTACAAGTGTAATGTTGGGAGGTTCGTGGAATAAATAATACGTCATGTGGTCCTGATTGTAGATTAAACACATAAGCATATAATACTAAAGCAGGATTCCAGGACGTTCATTGATTGTTGTAATCAATGGTGCATGGATGGATTGCGAGTTCGTTTGTCACTACACTTGAAGTAAAAAAAAAGCATATAGTATTTTGTATATTACAACACGCGATATTCTAATATCAAAATATTCCACTAATCTCTATTATTAAATTATCAAATTACTTGCGCATACGTTATTTGATGATATAACAAATCTTTCGCTAGAAAGGTTAAGAAATGACGGGTAATGACATACAGAGATAGTCAAAGTGCGGGAACCCATCTTCGACCATTATATTACATAAAACGCACCAACGTTGTAAGCTTTTTCTATCCGTACGTGTGCCTTGGTGTTTATGTAATGCATGACCTGCCGTTATTTCGCGAGTGTATACAGACGAGCGGTTGGAACGCTGCGCTGTGTTAATGAGGGCTAATAATTTTCTGCTCACCAGATGTCGCTAGTTGACACTGAGGTAAAGTTTTTTGTTACACAATGTCCTTTAATTGAAAAGTTAGTTTTTAATAAAAGTTTGTCAGTTTCTAGAGTATTATAATAATACACAAAACAACGCCTCAGTGGTTTGCTCTTTAATTTTTTGCACATTTTTTTTTTATTTTTTATATTTTCATGAATATCTGTGGTTTATTTATTTATTTTTAATCTTATTAATATAAAATATAGCTTATAGTACTTACGTACTTTCCCACCTATGAAATCTGTCAAATATTATACCTCACTTTTAAGTGGCGCCGCCCTGGTGGCAGAAGAAGTCGTGGATGCCCTTATTGAGCTGTTTCAATATAATATAATACGACCAATAAAGAGGAATGCGATGGTAAGATGAGTTTAATTTTTTTTTAATAAAAATATCAGTCCACTTGATGGTGACTACTGCAGTCCATGGTCACCCGTAATCAACTTCAATTGCAGGTTACAGGCGCGTTGTCAGTTATGATTACTAAGATGGAAGGTCTCAAAGCCTTAATTATACTAACTCTCTGTACCCTTTATATCGGAACCGAGCAGTGCAAGTATTGCTGATTGGCGTCAGAAATAGGTAAAACTGTACGTACCTAGACGGAATTCTTGGCAGAAAGGAGTCGTACCATTTGGTAAAAAAACGTGTTTCCTTGGAGAAGGCCTATCTATGTTCAGGAGTGGAATTGTGGTGAAAGGTTGTAATGATGATGATGATCATGATATGACTACTTTAAAATTTGTACACAGACTACCAGCTTGAAATAGCAGCTTAACGCTACTGTGTTTATTATGGTGAGTTTTTTTTATAGAATAGGGTGATAAACGAGCACACATTCCACCTGATGGTAAGTGGTTGCTGTGACCCATAGACATCTATATTTATCCTCAATAAAGAATCAAAATGCAGATGCGTCGTCACCCGTGAGGATTAAGATGGAATGCATCTTTTCCAGTAAAATGGGTCTGCGGTTCTCTGCACTCACCATACGAAACACATTAGTGTCAAGCTGCCATTTTACGCTGGTATTCTGGGAGAGCGTGGTCCTTCTCCGGTCGAGCCGACCCATTCGTGCTAAAACTATACCACAGAATAAATAATAGAATATACTACTAATATAGCTGTTGCATGGCTCTACCACCTTTAAAAGTTTAGAGAACCAGACCTCGTTTTAAGTCGAAATGTGGGCTTCCAATTAAGTACTCAGAGATGACAACGTTTTTGATTCTTAATTGAAGACTGATGTAAATGTCTATAGGCCACAGCATCCACTTACTATCAAGTGGACTATGTGCTCGTTTGCCACCCTTATTCTATAAAAAAATTGAGGGTGGTAGGAGTCAACTAATGGAACGCTAAAATAGGTTTTGTGATAGATGATGATTAAGCCAATTTTTTAATATCTCAACTGGTTTCGGAGAACAGTGACAAAGGAATGTAACATCGGGTATTGCGATCACTGAAACGCCAATTGAGCGTGATTATAAGCAACAACTTTGAAGCGACACTAATCTAATGACTGGAAGCGGACCGCGAACTCAAGAGCTTGTGGGTTCGAATCCGCCATTTGTCTAGTGTCGTGAATCCCTCCTACAAGCGTTTCAAGCTAACCATGAGTGATAAAAAGGAATATTAGTAATTTTAATAGCATTTCCAGTATTTTAATTTAAAAAAACAAAAACAATTATTTTTAAGAGTTTTTTGTCCAGCAGTACTAATACAGTAATTTGAACACTATTAAAGGTATTTTGGTTCACATATAATGAACCAAAATGTTTTTGTTTTTTTTTTCAGTATTAACGCTGGTCTTCTGTGAGACCGTGATCTTTTGCCAGTCTAGTCGACTCAACCAAATATAGCTGCAGCGTGGCTCTGCTACGATAGAATTATAAATTATAATTAAAAATAACCTATTAACATTGGCGAAAGTACAAATGTACGAGATTATTACGAAAGCAAAAAAAAATTATTAAATTGTAACATGGCATTTAAGAAAAATTAGTGACCCCCCAGAGTTTCCTGCCGGTATTTTTTTGAAAAGATCTTATTTTCCGAACCGATGTTAATTGTTAACGTTCTTAACAGATTTTATAACAGGTTTGAATACGCCCAAGTTTAATTGAAAATTCTGACTTGACTTTCGTACTTTAAGACACCTACGGGATAAAACGTAGGGATCGATTTTTTGTTACTCTAACATCACACTGCATATTAGAAACTATGATTATATAATTTCAAATTTGTAACTCTTACGATGAGGGGTCAAACACGCGTACAATGTTTGCCATAAAAATTATGAATAGTTACGCATGCAGTTACCGCCTTATTCAATTTTGTATGTAAATTGGTATGATACAATGTTTGGTAGAATATTTGTTAAATGTTTGTAAAATCGATATGAGATAAAAGTTTGTCGATGGACGTAATGATATTGCAGTTATTCTTAATAATTACCATAACGATTATAATTACCTAACATAGAAAGTTACAGAATGCATTTTTAATAAATAATTTTATTGCAAATACTGAAATGATGATTTTACGTGGTAGAGCCATGCTGTAGCCATATTGTGGTTGTAGGACTTATGGGTCGGCTCGACCGGGGAAGGACCACGCTCTCACAGAATACCAGCGTAATATAGTAATAATAGTTAGCAGCTCAATACTGCTGTGTTTCGTATGGTGAGTGTAGAGAACCGGAATTCTTTTTACTGGAAACGAGGCATTCCATCTCAGTCCTCAAGGGTGGCGCATCTGCATTTTGATTCTTAATTGAGGATAAATGTAGATGTCTATGGGCCACAGCATCCACTTATCATCAGGTGGACTATGTGCTCGTTTGTCACCCTTATTCTATAAAAAATGTATATGCTTTATCATCATCATCATTACAGCCCTTCCAAGTCTACTACTAAACATATGCCTCTCCAAGGAATGCCGCAAAATATGTATATGTATGTCTATATGCCGTATATATGCTTACAATATCATAAACAAGCACATGCTAGTAATACTAGTTACACAAAACGGAAGAGACAGTAATTTCTTCATGGGAAAAATATTTTTAAAACAAATTGGTAGAAAATATGCAAGGCCTCTCTAACAAAAAGCATATGTTTTTACTAAACGAAAGCTGTATAGAAAGGGTTAATATAATATTAAAGAATACATACATGACTGATAATAACGCCTGGATATATGGTGATCGCTACCATGCTGTTCTAATGTATAATTTGACTTATATTTTTTAATAGAATAAGGGCTCATGCCCACGAGACGGTTTTTCACCTGAGCTAAGCCCGGCATCAAACCGTCTCGTGGGCATGAGCCCTAAGGGTGAGAAACGACCACATAGTCCATAAGTGGATGCTGTAGTTCATAGACATCGTCTACTATCCTCAATTAAGAATCAAAATGCATATGATTCGTCACCACTGAGGACTAATATGGAATGCATCGTTATCAGTGAAAAGGTCTCAGTTTTCTACACTCACCATACGAAATACAGTATCATTAATCTTGTATTTCACGCGGGTATTCTGTGAGAACGTGGTCCTTCCAAGGTCGAGATGACCTATTCTTGCTATAACTATAATATGGCTACAACCTGGCTTTACCAGGATAAAATTTAAATTATTACACATTATTATTAAAAAAAGGGTTTCCCTGCGATTCTTGCTGGTTCTTCCTAGGGCAGATGTTTTTCTCGAACCAGTCTTAATAGCATAAATCACCTTTGAAAAGAATTCTTTTGTAATCCGTTTAGAATAAAAGCTGCTGTTCTGTTCTATTCTAATAACGTAAGAAACCTTTTATTGGGTATCAAAGAGGATTATTTCTATCTCAGCAGTAGAATTTTCTGCTGTTTCACGCTGATATTTAATTTAATTCAGTTACTAAACTTCTTTGCAACGTTACGCAAACGATCTCACATAGCGAGCAATTGTGCATTGTGGTCGCATGTTCGATTCCCAGACGTTTGATTTATCATTAGCGATCGCGCCAGTAACAATAGTCTTTATCTTAACCAGCTAAATAACCTTGACATAGTAATTTTGGTTCTTTATTAGCTGTTAATTTCGGTATTTTGTTTGATCTGTTTTATTGTTTACATTTGGCTGTTTAAATATAATTTTAAAATTTCAAAAGTCTGATTTAAAGTAATTTAGATAAAGCTTACTTGAAATGTTAAAATGTTTTTCTTTTCTTTGCTCATGGATTCGTACGATAGTATTTTTGCCAGTGTCAAGTAATAAGAAATTATCCTTTATCATTTTTATTATATTAATTTGTTTAAAAACTTCTTCACAATATGTTACCTAGGTTACATTGCAATGTTTTTTTTTGTAGATTTTGAAGGCAACTGAGTCAGTAGAGAGTCGATGACGATAGTATCTCAAGGTGCCTAAGCAGACATAATTACTTGAGATTCATATCACCATTTGAACACTTGTCGTTTCCATTAATATTTCACAAGCGCAGACATTTAATGTACAAAATAGCTTCACTTTTACGTATAAAAATTCACTTCAAATCAATTAACAAAAACAATACAGGAGCAACAATCCGCCGGCGGTCAAGTTCCCGCCAAAATTCCGTGTTATAATGTTTTTAAATTAATTTCGTAGTCTTACGGGGTTTTGTTGAATTTGTTTTAATAATGCTTAATTGGTTAATGGACACTACTGGACTGGACGAATATTCGTAGTTTTGTTTATTCACTTGTAATCTAAGTAATATAAAATACTACGTCCCGCCTTCACACGAGTGATTACTGGATCCCGACAACAGCACCACCTACCGGTTACAATTATAAATCTATACTATCCAGGAAAAAACTCAAACAAACACAAAAAAATTCATCGGAATCGGTCCAGCCATTTTTGAATTTTTGCATTTTCTTAACAATTTAACTTCCCGCGCCTTGAAATCTGTCAAATATTTCAACTCCAACGAAAATATCGTAGATCGTCATTCTTTTTAGTGATTGCGTTTTTCTATGAGAAACTGTCCCGGAGTGAATTTTTGCATCTCTGTACGGACACACACTGTTTAAAAAAAGGGAACATAATGTGCTTAGCTACAAGAAGTAGACCACGAAAACAACCTTTAACTGACGCCCTATCATTTATATAGATTTAGTCAGCGCCATAACCATGTACGCACGTGCAGCAATTCTCGAAAAAATACTTATTGTATAGAATTATTATATAAACAAACCATGAAGAAACGGTATAAGAATATTCACTATCCCATATCGTCCAGTGGGTTAGTTAGAGGCGACAGAGACGACAAAGGGTTGTGTCGCATGTGTATGTCGCGCCACAATCAAAACACATCGAAGTCTAAATCGCGCTATCAAAGTTCCGAAATTAAAGCAGTATATATAGAATAGCTCCCAACTACCACTTGGAGCATTGGCCGCTCTCTGGGCAGAACACCTTGCCCGGCGGGAGATCTCCCCTTTTCCTTCCACCCGCCATAGGGGAAACAAACCAGGAGATGGCCATTCCTCGTAATAACTTAAAAATAAGAACTGTGGTTGCCAGCCCGTCTGGCAAGATTGGCAGCTATGGCTAATATACCTATACGGCAATCTATGGGTACACCTATGTTCGGCAGTGGACGACTGGTAGGCTGTAACGGTAACGGTATTCTTGTAATAGTCAAAGGTTTACAGTCAGGTAATAATAAAAATTCATTTAGAAACCTTTAAGAAGCCTACTCCTTTTTAAAAGGCCGGCAACGTACTGATATCCCTGGTTTTACGTTTGTTTATTGGCGGTGGTAGTCACTCACTATTAGTTGAGCTGCATATTTCTTTTTTATATCTAGGTGGTTGCTGCAGCGCATAGACATCTACATCTATCCTCGTTTACAAATCAAAAAGCAGATGCGTTGTCACCCGTGAGAACTAAGATGGAATGCCTCATTTCCAGTAAAAAGGATCTCCGGTTCTCTTCACTGACCATACGAAACACAGCAACAATGAGCTGCTATTTTACGCTGATATTCTGTGAGAGCGTGGTCCTTCCCCGGTCGAACCGACCCATTCGTGCTATAACCATAATATAGCTGCAACATGGCTCTACCACGTATAAGCATGGCTCTACCACGTATCCTTTGGTTTTTTTTTTAATTATTACTAGCCAATATTTTTGAAAGAAAATTAACCGACCATGTTATTGTGTAAGTACGAGTAGGATAACACTACGGTCGGAGTATCTTATTTCTGAAAACTATAAACTATATGAACGTTGATGAAATTGAATTCAACTGTAAAATTAAAATTTTACGTTTAATTTTAAACATTTTAACTCTCGACGTTTCGGGCACTTTACAGCACCCACGGGGGCAACAGAGTCTTTGTCATATTTAGAAGATCGAGGAAAATCGAACTTCTATGAATATATAACGATGAATATTATATTTAATCTGTTTTTTTTTATTCCAGATGGTTCGATGGATCGTCGTGGTGGCGCTATGCGCGCTTTTATCGTATGCTACTGGTGCTTCTGAAACGGCGTCTCGTTTCCGTAAGTTGTAACGCTGTTTTCAAAATACATAAAGTTTTTTTTTAAATTACATGTAATAAAATCAAATAAATGACGAAGCGATTTTTTAATGTGTTCAATGTTTTAATAAAGACTTTTTTTATTTAAAAATAATGAAATGTTAGTAAATATTTTGTACTAGGTGGTCAAGTTTTCTGCTTAGGAGAACATTTTGGTAGATACAATCTAGTTGCCTCGTTCTGCCGCCAAACAGCAGTACATACGCTGCTATATTCGATCTGAAGAGTACAGCTATAGAGTTTGCATATTTACACGGATTTTCTTTACGTTTTATAAGCTTTCTATAGCCTTCAGATCGAAACCGTAGTTCACGTTGTGCTGCTTGCGGCCAGTCTCATCGGAGACTAGCAATCTGCGCTGCACAAGATTACACGGCTGTGTGGGCAAACACGGGTTCACCCTCTATTCCTTCACTCTCATAGTCCGATGGGACGGTAATTAGAGACGACCGGAAAGAGATACTAGGGACGGTAATCGGAGAACAAAAGGCTTGACGTGCTTTTCTAGGCACGGGAGTAAAAACCGCCAAATTCTGGACACCGGTTACCTACTGTAAATTTCTTGATAGGAAACCCCAATAACTTATTTTTAGTCAGGATTCGATCCCGGGACCACATGATCAATTGTGGTGCTTAAAACCTCTTGGTTAACTAGGCAAGACCTCCCCTTACGGACTTCTAGGCAGAAAAAGTTTTAACACTAAGTAATTTTGTTTGTTCAGCATAAAATTCAAAATAAATTATATATTATATCTTCTGACGTCAGTTTATACTAAATCTATGATTATATCAGTTTTGTATTTTTATATATTGAGATATTTTATCTATTATTGTTTTACAGAACCAAAAAAACGATCTAGGAACGGTACGTACACAAGCAGGCACAATGCATATTTTTAATAAAGGGAGAAACAAATGAATAAGCAATTTTTACAACACAAAATAATATATTATCTACGACATGTTTATTAACTTCCTTCTGCGTAGCATTGAAAGGAAGTTAATGGTTTTAGCTGGCAGTCTGTTAGTCTGTATGCCGACACGATAACTTCCGTTCCACTGGACCGATTGACTTTAAATTTGGTATGTGGATACCTTGAGCTAGTAGCTCGGTCGAGTTTGAATTTGGGTCCTGTAGGTCAAAGGGCACCAGAGATATGGGATTCACGCAGAAGGAAGTTGTTTTTTTTTAATTTACATTCAACTCGTTATGTTTTAGTTGTCACCGCCACAATGATCTCAAAAAAAAAAACTTCTAATTCGAATTTTCAACCTCATCATATTTGGGCAATTTCCCACCAAAGAGAAGTCACCAAGGTGATTAGATAATTGTTGAATTTGTCTAATTTTAACAGAAGTGTTTGATACAGTTACAATATAAACCTATTACGTTTTTTTTAAATAATGTCAAATTAAAAGTAAACGTGTTAATGCTCTATTAACAAGTTGTAAAATATTTTTTTTACTACTTTAATTTAAATTATTAAGGATAAATCAAAAATTACTTGTTGGGCCTTGTTCAAATTTATACGGGACCACTTGAGAAGCACCAGCTTTCAAATAAAAACAGAATCATCGAAATTGGTTCACCGAGAAAAAAGTTATGAGCTAACACACATAAAAAAACATACAGTCGAATTAAGTGCCTCCTCCTTTTTGGGGTGATCGCTACCAAGCTATTACCTATTATTTATTCTGTGCTATTACTAATTTGTTTTGGGTGGTTTATTGTGTAACATACATGATTGTAAGCTGTTATTTTGAAAAAAAAAAGTCCCGCTGGGTTTCTTGATGGTTGTTCCCAGGACAGAGGTATTTTTTTTCGAACCAGTGGTAATTAAACAAAAGAGTGACATTCAATAAGTATTATTTACAATCTACATATATTGAATAAATAAAGTTTCTGTTTCTGTTCCTGTTTGAAATCGGTTGAAAAATACTGTGTGTTGTCAGTGATGACTTACAGAACTGAAACGTACCACTCAGTGTTCATTGTTATCCTTATGAGCAAGCTCAAAGATAAAATCTATAACGGGGATGTCCGCAGAAAAACAAGAGTGACTGTCATAGCCCAGCGGATCTTTGCGAAGTGAATATTAATAGCTATTTTTTAATTTAATTTTACTGCAAAATTGCTAATAGTGCCTGCGACAAAAATAACACGTTATCCGTTCCAGATGTATCACGTGTGATGTTAATCATTTTTGATACTATATAAATATTATTTTGATAAACTAAATAAAAATTTACAAAATATAAGTGGGCTAATGTTCAACATTGAAATATTTATACAAAAATATTGCATATATAGAAGACGTAGATAAATATATATTTGCAATAGAACAAAAGTAGGCATACACTCAGCAAAGACAAAAAAATCATATATATAGAGTAGGTAAAAGTGCGTAAAATTTTAAATGTTCCTTCATTTGTTTCTCTTTTCAAATTTTAAACAATAACAAGATAAACAGATTATTATTCCATAGCGACATAGTTAAGCAGGCTGTGTTTGTACTAAAAGTAAGTATTTATACAATAGTGATTTAAAAAAAAATATCTTGTAATTGTTTAAAATTGTTCTAAACACGAATCTTTATTTCCATTTTACACTTCCATTCATGGTTCATGCTCTAACTCGCATAAAAACGAAATAGTTTCGGTGGACTTTTTAAATAATCCAAATACCTTCCAAAGTGTCTTAAATTTCCTTAAAATAGTCCGTCGTGTATTTAAAATTAGGCTTAAAACAAATCTCATCTCGTATATTCTTAACAATTTTACTTCTTAAAGACATTATTTTAATGTTGATTCGTTATTATTATTATTAATAATAATAAAGACTTACGTTTCCTTTACTTTGGATAGATTTTTGGTTAAAAATAGTTTTATTTTTATTATAACACCACTATAATTGAAAAACAAAAAATTAGTTATTTACAGTTAGTTTTTTCTGAAATTATAATCACCAATGTCACTTCGTCATTTTCAATTTTATTCTACTTTTAAGTTTGTTTTGTAGATATTGTAAATATAATATATAAAAATTGTGGTGAATTATGTTTTTTGCATTGGTATATTTTTATTGCATGTCTTATTTTAATTAGATGCCGATATATTTTTCTGTGATAGTCCCTCCATTTCCCAACTTCATAGTTATTTTGTAAAGGTCCTTTTAAATTCTACTTAGAACTTTAGCAGTAGACTGTAGATACTCGAAGGACACAGAATTTAAATTATATTGTGCTCTGTTCTCATATTCATATTAGATCATAGTCTTCAGTACATGTCTCTTCTCTTTCTACATCTCTTTCTATTAATACGTGTGATGTAACAAAATCCACCTCTAATCTGTTTCTTCATCTTTTATATCGATTGTATATTTTATATTTAACTATTAAATAATTTAAACTAATTAATTAAACTTATAATAGTATTCTAGTATATTAATACTGTTCTGTAGTGAATTCTTTATTTTATTAACTGA
This sequence comes from Parnassius mnemosyne, assembly GCA_963668995.1. Taxonomy (NCBI): domain Eukaryota; kingdom Metazoa; phylum Arthropoda; class Insecta; order Lepidoptera; family Papilionidae; genus Parnassius; species Parnassius mnemosyne. Next base: position 29,038,133 of record CAVLGL010000086.1, read on the forward strand.
GATGGTAGTGATTGATTGAAAATGGGTGTTTTACTGAATTAACTCTTCAACCCTATAACGGTTATGTTTCCCTGGTGGTGGAATATTTTAAATCACTTTTGATGATTTTTTTCCTGACGATACGATGGTTTCCAGCTGACACTCAGCCTGCCCAGCAAGCGGACACAGATGCGATGGTAAACAATCTACTACACTGGATCCAAGGATTGTACCAACAGAAGGATAGAAAAGGTCCGCGAAATAAATAATAAATTAAGTTTTATTTCCAGTAATCAATATTTATGTAAATGTAAAGTATAGTAACAGACAACATATTACGTCCTATTATTCGGGTTTATGCGCGATAGCCGTGTTGCTCTGAGGGCTTCAGCTTTCCTCTCCTTTGCTTAGCGTTATAAAGCAAAGAAGAGTCAAAATGAATCATATATAAAAACCTTTAATTTCTTGCAGATTACAAGAAAGTGGTATTTTGCATATTAAAATCAGTGATTTGAATTTTTTTAAATTTTATGTATGTTGAAACTACGTTAGGAATAATTTATTGTTTTGTTAATTTGAGTATTAATTGCTTTTGTTCAGTACTTGCTTCGACTTAGATTTATCTACAAGAACCCTGTATGGGTAAAGGCCTCATTCTAAGATATCCATGTGTCTCTATCTTGTGATATTTGTGTTCAAAAATCTTCTATATCCCTATCAAAAAGACTTATATGCTTGAAATATTTCTTATCCCAAAGTATAGGGTGAATCAACACAGCATTGAATTTACAATTAATAATTTTATTGGCTTAACCAATGTTAAACTATATCAAATTCGTCTGTAATATGCAAGTCTAGCTATTCACCTATTATTTATTTAGACTTGATACATAGATTTGACATTATTGAACGAAAGAAAAAAAAGAACACACGTTTGTTCCAGTTAAAGCACAATATATATAACTTAAAATTAAAAATTTTGTACAGCCGACTTCAATATAAGTTATTTAAGAATAACTTAAAAACTATTGGTCTGACCTTGATCAAATTCATATGGGACCACACGAGAAGTACCAGCTTTCAAATAAAAAAAGAATCATCGAAATCGGTTCACCCAGAAAAAAGTTCTGAGGTAACACACATAAAAAAAATAGTAATAATAAGAACAAGACAAATCAAAGCAAATTAACCTCATCATAGATACAGGAAAATATACATAAGAACCTAAGCTTCAGCACGAAAATGCGTAATGGACCGGTCTCAGTGATAGCACTGGTTTTCTGTCTGTCCCACATCGGTTGTGAACATGCACGCTCTTGGTACACGGTAGATGTTATACGATAGAGCCACGCTGTAGGTGCAAGATGGTATACAGCATAATGAAATAAGATTACGATCAATTATTGGTCGTTATGTTATTTGAAAAATTGTCAAAAATTCAGTACGGAGGCAGTAAGAAGTTCTCATTACCACTATCAGACTGTGTTTACTTGAACCCGGTACCACTTCTTCATACTGTAACAGTACCCCTCCTTCTGTATAAAGCTGTCTGCTGAAATTTATGTCAAAATATATAAATTTAAAATTTACATGACCAGAGTAATAAATACTGATATTTCCAAAGGAATTCCTTCTTAATACATTTATGTTGTTTAAAATTTGTTTCAATTGTAAAAAGTTGTTCTTCTGTGATATTTTTAGACAGATTTATGTATAATTATTTATTATTAATTATTACCTAGTGGGATGCGGGAATTAAATACTATAAAATCCTCAGAAGGAGGTGGAGTTATAGCCGAAATAAGAATTTAACTTTTATTGGTTTTTGGCCATTTTGAACCCCTAGGAGTGTAATGAGAACTTTTTGTCCCTATTCCACCATGAGCCCCATGACATCCTCTACATGATAGACTATTCAAACTGACTAGGCCTAAAGCTCGAGTCACCCCCCCAACTCATTTTATTAATAATAATGCTACGCTAGTAATGTATATGTTAATGGCGTCATCACAATACGTTTACACTAACGGATTACACTTCTTTATCTGTTGAAAATCTGTCACAAATATTAAAAGACAGAAATTAAGTAATTACATTATCATAAATACGTTCGGAATAGCAGAGTATTATAACGGGCACCTATTTTTAAACAACAAGGTTAAATACTTTAAGAACAAGTACTACCGTCATAGATAAAGCAAGCAGACGTATTATGTAATTATTTATGCATTTGTTTTTACTTTCATATCATATATATGTTCTTACATTAATCCCAACCTGTTTAGAAACCAGAATCAAAATTTTACGAATAATTTCTTTTACTGATATCGCTTACTTAAATTAATAATTAATTATCTGTATACATGTCTCTTCCTATTATTATTCAGTGAAAAGAGAAAGAGCAATTTGAAACATTTCTTAAAATGACGTCATTTTTATGAGTAAAGCTATACACTTAGAATACAGAAAAATAGTTAATTATTACGCTCAGCTAAAGGTAAAGATAATTCTATATTTTTTTTCTATAATTGATAATTCTAGTAGTGCACTGAGTCGTAAACCTCTTTCGTAGAAATCTAAAGGACTATTCAAATGACATTTTTAAATCATTAGTGATTCTTGGAACAAATTATTTTGTTTGTAATATCGAAATAAATTCTCTTATTTAATGAAGGAGATAACATTTATGTCACATCGCCAACATTAACATTTGCTACTCATAAATCACTCTCAATCATGCTTGGAATAAAGCAAAGGAAATCACAATTGTTTTGACTGGCACCAGCTGCACATACATACATCTTTTCATTACACTTCTGCACATTTTAGCTATGGTACTAATGGGCAAATAATCAATGCTATTCAATTTTAAGATATCGTCAAGTCTCGTGATGTCACTGTCACTTTGACTTAAAGTGATAGAGACAGCACGATACTCAACGGCATCTTAAAATTGAGTAGCATTGGAGTATTTGGGCATAAAAGGCATAAATCCCTTTGAAAGTTTTAATTTCTAATATATTTCTTAATGCTGTTCCAGCTCGCCAGTACTTTGGAGGAAAGCCAGAAAGACCAAGGCCATTTGAACCGGCGACTTATCTTCCACCTGTTGGATATCCCCCAGCTGGATCTCGGCCAACACCCTCATATAATGAGGGTCCTTCAGCAAGTCCAGGATATCAACCTAGTTCCCCTTCTTCTAGCCAGCCACCTTACCAACCAAGTCAACAAGATCAAACACCTTATCAGCCCAGTCAATCTCCTTATTTACCAAGCAAACCTTTCCAACCTAGTTATCAACCTAGTCAGCCTACCCAACCTTCTTACCAACCGAGCCAACCTTCTCAATCACCTTTCCCATCAAGCCAACCCTCTCAACCACCCTCTCCATCATACCAACCTAGTCAACCATCATCCCCATCGTATCAACCAAGTCAACCAACACAACCTTCTTACCAACCAAGTCAACAGCCATCGTATCAGTCATCATATCAACCATCTCAGCCCAATTACCAACCCAATCAACCAACTTCACCGCCATACCAGCCTAGTCAACCAATAGTACCTGACGAAACAACTTTACCTCCATATCAAACACCGGAACAGAACCAGGAATATCAACCAGGTCCATCTAGACCGGATGCAGGAAATAACGGGCAAACACAACTTCCATCCACCACGGACGATGACGACCGCCATCCTCCGCATATTCACGCTATCACCGTAGATTGCGGGAAAGAAATGATGACAATAAACATTGAATTTAACAAAGCATATAATGGTATAATTTACTCACAAGACCACTACAGTAATCCAGAATGCGTTTACGTCCGTGAAAATTCCAATCAAATCAAATACTCGTTTACAGTCAGCTTGAATACTTGTGGCACAAGATTCTTCAGCGACTTTGAGAACGAAGGACAAGCATATCTAGAGAACGTGTTGGTATTACAAAATGAACCAGGAATCCAGGAAGTTTGGGATCACATACGACGAGTTAGATGTCTATGGGAGGGTAATTTAACTAAACAGTTGGTATCGTCTCTGAGCGTAGGAATGTTGAATCAAATTACCAGCAATTTTAGTGGTGATACTGCGATGGCCCGATTGGACATTCAAACTGGCAAAGGACCCTTCGCACCGGAAGCAAACGGTCTTGTTAAGATTGGAGAAACTATGACTTTGGTTGTCTCAGTAACAGGAGATGCTGGTTTCGATATATTTGTTAGAGAGTGCATCGCCCGTGACTCCGGAAACCGCCATGTTGTACCTCTAACCGACAGCAATGGCTGCGTTTTGAAACCTAAGCTATTTGGTGCGTTCCAGAAGACGAGAGATACAGGAAATACAGGAGCATCAATCATTGCATACGCGTACTTCAACGCATTTAAATTTCCGGACGAAATGGACTTAATAATACAATGTGATGTAGAACTCTGCAAAACAAATTGTGAAGCATGTCCTAATCCTGGAAGTACAGAGCCACGGAGAAAGCGCCGAGATATTGTCCATCTTGGTAACAGGACCGCAGATCCTGTTACGACTATAGGAAAAGGATTGAGAGTGGTCTTTGCTGAGGATTTGCCATACGAAAATCCTGGATTTTGCATTACACCAGTAGGAGCTATGTGGGGCAGTTTCCTTGTGCTAGCAGGATCAATTATAAGCAGCCTTGCAGTTACTATTTGCTGGCAAAGATCTCGCGGGTCAGTGAAATTTTCATAGACAACAATATTTTTTGTAAAATTAGGTAAATAATTCCTTAAGAATTATATTTGTCTTAAAATAAATATTAAATACAAAACCTACTCATATATTTGTCCATCGACTCAGTTTCAAGCATTGTTTAAAAAATATTTAGTTTAAAAGTTATGTTTAAAAGAAAAATAGTGATATGGATAAATGTATATTATTAAAAAGATATAGAGATGTAGATAATATTATTAGAGATAAATAATATTAATTAATTTAATTAAATTATAACAATATCTAATTTAACACTGCTAAGGTAGATGTATAAAATAACAATCGTGGGAATTAATAATTTAACAATATTATGTAACTTCTTAAGAATACATTATATTTTCATACTGTACATATTAGATAAGTTACAAAAATACATAAGTTAAATATAATATAATGTGTTTTCGTTATCTCACCCCTAGGGCAGATAGAAACGGCTCAGTGGAGGGCTTTCTTCGGCACAAGGCGTTCAGTGTGCATAATAAACAAGAGCTAGGTCACATTTTCTATATTTTATATTGTTAACCATTGTTAACGCCATCTATTAGAAGTCATTCTAACTTCGATTACGTGACAAGCTACTTGGAGTGGCACCATTACGAACTATGGGAAGGATCGATCATCAAGATTAATAATTGTAACTGTTAGATACTTTACTTCTACTCAGGTTTCCTCACGATATTTTCCTTCCCTGATGAGCACGTGGTAAGTTAGCACTTACAATTTTTAGGGAAGGTCCCTGAAATCTATTAGATGAAAGGAAATACACAGTATATTTTAGGGTGGAGTTGCTGTTAGTTTGCTCATCTTGCCGTGCATGCGTTTTAACTTTGAGGAGTAGCGTCAGGGACAATGGAGCAGACATACACATACAGTATTTGTAGACATGATAGTTAGATGTTCTTAAAAGAAAATATGTTCATCTGAATTGACTGGCTAGTACGTTTTCAATATCTTTACTCCTAAAGTTACAGCCTATATACGTCCCACTGCTGGGCACAGGCCTCCTCTCATTTCTGAGAGGGTTTTTAGGGCAAGGAAATGTCCACCGCGCTGCCCCCAATGCGTGTTGGCGAACTTCACATGTCTCCGAAATATATTTTTTTCTTATTTCTCAGACATGCAGGTTTCCTCACGATATTTTCCTTCACCGTCGAGCACGTGGTCAATCAGCACTTAAAATTGTAATTAACAATTTCATTGGTGCCGGCGGGGATCGAACCTGGGTTCCTCCTGTGAAATTTACAACTAACCATCTGGACTACCACAGCTAAAATCTATTATTACCTTATTAGCTACAGTAAAATAATCCCAGAGGGATTAAGTAGACAATAAACTATATCATGTAAATGTAAATATTTTGTTGCGCTAAAATATTGTCATTAACCATATAACACTTCATCACACCTTATAACAGTTGGGATTATATCTAAGCACTGGTTTATAATAATTACATAGATTAATGATAGGTGATCGCGCGCTCTGACACACGCGATGACCTATCATTAATCTATGAATAAGTATTTAAAAATATATTCTGGATGCAGCACAAATGGGTTGAATCAACCGTGGAAGAATCAGCTTGCATAGAATACCAGGGTAAAATAGCAGCTTGACGCTGCTGTGTTTCGTATGGCGAGTGTAGAGAACCGAGGACTCTTTTTACTGGTAGCGAGACATTGCACCTTAGTTTTATGAAAACGTCACTTGGGAGTCGTAAGTGAAAACTATAATAGCTATATATATATATATATATATATATATATATATATATATATATATATATATATATATAGTTGGGAATGAGGGTAAAAAACAAGTAAATACGAACAAATGAAAGTAGGATGGTAATCTCCCACTTGTTTTAGCAGTATAAAGTATCGCACAGGAGACTAAGAGGCATCAGTCTGTAACTCTAAGAGTCCCACTGTCGTTACTCTGCCCGTTGGGGTATTCTACCAGTGTAGGCAAGGAAGGTCGTGTTGCTGAGAGGTGGCCCTGTGTTACATTAGATGGGTGGTGATGCTGTTGGTTTGCAAACTTTGGTGTTATCGTGTAATTGGGGTGCTGATAGTAAGCAGGATTTGTTACGGAGTAGTGTTCTTTGATTTAAATACTTTTGAAGGTAATTTCTAACATCAGAAGTGGGATAGTTTCTATATATATAGTTGATTAATTGTCGTTTACGCCAGATGTAAATTACCCAGACCACCGACGAGAAGTAAGTTGATTAACTATCGCTTACGCCAGATGTAAACTACCCAGGCCAGCGATGAGAAGCTGTGACAAAAGTGCGAGACTTAGAGCACTGCGATATTCAATCTGCTTGCCGCGCTTGACATTTAAACAGAAACTTTTTTATTCAATATAGATTATAAATAATACTTATTGAAAGTCACTCTTTTGTATAATTACCACTGGTTCGAAAAAAACCTCTGACTTGGGAAGAACCAGCAAGAAACCCAGCGGGACTTTTTTTTTTAAATAACAGCTTACAATCATGTATGTTACACAAATTAACAACACTACAAATTAGAAATAGCTTGGTAGCGATCACCTCATTTCCAGGGGTTATTATTATCTATAAATTCTTTAATACGAATTATTTAATATGTATTATAATATCCCTTTTTATACAAACTTAGTTTAATAAAGTTTTTGACATGTCAAGCAGCTTGATTTTTGGACATATAGCACATCGTAATAGTTTACTCATGTGTTTATAATCTAGTTTCAATATAATATAGTACGACTAATAAAGATGAATGCGATGGTAGGTCGATGGGTGCAGTTTTTTTTTTTAAATAAAATATCAGTTCACCTGATGGTAAGTGGCTACTGTTATCCACGGATACCTACACACCATTGAGTTATATATACTACGTACCAGAGAAGCTATTCCAAACAAAAATTGTGCGCTACTCTATGTCTTCGCGCATGCACGGGAGATAGTAGAGTCTCGCATGCGCGAAGACTTTAATATAAAATAAGATATTAATATAATAATTTAATATGAAACACTCTTATTTTAATCTAAACAAACATATTTCTAAATAAAATGTAATAATAATTATCTTATGGAATTCACAAATGTTCAATTTACGTAATATTTAGTTTAGTGTACGGATTGCAGTACAGTTCAGTTGAACATAGTCAATGTTCGGAATGCGAAATCTAGTGCGTAGTGCATATATATCGATGCTGCACACAAATTTAAACTAGATGGCTACAGCTGCGTTGTCACGCCTGTAATTATGCTGGCTCTCTATACACCATAGACCAGATTACAGCAGTGCAAGTACTGCCTTTTAGCGGCGAAGATAGGTAAGAGAGTGGTAACTACCCACATGTACTCCTATGCATCGTACAAAGAAATGAGTACGAACACCTAGAATTTTATGAGATGATGACAAGGAAGAACTATATATTGTAGTTCATTGATAGTGACGAATTTAATCTATGGCTTAAAAAGAGTCTAAATCCTTTAGCCGCGGCGCCACATTCTTCACGAAATTTTAATATTTACCGTCAAATTCCATACTTTACATGTTAGTTTGCATATTTTCGCGAGGCATATTTCTTTGGTGAAACAGAATATTTAAATGTAATAGAACTAGAATCTGTATACCTGAATCTAATTGGAATTAGTTACGCATAAGGGATTCATTCCAACCCACACTCGGGTCAAAAATGAGCCAAAATAGTCTAGTGGTTATTGAATATACTCTCGTATAGTAAAATAGTCTTTTAAAAACTATTCAAATAAATAAAATTGAAGTATCTGTTTGTAATGTCAAAATTACAGCTTTTTACTAAATGCACATGAAAGTATATACGGTACTAATAACAAAAATACAATTTTTAATGTTTTTGTCTGTTTGTCTGTCTGCCTGTTTGTTCCGGCTAATCTCCGAAACGGCTGGACCGATTTTGATGGGATTTTCGCCGGCAGATAGCTGATATCAAAAGGAGTAACTTAGGCTACTTTTATTTTAGAAAGAAAATTAGGGTTCCGCACAAACAAATTAAACTCCATCGAAGTATGGCATTGTAAAATAATGATCTTCAAACCACAATATGTTATTTTTGTGGATTAGATCCTTTTTACGAAACTGCGCTCAACTATAAGTTACTTTTTCTTCCAAGTGACTACGAAACTGCACGTCACTCGATATGTCGACGCCGAGGATTCCGATACTGGCTGAGGCAAAAAGGGGAGTACCTTGAAACTGAGGAGATACGACAAAGGGGTTCTTTTTAGCGGTAAACGCGCAAGCTTGTGTCTTCTGAGGATTAAACTGGACTAGATTTAGTCGCCCTCAATCCGAGACTTTGTCCAGCAAAGACTCGACTTCAGACACAAGTTTGTTCCAGTACTCAGCGACGTTGTCCCGAGAAATATTGGCACTTTACTTTTTATAATAAGGCGAAGAATGTCGGTAGTCGATACACAGACTGTTCATAAGCTACTCATAAGCCTTCAATGAGACTCACAACGATAAAAAACAGTATAAAGGTTTGATTTTGTTTGCCTTAGGCTTAAGAACTAGGCTGCTTTTCATGTAAATATCTGAATTATAAATCTGATTCATTTTTTTGCCACGTTGGCAGTCTATCCAGTACTGAATACGAAACAAACACAGATATTTTTATATTCACTAAGGGGTATGGTGTGTGTTCCCGTTCAGTTCTAGCGTGCAGAGAACTCTTTTGTCGACATACCACGCAATCGAACCAAACAGTCCCTCGATCTGGAAGTAGGCGAGAATTGTTCCTGTTTTTAAGTCGGGTGAATCGACATCCGTGAAGAACTACAGGACCATTTCGATACTCTCAATCTTTGGGAAGGCAATTGAAACCTTGGTTTGCCCAGGCTTGTCTTATAACATAAAGCATTTAATCTCTCCTCACTCATCTGGTTTTTTGGCATCTCGCTCAACGGTAACTAATTTGATCCCGTTTGTGGATTTCTTTTCTAATTCCCTTGATTCCCGTGTTCCTGTGGACACCATATACACTGACTTTAGTAAAGCTTTCGATTCGGTTGATCACAAAATTTTACTGGGTAACCTTTCTCGTTTGGGTGTATATTGTAGCCTTCTGGAATGGTTTGAATCATATCTTGATCAGCGGAAGTCGCATGTTGTGGTTACTGGCTACTCCATGCATTCCTTTCAGTCAACTTGCGGCGTTCCACAAGGTTCGCATCTGGGTACATTCCTCTTTAATATATTTATTAATGATATCGTGGGTATCTTTGATCATGCAGCTTGTTTCCTTTACGCTGATGATATGAAACTGTCTGCAGATCAGACGTATTAATGATTCATTGTTATTACATGAGAATCTAGATCGACTCACTAGATGGTGTAAGGGGAACATGTTATATTTAAATACAGAAAATGTAAATTTATTAGCTTTTCGAGATGCAAAATGAACTTGTCACCGTCCTACAATATTGCCGGACAAAAATTGCAAGAGGTTGACTCTATTCGCGATTTGGGCGCCATTATGGATAAAAAACTATGCTTTCACAAGCACATATACCAAGTCGCAACAAAATGTTTCCAAATGCTAGGGTTTGTGCTGCGGAATGCGAAGGAGTTCAAAAAGCCCTCAATAAAAATTCTCCTGTATTTGGCATTGGTTCATTCGGGTTTGGAATATTGTAGTCAGGTTTGGTCCCCACATTACGATATCCATACGCTTAGTATCGAGCGAATACAGAAGAGTAAATATCTGGCACCTATCTTACTAATCTAACAAAGCCAAACTGCTGTCCTCATATAAGGAACGTCTTGCCTATTTTAAACTGAATAGCCTACGAGGGCGAAGATTGTTTTTGGATCAGTTGCTTTTTTATAAGATTATCAATGGCCTCATCGCCTGCCCAGCGTTATAGCGATCTGTCAATTTTAATATCCCATACAAGTTGCCGCATCGCGTACGTTACGTTCCACTCTCATCAATAGGTGCCAAAAGTAGCTTAGGTCACCACGCTACCATGAATCGCTTACAGAGACAGTACAACTTAATATCTAAGTCTTACAACATCGACATCTATTCTGACAAGCCGTTGAAATTTAGACGCAAGCTCGGTCAGTTTCTCGAATCAATGGTGTCTGTTTAATTCAAGTATCTATTGTATGATTTTTTGACATAAAAAATAAGGATTAAAATGTTTAAAATGTTCGTGGATTTTCGGGTACGTCAACACCAATTACCATCACGTTGACTACTAGCCCAATAAGCTTATAGTAAGAAATAATTTAAAATTAAACATGTTGTACAACCGACTTCAATATAAATTATTAAGAGTAACTCAAAAACTATTGGTCAGACATTGATCAAATTTATATGAGACCACATGACCACATTTAAGTTATATGATTATGATGATGATATATAAGATGATGTTACGTAAGTAAAATATAAGATTTAAAAAACATTTAGTTTACAAATTAAAATTATTTTAAGATGTATTGTGTATTATACCCTGAGCACTCAAGGGCAGATGAAATAATTGTAGATCTTAGCAAACATTAGCAAATACGATAATAGTAATTACCGCTGTTTATTGTTTTAAAATTGTACGGATAGCAGCACAGAAGAACTGCTAATAGAATAATAAAAAAATCCATAACTTCTACTTCAAAAAAGAGACGGTACTCAATTCGAATGTATGTTTTTTCTTTTTATGTATTCTTTTTTTATTTGATAGCTAGTGATTCATACGTGGTCCCATAATTCGATCAAGTTTTAACTAATAGTTTTTCAGTTATTTCTTAATAATCTATATTGAAGTTGGTAGTACAAAATTTTCAATTTTAAATTATTATTGATGTTTTTTAAAGATTAAGGATGACAAATGAGTACACAGGCAACCATCTATATTTACGAGAGTGACACCGAAAGTTCTTAGAAAATCAAAAACTGAAGAAACTAGCAAGTTATTAGTTTTATTATATCTTTTCAAAATAGTATCCATTTACTTCAATACATCGCTGCATCCGATGGAATGACTGAGAAAAGCCCACTCGTCCTTAGGCGTCTCTTCGACGGCATTTTGAAACGCAGCCACTGCTTCCTAGGCGTCCATAAAACGTTTTCCTCGAAGTTTTTCTTTTATTTTCGGAAATAAATAATAATCGCAAGTTGCATGGTCGGAGCTATAAGGTAGGTCACCCAGTAATTCCACGTATGACGTCGCCAAGTAGTCGATTGTTTGCTTGGAGGTCGCACACGAAACGCTGTCGTGGTGAAGGAGGATTCTACTGCGAGGTCGTTTCTCCCAAACTTTTTCCAAGACAAGTGGTAAACAATTGTTAATATACCACTCTGCATTAACTGTTTTTCGAACCTCTAAAACAGTTGTTGCGTAATGACCTGTCTTTCCTTTCCCACGCTTCGATCTCTCTTCACTTTAGTTGGCAACTTCTCGGAAGGAAACATCCAGACAGCAGACTACTTCTTAGTTTTAGGATCATAACAATAAATCCAGCTTTCGTCACCCGTAAGTATGTCGAACACAGCATTTGAGTCACCTCCGTTAAATCTTTGAACCATTTCACGACACCAATCAACACGATGGAGTTTTTGGGCCTCTAATTTGAGGTATCCACCGAGCACAAAGCTTCCTGACCGCTAAATGTTCATGGAAGATTTTGTGCACTTGACTCATATCTTTACCTAAGCTTGTCCGAATCTGCTGGTAAGTCACTCTTTTGTCTGTTTCTGCCATATACTGCACAACACTGATGTTAACTTCAGTCGTCGCCGTAGAAGGCCGTCCCTCACACAATCATCGGTGAGATTAGTGCGACCACGTTTATACTCATTAAACGAGTTGTAAACAGTAGCACGAGATGGGACTTCATCGTGAAAGGCCAATCGAAGTCTGTCATAACTTTTTTGTTGACTTAATGACATCGAAAGTCATAAAAAAATTTTCAATTTGCCGCCAAATCGTAAACAAATGACAAAGTAATAAAATACATACACAATAAGAGTTCCATTTTCAAAATTTGAACTTATTTTTTTATTATATGGTTTACAAGTGGCCAGTTCTAAAAACTTTCAGTGTCGCCCTCGTATGCATCCTTGAGGACAAAGATGGATTGCCTTGATTCCAGTAAAACTGGTATCTGGTTTTCTCCAATCACCATGCGAAATGTGGCATCTTTAAGCTGTTATTTCACATTGGTATTCTGTGAGAGCAAACGTAAAAAACGTACGTACGTGTTTACGTAAGCTTAAAGTTACAGCACATAATTCAGCACTGAACATTGCAATACAGCAGCCCAGTGACCGCGTTACCAAAACTCACGCAAACTTGTAGTCGTTGCTGAGTAATCTTAGTATATATAATGTAAAATTGTATTAGTATTAAGATATATAAATTGTACCATTTTATAAATAAAAAAACATATGTGTGTGTCGTCTAACACACGGTTGGAACGAAGTTCCTTTCGTAGTATATTATTATTTATAAACGTATTATATTATTGATTAACAAATACAAATAAATGAATTACTAGCGTCTATTAAAATGAAGCGTCATTTAAAATAATATTTCTTTCATGGCAAGACAAGAAAAAGGCGAGGGACTTGGATATTATTCCATCTCGCTCGCATTGTAGAAAGGGTCGTGACGGAAAAATCTTACACTTTTTCGCGCCTAGCTCCGATAAGGAACTTCGTTCCAAAATACTCTTTCAACGCTGGACGACAACTTCGTTAGTATCGCCGTTCCGGGGCTCTTGGTAAGCCTGGTCTCCCTCTCACTGCGGCCAAGACACCTTTAGCCGTCAGAACCCCTTATCAGTCTTGTGAGTCTGCTTGACTGGCAGTTAGAGAACCCACCTAAACCATCCAGTCTCTATCCGTTTGTTATCTTAGGTCTCATTGTGCAGACATTCAGCATGTATTTTTATGGAAGAGGAGGCAAACGAGCATGCGACTCACCTGATGGTAAGCAATCACCGTCGCTCATGAAAATCTGCAACACCAGGAGAACTGCAGGTGCGTCGCCAGCCTTTTAGCAAGGAGTAGGCTCTTTTGTTGAAGGTACCTAAGTCGTATCGGTGCTGAAAACTTGCAAGCGATAATAAATTCAACAGTTTTGGCGTGCGAGGAAGAAAATTCCACGTAAAGCGCACAGTAGTCGACCACCAGTCATCGAGATGATGAGGATGGTGTTTCAAATTCTATCGCAGTGTACGATGGTGGAATTCAGCAGCTGGAATTAATCCGAATAATTCCTCTAAGCACTCCTCGTGGTATATGCGGTATATTTATATGGTTGTGCTAGTATTAACGACTGCTAATACTTCAAGTGCAGCCAGGCAGTTGAGCTCTTAAAAGGAAATTGGGTTACTATTTAAACACATAGCTGACCTGACTGTACATCCTATTTATGTTCCACTGCTGACGACAGGAATCCTATTATTTCAGAGAAAGTTTATGTTGGTGTGCAATAAAAAGTAATTGACCTATCTTTCTACCATCAGTTGAGTCGTAATTTGTTAGCTCGTTTGTCACTACTATAATATTTCTAAATAATAATTTAAAGTTAAAAATTTTGTACAGACGACTTCAATATAAGTTATTAAGAATAACTCAAAAACTATTAGTCTGACCTTAATCAAATTCATATGGGACCACACGAAAAGTACCAGCTTTCCGATAAAAAGAGAATCATCGAAATCGGTTCACCCAGTAAAAAGTAATGAGGTCACACACATAAAAAAAACATGCAGTCGAAATGAGTACCGTCTTCTTTTTGGAAGTCGGCAGTTAAATGAGAACTTCATCAATATAAATTTCACAGTACGCTAGCAACCCGGGTTCGATACCCGCGGGCACTAATGAAATTGTTAATTGCAATTTTAAGTGCTGATTTATCACGTGCTCGGCGGTGAAGTTAAACATCGTGATGAAACCTGCATGTCTGAGAAATAAGAAGAAAAATTTTTGAAGATATATGTAGTTCGCCAACACGCATTGGGGCAGCGCGGTGGAAATTTTCTTGCCCTAAAACCCTCTCCGAAATGTGGGGAGGTCTGTGCCCAGCAATGGGACGTATATAGGCTGTAACTTTAACTTTTTTGACTTCATCAATGTAGTCGAATCGAAGTCAATTAAATATGCATTATTAAGGATAACTCAAAAACTACTGTTCAAATCTTGATCAAATATATGTGGGACCACATGAGAGCACCAGCACCAGCTTTTAAATAAAAAAATCAGCAAAATCGGTTCACCTAGAAAAAAGAGATAATAAAAAAATACTATCGACTTGAGAACCTCCTTTTTTTGAAGTAGGTTGAAAAATACAAACTATCAGAAAAACAAATTCTTCATTTATTTATTCAATATAGATATCACAGTACATTATGAGTAGCTTTACCTCAGTTTCATACATAATCTTGAGTAATAAAGCGACGTAATAATTTATAACAATGTTGTAAAGATCTACAGATATAACATAACTCATTAAAAGCGCAAATGGGTGTAAGCATGCACGTTAAGTGAGGAAAATTAAAAAAAAATGAAGGACGATAAAGTTAAACCTTCGGCGTTCCTAGTACAAGGATTGTCAACCCTGGCAAGTTAGTGGAAAATAATATTTATCGTTATTTATTTATAGAATAAGCTTGAAAATCGAACACACAGTCCACCTGATGGCAAATGGATGCTGTGGTCTATATAGACATTTGCATCAATCTTCAATTAAGGACTAAGATGAAATGTCTTGTTTTCAGTAAAATGGGTCTCCGGTTCTCTACACTCACCCTACGAAACACGTTGGTAAGTGTATGTACCGTTAAGTGGTGATGAAGACTCAGATGGTAAATATCACTGTCTTAGGGTAACAAAAATGTTATGAAGAATATTCAGTAATGAGCATTTCCTTTAAGATTAATTTTTTAACTTCCCGCTTTGAAAATTAATAATCTTCAAAAGTAGGTAGTTATAGATTTCGGTCTGATTTTGATAATGCGAGTTTTTTTTAGATCACTCTCTCATAGGATACCAGCCTAAAATAGCAGCTTAATGCTGCTGTGTTTTGGTATGGTAAGTGTAGAGAACCGTAGACCCTTTTTAGTGGATAAGAGGCATTCTATTTTAGTCCTCACGGCTGACAACGCATCTGCATTTTAATTCGTAAACGAAGATAGATGTAGATGTCTATGGGCCACAGTAACTACTTTCTATCAGGTGGACTGTGTACCCGTTTGTCACTCTTATTCTATAAAAAAAATATACATTTAAAAATATTTTTATTTTTAGTTGCATATTTGACAACCCTGTCCGGTTTCATATACGCGTGGCCCTCCTACACCTTGGAAATGTTCATGTCGAACGCAACAGTGCTCTCTGCGCCTATGACTCCGATGGAGGCATCACTCTTGGGCAGTCTTACAAATGTTGGTGGGTTGGTGGCGACGCCATTCTGCGGATACGCCGTCAACAAGTTCGGCAGAAAATACGCTGCTATTATGTATGGATTGCCCTATGTGGTGTGTATATTGTTGTATATCTTGACAAAGGATGTACTAGTAACTCTTTCTTCTTCTGTTTCTTTTTTCTCGTTACTCTGCAGAAGTTAACTACTGGAAATGGGCCTTTTATATTCTGGGACTTGCCTTAATGGTCACGTTTTAAGGCGCATTGACGATACCAGTATATCTTTGACGCTGCTGCCAGTCAGGGTATTTAACGTCTTGAATAACTACACGGTATAACTGCATCTATCAGGAGATATAAGGTTATTTGGCATTCCCCCTAATCGTCTCTCAGGACACCCACGCGACGTGTAGTCCACTCTGACGACACTTAAGGGACATAATAGGGTGATGGATTCTTTTACGCTGCCACATCACGTAACTCGGGATATTTAAATTTAGACGTTACCCACAAAACGTATTCACTCAATCACCATTTTATTCTTAACAACTTATTTATACAGTCAGCCAACCACAACGTTATATTTTTACCTAGCGCCTGGCGTATAAATTTAGCAATCTTTCGTAACATAACAAACACTCATACGTGGTAGAGCCATGCTGCAGCTATATTGGTAGTATAGTTTTAGCACAAATTGGTCGGCTCGACCGGGGAAAGACCAAGGTCTCACAGAATACCAGCGTAAAGTGGCAGCTTGATAGTGCTGTATGGTGAGTGTAGAGAACCGCAGACCCATTTTACTGGAAAAGAGGCATTCCATCTTAGGCCTCACGGGTGACGACGCATCTGCATTTTGATTCTTTATTGAGGATAAATGTAGATGTCTATGGGTCACAGCAACCACTTACCATCAGATGGACTGTGTGCTCGTTTGTCACCCTATACTATAAAAAAAACTCTCGCCTGTCACCCAGAGGGTTAGGCAGATACCACGGAATTCCACCTACCTGTTTATGCTCATCGGTTAAGGGTCGCTTTTAATTTGGCCCATCTTCAATATAACGCCAATTTGATCGATAAACTTGCGTCCCCTGCCAGCATAAATTTGCTTTGTCACTCTTTCTTCATTAATTCATTATTTCTACATGTCCAAACCACTCAAGTACTAAATAATAATATTTTTTATATATTTACTATATTTTTTGTATATTTACAATTTTCTTCTATATATTTATGCACCCCTACTACATGAGAAAAATAAATATTTATCATAATAATACAAAAAATAAAAATTATTAATAAAATTATAAAAAAAATATATTAGACTCTCAGTTTGATAAACTTACTATTTATACCTACTATCTGTGCCCTATTTACAATCAACGGTAATTATATGCTTTGCATATAAAAACATTGTTAACCCCGAGCGCAGAAGGTGTTGACCAATATTTTATAGTGTAATATGCAGTTACCGTTACAGCCTATAAAAGTCCACTGCTGAACGAAGGCTTATCTCGTAGATGCGAACTAGTTCTCTAAGCTTTTATTTCTCCTCTGTACCGCCTCTTGTTTGTTCTATGGCATTATCGACGACGTAAATAAAGTGTCTTTATAATTTTTTTCCAGCTTACTTGGGCCATAATATCCATAACAAGATGGCCGCCATTAGTTATTGCTGCTGTAGGGCTTGCAGGATTTGGAGCCGCGGGCCAAGCGGTCTCCTCAGTTTACATATCAGAGATATGTCAAGATTCAATCAGAGGGGGGCTGACCTCCACCACTGTGTCTGGTTATTTCGTCGGTCTACTGTTTTCTTATGCGATTGGAGGACACCTAACGTACCACCAAGTGGCGTATGTGCATATGGCACTTTCTATATTGTACATGATTATGCTGACCTTTTTGAAAGAATCACCAGTGTATCTCTTGCTAATTGGACAGGAAATGGTGCGTCATTAATACATATAAGTAGTATACATAATTAAAATTCAATAATATAAGGAGCATATAGCACAGAATAAATAATAGCCCATAGACACATCTGGCAAAGACAATGAATCAATATATATATGCATTAAAATTTACGTGGTAGAGCAATGCCGCAGCTATATAACAATTATAGCACGAATGAATTAGCCTAAATTACGTTTACATGTATGCTCGAATAAGAATCAAAATGCATATATATTGTCACCCTTGAGGACTAAAATGGAATGCCTGGTACCATATACCAATAAAACGTGTTCTTAGTAGTCAACATACAAAACACATCAGCTTTAAGTTGCTTTTTTACGCTGTAATTTTGTAAAAGCCTGGACCTTCCTCAGTCAAGCAGTCGCAGTCATATTTTTTTTTTGGATAGGGTGACAAACGATCACACAGGCCACCTGATGGTAAGTGGTTGCTGCAGCCCATAGACATCTACATCTATCCTCCATTACAAATCAAAATGCAGATGCATTGTCATCCCTGAGGACTAAAATGGAATGCCTTGTTTTCAGTAAAAATGGTATTCGATTCTTTACACTCACTATATGAAACACAGCAGTTAAGCTGCTATTTTACGCTAGTATTCTGTGAGAGCGTGATCTTTCCCCGATCAAGCCGACCCATTCGTGCTTCAACTATACTACTTATATAAATACATTAAAATTTACGTGGTAGAGTCATGCTGCAACTATATTAGTTGTATAGTTGTAGCACGAATGGATCGGCTCGACCAGGAAGGACAGAATACCAGCGTAAAATGGCAGCTTGATACTGCTTCTGTGTATCGTATGGTGAGTGTAGAGATCCGGAGACCCTTTTTACTGGAAAAGAGGCATTCCATC
Source organism: Parnassius mnemosyne (assembly GCA_963668995.1). Taxonomy (NCBI): domain Eukaryota; kingdom Metazoa; phylum Arthropoda; class Insecta; order Lepidoptera; family Papilionidae; genus Parnassius; species Parnassius mnemosyne. Next base: position 29,057,095 of record CAVLGL010000086.1, read on the forward strand.
TTTGTCTTCACGGGTGACAACGCATCTGCGTTTTGATTCGCAAAGGAGGATAGATGTAGATGTCTATAGGCCACAGCTACCACTTACCATTAGGTGTACTTTGTGCTCGTTTGTCGCTCTATTCTATAAAAAAAGCATGGCTCTACTACGTAAATTTTAATGTATTAATATATTGATTCGTTATCTTTACCAGATGTGTCTATGGGCCACAGCAACCCATCAAGGTGAATTATATACATACTTCGATACTTCTAGAGTATGGGACGAAAGGCATGAGTTCTCGTACGCCTACACCTCGTGGTACACATCTAATGATATCATTAACCTCATAGATATTATCATCGCAATCAAAACCATACCTAAGTTTATCTAATTTTCACCATAATGTAATATTAAATAAATTAAAAAGTTTCCTTTTACGTCAAGAGACTTTTGATTTAAAATATTGATAAATACTGCAAATATAATTCAAACAAAAATAAGCGCATTAATCTTTGATACAGAGTAGTTAATACTTAATTAAACAAAACGTAATATTTTATTACAGGAGGCAGCGAGGTCAATAGCATTCTACAGACGCGCGTCAGCAACATCTAAGGAGGTCGAAATGGAGATAACAAAGATTAAGCTACAAATGGATCCTAGAATAGACGAGATACTTGAAGGAGAAAACGGTTAACTATTTCAATCAATTACATTCTTTATTTTTTTACTTATTATAAGCCAGTGCTTGACCACAATCCCACCTGCGGTAAGTGGTGATGAAGCGCTATGTGGTAAAACGTAACAAAAACCTATTCACTCTTGACTTGAAGATGCTCAGATTGCATTCATTCTAAAACAGACACGGGCAAATTATTAAACTCCTTTGCTGTAAGCATTATAAAAGACTTTTCTAATTTTCTAATTTCCCTAAGAAAACTGCTTTCAAACGTTTGATAATTCATATATAACTCATTAGAGACACATCGTGCAACGTTGATAATAATATTTAATAATAAGTTGATTATTAAGTTAGAGCTATTTGATAGAAAAAAGGATTTTTAATACTAACTTTGCAGAAAATTTAAAAAGTTGCGAAAGATCAGCAGTTAATTGGTTTTTCCTGTCCATCTTAAAATTTTGTTTTTCTCGTGTTCAAAGGTATTTCTTGAATAGTCTTTTATACTACACAATTTGTGAAACATTTTATATAGTTATTAACTAATATTAACTTACCAAAGAAAAACGTAACCATTTTACCTGAAAAATCTTAGAAAATAGACACAAACTGTAATCAGACGCAAACAAAGTCCGTTTTTTCCAGTTTTAATAACATGCAGTTCAAAAACATACAATATATTTAAAGTTTAGAGTTCACCCAGCAAACTTTCTATCCATGCAGGTTCAGGAATGATTTCTTTCTAACCGACTTCAAAAGGAGGAGGTTCTCAGTTCGAGCGTATGTTTTTTTTTTCGTACGTATGTTACGCGATATATTCGTTAAATGTGAACTTTTGTGTTCTTTTTTTTTATTAAATAGGTACTTCAAGGGGACTCCCATATAAATTTGGAAAAAAAATTTCACCCTAAGGCGGCGTTTCCATCAGAGATGTTCGAGGATGCATAGCGAGAGATGTGTCTGTTAAGAACCAATAGAATCACTTCATTTACCTAGCCTCGCTCAGCGCAGCTCTGGTGGAAACGGCTCAGCGGAACGAGGTTTTTATATATACAAAACAAGGGAAGGATGTGTGCGAGGGATGTGTTGCAAGGGACCGACACGACTTAGGGACCTTCAAGAAACGAGCCTACTCCTTTTTAAAAGGCCGGCAACGCATCTACAACTCCCCTGGTGTTTTGGTTGTTCATGGGCGGCGGTAGTCAGTTACCATCAGGTGAGCCGCATGCTTGTTTGCCCCCTCTCCTATAAAAAAGGGATGTGTGCTAGGGAAGGACGCAAGAAGCAGCGGGCAGCGGCGCGCGCGCTCCGCTCCCACCACACCTCACCCCGATCGCATCTGAAACGAGCCCGCTACACATCCTCGCACCGCTCATCTGCGCACTGTTTCACAGCGTCGCTACGCATCCTTCCACCGCCCAGCTACCTCGCACATCTCTGGTGGAAACACAGCCATAGTAAGTATATCATCGGTAAATAAAAGAGGGCTTGCCATTGATGTTGATATCGTATAATTTCTGGTCCTGTAGCTTGAAAACGTCTCCCAATGCAGCGGCGAAGAGTTTTGGGGATATAACGTTACCCTGTCTTACACTTCTCTGCAGCTGGATAGGTTTCGTACTCTAGTTCAGTACTCACATCGCCATCGTAGCGAGTTTTTGGCGGGAACTTGACCGGTGACGGATTGCTGCTCCTCTGTTATTGTTTAAATAATGGTTTGAAGTGGATTTTGATATGTAAAAGTGGTGCGATTTTAAGTATTAAATGTCTACGCATGTGAACTATTAGTGGAAACGGTGAAACAAGTGCTCTGATGGTGATGTGATTCTCAAGGTAAGGTGTCTGTCTGCATAGGCGCCTTGAGATCGCCAACTGTCAGCTGTCTGCTGGCTCAAGTTGCCGTCAAAATCTCCCAAGGGCTGCACAATGTGACGCATCAACATATTGTGGAGCAGTGTACTATGAAGGATAAATAATTATACATTGTAAGTTCAGGCTCAGAAGGGCTAGAACCCAGAGCCGTAAAGCAAGTTATTAAGAAGAAGAAGAAGCCATCGTAGCTTTACTGTCAAGAAATTTCAGCATCGATATACCGACAATCGGCTTAGCATCGCTGAAGGGACCCGTAGTCTTCTTACTTACTTCTTCTTAGGTCTTCAAAATTATCAAAACTCTATTGACGATCACATTAGATTAGATTAAGCTCGACCACTTTAAAGTTCCTCCGCATTCAAACCATATCAAAAATTGTCAGACTTAAATACCAAAACCGGCAAACATTATTATTTAAATGTTACAATTTAAATTTGTTTACTATAAACTGCTCTCGATTTAACGGAAAATACCTATCGTCATCAGTCTGAGTCATCTATGCCACTATCGTCTTCCTGTAGATTTATAATTAAATTTTGAACTTGATCTTTCAAAAAAGATTTTTTTTTAAATCCGTTACCAGGAGTTCTTTTTTTTATAGGATAGGGTGACAAACGAGCACACAGTCCATCTGTTGGTAAGTGGTTGCTGTTAGCCATAGACATCTACATTTATCCTCAATGAAGAATGAAAATTTAGATGCATTGTAACCGGTGAGGACTAAGATAGAATGTCACTTTTCCAGTAAAAAGGGTCTCCGATTTTCTACAATCACCATACGAAACACAGCAGTGTTAAACTGCTATTTTACGCTGGTATTCTGTGGGAGGTCCCAGTCGAGCCGACTCATTCGTGCTACAACTATACGCTCTTCTGCATGCTTCACACATATAACCCAGTTTTTCCTGGTAAAGTTTTCTATTGCTTTATGTAGAAGAACTTCAACATCAGTTATTTTAAAAGTATGTTTTTGAGCTGCAATTTTTCTTTTTTGAGCCGATACGAGCTCAAAAGGATTATATTGACAATGATGTGGTGGGAGTCGTATCACTTCATGAGCATGTTCATTCACCAGTTGATCTATTAAATAATTTTTTTAGGCCTACTTTCTTTAGCTTTTCGTAAAAGTTCTTCCGTTATTTTAATTATTTGTAAATGCGATGTTGTATTTCGTTCATCATCATCATCATCATCATCATTACAGCCCTTCACAAGTCCACTGCTGAACATAGGCCTCCCCCAAAGAATGTATTTCGTTAACCACTCCTAAAAAAGGTTGGAAAGGTTAAAAGGTTGGAAAAAAAGGGGGACGAAGTGTAGGGTGTCCCCCCACTAGATGGAGTGACGATCTGGTAAGATATGCAGGGAGTCGATGGATCTAGGTGGCTCAGGACCGTGCTTTGTTGCATTCTTTGGGGGAGGCTTATGTTCAGCAGTGTACTTGTGAAGGGACGTAATGATGATGAAATAATGAACCACTCCTAAATGTCTTTCTTTATTGTAGCAGATGTTGGTATTCTTTGCCGCCGAGATAAAGCGGGCTCAGGTAGCGAGTGGCGCACAGCGGTGGCACATTACTATTGTTATTGACATTAGCTCGACGACTCAGTTGATAACGCGGGCACTATGATGTTGAAATTTAATCATTGACATTCATCATAGTCTATACAATGTAACACCATATATTGATTCATAGGGGGGATATTTGTCAAAGTTGCCAAGCTTGGCAAGCAGGTATTCAATCGCACCGTTGACCAAGTTTTTTTTATTTTATTTGCTACTGGCTATCTCCTGTTTCAATCTGACTCTGTCTCCTTTTATGAAACTCACGGAATGATATGAGATAGTGGATATTCCACTGCCACTATACAGTGTAACGTTCTCCCTCACCTTTATACTGCCGCCTGCTGCTGTATAATAAATAATATAAAACAAATTAAATGACCGGATTATATATTGATCATTTAAAAGGAACTTCTTAAAGATTAGTTAGTTGTAGGCCGTTTATTATAATTATTTTATAGCGTGATCGCCTTAGATGGGACCAGTTTTTATGATGCGTATGTTTAGCAACTTAGTTCGTTTTGGTGTTTCTTGGAAGAATGAATAACCAATAGAGCTGTTGGTAAAGAAGATAAAGTAAAAGTAGAGAACCTTGTTCACGAGGAAAGGCTCGAACATGTTAAAGAACATTAATTTGCCCATTTTTTTTAAAGAATAAGGGTAAGATTATCTTATCCGCTTCTTCTTCCTCGCACAACTTCCTTGTGGAATAGTTTACCACCAGCGATTTTTCCGGACCGATACGACTTAGGGACCTTCAAGAAAAGAGCCTACTCCTTTTTAAAAGGCCGGCAACGCATCTGCAATTCCCCTGGTGTTGCGGTTGTTCATGGGCGGCGGTAGTCACTTACCATCAGGTGAGCCGCATGCACGTTTGCCCCCTCTCCTATAAAAAAAAATAACAAACGAGCACACAGTGCACCTGATGGTAAGTGGTTGCTGTGACCCATAGACATCTACATTTATCCTCAATAAAGTATCAAAATGCAGATGCGTCGTTACCCGTGAGGACTAAGATGTAATGCCTCATTTCCAGTAAAAAGGGTATCCTGTTCTCTATACTCACCATACGAAACACAGCAGTGTCAAGCTGCCATTTTACGCTGGTATTCTGTGAGAGCATGGTCCTTCCCCGGTCGAGCCGACCCATTCGTGCTACAACTATACTACTAATATAGCTGCAGCATGGCTCTACCACGTATAAATACCATTTGCACTTGTATCAGTTTCGCATCAGTAAATTTCTTATTAATAAACTCTTTTCGCTTTAAAACAACTACCCGAAACAAAGGCTTCACTTCTCAAAATTTAATCATATCTCAGCCAATGTATATCTCAAAGAGGGACAAGAACTTGGAGACTGGACCTTAGTCCACAGTAAAATAACTGTAAAACTAGCAGAAGAGTGCTTAGCCCCTTGCACGTGCGTAAACACAAACATTGATTGAAGTCGCGCATACAAAATAACATGAAATCCAGCCACACTGGATATACGTCACATGGTTTATATTTGTATATTTAAATGTTTATTAATCCGTTATCATTGTTCATCTTTGACACTATAGGACAACTTTTATAGGAATTTAATGATTTTGCATTATTATTTATACATATATCATTATTATTAACAATAATGCGTCGTCACAAGAGCAAGTTAGAATATATTATGACCTCTTGGGCCCGTCCCGAAAAAAGTCTACTAGATCTTGCAAAGTTTTAAGTAAAGTTTATTAGACTTCGCGTAAGTAGTAGCAAAAAACAATAGATTGAATATCTTAATATTGCATAAGCTTATTTATAAGCTTGTTGTCGTTTAAAAAATCTTCTCATCATTCTTCAATCATTCTTTCTTAGTTGTGTTGAAATTAAAATGTTCGAATTCCTGATTTCCAGATCCGAGTACGAAAAAAGGACTTATTGATAAGAACGATGTCAACACTGAAGTCAGAAATGAGTCACAGTGGAGATTTTTAAGTAAGTTGTAGTGTAGTTGGATATTTAAATTTACATTTTTTTTAACAGAACAGTACTGAACAAAAAACCAGCCTGTGATTTCAATCCGGGTTTCAATCAAGGTTTTAAATAAACTTTGAAAGTTTTTTCATTTCGCAATACGATTATAATTCTATTAATCCAAAATTATAAGCTTTTGATACTTTTATACGTGGAAGAGCCACGCTGCAGCCCTTTATAACTGCAGCACGAATAGTGCGGCTCGACCGGGGTAGGACTACACTCTCACAGTATACCAGCATGAAACAACAGAGTAGCCTCTTGGCGAGTGAGTGACCCGGAGACCCTTTATACTGGTTGCGAGGCTTTCCACTTTAGTCATCAGGTGTGAAAATTTTGATTCTTAATCGAGGATATACAGAATGGGGTCCCACATATATGCAATAAATTAAACCACAAGTAATACTAGTCCATAGAAGTGTAGAAAAATTAAATATTAAATTAAAACCCGTAAAATAAAAAAGTGAAATTTTCAAACAAAATAAATATTAAAATAAATTCAGTAAAAGTAAACACTCTGTTTAGACAACGTACCTTGACCCCTTGGAAGAGTGGCAACGTTGCACGCGGGTGGCATGGCGGTTGGCGGCAGGCAGCGTTATTGTTTGTCGGCACGGCCTATGGTCCGTTGGACAATGTGCGACGAAATAAAAACTTACTCACTAAACTGTTTAGGTATTTTACCGCCACTTTTTTATTTCGCGAAAATGGAACTGAACGAAATAAATATTATTGCATATTAGTAGCAAAATTTAATGAAACCCTATATTTTAAAATTTTCAAAATCGTTCTTGAATGCACAAGTTACATCGCCGCATAATGTTTCCTGAAGCTTGCTCAAAAAATTTCGTTCAGGATCCAGAGCCAGGGCTTTTAATTTGTTAAAGGCGGCAACAATACGATTGCGCAGTTCATCTTCGGTTTCGAAAATCTTTGAGTACACTTCATTTTTAATAAAGCCACATAAAAAAAAGTCTAGAGGAGTGAGGTCAAAAATAGTAAAGTAGTTTCAATATCACAATAAAAAATTAACGTACTTAAAACACTATTTACACACACAAAGTCAATCAACTAATGTCTATTTCACCGTAAAATAATTGTTTGACTAATTGTATTTATCTTACGATAATTATCTTACGATAAATAATTACAATGCGCGTAGGCAGCGAAACGCACCTGTATCCTGGAACAATTGCGCGTGAACTGGAAGCTAAACTTCCAAATTCCAAAATGGCGAAAATAATAAAAGTAATAAATAGGGCGGCCACAAGGTGCAATAATCGTTTATCGATACTTTTCTTTTTACGCTTATTTACTTACTACATTTGAATACAAGTAATTTTGATTTTTGATTTCATAACAATCGACAAGTTATTGATATTTAAAAAAAAAGTTTATTTTTGTACAATTGAACTTACGAAACTACCGATTTGTGACTTCCTGGGAAACGGTTAAGTATGTATGACTTTTTAATTGGTGGTTTTTATGGGTTTTTTATCATGTCAAAATAATTTATTATCTCTAAATCTACAAGAACACACTTAAACAAAAAAAGCTTTAAAGCTTAGCTTTAATACTTAGGTCGTAGTATTTTTAGGATTATCATAACAACACGATAATTCTAAAAAAAACCATACCCAAAGTGTTTAAAGCTAAACATTTTTTTTGTTTATCGTTTATTACTTACTCCCTTTGAAAGAAGCTAATCGTCGATAACAGGTGTCCTACTCTATGACAAAGGCGCGCGCGCCGCTGCGCCGTCGCCTTTGAAGTACGCCGCGTGCCTCGTGCCGCTTGTTTATGCACGCCGACAAAAGACACCGCTGTCGATACGTCGCAATACCAATAGTTTGCACTGCGTGGCAACGTCGCTTTTTAATATTCAAGGATTCAAGTTCATTGAATCATTGACTTAGTGACCCAATTCTATAGAGGGTTCAAATATGCTTAAAATTAAAACTCTACTTTTTGACCTAATTACTGGGCCGATTATGTTCATTTTTTGTACATCGTCAGCAAAGGCGATAACAAGTATGTGGTTTCATTTATTGCATATATGTGGGACCCCATTCTGTATGTGGATGTCTATGGGCCAAATCATCCACATAGCATCAGTGTGTGCTTGTTTGTCACCCTTATTCTTAAAAAAAAACCCTCACTTCCTTATTTATAAATTGATCTGTTGATTATTTACGTGGCAGAGACAACAAAGACAATTTTAATATAAAAATTAGAGTATACATTAAAATTATTCAAGCGAGTTTTTAATAAATATTAAAAATTTTAAGCGGTAAATTTTATTTCATGGAGCTCCATCTGCATGCGGTGCCACTTGTTGGTTGACGAAGGAAACTATGACGTTGTCATTAAATATAAATTCTTTGTATATAATTATACTAGCTTTAATAGAGGGTCAAACTTAAAAAAAAAAACTATCCTACTAACCTTTATCATCTGCCAAAATGCAACAATGAATATGGGAAAAGAGTGTGGGGACACATTCTGCATAATATTCTAAATGATGGGGATTAATCTAATAGATACAATCGAAGGCAAAAACACAGAAAGTACAATTAACTTTAAAAAGTTACTTTATGAAGTGTATGAGTGTGCATAGACACTCTGTTACCCAGAGTACCTTACCAAATAATTCGACGTGATGTCCTATGTCTTAAGTATGCATGAGTAACCAACTCAGACTTGCACACAAATCCAAAAAGGATTATGTAGATTCTTTTTGAAATAAATAAATAAAATATACAATTAAAACATTTAATGATGTCTTGGAATGATTTTGAGCCAATTTTTATGTCTCTTTTGCAGTGAGATCGGAATCATCGAAACGGGCCCTAGTATCAGTCCTCATATTAATGTCCGTGACAATACTCATGGGATCAATCGTTTTGCAAGTCTACGCAGAACCACTCTTTAAGGAAGCAGTGCCATCAATGCAGCCAAATCTGTGCTCTATTCTTTTAGCCGTCACGTTCCTAATTGCTAGTTTAGTTTGCGCCCTCATGTTAGACAAGTTTGGGAGAAGGGTAAGAAAATGTTTTGATTACAGTTATTATTTTAATTTCCAGATATTTTTAAGTTATGTAGATTTTCATGCAAAATCCCACAAAATAAGCCCTATTTAGTCTGTTTCTATGCTTGTTGTAGAGGCTTTTTCCGTTAATCACAGAGATAATTAAAAGACAGATTTATAAAATGCGGTTACTCAAATACAGACTAGAGAAAAAATAGAGAAGGTGAAAAAAATGTTATAGGTTCACATAATGATTTCTTATATTTATGCGAACACTACACATTTAAATAAAACTAATTTTACGGATTTTATCGCGTACGTTAACTTATTTTACATTCCCGACGTTTCAAGTACTTTACAGCACCCCTGGTCACGGGAGGGACTGAAGTGTATGACGTCCCAATGTCATAGTTAACCACGGTTACCTCCAGATTAAAAATTATTAATTTTATTAATTTTTGTTCCGATCTACGCAGTATGAACTTACAGTATCATTAAATCTTGCAGTTGTATGCTTGGGTTGGGATTTAATTTTATTAATTATGGGATCCCAAGCAGATGGTAGTACCCAGCCATCTTCTCTATTGAAATTAGAATGTTTTTTGATTTCAGTAGCCTCGCGAATCATCCTTGGAAGGAATCGGTGTTCTTTAGCGAGGATTTGTGGTTTATCAAATCTAATGTAGTGACGGGGGCGATCCTGTACGTGTTCACAGACTGCAGACTTCCCGGAGCGTCTATTCTTCACGTCAGCTATGTGTTCTTTAACGCGGGTTTTTATGGATCGTTTAGTTTGTCCTATATAAGAGAGACCACTGATGGTAAAAACTGACTGATCTTCTTCGGCGGCTTGAAATATGTTTTAATGGAAGCACGCTTCAAGATGTAGCCAATCTTGTCAGTGACACCTCTGACGTATGACAGTACAGCAGGCACTCGCTCGACTGTGGCCGGCTTCACTCGTTCACTGTGACGTACGCGCGGGACCCGAAGTTTATTGTCGTGCAAAACTTGCTTGACATGTTGGAGCTCGGCGGCCAGGTGTTTACTGTCGTAGATCCCTCGTGCTCTCTGAAACAAAAATTTACCCACGGTAGCTAACTGTGAAGGATGGTGGTGAGAATCACCGTTTAAATATCTATCTGTATGGGTCTTTTTTCTATACTCATTGTGGCTCAAGGTGTTATCAGGATTCCGAATTACTAACACATCTAGAAAAGCTAAAGAATTGTTTGCCTCTAACTCCATTGTGAACTGAATTTTACAATTTAAGGAGTTACGTCTACCACGGGGAGTGCTCTGAGGAATTGTTCGGATTAATCCCAGCCGCCAAATTTCACGAACGCACATCGCGGCAGAACTCCCGATACCATCCACACCATCTGGATGATTGGCGGTCCACCACTGTGCGATTTAGAAGATGTTTTCTTCCTCGCACGACTTCCTTGTGGAATCGATTACCATCAGCGATTTTTCCGGAACGATACGACTTAGAGACCTTCAAGAAGAGAGCCTACTCCTTTTTAAAAGGCCGGCAACGCATCTGCCATTCCCTCCCTGGTGTTGCAGCTGTTCATGGGCGGTGGTAGTCACTTACCATCAAGTGAGCCGCAAGCTCGTTTGCCCCCTCTCCTATAAAAAAAAGTTAAGATGGTCTAAAAATGCAGTCACTTTATCTAAAGATAGAATTGTGAAAGTGTCGTCTACGTACCTCTTGTAGAATCTTGGGTTTACGGGAGAAGTAAGCAGGGCTTTCTCCTCAAAGTCCTCCATGAATATATAGGCAACAATGGGAGATACAGGTGAGTCCATCGCCATTCGCCACTCCATCTACTTGCTTGTAGAACTCCTCCTTCCACAATAGGTAGCCAGATGTAAGGCAGTGTCTGAGTAATAATGCATATTCTACGGGCATGTTGTTTTCCTCTAGCCTTCTAGTAACAATCGAGATGCAGTCTTCAACAGGTAAGCATGTGAACAGAGACTGTACATCAAAACTGACCATAGTTTCATTGTCTGCCAGATGTAGGTCTTTAATCTCCCTGACAAAATGGTAGGAATCCTTTGTGTGTGCTCTTGTATGTCCCTTGAGCGGTGAGAGTATATTTGTTAAGTGTTGAGCCAATCTGTAAGTTGGTGAATCGATTTGGCTCACTATAGGACGTAGTGGAGCATTGGGCTTGTGTATTTTTGACCTTGTCATTTTTAACCTTTTTATACGTACTTGCATCCGACAAAAGTTCTTTTAAGTGTGTTATTTGTTGGGTCATTTTCAACCTTTTTATACGTACTTGCGTGCATGGATGCAAGTACGTATAAAAAAGTTAAAAATGGGCCAACAAATAACACACTTAAAACAACTAGTGATCTCATAAAGAAACAAAAGGTTAAAAATGACAAGGTCAAAAATACACAAGCCCAATGCTCCACTACGTCTTATAGTGAGCCAAATCGATTCACCAACTTACAGATTGGCTCAACACTTAACAAATATACTCTCACCGCTCAAGGGACATACAAGAGCACATACAAAGGATTCCTACCATTTTGCCAGCGAGATTAAAGATCTACATCTGGTAGACAATGAAACTATGGTCAGTTTTGATGTGCAGTCTCTGTTCACATGCTAACCTGTTGAAGACTGCATCTCGATTGTTACTAGAAGCCTAGAGGAAAACAACATGCCCGTAGAATATGCAGTATTATTCAGACACTACCTTACATCTGGCTACCTATTGTGGAAGGAGGAGTTCTACAAGCAAGTAGATGGAGTGGTGAATGGCGATGGACTCACCTGTATCTCCCATTGTTGCCGATATATTCATGGAGGACTTTGAGGAGAAAGCCCTGCTTACTTCTCCCGTAAACCCAAGATTCTACAAGCGGTACGTAGACGACACTTTCACAATTCTACCTTTAGATAAAGTAATTGCATTTTTAGACCACCTTAACTCCTTAAATTCTAAAATTCAGTTTACAATGGAGTTAGAGGCAAACAATTCTTTAGCTTTTCTACATGTGTTAGTAATTCGGAATCCTGATAACACCTTGAGCCACACTGTGTATAGAAAAAAGACCCATACAGATAGATATTTAAACGTTGATTCTTACCACCATCCTTCACAGTTAGCTACCGTGGGTAAATCTTTGTTTTAAAAAGCACGAAAGATCTGCGACAGTAAACACCTAGCCGCCGAGCTCCAACATGTCAAGCAAGTTTTGCACGACAATAAGCTTCGAGTCCCGTGCCTACGTCACAGTGAACGAGTGAAGCCGGCCACAGTCGAGCGAGTGCCTGCTGTACTGCCATATGTCAGAGGTGTCACTGACAAGATTGGCTACATCTTGAAGCGTGCTTCCATTAAAACATATTTCAAGCCGCCGAAGAAGATCAGTCAGTTTTTACCATCAGTCAAGTGTAATATTCCACTGCAAGATGTAGGAGTGTACAAGCTGGATTGTGAATGTGGTCTCTCTCATATAGGATAAACTAAAAGATCAATAAAAACCAGCGTTAAAGAACACATAGCTGATGTGAAGAATAGACGCTCCGGGAAGTCTGCATTCTGTGAAGGGGTCGTACAGGATCGCCCCCATCACTACATTAGATTTGATACACGAAGGTGTCTGGGTGCTACCATCTGCTTGGGATCCCATAATTAATAAAATTAAATCCCAACCCAAGCATACAACTGCAAGACTTCATGATACTGTAAGTTCATACTGCGTAGATTGGAACAAAAATTAATAAAATTAATAATTTTTAATTTGGAGGTAGCCGTGGTTAACTATGACATTGGGACGTCATACACCTCAGTTCCCCCCGTGACCATGGGTGCTGTAAAGTGCTTGAAACGTTGGGAATGTAAAATAAGTTAATATACGCGATAAGATCCGTAAAAGTAGTTTTATTTTAATTAAAATGTTATAGGTCTTTGAAAAACAATTTTGAAAATGTAATGAACAGCTACCATGGAAGACTAGCTAGCTACTAAAGTTAATAACGGGGAATTGATCGATGGAAACTGATCTGTTTATAAGGATTAGTAACGTGGTTTAATGATAGCATAACTACAATATTTAAAAAAGGGATATACCATGAACTGACTGATCTTTAGAAAGAATCAAGTGTTGAATTTTATATTTCGTTGATAAACTAACACTGATAAGTTCGTTACCTGTAAAAATGATTGTAGTTGACCTATTTTGTAGTTGTGTATGTATATATTTTTGTCACCACTAATGTATTCAAGTACGTAGTGTATAGGAACATTAAAAAGAGTGAGTATGCTGTACGAACTAATTGAAATTTAAAAAAGTAGAACTGGCAGGTAAAGTTGGATTATTTGTAAGATACTTCAAACAATAAAACTATTGTCTTTTTTAACGTCATTTATTAGCGGTTTGCAGTAGCGTGTTTTCCAAAAAAAAAAAAACAATTACGTGTTTTTGAAACGTAGTGGTAAAAAAAAGGACCAGAATAAATATTTCCCGAAGCCTGTTGGAAAAGCTGCAACAAGGTCCTGATCGTTTCTTTTGGCTTGATTTGTAACATTGGACGATAAGCGGCTTCACTATTACTATCCAATGTAAATTTACTGTCTACGACTTAGAAAAACCATCATCTACAACTCTTAACAAATTTAATAAAGAAATTGGAAGTGAATTATTCTAGTTCTATTGAACTATAAGGTAAACAAAATGGTATAGAATAAAAACTTTTATCTGTAACATATTTATTCTCTTTTGTTGAACCGTCCTAATATTTTCATTTGTTGGCATGTTCTTAGGTGGTGTGTGGTCTTTCTCATAGTTTTCATGATTTTCAAAAGAATATCTTTTCTCAACACTTGAATGCTGATAATTTAAGAATATGTTACAACAATTTACTTGATGAACTAATAGAAGCTAAAGGTGCAACAAACAATGATTTGATAAATTTGAACTGTAAAATAATAGGATAATATAATAAAATAATATAATAGGATAAAATAATAGGATAAAATAATATCATGAAAACTCACATATTAATCATTGTTTGTTAGTCCTAGATTAGTTCTATAAGGTTAGTAGCTAAATAGTTTTTGTTATAATAGTTATGAGAAAAATTACCCCAAAAGTTCTTGTTGATTCCTCTCTGTAGGTGTCTAGTTTTCGAATCGATTAAAATCGGAATCAGTTCGCTTTTTTAGGGTTCCGTACCCGAAGGGAAACCAACGGAGCCCTGTTACTAAGCCTCCCGCTGTCCGTCCGTCTGTCTGTCTCATGATCCGTGTAGGTAGACAGTTGAAATTTTCATAGAATGTGTATTTCTGTTGCCGCTATAACAACAAATAATAAAAATAAAAATAAGTTAAAAATTATTATTTATTATACGGAACCATTCATGCCCGAGTCCGACTCGCACTTGGCTGGTTATTGTTGGTCACAATAGCTCACTATCTTAATTAAAATTGACTTTAAATGCATTAAGCCTAAGCAGTTAAGAGATTCCTCCTTATGATTACGCAAATTTTCGTTCCCCTGTAGCCCCATTTTGAACACGATGTTAATATTTACTATGGCAACATTGGGCTGCTATGTTTTTTTATATGTAATAGGAATAGGGTGACAAACGAGCATACAGTCCACCTGATTGTAAGTGGTTGCTGTAGCCCATAGACATCTACATCTATCCTCGATTACAAATCAAAATGCAGACCCGTGAGGACTAAAATGCAATGCCTCGGTTCCAGTAAAAAGGGTCTCCGGTTCTCTACACTCATCATACAAAACACAGCAGCGTTAAGCTATTATTTTACGCTGGTATTCTGTGAGAGCGTGCTCCTTCCCCGGTCGAGCCGACCCATTCGTGCTACAACTATACCACTAATAGAGCTGCAGCATGGCTCTACCACGTCCAAAATGTGTTGAATCTAGGGATAAAAAGCAGTAATCTTGTTACTATTTCACAGTGACAACCTATCAAAAGCCCTAAACCCTATCAAAAGCCCTATCAAAAGGCTAAACATAGACTATCCCCATATCTTTACTCATAGGGAGGATATTTGCCATAGTTGCCGAGCAGGCGATTTGGCGACCGCAGTTTTTATTTCTATTTATTTATTTATTTATTTAGAAAACCAACAGCGTATATAGAAAATATTAACATTAATGTAACAAACTTAAAGTATGGCCAATAACAGGTTTCCCTTATATTGTTTGATGGTAGGTGTATTGTTGTTAGAAGAAAAGAAAAAAGAACAATCTAATAGATAAATTATAAGCAAAATTATAAGCAATTCAATGTAATGAAGGTGGTCATAAGTTTACAGATCAGGAGAGATAGTCAGGTAGAATGATATATTACGTTACCTTTATATATATATATATAAACATATAAGATATATATATATACATACATATATATTATTTACTTATGTATATATACATATTAAATGTTTAAATATATAAACATAATACAAATTATTAATTATAATATATATTAAATAAAATAACTTAAGTACTTATATTTATATTAGTAGTCTCAAAAATACATATAGAAGAAATAGATGAGAGAATATATGATTGTATGTGATTTTAACTTCAACTGCTCTATTTCGTAATAGTTTTCTTGATGTAATCTTTAAACGTAAGTTTAGATTTCGCAAAGAGGTCAATGTGTCCAAATTGTTCATTATATGTACGAGCAAGCCGCGAAAGAACAGTGTTTCGACAGTAGTTTGAATGATGCCAGGGAGTCTGTAACAATGTAGTATTGCGGGTACGGAATTTTGGAGTACGAAAGGTGATTCTTGAGACAAGATATGGACAGTCAATATTACTGTTTATTATATCATATAACAAAGCCATGTCAAGCAAAATGCGCCTGTGTTCCAGAGATAAGAGATTGTGCTCAGTGCAACTGTCTGTGTAAGTATCGATTTTATTCCGACAGCGAAAGTTAAGGTGATTAACAAATATTTTTTGAATACGCTCAAGGCGGCTTTTGTAGACATTGTACTGTGGAGACCATATTGAACTAGCATATTCCAAAACACTTCTGACATATGCAAAATAAACCATTTTAATTGTATTAATATTCGAGAATGGTTTACAGATGCGAAGAACAAAACCAAGATTTTTATAGGCTTTACTGATAACGTAATCAATGTGTTCGGATAGTATCATTTTATGATCAAAAATTACGCCTAAATCCCTAACACTTACTTTTCGGCTGATTTCTAATCCGTCAAAGTGATATTTATTTAGAATTGGCTTAGATTTCCGTGTAAAACTAATACATTCGCACTTGCTTGCATTGACAGTTATATTATTTATTTTGTAATATTCAAATAAACGGTCCAGGTCTTTTTGTATCAATAGGCAGTCATGTATGGTGTTAATTTTACAAAAAATCTTCTTATCATCTGCATACATGAGGTAATTTGTGTGCATAATGCACGAACCAATGTCATATAGGTAGGCATTGTAAAAAAGTGGACCTAAGTGAGAGCCCTGAGGAACACCTGTAGGTATGTTTATGTAGTTCGAACGGAAACCACCTATCACGACTGCTTGTGAGCGGTTTGTGAGATATGATTCAGTCCATCGGAGCAAGTCACCGTGAATCCCTAATATTTGTAATTTGTTGAGCAGGATCATGTGATCCACACGATCGAAAGCTTTTTCAAAATCAGTGTAGATCACATCAACCTGCCCACCTTGATCCATATTTTCAAGGACAAAAGAAGAAAAACTTGCCAGGTTCGTAGTGGTGGATCGCCTTTGTAAAAAACCATGTTGCTGCTCAGGGAAGGCACGTGAAAGCGTGGAGTAAATTACGTTATATACTACTCGTTCAAGGATTTTAGCCGCGGTGTTCAAAATAGAAATGCCTCTATAATTATTTATTTCTGTACGTGATCCCTTCTTGTGTACAGGGATTATGTGTGCACACTTCCATTGATGCGGAAATATCCCTTCACGTAGAGAGCGATTAAATATAATAGTCAAGGGGAGAGCAAGTGATTTAGCGCATCGTGACCAAAAAAAAGAAGGTAACCCATCACTACCGGCACCTTTGTTCGTGTCCAAAGTTTTCAACATTTTTTCAATTATTGCAGCGTTTGTCTGTACATTAGAAACGGTGTCAGTACACAACGATTCCGTATGTGGATATATGTAGTTATTACTAGGAATACCAAATACACTCTTGAAGAATGAGTTGAAAGCATTGCATATGTCCATACCATCGGTGTACTCTATATCTTTCAAAGACATTTTCTTAGGGTAACCTGACCCACCCCGAATGGCTTTGACGAAAGTCCAGAATGTTTTAGGATGTGTTTTGATGCTATTTTCACAACTTGACGTAAATTTATTAAAGCATTCTCTCTGAACACGGTGTTCTCTTGCTCGGAGTAACGAAAACTCATCGTAATCTAATCTATTCCTGAATTTTTTCCAACGTGTGTGAGCATTGTTTTTCTCCTTAATTATTTTTATTAAAGCAGGTGTGTACCATTTAGGATATGATCGCTTCCCTGTGTTATAACTAAAAGGCACATGTAAACGAACACAACTATCCAGTATGTTATAAAAGGTATTTGTAGCTTCGTCTACAGTGCCTGTACATAAAAGAGACCTCCAGTCCTGTTCTAAAAGATATGTATTAATTTTTTCATAATCAGCCCTCCTGAAATTTCGCCTCGGCGCAGCTGTTTCCCGTAGAGGAGTAATGTTTAAATCCAAAACTATGAAGCAAAAAGAAGGATGTGCGTGGTCCTCCCTGAGTAGCGGCGCAGCCGCAGGGATGATATTCAGAGGTAGATTAGAGAATGCAAGATCTAATGTGTTACCAGCATGATTTTTTAAAGTATTAAATTGTCTTAACCCGTGAAATGTTAGTGTTTCCATCAGCTGGATACTCGCTTCTTGTACCTCAGTAGGCCCTTTTTTCAAAGCTGTATATCCGTTTGGGTTCCAAGAAATGAACGGCAAGTTGAAATCTCCTAATATTACAAAATTATCATTTGGAGAAAGCTCGATAATACTATTAATTTTTTGTTTAATAAAAACGAGATCCGATGGCATTTGATGAGGGTCAGGGGCAATATATGCCACACAAATATGTAAGTTGGAATTTGAAGCGCACGCGCTTGAAGGAATAGTGATCCACAATAGCTCAGTAAGACCGCATTCGCCGAGGTCACGATACATGGCACCGAGTGTACGTCGTGTCAGTATTAATACTCCACCACCAGTACTTTTACCACTATTACGCAAATCTCTGTCAGCCCTGAACACGTCATACCTATCGTCGCACAATTCACCATCAAAAATTCCACTGTGTAGCCATGATTCTGTCATAATTATAATGTCGTAATCGTTCGTCAAAATATTTAGTCGTAATTCAAAACATTTAGTCCTAAGACCACGAACATTCTGATAATAACAGTACAAATTATTTACAGCCATTAATCAAAATCAAATATGTACCCAATTGTGTTAAATTTATAGTGCTTTAAAGCTACACAGAGTAACAGAACTAATAATTTGTTTACGTTAGACTTAAGTAGTACGAACAATGATATATCACTTCGGCAGTTGCTAGTTAATAGTGACTTGATTTTTTGTATAAGGTGGTAGAGTATAAAATTTATCAATAAGATATAACAGAATGAATCCTTAAACGATTTGATTAATATAGTCGAGTCAACATAAAAGGGTGCGAGCTTATAAATATGCAGAGCAGTTATTAAATATATATATAAATATCGCGAATGTAACAATATAGACGTTTTAAGTATTGTTGTTAGATTTAATAAATAAATATTGAACGGGTAATTATTATGAATAATAACAATATAATAGATGAATTCATAGATTGACAAAGTAAAATAAATTAATACATAATATACAAGACGCCAGAAAAAATATAATTGGTATTTTATTAAATATAAAGGATATAGTAAAAGAAACCATAACATATATATAGTTGAGTAACGTTCGTGAAGAATATGGATGCAACTTCTAGTTGTTATAAGAAAATTGTCTTCTATTTTTTTCCTTTGTTGCCTTTTACGACATCCACTGGACGACATGTGGTAGTGGATATTACACCGTTACTACAAGGCGGAGTAATCTTGTTAAATATATATATATATATATATATATATATATATATATATATATATATATATATATATATATATATATTTTTATAGGATCGGGTGACAAACGAGCACACATTCCACCTAATGGTAAGTGGTTACTGTGACCCATAGACATCTACATCTATCCTCAATAAAGACTCAAGATGCAGATGTGTTGTCACCCGTGAGGACTAAGATGGAATGCCTCCTTACCTTATCCACACCAGTGCAGTACGAGAGTCGCACCTGTATGTCTTGCCCGCTATATCACCATCGTGCTCATCGACCACGGTCTGCGCGAGACGAGCTCCCAGCAGTGCCGCTTGTAACTCGAGCCGTGGTATGGAGACTGGTTTTAGTGGTATTACGCGGCTCTTGGCGGCAGCCAATGATACGTTAATGCTGCCGTCTGCTCGCTCCGTTCTCCAATACACGGCTGCTGCTGTAGGCCTCCTCGCTTGCGTCGACGAATGTGTGTGGTTGGCGCGTCGACACCGGGTTGTAATCGTAGCATCGCGGTATTCTCAGTTGTTCTATGGCGTTAAGTGAAGTAATCCAGTCTTCCCATTTTTCTTTTAATTCTGTGGGCAGAGGGTCGTCCCAGTCAGCCTTGTAACGCCATGTGTCTTGGAATATTCTCTTCGCTGGGGTGGTCACTGGTGATATTAATCCCAGCGGATCAAATAATGCCATTATGATGCTCAACGCTTCACGTTTAGTTGGCAAGCGTTGTTTTCCTTTTACGTCGGCAGGCATCTTCATATTGTGAGTATTAAATCCAATATGATCGCTTTGTACATGCCAGAGCAGGCCGAGCGTCTTCTCAGTTTCTTTTCCGCCCAGGCTCACGGTCGCGTCGTGTTGTTTATGTTCTGTCGTTATTTCTTCTATTGTTTTCTCTTCGTTCGATGTCCACCCGCTGAGTACGAATCCCGCTTGTTTGTGGACATGATCGACTGCTTTTACCGTTTGCTGAGCTTCTGTGACAGAGTGGAAGCTCTGCAAGTGGTCGTCCATATAGTGATTTCTTTTTATGGCGACCGCAGCTTTTGGGTATGCTTCTGCATGTTCTTCAGCATTTTTATTTTTGATGTATAATGCTGTGCACGGTGCTGATGTCGCTCCAAAGATGATTGATGTCATCCTATATTCTTCCGGTAGGTCCTCCCGCCGCTTGCCTCTCCATAAGAAACGTAAAACGTCTCTATCTTCTTTGCGCACTTTGATCTGCATGAACATTCCTTTTATGTCGGCGCTCACTGCATACGGATACTGTCGGAACCTCATGATTACTCCGGGCAATGATTGTAACAAGTCGGGCCCCGAGTGAAGCATATCGTTGAGACATATTCCGGCTGTCTTCGCTGCGGCGTCGTGCACCAATCTCGGCGGCTTGTCTGGTTTCGCAGGGTTGATGACTGGGAAGTGTGGCAGATACCATGTCCTTCCTTGTGGCGGTGGCATGGGCGCGCGCTCTGCGTAACCCGAGTTGAAAAGGTTCTGTATGCGTTCTTCGTACTGTAGCTTGAAATTGCTGTCTCGGTCGAGCCTCTTCTCTAAGGTGTGCAGGCGCCTGTCCACGTCCTTGTAATTATTTGGTATTTGGAAATCCTTTTGTTACCACAACAACCCTGTCTCGAATCTGCCGTCCACCGACCACTGGCTGGTTTCCCTCAATATTTGCATAGCTCGCTGCTCGGGATCTTCTTTCGGTCTTCTTGGTTCGATGCACAACGATTCTAATTTGAAATAATTTTTTATTTCCTCTTCTATCGGCTGTGTATCTTCCCTCTGATGTAGTCTGCCGCAGAAGGTGACCGTCGACGTCAATGAGCTATGACAGCCATGCAGAACCCAGCCCAGGTTGGTGTGTGAGGCGACTGGTTGGTTTCGACGACCGACGCGCAGTTTTCTAGACACTATGAGGTGCCAGTTATCTTGTCCGATTAGTATTTTCGGTGAGGCGCGTTCGTAGGTGATATCTTCTTTGATATCCCGCAGATGTTGGCAATTCTCTAAGTGATTTTCATTCACGGATTCTGGCGCGAAGTCCAACTGCTCTACCGTACGCGCTGCTTCTATGTTGTGTTCCTCTTGCGCGTACTTTCCTCTTATTTTAAGGCTGACGATCTTGCTCTTCTCATGTTTCACCTCCGAGCCGACCCCTTGTATCCATATTGCGTTGGCTGGGCCGTCGGCGCCGATGACGTCGGCGATCGAGGCATCGACTAAGGTGACCGTGCTTCCTTCATCCAATAATGCGTATGTTTCGACGCAGCTTAGCGGCCCCCTTATTGTTACGGGCGCAATCTTTAGATAAGCGCGGCGGTGTTTGTACGATTGAGTCGCTGTGATGACCTCCTTTGCCGATGTTGCGGTTTCCATAGCGGGTTCCTTTTCACTTTCTGCTGTTCTGTCGTGATGCAGCAATTTATGGTGTTTCATCATGCATCCGCCTTTTCCGCACGGTGGAGCTTTACACAGCAATCGGCGATGTTTGCCTCGCAGACAGCGGTAGCATATATTATTCTTCTTTGCTACTTCCCATCTGTCATTTGTGGACAGAGCGGCGTATGACTTGCAATCGGGCAGTTTGTGTTCTTGTTTGCATTGAGGGCAGCGTTCTTCATATTGTTTCTTGCTTGTGGCGAAGGCACGTTCTATTTTTCTCGGTCTTCGCTCTCTCGTCTCGCTGTCCTCTGCTATCAACTCCGGCAAGGCATACGCGCTGCATTTGTCCGCTTCTTCGTTTAAGAACATTGATATCTTCTTAAGCTCTGGGATATCTTCTTTCTTTCTGGCTGCATAGTCGTACCATTTGCTTCTCAATATGGGCGGGAGTTGGCGTGATAACTCGCGTCATTTCCGGACTATGCAGATAGTGTGCTTTCTTGAGTGTTTCTACGGTGCCCACTACGTTTGCTATGCGATTTGCGAATATGCATAGCTCCCTGGGATTGTTCGTGACTTTGTTCAGCAGCTTCAGCTTCTCTATTTCTAAGTGAATTAACGCTTCTGGTCGTCCGAATCTCCTTTCTAAAGCTTCCATTATCGTTCTGGGATCTGGTTGGCTTATAAGTAGGAAACCTGCGGCTTCTTTTGCTGTCCCTTTTAAGCTTCGGCGTATTCTCGCTATGTTTTCGTTCATCGTGAAGTACTTTGAAGATTCTTCGTACGTTGTTTTGAAGCTGAGCCATTCTTTGCTGCTACCATTGAATGTAGGTAGCTCTTGCACATATTTCGACGGCTCCCTTGTGCTTCGTACTGCTTGTGATAGAGCAGCGGCTAAGGTAGCGACGTCGATTTGTTGCTGCGCCTGTCCATAGTCTTCTTTCGCGGCGCGGGTTGTGATGCAAACTGCGGAGCGGGTTGCGATGCGAAGTGCGGCGTGGGTTGCGATGCGGGCTGCGGCGCGGGTTGCGATGTAGACTGCGGGGCGGGTTGCGATGCGAAGTGCGACGTGGGTTGCGGCGCGGGCTGCGGCGCGGGTTGCGATGTAGGTTTTTCTTGCAACCATGTACTAATGCGCACTGATGCTAAATCGTCTTCTATTTCTTCATCTTCGTCATCGGTTGATCCGACCTCTGCTTGTAATCGCTGCACGTGTATTTCTTGCAATTCCGTTCTTGCTTGCAACTGAGCCTGCTCGAGCTTGAGTTCGGCTAACCACTCTTTCGCCTCTAACTCCGCGAGGAGTCTCTTGCGTGAGGCTACGGAGCGGCGCGACCTAGTTTTGTCGGGCTTTAAAGTGCGCTGCGATCTTCGATCCTTTTCTTGCTGGGTTTCTTCCGTTGCGGCCGTGTTATCGGTCGCAGAGGTAGCGGTTGTATCGCTGACCGTTGTGGTTTCGCTCGTGGTGTTGGATGTACCACTAGCGGTTGAGTCGCCCCCGGAGGCCTCTTCTGTGTCCCCCTGGGTTATCTGTTCATCCTTGCGACGCTTTGATGATTCTCCGTTGTTACTACGTGTAATCACCATTTTTCTTCACAATAATATTTTTTCGTTCTTGCGGTTTGCTTCTTTCTTCCGGCAATACCAAGACTGATATTGTCTTTTTCTTCCAGTAATCCGGCTTCTCGAAGGACCATTAATGTTACGGATCGCCGTAACGCCGTTCGAAAAATGAATGAAACGCGTTGGTCTTGCTTAAACTGGGGGCAAGCGGCGGTGAGGAGGAACTTTTTCTTTTCTTGCTGCTGTTTTCTTTTCTGTGGCTGGAGAGCGACTGCCGACCGTTCCGGCCGGCCCGTCTTGGCTCTACCACGTCCAAAATGTGTTGAATCTAGGGATAAAAAGCAGTAATCTTGTTACTATTACACAGTGACAACCTATCAAAAGCCCTAAACCCTATCAAAAGCCCTATCAAAAGGCTAAACATAGACTATCCCCATATCTTTACTCATAGGGAGGATATTTGCCATAGTTGCCGAGCAGGCGATTTGGCGACCGCAGTTTTTATTTCTAGTTGTTATAAGAAAATTGTCTTCTATTTTTTTCCTTTGTTGCCTTTTACGACATCCACTGGACGACATGTGGTAGTGGATATTACACCGTTACTACAAGGCGGAGTAATCTTGTTAAATATATATATATATATATATATATATATATATATATATATATATATATATATATATTTTTTTTTTTTTATAGGATCGGGTGACAAACGAGCACACATTCCACCTAATGGTAAGTGGTTACTGTGACCCATAGACATCTACATCTATCCTCAATAAAGACTCAAGATGCAGATGTGTTGTCACCCGTGAGGACTAAGATGGAATGCCTCTTTGGCAGTAAAAAGGGTCTCCGGTACTCTACACTCACCATACGAAACACAGCAGCGTTAAGCTGCTATTTTACGCTGGTTTTCTGTGAGAGCGTGGTCCTTCCCCGGTCGAGCCGACCCATTCGTGCTACAACCATAATATAGCTGCAGCATGGCTCTACCATGTAGAATATATATGTATATATATGTATTGCATGTAATAAAACCACACGACTTAAGCTGATAGTACCTTACCATAGATATACTAAATCTATGTACCTTACACTGACAGACTGATAATGTAGTTGGTATATTTATTACTAGCAGTATTAATTATTTGTAAACAATTGTTAAGTATTATTTATTAACCTTGCCAACCACTCGTTGTTTACCGTAAAATGATTCTAGGCAAAACACAAATAGTTCGTTTTCCGGCCAAATTGATTCCGTGTCTGCATTTTAAATGAAATAAGGATTGTTTATTATGAATCCTTTTTATTTCTTTACGAACTTTGATAAAGATTTTCACGCACTATTCAAACATAAGGAATACTTTATTTGATGCTATAAAATAATAATTAAGTACATATTTGTATTGCATATTTGTATTGCCGTGTAGTGGCGGTCAAGAATACCACTACCCCATATCCTCCCGTGGGTGTCGTAAAAGGCGACAAAGGGAAACAGGTAGGAGATGGGCAGCAGCATCTTCCTGATAATAGCCAAAATTATAATAAAAAAACTGCGGTTGCCAACCCGCTCGCCAAGCGTGGCAACTATGGCAGATATCCCCCTATGAATGTAACAAAGAGACGGCCCCCAGTCCCCGGCGGCCCCGCTATTCCTGGCTACGGTGGCGACCATGGTAACGGCGGGGCAGGGGGTGCTAAGAATCTCCGGTGGAGGTTCGGTTGCCACCTTAGACGACTCGACCTGGCAACGTACAACGCACGCACCCTGAGGACTGACGAGAAGATCGTGGAGCTGGAAGAAGAGATAGGCAAGTTGCGCTGGCATATTATAGGATTATCCGAAGTCCGAAGAGAGGGGGAGGACACGGTAATCCTTGAATCCGGCAACTTGCTCTATCACCGGGAGGGCGACCATCTATCCCAAGGAGGTGTTGGATTTATCGTCCACAAGTCTCTCGTTAACAACGTTGTAAAGATCGGGAGTGTGTCGACGAGGGTTGCGTACCTTATACTCAGAATCACCAAACGGTATTCGCTGAAGGTCATACAGGTTTACGCACCAACCTCGGCACACCCCGATCAGGAGGTGGAGGAAATGTATGAGGATATCTCTAGAGCCATGCATTCCTCCAAAACCCAATATACGGTGTTAATGGGAGACTTCAATGCAAAACTAGGCACAAGAGAGAACGGTGAGCTGAAGGTAGGGAAATTTGGAATAGGGCAACGGAACCCAAGGGGCCAGCAGCTGGCCGACTTCATGGAGAAAGAGGGACTCTTTATAATGAACTCTTTCTTCCAGAAGCGGCCCCACAGGAAGTGGACCTGGTCGAGCCCCGACGGTTCGACAAAAAATGAGATTGACTTCATTATGACGACCAGACGACAACTGTTCAGTGATGTCTCCGTGATCGCGAGGGTGAAAACTGGTAGCGATCACCGAATGGTTAGAGGCACACTGAACCTAAACGTTAAGTTGGAGAGGTCTCGTCTAATGAAGTCAACGCTCCGTCCCCCTCGTGCTCTGTTCCAAAGTCCCGAAACCTTTCAGCTCGAGTTACAAAACCGTTTTCAGTGTCTAGAAGACTGCAATGAAGTGGACGATTTGAATGACAAGCTCGTGGAAACTGTCCATGCGCTCGGAGCTAAGTTCTGCAAGACCCGCCGCAGAAGAACACAAAAACTCTCCGATCATACTCTTAATCTCATGGCTGTTAGACGGGAGATGAAGCTACATTCTTCAACAGACTTGACAGCATACAGGCATCTGAACAGACAGATCTCCAAATGCATGCGGCGGGACTTACGCAACTTCAATACAGCTCGTATTGAAGAAGCGATCGAGCGGAACCAAGGCTCCAAAGTCTTTGCCAGAGATCTGTCTGCCAGAAAGAGACACCTGTCAAAGCTGAAGACAGAATGTGGCAGCATCGTTTCCGGGACACCTGAGATTTTGAGTGAGATTGAGAGGTTCTATGGGCAGCTGTACACGTCATCGTTGGAGCCACACGCAAGTGTGATTAACGATCCAAGAGCGAGTCTCATCCGACACTATTCCGAAGATATCCCGGACGTCAGTCTGAGCGAGATTAGAATGGCTCTCCAGCACCTTAAAAACGGTAAGGCCCCAGGCGAGGATGGAATTACAGCGGAGCTTCTGAAAGCGGGTGGAAGACCGGTACTTGAAGTCCTTCAGAAGCTCTTTAATTCCGTCCTCCATGGTGGCATTACACCGGAGGCGTGGAGCAGAAGTGCGGTGGTCTTGTCCTTCAAGAAAGGTGACAACGCTCTCTTGAAGAACTACAGACCGATTTCCCTTCTGAGCCGCGTCTACGTGCTGTTTTCGAGAGTCATTACGAATCGTCTCGCGCGCAGACTTGACGACTTCCAGCCTCCCGAACAAGCCGGTTTCCGAAAGGGCTTTAGCACCATAGACCACATACATACCCTTCGGCAAATTGTACAGAAGTCCGAAGAGTACAATTTACCACTATGTCTGGCGTATGTGGACTATGAGAAAGCCTTTGATTCCGTCGAAATTTGGGCGGTGCTGCAGTCCCTTCAGCGGTGCCAAGTTGACTGTCGGTATATCGAAGTGTTGAAGTGCTTGTACAGTAGGGCTACGATGGCTATCCGAGTACAGAACCAGAGTACGAAACCTATCCAATTGCAGAGAGGTGTAAGACAGGGTGACGTCATATCCCCGAAACTCTTCACCGCTGCATTGGAAGACGTTTTCAAGCTTCTGGACTGGAAAGGATACGGTATCAACATCAATGGCGAGTACATCACTCACCTTCGATTTGCCGACGATATAGTCCTTATGGCAGAATCGCTGGAGGACCTAAGCACTATGCTCAATGACCTCGATAGTGTTTCCCAACGGATAGGTCTTAAGATGAACATGGACAAAACAAAGATCATGTTCAATGTCCATGTCACACCTATGCCGGTAGTTGTTGGGAGCACTAAGCTCGAAGTTGTTGACGATTATGTTTACCTGGGACAAATAGTCCGACTAGGTAAGTCCAACTTCGACCGAGAGGTCAATCGACGGATTCAACTCGGCTGGGCAGCGTTCGGGAAGCTACGACACATCTTCTCGTCAGACATACCTCAAAACCTGAAAACGAAATTGTACAACCAGTGCGTGTTGCCAGTGATGACTTATGGAACTGAGACGTGGTCCTTCACTGCTGGCCGTATGAGGAAGCTCAAGGTCGCTCAGCGAGCTATGGAGAGGGCTATGCTCGGAGTTTCTCTGCGTGATAAACTTAGGAATGAGGATATCCGCAGTAGAACCAGAGTAACCGACATAGCCCAACGGATTAGTAAGCTGAAATGGCAGTGGGCCGGCCATATAGCTCGAAGAACCGACAACCGATGGGGAAGAAAGGTTCTCGAGTGGCAGCCTCGTACCGGTAGGCGAAGTGTAGGGCGTCCGCTCACGAGATGGAGTGACGACCTGGTAAGACATGCAGGAAGTCGATGGATGCAGGTGGCTCAGGACCGTGCTTTGTGGCATTCTTTGGGGGAGGCCTATGTTCAGCAGTGGACTTGTGAGGGGCTGTAGTGATGATTTGTATTGCAAAACGAAGCTTCCACAAACAAATATTGATTTAAATAAGTATTACGAACCGGACCAATAAAAATTCCTAATTTTACTAAGTCATAAACTAAATGAATTTATCGACAACGTTTTTTGTTTCACTAATAGTATATAAATAAGACACCTCGTCATTGGAATGAAAAAACGGCAAAAACCTTGTAAAAGAAGAAGGTGAGAATAATATAGCTGTCTTATTTTGTACCATGTTAAACGTCATTATACAGGGTATTTTTGGAACGCTCCCGAAAACTAAGACAGGCAACAGCACCAAGTATACCTTTGATCATGGGTTACAAATAAAGTCGATCCTGATGAAAAAAAAATCATCTTTTAACAACGTTTTATTAGCTTTATTCACGCGCCATCATGTTAGTACAGCTAAATGAAACGATAATTTCATAAAAAATATCATGAAAATACTGAAACATAAAACCAGCAGTGGAAACTGAATTGATATCACCTGACTAATGGAGGTTAATGTACGCGCGAACGGTGAAAAACAAACGCTGGCCTTGAACTTGGGCACTGAGCGATTTATCACATATTGGTACGAAAGGCGCGCGACGGGGGAACAATCCGCCAGTATTAGTGTGCCTGCATGCTATTGGTTCCCGCGCTTTGTTCGCTCCAAAAATACAGTCGCATACACAGCTTACTTTGCGACTCGCGACGATGTTTTAAAAAGGAAGGAAAGAAAAATTATTTATATCTATTGTTTTATGACTAAACTAGTGATCGAAAAGGTAAATATGATAGGAGAAGGTGAATGGGGAAAATTGTGCAGTAAAGTTAAAAGTGTGGAGGAAGAATACCGAAAAAATTACCATGTGATCGACCTGATGACGGAAGCTCAAGCGAAGATGAAAGTGATGATGAAGTAGCATCCAGTAACACCAACACACCATTAACATCTGGCTTCCATGTGACCCAAGACGTCATAATGGACGGCGTGTTACCCTTAGCTAAAGTTTTCTTGTTACAAACTACTTTATATTTTACTATAGAAATAACAAATAATGCTCATGTAAACAGTATCCATTTTTAATTCCCACCTCTTCCAAAGTTCTAAGTAGCTAGTAAAACACCTATTATGATTCTACATTAAAACAATTAATTACTATAATATTATAAAACAATAGCCCAATACCATGTAGTACTTTAGAACGCGACTGTACCCACACCCCCTCCGCTATCGACCTGTATCTAGCTCGGTACGAAACAATGCAGCGGTCGTAAGAAAAAAGGGCGCATCTAACAATTTATGAATAAATGAGTTAAATATACCATTCGATTCATGATAAGAAGGTGCATCTACTAAATTTTTTTAATATTCACAAATATCAATATTTTAGAAATTATCGTAAGAATTTTAGACGTAACTGTTGATCACAGATGACTTTTTTTAGTAGAAAAGACTTATACAAATTCAACATAAAAGAAAAGACATATTTAACCAGTTGCTACGTCATCTTTAACAATATTTGCATCGATTACTTAAATTTCAATTATTCTTGGTCTTGTCTTATTATTCTATATCTTATTATTAAGAGCTTATATCTTATTGTTAAGAGCTGGTGTTTCACATGTGGTCCCATATAAATTTGATCGAGGTCAGACCAATAGTTTTTGAGTTATCCTTAATTATTTATATTAAAGTCGGTTGTACAACATTTTTAATTTTTAATTATTATCGTAGTAAGTCTTGTATGATATCCCCTTTAAAATCATTACTCAAGAGTTGCGGGTTGTTATTTGTCTCACTACCAATGCTTTTCTAATATTTATTAAAAAAAAGTAGTAAATTACTATTAGCGTCCTTTCAACTTCAAATGACCTTTCCAAAATATGTAAAATTGTTAAATGAATGGCAGTTTTTTTTTTAAATTTATTAGGTTGGAAAGACGCAAATAGTTATATGCGTCTTTCCTTCGATGTTTTTGTGTTGCCAGGTGTATTTTTTAAGCTAAGATGAAAAGGAAAATTCGTTTTATTTAAAAATAAATAAACAAATTATCAAAAAATTTGTTCGTCCTTAAAATCTTCATGTCTCTACGTATATATTTCAATTTTCATATAGATACCTTTTAATATACTTTAGACACAGGGTCTGAAAGAAAAATTCATCAATTTATTTTTTATTTCCATTTTACGTTTTTGTTATTTGCGTCCTTCTTTATGTAACCCGACGACGGCAGAATGTAACCCGGCCGGCTCGTGTCGCCTCACGCTGTGACGCAGTAGACAAAGAGTATAATAACTGTCCTAGCAGTAGGTTTCAGTTTTGTTGGGGTTCGTTATTAATTGTAGTTTTTGAAACAGTTCCGTGTTGATTTTGTACACGCGTGCGTGAGCGACAGCTCAATCGTATTGTTATTACTTGTGATTACGTGTTGGTATTATTCCTGTTGTTACGTTTTTTGTTTTAATAATGCTTAACGCGTACTTTTATAGTGATTGTGAATACAGCAACATGTTATCCGAACCCAGGTACACGAAGTATCGCCAAATAAATTGTTAAGACGTCGGGATGGAACAATTGTGTCATACTGTGCAGTGCACAAAGTGTTGAAGCGTAACCGAATGCGCCCATACAAATTGCACAAAGTGCAAGCTTTAGTTACCGGCGATCACGTCCGCCGACGAGTTTTCTGCCGTTGGTTATTATACCAGCGACAACGTGTGCCTGGTTCCATTGAGCACATTATCTGGACGGATGAGTCAACATTTACCAGAAACGGCCTGTGGAACCGAAGAAATACACACGTGTATTCAGAGGTTAACCCGCACGCTGTTCGACAAACCGGGCACCAAACCCGATGGTCGGTTAACGTATGGGCAGGTTTATTTAAGGATCGCATACTGGGACCAGTGTTTCTGCCACAGCGACTGAACAGACAGCGATACCATGTCGTGAGGTTCGTCCGTGAGCGCCTCAATGAGCTATTTGATGATCGCTGGATCGGCATACTAGGACCACACGCTTGGCCACCTCGCTCACCAGATCTGACCCCGTTAGACTTCTTTTTGGTATGTGAAAGAAAGGGTTTTTAATCGTGAGTGTGATAGTGCTGACAAAATGCGCCAAAGGATCGTGGATGCTTTCGAGAAACTATGTACGGACTGTGTCGAAGACCACACGATGATGCCCCGCCTGCACCCAAATCTACCTTGAAATGAATGGAGCACAATTTGAGCTGCATCTCATAAGACAACGGAGGATTTAGAGCGGTAAGCTCTTTCATAACTATTTTTTTTAAATAACTTAGTACTGAACTAATCTGAATAGGTACATAACTGAATACATGAGAATAATAAACATACCTACACGATGAATAAAAACGCATGACTCCAACCTTGGTTACATTTCATTTAAGTATTTTTTCATTAGCGTATGTAGTGGTATGGCCCGCTAGTTGCGGGCCGCGCGAATTTGCGTTCGCGAGTACATTGACCTTTAGTCGGGTGATACAATTCAGTCATTCCACTGCTGGTTTTATGTTTCAGTATTTTCATGATATTTTTTATGAAATTTTCGTTTCATTTAGCTGTACTAACATGATGGCGCGTGAATAAAGCTAATAAAACGTTGTTAAAAGATGTTTTTTTTTTCATCAGGATCGAATTTATTTGTGACCCATGATCAAAGGTATACTTGGTGCTGTCGCCTGTCTTAGTTTTCGGGAGCGTTCCAAAAATACCCTGTATAAAGAGTTCAGCTATAACAATATAAATTTTGTTCTTATTTTAGGACTCTCTCTATAAAGTCCAGTCGCGGAGCACGAAGAATTTCGTACAATGACCTCTTTACCTACTGACAGTGGTCACAAACATTTTTGTATTTAGTGCGGTTTACATGAAATATTTGAAGGAGAAAGAAAATTTACCAACTTATGAAATATAGTTATTATTATTATATAACTTTATAACTTTATAACTGGACTTTACTAGTAATTACTCTGAAATCATACGTCAGAGGTGTCACTGACAAGATTGGCTAAACTCCAATCGCGGAGCACGAAGAATTTCGTACATTGAACTGTCATTACCTGTCTCTGTCACTCCCGGGTAAATACAATGAGTCTCGCTCGCACAGATGCAATGGCCGCCGTCCTCAGGGATTGTAAACCTTTTACTGGAGACTATAAGGTTTGTTCTTGTTTGCATAATGTGGTTTTGGTTGGCCTTGAGTCACGACAAAAAGTCCTTGGTTTGCTTGACCTTGACGTAATTAATAATGTTTAACTAACGAACGAGATTCCATCTTGGGATGCGTTAGTGATCGCTCAGTTTTCTGATACAGTTATTTACCTATTCTTAGTTTGTTGTTGTTTGTTAGTTTTTGTTATCTTGTTTTAATTGTTAAGTGGTTTTGTTAATTTGTTAAGTATTATTCACTCTTTTAAAATGGAACCAGCGCCGTGTATCTTGCGTCCATTAAAGGAGTTTGTTTCTCCGCGGAAGAAAAGAAAAATGTCACACTTTAGTGTATCTGAGAAGGTAATGATTATTAAGGTGTTTAAATACGTTAAAGAATTCTGGCCTGCTGATAAATATCCTTCAAAAAAGATATGAAGGACAAAATAGCCGTTATCTTGGGCATTTCAAAATCGGCCATATATCGTATCTTAAAAGAATATACCGACACAGATACCGTCAAGCCAGTTGCTTCACCGAAAAAACGATTCCCATTAATGGAAAAGATTGATGGGTTCGATAAATCGTGCATTAGACGAATAGTGCACAGCTTTTATTTAAAAGGAGAGTTACCTACAGCAAAAAAGGTGCTACATATCATAAATACAGACGAATCCTTACCAAACAAGGACTTCACATCGTTGAATAAATTACTGAAACATTTGAAGTTTAAGTACGTCAAACGAAGGAGAAATAACGGGTTAATCGACAGTGATGACATAGCATTGTGGCGTATCAAATATTTGAAAAATATGAAAACTTACCGACAGCAACAACGACCAATATATTACTTGGATGAAATTTGGGTGAATGCGGGTAAGACTTATTTTTATTATTTTCTAACTGACTTAAATCTATACTAAAATTATGAATTTGAAAGTAACACTGTCTGTCACCTTTATACACCTAAACGGCTATTAACTGTTTAAACCTTTGATTAGTTTATTCATTTACTTTTCAGGGCACACTGTTGGCAAGATGTGGGAAGACACTACAGTGCAGTCACGAAAACAAGCATTTTTGGAGGGTTTGTCGACGGGTGCCAAGAATCCTACTTCCAAAGGCAACCGGCTAATTATTTTACATATAGGAGGTGAACAAAGATTCGTGTATGAATCGGAATTTTTGTTTGAATGCAAAGGTACAGGCGATTATCACGAATCGATGAATGCAGCCAAGTTCGAACATTGGTTTCAAGCAATGCTACCGAGACTTGAGCCAAACGCAGTGGTTGTCATGGATAATGCCAGCTACCACTCAAGACGCCAGGAAAAAATCCCAGTTACAAGTTGGAAAAAAATAGGTATTCAAGAATGGCTTTCATCAAAGCAAATTTCTTTTGAGGCAAAGGAAACAAAAGTCCAGTTCTTGAAAAAGGTGAAAGATGTTAAGATTCAGTACCAATCGTACGTGGTCGATGAGCTGGCAAAAGCAGTTGGTGTGGAGGTATTGAAATTACCTCCGTACCATTGCGAATTGAATCCCATCGAACTAGTTTGGGCAGACGTCAAGGGGTATGTGGCCCGAAAAAATACAACATTTAAGATGGCAGATGTTAAAAAAGCTGCTCCAGGAGGCTTTAGGCAACATTTCAGCAGAAAAATGGCAAAATTGCATCAGTCACGTAAAAAAAGAGGAATCGAAATTAGCTAGACTAGATGATAATGTAGACAAAACTGTTGATTCTTTTGTGATAAATGTGACAGGCGAGACGTCTTCGGAAAGCAGTTACTCCGATACAGAGGAATCGGATTCTGATTTTTGATTTTTTTTCTGCCGAATTAGTATATACTTGTCTAGATTTTTATTACTTGTAATATAAAATCTAATTAAATAATTTATATAATAATAATAAATATATTTCATAAGTTGGTAAATTTTCTTTCTCCTTCAAATATTTCATGTAAACCGCACTAAATACAAAAATGTTTGTGACCACTGTCAGTAGGTAAAGAGGTCATCGTACGAAATTCTTCGTGCTCCGCGACTGGACTTTACATATTGAAGCGTGCTTTCATTACAACTTACTTCTAGCCGCCGATGAAGATTAGTCAGTTTTTACCATCAGTCAAGTGTAATGTCCCTCTGCAAGATGCAGGAGTGTACAAGCTTGATTGTCAATGTGGGGTTTCTTATATAGAACAAACTAAACTTAACAGCAACAAATAGGTATGCAACTCAGCATTGAGTTGCAGTGAGATAACCACAGGGTTGATATTCTGCCGGTGCCCTAATCCAGCAGTCAACTTACGAGCAGTCGCCAAATATAAGTTTTGTAAATTAAAGATTTTATAGCGATTATGAATTATGAATATTTCTTTTGAATAATGCCTTCATAATACATATTCCCAATATTTATTTTTATTAAATCGTTATTTATAGTCAATCGTCATAATATAGGGAAAAATTAGGGTGCTTTTAGATAAACAGATTTTTTTTTAATATATAGAATATGGTTGACAAAGGAGCACACATTTCACCTGATGGTAAGTGGATGCTGCGGCCCATAGACATCTATATTTATCCTCGATTAAGAATCAAAATGCAGATGCGTTGTAACCCATAAGGACTAAAATGGTATGCCACGTTTCCAGTTTAAAGGGTCTCTGGTTCTCTTCACTCACAATACAGAACACGGCAGCATTAAGCTGCTATTTTACGCTGGTATTCTGCAAGAGCGTGGTCCTACACATTCTTCGCCGAACCATTCATGCCAAAAGCTTTAGCATAGCTCTATCATGTATAAATCAGTGTGACACGTTTATATAAAAGAGCTATATGATATGCAACAATTTTCTGCCGACTTCCAAAAAGGAGCCGGTACTCAAATCGACTGTATGTTTTTTTTTATGTGTGTTACCTCAAAAATGTTTACTGGGTGAACCGATTTCGATTATTCTTTTTTTGGTACTTCTCGTGTGGTCCCATATGAATTTGATTAAGTTCAGGTCAATAGTTTTTGAGTTATTCTTAATAACTTATATTGAAGTCGGCTGTACAAAATTTTTAATTTTAAATTATTTTTTACTATTATAACCCAGTGCTTGACTACGATCCCACCTGATGGTAAGCGGTGATGCAGTTGAAGATGGTAAAATGCACTGACTTAGTTCAGCAAAAAACCTTGAACAAAACTATTTTTTTGCGCATTTTATCGCGTTTAATTTAACTTATTTTTAATTCCTGACGCTATGCAATGTGAAAGGTAACTCGGAGTAACTTCAGCTTTTAATTATTAATTTTGGCCCGATCTACACAGAATGAGCTTACAGTATCTTGAAGTTTTGCTGTGGTATGCTTGGGTTTAGTTTCTATTTTATTAATTACAGGATCTCAAGCACGTGGTAGAAATTTCTCTATTGAAGTTAGGATGTTTTTTTTTAAATTTCAATAGACTTACGTATTATCTTTGCTAGGAATCAATGTTCGTTCGCGTGGATTCGTGGTTCTATCAAATGTGATGTAATGGCGGGCACCGTCTAGAATATGATCACAAACTAAATACTTCCCTGAGTAAAAGTAGTTGTATATTCAAAATGCAGTGTTCGCGAGTGTTCGTGTACTTTTGCCTTGAGGACACCCACATTATAATGTAATAGAAATACAGATGCTTGTAAGTAATTCTCTTAAAAGTAAGGCTCTTATTTGCTTAGAAGTTCGTCTGATGAGGTGTGTCCTGAAGCAGCAGCGCATTCACTAGTGATTTTCAGTTTAAGGAATATGTAGAGAAAGTACAAGTGCAGGCTGTGAGTTCTATATCATTCCTGTGAGGTGACAATCTAACTGTCTCTCTCTTCTTTGTTTTAAGTAGGTTATAGGTGTATCCTGGGCTGGAGTAGCGTCTTACCACTAATCAGACGTGTACGCATGATTTGCGTTTAAATAAAATAATTAAAAATTAAACGAAACTAATTTTTACGGATTATATCGCGTTTAATTTAACTTTTTAATTTCCGACGTTTCGGGTTCTTTACAGCACCCATGGTCACGAAGGGACCAAGGTGTTTGACGTCCCGATGTCATAGTTAGGCCGGCTACCTTCAGTTTTTGAATATTAATTTTTGTCCGATCTACGCAGAATGAGCTTATAGTATCTTGAAGTCTTGGGTTTGGATTTCATTTTATTAATTATAGGATCCCAAGCAGATGGCAGCACCCATCCATCTTCTCTATTAAAATTAGGATGTTCTTTAATTTCAATAGCCTCGTGAATCATCATTGGTAGGAATCGGTGTTATTTCGCGAGGATTTGTGGTCTATCAAATCTAATGTAATGGCGGGGACGATCTTGAACATGGTCACAAACTGCAGACTTCCCGGAACGTCGGTGCTACAAGTCAGATATGTTCTTTCCCGCGGGTTTTTATAGATCTTTTTGTTTGTCGTATGTAAGAGAGACCACATTCATTTAATGTGTAGTCTTCGCGTAAATATAAGAAATCATTAATGAAAAAATTATAAAAATGTTTTGATTTTAACAGTCGTTGATGACCATCACGTCGATCGGGTCGGGTGTCTGTAATTTCCTGCTCGGAACACAGTTACAACTGCACTGGGGACCACACTGGTTAACCGCGTTCCTCATCTACGTGTACAGCTTCATTTATAACCTGGGAGCAGCTATTGTACCCTTCGTCTTAACTGCCGAAGTGTTTTTGCCTGAGGTAATTATAGAATTTCAGTTTTTTTAAACTTAATTGTAGTAACAAACGACACTTGTAAACAACTTCAAACAGAGAACGTTTAGATGCGTCTTCACCTTTGAGGACTAAGGTGATTTGCCTTATAGCCTTTGGTTATACTGACTCTCTTTATTCTTTAGACCGGAATACAGGAGCAATACTGATCTGATTAATCATAATGAACAGATCTTTTTATACAATATGGGTGACAAACGAGCACACAGTCCATATGATGGTTAGTAGATGCTGTGGTAATAAGAATCGAAATGCAGATGCGTTGCCAGCCCTGAGGATTAACGTCTCCGATTTTCTACACATACGATAACACAAACCGTATAGCTTAAAACAGCATCAAGCTGCTGTTTTAAGCTTGTATTCCGTGAGAGCGTGGTCCTTCCAAGCTAGAGCCGATCCATTAGTGCTAAAACCATAAGCGTGGCTCTACCAGGTATAAATCAGTGTGATACGTTTATATGAAAAAGCTATAGATATGCCACAATTTTTTTTACTATTAAAACCCAGTGCTTGACTACGAGCCCACTTGTCGGTAAGCGGTGATGCAGTTGAAGATATTACAGCGCACTGACTTAGCTTAGTAAAAACCTAGAATAAAACAATTTTTACGGATTTTATTGCGTTTAATTTTACATATTTGTCGGAGAATTACAACAGAGAATCTCAATTTTGATCTCGGAAATACATCAGGATAGCGTTAACTGTTAAAAATAATAAGTGTGAGAGCGGATGTCCAACTTGCTGTCGTGCTTAAGCAATTAATCATTATCAGTAATAAGACAATGTAACGCAGCATACATTCAGTATAGTGAAATTACAGTTCGACCACACCGTAACACGTCTCTGCCACAATCACACACCAGTGTAACGTGAGGTACGTAATTACATGATAACACCAAAATATGTAAAGCAACAGCAACACTACTTATCTCAATGTAATACAGGGCAGCATGTCAGCAACACCAACCCTCCTTGCCTGCACTAGAAGAATTACAACAACGAACAGAACCACGACACTATCTTAACACTAGTCAAATGACCACACCCGTAGAATGAATGAAGCAGAATCTCTCGCACACGGCACCTACAGTGAACTTTATACTGCACAAACAATTGGGGGTTTCTCGATATACCCTCATTTCCACCTCGATCCAAGTCATAATTTATAGACTCTCCGACTGATTTTGAATATGGCTGCAGCATAACTTTACGTAATTTAATGTATTTGAACTTTGTTTATCTTTTTAGGCATATTGGTTTCATTGCAATGTATGTTATGTGTACGGCTTCAGACAATCCTATCGTGCTATTTCGAATCATTTCATTTATAACGTCATTGAAAATTTTTAGAAAAATACCAGAAGAAGGAGAGGAGAAACAAGAAACTCTGAGAGTATCAGGACTTGTTACTAACGATAAAACGATTTGACAAATGATGGTAAATAAATTATAAATTTTCAGGTCCGAGGTCTCTGCAACAGCTTATCTATGGCCTGCATGTGGATAATGAACTTCGTCACACTTATAGTATTTAATCCACTTGTGGACTTATTCGGTTTGGGTCCAATCTTCTACGGCTTTTCCGTCATATGTATGCTTGGAGCGATGTACAGTCATTTCTGGCTCCCCGAAACCAAGGGTCTGCCCGCCGATGCCATCCAGAGACTGTTTTTAAAGAATAACAAAAATTAAGATTAGTGTCACGAATAATGTTAAATAAAATTTTGATTTTAAACGTTTTATTTGATTGACCGTACCTGTCTTTAAAGTTGACAAAAATTACTTTGCGTACATCCGCTCGATAACATAAAATGATGTGTCTTACCTAGTTTGAAGAGCACCTCCCGCCCTCCCTTAATTGCGTGCACTATCCCCGTCACCACTAATCCCAGCACCACTACTCCCAACACCACTACACTAGGAAAGACACACCACTGACGACAATACGACACGTGTTTCTCCTCTACACGAGGCATCCTCAGGTGATATAGACTCTACGGTGGCTAACCGCTAAGTGAGCGGCGAGCCAAAACAACTGTTATTTAAACAAATCGCTGACGCAACCGCTCTCTATTTAAGAAACGAGCGACTGCGTCATGCGATAAAACATGCGACCAATCACCGCCGGACTTACGAGCCGTTTGTAGAATTAAAAACAAACCACCGTTCAACGCCCGCCTACCCTCCAACCACGCAAACAATCGCGTGAGGCTCTCAAAAAAACGAACATATTGTGAGGCTCTCTATTATAAGAGAGAAGGCTTAAAGATATTTAAGAGAGGTGAGTTAGTAACATTTGTTTGTTCATTCAGCAGTGCAACGATACTATTAATACTTTTTGATATCTCTAACTGTTCTAGCACACACAGCCGCAGCTCTTTATTACACGTATGTAAGACTTTCAAGGAGTGGTCGTTGGCTAGGTTGTGTCCAGTGTCCAAAAGATGTTTGGCAAAATGGGATTTATCGGGATTGCAATTCCTGTACGCGGCTAAATGCTCTTTATAACGTGTCTCGAAATTGCGACCAGTCTAACCCACGTAAACGGCGTGGCATTCGTCACAAACAAGTTTGTTTTTTGAAGAAACATTGACTTTTGAAGAATATCCAACTTATCTTTATTATTACAGATATTTTTAAAAGAATTGTTTGTTTTGAACGCCACATAAACGCCGTTTTGTCGAAGAGTATTAGCTACTTTTTTAGATATGGGGCCTAAGTAGGTCAAACTATTCACATATCGATGAACACTTTGAGGTTGAACCGCGTACAGAGAGTTGCGGACAACATGCTTTTGTTTCTCTTTAATTAAATTGTTAATGAGATTTTTTGAAAAACCGTTAGAGACCGCTATTTGATAAATTATATTAAGTTCTTTTAAATAATTTTCTTTACTTAAACAACAAACGGTTAATGTAACAATAAAAAGCGGCTACTTTATGTTGCCATGGATGACACGATGACGCGGGGATGACCGTGTCGGTATGAGTTGGCTTTCGATAAATTTGGAAAACATGTGACGATTCTTTTCTTGTTATTGTTAAGTCGAGAAAATTAAGGGAAAAATCTTGTTCTAATTCAAGTTTAAATTTAATTTTGTCATGGACTCTATTTATTAGGGACAGAAGTGGCCTGTATGAATTGACTATGCAAGTGGACTGTATTGACTAATTGACTGACTGATGTTGAGGTATACTACGCTAGGGACTGCTTAAAGAAAATATGGTACTGTAGACAATAATGTATTAAACTATTTACAAATGCGGCTGTCACTAATTAACTATATACACAGAGGGGAGTCTTCAATGGAGTATAAATTCTTCTCTCTTGATTTCTCTTGAGGTTTCTTCTCTTGCTGTTGTCTTCGAGTGCCGCTTCCGAAATGAACAGCTCATAGACCAAAACGCCCGTCTTATATTTCGCAAGAGAGCGTCTCAGTATGTGCGTAGCGTCGTGAGGTGATGCCGCGCGCTGATTGGTCGGCGACATCGCGTGATCTGCTGGCGGTGTGCGGGGTGCGCGTGGCGCAACGGGGTATGAAGGGGCGATGGGGCGGCGGCTCCCCTCGCCATCCGTAACATCCTCCCCCCGGTGTAGCCTGCGAGCCTAAGCTTCCCTCGGAAGGAATCTTTCTTACTGGTCGCCGCAGCACTCCGCCCCTGGTCCTGACCTCGACGTTGCGCACCACGCCGTCCGGTCCAGGAAATGTCTTCGTGACGACCCCCTGCGGCCACACGTTCCTTTGTAGGTTGCCGTCCGCAACCACGACGAGGACCTCTTCTTGTATTTGGCGCGGCTGAGCGCCTCAGGAGTCCCCGAGCGCAACCAGCGTCGGCAGGTACTCTTTCACCCAGCGCCTCCAGTACTCGTCGGCGAGCCCCTGCGCCGCTCTCCACACCCGACGATCGATGGGAGTGCACGGCGCGGTGACTGGTAGGCCCGATGGTCCCAACAGGATGAAGAAGTTGGGTGTCAACGCCTCTTCGTCGTTGATATCGACCGGTACGTGCGTCAACGGTCGAGAGTTAACTGTATTCTCTGCTTCTGTCAGGAGCGTCACTAGCGTCTCCTCCCGTGGGCTCTGCTGATGTAGAGTGTTTTCGAGTGCGGTCTTCACTGAGCGCACGAGACGCTTCCATGCGCCTCCCTGGTTAGGCGCGCCCGGTGCGATGAATTTCTATTCTGTTCGCCGAGTCAGAGCGTAGTCCTTCAGCTGCAGCGCCCACTCTTCCTTCGCCCGTTGCAGTTCTGTATTTGCCCCATGAAAATGTTTGCCATTGTCGGAGTATATTACCTGTGGCCACCCACGTCTAGCCGCCATGCGCCGCAATGCCGATATCGCCGAGTCCGTTGTTAGGGAGTAAACTAGTTCTAAATGAACCGCGCGCGTCGTTAAGCACGTGAATAGCGCTACCCACCGCTTTTCGTATCGTCGTTCTATCGTAACTATCAGAGGCCCGAAATAGTAACGACTCCGGTGTAAGTAAATAAATGGTCGCGCAAACGCCCCTAACCGTTCGGGTGATAGGTCTCCTGTAACCGCTGGCCGTGGTGTCGCCTTGCGTACCCTGCATCGCAGACATCTCCGTTCCGCTTCTCGTATGGTAGGTCGTAATTGGAGGATATGAACTCTGGTGCGTAGGTCGTTGACCACCCTCTCTCTGTTGGCGTGACTTGCTTCCTGATGCACCTTCTCTACAAGCAGCTTCACGAATTGGTGGCGTCCATTCAGTATGATGGGTCTCTTCATCTGGCCGTCCACGTCGGCTGCGTCGATTCTTCCCCTGGCCCGTAGTATTCCATCTTCCAGTATGGGGTCGAGCTTCCTCAGTGCGCTGCCGGTGGCCAGGTTCTTCCCCCGCTGAAGGCGGCTGATGTCATCAGCGAAGCTATCGAGTTGGCTGCATTCTATCCACATCCCCTCTGCCCTTTGGATGTGCTGCAATGTCAAGCCTTGTGCCCTTCTTCGTATGGCATCGACGAACTGCGTGCTGTGGCCCTGATCAATCTCTCGTAAGAAGAGAATCGTTCTATGTCTGGCAGGTGTGGAGCATCCTTGGTGTCGCTCTGGTGCGCCACGGTTTCCTCCAACTCTTCATCATCCCCCACCTTCTCTTCCTTCCGGTGAGGCCATCTGTCTTCGTCCTCGTAAAGAAATGACGGTCCTGTGAACCATTGGTCGCTTTCTTCTTTGGTCACGAAGTTCATACGCGTTGCCTGATCTGCTATGTTCTCTGCAGTCGGTATCCACCTCCATTGCTCGGGTGATGTCTTTTCAGCTATCTCCCCTAACCGATGAGCCACGTATGGAGTGTAACGCGCCGTATCATTCTGTATCCAGTGGAGTGCCGTAGTAGAGTCCGTCCAATGTACGACCCTATCTGCTACCACTCTGTGCTCGCCTTGCACGAATTCCGCGAGTCTGCGCGCCTATCAAATTCGCCTGCAACTCTAGTCGCGGTATACTTTGCGCCTTAATCGGAGCGACTTTCGCCTTGGCCGCCACTAATCGTACCCTAACCGTTCCGTCGCTGTATCGTATTCGCCAATATGCCGCGGATGCGTACGCACGTTCACTTGCGTCGTTAAATACGTGAAGTTGACGCTCTACCACTCCCCCCGTAGGAGCATAGCACCTTGGCAGTTGCAGTCGTGATACCCCCTCCACGACTCGCAGCCACCGGTAGTTTATCATCCCATCCGACCTTTTTCATACGCCATAGGTCTTGTAGCAGGATCTTCGCGGTGATGGTGAGGTAGCTGAGCAGTCCGAGCGGGTCAAACACAGACATGACTGGGCTTAATGCTTCTCTCTTGGTCGGTGGTCGCTGTAGCACCTTTACTTCCTGCGGCACCCTATTCATCGATGTGTTGAAGGTTAGGGCGTCTTCGTCGGCCATCCATAACAACCCTAGGGTTTTGCCTGGGCTCTCTTGCCTTAAGCCTACTTCCTTAGGCTTGCTCGCCAGTAGTTCATCCGGCTTGTCTTCCAATAGGGCTGCGTGATTAGAATTCCAGCCTGCCAAGGTGAAACCGTCCTTCTGGTGCACTTCCGTAACCTGCCTTGCCGTGTTTACCGCTTCCTCTACCGTTGTATAACTGTCTAAATGATGACTACGTACGATAGGGTCAAGTGCCAACGGGTGTGTCTCTGCATGTGCGCGCGCGTTATAATCTCTAACACTATGTGCGAGAAACGGCGAGCTCCTCGCGCGGAAAATCATTGACGTCATAACGTACTCCCGCAGTGGGCTATATCGCTCGTTTCCTCGCCAGAGAAACAATTGCGCGGGTTGGTCGCGACGGTCGAACTTCACACGTAAAAACATTTCCCTAATATCCGCGGACACGGCTATCTCATTCTCTCTAAACCTAAACAGTGTGTCCGGTAAGTTCCGTAATAAGTCGGGGCCGTCGAGTAACTAGTCATTAAGACAACTACCGGATGCGCGCGCTACCGCGTCGAACACTACTCTCGTCTTCCCCGGCTTGTTCGGATTCCATACTGCGAAGTGTGGCAGGTACCAGCTTTTAGGGTCCGTTTCATATATGTACTGCGTGTCTTGCCACGTATCCCTATATTTACTAACGTACTATTGGCCTCGCGCCTGGTCCTTCCGCTCCTAACTCGTCGTCGAATAACGATATGGTAGACCCTTCGTCAAGTAACGCATACGTATCAACTTCCTTACCACGCGGTCCGCGCACGGTATTGGGGCACACTTTTAATAACATAGATGCACTACTATTAACATTCGACGCGACAAGCACGGTTTCATCCAGTTTTACCGACGCTTCAGGCGTGTGGGCCTTGCTGGCGTGAAGGAGGGCGTGGTGAGGGGCATTGCAGCTGTCGACCCCGCACTTCCTAGCCTTACAACGTAGGCGTCGGTGTTTACTGCTTAAACACCTAAAGCACACCCCATCTTCCCTTCCCCACTTCCACCGGTCGTCCAAACCCATTTGTGCTAGCTTCCTACATTTGGCGATTGGGTGTTCACCCCCACGGGGCGCGGGGCGCGGGCCTATGTACAACGTCTGCTACAGGCGCGACGG
This sequence comes from Parnassius mnemosyne, assembly GCA_963668995.1. Lineage (NCBI taxonomy): Eukaryota > Metazoa > Arthropoda > Insecta > Lepidoptera > Papilionidae > Parnassius > Parnassius mnemosyne. The sequence continues at coordinate 29,100,884 of CAVLGL010000086.1, forward strand.
TACGCACTATCGAACTAGTCTCTGTAACCGGAAGATCTTCTATAATCGCGGCGAGCGTCTCTGTACGCGGCGCGGATGTGCTAACCTCTCCCAAGCGATCGGTTGTAGACACGGAAATAGCGGGGCGCGGAGGCGCGGGCGCGGGCATAGATGCTGGCGCGGGCGGGGGCTGGGGTGCGGCGGAGGGCGCTCGCATTGCGAGATAATCGGACGGGGACGCGGGTGCTTCCTCGAATATCTGCATTCCTACCGGCGTTTCGTCGTCGTTCCGTGTCTTCTGGCTTCTTGTCTTCCTCATGACGTCACACGTTGCGGCTTCCTATCGTCTTCAAAAAGACGCACTTATCGGACACCGTTCCCGCCGCAAGGGCGTTACCAGGTGGTCGCAGTTTGATATCGTTAGGGAGCTACCACCTGGCCGCGTAAACGCGGTTAAGAAACAAGAAATTTTCTGAAAACAGACAATAGACGTATATGTAGACGACGTAATAAGAAACGGGGAAGAAATTAGTACCGACGATCTTCTCTCTTCGTCGACGAACTTCGTTCTTCCTTGAAGATCTTCTATAATGATCTTCTTTCTTCTATGATTATCTTTTTTCTTCTGTAATTGTCTTCTTTCTTCTGGCTTCTATCCGACGGCGATGGACCAAGAATAATAGGGACAGAAGTGGACTGTATGAATTTACTATGCAAGTGGACTGTATTGACTAATTGACTGACTGATGTTGAGGTATACTACGCTAGGGACTGCTTAAAGAAAAGATGGTACTGTAGACTATAATGTATTAAACTATTTACAAATGCGACTTTCACTAATTAACTATATACACAAAGGGGAGTCTTCAATGGAGTATAAATTCTTCTCTCTTGATTTCTCTTGAGGTTCCTTCTCTTGCTGTTGTCTTCGAGTGCCGCTTCCGAAATGAACAGCTCACAGACCAAAACGCCCTTCTTATATCTCGCAAGAGAGCGTTTCAGTATGTGAGTAGCGTCGTGAGGTGGTGCCGCGCGCTGATTGGTCGGCGACATCGCGTGATCTGCTGGCGGTGTGCGGGGTGCGCGGGGCGCAACGGGGTATGAAGGGGCGACGGGGCGGCGGCTCTCCTCGCCGTCCGTAACACTATTTATTTTATTGAGGAAAACATCCAGTGGTCTCCTTGTGCCAGTCCAGCAAATAATTATGTCGTCTACATATCAATAATAATATAAGATATTTTGATTGACAACTATATGTTGTTTTTCGAAAATATCCATGAAAATGTCCGCCATAAGGGGACTTAGAGGGGACCCCTTAGCTAACCCTTCTTTTTGTAGATAGAAACGGTTATTAAACCGGAAATAGTTTTGTTTCATACAGAGAGAGGTTAAGTTAAGTAGATCATTTGTTTCCCCGGGATTTAGACGACGTTTATCAAAGAGATCTGCGAGTATACGCAAACAGTCAGGGGATGGGACATTTGTGAAAAGACTATAACGTCTAAAGATAACAATATGGATTTAGGAGGAATACGAATATCTTTAATTTTGGAAATGAGATCTAAGCCATTTTTTAGGTTGTAAGTTGGGTTAAATCCACATTTCTCTCAAAGGAGGAAATTTAATTTTTTTGGAAGGAAATAAGCTGCTGCACCTATATATGAGACAACTGGACGAATAGGAACATGTTCTTTATGTATTTTTGGTAACCCATATAAAATGGGTGCTTGAGGATTCATTGTAACCAGATTGCTCCGAGACAAGTTGTGATCGGGAAAAACATATGATGACTGTTGTATACATAACTTAATATCCGAAGTAAACTTTTTGGTTGGGTCAGACTCCAATAGCTCAAAGTCATCACCTTGGATAACATCGTTAACTTTCTGGCTCTAGCCACTACTCGCCATAATAACAACAGTATTGCCTTTATCAGCTTTAGTAACAATAAGGTCATTTTCCCTTATTCTTAGGGACTTAAAAACAGGGAACTCAGGGTTTAAATGGGAAGACGCGAGCACAGCCCGAATTTCATTAGCTACCAAACTTTTAACGCTGTCATCTTTCTTCCCGATCACAGCCCTCTCCGCGTCAGCAGCCATAGTCTCTAACGATTTTTGGGAGACGGAAGGTGTTAAAATATACTTTAGGTCTTTATGTAAAAGGGACAACTCATCTGCTGGAAACTGGACATCAGAAATATTTTTAACTCGGGGATAAAATTGGTGACATTCTGCATGTATGTCGTTATTACGATTATGGGATGAAGAGGATACAAGTCGTTGTATTGGATAGTTGGAGGGTAGGCGGGCGTTGCACGGTTGATTGTTTTTAATTCTACAAACGGCTCGGCGGTGATTGGTCGCATGTTTTATCGCATGACGCAGTCACTCGCTCCTTAAGTAGAGAGCGGTTGCGTCAGCGGTTTGTTTAAATAACAGTTGTTTTGGCTCGCCGCTCACTTAGCGGTTAGCCAACGTAGTCTATATCAGCTGAGGATGCCTCGTGTAGAGAAGAAACACGTGTCGTATTGTCGTCAGTGGTGTGTCTTTCCTAGTGTAGTGGTGTTGGGAGTAGTGGTGCTGGGATTAGTAGTGACGGGGATAGTGCACGCAATTGAGGGAGGGCGGGAGGTGCTCTTCAAACTAGGTAAGACACATCATTTTATTTTATCGAGTGGATGTACGCAAAGTAATTTTTTGTCAACTTTAATATAATGGACTTCTGCAAAGTAACGCCTGATTCTATTAAGTGCCTGTCTTTGATTGTTTTTCTTTTTTATTATATTACTAGCTGGCCAGACAGACGTTGTTCTGCCCTTTCCGAAGACCCTTCCCATAAAAAATTCTTAAATTCGCAATAAAAAAATATTGAGGGTCACTTATCGGGATAAAAACTATCCTATTTCTCAAGTTGGACCAAACTGCACACACTTTGAAATTTTTTTATTGAAATCAGGTCAGTAGTTTAGGAGTACATCGCGGACAAACAATGTGATACGTATTTTTTATATATAAAGATGTTTAGGCCAAACAATTAAGATTTGAGTTTGAAGTTAATTAAATGTACAATAAAGTTGATGAATTGAAATAGTGTACAATAAAGTTGATAGCGTGAAATAGTGAAATGAAGGCAGAAATTTTCCATGAGGGATCCACAACTTGAGGGTGCGCGCATTGGGAGAACATCAGCTCCGGTGGATTTTCTGTCCGATTAAATCGGGCCGTCAGGTCACATACATAAACACTACTACACACCACTCCCATGCACCTACTCCTACCTACTGCCTGACCGAGCCTTAGGGCAGTCTTAGCTTCGGAACCAGGTACGTACTATTTATTTACCTAGCCTTATATCGATTGTGTAGAATAATAAGTCTCCATAGGCCGTTGGGCCCCACACTTCGAATCTACCGCTGATGGGCCCCGGGATATTTGATCTTTGTCGGGACAGCTAGGGGCGTGTACAAAAGATCACTACATACGACATCAAAGAAGAAGGAGACGTCTCCATACATTCTTGGGCTCAAGTGTTAACAAGATGAAAGTAGGACCATTTGAAAGCGTATATATATATAATTCATAGCTGAAAATCTGGCAAGATTTGACAATCTAGGAGCTGAGTTATTGTACAATAAGTAAGTGGGATTATCTATTACCTATACTGTAACAGGTGACTTTTCACTGTTATTACACTGTAACAGGCTATTTATCACCATAATTACTTAAAGATATATTGATATTTTTGGGTGCTGAAAAAGCTGTGGTTAATAATGAAACGAAATGGTAAAACGATTAACGAAATTTAAAACAACAACAACTAAGTGAAGTGAATATTAGGGATATCGATCTGAGATCGATTACTTGAATTGTTGTTGTAACTGTTACTTGTAGGAATTTTGATATTTTGTATTTTTTATTATTATTTTGTAGATATGTACGCAATTTTTATCTCCCTAGTTAACACAGAAAAATAATCGAAAATAGATATTAAAATGCTCAATTTAATCGAGAATCGATTATATTGCGTTCGTTTCAAAACGAATAAAAAAAATCTGTCTTTTTCTTATAAGTAAATAACTTGAAGTTTGAAATGTCAGGTTAAGTTTCAAAAGGAGAAGTCCTCTATTGGAAGATAACGTTCAGAAGCGAGAATTTCACTAGTGTATTCTTTATGGTAATCAATTTATTGACATAAATAATATACTACAATCGATTTTCTAACTTATTTCTTATTTTATTGTTTTTTCGAAATCTAGATTGTAAAAAGAGCTACTTTTTTGTATTTTACTTAAGAAAAATATGACCAATTTTTTAAAGTATATTACAATTAGTTAACTTTAGGCCCAAAAATCCCATTCTCCTATATGTCAGAACTTTTGATGCATATATGTCGCAGTAAACTAGCTTAATTAGTCGTTTAACTAACAACCTAGACATTACATGGCATGGTCACCCTATTAATTTCATTCAACGAAACGGTCGCTAGTCTGTGCCTAATTAGCGTTTTGTTTTATTATATAAATGAACGAGGATTTAGGTCCAAAGGCCACCCTAGTCACACTTTAACATACTGTCGCTGATACTTCAAGATATGTAAAATGTTGTATTAGACGCATCGTCTAAATATCGTTCAGGCCGTTAGTTGAACGGCACCGTTTAGTAAAAAGACTAGGCTGTTATCTGAACGGCCAAATGAGCTAGTTGAATGCCAAATAAATATACTGTCCGGAAAGGAACTGCACGTTAAAGAAAATACGTAAAAAGAGGAAAAAAGTAATAAAAAGAAAAAAGAAACAATGGAGGCTATCGATTGCGTGCATACATATTATGTAATATTTTAATATCGTTTTAAACAACACAAACTCTATCACCATCCCATTTAGTTTGAATTTTAATTGAAGTCATAATCAATATTGTACTGCACAAGATTTTCGTCTCTTCCTGTTATTTTTAATCCATTATCTTTGTTCCGTTTAAAAAATATTTCAATACATTTCATAATTTTTAATAATGTTGCAAATATAAAGCCTCGCGAGCGAAGCCGAAGGTAATTGTTGATCTAACTTTTACCTTCCACACCATCTGGATTCTTGGCGATCAACCACTGTGCGATTTGCTAGACTTCTTTTTGGAATCGGTTACCACCAATGATTTTTCCGGACAGATACGACTTAGCGACCTTCAGGAAACGGGCGTAATAACTTTTTTAAAGGACTGCTACGCAAATGTAATTTCCCTGGTGTTGCAGTTGTTCGTCTTGACACTTTTCATCTCGAGAGCCGTATGCTTGTTTGCCCCTATATATTTTATAATGTCATCAAAAACATAACTTGTAAAAAAACCAAGTCTCGCACCTCAGTTCTTCTACCGTAAAAAGTTGTGAGATCCATGTAATACCAAGTCGGTTAATTTATTCAGTCCCTACTTAATTTATTCAGTCCCTTCTGTCTCAAGTTATTACGTAATTAGCTAACCTAACAACATTTTATAGTGACCACATCAATAAAAAAATCTTTTATATTTTAAATAAATAGATTGACTTTTCCATACGGTTTCTAAAATGGCCTGAACTGCTTCGAGAAAAGGATGGTACGGCCGTGCCGCTGTTTTGCTCGACTTGGCGTTGGCACTGCCGTGCCCCCAGATAATTTCGGCCACAATGTATTGTTTTTTTTTAATAAAATTGAAGCGACAAACGGATTCATAGTCTACCAAATGGTAAGTAGCTACTTTAGTCCACGGACATCTGCAACTAACTTCAAACATAGGATGCTTCAAATGCGTTGTCACCTCTGAGGCTTAATATGGAATGCCTCACAGCCTATAACTGACTCTTTGTACCCTTCAGATCGAAACACAGCGTGCACTGCAGCTTAGAAGAAGAAAAGTATAAGAGTCTAGAGAGAATAGGAGTCCTCATCATTATCATCATCATTACAGCCCTTCACAAGTCCACTGCTGAACATGTGCCTCCCCCAAAGAATGCCACAAAGCACGGTCCTGAGCCACCTGCATCCATCGACTTTCGGCATCTTCCTACAATGCACCTACCGGTACGAGGCTGTCACTGGAGAACCTCTTTTCCCCATCGGTTGTCGGTTCTTCTTTATGGCCGGCCCATTGTCACTTCAGCTTACTAATCCGTTGGGCTATGTTGGTCTTTCTGATTTTACTGCGGATATCCTCATTTATAAGTTTATCACGCATGGAAACACCAAGAATAGCCATCTCCATAGCTCGCTGAGCGACCTTGAGTTTCTTCATACGGCCAACAGCGAAGGACCACGTCTCAGATCTATAAGTGATTATTGGCAAAACGCACTGGTTGTACGATCTCGTTTTCAAGTTTTGAGGCATAGCTGACCAGAAGATGTGTCGTAACCTCCCGACTAACCCTGCCCAACCAAGTTGAATCTGTCGATTGAACTCTCGGTCGAAGTTGGACTTACCTAGTCGGACTATTTGTCCCAGGTACTCTTCAACAACTTCGAGCTTAATGTCCCTAACAGCTACCGGCATAGGTGTGCCACGGACGTTACACATGCTCTTTGTTTTGTTCATGTTCATATTAAGACCTATCCGTTAGGAGGGAGTATTGAGGTCACTGAGCTCAGTGCTTAGGTCCTTATTGTGCTATAAAGACTATATCGTCGGCAAATTGAAAGTGAGTGATGAACTCGCTATTGATGTTAATACCTTTCCAGTCCAGTAGCTTGAAAACGTATTCTAATGCAGTAGTGAAGAGTTTCAGGGATACAATGTCACCCTGTCTTACACCTCTCTGCAGTTGGATAGGTTTCGTACCACGTTTACGATGGCTGTCCGAATACCGAGAGTCAACTTGCCACTGCTAAAGGGACTGCAGCACTAACCAAACTTCGACGGAATCAAAGGTTTTCATAGTCCACATACGTAAGTCTATAACGTAAGATTATATAGTCCTTGGACTTCTGTACAATTTGCCGAAGGCTATGTTTGTAGTATATGGTGCTAAAGCCTTTTCGGAAACTGGCTTATTCGAGAGGCTGGAAGTCATCAAGTCGAGACGATTAGTAATGACTCTCGAAAACAGCACGTAGACTCGGCTCATAAGGGTAATCGGTCTGTATTTCTTTAAGTGAGCGTTGTCGCTTCTCTTGAAGAATAAAAACAAGTGCCACCACGAAGGACGGAATTAAAGAGCTTAAAAAAAGAGCCAAAAGCTCCGCTGTAATTCTGTGGCGGCGCTGTCGTCGCGCCACAAGCGAAACACATCGAAGCCTAAATCGCACTAACAAAGTTCCGAAGTTAAAGCAGCATGTATAGAACAGCTCTGAACTATCAATTGGAGCGTTGGCCGCTCCCCGGGCAGCACACCTAGCCCGGCGGGAGATCTCCCCTTTTCTTTCCACCCGCCACAGTGGTGACCCTGACGTGATATGAACACGCAACCAACAACCTTTAGAAACTACAACTTCAAACCTTCGTCATCATCCTCAAGTACCCCATTCATTCGGTCCCGAACAGATATTGTCTGCAGTCTTCACATTCTGCAAGCCATCTAGCTTTACTAAGGTTCATCGCAGCACTGGAATAATAATGCTTCCTATTCCTTAAAGCTATTCTCTGCGCTACAGTGTTCGGCACGGCTCTGAGCCTTACTGCTCGCCTCTGCTTCACGGCACTCTCGCAGATTACTTGCCTTCTTCTTGACTCACCGCAGACTACAAGGCAATCCCTGGCACTTGCTCCGGCTCATCGTTCTCACCGGCATCACTTGCAAGTGCGTAGTATGGCATGCATAACACACCGGCATAACGTTCGCACCGGCGTCACTTGCCCTTACGCACACAGCATGCATTCCCCACCGGCATTAAGGACGCACCGGCAATCGGACTGCACTATCGACCTCCGGTCTGAGTAGGGGGGTGATGTGGCGGCGCTGTCGTCGCGCCACAAGCGAAACACATCGAAGCCTAAATCACACTAACAAAGTTCCGAAGTTAAAGCAGCATATATAGAACAGCTCCGAACTACCAATTGGAGCGTTGGCCGCTCCCCAGGCAGCACACCTAGTCCGGCGGGAGATCTCCCTTTTTCTTTCCACCCGCCACAATTCTATCCTCGCCCGGGGACTTCCCGTTTATAAGGTGTAAGAGAGCTATCCTAACCTCGCTCAGAATGATGTTTGGAATATCAATCCAACGATGGTATGTACAGCTGCCCATAGAACCTCTTAATCTCACTCATAATTTCAGTAGTCCCGAAAACGATGCTGCCACATTCGGTCTTCAGCTTCGACAGTTGGCAGCTGGCAACTTTAGAACCCTAGTTCCGCTCGATCGCTTCTTCAATACGGGTTGTATTGAAAATACGTAAGTCCCGTCGCATGAGTTTGTAGATCTGTCTGTTTAATTGTTTGTATGCTGTTAAATCTGCTGAAGACTGCAGCTTCATTTTCCGTCTAACAACGATGAGATTAAGAGCGTGATCGCAGATTTTTTGTATTCTTCTGCGGCGGTTCTTGCAGAACTTAGCTTCGACCGCATGGACAGTTTCCACAAGCTTGTCATTCATATTGTCCACTGCGTTGCAGTCTTCAAGGCACTGAAAAAGATTTGTAACTCGAGCTAAAAGTTTTCGGAACTTTTGGTTAGAGAACGAAGGGGACGGATCGTTGACTTTATTAGAGGAGACCTCTCCAACTTTACGTTTAGGATCAGTGTGCCTTTCACAGTTCGGTGGTCGCTGCCAGTTTTTACTCTCACAATCACTTAGAAATAACTGAACAGTTGCCGCCTAGTCGTCATAATTCGTAGAGCCACGTTGCAGCTATATTACTGATATGGTTGTAGCACGAATGGGTGGGTTTGACCGGGAAAGGACCACGCTCTCACAGAATACCAGCGTAAAATAGCAGTTTAACGCTGCTGTGTTTCGTATAGTGAGTGTATAGAACCGGAGACCATTTTTGCTGGAAACGAGGCATTCCGTTTTAGTCTTCACGGGTGACAACGCATCTGCATTTTTAGTCATAATCGAGGACAGGTGTAGATGTCTCTAAAAACACACAGCAACCACTTACCATCAGGTGCACTGTGTGCTCGTTTGTCACCCTTATCCTATAAAAAATAAATTATGTTATGTTATGTTCAACAGTGGTGGAGCCATGCGGCAGCTTTGACTGTCGCACGGATGGTCCGGCTCGAACCGGGGTGGTACCACGACCTCACAGAGTGCCAGCGTGAAGTAGAGGTTTACCTCTGCGATTTGCTTGGTGAGTTCAGGTGGCCGGAGGCCCTTTTTGCTGGAAATGAGGCATTCCATCTTGGTCCTCACGGGTGACAACGCATCTGCATTTTGATTCGCGGACGAGGATAGATGTGGATGTTCATGGGCCGCAGCAACCACTTACCATCAGGTGGACTGTGTGCTCGTTTGTCACCCTTATCCTATAAAAAAAAAATATTAATTTAATTTTTGTCGGTACGTCAAGGCTCGAGATTCACTTTCTGTAGGGCTACTTCTGGAAGAATGAGTTCACCTTGAAGAGTCTCTCTTTCACCATGAAGTCAACCAGCTGCTGACCTTTTGGGTTTCGTTGCCCTATCCCGAGTTTCCCTACCTTCAGCTCACCTTTCTCTCTTCTGCCTAGTTTTTCGTTTAAGTCTCCCATTAACACCCTGTAGTGGGTTTTAGAGGGATGCATGGCTCAAGATATATCTTCATATATTTCCTCCAGGTGGATGAGGGTGTCGTCGTCGGGATGTGTCAAGGTTGGTGTATAAACCTGTATGACCTTCAGCGTATACCCGTTTGGTGATTCAGAGTATAAGGTACTCAACCCTTGTCGACATACTCCCAATCTTTACAACGTAAATAACGAAAGAATTGTGGACGATAAATCCGACATCTCCTTTAGTCAGCTGGTCACACTCCCGGTGATAGAACAAGTTGCCGAATTTGAGGATTACTGTGTCCTCCCCCTCTCTTCGAACCTTGGATAATCCTATAATATTCCAGCGCAACTTATCTATCTCTTCTTCCAGCTCCAGGATCTTCTCGTCAGTCCTCAGGGTGCGTGCGTTGTATGTTACCAGGTTGAGTCGTCTTAGGTGGCAACCGAACCTCCACCGGAGATTCTTAGCACCGCCCCGGCGTTACCGTGGTCGCAACCGTTAGTAGGTCAATAAAAATAAATCGATCGAAGATGAACCGGAATGTTATGCAACTTACCTTTGTCACGTACCACGAAACCACACAAAAGGATCACGCTCTTACAAAATATACGGCATATAAGTGATAGAGCCACGTTGCTGTGAATCATGGTTGCAGCGCGAATGGCCGACCCACAGAATACTAACGTGTAACAGCAACTGTATTTCGTATGATAAGTAACCAGAACTTTGTTACCAGCAAACATGTACCATGTTTGGTCACAAAGTTTTCCATTTTAGTATTCAAACTTCAAAGAGATAACGCATCTGTATTGCATGCCTTAAGCGCAAAGCGCGCAGGTATCTTCTGCTAGGCCCAAAAAATTAATTTTCCAACGTTTTGTCGCAAGGGGAACTTGCTGCTGCAAGGGGAGTGCCTTGAAACTGAGGAGATACGACAAAGTGCTTCTTTTTAGCAGTAAACGCGCAAACTTTTGTGTTCTGCGGATTGAACTGGACTAGATTTAATCACCCCCAATCCAAGACTATGTTCAGCAAAGACTTGACTTCAGACACAAGTTTGTTACGGTACTCGGCGACGTTTTCCCGAGAAATATTGGCACGGCCGGTGTATAGAGTATCACCAGTGCTGTCATCCGGATAGCAATGAATGCTACCAGTTTGCAACATATCATTGATATGTAGAAGAAACAGCGTTGGTGATAGCACACAGCCTTTTGGAACGCCAGTGTTAATAGGCTTGTAGTCGGCGCATGCACCATCTACAACGACCTTGATGCTCCGATCTGCAAGGAAGCTGGTGATCCAATTGCACAATTTCTCGGAAAGCCCATAGGAAGGGAGCTTCGAAAGAAGCGCTTTGTGCCAAACCCGATTGAAGGCCTTCGCAATGTCCAAACTAACTGTCAACGCCTCCCCTATGGACTCTACTTCCTCCGCCCATCTATGAGTGAGGTAGGCCAGAAGATCACCAGATGATCGACTCCGATGAAAATGTATTGGTGGTCACTAATCAGCTGGTGATCCTCAAGGTACCGCATGAGCTGGCAGTTAATAATGGATTCCATTATTTTGAAAAACAAGTAGGTGATGGCGATAGGCCTGTAATTGGACGGGTCTGAACGGTCTTTATCGGATCTGGTGGACAAAAGCTGTCTTTCATGATTTCGGGACTACGCCTAGGGAGTAGGAGTACCGGAAATGACGCGTTGGAACTGGTACCAACTCCGGAGCACACGTTCTCAGCACAATTGGGGGGATTCCGCCAGGCCCACTCGACTTGTGGATATCCAGGGAGAGGAGTGCTTTGCAAACCGAGCGCTGTGAGAACCGCATATCCGTCATGGAACACTCACACCGCGGGATGGTCGACAGTGTTTTTCCCCCCGTCATCAAGAGTCGAGTTGGACGCAAAAAGGGAACCTAAAAGGTTGGCTTTCTCTTTTGCTGCGTGGGCCAGTTAGTCGTCATCCCTGTGCAGAGATGTTAGTGATGGCTTATAGAAATTCCCTTGGATAGCCTTGGCGAGAAATCAGAATGCACGGGTTCCCGAAGGAAGGCGAACTAGTTTCTCGCCAATTCTGCCTATGTGCTCTGACTTTGCCTTGGCAATAACTCTTTTGAAGGACCTGGAGGCGAAGTTATATTTCTTTTTAAGCATGCTGGTGTTTACATCCCTAGTCGCCGAAGCCGCAGCCCAGGCTTGATAACACTTCTGCTTACTGCGTAATGCAGTCTTACAGAAGCGACCAAACCAAGGCCTCCGATGGGCACCACAGAAGATGGAATGAATAGTTCCATTCCCTGTAGCACCACATTAGTAACAGAGTCAGCAACAGCGCTGGGATTATCCGGTGACATACAAACCTGCCCCCATGGGTAGGATGCAAAGAAATACCGTGTTCCGTCCCAATCCGCCGACCTGTAATGCCAAACACAACGACAACCTGCAGAACGCAACCACGAGGGGAGCGTGAGTGGCACCACGCAAGGAGTCTGTAGCCTTTTGGATTGAATTCTTCAATATTTGGAAACAAAAATCACTTAGCACGGCGCGGTAGCGATTGCCATTCACTGTAACGGTGTTTCCTTGCTCATTTCGAAGAAAAATGGCTCAATAATGTCGCCAGCCCAAAATCACCACCACACCGCACCAGACAGCCACTCGTTAAGGATGCATTGGTTTCACCACGATGACGTGTGGATTTTTTGAGCCTATATATGTTTTTACGTGGTAGAGCCATGCTGCAGCTATATTAGTAGCATAGTTATAGCACGAATGGGTCGGCTCGACCGGGGAAGGACCACGCTCTCACAGAAAACCAGCGTAAAATAGCAGCTTAACTTAAGCTTGTAAGTGTAGAGAACCGGAGACCCTTTCTACTGGCAAAGAGGCATTCCATCTTAGTCTTCACGAGTGACAACGCATTTGCATCTTGAGTCTTTATTGAGGATCGATGTAGATGTCTATGGGTCACAGTAACCACTTACCATAAGGTGGACTGTGTGCTCGTTTGTCATCTTATCCTATAAAAAAAAAATATATATATATATATATATATACGAAAATTTTGCTTATGCTCACGTATCCTCCGAGGTGGAAATGCGCTTCATCTGAAAAGATGATTTTTCGGTAAAAATGCTAATCTTTGATCAAGCGATCTACGGCCCACTGAGCAAACCGAAAATGTATGGGATGGGCGCGGCTTCTCGTACTAATTGAATTTTGTACGCATTCACACCGAGATCTTTATGTAAAATTCGTCTCAAAGAAGTGCGTGAAATGTTCAATTCTTGAGAACGATGACGAATTAATGTTGATGGTTGTTTATGCACACTCTGAGCAAGAGCAGCGATGTTTTTGGTTGAGCGCAGTGGACGAGTACATTCATGGGTTGTTTTATCCAACAATGATCCAGTTTCAAGAACTCACTTCGCAAATTGATCCTCAATTTTTTTCCCAAAATTTCTTACAGTTTTAGTAGAAGACTCACCACTTTGGAAATAAGTTTTTAATATTTCCCAACTTTGTTCAAGCGAAAAGCTACCTATCTCATAAATGTCAAACATAAAACTAACTTTCTGTCACATCGGAAATGTCTTCAAACCTTCCAACCTCAAAATAACATATAGTTCCAATTCCAAACGTTAGAAGGCCCAACCTGTATATCAGAGAATGATAAATATACTATTATATTATTATTTTTTATTATAGATTGATATCGGGTCTATTGGCGCCCGATCATCTCCAACACGTAGATGCCTTTTGGAGAAGTTTTACCATAATTTTTTGTGGTGTACGTTGTAGGCTCTCTCCGTAATATATTTTTACATAATAAAAATTTATCCAAAGAGAGTCCCAGAACATACACAAACTATTGGTAAAAAGGGGGAAAACAAAAAAGGTTGAGCTATGAGGTTGGAATACTCGATGGTTTGTGATACAGAGCTATTGAAGAAGAAAGACAGGACACCTGCCACTATCGTGTCTACCTGGTTAAAAGATGACAGGCGGGGTGTTTGTACGTTATGTTGCTATAACTGGCTTCTATTAATATCAGGGAGTTATTTGCATGTTATTAAGGCATAAATGACCATTTTTGAAATTTTTATCTGTTTGAATGTAATTAGTACCGTCTATCCGCCGTTCTGAACATTAGTTCAGGACGGCGGATAGATAAGGATTAACGTCAGGAGGGATCTTATCTATACATATTTGACGATATATATTTTATCAAAAAGTTAAAGATTTTTTTTGGAACAATGAACATTGATAATGTTAATTGTCATAAATTCAAATAATCTCACATGAATAACTGCCAAAGCTAAGTCGGATCGCTAGTGAAACATAAGAATGTCTTGAAACTACTAAATACATAATGAATTATGTGTTATTTATAAATATATTATTTATATATAATACATTATAAATAAATAATTGCTGATAGATACGACTCATGTCTTCTTAAGCAATATTACCGCCTAAGTTTAGCTAATAAGGCACTTGTAGTTAAAAATTAGATTTAGGTACTAACATAGGTTACAAGTTTTATATTTACTAACAAATTTTATGGATCACTGGGTTATCTAAAATAAATTATTATTATTATATTCAATTATTTTATTAAATTAATATGTTTTATTTCCATTTCAAACAAAGAGATGAGGAGCAGCGTTTTCAATCAGAAAATAAAAAAAAACTGCGATTGTCAACCCGCCTACGAAGCGTGGCAACTATGGTAAATATCCCTCTTATGTGACAATCTGTGGGGAGACCTATGTTCAGCGTAGGCTTTTGAAGGTTGTCATGAATAAATAGGCCAACCCCCCACTAGATGGAAGTTGATGGATACTTTGGGGAGGCCTAGGACTTGAAAAGGGCTGTAATGATGATGATGATGACGAATAAATAAATAAAATAGTACCAACAATAACACGGAATGTTATAAAACTACCTGTAAAGCCTAAAGGAGGTTAAATGGGGCCTTATAACGAGTCCATTCACGATATCTAAGAACCGTAGTAACGCTGTATAACATACTCCAAAAAATATTATTATTTTCACTGACGTGCAAACCCTATTTCAGTAAAATTAAAGAGTAAGACTACGCAGAATGTAGCTACATTTCTACCTAATTCCCTGAACGACAAAAATTTTAAAAAACCTAACCTAACGAAACAACCTAAAAGAACACTTACGTTTTCATAATAAACGTCAAATTTACAGTAGCGGCTTAAAGTGTGCTTCGCCTTGCTCAACCTCGCTCTTCGGAATATGGCTTGTGTGGCATTTCGCACCATCGTCGGTGTTATTGGTGCGAAAACCGATCTAACACGCTGTTCCATCTCGACAACCGTTGGGAAATCGGAGAAATAAACTCTGTCCTTCACGTAACCCCCATTTTGCATTATTATTATTTTGCAAAAAATATTGGAAAAAAAAACTCGAAACAGTTGTAGGATATCGATTAGAAGATTTCAAATTGACAACATATTTTTTTTCCAACATGACATTTTTTGAAGCCAGTACTTAAGTGTAATGACATCCTTGTATTAAGGTAGCAAACATTTATGAATGAAAAATAGAAAAACTATTAAAGTAGACAATTATTAGGTAAAATA
Organism: Parnassius mnemosyne; assembly: GCA_963668995.1. NCBI lineage: Eukaryota > Metazoa > Arthropoda > Insecta > Lepidoptera > Papilionidae > Parnassius > Parnassius mnemosyne. The sequence continues at coordinate 29,116,143 of CAVLGL010000086.1, forward strand.
GGTACGTAGGCCTTTCTGTTAAATAATCTGGTTCCCTGATATGACAGCTTACTAGGGTTGACAAAATTTTTGGTTTTGATAATTAATTATATTTTTACATATATTTTCTATAGGTATATAAATTATATATTTTCTATAGGTACATATACATTAAATTGAAGTGTTTCTTTGTAATATTGAAATAACTGGCTTCTATTAAGCTCGGGGGTTATGTGCATGTTACTAAGACAAAAATAACCATTGTATGTTTGTCTTCTATATCTTCAAATTGGCTACATCTTGACTGATTGTGATGAAACTTTACGATCAGATAGAGAGCATGTCAGGCAAGATATATTTCGTCGTTGACGCCGCAAAGGGGTGAACCTAAATTTTTCAAAAAATTACATGATGAAAAAAGATAGTAATCGGGGAATAATGAATGTTTTCTTACTCTCTTGTAATTAAAAAAAAAATTGAGGTTCGATTTTATTCGAATTACTTCTAGTATTTTTTTTTTTGCAAAATAGAACAATTATTGATAAATGGTCTTTGATTACCTTAAATGTAAATAGCGTTAATAGAACCTGTACAGGCAAAGCCGAAGCGGGTTGCTAGTTTATAATACAATACAAAAAGACAATAAAATAAATACATAATAATTGTATATAAATTGTGTATGACGGCTCCGTGGCGCAGTGGCTTAGCAACGAGTTGCTACGCTGGGGGCCGCGGGTTCGAATCCCGCACGTAACAAGTATTTGTATGACCTACAAGTAATTGTTCCGGGTCTGGATGTTTGTCCTTGTGCAGTTTGTGTTTGTAAACTGCCTCCACGATACATGAGAAAATCCTAGTGCGGGAGTAACGTTCCATAAAAAGAAGAAAAATAATCAAAATATAATATATAAATACTATAATTAAACAAATGCTCTTTGTATAAGTATTGTATTTGTTATTAATAGGACGGGGAAAAAGTTTCCACCCAGCCATCGATCGACATGTATGTCGCTCGATGGCCCTTAGGAACGCACTACTGCCTATCTACTGGTTTATTTTCTTCTGTCGCCTCTGGATATTCTGAAACTGCTTCTACTTACTAAAAAAAATTGAAGTATCTGTTTGTAATGTCAAAATAACAGCTTTTTACTAAATGTATATGAAAGTAAATACGGTACTTATAACTAAAATACAATTTTTAAAGTTTTTGTCTGTCTGTCTGTCTGTCTGTTTGTTCCGGCTAATCTCAAAAACGGCTGGACCGGTTTCGACGGGACTTTCACTGGCAGATAGCAGATGTCATAAGAAGTAACTTAGGTTACTTTTATTTTAGAAAAAGAATTAGGGTTCCGCGCAAAAAAATAAAAACCCTAACACGCGAGCGAAGTCGCGGGGAACAGTATTTTAATAAATTTCCTGTATATTATACGACAGAAAAAATAAGTGTACGTCGTGAAAAATCACGCAAAACAATCAATAGCAACACAAAAAATTGATTCCATATTCGGAATTATGATTGCTTCTTATCATATTTATTATAGCAGCCGTATAAGTAGGCCAAGGGAGACGGCTAAGGGAGACGATAAATTAATTTGATATGTTTATATAATTAAATCACTTTTAAAATAGTATAGTGATATCGGTTCAATGAACTTCACTTGCCGTTCACGTACCGTTTAAAAACAGAATAATAGAGTAATCAAGTCAGCGATTATAGCGTTTACAATTTATTTAAAAAGTGCTAATATTTATGTTGTGTAATTTAAAATGTTAATTTAACTATGCTGTGAAAATGTGTGTGTTTTTTTTTAATTTAAACTTTATTGCCAACCTGAGTAAATTGAAATTATAAAGGGCGGACATAATGCCTATAAGCATGCTCTAGTCGACCTTGTGAGTGAAGAGAATTTGTGGTAGGTGTATTAAATAAATTATGTAAATTTGTATAATAAGATAACTTGTTGTGATACGCAATATATACGTTAACGAAACTAAATAGTATAGAAAAGCAAATACATACATAATTTATGTACATATCTATACAATCTATACAAATAAATAAAATTAAAGTGTCTGTTTGTAATGTCAAAATAACAGCTTTTAACTAAATACATATGAAAGTGTATACGGTACTTATAACAAAAACACATTTTTTTAAATTTTTGTCTGTGTGTCGGTCTGTCTGTCTGTTTGTTCCGGCTAATCTCCGAAACGGCTGGACCGATTTTGACGGGACTTTCACTGGCAGATAGCTGATTTTTTACGGAGTAACTTAGGCTACTTTTATTTTAGAAAAAGAATTAGGGTTCCGCGCAAAAACATAAAAACCCTATTACGCGAGCGAAGTCGCGGGGAACAGCTAGTACATTAATATAACAACAGCTAACTGTAATATGTGGGCTTAAAATACTCACGAGCACGATCACGAAACAACTGCTTGAAGGATCACTTGCTGGGTGCTGGTTGTAGCAAATTATTTACTCGGTGTAAGTTTAAAAACGTTATTAAACAAAGTTTATATAAAAAGGGTTATTATAAAAATAAAAAAATTTGAATGATAATAACCCCTGGGGATGAGGTGATCGATACCAAGCTATTCCTAATTTGTTTTTTGTTCTTAATTGTGTAACATATACTCGTATGATTGTTTCTTTTTATAGGATAGGATGACAAACGAGCACACAGTCCACCTGTTGTTTAGTGGTTGCTGTTGCCCATAGACATCTACATCTATCCACGTTTGCGAATAAAAATGCAAATGCGTTGTCACCCGTGAGGATTAAGATGGAATGCCTCTTTTCCAGTGAAAATGGTCTTCGGTTCTCTACACTCATCATACGAAACACAGCAGTGTTAAGCTACTATTTTACGCTGGTATTCTGTGAGAGCGTGGTCCTTCCTCGGTCGAGCCGACCCATTCGTGCTACAACTATACTACTAATATAGTTGCAGCATGATTTAAAGCATAGAGCATTTTTTAAAAAAACAGAAAGTTATGCTGAGTTTCTTGCTGGTTCTTCCCAGAACAGTGGTTTTTTTCCGAACCAGTGATGAATTAAACAAGAGAGTGACTTTCAATAAAATTGCTTATAATAAATTGAACTAAATGTTACCTGCAACTTTGTCCGCGTGTAAATTTTTTTGCTCGGAAACCTAATTTATGTTTTAAAATAAAATTAGCCTACGTTACTCCTTATAACATCAGCTATCTGCCGATGAAAGTCAAAATCAGTTCAGGCATTACGGAGATTAACCGGAACAAACAGACAGACAGACAAACTTTCTAAAACTGGTGTTTTTTTATGAGTACCGCATATACTTTTATATGCATTTAGTAAAAAGCTGTTATTTTTAAATTACAAAAAGACTCATGAATTTTATTTATTTATATGTACGGAGCGTATATAAAATGCATCGACGTGGAATTGAGGGTTTGTTGTAAGCGCCGTGCGTGAGAGATTCTGCTTGAGTCATTCTACGAGTGAAGTCATTCTAGAGTGTTAAGATAGTGTAAGTAGTAATTCTTCTAGTTCAGGCAAGGAGGATAGTGTTGCTGAGAGGCTGACCTGTATTACAATGACACGTGTGGTGTTGCTGTTGGTTTGCATACTTTCGTGTCATCATGTAATTACGTCACTCACGTTACACTGGTATGTGATGTACTCCTTACACTATCTTAGCAATCTAGAATGACTTCGGCCTGCTACCAAGAATTTCTTGACTGAGAAACTCTATTACTAATTTTCGCCCGACTCGGGATTCGAAAGCGGGACTTCATAATTAGCAGTTACGTTTACGAACACTAGATCAACTATTCAATTGATTCATATCTCGAACAAATAACAGGTGTGTAACCGGTGTCAACTATTTCTGTGTGTTTACGTTGATAATTATGATCAAAGGTTGCATAGATATATATTTTATTTATGGCTTTGTTAATTATGTACGACAGAATTATGTAAATATGTAATAAGTAAAACATATAAAGCCATAATACAAAAAAAAAATTGTGGAAAGGCGTGCTAAGGGGCTATTGGTAACCTTAATTTAGCCAGCTTCTCAGTGTATTACAGACTGCACTTTTTAGGGTGCGCGTTGGAATGCACCACTTTATTTCTTCTATCCCGTTTTCACCTTTCCTTTTCGATATTCCGAGCATTTGCATCAAACGGCTTGCTTAATTTATCGTTATGCATACAGCAAAGGAGTGCAATAATTTGCCGGCGTCTCTCTTTCCATCAGATTACAATGTGGTTGTCTTCAAGACAAAATTGAATAGGGTTTTGTTATGGTAATACAATGCGATTTACCTGTAGTATATTTATTACATACTAGCTGTTTCCCGCGACTTCGCTCGCGTGTTAGGGTTTTTATGTTTTTGCGAGGAACCCTAATAGTTGTTCTAAAATTAAACTAGCCTAAGTTACTCCTTATGAAATCAGCTATCTGGCAGTGAAAGTCCAGTCAAAATCGGTCCAGCCGTTTCGGAGATTACCCGGAACAAAGAGACAGACAGAAAGACAAAAATTTTAAAAATTGTATTTTAGTTATAAAGTACCGTATTTACTTTCATATGCATTTAGTAAAAAACTTTAATTTTGACACTACAAACAGACACTTCAATTTCATTTATTTGTATAGATTTATATACCTATATTTACGGCGATAGTCACTTACCTCTTCTATAAAAAAAGAACACCACTTACCATCAGGTAGGTTTATAGTCAAGCACTGGCTTGTAAGAAGAAAAAATTTTTAACGTGGTAATGCCATGCTGCAGCTATATTAGTAGTATAGTTGTAGCACGAATGGGTCGGTTCGACCGGGGAAGGACCACGCTCTCACAGAATACCAGCGTCAAATAGCAGCTTAATACTGCTGTGTTTCGTATGGTGAATGTAGAGAACCGGAGACCCTTTTTACTGTTAAGAGGCATTCTATCTTGGTCCTCACGGCTGACAACGCATCTGCGTTTTGATTCGCAAAAGAGGATAAATGTCTATGGGCTACAGCAACCACTTACCATCAGGTGGACTGTGTGCTCGTTCATCACTCGATCCTATAAATGAAAAAAACAATAATAATGATTAGTTTCACACTGTCTCGTTGTTCTAGTGGTCGTAAACGTGATTGCCGATCATGAGGTCCCGGGATCGATTCCCAGGTCAGGACAAAATCAGTTATTGTGTTTTGTTTTTCTGTCAAGAAGTTCTCAGTATTAGGATGTTGGCGGTGTTTCACCCCCGTGTCTCGGAAATCACGTAAAGCCGTTGGTCCTGCGCCTAATCTGTTTCCGGTCGTGTCGAAGTACCGTTCCATCGGACTATGAGAGTGAGAGAATATTCGTAGAGAGTGCACCTATGCTTGCGTATACACTTGGGCACTATAACCCTATCCTGACAGATGGCTAGTCTCTGTTGAGACTGGCGCGGTCATTAGAAATTATCCAATTTTTATGACATTATCTTATGCCAATATCGAATTTTACGATGACTATGGTGCCACGGCTAAGGGTCTGTTTCGGTATGAAAGTGTATAGTATAGTTAATATAATTAAAGGCTCTAAAACATTCTATGTTCGTCCTCAGAAGTGACAACGTATTGTGACCTTCTTTTATTGGGCGCAGGTGTACATAGGCTGCAGTAGCCACTTGTCATCAGGTGAACTGTAAGTGCATTTGTCGCTTCAAATTTTACAAAAAATAATTAAAAATTAAAAATGTTGTACAACCGACATCAATATAAATTATTAAGAATAACTCAAAAACTATTGGTCACACCTTGATTATATGGGACCACATGTGAAGCACCAGCTTTCAAATAAAAAAAATAATCATCGAGATCGGTTCATCAAGTATAAAGTTATGAGGTAACACACATAAAAAAAACATACAGTCGATTTGAGTACCGTCTCCTTTTTGAAGTCGGTAGAAAAATAAAAATGAATGCCGGAATAAAATGCCTCCCAACCTCTAATAACAATGAGACTCTGACTTAAATAGGAAAAAGGTTGTATATTGGCAGTAAAAGTAGGTAAATCAGTGTTATGTACTCGGGTAGTATACAAGTATATATGAAAGTTACAGCCTACTACGTCCCACTTCTGGGCACAGACCTCTCATTTCTTAAAAGGTTTTAGGGCTAGAAAATGACCGCAGCGCTGCCACAATGCATGTTGATGGAATTCACATGCACACAGTCCACCTGATGGTAAGTGGTTGCTGTGGCCCACAGACATCTACATTTTTCCTTGTCTGTGAATCAAATTGCAGATGCGTTGTCACCGGTGAGGACTAAGATGGAATGCCTTTTTTCCAGTAGAAAGGGTCTCCGGTTCTCTACACTCACCATACGAAACAAAGCAGCGTTAAGCTGCTATTTTACGCTGGTATTCTGTGAGAGCGTGGTCCTTCCCCAGTCGAGTCGACCCATTCGTGCTACAACTATACTACTGATATAGCTGCAGCATGGCTCTACAACGTTAAAACACTCTGCTCTGCTTAATGCATAGTTACTCTTGGAACTAATTTAGATTTAGGTAGGTTGTGTTTGAGACAAAAGGCAGCTTTAGTTCAATCATTCTTATTAGTTTGTAGCTAGGCGCACTCGCTATTTACATATTTATTACGCGAGTAATACATATGTATCCTTCACCGTAGAACACGTGGTAAAACACACATAAAGTATGCATTGATAACGTAAAGTACGTGAAGTATATACATTAATATTTTTGATATATTCCTAACCCAGGCCCAATCCTCGCTAGTAGGTAAAAATAAATTTGTTAGTTGCAATTTTAAGTGTTGATTTACGAGATGCTCAGCGGTAAATGAAAATATCGTGAGAAGTGCATTTCTAAAGATTGAAAATATTCCAAAGATTTGTGAAGTACTTAATCGTAGATGCCTGTGACGCCAACAGACGGTGCAGCAGCGTCACTGATTAATTGCTCCATAACCCTTTTAGAAATGTGAGAAGGCCTATGGCCAGCATTGCGACGTAATAAGTTATTTCACTTTTTAACTTTTTTATAAGTAGGTGTGGAATGTTTCCGAACCGTTACAGCCTATTAAAATCCACTGCTGAACGTAGACCTGCCCCATATATCCACTGCTGAACATAGATTGCCCCAAAGGGGGATATTTGCCATAGTTGCCACGCTTGTCAATCGGTTTGCCAACCGTAGGTTTTTATATTTAGTCTTTATTAGGAAGACGCTGTTGTCTATCCATGAGTTCTTTCCCTCTATCGCCTCTTACGACACCCACGGGATGATATGGAGCAGTGGATCTTACACCGCCACTACTCGGTAAACACGGTGCCAAGCATTGTGATGTATATAATCTGTTATCTTACTTCTTATTATAAGTATGTGAGGAATGTTTTCAAACTGTGAAACTTAAATACAACTACACTTAATGTTTTAATTAATAATTGTGTAAAAGGTGGTAATATTCTATTTCTATATCTATTTCTCAGAAATAGAATAAAGCATTGCGTGAACTACTTAACTCCTGTCAGAAGGGGAGTATAGAGAACCATAAAGCGACATATACTAATGAACAGTAAACTAAAATGACAATGTGTCGGGTGTCGGCCATATTGATTAACTGTCAAGTAATAGAGATGAAAGGTTTCAGAGTGGCAGCCTCGTATCGCAGTGTTAAGCGACCTCCCACTAGATGGAGTGACTTGATAAAACATGTTATCTTTGAGCTTTGGGGCAATCTATAATAATAATAGAGCTGTTACATGTTAATTAACAATGATTTATATAATATTGTATTTTAATGGCCACACCGCGTCGGTTGTCAACACTGTGTCTGTTATGAAGGAAGGTTCAGTATGATGTTATAGGCTCTCCATGTTGTTGTTTTGAGGTTAATAAAAAGCACGTTTTATGTTCAAAGTATTATATCTTTAATTATCCCCATAATCCTTAACAGAGTTATGGTCCCAGTACGGCCATCAGATTTATAGTGGATTAATAAGTGTTAAAGGACAGAAAATGTCAAAAGAAAAATATCAAATTGTCCCTTTCGCGGGGGACAATTACAACGCATGGGAGTTTCGATTAAAATGTATCCTGCGGGATAATGGAGCAATAGAGGCGATTGAAAAGGAGGATTTCAGTAAATCTACGGATAACAAGCAATTGCAATTGGAAGCTAAGGCCCAGGCTATCATAATAGCGGCAACCGCTGACAGTCACCTCGAATACTTAAAGGACAAATCTGCTTATCAAATGATTAAAAGCATGGAAGACAGCTTTAAGAAGAAACACAGGTACACGATCTAAATTATTTATAAGAAGAGAGTTGTCCGATATGAAATTCGACGAACGGAAACCTTTAATGGAACATTTTATTGACATGGAAAAGCTATTTGCACAACTCGGGGATGCTGGCAGTGAGCTCTCGGAGGAAGAAAAGGTTAACTATTTACTTCTATCCATGCCGAAATCTTATGAAGGCATTATCACGGCTTTGGCAACTGTTTAGGAATTAAAAATTGACTTAGTGAAAAACAGACTCCTTGGGGAAGAGGAAAAACGGAACAGAGGAGCGACCAAATCACTTGACTCTTCAATCTTCTTGTGTTATGGATGTGGACGCCCCGGACACAAAAAATCCCAGTGTAAAAGCACTCAGCAGGCACGACACAGGACTGGCGACTGGAGACTTCACGGCCGTGGACGTAGCGACTTGAAGTACAACGGAAGCCGAGACGACAGTAAGGCAACTAGTCATCAGACCCAGGGGAGAGGTAGAGGAAAGACATTTCTTGCAGGCACTGAAAATACTGAAGGTAACAAATTTGTACGTTTTATGTCCTTTAGCCCTGACACCGAACAGCAGAATAAAAATTGTTTTAAATGGGTTGTTGGCTCAGGTAGTTCATTTCATCTTGTAAATGACATTAGTTTATTCTTTAATTATTGTAAACTGGATAAGCCAATTAAAATTTCAGCTGCCAAAAATGGCGTTGATTTAGAGGCTGTTGGTGTAGGAACAATAAAATGCTATTTAAGTGATTTTAAAGTTGATATTATATTAAATGATGTGTATTATGTGCCACATAATGTTAATTAACAATGATTTATATAATATTGTATTTTAATGGCAACACTGCGTCGGTTGTCAACACTGTGTCTGTTATGAAGGAAGGTTCAATATGATGTTATAGGCTCTCCATGTTGTTGTTTTGAGGTTAATAAAAACACGTTTTATGTTCAAAGTATTATATCTATAATTATCCCCATAATCCTTAACATTACACAGGTCAACTCAGGACATATGTAAATGAAGCAATGGAGTTGTTGTAATGATTATTATAATAAGACTACATTTTCATTATTAAAAGCCAGAGGTCATTCTTAAAACAAATGATTACAAATAAAAAAAAGAATATGATTTTTTTTTATAGGATAAGGATGATAAACGAGCACACAGTCCACCTAATTGGTAGTGGATATTTTTATCCTCAATTAAGAATCAAATTCAGATACGTGGTGGTATTTTGTAAAAAAAAGAATATGATTTTTTTTTTATCGAATAGGGATGACAAACGAGCACACAGTCCACCTAATTGTAAGTGGACATTTTTATCCTCAATTAAGAATCAAATTCAGATACGTGGTGGTATTTTGTAGGTGGTAGAGTTATGCTGCAGCTGTATTAGTATAGTTGTAGCACGAATGAGTCGACTCGACCGGGGAAGGACCACGCTCTCACAGAATAATGAGTGAGTGTAGAGAACTGGAGAACCTTTTTACTGGAAAATAGGCATCCCATCTTAGTTTTCACGGGTGACAACGCATCTGCATTTTGATTCGCAAAGGAGGATAGATGTATAGACATCTACATCTATCCTCCTTTGTGAATGGGCCGCAGCCACCACTTACCATCAGGTGGACTTTGTGCTCGTTTGTCACCCTATCCTATAAAAGATACGTTGACGCCCCTGAGGACTAAGATGGAATAGCTCGTTTCCAGCAAAAAGGTTCTCCTGTTACCTACATTAACCATACGATACATAGCACCATTGAATTATATTTTATTTTATTCTATTTTACGCTAGTATTCTGTGAATACGTATCCTTCCCCGGTCAAGCTGTCACATTAGTGTTACAACCATAATATAGCTGCAGCAAAATATTTCATCGTAATTTAACTATTTTTTTTTATCAGAGATCACATCACTGGAGATAAAGTTCGTTACAGCTGCTGTGTTATCTAACAACTACAATATTTGATTTCATAATGTTTAATTGTATTATTTCACTGTGATAATGTATTCTAATTGAATTTTAATGGTTTCAGAGTCAGTTATGAGTTTGTCATATAGTGGTCATTACGTTTTGTGAAATTTGAAGCGAAGATAATAAGATGGGGAAACTACATCAGATACATACGTCAATTTCATGTGAGTTATTTTTGAATGTTAATACTTCTTATCGACTCAGTTACTCACCTCCATTGTGTCAGTAATTCATTCTTGGCCGATGTATACGCCTTTCTAACAAAATCTCTCCACAAAGTTCAAATACTTTAGTAAACAAAGTTCCTGTAAAAAGGATTTTTATAATATTAAATAATTTTTTGGATGATAATATCTCCTGGGGATGAGGTGATCGCTACCATGGTATTTCTAATTTGTTTTGTGTTGTTAATTGTGTAACATACATGATTCTACGTTGTCATTGTTTTTTAAAAGTCCCGCTGGGTTTCTTGCTGGGTTTTACAGGACATACAACAGGATCGTAGGGAACTCCTGGATACTTTCTTCTAGTGCAGTTCATGTAATACTCATATTGAAAAGCTGGCTTAAGCCAGAATTCTCGTCCACGTCTTATAGTCTTCTAGGTTATATTTTATTCCGTAACGACCGCAATAGTCAAAGGGGCGGAGGTGTCGCTATATATCTGCGTAGTGATATACTTATAAAATATTAAACAAATGGAATACATTTTTGTCGAAGTTAATGTCAAGAGTGTTAAAGTGTTTCTTGAAGTTGTCTGCTGTCCACCTCATTTGGACTACTTCTCCAACTTGGAAGAAAATTTGTTGTCTTTCAGTTCTTCCTAAACACATCACATTATCATGGGAGACTTTAACACTGACCTATTAGGGGTTGCTCTCAAAATTTGAAAACTGAGGTCGACCATGATGTTGCATAATTTCACTATTTTGCATATAAACGCAACACATCACAACTTCCAATCTGCTGACACGTGGATCGACCTTATAGCCGTCTCCTCCGTTGAACACGTTGTCAGTTATAGACTTTCCCTGCTTCTGGATTCGGCATGACCTGCTTTTCCTGACATATAAATTAAAGTCTTACAAGCTTTTATCCGTGTCTATCGCTATTCGTAGTCTTGCTAGACCAGATATATAATTAATAGAATCAGGCGTTACTTTGCGGAAATCCATTATATAAAAGCTTTTACAAAAATTTACTTCGCAAATATCCGCGTTATAAAATAAAATGATGTGTCTTACCTAGTATGAAGAAGCACCTCCAGCCCTGTCTCAAACCTGTCTCAACATCATCTTAATACATTGGATCGTCTACTTAACAACTGTATCAGATACATTTATGGTCTTCGTAAATACGACCATGCTCAGCTAAATTGGTTGCCTATCTGTCAACGAAGATATGTTAGAATAATCTGCACCTTTTTCACAATTCTGAATGACCTATGTGCTCCCGAGTATCTGAAATCCAAATTTCAATACATGGGAGATTCTCATAATCGTTCTCTTCGTTCTTCATCTAATCTTAAATTGCTCACTCCTTTACCCCGTACTGGTTATTTATCTTAATCTTTCGCCCTCACGACCATACAACTCTGGAACGATATCTCTATTGACATTAACAAAGCTCCCAACAAGTTTGTTTTTAAAAATCAAGTCCATAAGCATGTGAAAAAGTCGTTGCAAGTTTGAACTTACAAAGCTCTTATTTTCATTTAATTATTTATGTACGAGTATATTTCATATTTGTTCTGACATAGATAATATTTATATGTATTGTGTATATATGTACTGTGCATGTATATGTGTATGTATATATTTATATATGGATATACATACATACATACATATATTTTATTTATTTTTTAGCCGTTTCTATTTTGATTACTGCTCCGCACCGCTTCTTGTTTGTCTATTTGTGTTTAGCCTAATGGTTGACTGGGAGAGAATGCCCTATGGCATTCAGTCCACCATATGTACAGCTTTGTACATACTTACTTACTTACTTATCTTCACGCACAATCCCTGACGGGGTAGCCAGAGAGAACAGATCGCCAAGCGTCACGATCCTTACATACCTCTTTCGCTTCTTTCAGATTCATTATCTTCTTCATACATGCACGTCTAGGTATCCGAGTACTCTTGACCCTACCATCTTCGAGAAATTTGCTCACATGGTCTTCGAAAGTTAGTCTCGGTCTACCTCGACACCTTTTAATATTAACTTTCGCGCTATATATTTTCTTCACCATTCGGTGAAGAAAATATATAGGTGCTCTATGGTCCGGAGTCCCGGAGAGCGAAAACGCCTGCCAGGGAGTGGGGGTGCTGCTGTCTTCTCGGTTGGTCGATGTTATGACTGAATATAAGTTTGTGAACTCAAGACTTCTCTGGGTTCGCTTTAAATTGGGACTGACGAAGTTATTCCTTTTGGCTGTTTATGCGCCGGTAGCTTCGTCGTCCAGGGCTGAGCTGGAGGAGTTTTGGGAGAATGTAAGAGAAGTTCTAGATTTGGCTAGGGGAAACGAAAGAATTGTTGTATGTGGTGATTTGAATGGATGGGTTGGTACCGCTCGACCAGGGTACGAGTCGGTACTTGGAAAGTTTGGCGATAAAAGGGTTAATGATGCTGGCAAGCTTATACTGGCGGTGTGCAAGGAAAAGGGTCTTCTTGTGACAAACACTATGTTTAATCACAAGAAAATCCATATGTATACTAGAGAAAGAAAGAATGAGAGAAGTATGATCGATTTGTTCCTGGTGGATGACCGACTGCGAAAACAGGTTATGGATACGCGAGTGTTCAGGGGTGCTGACCTGGGAACGGATCACTATCTAGTGATTACTAGATTTAGGAGTCTGTTCGCGGGTTGGCGCTACCGGACGGCAGTGACAGAACCACAGTCGGTCTGTCGCATCCGAAGCTGGAAGCTTCAGGAAGCGGATACTGGGGACAAATATCATGCGAGGGTAGCCGAAAAGCTTGACACCATCGATGGCAGAAACGAATGTGTAGAAAGAACATGGCAGAACCTTAGGGATGGAATGGTAAGTGCAGCGGAAGAAGTGTGTGGAACAATAAAAAGAGGAAGAAGTAAAAGAAGAGATGCATGGTGGAATGATGAAGTGAAAGAAGCTGTAAAGAAGAAGAAAAAAGCATGGTTAGACTACTTGGCCTCTAGTAATGATAAGGATATGAGAGAGAAGATGAAAGAAAGATATAGGCTGCAGAAAGTTCACACGAAAGCATTGATTGAGGAAGTGCGTGAAAGGTGTAGAATGCAAGCGGACGAAAGGTTGTCGCACAACTTTAAGGAGAACTCCAAACTCTTCTGGAAAGAGGTTGGAAGGACCCGAAGTGGTGCGACGGCCTTAAGAATGAACAAAGTGCTTTCGAGAACTAATGATGTCCTCTCAGAAAAATCGGACGTCATGCAGCGATGGAGCGAATTTTATAGAGAAATGTATGCGTGTGATGATCTTAGTGAGGGATCCGGGGATGACGCCGTGACTGGTACGCCAGACCCGGACCTCGATGACACTGAGGTCATCAGTATGAAAGAGATTGAACGTGCGATTCGAAGTTTGAAATGTGGTAAGGCTGCGGGACTAGACAGAGTTACTGCTGAAATGGTCAAGTATGGTGGGCCTCGCGTCTGGGACAGCTTTCATCTGCTGTGCAATTTGTGCTGGCGGACGGGGGATGTCCCGGATGATTGGCGATCCGCAGTCATTGTGCCTTTATATAAAGGTAAAGGTTCACATTTTGACTGCGGGTGCTATCGGGCGATCAGCTTGACCAGTTTAGCAAGTAAAGTTTACTCGAAGGTTTTGACACGTAGGATGCAAGAGAAATCGGAAAGATTTCTATGGGAGGCACAATCGGATTTAGACCTGGAAGAGGATGCACGGATCAAATGTTTTCTCTCCGCATGATCACGGAAAAGCTTCTGGCTGCTAACCAGAAGATTTTCTGTGCTTTTGTGGATCTTGAGAAAGCATTTGATAAGGTTGTAAGGAAGAAAATGTGGGAACTGTTGTCGGGGTATGGTGTGGATGGCCGATTGCTAAGGGCTGTGCAGTCTCTTTACTGTGACTGTAAAGTCTGTGTGCGGGTAGGGCATGACTTGTCACCCATGTTTAGCGTCCAAACGGGCGTAAAACAGGGTTGTGTCATGTCTTCCTGGCTGTTCATACTGTATCTCGACAGCTGTTTACAAAAGCTGAAAGATAGCTGTTTGGGTGTGAAATTGGGTGACATAAAAGTAAATTGTCTGCTGTATGCTGATGATGCAGTGCTTATTGCACCATCAGAGGCAGAACTGCAGGCATTAGTCACGTGTATGAAAGAGGAATGTGAAATTAAAGGTCTCCGTTTGAACGCTAATAAAACTAAGGTTCTGGTATTTGAAAGGGACGAAGAGAGAACGAAGTGTGAAATATGGGTAAATCAGGAATGTCTAGAACAAGTAAATGAAATTGTATACTTGGGGAGTGCTTTTAGCCGGGATGGAAGATGTGATTTAGATGTGGACAGGCGTGTCGCTGCCGGGAACAAAGTCAATGGTGCCCTGACTGCGTTAGTCAAAAGGCGAGACGTAGTGAAGAGTGCACGCCTTGCAATACATAACGCAGTGTTGGTACCGACTTTGTTATATGGCAGCGAAACCTGGGTATGCCAGAAGAAGCATAAAAGCAAGTTGAATGCATTGGAGATGCGATCTCTTCGTAAAATGTGCGGCGTTACCATGGCCGACCGAAAGCGAAACGAAGAGATTCGCAATATGGCAGGTTTGAAAGATGACCTTATCACAAAAATTGATAAGAGCGTGCTTCGGTGGTTTGGGCACGTTGAGCGAATGAGCTTTGTACATGAAAGTTTAAATAAGTAAATAAATAAATAAGAGATGCTGGAAGTACTATGAGCCTTATTGGTAACCTTGATTAGGTTATGATTACACGTGGTAGAGCCATCCATGCTGTAGCTGTATATAATGGTTGTAGCACGAATGGGTCGGCTAGACCGGGGTAGAACCACGCTCTAAACGACTAAAATAACAGCTCAATGCTGCTGTGTTTGGTATAGGTAAGTGTAGAGAACCGGAAACCCTTTTTAATGGTAACAAGGTTTTCCATTTGAGTTCTCAGGGTTGACAATGGATCTGCATTTTGCTTCTTAATCGATGAGTAATGTAAATGTCTATGGACCATAGCATTCACTTGCCATCAGGTGGACTATGTGCTTGTTTGTCACCTTTACTCTGTAAGAAAAACTTCATGCAAAATGGCCACAGATGCGTTGTTATGCTTTAGGATTTGTATGTAACTTTGCTCCTTTTCTAACAATTTAAATTGCAACAGCTGTGATTTGGCGGCGGAAATAAAGAAAAGATTGACAACTCAGACGAACTCCTAAAAATCAGGCCCCATCACTGCTTAAAATATGTACATCACTATAGCCCCTCCCCCCCACGAGTCCACTGCTAAGCTTAGGCATCCCCCAAGGATTGACGCAAAATACGTCGTCACTACATCTAGTGAATGGTCATCCTAGATTTTACTTATCGCTATTGTTTCTAGTTAATACTACTTGTTCCCTAAATCTTTTTCTAAAATAAAACTAGTTGATAAAGCCTAAGTTACTACTTGTAACATCATCTATCTACCAGTGAAAATTCCGTCAAAATTTGTCAAACTATTTCCGAGATTAGCCTGAACAAAAAGATAGACAGGTAAAAATTTAAAAACTTGTTTTTTTCTTGTTATAAGTACCGTCTATATTTCGTATACACTTTCGCATGCCTTTAGTAAAAAGCTGTTTTTCTGCCAACTTCCAAAAAGGAGACGGTACTCAATTCGACAGTATGTTTTTTTATGTGTGTTACCTAATAACTTTTATTTACTGGATAAACCGATTTTGATGATTCTTTTTTATTTGAAAGCTGGTACATCTCGTGTGGTCCCATATGAATTTGATTAAGGTCAGACCAATAGTTTTTGAGTTATTCTTCATAACTTATATTGAAGTCGGCTGTACAAAATTTTTAATTTTAAATAATTTTCTTTATTGATCAAAGCACCAATATACGTTATAAAAATAAACAGTAGTCCTTAAATAACCCTCAATGCCAATAGCAAGTTCTTACATTATATAAGTACCTACGATTATACAAAATACATACTGTCGTTTGTTATAGTTGACAAAGTAATGATATTTTTACGTGGTAGAGCCACGCTGCAGCTATATTAGTAGTATAGTTATAGCACGAATGGGTCGGCTCGACCGGGGAAGGACCACGCTCTCACAGAATACCAGCGTCAAATAGCAGTTTAACACTGCTGTGTTTCGTATGGTGAGTGTAGAGAACCGGAGACCCTTTTTACTGGAAAAGAAGCATTCCATCTTAGTCCTCACGAGTGACAACGCATCTGCGTTTTGATTCGCAAACGAAGATAAATGTAGATGTCCATGGGCCACAGCATCCACTTACCATCAGGAGGACTGTGTGCTCGTTTGTCACTCGATCCTATAAAAAAAATTAATTATTAGTGCTCAGATATTTAAAAATTATCTCAAAAACAATTTTAAACAAAAGACAGGCAATAAGAAAAGAAGAAAAATATTACAGAAATGAAGGGCTTGTTGAGCTTGTCACTTGCGCGCACCTTTGGTATTTTGAAATTATAAACACACACTTCAATTTGATTTTATTTTTTAATAAGTAAGTATCGATCGACCAAATAAGGTTACATAAGGCTGATTAACGCTAGATCTCAGTTTCCGATAGTCAACACACGACGTGCTGAGATCAATATGTGTCTGTACGCTTTTGTTTCTTTGGCTTTTAATAAAAATTACCTTTTTCAGGTTCATTTGGCTCATTGCTTACGGGGTTGCTTTATGTATGGCCCTCATATACGTTAGGGCTGTACACAGACAGCCATACAACGTTACTTAAGGCGCCAATGACAGATTTAGAGGGCTCCTTACTAGGCAGTCTCCCATCTCTTGGAGCTATGGTCGGAACTGCTGTAACTGGTATTGTGATTGGAAAATTTGGAAGACAAAAAGGCGGGATGCTGATAACTCTGCCTTTTGTGGTAAGAAATGTACCAGCCCATAAAAGTTTACATGAGACTTTCCCGTTTTAGGGAGGATTTGCTTTAACATATCCATATTTTTACATTTGAAGTAACCGAGATGGTTATGCTGCCATATTTCAGAAGCCATAAGATCATAGTTATATCTCATAATTGCAAAGTCGCTTAAGCCTGACACCGCCTATACACCATCTGCCAAAATTGACTACCACAGAATGGGGCATGATTGTCACAATCATTGTGCGGCTGCCCACACGATCGTGAATCCTACATATTTGTATTGTCATCTGTCCGAGATGGGCGTTGAAACAGTAGCAGCAGCCGCTAGTTATTTATTTAGTTTATAATATAACTATTATTGAAATGTAGATCACAACAGAGTGGTGAAAAAAAGGAAGGTGACAGTTCATCTGTAGTGTGTTCTTCGAAGTTGATTGCAGGTCCAACATGGTACATTCACGCTAAATTTATCCTCGATTACAAATCAAAATGCAGATGCGTTGTCAGCCGTGAGGATTAAGATGGAATGCCTCATTTCCAGTAAAAAGGGTCGCCGGTCCTCTACACTCCACCATACGAAACATAGCAGTGTCAAGCTGCCATTTTACGCTGGTATTCTGTGAGAGCGTGGTCCTTCCCCGGTCGAGCCGGCCCATTCGTGTTACAACTATACTACTAATATAGCTGCAGCATAATTCTACCACGTAAAGAAATGATGAACGGGAGTAAATATATTAGCCATATAGAGGAGGCGGAAAAGAAACCACTACCCCATTTCGTCTCGTGTATCTTGCTGATAATAGCACAAAGTAATTAAAAGCTGCGGTTACCAACGCGCTTGTCAAGCATGGATACTACTGCAAATATCCGGCTTGTTTGACAAACAGTGGGGGAAGCCTATAAGTGAATAGCCTTATTAAATGTAAAAAAGTAGCAGCCTACATACTCGTTCATCCTACTACTGAGAATAGGCCGCAGCGAGTTTTAAGACAATAATTTAAAATTAAAAATTTTGTACAACCGACTTCAATATAAATTATTAATAATAACTCATAAAACGATTGGTCACACCTTAATCAAATTTATATGGGACAATATCAAATATCAAGATGTAATTGCCAAACCTATTGTATACTTCAAGAGTAGAAGCAATAGTGGTTCTGATAAATGTAGCCAAAACTTTAACAAGGTACAATAAATACTAACTTTCCAATCTCCTTTCGAGATTTAGTAAAAATACCGTTGAAATAGGTGCCCTTAACTTACTACAAAATAGTAAAATTTGTTGTTATGTCAAAATTAAAAAAGATAAATTTTTTGAAAATAAATGATGTTGCGAATTATAATATCTTTTATAGTTTAAACTATGCGTATTTTTATGTGCGGCAACGTCGCTTTTTTTTATAAACTGTACACCGTTTATGAGTCTTCGCCTACTGAGTACTTAGTTGCGTAGATTACCTGTTACATATCAATAATTTTGTGTCTGTGATTAAAAATGTTTTTCTTTTATAAAATAAGGATAACAAACAAGTTAAACACACAGTCCACCTGGTAGTAAGTGGATGTTGTGGTCCATGGAGATCTACGTACATCTAGCCTTGATTAAGAACCAAAATGAGAATGCGTTATCTTCTTCCTTAGGAATACAATGGAATGCCTTGTTTGTAGTAAATAGAGTTTATTAAGGTAGTTTCAACGTAGTGAATAAGATATGCTTTTAATATTGTAATAGTGAAAATAACGTAACATTTAAATATAACGTTAATAATAATTATGTTATTATGTTTGATAGTCAATTGCTTTGAATTTTATTTTCCCAATAAAGCAAGTACCAAATTTAAAGCTATATTTTATTTCAAGAATTTTTCTACATTCTCTTTTACTACAGAATAAATTTAAGTACCATAAAAGATTTGAAATAATATGCGTTTAATAAAACTATTTTTACGGATTTTATCGCGTTTAATTAACTTATGATAGGAGGAGGATGATACGTGAGGCTATTGAAATTGGCAGCGAAAGAACATCGATTCCTGCCAAGGATGATACGTGAGGCTATTGAAATTAAAAAACATCCTAATTTCAATAGAGAGGGAGGCTGGGTACTACCACCTGCTTGGGATCCTGTAATTCATAAAATTAAAACTAAACCCAAGCATACCACTGCAAGACTTCAAGACACAGTTCATTCTGCGTAGATCGGACCAAAATTAATAATTAAAAAGCTGAAGGTACTCCGGGTTAACTTTGACATCGGGACGTCAATCACCTCAGTCCCCCGTGACCACGGTTGCTGGAAAGCAACCGAAACGTCGGGAATATAAAATAAGTTAATTAAACGCGATAAAATCCGTAAAAATAGTTTTATTCAATGTGTAGTGTTCGCGTAAATATAAGAAATCATTATTATATGCGTTATAAAATGGTGCTTATTTTGAATTAACACCAAGGATAGTCAATAGCTTTGCTTATCCTCAGGTATCATGGACAATCGTCAATCTCTCTTCTACGTCAACGATGGTCTTAATAGGAAGGTTCATTGGAGGATTAGGTTGCGGCCCTTCCCTCGTCTACGCGCCTATGTTTATTTCGGAGATCGCTGAGGAATCAATAAGAGGAGCATTGGCATCTGGTATTAACACATTAACATTCAATAATATAATGTAAAAATAATTGTTGTGTGATCGAGGCGTGTTGTACTGGCGGGTAAAATACCTACTACCCCACATTGTCCCGTGGGTGTCGAAAGAGGCGACAGAGTGAAACTGAAAGCGGACACGGGCAGCATCATCTTCCTGATAACGACTCAAAATTATAAGAAATGCAGTTACCAACAGCTTGGCAAGCGGTGAAATCTATGGCAAATATCCCTATTAGGCAATCTATGGGAGAGCCCTATGTTTAGTGGACTTTTATATTATGTAATAGATGGATGGAATGGAATACGCCTCTATGCAGTGGCGAAATTACTATTTTCCGTGATGTTTGCCTTTTGGCTTTTACAGCTTTGTCTGATTAAGGGCTAGCGGCTTGAAAGACAGCTAGCAATAGTTTTCTGCTATCCGGAGCCACTAGAGCCGAAAATTCAGTTTCTTGTTCAGTTCTATTCAGTTCAATGACATTGGATGATTTGCTAAAATTATGGTCTTCTTTGATCATCTATCGTTAGTGTAATAAACTACTAAAAAATTGGAAGCGTCAGTAGCCTAATGGCAGGACGCGGACTGCGAACTCGAAAGGTCGTGGGTTCGAATCCGCCATGCGACTACTGTCGTGAACCACTTCTAACACAAGCAATTTAAGCTTAACAGAAGTGGTTAAAGGGAATATTAGTAAAATTAAATAGATTTACTAGTATTTAAAAAAAATAAGCAACTACTGAAAATCCCAAATAGACCTCGTTGATGGTAACATAAGCACTTCTTTTATTTCACATACAAATACCCAGACTGGTGACAGGGAACAGCGACAAAAGTGCGAGACTCCGGGTATTCAGTCACCAGTCGCGTGCCAAGTATGGTGATTTAGTCAGTGGACTCTTTGTAAAGTTTAAATTTATTTATTTTTTAACTTTTTGTTATAAATTTATTTTATTGATGTACATTTAAGAGGATAATTGGTAACTGTTGGAAGAATAATAGTCTACTTGTGATTTGTTTCTTTATGTTTCTTTCCGCTTTTTCCACAAGGTCTCCCAGCAGCAGGGACTTGTTGTAGCAAGGACGTAACGTTTGCTTTTTATAAAATGGTTTTCGTAAAGTGATTTTAAATAAAATATTTGACTTTGACCTTGACTTACAAAGAAGAAGAAAAGACGGCCATCTTTAAATATCCTTCTCTCTCCTAGCTCCAGTTGCCTTATATTGTATGGGCATTCTAATGTCATATATACTGGGCTGGTACCTGACCTACCAATACATTGTGTGGGTGAACCTGGCCTGCAGCGTACTGGGAGTGGCACTTTTGATGACGGTAACTGAAAGCCCCGTGTACCTTTTGCGGCAGAGCAGAGAAGAAGTGAGTATAGTAACTTGTATTCAATGATTTTTTTTTATAATCAAGCGTGTGAAGGTATGGATAGTAAGACCATTCAATACCTTATTTCATGCCGTGGGTATCGAAAGAAGCCTGTGGTAGTTGAAATTAAAGACTTTTCTTTATTTATTACTTTAATCGATATAATTAAGACAACAAGTTAAAAAACAGTTACTAATTATAATATTTTCTTCATGTCTTTTAAAACATCTTTCCATTACATTTTTATTTTAAAAATGTCATGGATCAAAGTCAGAATAAAAAGTAATATATATATATTTAAATTATGTATAACCATAGGCAATAGCTGCCAGTATTTTTCTCTGACTAATAACCTACTTGAATCTACAATAAAGCCTATCAATTACAGCCTATCAAAATTCACTGCTGAACATAGGCATGCATTAGTTGACACTCTTGGCGGGTGGATTGGATACCGTAGTTCTTTTTAAATTGTCTAGTTGTAATTACGGCTGCTGCCCATCTTTTGGTTTGCATCCCTCTGTTTCCTCTGACGACACCCACGGGGCATGGGGTATTGGACATTCTTACGACAACACTGCACGGTGAAGCAGTAACAGTTTACCGTTACCGTTACCGTTAAAGCCTATTAAAGTCCACTGCTGAACATAGGCCCCGCCTATAGGTTGTCTCATAGGGGGGATAATTGCTATAGTTTCTACGTGGTAGAGCCATGCTGCAGCTTATTAGTAGTATAGTTGTAGCGCGAATGGGTCGGCTCGACCGGGGAAGGACCACGCTCTCACAGAATACCAGCGTCAAATAGCAGCTTAACACTGCTGTGTTTCGTATGGTGAGTGTAGAGAACCGGAGACCCGTTTTACTGGAAAAGAGGCATTCCATCTTAGCCCTCACGGGTGACAACGCATCTGCATTTTGATTCGCAAACGAGGATAAATGTAGATGTCTATGGGCCACAGCAACCACTTACCATCAGGTGGACTGTGTGCTCGTTTGTCATTCTCTCCTATATAAAAAAAGTTTCAACGCTTGGCAAGCGCAGTTATTTATTTTTATTTATTAAGAAGACGCTGCTGCCCATCTCTTGATTTGTTTACCTCTGTCACCTCTTAAGGTACCCATGGAACGATATGGGGTAGTGGATATTCTTACGCCAGTACTGCAGCCTAGAATTAAATAAATAAAAACTGTAGTCATAATATTTTCAGGATGCCAGACTAGCAATAGCTCATTACAGAGGAGAGTCACCAGCATCCAAAATAGTTTTGGAGGAACTGTCGCGGCTGAAACAACAGATAACGCCTGCTGTTGAATTAATAGCAATGAATGTTGGTAAGGAGGAATAAATATTTTTTTAAGACAGTAGGCTTTATTTGCTTTGCTCATTACACTAAGGCTAATTATAATAAACTTACGATCCGCTTTGACTTCGCAGCTTCGCACGGCTGATTCCCGGATCTTGAGAAAAGCGCCACCTACCGGGTTCAATTGTGAATCATTTAAATAAACACAAAAACCAAAATCGGTTCAGTCGTTTAGTAGTAGTTCAGTGACAAACAGACTTATACGTAGCATACGGAATAAACATAAACACATTTTTTTATTAAAAAAGTATACTAGTGACGCTATTAGTTTTACTCCTGTTAACCTCCCCAGGTGAACTTAAAAATATTTGTGTTAAAAGTGGTTCACCACAGTAGTTGATGACCGATTCAAACTAACATCTCTGAGATTGCCGTCTACACCCTATCATTAGGGAACTGGATAGATTAAATACACAACAATTATATAGACGAAAATAAGAACAGAGCACACGCGATCACTTATCTTCAAATGTGGCGGATTGTCAAACTTCTTTGTCTTTTTTATCAGTCATTAAAATTTACTAATGGACACATTATGGGCCCCTGTTGTCTTAGAGAGGGTTTTACTTAATCACATCTAGCAGAGGGATTGACGATTACAGTAACAAGCTGCACTTTTGACGCTGCTCTGGTCTTAGTTATTCCGTTCGGCGTAAACATAATGGTTATACGCCATTTATTGGGAGCGATAAGGTTTTTCTTGTATTGGCACTTGTGGGATGATGGTTTCTTTAAAGCCACCACCACATGGCATTTCATCACTCACTTGTCTTTTACTGGAATTATTCTATTTAAAAGGTGAAAACTAAAACGCTGTATCCCATTAAAGTAACACAAATTTGCTGAATACAAATCATGTCTGAATTGGCACTCTTTTTTACCATGCTGCAGCTGTATTATGGTTGTAGCACGAATGGATCGGCTCGACCGGGGAAGGATCACGCTCTCACAGAATAGCAGCGTAAAATAGCAGCTCTATCACCACACAAAACACAGCAAGTGTTTTGTGTGGTGATAGAGCTGGTGGTGAATGTAGAGAAACGGAGAGCCATTTTACTTGAAACCAGGCATTCCATCTTATTCCTCAGGAGTGACAACGTATCTGCATTTTGATTCTTAATCGATGATAGATGTAGCTGTCTATGGGCTGCAGCAACCACTTACCATCGGGTGAACTATGTGCTCGTTTGCCACCCTTATCCTATAAAAATAAAAATAAACAATAGACACATATACCGAGGTGTCTCTATAATGATCCCATATTACTAACTTTGGCACGGAATGATATTAATGATGTGTCTAAATTGAAGCCCACGTGAGCGAAGCCGCGGGTAAAAAACCAGTTATATGTATAATATAAGCCGCGCTATAAGGTGCTCATAAAACTTTTTCCTACCTTACATTGGAATAGTCTTTTATAGCAAAAATCTTGTTTCTTAATTCCGAGGATTAAAAATTCAAGATTTTTACATAATTTGTTTTATATAAATTAGTACTTAATCGCAAAATTTTCGTAAATATAATATAATATGCACTTGTTAAAAATTACATCATTATCAACTTAAATTTTCCTTCTTAGCTTTCCTAGACAATGAATTTACGACCAACTTGTAAAAGTATCAATATATATAAAGAAAAACAATATTCTTGTAATTATTTATACAAATTATATTGTTTATAAAGTGTATAATATAGTTCTCAAGTGTTGAAACGAAAGATTACATTTATTTTTTACGAGGTAAAATAAAGACATTTTATTTTTTATTGATTATCTTTATGCTAACAAAATTTATCTCTAAACTTACTTTAAACTGACATAATATTATTTTTGTCTTAAACTATCTCTAAATTTACTTAAAACTGACATAATAGAATTTATCTCAAATATTTTTAGAGATATGCTAAATAAATAGCAGATGATAACGCAACTATTTTATAACATATCATTAAAAGTTGAATGTTATTATCATGCAATACACATCAAAGAAAAACTTACGGCATAATTCTTAAGTAATAATTTGCGTACATGATGCTCGTATATTATATAGACCTTGGTTTATGTAATCTAGACTGTAAGCAGAGCCAAGGCAGCTCAGAGATTGATCTTTTTAATTTTATAGTACGTAGAACATACAAAGTAATATTAGTAACTTGAGTTCACCCACGAAGTAGTAGTAATTGTTGATTGAAGGCTAAAGCAAAAACAAATAACAAAGAACGATAGAAGATAAGAGGAAATGCGGACCGAGAGAGTCTAGTCTAGTTGCTGTGATGTTGATGCTGTTAGCTGTTAGAGCCGCATAGGCTCTAACAGCTTCATCGATATATAAAATCGAGCTATAAAAAAGGGGGCCAGGAAGATTATTTATTTTAGTGTGGACGCGACGTTGCACTAAAATAAAGTTCTATTAGAACTTTACGAGCCCTCCGGAGGCTATCCGTAACGTTCGGAGTCGGCCCTCTCGAAGAAGCGTCGAACCATCTCCTTAAATTACTCAGGGATCGTCGGAAGTTGACAGTCTTTGTGTAAGTCGGAGTTTCGCTAGTACCACCGAGCTCCAGTGGCTATGTAATTGACTTGGAGGTCGTACAAATGTCTATGGGCTGCGTGCGCGAAAACTATGCTTGCGTAAGACATGATAGGTCTTACGCACGCTTTATAAAGGTGGAGCTTGTGTCTTAAAGACTTTGCTCTTGCTGTCAACTAGCGGGTGGAGGCGACTAGTGACGAATTTTGCGTGGTTTCGGACATCGCGAATGTGCTTCGCCAATGTCATACCTTGGTCGAATGTAAAACCCTAGGTATTTGGCCGTTGGTTGCCAAGGGATGTGGCGGCCGTAGAAGGTGATCGTACTTAACGTTTTATTGGGATTTCTGATTTGACGATGCAAAGTGGAGATCCTTTGAAAGCGTATTGCTACACTTATCTCAGGATTCACTTCGATTCTTCATAAGCGAAACCAATCGACTAGGCAGTTGACGGCTGTTTGGAGCATCTTGGTGAGGTATCTTTTATTGGTATGAGCGACGAAAAGAGCCGTGTCATCTGCGAAAAGAGCAGTATTCGCTACTGGCCCCTTCGGGATGTCACTCGTAAAGAGTGTGAAGAGTAGTGGGGAGAGGATAGAGCGTTGTGGGAATCCAGCCTTAAGGGGACGTTTTTTAGAGCGAGTACCCTTTATTTGATAGCGAAAGTGGCGATTGGCAACAAAGGCTTTGATGGTGTGGATGAGCAAGCCGTCGTGTCAAACTTTGTCAAACGCTTTTGCAACATCGAGGAAGAGGGCACCGGTAATGGCAGTTCTGTGACTTCTTTGTGAGAGGTCGAATCCTTTCAGCAACTGGTCGGTGCACGAGTATTCAGGTCTGAAGCCCAACTGCTCGCCCGGAAGAAGTTTGTTGGTGAAGACGTGTTTACGAAGGCGATTCAATATGAGTCGCTCGTATACTTTCCCCAGTGTGCTGAGGAGACTAATTAGTATGGAACTAGAAGCTAAGTTGCGCGGTTTCCCAGATTTCGGGATTCCTATTACATCTGCGTCTTTCAATGCATTTGGGAAGGAGCAGCTGGAAAGAAGAGATTTACATATGTCTACTAGGAGGCATACTAGTGGCGCGGAGAGAGACTTCAGTACTCTATTGCTAATGCATTTCTAATTCATTGCATGACTGGGCGCTGATTTCTTTTTATGGCTTTTAGTTACTTCTGCGACTTTGTCGACAGTCACAGGTTCTAGGGAGTAGCCCGCAGGTGGTAGTGCAGACTTATGCTCGATCTCCGCTTCGCCCTCTTCAAGGTGAGCGGGATCTGTGGGTTTGCTAGGTGGAGTACATTGGCTTTCTAAACTGTCAGCGAGGCATTTGGCTTTTTCAGAGTCGTCAAAGGCGAAATCGGGCATTCCTGGCCTGACAAGAGGCGGTATAATTGAGGATTGTTCTGTTTTCAGAGCTCGCATCAACTGCCAGAATGCAGTTTGCAGCTCGTTGTCTGTTAGCAGATTATCCCACTTATCCTGTCTAAACTCTTTAACGCGCTGTTTCACCTCGTTTTGGAGGTTGCGCGCGTCGGTGTTTTGTGATCGTATTGTCATAGGGCCGCGTTTTTTGCTCTAATCAGTTGTGGAATATTGCTCGGAAGCTTCATTTGCCAAATGCTCGACATACGAATCATACGAGAACATTCTTTGAATGTAGAGGTGAGGCGGGCTGATAGGGCGCTAATCGCCTCATTGGCCTCCTCCGCCGAGTCTATCTTATCCGGGATTTTATCTGTGCTGGGAGGTTGTAGACTCGAGTTTGACCTGGAGTTTACGCCAGTCTACGACGGTTTTGCGGGATACTCCAGCTGTAATAGGACTGCCGAGATACTTTTGAAAATAAGATATTTGAAGAACTGTTGCTATCGCTCTGCGGGCGCTTGGCGTCCGATAAGGACAACTGCAGATCAGACTGTAGAGCTTAAATAATTCGAGATTTGGCTCTCTACCATTTCCTCCTCCAATATTGGACTAATTTAAAAGATATTTCATAAACTGAGTAAGAAAAACATACAATGTGTCCATGTTTTAGTTTTTCAGTATTAGTTATCAAATTTGAACACTAGACCTCTGATGATAGCGGTCCAAATAGGAAATTTTAAGCATTTTCTAAGAGTTCTAGTGCTTATAAAGATAATGTATAATCAAAAAGGAAAACATAGGGACATAGGAGAGGTTTATATTTATTTTACTGTTAAAACTCATTACCTACTATAAGGTAATAAACTAAAAATAAAACAGGCCAGAGCGTTTTATATGGAGAAAAAAACCACCCGCGTATCCTCTTAAGATAATGTCACAATGTATAAAGTCTGAATGATAATTTGTAAAGCAATACCGTTTTTGTTACAGAAGACAACCCTAAAGCAGAAGAAGCGGAGAAGGAAAAGCTCAATACGGATGATGATTCTCCAGAAATTAAAACGAAAATGTCGTCACTTAAATTATTATGTGAGTAGCTTAATATTTACAGTCCAATTACATCATTACTAACCATGTGGAATCCTGCGGAGGACCCGACGGATTGGTAGATGCAGATTTTTATTATTTTTATGCTGCTACCCGTGTCATGTTTCACTTCACACTACGAGATGATATGGGGTAGTGGATGCAAAGCATATTGAATATTTAAAAATTCAATATACTTCCATTAACCTGTATTAAATTGTATATTTTTTATTAGGCATATATATATATTTGAAATTGAGTTGAAAGTGAAATACAATTTTCATAATATACGAACTTAAAATTTAATGAATTACGATATAATTTTGATAACCAGGCGACCACACGTAATAATATATTAGCAATATGAATTTCATACCAAGTGGAACCACACAAGTAATAAGTGGTAGAGCCACAGGGAAATCCCGAGTATGTTCATCCGGAAAAGACGCTTTCACGGACTAGTAACAGCATGGTATTTCCACATTATGTGTAGTTCGTGACAAAAACTGGAGAATCTATTTCATCATTATCATTATCATTACAGTCCTTTCATAAGCCCACTGCTGTACATAGGCATCCCCCAAGGAATGCCACAAAGCATGGTCCTGAGCCACCTGCATCCATCGACTTTCTGCACGTCTTACCAGGTCGTCTCTCCATCTAGTGGGAGCCCTTACCACACTTCACCTACCGGTACAAGACT
The DNA here is from genome assembly GCA_963668995.1 of Parnassius mnemosyne. Lineage (NCBI taxonomy): Eukaryota > Metazoa > Arthropoda > Insecta > Lepidoptera > Papilionidae > Parnassius > Parnassius mnemosyne. The sequence continues at coordinate 29,144,555 of CAVLGL010000086.1, forward strand.
GCCACTCGTGAACTTTTTTTCCCTACTGGTTTTCGATTCTTCAAGCTATATGGCCGTCCCATTGCCACTTTAGCTTACTAATCCGTACCTAACTATTTACTAGTACCTAATCAATTTTTTAATAAGAATTTACTTAGTTCTCATTTTCAGATATTTAGATTTTAGTCATATTGTAATCTGATATTTCTTTCAGATTTATCGCCATCGTCACGTCGAGGATTCATCGTGGTGGGTTTATGCCTTGCTATGCAGGTAATTATATAAGTTTTTCATACTGTCAATATCAATACAGCCCATCACATTTCTACTGCTGAATATAGCGCTCAGGCATATGTTGCCACAAAGTACGGTCCCGAGCCACCTACATCTAACGACCTACGTATTTCATCAGGTCGTCACTCCATTTTGTGGTAGTCGCCATTACCTGCGTTTGTCATTAGGAAGCTGCTACTCGAGAACACTTTTTTTATCGCATGTCGGTTCTTCGAGCTATATGGTTGGCCCATAGCTACATCATGCTACTGATCCACTGGGATATGTCAGTGTTCGCATATATGTTAGCCTGAAGTGGACAGTGGGATTTTTTATTAGGTTCACGAACCAAGTAAAGTGCAAGTGCTAAAGCGACTAAATGCTATTCCCTCGATCCTTCACACTAGCTTATTACTAGTGCGTATAAACGCTAAGGGCTAATCCACACATGCAGGAGTTTCACCGCGTGCTAAGTGATACTGACGTTTAGAGGCTTGCGGCATGAGGTATGAGTGTAGATCACATGATGAGTCTCCGAGTAATGAGGACATAAGGCTTTTCATATGAGTTAAGAAGCTCGAAGACTTCATAAAAGCGATATTAATATATTATGAAATCCATAAAGTTGCTCTTTCTCTTTTCACTAAATGACAATAGAAAGATGATAGATATAGTGTTAATTAACGTTTAATTTAAGTAGGTCATAATCAACGGTTAGAAGTAATTTTTTTTATAGGATAGGGTGATAAGCGAGCACACAGTCCACCTGATGGTAAGTGGCCGCTGCGGTCCATAGACATCTACATTTATCCTCGTTTGCGATTCAAAATGCAGATGCGTTGTCACCCATGATAACTAAGATGGAATGCCTCGTTTCCAGTAAAAAGGGTCTCCGGTTCTCTACACTCACCATACGACTCACAGCACACACAGCAGTGTTAAGCTGCTATTTTACGCTGGTATTCTGTGAGAGCATGGTCCTTCCCTGGTCGAGCCGACCCATTCGTGGTACAACTATATTACTAATACAGCTGCAGCAGTTTAAAAGTCAAGACAAGTCCGCTACTTCGTATAATAATACGCCTTTAAATCAAAATCGATTTCAAATTACACACGGGTTATCAAGCGCTATTGGTCCATTATAATAATTACACCCAAACATAAGCCCATCTTTATAGATTGGTCTACATTGTGCTTTTCAGTATGAAGCTGCCACCTGAGACCTTTTCTTTTATATATTCTGCTGCGGATATCGTTACGGTTTTCATCACGCAGAGAAATATTGAGCATAGCCCTCTCCATAGCTCGCTAAGTTTCTTGAGCTTTTTCAAACGACTAGCAGTTAAGATCCACGTCTCCATGACAAATGAAACAGAGACGTGGTCAATGACGATCAGGCAATAGCTTTAACCCTTTTTTTAATTCTGATATAATACACATATTCTAGTTTGTTAAACTAGAATATGTGTTACGATTCCTCAATGAAGCTCAATCAGTTTGCCCAGGTACCTACTGTTTGTTATAACATTAATTACTTTGTAGTTGGTGGAAGGAAAAGAGATCTCCCGCCAGGCAAGGCGTTCTGCCCGGGGATCATTCAACGCTCCAACTGGTAGTTAGGAGATATTCTATATATACTGATTTTACTTGGGAATTTTGATAGCGCGATTTAGGCTTTGATGTATTTCCGCTAGTGGCGTGACGATAGCGCCGCTACATCATGCCCCTGCTCAGACCAGAGGTACAATCTATATGTAGAGCGTCACGTGGTAGAGCCATGCTGCGGCTATATTAGTAGTATAGTTGTAGCACGAATGGGTCGGCTCGACCGGGGAAGGACCACGCTCTCACAGAAAACCAGCGTAAAAAAGCAGCTTAACGCTGCTGTGTTTCGCATGGTGAGTGAAGAGAACCGGAGACCCTTATTACTGGCAAAGAGGCATTCCATCTTAGTCCTCACGGGTGGCAACGCATCTGCATCTTGAGTCTTTATTGATGATAGATGTAAATGTCTATGGGTCACAGTAGCCACTTACCATCAGGTGGACTGTGTGCTCGTTTGTCACACTATCCTATAAAACAAAAGATGTCGATGAATTTGTAAGCGCCAGGAATTGCCTTGTAGTCTGCGGTGAGTCAAAAAGAAGGCAAGTAATCTGCGGGAGTGCCGTGAACCAGAGGCGATCAGTAACGCTCAGAGCCGTGTCGAACACTATAGCGTAGAGAGTAGCTTGAAGGAACAGGAAGCGTTATTATTCCAGTGCTGCGATGAACCTTTGTAAAACTAGATGGCTTGCAGAATGTGAAGACTGCAGACAATATCTGCTCAGGAGCGAATGAATGGGGTACTTGAGGACGATCATGAATATTTGAAGTTGTAGTTGTAGTTGTTCATATCACGTCAAGGTCACCACTGTGGCCGTAAAAGGAAAAAGTGAGATCTCCAGCCGAGCAAGATGTTCTGCCCGGGGAGCGGACAACGCTCCGAGTGGTAGTTCGGAGTTATTCTATATATACCTACTGCTTTTACTTCGGAACTTTGATAGCGTGATTTCCCCATTTCTTCCACCAGCCAAAACTTCAAGCATAGTGTTTCCAACAACTACTGGCATAAGCGTGACATGAACACTAGTCATGATATTCGTCTTGTCATTCGTAGATTTAGCATTTTACTTATGATATTTTGAAAAAACTGTGGACTACAAGGATATTCTTCTGCATCGTGGAAGGGTCTTACACATATAAAAAAATTATGTATGTAAGTAACTAAGACAGGATATTAGTAATTAGTAATCACTAACTATCTGCATCTAATTTATAAAAAATTGTGTTTGTTTGTTCGTATTTTATGCACTGCCGTACTGTTCTTCAGATTGCTGCAAAATTTTGTCAACTTATTGCTTGCAATTGCGCAAAGGTTAAGTCATAGTACAATTAACTTTGTAGTACCAATTAGTACATGGCGCTATTAGTAGATGGCGCGCGTATTGTACCGAAAAAAATACTTAAATGTTATATGTGATTCAATTTCAATGAATGTATTATCATTCATACTAAAACAATATAACTCTTCCAAATTTAAAACAATGTTTCCATAACCAGCCAGTAGCCGATAAATTGAAGATATACGAAGTACATTTATGAAATAGCGAGCAGCCTCAACAAAATACGGACGCTCAATTTGGCAAAGATATTCCTTTCCAAACTCAAAAGTTGACTTTTTACAAGGTTTCCCAGGAACTGCTTTGAACCAAATAGTTTTTTTTAGAGAGTAAGGTGACAAACGAGCACACAGTCCACTTGATTGTAAGCGGATGCTGCGGCCTATAGAAATCTATATTTATCTTCGACTAAGAATCAAAATGCAGATGCGTTGTCACCCCTGACGACTACGAAGGAATGCCTCGTTTCCAGTAAAAAGTTTCTCCGGTTATCTACACTCACTATACGAAAACACTGCAGAATTAAGTTGCTATTTTACGCTGGTACTCTGTGAGTAAAAGTAGATTGTACAAAGAGTGATTTGTAATGGCCTTTAGCAATTATCTACGGGCGCTCGGGAGTAGCGCTCCCGGGACTTACGCACACTAACACAATGTGCATGTGCACGGCTAACAACAAACAAATTCAAAACTTCATCGTGTAATAGAATAAGTTTACTGTCACTGTGTTGTAATTTTGTAGGTCATGATGGGCATGGTGCCTGTGCAAGTGTACGCGAAACAGATTTTCACCAAAGCAGCTCCGAGTCTGTCGTCTCACTTCTGTTCGGTTATGTTAGCTATGGTCCTCCTCGTTGGGAGTCTGTCAAGTCTTGTGGTAGCTGACAAGTTTGGAAGAAAGGTTTGTAAATATCTTTCAAATTCTTAGGTAGCTTTCCTCCTCATCATTCAAATTTTAAATCACCAATAGACTGGTATATCACCTAGCATCTGTACTTGAAATTAACGAACTTGTGAAATAATGTAATTTTAAATTTTAAATGAGAGGAACTGAGTCTTGTCGATACCATCAATTTGCTTGGAATCATATTAGACGCGAAGCTTCAATGGAGCCCCCATATATCAAAACTAGCAAACAAACTTAGTTGTGCAGCATATGCTGTAAAAATGATTAGAAATCTTACCAGTGTTGAAACAGCTAGACTAGTTTACTTTAGCTATTTCCATGGCATAATGTCGTATGGTATTTTGCTATGGGGACACGCAGCTGACACTGAAATTATATTTGGTTTAGAGAAGAGGGCCATAAGAGCAATTTATAATTTAAAGCCGCTTATATTTTACTTTATAACTTGAAGTCACTCCGACAAAAATTTAAGGAAATTAATATATTAACTTTAACCTCCCAATACTATATATTTATGAAAATGTTATGTACGTACACAAAAATAAAAGTAGTTTTACAAAAATAAGTGATATTCATTCTGTAAATACATATACTAGGCACAGACACAATCTAGTAGTACCAGTTACACGACTCTACCAAGTTAGTAATTCATTATTGGGGCGATGTATACGCTTTTACAACAAAATTCCAGAAAATATATAAAATTTGACTTGCTCAAAGTTCATAAACTTAATTAAACTAAGTTTGTATAAAAAAAGGGTTATTATAATATAAAGGAATGACGGGAACGCTACCAAGCTATTTCTAATTTGTTGTGTTGTTAATAGTGTAATAGTGGGTTAATACATGATTATATTTTTAAAAAAAAGTCCCACTGGATTTCTTGCTGGTTCTTCCCAGGACAGAGGTTTTTTTTTCAAACTAGTGGTAATTAAACAAATGAGAGGAAAAACTTTCAATAAGTATTATATATAATCTATATTGAAAAAAAAAGTTTCTGTTTGTAGTTTGAGTGTTCTGTCTGCCAACCGTGGTACTAAATGAAGTTCGGTTTAGTATAACTTTCACTAGACACGGGCCTTTCTCGTTATAGGGAGGATGTGCCTTCATCGTCTTGCTTGGTAGGCGGATTGCGGATCGGAACTCTCGGTTCACGCTGCTGCTTGTCGCTAGTCTGCATATTTCATGTCTGACGGAAACGAGATGGCTATACCACTATTTATCGGAAGCCATTGGACTTTTCTAGTACCGTGTAGTGGCGGTGTAAGAATATCCACTACAGCATATCATCCCCTAGGTTACGTAAGAGGTGACAGCGGGAAACTACCTAGGAGATGAATTTTCTACGTGGTAGAGCCATGCTGCAGCTATATTATGGTTGTAGCACGAATGGTTCGACTCGATCGGGGAAGGACCACGCTCTCACAGAATACCAGCGTAAAATAGCAGCTTGACGATGCTGTGTTTCGTATTGTGAGTGTAGAGAACCGGAGACCCTTTTTACTGGAAACGAGGCATTCCATATTAGTCCTCACGAGTGACAACGCATCTGCATTTTGATTCGTAATTGAAGATAGATGTAGATGTTTATGGGACACAGCAACCATTTTCCATCAGGTGGGCTGTGTGCTCGTTTGTCATCCTTATCCTATAAAAAAAAGATGGGCAATAGATTCTTCCAAGTAACAACTATAAAATAAAATAAAACCTGGGATGCCACCCGTGGCAGCTATTGCACTTATGAGACAACATTTGGGACGGCCTATGTTCAGCAGTGGACTGTGATAGGCTGTCATGAATGGGTGATTGGATTACTTAATTTTTTCTCAAATTTCTCACAGTCACTTTTACGACACTGTCCCGTGGTAGCTGTACTTATTATACGGTTATAATTTTTTAATGATTTTCCATTTAATTTTTCAGTTCCTTTTGATAACTTCATCGATAATGGTAGCCCTTTGCCTAAGCTCTATGGGCATATTCCTGCAGACTGGTATAGTGCCACCGTGGGTGACTGCAGTGCTCATCTTGGTGTTCTGCTTCTCGTTCATGTTTGGAGCCGGTAGCATACCTTACGTATTGATCGCTGAATGTTTCATGCCAGAGGTAGGTTTTATTCATTTTAATTATTTATAGAGTCGTGATGGCCAGCTAAGATCTCGTCTTAAAATTAAATAGCACGTGAACAAACCGAGTTAGCTCCCATCGGCAGTACGAAGCTTTCACTCGGTAACCTTTCTCTGTGTATTGTCAGTTCTTCGCTGTAGTAGATAGTAATAGTCTGAGAGCTGGCTACGAATTTTGGGAAGGTCCTTTTGGAAAGTTGAGATTGTGAAAAAATATAATTTTGTCTATTGTTGAATCTAGTCCCGCAAGTCTGGCAGAGCGTTTGCAGTTATTTTGTTACTGTGAAGCATGTAAAATTAGCAAAAAACAAAATCCAAAAAGGTGTTTTTTGGCAATTTGATTTCTATTTTATCTTTAAATTTAGTGTTTATATAATTAAAAAAAAATCCCAGACGTTTTTGTCGGTTAAATTTTAATCACATATTTATTGAGTAATTTTGATAAATTCTGCAAATCGACAAAAAATATTTTATTTGGATATTTTTTTGCAAATGTTATATGCTGCGCTGTAACGATATAACCGCAAACGCTCTGCCAGACTCGCGGGACAGGATTCGGCAATTGACGAAATTATATTTTTTCACAATTTCAGCTTGTCAAAAAGATCTTCCAAAAATTCGTCGCCAGCTCTCAAACTATAAGATAATTTAAAATAAATATTTTGTACAACCGACTTCAATATAAATAATTAAGAACAACTCAAAAACTATTTGGTCAGACCATGATCAAATTTATATGGGACCACGTAAGAAGCACCAGCTTTCAAATGAAAATAGAATCATCGAAATCGGGTCAGTGGAATAGAGTACCTCCTCCTCCTTTTTGAAGTCGGTAGAAAATAGCTTCTTATGACATCCACGGACGGTATTATGTGATTGTTTTTTTTTATATTGCCATTACACTGCAGTTTGGCTTTATGGGCTGCAGCGTTGTGAAGCCGCGGGTACGAATCCCGCATAGAAAAAGTGTTTGTATGGTCTACAAAATATTCTTCAAGATCTGGATGTTTTTATGTTATGGGAAAATGTTTTCGGTATACTATGGTGAATGATAATCCTATGTTATGATATGCAGGAAGTTTGCATGCAGGTGGCTCAGGACCGTGCTCTGTAGCATTCCTTGGGGGAGGCCTATGTTCAACAGTGAATTTGTGAAGGGTAGTAATGATGGTGATGATGATGATACTACATTAGTAAAAGTAAAATATAAAAATAATAATCCCGATTTAATGAGAGCGGGAAGCGTAACGTGAATTTGTCAAGTCGATAGTAAGACTGGTAAAATCCAAATGCAGGATTAAAAGAAATCTTATGCTATCACTCTATTTTCAGGTGCAAAGTTTAGCGACTACACTATTAATGGAATGGGTGTGGCTTATCAACTTCTTCATCATTGGAGTCTTCCCTTTTATGATTAAATACATCGGCATCCACGGTTCTTTCTACACGTTCGCTTGCTTCGCCGTCGCTGACAGCTTAATTGGTTTCTTCCTTGTACCTGAAACTAAAGGTCTCACCAAAGATCAAATACAAGAAACATTCTTAAGGCGGAAAAATTAACGCAGCATCGCTTATTGTAAATTTAGAAATATTATTAAGAATCGTTATAATAAATCTGTTAATAATAACTTTCTGTGTAATATATTAGTTATTAAAATATCGGAATGTTTATGATTTTATAATAATGTATATAATATTTTGTAATCTAAAAGCTCATTATAAAATTGTATAATTTCAATCAGCTTTAAATACTAAACGCATTTTAATTCAGTATTGAAATGTGTAAAGATTATATTTAAGGAAAAATAAATGTTTTAAAACAAAACTCTTTATGTCATGTAGGGCTCATCTAGATGGGGTTTTTACTCGGTCATATCGCTGGATAACCGTGTGAAAAATTACGAGGCAAAATTATCATAACATGTATGTTAACTAAAGCAAGCCGCAGATGATGAGAAAAGTCTAATATTACGTTCTTCAAACCCCTTGGTTCAGGCAGCAAGAGTCACTTCTCGCCCAGGGGCAAGCTTGCATTCGAACTACTTTTATCATTTCAATCATTATCATCATCATCATCATCATCATTACCAACATAGTAGACTCTCACGAGTCCACCGTGGAACATATACCTGCCTATATGTGAATCACTCAAAAAGTTTCGCGGAAATAAAAATGGTTAAAGGTTTTTATTATAAAATCTTTGCAAAGAACTCTCCGTCGGCATGTATAAAACCTTTCAAGCATCTGAACAAATTTTTGCAAAATTTTCTACATTGCATATTTATAGGTCTGCACGGAACCGAGGCCATTTCAAGTGACGTCGTACCCGTAATAAGAGTGAGGCAAAAATTGACAAAGAGTAGATTAAATAATTTGTAGAGTCTAGAAAGTGCATACGTGATGTAGCCAAATGCATCGCTTGAGATAGGGTCTGTATAATCACTAGGTGATGGTAGGCCCATACCGCAAAGGTGAAAGCCGATCTGTGTAGCTCTCTCTTTGCGTTCAAATTGACTCTAGATGACGGGGGGAACACACCGCCGACTATCCCGCGGTGTGAGGGCTCCACGCCGTGAGGGCTACTCTTCTCCCTGGACGTCAGCAAGTTGAGTGGGCCTGATGGAGTCATTCCCATTGTCCTGAAGACGTGTGCTCCGGATTTGGCACCGGTTTTAACGCGTCTTTTCCGGTACTCCTACTCCCAAGGCGTAGTCCCGAATTCATTGACATTGACAGCTTTGGTCCACCCGATCTCTAAAAAAGGCGGCCGCTCAGACCTGTCCAACTACAGGCCTATTCCCATCACCTACTTGTTCTCCAAAATAATGGAATCCATTATAAACTGCCAGCTCATGAGGTACCTTGAGGATCACCAGCTGATTAGTGAACGCCAGTACGGTTTTCGTTGGGTTCGATCAGCTGGTGATGTTCTGGTATACCTGACTCATAGATGGGTGGAGGCAGTAGAATCCAAGGGGAAGGCATTGGCCGTTAGTTTGGACATGGAGAAGGCTTTCGATCGGGTCTGGCACTTCTTTCGAAGCTTCCTTCCTATGGGCTTCCGAGAAATTGTGCCAATGGATCACCAGTTTCCTTGCTGATCGGAGCATCAAGTTCGTGGTAGATGATGCATGCTCTGATTTCAAGCCTATCAACGCTGGTGTTCCACAAGGGTGCGTGCTATCACCAACGCTGTTTCTCCAGCATATCAATGATATGTTGCAAACTGGTAACATTCATCGCTATGCAGATGACAGCACTGGTGATGCCTTATATACCGGCCGTGCCAATATTTCTCGGGAAAACGTTGCCGAGTACCGGGACAAACTTGTGTCTGAATTCAAGTCTTTGAACAAAGTCTCGGATTGGGGGCGACTAAATCAAGTCCCATTCAATCCCCAGAAGACACAAGTTTGCGCGTTTACCACTAAAAAGAACCCCTTTGTCGTATCTCCTCAGTTTCAAGGTACTCCTCTTGCTGCCTCAGCTAGCATCGGAATCCTCGGCGTCGAAATATCACATAGTGTGCAGTTTCGTAGTCACTTGGAAGGGAAGGCGAAATTGGCCTCTAAAAAGATTGGCGTGCTCAGCAGAGCGTGACAGTATATCATGCCGGCACATCGCTTGCAACTTTACAAAGCGCAAGTTCAGCCTCACATGGAATACTGTTCTAATCTCTGGGCCGGGGCACCCCAGTGCCAGCTCCTTCCACTTCACCGCATCCAGCGCAGAGCCTTTCTAATCGTCGACGACCGAGTTCTTTTTGATCAGCTCGATATACTGGCACTGCGTAGGGATATTGCATCCCTTTGCATTTTCTATTTAATTTACCACGGGGAGTGCTCTGAGGAGTTGTTCGGATTAATTCCAGCCGCCAAATTTCACGAACGAACATCGCGTCAAAATTCACGATACCATCCTCACCATCTGGATGCTTGGCGGTCCACGACTATACGTTTTACTAGGAGTGTTCTTCCTCGTACAGTTCTTTGTGGAATTGTTTACCACCGACGATTTTTCCGGAATGATACGACTTAGGGACCTTCAAGAAAAGAGCTTACACCTTTTTAAAAGGCCGGCAACGCATCTGCAATTCCCCTGGTGTTGCGGTTGTTCATGGGCGGCGGTATTCACTTACCATCAGGTGAGCCACATGCTCGTTTCCCCCGCTTCTATTTAAAAAAAAGGCCTATGGGAGGTGCATGGTTGCTAAATATAGAACAACTCAGAAGGCAACTGCTTCCTCACCGTTACATATGCTGCCCCTACGGAATGCTACAAAACGCAGTTCTGAGCCACCTGCATTTGTGAACTTCTCACTTGTCTTACCAGATTACTCCATCTAGTGGGGTTTATTGGTACGAAGTTGTAACCCGAGGAAGTTTATTTTCCATCTGTGGTTTGAAGGCAGCGAATGTGGAAACCCCGAAGTATCCCACCTTTGCAGTATATTGGCTGGGCTACTAGAATGCTTTCGCATAAATCCGAGACACCAGTGCCAACTGTCCCGTGGCAGTAGCTTCTTGGGATAACACGATTCTTCATCCTCTTCCTCATTCGACATGACAAATGGAACCCTTGGGTGCATTGAGTGGAAAACATGTGATTAAGAAAAAAAAGTGCCCGGAAGCACCAGCCTTTCTGGTTCCAGTAGTGGATCTGCCGCCAACTATTTCGGCCGCTGGGAATAAGGGAAGCGGCACATCAAAATGTCGACACGATACGACATTATGTAGATTTTCTACCGACTTCAAAAAGGAGACGGTACTCAATTCGACTGTCCGCATGTTTTTTTAATGTGTGTTACCTCATAACTTTTTACTGGGTGAACCGATTTCGATGATTTTTTTTATTTGAAAGCTGGTGCTTCACATGTGGTCTAATATAATTGTAAAATTAAATTGATTAAATTATAATTGATAAAGGTCTTCTACCCATAGTTTATGAGTTATTCTTAATAATTTATATTGAAGTCGGTTTAAAAAAATTATAATATTATACCTTTCTTATATTATATAAAATAAAATAAATCAACACAAAGGTCAAATAACTTCCTTTAACTTTATATCTTAATTTTCTTCCCAATTCACAATTCGTTACATACCAAGTTAAATTTTGTTAACTGTACCGCTGCGGTATTTGGTTCAACGTTGCCGCTAAGTTTAATTGAATTCAAGTTGAAGCGTATGTCGACGAGTTATCGGGATCGGGTTAACTTCGTCCCGAATAGTTGGGGCGGTCTCAAGATTAGTAGAGTCGCGGTTTTGTTAGAACTCGGGGTACAGGATCAACTAACAATAATTGAACTACTCCAACTGGTTTAGTGTAACGTAACTTACATATTTACGAGAATTTAATGTATTCACACGAAATCAAAATTGTTCTATTAAAAAAGTGATCCATCCATCACAGCCTATAATAGACACTTTGTGAATATAGGCCCCAAGATAGCCTCTTAGGGGGGATTTTGCCATAGTTGCCATATGGCAGGCAGGTAACCCCAGTTTTTTTATTATTTTGAGACATTATTAGAAAGATGCTGCTCACGATATGGACGTGTTTCAGTTTTCCTCCGACGTCTCTTACGGCATCTAAGGGACTATATGGGTTAGTGGATATTCTTCCACCGCCACTAAATTATAAAAAAGGGATATTATTGTGTAAAAACTAGAAAAAAAAAACATAAGTTATTAGTTATTTTTTAGTAACTCTTTCATAGCGTCAATCATAATACATTTATGGGACAATTTGTATACTCTTTTGAAACAAAATTCCAGAAATATAATTTAAAACAAAAACTGTAGTTATGAATGAGTATTATTATATCAAAGAATACAAGCATATATACATAAACACTCACGCCTGTCACCCAGAGGGGTAGGCAGAGACTACGGACTACCATTTGACACGGTCCTGATACACCTCTCTTCTCCTTCACATACATACATATACTTACGTATAGATGCTCGTCTGTGTGTTGGGGAACTTCTAATTTAGCCCATATTAGATTGCTATTGCGAGCGGAAATTGCTTATATTGATATAATTTGTTTTCATTATCATCATCATCATTACAGCCCTTCACAAGTCCACTGCTGAACATAGGCCTGCCCCATGGAATACCACAAAGCACGGTCCTGAGTCACCTGCATCCATCGACTTCCTGCATGTCTTACCAGGTCTTCACTCCATCTAGTGGGGGGACGCCCTATACTTCGTCACGAGGCTAAGATATGAGGCCGCCACTAGATAACCTTTTTCCCATCGGTTGTCACAGGGAAAAACTTCTGCGAAAAACGCACGGAGTGTTTGTTTGGTCTCTTAATAATTATCCCGGGTCTAAAACGTTATCCAAGTGCAATTTATGTATCTAAGCCCACTGTGATGAATTTACTGTACTGTATTGAAATGAATTCATGTATGCACTAACTATTCTCCGCGACGTCGCCCGCGTGTAAGTGTAATGCAGTTTAGTAAAATGTAAGTTTAGGTTTTTAATTTTTTGCGCGGAACCCTAATTCTTTTTCTTATATAAAAGTATTCTCAGATACTCCTTAGAACATCAGCTATCTGCCAGTAAAAGTGCCAACAAAATCGGTCCAGCCGTTACAGAGATTAGCCGGAACAAACAGACGGGAAGACGTACAGATCAAAAAATATAAAAATTATATTTTTATTATAAGTACCGTATATACTTTCATATAAATTTAGTGAAAAGTTGTTATTTAAATATTACAAACAGACACTCCAATTTTATTTATTTGTATAGATAACGTGGGGGCGTTATTTATACAAATATATAAAATAATTATATGTATATATATGTATATTATCTTCTTCTTAAATAAGTTTTGGAACGAAGTTTCTTATCGGACGGTACGGCGGATGGCAGCTAGGCGATAAAAATTGTAAGATTTTTTCGTCTCTACCCCTTGTGTCATAGTATAGACGGCCTTGGCGGCGAAATAAGGAAGTGAGATGGAATAATATCCATCTCCTTCGCACTTTTTCTCTCCTTCTTTTATCTTGCCATGAAAGAAATATTATTTTATTTCAAATGACGCTTCATTTTAATAGACGCTAGTAATTCATATATTTGTATTTGTTAATCAATAATACAATACCTACGTTTATCAATAATAATATACTACGCAAGTAATCCAACCGAGTGTTCCAGGACACTCATGCATTTTTTTCTAAACTGGTAACTAGATGCTATAGTCTATAGACACATAAATCAATTCTCGATTAGGAATCAAAATTTAGATTCGTTGGCCCCTGAGGACTAAGATAGAACGCCTCGTTACCAGTAAAAAAAGGCTCCAGCTCTTTACAATCACCATAAGAACATTAAGCTTATATTTTATGCTGGTATTCTGTTAGAGCGTGGTGATGGTGGCTTGACCGGGGAAAGCCTGCACATTGGTGCTGCCACCATAATATAGCTGAAGCATGTCTCTAGCACGTTAAAAATAACAAGAAAACAACAAGCAATGGTTCAAACAGTAACATAAAAAACCCGAATGAATAAAAAAAAACTTCCTCTCCCTTTTTGTATTTGTAGATGCAATATATAAATATTATATAGACTATGTCACTCTCACATTAAAGACGAATCTAGCGATATATTGTATGTTAAAATCCACATACATAAATAAATATAAGACAGAATATATACACATATAAGCATACTCTCGAAAAACATTACCCACCTTCTGTGGCAGTCGGGTAAAAATACACAATTCTCTTAAATCAACACAATGTAGCCTCTAGCGTTTATTTTCAAACGGTAACCATTCACGTCGGATCAAAGCATCAGAAAGCTCGGCTACGTTTATTAGCTTTCCTTTACCGTACCGCCGCACTGAAAGGGGGGAAGTGGGCGAACGTTGAATCATGTTACCGAGCGGTTGCTTTTGTTAGGCATGTAAACCGTGTTTACTGCTTTAGAGATGGAGCCTTGTTGTAGAATATTATGGATTAAATATTTACATACAAATTTTTAAAGATAGTTTTTAGTTCATTTTTATTTTATACAGACATTGTTTTTGGGTTCCATTCTCATATGCAGAACCCTCCTAATTTCATTCTGCCCGATTGTCATTATTATCGTCATTACACACTATCTAAGACTATTGCTGGACATAGGCCTCCACTTAGATTACCTGATAATGGGAATTTTTGCCATAATTGCCACGCTTGGTGTGCGGTTTCACAACCGTAGTTTTTTTTTAATTATCTGTTGTTATAAGGAAGATGCTGCTGGACATCTCCTGGTTTGTTACCCGCTGTCGCCTCTTACGATATCAACGGAATGACATGGGATAGTGGATATTCTTACATCGCCACTACATGGTATCGATCTGTAAATCCATCAAATGAATAATACAGACGAGAGTTGAAACGATGAGTTGTCAAAAGAAGAAAACAGTTGATTAAAATAAGTAAATCATACGTACATGAACTCTCGGATGAATACTGTGTATTCATTTTTAAGGGACATTTTGCATAAAACCGGGCAAGGGCAGATCCAGTGGGTGCACAAGGGTACGTGTACCCCCACCCCAAACGGTTTAAATAAAACAAAGAACTGGGAAATAAATACGACAGACTGTTGATACTATTTAAGCAACATAATACAGGAGCTAACATGAGTAGTAAATGAAAAGAGTACAGGCGCACATACTGCACATAACCAACATTCAGCCTTTAGCTTTTTTCACCCATTGTACAAGCCATTGACTCAACTTAGCTACCAGTACAGCATGCACCGTACCCAGCACAAGACATTCTGTGGGGTTTATCTCGAATGTACCTTCTTGCGTGAGTTAGCTAAATAAATTCATCTTCTCACAGAAGAAATGCAAGCTCAAGTGCCACAGGAAAAACCAAATACAAGTCTTTACCTATCAAATTTCGTTTTTTTTTTTAATGAAATTAGTTAATGTATTTTTTTCTATATATTAATAAAATTTATCGCCCATGACATCGATGTATATTTGCCAACGCAGTGACAGTTTATTGATGCCCTTCTTGAAGAAATCAGCTGGACGGGAGGCAAATTCTTTAAGGGCGTTTTGTACTGCCTCTCGCGTATTGTATTTTTTCCCGCCAAAAGTTATTCCAATTTTGGAAAAAGTAGAAGTCTGTATGCAAAAGGTCTGGTGAGTATGACGAATAATGGAGAGCTTCAAACCCCAGCTCTTGTTACTTGGAGACCGTCTGTTGTGCACTATAAGGTCGCGCGTTGTCGTGCAGGTGCAGCGGTGACAAGCGATTGACCAAAGTTGGAGACATGCGAGTTTCTTGATCATTGTGTTCAGTTCTCCACAGTACACATATGCAGCAATGCTCATTCTGTTTGGTAAGAAGCTGTGATGAATCACACTGGCGGCGGCGCTAGACCACCAAACCAAAGTCACCATCACTTTTCTAGTGGTAATTTTTATGCATGTTAGGTGCTGAACCAGGATCCCACCAACTTGCTAAGCGCTTGCGATTATCAAACAGAATCCATTTTTCGTCGCAGGTAACAATGTGGTTCAAAATTCCTTCGTATGTGTGTCTGTTGAGCAGTGCAAGGCACATCTCGATGCGTAATTCCCGCTGGTGATTATCGAAATTGTGGGGCACCCATTTGTCAAGCATTTTTATCTTGCCAATTTGGCGCATATTGTTTTGCTGCTAACGTCGAATGCTGCTGCTAATTACTTTATACCTTAGATTTTTAAATGTTTGTATGTTAATGTAAATTTCAATTTTAGGGTTTCGTATCACCCCGTTGTATTACAGACTTTGTTCTTTGAGAGTCTGCCGGCATTCTTAACCGATTTCAAAAAAGAAGGAGGTTCTCAATTCGTCTGTATTTAATGTGTGTTTTTCAGAACTTCTTTCTAGATAAACCGCTTTTGATGATTCTTTTTTATTTGAAAGCTAATGCTTCTCGTGTGGTACCATATAAATTTGATCAAGATCTGACCAGTAGGTTTTGAGTTATCCCTTATATAGGGCAATTAAATTGATTGAACATTGATGATGTTCTCATTTTATTAACAATGAAGTCGGTTGTACGAAATTTTTAATTTTACCACTTATTAGATGGTACGGATAGCAGTAGTCCTCTATCAGGTATTACAGCCCTTCACATGTCCGCTGCTGAATATAGGCCTCCCATAATCAATGCCAAAAAGCACGGTTCTGAACCACATGCATCCATCGACTTCTTGCATATCTCACTAGATCGTCACTGCATATAGTCGTGGGCCGCCAAAAACTTCGCTTACCAGCACGAGGTGGACACTCGATAATCTTTCTTCCTCTTTTGTATCTTACCTTATACAGGATATAGGGGAGGATACGGATAGAGGAGGATATATAAGGAATAAGGATTAGAATTTATGAAGAGTGGAGTGAAACACTTCAACGGCTTGTGATGGCCACTAACAAGCACTAGAACAGCGGATTAATGAACTGATTTGTAACCCTCTCAGAAATGAGAGAAGGGCTTTGCCAAGCAGTAGGAGGTATAAGAGGCTGTAAATTTACTACTCAATGATGTATACCTAAGTATCCTTTTTAACATATTTTTTACGTGATAGAGCCATGCTGCTGTTATATTATGGTAGTAGCACGAATGAGTAGTGACTCACAGGATACCAACGTAAAATGCTTAACGCTCCTATGTTTCGCACGGTGAGTGTAAAGAACCGGATACCCTTTTCACTGGAAAAGAGGCATTCCGTCTTTTTTTATAGAAGAGGGGGCAAACGGGCATGCGGCTCACCGGCATGGTAAGTAACTACCACCGCCTATGAACAACCGCAACACCAGGGGGATTGTAGATGCGTTACCGGCCTTTTAGAAAGGTGTAAGCTCTTTTCTTGAAGTTCCCTAAGTCGTATCAGTCCGGAAAGATTGCCGGTGGTAAAAAATTCTACACAGGAGGTGTACAAGGAAGAAAACTCCTAGTAAAACGTGTAGTCGTGGACCGCCTAGCATCCAAATGGTGAGGATGGTATCGTGAATTTTGACGCGATGTGCGTTCGTGAAATTTGGCGGCTGGAATTAATCCGAACAATTCCTCAGAGTACTACCCGTGGTAAATTCGATAGAAAATGCTGGATCCAGAATTAATTCGATAGAAAATCCTGGATGCAACATCCCTACGCAGTGCCAGTGTATCGAGCCGATCAGAAACAACTCGGTCGTCAACGATTCGAACGGCTCTCTCAGGGGTGACAACACATCTGCATTTTGATTCCTAATCGAGGATAGATGTAGATGTCTGTGACCTACAGTATCAGTTACCATCAGGTGGACTGTGAGCATCACGCTTATTCTATAAAAATACTTCTGTTTGATGCTAGTTATCACCAGCTTGAAGCTCGTGCAGGTCAGCTCAAGCTGGTATATCCGGTGATTGCGTTAGCTGATCGGACGTGAGCCAATTGGTTAATCTAATTATGCTCTTACTACGCTGCGAATTGCTCGTCCATTCTATATGACCTAGCTTATATTACATGACTCGAGCGGAACCTGAAAGGTAGGTCATATTTTTGTCTGGAATGTATGTACTCGTATATCGTTTCTAATTCCGCCCGTAACTACCTAGGCTTTCTTGCAGTATGGTAAGTAGGTATTAAAGAAGGAAACTTCTAATTTAGTTTTATATATAGATTAAATAATTTTAACAGGTTAATATATATTTATTACTAACTCACCCGGCGAACGTTGTTTTGCCATATACATTAATTCGAAGAAATATTTTTTTAGTTTTAAAAATGCGATTAAAAAACAGGGCTTAATTGTAGAAGGGTGAAAATTTGTAGTTTTATGTATTTCTAATGCTAAATCATAATAAAATAAAACTAAAAAAAAAAATATAGAGGTGAAAATATAATATAGAGCTGTCACCCTTATCATTTAGGAGTTTGAAAAATAAATGTTGGCCGATTCTCAGACCTATCCGATATGCACACAAAATTTCATACAAATTGGTTCAGCTGTCTCGGAGGAGTTTGGTAAGAAACACCGCGACACGAGAATTTTATATATTTACTAGATGACACGGCAAACGTTGTTTTGCCGTGTACATTATTTCTAGGAAATCTACTTTAGTTTAAAAATCGCGATTATAAAACAGGAGTTGATCGTAGAAGGGTGAAAATTTGAAGTTTTATGTGTTTTTCAATGCTAAATCATAATAAAATAAAAATAAAAAATTGTCAAAAAAATAAAAAAATATATTTAGAGGTGGGTCACCATTATCATTTAGGGGTTTGCAAATAGCTGTTGGCTGATTTTCAAACCTACCCGATATGCACACAAACAAATTTCATACAAATCGGTTCAGCCGTTTCGGAGGAGTTTGGTAATAAATACCGCGACACGAGAATTTTTTTTATAGGATAGGGTGACAAACGAGCACACAGTCCACTTGATGGTAAGTGGTTGCTGTGGCCCATAGACATCTACATCTATCCTCGTTTGCGAATCAAAATGCAGATGCGTTGTCGCCCGTGAGGACTAAGATGGAATGCCTCTTTTCCAGTAACAAGGGTCTCCGGTTCTCTACACTCACCATACGAAACACAGCAGCGTTAAGCTGCTATTTTACGCTGGTATTCTGTGAGAGCGTGGTCCTTCCCTGTCGAGCCGACCCATTCGCGCCACAACTATACTACTAATATAGCTGCAGCAGCATGGCTCTACCACGTACAGAGAATTTTATATATATTTATTATTTTAGTTTCCTGCACTACTTCTCCATATAAACGTTAACTGTTTAAATCACATATCTTTCCGCACGCAAAATATGCTTAAAAAGGAGTGCAAAGTTTTCCCTTCACGTATAATATATATATCGGAAATGACAACAGGAGATCCCACTTCTGATGTCGGATCATGGGTGGGCGAGATGCGAAGCATCGGATTTTCTTCACGCTCCGACATGGTTTTACGTAAATGCGGGCACACGAACGAAAGATTATTTAAAATGAAAATAACTTTATTTAGACTAGTGGTTGTACACGAGAAATAAACACGTGCGTCGGTAGCGAGCGTCCGCTCCGGCTGTCCGAACCAGACTGCCACAACACTCGGTTCCTTCTCTAGCCCTCGCTGTATCCCCTCTACCGACGATCGTGTCCAAGCGGTAGGGCGCGCTTGCGTTTCCGGTAACGATATTATTGATTCGCAAAGCTAATTGTTAGATGGCGCTGCTTGTTGCACTATGGCGCCATCGATCCACGACACGGCCATCCCTGACTAGCACCCGTCCTCGGGTGCAGCGCCTATGGACAAAATATGCTCAGAGAATAACATAGCTCGGCTATCCTGCCAATAAAAATAAGTCGATCCTAACTGGTACTTTACTTCTCCTAAGTCTAAGTACAATAGTCAAATGTCATAATTGACAATGCCCTGTTATTAAGGCTTCTTACACAGTGCTTCCTGCACAACATGATTTATCGTGGAAGGTCCGATAAACAAGTTCCAACACAGTAATTTTAACAATTTTGTTACTCTTTACAATTCGTAAGCAATGTATATTCAACTCGTGAAACTTTCATTGAAATCTGTGCACCAACACAGACCAGAATCGCACCAACGATTCTTCACATATCCGCCGTCACATATGCTAGAATCGCACCAACGATTCTCCACATATCTGCCGTCACATATGCTACAATACACAAGGGGCTCTGTGCACCAACACAGGCCAGAATCGCACCAACGATTCTTTACATATCTGCCGTTACATATGCCAGAATCGCACCAACGATTCCCCACATATCCACCGCCAAATATGCTACAACACATCTGCCGCCACATATGGCAGAATCGCACCAACGATTCCCTACATATCTGCCGCCAAATATGCACCAACACAGACAGAAATCGCACCAACGATTTCCTACAGACCCATCGCCACATGTTACTCATGAGGTGCGGTCTAAAGTTTTGAGTATGAGTATACAAGCATTCTTAATCAAATTTGGTCTCACTACCACTGTCATCAACTATGACATCTAACTCTAGAGGAACTTGGTGATCGGGGATCTTCCTCACATGATCATGGGGGTATTTGTGGGGTACTTTGCACACTAACATGACCGCTTCCGGTTGAATTTACGATAGTATTTAAAATTTTGCCTCAGCACCATCTTTGATGAGAGGGTAATTCGGCCCAGAATCATAATAAAATGGGTACGACTCACCAGTATTCATTAGCATACCGCTAGGATTGCTCACATAGCAAACGTCAACACGACGCTCATTGCTCGCCTCTACGGTAGGCATAAGGCAAGCGCACGTGGCTATTAAAACAAACCAGCACACGCCATAGTTAGCTGCCATGAAGCAAGCTCACATGGTCAAAACAACAGCACAGGGCGTGCCGCACTCGCACAGCGAGCCGTCGCATCTCACCAGCGCCAGCGAGACGCTGCACCGTACCACGCACTCCAAGCGTCAACGGGAGCAGCAGGAGCACCTGAGGGTACACAGGCATCATCGAGGTTGCAGTCATCGTGATCTGCGTGAAAAACAAGTTGTTAATTACCAGGACAACATACACAGTTGCCTATTTTCTCATCCATCACACATACGAGGCCCTCAAACAGAAATACGCTCTCATACCGTGGACTATAATAACTTCGCTTTCATAATTAAGCATACAACTCCATACGAAGTATCTCACACATACTCGTACTTGAACTTACGAGATCCTACGTTAAACACGAAAAAAAAAACGTGAACCAGGACAGTGCCCGCCAGGACGGAGCTTGATGCATGTTCAGAGAACACGACTTCCGCGCATACAGAATATAACCCTTCTGCGCACACGACTTCCGAGGAACCACCATGTATAGCATACGCACGCTCCGGGATGGCGCCTGCGTATACGCGCATACGCATCTGCCGAAACCAGGCCATGTTACAGCTGGACCTGGCTGTCCGTTACGACCAGTAAGGCACACACTCACGCACTTGTAATCACATCACACTTGCTACTGTAACACATAAAAGAAAACATTAAAAATATTCAGTTGGAACTTTTTCTTTTCAAATAAAAATGCAGCAGTACTCTCAGGACACTATTCATCTTTCCAGGGCACCATATACTGAGCTGCGGCTACACGACCTCCTTTGGTACGGTCCGACTCTCTTTTAAACTTAAATACTCTCTTCAATGTCAGAAGTAATTTGCTCCACTTCAATTTCGTTAATTATACTTTGGTTTTCCGGCATTTTTCGCCACCAGTTAACCTTAAGATAAATTTACTTTCCTCGTTTATCAAATGGTGATCGGTAGCAGCGGCAATTAACATGGCCGCGGCGTCATAAGCCGACAGCATACTTACACTCCAAAGCGAGTGCCACAGCACCACGCTTTCCACTAAACCCTCAACATCAAACCCCAATTTCATCGACTACGTAATACTCGCAGTAAACTGTAACACTTAACATCACATTAGAACACAAAAATACTACTTAGTGTTTTTAAGTCATAGCACGTTAAAGTAAACATGTCCTTTTTTTCGGTACATCGTTTAAACATTTTGAACTTTAAAATTAGCCCATGTAAATCACACCTCGTATATCAAATTATAACATAACTTGAGCAAGTTAAACTTCCACTGAATGCAAACTATAACTCATTTAGAATACCTTCAACACTTCTTTCGACTTAAGAAATAATGAAAGTACTAGCGGGTACTTTTTATTATAAACCGAACAAAAAGATTTAACTTTTGGCTTAAAACATTTCACTTTTAACTTTTACTTTAATGATACGTCACTGTGGTAAATACGACAACATAATAACCCTCACACTATTCAAATGTTATAGGTGGACAGTAACAGGGACTTTATCCCACTTCTGATATCGGAAATGACAACAGGAGATCCCACTTCTGATGTCGGATCATGGGTGGGCGAGATGCGAAGCATCGGATTTTCTTCACGCTCCGACATGGTTTTACGTAAATGCGGGCACACGAACGAAAGATTATTTAAAATGAAAATAACTTTATTTAGACTAGTGGTTGTACACGAGAAACAAACACGTGCGTCGGTAGCGAGCGTCCGCTCCGGCTGTCCGAACCAGACTGCCACAACACTCGGTTCCTTCTCTAGCCCTCGCTGTATCCCCTCTACCGACGATCGTGTCCAAGCGGTAGGGCGCGCTTGCGTTTCCGGTAACGATATTATTGATTCGCAAAGCTAATTGTTAGATGGCGCTGCTTGTTGCACTATGGCGCCATCGATCCACGACATATAGATACTATTTAAAAAAAAAAGTTACATCCCATTGCTTAGCGCAGGTCTCCTCATATTCAGTAAGCCCGTTATTCAATCAAAACATTTTTTTTAGAGAATCATATTGACAAACTAGCACACAGTCTAATGGCAAGTGTATGCTGGGGCCCATAGACATCCACATTTATCCTCAATTAAGAATCAAAAGATGCCTCGTTTCTGATAAAAAAGGTGTCCGATTCTCTAGAATTACCATACATATCAAAGCAAGATGTTATTTGCTGTAATTACGCAGGTTTTCTGTGAGAGCGTGGGCCTGCCTTGGTTTAGCTAACCCATTCGTGCTACGACCATAATAAAACTGCATCGTGGCTCTACCACATATAAAAAATAAATATCGGCCATTTTTTTAATATTTTAATCTTTTTAAAAAACTTTAACTCCACACTAGAACTTTCTCATGTATCGTTTGGACAGTTTACATACATAAAACATATACGAGTAATACATAAAGGAATCATAAAGAAATACAAACAAATACTTGTTCCATGCGGGATTCGAACCCGCGGCCCCTAACGCTTCAACTCATTGCTGAGCCACTGCGCCACGGGCCGTCTAATTAAAACACATTTGTGAATATACCTTAGTGCATTTTATCGGAGTAAGAATTTGGTACGCATGAATCTTTTGTAATCGATATGTTATTATCGATGTAAAACATACAACCCTTCAATTAACCCACAAAAATCATTACAAGTGAAATTAAGAGATTGTAAAGTCGATTTTTAAGAACCAAATGATTATGAACTCCCATTGTTTTAATTAACTTTACGATTCGTGCTAACTTCCCTCGGCATGATCATAAACCTGATTACGTGTAGCATGTTCGGTGTTTAAGTAAATTGAATTATTTATGACTAATGTAAATTATATCTTTTATATTTCCTTACCGTAACAGTAAGTTTCCTTTCTCTAAATTATGTCATATATGTCCCACAGCTGTTCACAGTTCTCCTATCATTACTGAGAAAGTTTTAGGCCGCGCTGCCCCAATGCGTGTTGGCGAACTTCACATGTCTTCGAAAATATATATATTTTTTTACTTTTCACGCAAGCAGATTTGTCCTGACAATATTTTTCTTCACCAATGAGCATGTATGCATGCAATTAACAGTTTCAATAGTGTCGGCGTGGATCAAAACTCGTTTACACAGTAATTAAAATTTATTATACCCATTAGATTAAGATCATTCCGTTAAACAAGAACCTTTGGACATTAATAAGCTACGAGTAAAGTGAAAGCAAATAGCAGTCTCCAAGAAAGCCGCTTTTTATAAAATAAATCTTTACCCCACATCAAGATATTCACCTACATAGTGTTGAAGTTCTAAATACATCAACAGTCAAACATCCAGATCTGGTACGTAAAAAGGTTAGTAGGCCATACAAAAACATGTTCCAGGTGGGGTTCGAATGTCGACCTGCAGCATGGTAGTCAAACGCTCATCCTAACCCTACTATCGATTTTTTTATAGAATATATACAAACAAGCACACAGTCCACCTGATGGTAAATGGACGCATATATAGACATCTATATTTATTCTCGATTAAGAATCAAAATGCAGATGCGTTGTCACCCCTGGGGAATAAGATAGGGCTCGGGTTCTCTACACTAACCAAATGAAACACAGCAGCATTAAGCTGCTATTTTACGCTGGTATTCTGTGAGAGCGTGGTCCTTCCCCGTTCGAGGCGACCCATTCGTGCTACAACCATAATATAGCTGCAGCGTGGCTCTACCACATAAGGAAAACGTCGAGCCGTCGACGTCAGTTTCGTTATATTTTTGTGTTAGGTTAATTAAGCGGCGCAATGCTAGAGCTAAAGCTACTACTTATTATCCAGTTATCAACTTCAATTTCCTCGTACAACCTGGTACCTACTTCTGGCATTTTTGGCTAGGTTCTGACGACCAATGAATGGTGAGGTGCCCTGTTCCTAGATGTAGACAATCTTATCTGTGACAACTCTGACGTATGGTAGTGCAGCAGGTACACGCTCGACTGTGGCCGACTTTACTCGGTTAATGTGATGTAGGCGCGGAACTCGAAGCTTGTTGTCTTGCAATACTTCCTTGACTTGGTAAAGCTTGGTGGCCAGAAGTTTTCTCTTACATATCTTTTATGCTCTCCGAAACAAATACTTTCGCAAGGTAATTGTCATGGATAGTGGTAAAATTTACCATTTAAATATCGGTTGGTATGGGTCTTTTTCCTCTAAACAGTGTGTTAAATTCGTATCCCACATATTAGAGATGGCGAATGGTTAATCCATTGCGATGTGTGGGCTTTCCCAGGTTTGAATCAAGTAAGGTCAAATCGTTCAAAAAAATGTACACCTGGCGGTAATTTAAAACTATTGACGATGGGCTTCGTGTGATTGGTCATAACTTTTTCGTTTTATAAAGTTGCCACCACAGTAGGATATTCTACTGTATCGTTCTACTATATCATCCATGCCCGACGCAATTATTTGTAGCTATATAAACCACATGTCCCGTGCGGGATTTGAACCCACTGCCCTGCAGCGCTGGAAACAAATGTTTAATCACTGCGCTAATCAGCCGTAAAATATAAAACTTAAAGTTGAGGATATTGAAGTAACGACAACTAAAACTCAACACCATATTATCGTTGTAACGGTCTACTAGCTTTTATTAGTGGATGAGAGAGTGCCTATTCTTTTCCTATGAGAAGGTATTGTTCTGAGACAACTGATTGAAGTGAGTTGTTTATATTTTTAATATTACTTTTATATTCATTCATCATCATAGTTTTACTTTTACAGTCATTAATTATAAAAAACCTGCGAGCATATCTATCATATATATCTAATATATTTATTAGATATATCTATATCGATAAGATCGAAGTCATAAACTGTTACCACACTATTATTGTAAGAATACGTGTACAAACAAGATCTCATGGAGCTAAATAACGCCCTTGCCCACAACGGTAGAGGTGCTATTTTAAACTCACGAGACTGCAGTTTTTAGTGAATTCATATGCACCGCGGAGGCGATGATGACCGTAAACTTGGCATGCGATGATCCCAAATGCGGGCGGACTCAAGGCTGGTTATTTGCGATAGATCAATTACTAGTAAGGTAACATGTCAGATCAGGTGCCGCGACCAAAGCCAGCGCGATTCTACTAATTGGCCGTCGGTGCAGTGGCAGCCTCAACAACCGCACGCCTCGAGAGAATAAATCGAGTCGTGAAATTTTATTTAGTCTTATATCTACATTTTTTATATTCTACGCGTGTCGTGGTCCGTCTACCGCTGCGGGTGCGGGTGATTATTGTGCCATGAGTTCTTGACCTAAGTTGTTTTTTTTAACAGTAACCTTTTACTAAAACGTAGTGAGTATATAGGTACTCTTTAGCTTTTACTAGGTAGGCGAGTTGAATACTAAGCCTAGATGTTTTACGTCATTAAGTTGTAAATGTAAAAGTAAAATGTAACTTTCTATAGCTAGCGTATGTTAAGTTATGCAGGCACGTGTTGATCTTAAGCAGCACTTTACTGCTATATTGACATTGACTTATTACTGCGTGTTCATTCATCCATTGGTATAGCCTATCATAAATTAAAATTAAAAATTTTGTACAACTGACTTCAATATAAATTATTAAGAATAACTCAAAAACTATTAGTCAGACCTATATCAAATTTATATGGAACCAAAAGTGAAGCACCAGCTTTCAAATAAAAAGAATCATTGAAATCGGTTCACCCAGAAATAAGTTATGAGGTTAAGACACAAAAAAACAGTCGAATTGAGTATCTCCTCCTGTCTAAAGTCCGTAGAAAAGTGCACGGTCTTCTTCTATCGCCTCTTACTTCATATGAACCTATCAACCTATGTTCTAGATTTAAGACAAACCTTGTTAAAGAAATAATATTTTTATTTTATTTTTTATACTCGTATCATCTGTCGCCTATTATTACTCGAGGTGGAGGGTTATCTTCTGCCACCGTGTAGAGGCGGTACTAGCCTATTGTTACTGCGTATGAATTACTATTAGAGTCTATTAATGTCCACTGCTGAACATAAACCTTCCCCGTAGATTGTTTCATAGGCGGAATATTTTCCAATTATGACTTAAGGTAGAGGGTTATCTTCTGCCACCGTGTAGAGGCGGTACTAGCCTATTCTTACTGCGTATGAATTACTATTAGAGTCTATTAATGTCCACTGCTGAACATAAACCTTCCCCGTAGATTGTCTCATAGGCGGAATATTTTCCAATTATGACTTAAGGTAGAGGGTTATCTTCTGCCACCGTGTAGAGGCGGTACTAGCCCATTCTTAACGCGTATGAATTACTATTAGAGTCTATTAAAGTCCACTGCTGAACATAGACCTTCCCCGTAGATTGTCTCATAGGCGGAATATTTTCCATAGTTACTACGCTTGGCAAACGGGTTGGCGAACACAGTTTATTTTTTATTTTTAGTCGTTACTAGGAAGCCGCTGCTGCCCATCTCCTGATTTGATTACTTCTGTCGCCTTTTACGACACCCACGGGATGATATGGGGTAGTGGATATTTTTACACAGCTACCAGGAATTAATGTAATTCAATTGTAAATATTATTTATACATATAGGTATATATTATATAGAATAAGGATGAGAAACGAGCACATGTCCACCTGATGGTAAGTGGATGTTGTATCCCATAGCGACCCCTGAGGAATAAAATGGAATGCCACGTTTCTATTGAAAAGGGTCTCGGGTTTTCTATACTTAACATATGAAACACAGGAGTATTATGCTGCTATTTTACACTGGTATTCTGTGAGAATGTAGCCTTTCCTCGGTCTAACCGACCGTTTTGTGCTACGATCATGATATAGCCGCAGCGTGGTTCTACCACGTATAAAAAAATGAATAAATGATATTGATTTCCTTGGTGTGATTTAGGCTCCTACGGGATGATTCGGGGTAGAGTAGAGGATTCTTTTACATTAATATGATCTAGTGACAGCACTTCCCCAATTTTTACTGGGAAATCTATTTTGGCATTATCTTGGTCTTTCACCATTCGATCTGACCCAAACGTGCTGCAGGAAAAATTCAACAGCAACGTGGCTCTGCCGCGTAAAAATAGGCTTATTATGACGTATGATCTAAGACCAGTTTCAGAAACAATCTCGAGATTAAACTCAAACTCCACAATATCAGCCGTTGAGTTAAGCTGCTACTTTACGCTGGTATTCTGTGAGAGCGTGGTCCTTCTCCGGTCGAAGCGATCCATTCGGGCTACAACCATAATGAAGCTTGCAGCGTGGCTCTATCACGTAGAAATTCATATTAATCCATAAACAGAGAGAGTTGTAATAAATGAATGAAATTAATAGAATACACTACATTTATTAATTTTAATTATTCTTTTAAAAAAAATTCTCTCTGGATATGGGCATGAATATCCACTACTGAGCATAAGCCTCCCCTAATGTTTTTATAGGTTGCATATTAGTCATTGTTGCCCCGTTTGGTAGTAACAATACTTTGATTTGTTATTAAGAAGATGTTGCTATTTCATTTATCTCTCGCGTCTTCCGAAACCCATTGGATTATATGGGGTAATGAATTCTTTTACGCCGCCACTATACATCGAGATTTACCTGTGTAGATAAACAGGATCTGATTGATTTTAATTTTTAAAATTTTCAAACTAAGTAAATACGAGGAAGTAGAAATGAGTAGAATCTTAAATCTAGCGACAAGCTTTTATATCATATAAATTGTGTAATGATGTTATAAGTTGATAGTAAAAGTTTTAAACGAAAAGTTTATTTTATTCTGTTTAGCGCATTTAAATAAAAGCTTGTTTTAAAAAAGTTCTTTTTTACCTTTAATTTATTATATAATAAAGGTTAAAAACGACCACACAGTCCACCTGATACTTTGGCCAATAGATATTTACCCTTATCCTCGATGAAGAATCAAAATGCAGATGCGTCTTAGTGACAATCCTTTAGGAATAAGATGGTATGCCAGCCAAGGTTGACAGTAAAAGGGTCACCGGATTTCTACACTCACCGTGCGAAACACAGCCGCATTTTTTTTTAACTTAACCCCCAAACTAGTATTTTCTCCTGTATCGTGGAGGCAGTTTACAAACACAGATTGCATAAGGACAAACATCCAGACCCGGGAAAATTATTTGTAGGCCATACAAATACTTGTTCCGTGCCGGATTCGAACCCGCGGCCCCTAGGGCAGCTACTTATTGCTAAGCCACTGCGCCACGGAGCCGTCAAACGCATTTAACATTGTACGCCTGGTATCTTGTGAGAGCGTTGTCCTGCCCTGGTCAAGTCGACACATGCTGTTAAGCGGTAGTGTAGCTCAACCACGTATAAAATGCTGATTGCTATTATGACTGTTTGTTATGTACTTTGATTCTACTGCGATAACTTCATTACGGATTCTGTCACACAGAGGATATGTGAGCAGCATAGCCCGTATAACTAATTACATATTAATAATTGCTACAAATTTCGCTACATATCTTTCTTTGCAATCTTACGAACAAGCTTAACATGTCAATTGATCTTTGATATTAGAAAAAATTAACATTTGCTGACAGTGACAGTTTGTCATAGGTGTTTTGGTACGAGTTCTGGCTTTCAAGATTTTCTAGATAATATTTCAAGATGTCACCGCACCTCTTAAAGCTTATTAATATTTTTAAAGAAGTAGTAGGAGTGCTTCTGACATTACTAGTTATTCCAGTTAAACAATTTTAAGGTTAAAGTACCCGAATCCTGTGAATCATATTTCGAACGTTCGTAGTTTTCTTTTAAAAACAATCCGAGTGTAATGAAATTAAGAGAAGATATCTGTCTGCAATCTAGATAATTGTTTTTTTTTATTGTGCTCGAATCGTTATTTGTATACCAGTAAGATATAAATAACCATTTTTAAAATTTTTGTTAGACCGACTGTGATGAAACTTTACAAAAAGAAAGAGAGTAATGACAGGAGTGATCTGGACCATGTTTTAACTAAGAAATTTGGTAAATTTTTGTGAAAACGAAAAATTTATAAATTATAGTATTGACGTTGATGATTATGTTAAAAAATGTAAATGGTTAGATAAATGACATTAATAGATACCGCTCAGACAAAGCCAGGGCAGGAATGTAGAACTTTATAATTATACGTGATTCTTATTTTGAATGGACTTATTAGTAGTCGTCCTCTCTAATAGTGTTATTTAATATTTTATTTTATTCTTTATTACACCAAATATTTTGTATAAAGCTTAATGCCATACAGCATTTTTTACCAGCTAACCTTGGGTAGAACAGAGAGTGTGTTATGGGCAGTTAGGTTATGTTTATAATATATATATAAATAAATACACGGTATAGCATCATTCCTATTTAATCTGTTGACAATATATCTGATATATTTAATTATGCCTATTATGGCTATAAGATATATTTGTCAAAATCCAACGGCATTGTTTTGAACAAATATGCAAACACAGACAAAAATATTAAAAAAATACTGACAAAATAAAAATAAAATTACGCGGATTTACTCGCCAAGAAAAATGTTGGCAAGCCATTCCGATACGGTTCTTAGAACGACATCCACCGGAAGGCTCGTTTTATGGATGGAACTTTATATCTGTTTTAAATCTTGCAGATTTGTTTTAATTATTTTATTTTAACTAGTAGGATGCGGCAAGTAAATACTGTGTAAGAACCTCCGAAGGAGGCGGAGTTATAGCTGAAATAAGTAAAATAGTATAAATAAGAATATTTTGACCCCCTAGGAGTGTAATCAGAACTTTTTGACCCTCATTCAACCATGACCCCCATGGCATCCTCTACATGAGAGGCTATTCAAACTGACAAGGCCTTCACCTCCCAACTCATTTCTAGTCTTTACTTCCAATTATTTTGCATTTGAATATCTGACATCAAATCCGAGTAGCACTTGATGTTTGAGAACATATCAATATCGTTGTTAACTCTTTTAAAATATACATAATTAAAAAGATATCCTTCTTACCATCCATAGGCATATACATATATATGATCAAGCCGCATCCTGCTTTTTAGTTTTTTTGCTTTTGCAGTTCAGCTCTTTATGGATTGACTGAAGATACACTTCGGTTAACAATAAAATTGCGATGTTCATCACCTCAGTTCTCTATATCCACGAATACCAAAACCACCACTACGCTCAAAGAGAATATAACCACCACGTTTAACTACGCACTCGAATGGAATACGACAGGCCACGCAGATTTAAAAAAGTTTTTTGTGTGAGATTCGGTCGAGTTAAAATACGAATGTTCCAATTTTTAAATTTATCTCCACATTTTTTTTTATTGACACGAGTTTCATTAAAATATTGTGTGTTACTTGAAAAATGTATCTACGTTGGGAACATTTTCGCGCAATGATTTTGATTGAATTTTCGATTGATTTATTCCTAAAACCTGAAGAATCGATAGAATTTAATGGCGTTTATGGAAAAAGGCTCTTTTAAGGCAACCGTCTACCGCTAGTATAATAAAATCAGCACAGTCGACTAACCTTGATAGATGTTACGGAAAGGGATTTGCCAGTAGTGAAAAAATAATTGAAGAGAATAGGCGAATAAGTACAATAAGATTCAGGACATATTGAAGATTGGATTGCGAAGCGTTAACGGGATTTTATACGAACAACTTTGACTCAGACATGAGGAGGATAGTTTCGAGTTGGGTGCCGCACAAACTCACCGATGCTTAGAGGTGGACCCGTAAGCAATGGTGCCGTGACTTGATTACTTAATTTGAGTTAAGCTCATTTCCGAGTGTTTACGACACTATAAGAGGTGATGAATCTTTTATTTATTAATACGATCTAGAAACGAAGCGCCAGTTGACGTTGGCCAACCAAAGTAAAGCGATCGACTAGCGCGGGGAAGATTTTAATCGCCAGTTTTTAGAGTTCCGTGCCTCAAGAGGAAAAAACAGAACCCTTATAGGATCACTATGTTGTCCGTCTGTCTGCCTAAAGAATAATAAATATAAAAAAATATAAAGATACAGCCGTTTATGCCGCAAATTTAGGACATTCGCAAGGAAATCAAAACCTACAGGATACTTCCCGTGAACTCAGAATCTTAAAATTAGGCATATATAAAGAAAAAATTGCGAAAAACATTAATTTTTAGTTACATCATATAATAAAAATATTTTTAATAATTTTAAACTTATATACCTACGGATTTGTACGGAACCCTCGGTGCGCGAGTCCGACTCGCACTTGGGCGGATTTTTTTGTAGTCTCTTTTTCTGTAGTCATCATCGAAGTAGCATCAGTTTCGAGTGGTACTCTATCAAATGCTGTTATGAATAAGGCAAGACATATAAAATCAGCTGGAAGGGATTAAAGTATACAGGAACCACCGTAAGATGTGCTAAGAGCGTTCGAATTCGAAAGAGAGGAATTATTGAATTAGTGGACTAGAAATAGTGTTCAGAAAATTGATTCAGAAACATGAAAATTCGTATAGATGCTAGTAAATTAGTAGCTTAAAAATTTTATTATAAAATAATTACCATAGAAATAGTTTGTTTTTAAAACTTACGCAACTAAACTAACTAAACTTACGGACCACATGCAAAGTTAACACTTAGCAATGACCTATGTGTAGTGCTGCCGTGCACTAGCGAAAGGGTTAACAAATGAAACGCGGTAAAATTCATACAAATTAGTTTTATTCAAAACTAGCTGTTCCCCGCGACTTCGCCTGCGTGTAATTTATTATGATTAAGTTTCATGTGTTTTGTAGCTGGTGGAAGGAAAAAGGAAGATCTCCCGGGCAAGGTGTTCTACCTGGAGAGCGACCAATGCTCCTAGTGTTAGTTCGGAGCTATTCTATATATACTGCTTTAACTTCGGAACTTTGTTAGCGCGATTTAGGCTTCGATGTGTTTCGCTTGTGGCGCGACGACAGCACCGCCACATCACCCTCCCCTGCTCAGACCGGAGGTCGATAGTGCAGTCCGATTGCCGATGCGTCCTTAATGCCGGAAGGGAATGCATGCTGTGTGAGTAAGGGCAAGTGACGCCGGTGCGTATGATATGCCGGTGTGTTATGCATGCCGTACTACGGACTTGCAAGTGATGCAGGTGAGAACGATGAGCTGGAGCAAGTGCCAGGGATCGCCTTGTAGTCTGCGGTGAGTCGAGAAGAAGGCAAGTAATCTGCGAGAGTGCCGTGAAGCAGAAACGAGCAGTAAGGCTCAGTTTGCCGTGCCGAACACTGTAATGCAGAGAGTAGCTGGAAAGAACAGTAAGCATTATTATTGAAGTGCTGCGATGAACCTTTGTAAAGCTAGATGGCTTGCAGAATGTGAAGACTGCAGACAATATCTGCTCGGGAGCGAATGAATGGGGTACTTGAGGAAGATGACGAAGGTTTGAAGTTGTATTTTCCGAAGGTTATTGGTTGCATATTCATATCACGTCTGGGTCACTACTGTAGCCGGTGGAAGAAAAAGGGGAGATCTCTCGCTGGGCAAGGTGTTCTGCCCGGGGAGCGGCCAACGCTCCGAGTGGTAGTTCGGAGCTATTCTATATATACTGCTTTAACTTCGGAACTTTGTTAGCGTGATTTAGGATTCGACGTATTTCGCTTGTGGCGCGACGACAGAGCCGCAATTTTTAATTATTTTTTGCGCGGCACCCTAACTCTTTATCCAAAAAAAAAAAAATAACCTAAGTTACTCCTTATAGCATCAGCTATCCAGTGCCATTCCGGAGATTAGCCGAAACAAACAGACAAAAATGTAAAAAAAATTGTGTTTTTGTTATATATACCGTATATACCTTTCATATGCATTTAGTAAAAAGCTGTAATTTTGACATTACAAACAGACACTTCAATTTTATTTATTTGTATAGATGATGTGATAATTATTTTTTGCCTTAATGACTTAAAAAACTAAAACTGCGATTATATTGGGATCATCATTTTATCTGCCACTGTTCTTAACCAACTTCAAAAAAGGAGGAGGTTCTTAGTTCGAGTTTTTTTATGTTTGTTTGTTACCTCAGAACTTTTTTCTATGTGAACCGATTTTGATGACTTTTCTTTTTATTTCAAAACTGGTGCTTCTTATATGTATCCATAAAAATTTAATCTAGTACTGACCAGTGGTATTTTGAGTTATCCTTAATAATGATTATGTAAGTGACTTCGACTACATTGATGATGTTCTCATTTTATTTATATTGAAGTCGGTTGCACAAAATTTTTAATTTTACCACTTGCTTTTAATATGAGCATAATGGGATATTCACATAACAAGATACTCAATTTTATAAACATTTTTCGAAGTTTAACGACTACTAATTGAAGAATATAATTTTTTCTTTATTGTAGTCGCCATTTTGCCAGAATCATAAAAGCAAGCATTTGACTACGGGCTAAAGAAATTTATGCTTAAAAACAATAGATGCAATGTTTATTTTCAGAAAATTTCTCTTGGTGAGTATTTATGAGAGTTAAGTAAATAGATATATTTTATTATGTTAT
Organism: Parnassius mnemosyne; assembly: GCA_963668995.1. Classification (NCBI taxonomy): domain Eukaryota; kingdom Metazoa; phylum Arthropoda; class Insecta; order Lepidoptera; family Papilionidae; genus Parnassius; species Parnassius mnemosyne. The sequence goes on from CAVLGL010000086.1 coordinate 29,178,670, forward strand.
TATATTCTATTTCATTTATTTATTGAATCGGGCTCCTGGTGGTGGTCGTAAAAATTTAAGTGCGTTATACATCGCACAAATAATTGCCGCAAGAATAAATTAATATTAAAAATAAAAATTAAAACTGCTTTCGATCGTTCCTTCTTTTAATTTTTATTTACTTTTTACTTTTTATTTTATACCATTGTCAGTTGTTATCTTTAATAAATAATAACAGAAGTTGTTCCAAGAAAAATTATAAAAGGTTTAAATATGTTGGTTGTGTTTTATTTAGCTCTTCGCTCTCCGGATACGTACTGGTTATCTACTTTGCCAACAAATATTTGACCGACATAATCTAACTTAAACGAAAACAAATACAGGTCGACATATCCTTTAATTACGATGACTATCCTATGCCATTATATTTTAAATGCATGTGGTGAGAATAAGAAGCAATCCTAATTGAGTTTTTGATACTTCTTTTTAAAATACGTATCTTTTTTATGTTACAAGATATTTCGATTTTTATATTGCTTCGGAGTCCTTTATACTTGATACTACACTCTTTTCTTCTTTTTTTGTAATTAAACTTCTGTACTTTTGGTAAGTTTAAAATTCTTGTAGTAGGAGTGGTTCACGAATGGTATTACGGAGTGGTGGTCGAATGGCGAATTCGACTCCACGAACTTTTGAGTTCGCGGTCCGCACCCGGGAATTAGATAGTGTCGCTTTTTCCTTGCCCAAGTATCTACTGCCATAAACCTATTTTTTACACGGCTACCTCCAGATTAAAAATTATCCACCCAGCTGGGTGGACAGAAGATCTTCTCGATTGAAATTAGGATGTTTTTTGATTTTAATAGCATCGCGATCTAATATAGTGACGCGGGCGATAAAATCCGTAAAATTAGTTTTATTTAAATGTGTAGTGTTCGCGTAAATATATTAAAACATTAGCTGTACACCCATTACTGTGTTAGCAGTGGAAGGGTAGGAATGCAGTTATGTTTGAAGTTGAAAGTAAGTTTCCATGGACTGCAGTAATCACTTAACATTAGGTAACCTGTTGGCTCGATTGTCACCCTAACATTATAAGAATCTGATTATTTACAGGGCATAACACATAATTACATTAACAGGTCATAGTGACTAAATTATAGTTTACTGTGAAGAGAGGAGCGTTGTGTCTACGTTAACATTATCAATGCAGTCTATCAAAAGTCCACTGCTTAACATAGGCCTCCCCAGATAGATTGCATCACACACACACAAACACACACACACACACACAAACACACACACACACACACACACACACACACACACACACACACACACACACACACACACAAACACACACACACACACACAAACACTCACGCCTGTCACCCAGAGGGGTAGGCAGAGACTACGGACTTCCATTTGGCGCGATCCTGAGACACCTCTCTCACCTCCTTTACATCAATATATCTACGCATACACGCTCGTCGGTTAAGGGTACTCCTAATCTGGCCCAGTTTTAATGTATCGCCGACTTGGTCGATAAACCTTCGTCTAGGGCGTCCCATCCCGACCCTGCCGTTCAATTCTGCAACATAAATTTGCTTTGTCACTCTTTCCTCGTTCATTCTTTCTACATGACCAAACCACCGTATCATTTCTTAATCCTTGTCCCAACGTCATCTTGCAAACCACACTTTTCTCTTATCGCACTATTTCTTACCCTGTCATTCAGATTCAGCCCTAGCATACTCCTTAAAGACCGCATTTCTACAACATTTATTCTACTGTCATGTTTCTTCTGCCAGACCCAACTTTCACTACCATACATTAAAGTAGGCACTAACACATTATGAATTGCCATACGTGCCTTATTTGACACATTCTGACTCCTCATAATAGCGTGTAGAGCCCCATTCACTCTATTTCCTGCGTTCACTCGTCTTTCTATATCGTTATAATATCTACCATCCCTGCTAAATAAACATCCCAAATATACAAACTCATCCACTTGCTCAATCAATTCCCCTTCTGTTCTTATTTCACATAAAGTTTTACTTTCTTCTCTTTCAAAAACCATCACTTTCGTCTTACTTCCGTTCACTTTCATACCCCTTTCTATAATCTATACCCAGATTGCATCATAGGTGGTATTTATCCATAGTTGCATGGTAGTTGCGTTTAGGCGGGTTGGTAGCTGCAGTTTTTTTACTATTTTCAGTTGTTATCAGAAAGATGCTGACGCTTTACGACCCCAACGCGATAAAATGGGCTAGTGGGTATTATTACGGCGCCTCTACCCAGCTCTATAATATTATGAAGTGTAAAATTAAAAAAAAAATACGTTGGATAAATATAATTTATAATCGAAGTCGATTATTGCTCTTTTTCCATTTTTATTTCGCGATAAAAACAAACTTCGAAAATTGTAATTGCTAAGACTGGCCAACAATAAAAGCTATGTTCGATCGATCGTTGTAAAAACTTTCCGTTACTTACTGTGATATTCCTCTTCATACGAGACAGTTTACTGCTGGGATTGTAGGAAGAATATTAAGATTGTAAGGAGGGAGAATTTCAATCAAATTACTCTCCCGCTTTTGACACGAATTGTGCTAAAATCAGGTCAGGCCGATTAGATAATTATATCTCAATGAGTTTCATACATTGAGTATGAAAATATGTACTAGATACTAGAAAAGCTATTCCAAACAAAAATTGTGCGCTACTCTTCGTTTTGGTGCATCCGCGGGAGATAGTAGAGTCTCGCATGCACGATGACTTTAATTTAATATAAAATAAGATATTAATATAAAATAAATATGAAAATTTAATATAAAATACTCTTATTTTAATCTAAACAAAGCGATTTCTAAATAAAATGTAATAATAATTATCTTATGGAATTCACAAATCTTCAATTTACGCAATATTTAGTTTAGTGTACGGATTGCAGTACAGTTCGGTTGAACATAGTCAATGTTCGGAATGCGAAATCTAGTGCGTAGTACATATATATCGATGGTTTCATGTATTTATTTTATAATATGAGGGAAAAATATACGATCACACTCACGCTATGAGGCATTTTATCACCTTAGCGCTTATGTGTGGCAACAAAAATCAAATGGAGAGCTCGTTTCTTAGTTTAATCTGTTTGTATACTAACAGACACTCACTGCATTTATATTATGGTTGCATCATGAATCGGTCGCCCCGACCGGGGAAGTACTACGCACTCACATAACACTAGCGCAAAATAGCAGCTTAATGTTGCTGTGTTTCTTATGGTGAGGGTAGTGAACCCTATTTACTGGAAACGGGGCATACCATCGAATTCCTCAAGAGCGACGCATCTGAATTTCTGTTCTTAATCGAAGATAGATTTCTATTGTGGTCAGCACCGAACTACCATCGGTGGACTGTGTTCTCGTTTTTCACCCCTATTCTATAAAAAAATATAAAAATAGCTGTAGATGTTTGAGCTGTTAGAGATTAATAGACTTCGACACCATTTAACCGATTACCATGAAAGTTGGCACGTATGTGTATTTTCATGGATAAGGTTTTTATGTTATCCACTTTGTGGTAACTAATTAACTACAAACTTTATTACGTGGTAGAGCTATGCTGCAGCTATATTAGTAGTATAGTTGTAGCACGAATGGGTCGGCTCGACCGGGGAAAGACCACGCTCTTACAGAATACCAGCGTAAAATAGCAGCTTAATGCTGCTGTGTTTCGTATGGTGTGTGTAGAGAACCGGAGACCCTTTTTACTGGAAACGAGGCATTCAATCTCAGTCCTCAAGTGTGGCGCATCTGCATTTTGATTCTTAATTGAGGATAAATGTAGATGTCTATGGGGCACAGCATCCACTTACCATTAGATGGACTATGTGCTCGTTTGTCACCCTTATTCTATAAAAAAATGTATACGCTGTATCATCATCATCATTACAGCCCCCTTCCAAGTCTACTACTAAACATATGCCTCTCCAAGGAATGCCGCAAAATATGTATATGTATGTCTATATGCCGTATATATGCTTACAATATCATAAACAAGCACATGCTAGTAATACTAGTTACACAAAACGGAAGAGACAGTAATTTCTTCATGGGAAAAATATTTTTAAAACAAATTGGTAGAAAATATGCAAGGCCTATCTAACAAAAAGCATATGTTTTTACAAAACGAAAGCTGTATAAAAAGGGTTAATATAATATTAAAGAATACATACATGACTTATAATAACCCCTGGAAATAAGGTGATCGCTACCATGCTGTTCTAATGTATAATTTAATTATATATAATATAATATAATTATATAATAATATAGTTAGAGATTAATAGACTTCAACACCATTTAACCGATTACCATGAAAGTTGGCACGTATGTGTATTTTCATGGATAAGGTTTTTATGTTATCCACTTTGTGGTAACTAATTAACTACAAACTTTATTACGTGGTAGAGCTATGCTGCAGCTATATTAGTAGTATAGTTGTAGCACGAATGGGTCGGCTCGACCGGGGAAAGACCACGCTCTTACAGAATACCAGCGTAAAATAGCAGCTTAATGCTGCTGTGTTTCGTATGGTGTGTGTAGAGAAGCGGAGACCTATTTTACTGGTAAAGAGGCATTCTATCTTACTCCTCACGGCTGACAACGTATCTGCATTTTAATTCGCACACGAAGATAGATGTAGATGTATACGGGCCACAGCAACCACTTACCATCAGGTGGACTGTGTGCTCGTTTGTCACCCTTATTCTATAAAAAAAGAGTAGTGTATTTGTCATGGAGAAGATTTTTATGTTAACCGCTTTGTGGCAACTAACCAATAGATGGCGCTGTAGCGTATCAACTTTTATAACGTTGAACCGATTACCGGCCTCATACTGATTTCTGACACCAAGTGACAGTGCTTGCACTGTAATAGAGAGTCAATATAATTAGAGGCCGTGTGGCATTCCATCCTAGTCCTCTGAGGTGACAACGCATCTGTAGAGTTCTTTATTTAAAGTAACACTGGCCGCTTATCACTAGATAGACCTTGAGTTCGTTTGTCACTTCATTGTGCAAAAAGTATGCAATGTAACGTTTGTCTGATACTGGTAAAAACTTTGAAAAAGTTAAAATTATTAAGCTTCGTGACGGAAAAATTGCTTTGAAGCGCATTTCAGCTCAAGTATCATCGTTTAAAGTTTGGCTTTAAGTGAATACGTAAAGAAAGTGCAATTGTTTTGTAAACATCAAGTGATAAAAGATAATCCTTCGATGGTTTCTTTTATAGGAGAGGGGGCAAACGAGCATGCGGCTCACCTGTAAGTTACTACCGCCACCTATGAACAAATGCAACACCAGGGGAACCAAGTGAATTGCAGATGCGTTGCTGGCTTTTTAAAAAGTAGTAGGCTAGTCTCTTGAAAATCCTCCGATGGTGTTAAATATCTCAAATTATTTCGTCTGCTTTGGAGCGTTGATATAATTGTTGCCGTCAATTGTCTACTAGGTTAACATTTTTTATACTTTTTTTCGCAGAAACATCTCGCTGTAACTCTATTACCATCCATCCAATTACATAATATTCCACAGCTGAACATAGGCATCTCCCATAAATTGCATTGTAGAGGAAATTTTGCCATAGTTGCCTGCTTGGGAGGCGGATTGTCAACCGCAGTTTTTTTTTAAATTTGGGTTTGTTATCTGGAAGATCTTGCTGCCCATATCCTGTTTCAGTTTCCCTCTGATGTCTCTTACTACACTTACAGCACGATATAGGGCGGTGTGTATTGTCTGCTATCTTCTCTAATCACTGTAGTGTAACACAAACTCGGCACGCACTTAACTAAACACGTCCGCTCTCGCCCGAGGCTCTCGTGTAACTGACGCGGTGCGCTCGAGACAGTGACTTATATATAAATGTATGTTTGTGTATTTGTGCATGGTAAATTATTAGTAAATAAAACATATAACAATATTTACTTTATACTATATATATGCAATCACTAATTGGTGCATATTCTGAAACCGCCACTATGCGGCAGGGTGACTCATCAATTTATTATTGTGAAAAATTTTGCAGAAAATATTCTTAAATGAAATGTTCAATTTTTTAGCATGTGGCTCACACTGACGAAACTACAAATGATAGGAGTACGAGTATATAATCAAAAAGAAAACGTTTTAAACGTGGTATATCACAATTCAACTATATGGTACATGGTAGAGCCATGCAGCAGCTATATTTGTAGTATAGTTGTAGCACTCACATAATACTAGCGTAAAATGGCAGTTTAAAACTGCTGTGTTTCGTATGGTGGTAGAGAACCGGAGAACCTTTTTACTGGAAAAGAGGCATTCCATCTTAGTCTTCACGGATGACAACGCATCTGCATTTTGATTTGCAAACTAGGATAGATTTAGATGTCTATGCGCCACAGCAAACACTTACCTTCAGGTGGACTATGTGCACTTTTGTCACCCGATCCTATAAAAAAATGATGATTGCAGCACGATTGTGTCGGCTTGACCGGGGAAGGACCACGCTTTCACCACATATACCACACATATATAGAATTACACTATTATAATATTTTTTGCAAAACATTATTGTAGTTTTGAACCAAGGGTGTAACAAGAAGATACTATATGTAAACGCCAGAGAGGTCTGGTCTTTAATATATGGTCGTAAATGGTTAGCTTCTTCATTCATAATGCGTCCATAAATCCATTCATTACGGCCTATAAAAGTTCACAGCTGAACATAGGCCTCCCTCATGGATTATAGCAGGTGGCTTGTCCATGTAACAAAATTTTGTAACGACATAAACATAATGTTAATATCAGGTCCTTACATATAAAATTAGCGTTTTGTACGGGAGGAATATAAAGTCAATTTTTTTTTTGTAAAATATCTTTTATTAATCAAAGTATGCACCGTTGTTAACTATGCACTTTAGCCATCTCATAGGTAGTTCATTGATACCTTTACTAAAATAACCATGGGGGCGAAAATCAATAAACTCTTAAATTTTTTACCTTGCAAGAAGTTGTCCAAATTCCGGAAAAATAGTAATCTGTTGGAGCAAGGTACAGTCGCAGATATTCCAATTGTAGTTCATCTAACTTAGCGGTTGTTTGTTGTATAGTATATGGTCTTGCATTGTCGTGAAGCAGCTGTGGCCTTTGCGATTGACCAATATCGGTTGTTTAGCAGCTATTTCTTCCTTCATGGTTTGCAGTTGCTGACAATAGATATCTGCCGTAATCGTTTGGCCAGATTTTAGAAAGCTGTAGTGAACGACACCGGCGCTAGTTAAACACTCACAAGTAACTTTTTCTGAGTCAATTTTCGTTTAGGGCAGGATTTGGCTGGGTCTGGAGACCCTTTCAGCCATTGCGACGAGCACTTCCGATTACCGTACAGTATCCACTTTTCATCACAAGGAATGATTCCATTTAATTTTTTTTATAGGATAGTGTGACAAACGAGCACATAGTCCACCTGATAGTACGTGGTTGCTGTAGCCCATAGACATTTACATCTATCCTCGTTTGCGACTCAAAATGCAGATGCGTTGTCACCCGTGAGGACTAAGATGGAATGTCTCTTTTCCAGTAAAAAGGGTCTCCGGTTCCCTACACTCACCATACGAAACACAGCAGTGGTAAGCTGCTATTTGACCTATTCGTGCCCCGGTCGAGCCGACCCATTCTTGCTACAACTATACTACTAATATAGCTGCAGCACGGCTCTACCACGTATAACTAATATAGCTGCAGCATGACTCTACCACGTATAACTAATATAGCTGCAGCATTGCTCTACCACGTATAACTAATATAGCTGCAGCATGGCTCTACCACGTATAATATGTAAATAATCCATTCATTATTGTGTCGGTTGAGCAAAGTAACACAGCAGTCGACGCGTGTTCGCAAATTCGATTCACTCAATTCATGAGGTACCCATCGTTCAAGTTTTATACTTTCCCGAATTGCTTCAAGTGGATTAATACAGTTTTATCACTTACTCTGAAGCCTACAGCTATCTCTGAAGTGCTTTGTGATGGATCCGCTTCCACAATAGCCTTTAATACTTCATTTTCCACTTTGGTGTCCGGCCGTCCACGGGGTTGGTTCTGAAGGTCGAAATTTTCAGAACGAAAACGTACCGTAGTTTCTTTTGCGACACCAGCGCCGTACACATCATTAATCCTTCGAGCTGTTTCTGCAGCATTGGTGCCACGGTGGAATTTGCACTCGTAAATATACCGATATTTCATGTTTTCCATTGTGCGGTAATAAGCGACGCCAAAGAAAAAAATTATGAGGAAAAAACAAACGAATGACTGTTGACTCAAATGTACCAGCTAAATGAATTTATAAATTTGAATTGGGAATTCTTAACCAAAGAGGAGATATTTCAGATCAAACTGGTCAGTATGACAAAACGCTAATGTCATATGTAAGGACCTAATAATAAAGGTTGAAGGCTAAGGACTATCATATTATTTAATTGATAATGTATTTCTAAAATTTCTTGATCTCGCCATAGTTATGTGGTTATATGTCCCTAATCTTTAGGTATACTGAACTATTTTTACTTAAATTATATCATCATCATCATTACAGTCCTTCACAACTCCACTGTTGAACATAGGCCTCCCCTACGGAATGCCACAAAGCATGGTCCTGAGCCACCTGCATCCATCAACTTCCTGCGTGTCCTTCCAGGTCGTCCATCTAGTGGGGGTCGCTCTACACTTCGCCTACCGGTACGAGGCTGCCATTCGAGAACGTATTTTTTCCATCGGTTGTCTGTTCTTCGAGCTATATGGCCGACATATTGTCACTTCAGCTTACTAATCCGTTGGGCTATGTCGGTCACTCTGGTTCTACTGCGGATATCCTCTTTTCTAAGTTTATCACACAGAGAAACTCTGAGCATAGCCCTCTTGATAGCTCACTGAGCGACCTTGAGCTTCTTCATACGGCCATTGTATATATATATATATATATATACCTAGTCAGGTCATAAATTCTGTCACATGTTTAATATAAAATAATTGAAACAAGTTTATTCATTATGTAACCATTTATATAACAAAATGAACTTAACAAAACATAGATTCTTATGACACTAAAGTTTATTCAAAATGACCTCCGTGATTTTGAATACAGGGCTTCAATCTGCGCGGCCAGTCGTCTTTGAGCCACGCCTTTTCCTCCAAGTGTTGCCATATCTTGTAATCTAACGGATTCAAATCTGGACTGCAGGCGGGCCAGTCTTCGTGCCGGATGAAGTCGATTTCACGCGCCGCCAGCCAGTCTTGTGTGCTCTTCGCTCTATGAGCTGGCGCCTCATCTTGTTGGAATACCCAGTGCCTGTTATTGAACATGGTATGAGAAACAGGTTCCATAAGGTTCGTCAGGACTGTATTTTGATACACAACTGCATTAGTTTTTACACCTTTCTCACAAAAATGTACCTCTGTTAAGCCCCAATAAGAAACTCCCAACCATACCATGAGCGAGGATGGAAAATGATCTCGTTGGACACGCGGAATACGGTTGCTCGCTTCTTCACTACTGTGTGCGTACACCTTATCATTTTATTTGTTGTAGCTCTCTTCTACGGTAAAAATTTTTTCGTCCGAAAAAAGAATCTCCCGATATTTTTTTCCCGCGTACCGCTTCAACAAAGCGCGGCATCTCTTCAGTCTCAGGTCCATTAGACGAGCATTCAAACGATGTCCTGTTTTTCTTCGATATGCCCGAAGCCCTAAGTCTTCATTTAACACCCTTTTCACCGTGGTTCTGCTTAACCCCATCTGAAGGGCCAACAGTTTCTGCTTACGTTTGGGATTTCTTTGAATTCGCGCCTTCACAGCTTTTATCACTGCTGGAGTCCTAACAGACCGAGGGCGACCACTTCTTGACCTGTCATCTACACTAGAGTCTTCATTGTATCGTTTGATGGTACGATAAACGAATCTTTTGGTTATATTCAAATTTTTCAGTATGTCAAAAATTTGGATTGGCGCGTAACCGCAACGATGCAACGCAATAACTGCAACACGATCTTCTTTAAGCGTCCACTCCATATTTAAAAATGAGTAAAATTCTAAAAAGTAAACAGTTTTATTTTCATGAACAATTCGAAATTCGAATTCAATAAACTTTTTTGTGGCCAGCATTCTAAAAGAAAAGTTTTTACTGTGTGACAATACTTATGACCTGACTAGGTATATATATATATATATATGTCGGAGCATCTATAAAATACCGGTTGGATCGAGGTGGAATTGAAGGTGTATCGAGAAACCCTCACTTGTTGGTGTAATAGTTGGTGTAAAAGTTCACTGGAGTTTAAGTCATTCTACTAGTGCTAAAATAGTGTCCTTGTTCTGTTCGTTGTTGTAATTATTCTATTGCAGGGAATGAGGATGGTGTTGCTGAGAGGATGCCCTATACAAAACTATTTTTACGTATTTTATCGCGTTTAATTAACTTATTTTATATTCCCGAAGTTTTGGTTGCTTTCCAGCAACCGTGGTCACGGGGGACTGAAGTGATAGACGCCCGGATGTCAGTGTTAAACCGGAGTACCTTCAGCTTTTTTAATTAATAATTTTGGTCCGATCTACGCAGAATGAACTAATTGTGTCTTGAAGTCTTGCAGTGGTATGCTTGGGTTTAGTTTTAATTTTATGAATTACAGGATCCGAAGCAGGTGGTAGTACCCAGCCTCCCTCTCTATTGAAATTAAGATGTTTTTTAATTTCAATAGCATCATGTATCATCCTTGGCAAGAATCGATGTTCTTTCGCGAGAATTTGTGGTTTATCAAATCTAATGTAATGGCGGGGGCCGTCTAGGATATGATCACAAACTGCAGACTTCCCGGAACGTTGGTGCTTCACGTCAGCTATGTGTCCTTTTATGCGGGTTTTTATAGATCGTTTTCGTTTTTATAGGGCAATGCCCTGTGTTACACTGCGATACGTAGTGTTGTTGTTGGTTTGCGTACTTTGGTGTTATCATGTAATTACGTCCCTCACGGTACACTGATGCGTGCGTTACGCGCACGCACGCACGCACGCACGCGCGCACACACACACACACACACACACACACACACACACACACACACACACACACATACACACACGCACGCACATGCACACATACACACACGCACACACACACACACACACACGCACACGCACACACACACACACACACACGCACGCACACACACACACACACACACAAACACGCGCGCGCGCGCGCGCACACACACACAAACACACATACACACACATATTTCTATAAAATTGGTTGCAGGTCTCCATGGGCTGAAAAATCCACTTACCGCCAGCAACTCTTAACCGCAACTGCAGTTTTTATTATTTTGAGTTTTTTTTATAGGATATGGTGACAAACGAGCACGCCTGATGGTAAGTGCTTGCTGTGAACCATAGACATTTACATCTATTCTCAGTAAAGAATCAAAATTCAGATGCGTTGTCACCCGTGAAGACTAAGATGGAATGCCTCATTTCCAGTAAAAAGGGTCTCCGGTTCTCTACACCATACAAAATACAGTATTCTTAAGCTGCTATTTTACGCTGGTATTTTGTGAGAGCACGGTCCTTACGCGATCGAGCCGACCGATTTGTGCTACAACTGTATAGTTGCAGCATAGTGGTATCACTAGTATAGCTGCAGCATGCCTCTACCACGTATAAAAGTTGTTATCAGGAAGATGCTATCTCCTGTTTCAGATTCACTTCGTTGCCTTTTACGATACCCAAGGGATGATAATATGATGAAGTGGATATTCTACCACTGAGACTACACGGCTAACATAATACGTAGGGCAAAGAGTGAAATAGTTTGCCAGCATTTGTCTTCCCACTCGATTATAATGTGGGTGTCTTCGAGACAATAGTGAATAAGCTTTTGTTTTGCTACGTTAGCACGCCTTACAATCTTCGACTACATTACTACAAGTAGGCAAGTAGTACAGCACTAGCTTACAATAGTTAAAAAAAATCATTGAACTTTATAATAACATGTATTGCAAAACTTAAACGAAAGCATCAGTTTTATTCATTAGTGTTTCTTCTTAGTATAAATGTGCTTTTCTTCGAGTCATAGTGAGAGTTAAAAAAATATATAGAATTTAATGAGAGCGGGTGGTAGGACCTTGCCAGTAAAGCCCAAATTTTCTTCGCGTTCAAGAAGTGTAAAAAATATCTCATTTACCTTTACCGTTACAGCCTTTTAAAGTCCATTGCTGAACATAGATCTCCCCATATATTGTCTTATAGGCGAATATTTGCTATAGTTGCATAGAGCTACGTTGCAGCTATATTATGGTTGTAACACGAATGCGTCGGCTCGACCAGGGTAGGACCACGCTCTCACAGAATACCAACGTAAAATAGCAGCTTAATGCTGCTGTGTTTCGTATTGTGGGTGTAAAGAACCGGAGACCTTTTTTACTGGAAACGAGGCATTCCATCTTAGTCCTCAGGGATGACAACGCATATGCATTTTGATTCTTAATCTAGGATAAATTTAGATTTTGATGGGCCACAGCATAGACTTCCCATCAGGTGGACTGTGTGCTCGTTTCTCACCCATATTCTATAAAAAAACTTATCAAGCGGGTTGGCAGCCGCAGTTATTTTATTTTTGGTCGTTATTGGGAAGACGCTGCTGCTCATCGCCTCATATGTTTCCTTCTGTCACCTCTTACGACACCCATCGGATGATATTAGGTAGTGGATATTCTTACATCGCCAGTACACGGTCAGACCAGACGTTAAAGATCCAGATCTGTGACGTAGGCATCTACTACTGTGATTGCAAAATAAACTTCCTACAAAAACAGAAGCTTAAGCCTGCAGTCAACTTTTACAAATTGATAAAGAGAATTTTAATAAGAAGAAGTCTGTAAAGGGTTCCTATCTGTAAAGAAAGAGAATATCTGTTTTAATTCAGGCCTTTGCTTTTCTTTTTCATAAACTTTTGTCAAACTAAGCTCACGTTGACTGTTTATTAAAAAAAAAGTTTATCTAAATAAAAAAGTTGCAATCCGACGAAGTACCAGGACAGCATAACAACGGAGGCGTTATCGAAATCGGTCCGCTCGAAACACAGCGCGCGTCATTCGAAAATGCTTAGAAAACGGAGAGTAATGCCTCTGTATCGGACTCCTCATTAACCCAGAAAGTGCTTGCGGCCCGCGGCCACCAGTGAAAGACGATGGAAACTAGTATACGAGATATATTAGCTGGTGGCGATGGTCCCCAGTTCAGTTGCGCTGCGACCGTGAACGAGGACGCGCGTCTATGACCGGTTCGATCTGACGTTACGACCACAAAACTCAAAGTTGTCAGACAAAGTGCAGTGAACACGCGTGTGCTTCGGAATAAAGTTCGAGTAAGTTTTTAATTCAGAAATAATAATAAAAAATTATATATTTTTAATTTTTGATAAGAAACTTATCAATAAATTTGGAATGTGTTGAAAACTTACGTCGTCATTATTTTAAATTTTATTTATAAACTTACAATTAATACGGCACCAAGAAAAAAGGATGATAATCGTATAACTTTCGTATTTGATTAAAGTGTTTCCTTTTATCACACGATAAAATGAAATCGAGCTCTATTTTTAAATTTAATTCTTCAAAGCTCAAACCAGTTTGAAGGCGATGAGCTTCGAGACTCATTAACTAGTAGCTTTATTTCCATAGATATGGTAATAATCTTATCAGGCTGTAAGTTGTTCATAAATATTATTAAAAACAGACGGTAGCTGACCTGTCAAATCTTTACTTTTTAATTATATTTTCAGTTTAATTAAAAATAAGAGAATTAATATGACCTAAGACGGCTAAATATCTAATAAATTATGTATATAGGTATATTATAAATATAATATATGTTTTTATGAGTTTAATTTAGGTCATAGGTCTGTACTAAATATATGGGCCACATGTCTTATTATCATCAGGTTGACTGTGTGCTCGTTTGTCATTTTTCTTCTATAAAAATTGAAAGCTGCAAAGAAATAATATTTAAGATAAATATTTCATTATTTTTCAATTAATTTCAAAACGATCTTTAATAGTTTTAACAGATTTTTTTTAATACTTATCCATTTATTTGTTTTTTCTTTATTGCGAACACCTGCATCTAAGGACGTGATCATTTATGGCTTTCTCTTTCAATCAACCCTGCATTAGTGTATAAATGGATAATAGTAAGTAATTTCAACTATTATCTAGAAAAAATAGAGTTGGAACTTATTTAATACAGCTAATAAATAATGACTATTATATGAATGTAGTACGCCTTAGTTTGGCTATATTAAGACAAGGAATAATGATAAACGAATGCAGAGAATATTATTTTATTTCAAGAATTAAATGAAATTAAGTTATACCATATTTCATTAAATGTAAGATGTCATTACGGTCAAAATTCAGTCAAAATACCGATACAAATAAATAAAATTGAAGTGTCTGTTTGTAATGTCAAAATTACAGCTTTTTACTAAATGGCGATGAAAGCATATACGGTACTAATAACAAAAATACAATTTTTAAAGTTTTTGTCTGTCTATCCGTCTGTTTGTCTGTTTGTTCCGGCTAATCTCCGAAACGGCTGGACCGATTTTGACAAAATTTTCACAGGCAGATAGCTGATGTCACAAGGAGTAACTTAGGCTACTTTTATTATAGAAAAAGAATTAGGGTTCCACGCAAAAAAATTAAAACCCCAAAAAAACCCCTCTAATAAAATGAAATAGACTTCTGTTTTTGGCGTAAGAAAATAAAATTTTGTTTGTGTGTGTGAGATGTGAGTGTGAGTGTGCGGTATCTCTGATCGGTGAAGAAACGGCGAAGGAAACTCCGCGTTAATCTATTTACAGTTATCAATGCGTTTTAATGAACAAGTTAATAAACGATAGAAAGAAAGATTTTACTACGTGGTAGAACTCCTTTAATTCCTAGAAGTACGTCTGGGTAAGAACCACTTTCTTAATTATTTCTGCCACCAAACAGCAGTGCGTGAACTGCTGAGTTTAGTTTTCAAAGATATAGACAGCCAGTAGAGCCGTAATAGTTCAGAAATGACTACGCATATGTAAGAGTTTTATAGGTTATTACGCATTTCTATACGTGGTAGAGCCATGCTACAGTTATATTGTGGTTGCAGCACGAATGGGTCGGTTTGTCCGGGGTAGGAGGACCATGCTCGCGCAGAATACTAGCGTAAAATAGCGGTTTAATGCTAATGGTGAGTGTAGTGAGAACCGGAGATCCTTTTTATTGGAAACGAGGCATTCCATCTCAGTTCTCAGGGGTGACAACGCATCTGCATTTTGATTCTTATTTGAGTATAAATGTAGATGTCTATGGGCCACAACATTTACTTACTATCAGCTGGACTGTATGCTCGTTTGTCACCCTTATTCTATAAAAAAAATAAAGCAGGTGATTGCTATCATGCTGTTTCTAATGTCTCTACACCTATTGTATAAAATTATATATTGTAAATTAATTTAAAAAAAAATCCCGCTGGGTTTCTTGCTGGTTCTTCCCAGGACAGAGGTTTCTTCCGAACCAGTGGTAAAAGTAAAAAATGACTTTCAATTAGTATTCTTCTAATCTATATTGAATAAAAATTATTCTATTCTATTCTCTTCTATGTTCTTTGTTTTAAGTTGGTTGCAGGTGTCCATATGCTGCGTTAGCCACTTACCACCGGGAGGATAGTGAGTTCGTTTGTCACTTTAATATTATAAAAAAGAAAGTTGAGTGAGAGTATATTCATATGAAAAAGCGCTATATTCACGCTGGTCATTTCTCTAGTATCGTATCTATAGTCGATTAAAATACATAAGCTGCAGAATAACTTACAGCCGGACCAGAAGTAATTATTTGCAGGAAACACCACCACTTAAAGGTGTTAAAATCAATAAGCTGAGATCCACATAAAAGTAATAATGATATGTTCTGTCTACTTCTAAGATCCGCGTAAAAGTAATAATGATATGTTTTGTCTACTTCTAAGATCCACGTAAGAGTAATAATGATATGTTTTGTCTACTTCTAAGATCCGCGTAAAAGTAATAATGATATGTTTTGGCTACTTCTAAGATCCGCGTAAGAGTAATAATGATACGTTTTGTCTACTTCTAAGATCCGCATAAAAGTAATAATGTTTTGTCCACTTCTAAGTAGATTTTCAAGTAGAGAGTACCATCCGCTCTGTACCTTACGCGAATTTTAAATAATATTTAACTTTTAATATAACGCCTGATGCTGTTAATAATACCGACACTTGTTCCTTTTTATATAGAAAGCGATCCGCTCCGGCTTTACACGGGTGATTTCTGAACCTCGACAACAGTGCGACCTACCGGGTCCAAATTTGAATCTAAACCATCTAAGGTCAATAATTCAAATACTCACAAATAAAACATTAAAAATGGGTTGAGCCGTTTTTGATTTTAGCGAGACTAACGGACAGCTATTGATATAATATATAAAGGTTACAAACGAACATAGGGTTCACCTGATGGTAAGTGGATGCTGTGATCCATAGGCATCTACATTTATCCCCAATCAAGAATAAAATGCAAATGCGTTGTGTCGAAGTTGTTTAGTTCTCTCCCTACACTACTTCTCGCTCTACACTCACCATACGGAACTAAAATACTATTCTGTCAGAGCGTGGTCCTACCCCGGTCGAGCCGACCCATTCGTGATACAACCATAATGTATCTTCAACGTGGCTCTACGTACTAATAAATAATAATTGAAGAATTCCTTGCACAAATTGTAACCATGATCCGCTGCAGCCTAACTATTATATACTGCGATACCGAGGTGTCAAATATACAAACTTACAACCTTAAGTACCGATTTATGTGGTAAATACTGTTGTAAGTTGTTACATAGATCAAAAATTATCTAATTCTCTCATTGGTCTGTAACATTCTACTGTTTGTGTAGGATTTTTTTTTATAAAAATTGGAATATTCGCTAAAATTGGAAGTATTAACAGTCGCATTGGCGCTAGTCGTACGCGTCATTGTGCACCTTTCGCTGGTACATAGCTAATATTCTACAAAATGGTTATAACGCCACTTAAGGGAGGTTCCAAGATAAAGCAGATTTGGCTCCATGACTGGTGGTAAGTGGCAAATCCAGCTGACCACCAAATAAGGTTCTGGCAACGTACAAAACGGCCTATCTGCCAGAAAGAGCCAACTGTGGAAGCTGAAGACCGAGTGTGGAAGCGTTGTTACCGGGACACCTTACATTTTAAGTGAGATTGAGAGGTTCTATGGGCAGCTGTACATATCATCGTTGGAGTCACACGCAAGTGTGAGTAACGATCCAAGAGCAAGTCTTATCCGACACTATTCCGATGATATTCCGGATGTCAGGACAGCAGTGTTTTTTTAGTTTTTTTAAACTATTATTTACTATTATTATTATTGACTTGTGATCAGGAAGATGCTGCAGCCATCTTCCGGTTCTGTTTCTCTCTATCATCTCTACGAAAACCACGTTTTGACGTGGCTTAGTGGATACTCTTACGCCGCCTTCACGGCCAGTATAATCATCAGTACTATAATGACGACATGTACATAAGAAAAGGATTGATATATTATTCTTTCGAATAGGAACGCTAAAAGTGTCTATGCACGCAAGGTGCTTCATGCCCCTCAAGAACTGAAGTCAAATCAGCTACAATTCTCTAAGAAAAATCATGGAAGCTATTTATATAAAGCATTTGTATTCAACGTCATAACAAGTGTAGTGAAGTCACAATTATTTATTATTAGATTTAGCTTTTGATATCGTAAAAAAACGCTGAATGCAACACGTAGAAGATCACAATGCGGTAGTCCGGTCTCGCTAACTGCCATAGATGACCGTTGTTGCGTGTAATTTATGGTTCAGATCGTCCAAGCGCAGGTACCTGCGGTATAAAACCTTTATATCAGTTATGTTGCTGTAATCGATTATTGACTTACTGGTGTAAATTAGTAGATATTTTTTATAACTGGAAAATTACTTAATTTTTTTTAAAGTGATTTAAAGGCATTATCATCGATTTAGGGCAAGGCACGGCCCGTTTTAGATGGAAACTATGTATTTCATTTTAGTGCTCAAGGGTGACAATCTGCATTTTGATTCATAATCGAAGATAGATGAACATGCCTATGGGCCACAGTATCCACTTACCATCAAGTGGACTATGTGCTCGTTGTTTACTTTTATTCTATTAAAAAAAATCATCATCAATTAATATACCGCAGTACCAGACCTCTCCCACTTTTGACTCTACTCACTCACTTTTGACTCTACTGCTCGTCACCGGTATCGGTGACGAGCAGTAGAGTCAAAAGTGGGAGAAATGTAGATGTAGGAGAAATGTAGATGTAGATGTAGGAAAAATGTTACAAATGTTACAAATACATCAATATCTATGGAAAGCCATAAGATGTTTCGTGTATTCCCATAATTTCTTTCCCATTCAAGAATCAGTGTAATGGATTCTCTTTTGTCGCCACCAACTAGAATTGTAACTTATTTTTTTTTATTAACGTCAACCACAGTAAGATTTTCTCCTGTATAGTGGAGGCAGTTTACATACAAATACCTGTTCCGCGTTGGAATGGAACACGTGGCCCTCAGAACAATAATAGTGTCGTGTAAATACAAATTTGGAATTATTCTTTAATATATTACCACAATAATTACGGATGGCACAATTCATTATTACTAAAGGCACTTATGATCATCACAATCTACCACTGGCTCAAAGAGTGAGACCTCCGCCCTTATGATCGTCATAATCTACCACTGGTTCAAAGAGTGAGAGATGTCGATCATTTGGTGTGGTGATTTTTTCTTATAAACATACGTCCTTTAAGTAGTGATATAAAACTATAACTGAAATGCGATGCGTAAAATGTGCAAATTAGCATAGTAATTAGCAATAAAGCTTCGATTTATTATATAATTTAATCAACTGTATAAATCAAAATTTTATAGAGTTACAGAAAAATACTCTCCTTACTAATCAAGTCATTGCTTAAATTATTTAATAAAATTATTGCTCTTACGGCTTAGTTCAGTTTTGTAAATATTTTGGTAATTTATATCATACGAGTACATCTGTACGTAATACTCAAGTGAATATGAGGCAATATTAAAGAAGAGTGTCTTCTTTTTGTTCGTCGTCTTCTTTTGTAATGCGTGCAGCAAAGGAGTGGTCCTGTCCTATCTTTCTGTCCGAATACAATCTGGGCGTGTTTTTTTTTATAGGATCGGGTGACAAACGAGCACACAGCCCACCTGATGGTAAGTGGTTACTGTGACCCATAGACATCTACATCTATCCTCAATAAAGACTCAAGATGCAAATGCGTTGTCACCCGTGAGGACTAAGCTGGAATGCCTCTTTGCCAGTAAAAAGGGTCTCAGGTTCTCTACACTCACCATACGAAACACAGCAGCGTTAAGCTGCTATTTTACGCCGGTTTTCTGTGAGAGCGTGGTCCTTCTCCGGTCGAGCCGACCCATTAGTGCTACAACCATAATATAGCTGCGGCATGGCTCTACCACGTACAGAAGTATTCGTGTGTTCAAGGCAAGAGTTAATAGGCATTTTTAAGCTAAAATAGAACGATTTACCATCTAAGGCTGCATCACCACTTACCACCAGATGGTATTGTGGCCAAGCACTGGCTTATAATAAGTAAAAAAAAGAGTGGATATGAAAATGCGTTCTAAAAGAAAATATAAATATTTACTATATTTGAGTCATATCAACTCGTGCAACCGGTGTATAAGTTATTATAAGAATAAATCACAAGAAATGCCTAGATGGCGGTAAAACCATATTGTTACCAGCCAAAGTAAGCTATCCCCATCAGGAACTGTAAGCAGCATTAAGTGTGCAAGATATACTCATATCTATTATACATTCATATGTATAATTGGTTCCTTATAGCCCATCAAAATCTATTTTTGAATCCAAGTCTCCCCACAAATTGCCTCATACAGTTGATATTTGACAGGCAGGATATCTGACAGGCAGGTTGGCAGTTGCAGTTTTTTTATCTTACTGTTATGAGGAGGACTCTGTCGCCTATCTCCTGGTTTATTTCCCTCTGTGTTCTTCTTGTCACTTATGTGCTACTACTGTGCTACTTTTTTACTATGTAATTGTGTGTTCTGTGACGTATATTTACTTTCTTTCTATTTTGCACGCCTAATAATGCGAAGCGTTATTAGTATTTACTCTCGACTCGTCAAGGTCAATCAATTTTGTGTTCTCAAAATGCCTCTTTTCATAATCATAATGCACTTATACTATAATATGAGTAGCCGTATATCAAGAAAACACTCTAAAGAATCCATCTTATATTTTCTAAAAAATCATTTTATATTGCTACTTTGCAAAAAGTTTTGATAAATATTTACGTGGACGTTTGGATGTTGATTTTGTATACCTCTCGAAAAAATTGACGTATCAAGACCGGGTGTTTATAAGCTTCAGAATTACATCAACTAGTTCCCTGTTTCATATCAATAGTATAGTACGCGCCATTTTGTTCATAAAATGATTTTGAACTTTTATAAGTTTTATTGCTATGTAAAATTTATTTTAATTCATATTTTTAACTCATATCATGAAATCGTTTCACAATTGACGAAGATATCGCGTAACATACAACACACATAAAAAACATAGTCTAATTGTAAACCTCCTTCTTTTTTGAAGTTGGGATAAAAACAGTGCATACTGTATCTACCTACTTTAAGATATCTACCATCTACTTATCTAGCTTAGTAATGATATCAAACAGCCTTACCGACACCTTAGGAATGAAAGTATGTAATTTGTGTTATTCACCAGTCTGTCTTTTAGTACTCCGGTCACGTGGGGCACAGATGATACTTTCACTCTTGGGTTGGCAACGCACCAAAAACGGCCACATCATGTTAAATCCTCTTGGCAAAGGATTGTTCGGATAGGAATTGGTTAAAATTTTAATTTATCCATTTTTATTTTTAACTAGCTGTCCCTCGCGACTTCACATGCGTGGAATTTACTACGATTTCATGGATTTTAATTTTTTTCGCAGAACCCTAATTATTTTTCTAACACAAAAATTTCCTAAGTTACTCCTTATAATATTGGTCTAGCCGTTACAGAGATTAGCCGGAACAAAGAGACAGACAGACAGATAGACAGACAGACAGTCAAAAATTTTAAAATTTTTTTTTTGTTATTAATACCGTATATACTTTCATATGCATTTACTAAAAAGCTGTTATTTTAACATTGATAACATCATTTGTATAGATAGATTAAGAGTGACGAACGAGCACACAATTCACCTGATGGTAAGTAGAAACTGTGACCCATAGACATCAATATCTAAGCAAAAAAAAAAGCAAAAGAAAGAAAAGCAGATGCAGGCTCCATAGCGCAGTGGCTTAGCAATGAGTTGCTGCGCTGGGGGCCGTGAAATCGAATCCCGCACGGAACAAGTATTTGTATGACCTACAAATAATTGTTCCGGATCTGGATGTTTGTCCTTGTGCAATTTGTGTTGGTAAACTGCCTCCACGACACAGGAGAAAATCCTAGTGTGGGGGTAACGTTTAAAAAAAAGATGCGTTGTCACTCTTGAGGATTAAGATTGAATGCCTTGTTTCTAGTAAAAACGGCCTCCGGTTCTCTATACTCACCATACGAAACACAGCACAATTAAGCTGCTATTTTCCGCTGGTCCTACCACCGACCCATTCGTGCTACATACATAATATAGTTGCAGCGTGGCTATACCACGTAAGGAATTCTTATCCGTATTATCCATATTACTTTGTTGGATTTACAACTTCATAATTTATTAGCTATTGCATGTTTCGCCGGTAAATTATAACTTTCGCAATCAAAATTTATAAAAGGTAACCTATGTCCTTTTTCACAACTGCTATGCTAAATTTGATAAGAATTCATTCAACCGTTCAAGCGTGTTTGATGGAAAAGCATCCAAACCAACATGCTATCATATTTATATGTTAGCAAGTATAGTATTTCGAAATATAATGTACAATATTGAGTTTATATTATGCGGTCAAATAAATATTTTCTACCTTTTTTCTTTCTTTCAAAATATAGACTCATTGTCACCCCTAAGAACTAAGATAGAATGCCTGGTAACTAGTAAAAATCGTCTCCGTTTTTAACACTCACCAACACAGCAAGTTAATGTTGTTTGACGCTGGCATTCTGCAAGAGCGTGGTACTGACCGGTTAAGTCGAACTACTCGTGATCGAAACATAACAGCTGCAAGGTAGCTCTACCACGTAAAGGCAAAATCACCACTTACCATCGGGTGGACTAGTATGCTTGTTTGTCACCCTTATTTTACAAAAAACGCCTCAGAATGACAACACATCTACGTTCTTGTTTGATTAAGGTGGGTTGAAATGTCAATAGACTCATTCATCATTGCATGGACCATAAGTTCGTTTATTAAAAAAAATAATTTTGCAGTCTTTCTCACGTCGAGTTCGTAATGAAACAAGTTGAAACTTAGTCAATTAGTTGAAATTATTATAGAGCTAACTTGAACCCGCATTCAGTACGTACTATAATAATTGATAAAGTGTATTAAAAAAAAACTACTACGGAAGTCGATAATTTGTTTATTGTTAATAAAGCATTGTGTATATTTTTGCAGTAATTAATTGCAATCTAGACCACATTCATGTGTCAATGGGAGGAATTAACTGAGGTCTAATCTATAGGGGAACAGCGGTATGATCAATTTTAAATAGCGTCTAACAGTTTATAGTCTCTGGTATTGCAATGATATAGGTGTGGGAGAATTTAAATATTAATAAGGTTCTAATTGCTTATTTCGACTAAAGTTTTCCGACAAACTGTAATTGCTATATTTATTTATTTATTTAGCCAAGTTGAGCCACAACCTATATACGTGCTACTTCTGAGCAAATACCTCCTCTCATTTCTGAGAGTGGTTTAGGCCTGGGATGTATTCGTCGCGCTGTCCCAATGCGTGTTGACGTACTTTACAACATGTCTTCTAAATATATTTTTTTAATTTCTCAGACATGCAGGTTTCCTCACGATAAGTTTGCTTTTAAAAAGTTGGTGCGTAATCATCTGTTAATGACAACGCTCCTTAGATGAATCATCCATGTCATTTATATTTTAGACGTATATATTTATAGTTATTTATATGTATTATTTGTATATGTATGTTGGTATGAATAATATGTATGCTTATGTATGTACGTATATATTTGTATACATGTATAAATAGGATATATTTTTATAGTTTATTTATTGTATATATTAGTAAAATGTATATATAACGTAATTAATTATAAATTTCTATTTTGTTTTTATTTTATATTGCTACACCTACTTCAAATTTTCACCACTCCATGGGTTGACTGGTGGAGAATGCCACAAGGCATTAAGTCCGCCCTTTGTATTCTTTTAGATTAAGGAATGCAATAAAGAATAAATAAATAAATAAATAAAATATTTTTACTTATAATTGAAATTTACAATTTGGTTGGTGCCGACCGGGATCGAACCCTAAAAATAAAAATATGCATATATAAAACATCAAACATTTAATATAATAATAGCGTCCATTAATTAATATATAAATGTATCTTTATATTGAAAATACAATTTCTAAAAAGGAATAAGAATAAATTATAAGTACGATCATGAGTGTTAAATGCTCATATAAAGCCACTTACTCCTAAACATCGCATACTTGGTGTTACTAATTCGATAACATTAAAGGCAGCCTACAGAACATTACCAGACACGCACATTACAACACAATCAGACCGGAATACCAACATAATAACGTCCCGATAGTGTAGTGGCTAGACATGATGTTTCAATTACGAACGATTCCGTCGTTTGAATCGGGTCGCGTGAAAGTATTGTTTACTGCAATCATTTGTTTTGAACGATCCGTAACTAAAGATTGATAAAATCTTTTTAAAATGTGAGCTGTTTTACGCGAATTGTAAATATTAATAAAATTGAAGTGTCTGTAACAGCGAAATAACTGACTGGCTCAGGCCATCGATCATCCGTTCACCTAGAAAAAAAGTTCTGAGGTAACACATATTAAAAATACAGTCGAATTGAGAACCTCCTTCTTTTTTTGAAGTCGGTTGAAAAAAGTTTTATTAAAATGTCGACGAAATTACTTCGGAAGAGTTTTTTTTTTCTGTAATGCCGTATAAATTTTACCAGCTCCGTCGATAATTGAATGATATAATGGGTTGAAGAAGCTGTAAAAATTGCACAAAGCTACAATACAACCAAAAACCTCAATAAAATACCTCCTACTAGATGGAGTGATGATCTGGTAAGACATGCAGGAAGTCGGTGGATGCAGGTGGCTCAGGACTGTGCTTTGTGGAATTCCTTGGGGGAGGCCTATGTTTGGCAGTGGACTTGTGAGAGGTTGTAATGATGATGATGATGATGAATGCATTCTCTTCCGCTGCCACTACATGGTAATTATACAATAAAGACGTTTAATTTAATAATGCATTTTGAAATTTCATCATAATAAAAGTATAACTGTACCCAATAAAATTTCTGATTATTCATAATGTTTTAATACTACTAATTTCCGTTCACTGAGTTTGTAATACGTTAACTGTTAGCTTTAATAAGATAAATAATCGAGAAGTTTGCTTGTGTGATCAATACAGTAAAGTTGTAACCTATATGTTTAGAAGTTAAAGCGACTTACGATCACACATTCTACCTGATGGTTAATGATGAGTTCTCGATTAACGATGAAAATGCGAGATATTGTTACCCCTTGAGGATAAGATGGAATGCCTTACCAGTAAGAAGTTTAACAATTATGTGCGAAATTTGGAGTATAGCTGCTATAAGCTATAGAAGTTAGGACGCTGACCTTTTTGTAACACGGTCGTCATTAAATCAGACATGTAGTAGATAAAGCATTCAGACGGTTTAAAAACGTTTGATTCAGATTTAGGACTGACCTAAATCTATCGTAAATCCAATTAGAATTATTGGGCGTGTCAGATTCCTGCTGAGAGCACTAACGGTAAGGCACATTGCATCGCCATTCTTTTGACTGGCAGTATTGTCTATTTATTTCACGCCTGCAATAAAATTATGATAATGCATTACGAAAAGAAATTCAATTTTAGCTAGAGTTATGATTCAAAATATCCGGGTTTGAGATAAGAGAATATTAAAACATAACGTCAAATTGGACAACAGAATTGTACGAGGAAACAAATTATAGATACCGTTCAGCGGTATTGCTGATATTAGAATTTTAATAATTTTTAAAGGCTTGACCGTGGAAGGAAAAGGGAGATCTCCCGCCGTTCTAGATGTTCAGATGGGGTGGCGACCAATTTTCCATGTTGCATCTATTTTCTGTGGTATGTGTTAGTGCTGTTAGCAAGGTGGCTTTAACATTTTCATTGGGATCGCAATCTTAAAGGCCGCGTACGGATTAAACTACTGAAGCACAGTAGCATTTCGAATTGATGGTACATACGTTCCCTGTAACGGGACGTATATTTGTACAAACGTACATCGTATTAATAATTATTTATGAAATAAGCGTTAGTCGGATGTTGTTTCTAAATTTATATACCTAATAACGGGTTTTTATGGTATATAAATAATTGCTATAGTTCCTTGCAGTGTATAAAACACGTGTATTAAATACAATAAATATATTTGATCAAAACTGAAAACACTTAAATCTATTTAACCAAATAACAAGTCGTAAATTTAAAAATTTTGTACATCCGACTTCAATATAAATAAAATGAACATCAACAATATACGCAGTCAATTAAATATGCATTATTAAGGATAACTCAAAAATTACTGGTCACATCTGATCAAATTGATATGGGACCACATGAGAACCACTAGCTTTCAAATAAAAAAAAAGTATCGTCAAAATCGGTTCACCGAGAGAAAAGTTCTGAGGTAACACATTAAAAAAATCAGTCGAATTGAGATCCTTTTTTGAAGTCGGTTGAAGATGGTGTTATGGAATTTAGACATAGAATTTGTCACTGATTTTAGGCTTGTTTTGCTTAAGTTATCTATCATTATTACGAGAAATTCCCGCACTGTCGAGATTAAGGCAGATTTCGTAATTCGTTTCCGAGAAAGAGTAATTATAGTTGAACTGGTAATAAAATTTAGTATGCAATTACGCACGGGGCAGGCGCCATGATGTTCCGTATCATAAAAGGAGAGTGAGATCAGTTGGTAGTTACTTGGGATATTAGTTATTAGAATTGAATTGTTAATTTTATGTCTGTGGTAGATATTTAGCATGTTCGTTCGCGGTTTGGTAGTTTCTGTGCGCTATTAAATATGCGTGATTTATGTAGTGATTTTCTTATCTTAATTATACATCTTTAACTTCGCTCTATCTGTATAATTTTATTTTAAAGATGTTAAGTTATGCTGTTTTGATAATTAACACTAAAAGAAAGAATTTAAAACAGTTAAAGGAAGAACAATTTTGTGTGTGTTAAAAATAATGTCAATTTAAATATATCTAGTTTTTTTTTTTATTTTTTATATAGACGTTGAGTGAAGTCAATAAAATGGAGGTCAACGAACTGGAATATTGGTTTCTGATTGAAATGAGTACTTCCTTTTAGAAATTTTGTGTCTATTTTACTAATTTTCTAGTAAGTATTTAAATTATTCAGACATTTCTAGACCAAATCAGGGACGTCTTGAAAAAAGGCCAGGTCAAGAGTACCCTAAACCGTAGAGCATGTATGAAGGGAATAATGAAAGTGGACGAAGCAAAACAAGTATGCAAGGATCGTAGCAAGTGGAAAGAACTGGTCTCTGCCTACCCCCACGGGAAAGAGGCGTGATTATATGTATGTATGTAATTATTCAGAAACTTAATAAAACTTCAAGGCATTTAAGCTACATTCGGTCCCAAAAACATACAAACATACAACTAAACTTTACTGTTACCGTTAAAGCCTATTAAAGTCCACTGCTGGACATAGGTCTTAGATTGTCTCATAGGGGGATATTTGCCATAGTTGCCACACTTGGCAAGCGGGTTGGCAACTACAAGTACAACACAAAATACCATAAAACATAAAATCATGGGTCAATGAGGGTAAATATTAAAAAGGACGCTATTTAATAGATTGCCAAGAATAAATATGGGTCTAAAATTTTTCATGTCAAACTTCTTTGGGATAGCGATCACAACGCTTAGATGAGACCCCAATTTGTCGAAATCTCACTTGTAACATCCAAACATAGAATTGGTGTCCAATACACCGATGCAACTTTCAATTCAATACTTGACCCTAATCTTGTCATTGAAGTGTTAGAGTTATTGGGGTCAATGTATCAGTAATTGCCTACACTGCCTTTTTAGGAATTAATTTATAAACTTATTACTATCAATTGAATTAGGATCCAGAGCATTGATACACTACGTAGTTTGTAAGAGTTTTAAAAATAGTTCTAATTTACTACCGACTTTAAAGACGGTATTCAATTCGACTGTTTCTTTTGTTAATGTGTGTTACCTCATAACTTTTTTCTGGGTGAACCGATTTCCATGATTCTTTTTTCATTTGAAAGCTCGTACTTCTCATATGGTATCGTATAAATTTGGTAAAGGTCTGATCAATAATTTTTGAGTTATTCTTAATAATTTATATTGAAGTCGGTTGTACAAAATTTTTAATTTTTAATTATGTTTAAATAACAAACTTTCATTTTTTTAATGGAGTAATGTTAAATTTTTGTTAGCAAAAGGTTTTGAATGTTGAAATTTAGTTAGATGATAGTAATCATCATTAAGTAAATTTTCACTTTTTTTTATAAAACCGAAATGACACAAACTTACAGCCCACCTGGTAGTAAAACACTAACTGCAGCCCATGGATACCTTTTATTGTAGGATAGGGTGACAAACGAGCACACAGTCCACCTGATGGTAAGTGGTTGCTGTGACCCATAGACATCTACATCTATCCTCAATAAAGAATTAAAATGCAGATGCGTCGTTACCCGTAAGGACTACGATGGAATGCCTCTTTTCCAGTAAAATGGGTCTCCGGTTCTCTACACTCACCATACGAAACACAGCAGTGTCAAGTTGCTATTTTACGCTGGTATTCTGTGAGAGCGTGGTCTATATAGCTGCGGTATGGCTCTACCACGTACACACTTCAGCCAACTTCATACAAAGTAGGCTACAGATGCGTTGTCACCTTTGATGACTGGAATGTCTTACAGCCTGTTATTATATTGGCTCTCTGTACCCACCATACCTGAACACAACAATGAGAGCACTGACATTTGAAGGCAGGAATAGGCTAAAAACTCTAACAGACAGGACCTTCAAGAAAACAGCTTACACCTTTCTAAAAGGCAGGCAACGCATCTGCAATTCCCCTGGTGTTGCGGTTGTTCATGAGCGGCGGTAGTCACTTACCGTCAGGTGAGCTGCATGCCCAATTGCCTCCTCTTCTATAAAAAAAATAATAATTAGTAAATTTTTTCAAATCATTCTTAAATTAACTTGAGCTACGGGTATCAAGCTATCTATAGTATAATCACAGCCTAAATACGTATCTCTTATACACAGGCCTTCTCATGCATCTAAAAGTGTGATAGAACAGGTAATCCGCCGTGCTGTTGGCAGACTTTACATGACCTAGATATATTTTTAGACAAGATAGACAATTACTTCACAACGATTTCCTTCACTGCCTCCTGGCAGCTAAACTAGAGCAATGGTAGCTTCAGCGCTAAGCGCTCACTGTGAATAGCACATTACACCAGTGAAATTATTAGTAATCAAGTGAACTTTGCCAACAAATATTGGTGAGCTGCGCGGCGAACATTTCCTTGCTTTAAAGCCCTGAAATAAGTGAAGGCCTGTGTGCAGCAGTAAAAGAGGTAGGAGTTAAGTGCTTACTGTTATTTTATTATGGTTTACGCTAGTAAACCTCGGTTTGGCGTTTATAACTCGTTATGGCATTTATTTTAACTTGTTTTAAAATTCCAACGTTTCAAATGGAGTCTGCAAATGACTTGATTACTGAGATTTTCTGAGCTTGTGGAAAACTTTGACGAATATACAAGATATAAATTCTAACTACGTTTTCTTTTTCGGGCCCGGATGTGTGCTGAATGTTCTCTACGCTCTGATACCGCATCCAAGCAAGTATATTAGCGTGACATCGGACATCGTTAGGCTGCTGTGCGGCCGAGTGATTTTCTCTTTTTGCGTACACGAAATAGACCAAAGCAACATTTTCCTCATTGTCGTCACCATCGCCATCACTACCATCACAGTAATTAGGTTATCATTAGTTATAACTATTATAACTTTATTAAGTTATTGTGCGTAAAATACATGAAAAGCCAGTTCAAATAGTAGCTAGTAAGTGTGTGTCGTAGCAAAATTTTGGTGAACAGAACACGAAGACACATTTTAAATCAGTTTCAGGAAGCAGTGCCAGACAATTGAAATGTTTGAAATTACCTTTAGTAACCTATCAATTGCTCTTATAAGTCTAGTTTGTGGTAAGGAAAGCCTTGTTCAATAGTAGATTATTAGTAGACTGAGACGTATAACTCTGATGTATTATCGTTATTGTAACATTATATTGTTTTACAAGGTTTTCAATTGAATTCAAAATAAGGAGGAGTTTCTCAATTTATGTGTCCAAAATGTTTTATATTCATATGTTCAGCTTTTTCACACTGTCAGATTTCAAGAATTTCTTTTGTTATAAAGGACTTTATATGAACGGTCCCATATAAAGTCAAAATCGATTTCAATATTATATTCTTATTAGTTCTTTGAAATCGATTTATACTTTTTTAAATTCTAATCACAACTTTCACATGATCTTGAAAGTCCACGTAAATACGTAACGTTATTGGAGAATAAAATCCACGCTATTCAATATGAATTTCTAGCATGATAGTATGATACTTGTCTAATGTGGGCTAATAATTTTCTGCTCACCAGATGTCGCTAGTTGACACTGAGGTAAAGTTTTTTGTAACACAATGTCATTTAATTGAGAAGTTAGTTTTTAATAAAATTTTATCAGTTTCTTGAGTATTATATTAATATACAAAACAATGCCTGGTTTGCCCTTTAATTTTTTGCACATTTTAAACTTTTTTTAATGTTTTTTTACTTTTATGAATATCTTTGGTTTGGTTTATTTATTTTTAAACTTATTAGTATAAAATATAGCTAATAGTACAGAAAGAAATATTAACCTTTTCATTTTCCGAACAAATTAACTTCCCCGCTATGAAATCTGTCAAATATTATACCTCACTTTTAAGTGGCGCCACCCTGGTGGCAGAAAAAGTTATGGATGCCACATTCTTCACTAATCCTAACTTCAAAAAATCTACAGATAAAGTAAGCTTTAATAATAATAATAATAATAATAATGACTGTACAGTTAGAGACTTCCTCGGGCAGTGTATGGGGCAGTGGAGTACGATCCTTTGTCATCTAGGCGAGCGGATGACGGCTGCGGAGAACCACATAAGGATAAGAAGGGGTATCTTCCAGGGCGATTGTCTGAGTCCAATCTGGTTCTGCCTCTCTCTGAACCCTCTCAGTACCTTACTGGAGGGCTCCGGGAGGGGATTTCAGCTTCGGAGAGGAGGTACAAAAGTGACCCACCTTTTCTATATGGATGATCTCAAGTTATTCGCCTCCAGTCGCTCTCATCTTGTGGAATTGCTAAACATCACTTGTGATTTTAGCAATTCTATTAGAATGGAGCTGGGGACGGATAAGTGTGCGGTCCTCCATGTCGAAAGGGGTAGGGTTGCTAACTCTGAGGGCATAGATTTATCTATGCCCATCAACATAAGGACCCTTTCCGAGGCTGAAACATACCGATACCTGGGTATGTCACAGAACATCGGTGTAGATGAGGCGGGTATGAAACAGTCAGTTTGCGATGTGTTTTATGCACGCTTGACCAAAGTGCTTAACAGCCTTTTGTCCGGTGTGAATAAGACGCACGCATATAACGGTTGGGTCATGCCTGTTCTCATGTATACCTTTGGCATACTTAGGTGGACTCAGACCGAACTAAACGCTCTGGACAGAAAAGTCCGCACTATAATGACGTCCCACAGGATGCATCATCCGAGATCGTCAGTAATGAGGCTGTACTTGCCGCGGAAGCATGGTGGGCGCGGCTTTTTAAGCGCGCTTACCATGCATAATCGCGAAGTGTGCAGCCTCCGTAATTACTTTCTGACGAGAGCGGATGATCCATACTATAGGGACGTTATTTCTTGTGATAAAGGACTGACCCCTCTATCCTTAGCCAACGAGCAATGGCAAGACCCAGCAGTACAGTGCATTTCCGACCGGGAGGCCGTATGGAAGGAGAAGGAGCTCCACGGGAGGTTCTACAAGGCTCTACATGAGCCTTTCGTAGACACAGTCGCCTCCCTCCACTGGCTACGTTTCGGTGACCTCTTTGGGGAAACCGAGGGTTTTGTCTGTGCGATACAGGATCAGGTTATTAAGACCAACAATTATCGGAGATACATCCTAAAGGATGGCGTCGTCGACATCTGTCGAGCTTGTCGCCATCCCGGTGAGTCACTTAGGCATGTCATCTCCGGTTGTTCGGCGCTTTCTAACTCTGAGTATTTGCACAGACACAATCTAGTAGCCAGGATTCTACACCAGGAGCTCGCTCTGAAATACGGCCTCGTGGATCGGAAACTGCCGTATTATAAGTACTTGCCGGAAGCCGTGCTCGAAAATGACCGCGCCAGGCTCTACTGGGATCGGGCCATCATCACAGACAGGACTATTCTTGCGAATAAGCCTGATATTGTGCTGATGGACCGGGCACAGTCAAGGATCTTTTTAGTCGACATTACCATTCCTTATGACGAGAACCTCGTGAAAGCCGAAACAGATAAGGTGACAAAATATCTGGACCTGGCTCACGAGGTTACCGGCATGTGGGGTGGTCTGCCGGCCGAAATTATTCCTGTGGTCATTTCTGCGGACGGGTTAATCCCAGTCAGCCTCCCGGGTTATCTGAGGCGACTGGGACTCCGTGACGGACCGCTCCAGGCTCAAATGCAGAAAGCGGTGCTCCTCGATACCGCCCGCATCGTCCGCTGGTTTCTTTCCCTTTCTCCCTAACCCTCGGCCGTCTGGTCTCCCCTGCCGAGGGCTTCCATCTTGTTGGGTTTTTATATATTTATGTATTTTTTATGTATTTATTTTATTTTATTCATATTTATGTATTTTTTATGTATTTATTTTATTTTATTCATATTTATGTAAGTTTATCATTTTCATTTACAATTATATATTTATACTGCCCAACCAGATGAGAAAACTTTATAGATACCCCAAAATAATAATAATAAAATAACGTTTATTAGCACCCAAATGTTTCTAGATACAAAGGAGCTCTGTCTCCTGAAATAGGTTATCTCACCTGTATCTCAGGTAACAGTGCCTTCCCTAATTCTTAGTGCTAAGTCCATATTCGGTAAGTACATAAGATGATTCATTATTCCTTAATTAATATTATTTTATGGCGGTTACTGCTAGTACACCTTTAATATTGATCTTTGCACACGTTCAAGTTGAATCATTGTTGTTTTCGGCGCGCCACCCCACGTCGTCACACAATAATTAACGATACTTTGGCAGAGCGCTTTATACATAATACATAAACACTCACGCCTGTCACCCAGAGGGGTAGGCAGAGACTACGGACTTCCATTTGGCGCGGTCCTGACACACCTCTCTCGCCTCTTTTACATCCATATATCTACGCATACACGCTCGTCGGTTATGGGTACTACTCGCTTTATAAGTTTGAATAAGAATTTTTTTACTAGCCACTGTTCTTAACTGTCTGAAAATATATATAAGTTTTCTAACCCGAGAACAGACACTAATGATCTGTTCTTTCCAGCTCAAATTATCGTCTACTTGAACACCTAGATATTTGATACATCTGGCTCTGGTTAATGTGCTACAATTGCATTGGCTAGTAAGCTTTCCATTACATGGTAAAGAATGTAGTGTTATAGTAAAGTCTTGAGCTGGACCTGAAGTTGCAGATCTCGAGAAGCAGAGGTTTTTGGTCTTTGAAATATTTAATGTGAGAAAATTCTTCTCTAACCAGGCTGAGACATTCTCCAAACAGGTTTCTGCAAAGGTTTGTGCTTGTTTCCAACTCTTACCATGAAATAGTAAGCCTGTGTCATCATTGAATATTAGTACATCCGTATTGGATGTTAATGCGTTTGGAAGACTATTAATATACCCTAAGAAGAGAGTCGGGCCTAATGTACTGCCTTGTGGAATACCGAATCCACATATTTTTATTTACTCAGGTCTTTATTTACTCTGACGTATTGCTGTCTACCCGCCAAGTAACTCCGGAACCATTGGTGTACATGACCGCGGACACCCAAGCCCTCTAGTTTTGACAATAGTATCGGAATTGATACTGTGTCAAAAGCTTTTTTCAGGTCAAGAAAAACGCCAATGACTTTCTCTCCTCTATCAACATATTTGTGAATTAAAGATGTCAACTTCAATAAGGCGTCATTAGTCGATCTTCCTTTGCGAAACCCATTTTTTTCTAAATAGCTAATCAGCCTACTCTTGACTAATCCTTCCACAATTTTTGACATGGTAGACAACATAGAAATCGGTCTATAGTTAGAGACATCTTGTTTGTCCTCCATTTTAAAAATTGGAGACACGATAGCCGTTTTAAATAAATCAGGAAATATTCCTTGTTCTAAACTAAGATTACAAAGGTGTGTAATTGGATAAACAAGGTAATCCTTTGCTAGTTTAACAATACTAGTGGGAATGCCGTCATAACCTGGTGCACTATCAAATTTTAGTTTATTTATTAATTTATTAATTTCATAAGGGTCTGTGGGTGCGAAAGACATAGAGTGAAGCTCGGAGTTTGATTGCTCAAATGCTTGCCTTGCTAATTCGAGCTCCGTTTTTTGAGTTTCTGTAGGATAATATCCGCCAGACTTTTACCAATAGTTGTAAAGCTTAGCTTTATCTGTAGATTTTTTGTACCAAATGAGTTTCAGTTATTTGTTTAGAAATACAAAATTCTACATTACACATCCTTGGAGTTGGAAAGTACTGGTGATCTAAAGCTGCTTCTAGGTTTAAAATCATTTAGCGGTAGATATCATCGCGACTGTATAAAATTGTGTCAAAAACTTTTTAAGAAACTTTTTAAACTACTTCGGATGTTTGAAAAGTAGTCGCGTTGGAACGGCTTCTGGTCCTTTCCGTGCATTCTTTTTAAGCTAAGATCTTATCGCGGTCTAGATTCTTGAAGTTAAATGGTGTTTTGCATTTAACTCCAAACATCTTGTAACACACTTTCTTTTGAAGTATTTACGGTAACTCAACCTTATTTTACTGGTGGTTACTGAAGAATTAAGGTCAAGGCAATACGTAATGCGTAAGTCAGGTAAGATCAAAAACGTGTATCGTTTTTAGCAGTATTTCTATAGATATACATATATCTATATAGTAGTAGGTGGTTATCTCATCATACAAACGTTTTCACTTATATTTAAATAAAACTAATTTTACGGATTTTATCGCGTATATTAACTTATTTTATATTCCCAACGTTTCGAGCACTTTACAGCACCCATGGTCAGGGGGGGGGGGACTGAGGTGTATAACGTTCCAATGTCATAGTTAACCACGGCTACCTCCAGCTTAAAAAATTTAAATTTTTGTTCCGATCTACGCAGTATGAACTTATAGTATCTTGAAGTCATACACCTCAGTCCCCCCGTGACCATGAGTGCTGTAAAGTGCTCGAAACGTCAGGAATATAAAATAAGTTAATATACTCGATAAAATCTTAATAATAGTTTTATTTAAATGTTTAGTGTTCGCGTCAATATAAGAAATCATTATGCAATTTTTCTGCCGACTTCCAAAAAGGAGACGGTACTCAATTCGACTGTATGTTTTTTTATGTGTGTTACCTCTATAACTTTTTACTGGGTGAACCGAATGCGATGATTCTTTTTTTATTTGAAAGCTGGTACTTCTCTTGTAGTATCATATAAATCTGACTAAGGTCAGACCGATAGTTTTTTAGTTATTCTTAATAACTTAAATTGAAGTCTTTTAGATTATTATTATTTTGAGTTGAAAATGTTATAACGCAGGGATGTTTAAGTAAGAGCTGGTATAGATGGGATAGATAGAGAAAACATTAAAAATAGTTATTTATGTCTTAATAGCATGCAGATTACATCCTTAGCTCAGTGTAAGGTAGTTATTTAGATATTACAGGCTGACACTTAAATTTTATTTATATTTAATAGACGATCGTAACCTGTAACAAGTATTTATGCTCCTTTCTAAAGTGTGTTCCCGTCTGAGTTACTTTATACTGTTGTTTCTTTACTTCAGTGTTATATAAATTCTTAATCTGTATTTCAAATTTTAAATTTTGATGGTAATAGTGACCGGGAATCGAAATATGCTTGTTCGCATTCAACACAAGCATAAAGAATTAAAGTTCATCTATACAAATAAATAAAATTGAATTGGCTGTTGGTAATGTCAAAATTACAGCTTTTTACTAAATGCAGATGAAAGTATATACGGCACTAATAACAAAAAAAACAATTTTTAAAGGTTTTGTCAACCTATCTGTCTGTCTGTCCGTCCGTCTGTATGTGTGTTTGTTACGGCTAATCTCGGAAACGGCTCGACCGATTTTGACGGGATTTTCACTGGTAGATAGCTGATATCACAAGGAGTACGCTTACTTACGCTACTTTTATTTTAGAAAAGGAATTAGGCTTCCGCGCAAAAAAATTAAAACCCCAAATAACACGCGGGCAAAATCGCGAGGAACAGCTAGTCGTACTATAAATTTTAAAATATCTACAACCTCTATATATACATAAAATTTCTTGATTGTTTAACCTAAACTAGAAAATCGTCATTGAATCTAGCGAGTAATCGTTATATAACGGTTATACCGGTATAATATTTAATGGTTATTGGACATCAGTTCATCTAACTGTAGCAAATAATGAAAGATAAATGGATCTAATTTAATTAATCGATTATATTAAAGACATTGAATATCTCAATTGATTAAAATTTGACATTTAATAAGGATCTAAATCAACTTGATTCAAAAATCGTTTTTGATTATAGATGTATTAAATTTATTAGCAATCACAATTTCGTTTTGTATTTCCGGTCTGAAGAATGAACTGATTATTGTAGTGACTTCATAATTTGACATTCAGTTTCTGATACCAGACCTAGATCAGAATCGATCGATCCAAGAGGAGTTAATATGAAACTTCATCGAGAGGGAGACATTATAAAACAAAACCTGTTACTTAAATGTAACTATAAGTACTTGTAAGACAAAGATCACGAAAAACTCGAATAAAATAATTAAAATAAAAGAAATAATAAATTAAAACAACTTAAACAAGTGAAAGTGATAAAGGAACTAGTAAATAAATTACAAGCAAGCGCAAGGTGTCCTGGTGTGGAATCTCGATTCTCCTTATAAGTAATGGTGTTCACACAGTACCCATTAGATAATTCTATCTAATGTAGGAAAGTGCTCGACTGCGGGATATTATTTCCAAGCGAGATGTGAACATCTCTTTGACGGTTGAAATAAATCACTGTAAAGATAACGATTGCGGAGCTAAAAATAGCCTATGCATACGTCTTGCCGCATTCCACAGAGGCTTTTATGCTTAGAGAAGATATATATAACTTGTAAGCTTACAAGGAGTAGTTATAGGTAATGATAATATTCGTTTCATTAAAAAAATATTGTATCAGTATTATGTCATTTAGTAAAGTACTTACAACCTTACAATTGCTTTTGCTTTCATCTTAGCCTGCTGAAATGCAATGCAAGCCAATAGAACAAAAATTACATTAAGTTTTAATTCAGAATCGATCGAAGAAAAGAACGAAGATAACACCAATCTTTGTTAGAAATCGCTACACGATTCTATAATATTTTTATCAATAATCGTTTTTCATTTTATTCCTTGAAACGACTAAGGTAAGGTTATAAATCTTGATATCAAAGACTTTAACTATCAAAGCGTCGTAAAATAACTGAATAAGATATTTTGTTGTTTTTATTTTTAAAAAAGTTTGAGATGCAGTAACAAGCGTAACACGGTTTACGTTTCATTGCTGAGATCATCGATCGACGAGAGATTAAAAAAAGTTGAGCTTAAATTTTATTCAATAACCAATATAATACAACTTTTTTGTGGAAACTTGAAAACTGATGTCGGAAGATGTACACAACTATTTATGACAATAGTCATTTTTTCTTAAATTTGGAATAAGCCTTGGTACATACATATATACATATATACATATATATATATATATATATATATATATATATATATATATATATATATATATATAATGGATGTGAGACTTCAGTAAGGCAAACCTCCAATGGTAGAGGTTCTGCATTGTATTCTAACAACCTGATGACGAAGAAAACATTTTCCTTTTGGGCGGGTCTTGCTTGTTCTCTTATATAAACGTCAAGAAGACATAAGTGCGTAGGAAATCTTCTTATTATGCCTGTACGAAGGTAATTGTTCTTAGCACCGTTCATTTTTAACAACCGCTAATAATCATTTCTCCTCTGTTATGTAGGCGTTTTACTTACATAAATTGCACAAGGTCAAACGTCCAAGACCTTTAAAATAACATAAAAATTACTTACTGTTACATTAATGAGCAGGTAACTTTGAAAAATTGGCTAATTTCAACCTGTTGCAACGCAGACCTTGTTTAAGGTTCAATAAACTCATGCTTCTCTTCCAATTCTAAGCTTCATTAGTTCCCGAACGGATATTAAAGTTTGGATACAGCATAGAAGTTTTTTTAGCTGTTTAATTTTAAAATGAAATAGTTCTCAAACATTGGAATTGTTTAAGTTACCGGTTGAAACATTTAAATACAAAATTGTATACTCAATCGAATGTTTTAATTTTTAACAAATAACTTTGTCCGACATGCTGCAATGCCTCTCTTTGCTAAATATTTGCGGGTGTGCGCACAGCAATTCAACAAAGTTTCATTGTAATCAGATGAATGGCATAGGAACGCTTAAAAGACGAACAAACAAACAAATATTTTAAATATAATAAATATGCACAAAATGACTATAGATGTTATTTTGTGCATATATATCCTATACTTACTTATTTAGTTCCTCTGGTATTGTGACTTTTCGTACTATTATAAATTTTACATATATAAACCAATTTACAAAGGATATTTATCACGACCACTTTCTAATCAAGCGTTTATGATTATATACAACATAGTTATTCACCAGTTATAAGCAATGTTTAATTATGACCTAATAGAAAGAAACATTATCATAGAATCAAACTACGTTCTTAATCATTCAAATACGAAAACAAGAAGCATTAAAGTGAAGACTATACAGGAAGCTATAATTAATACATATTTACGAGTATGTGTAACTTAAACTCCTAACGAAAAAAAAAGAATTCCAGTAATTGCCGAAGAATGTAACAGATATTAGTGTTTCTAACAGGGATAGTATTTTGAATCGTAAAACAATGCAGATTTTGATTCGTAAGCATATCTAGAGCTAGTGGTAAGTACTGGCCAATCACCCAGCAGGTGTTTACTATCACAGATCCATTGTGCTATATGATACAAATATTTTCCCACGGTAGCTAACTGTGAAGAATGGTTGTGAGATTCACCATTTAAATAACGGTTAGTATGGGTCTTTTTCCTATATACAGTATGACTGATGGTGTTATTAGGATTTATAATGACTAAACCACCAAGGAAAGCTAATGAACGAGGCATTCCATCTTAGTTATCATGGATGATAACACATTTTGATTCATAGTCGAGGACAAATGTCGATGTCTATGGGCCTCAGCAACTATTTACCATCAGGTAGACTGTGTAATCGTTTGTTACCCTACTCCTATAAAAAATGTAATTTGCCTCTAACTCCATAGTGAATTGAATTTTAGAGTTTGTGGAGTTAAGGTGTATTATACAAAGCTTTTATAAATCTATAGAAATAATACTTACTGTACTTTAAAGCTATATTCGTGTTACATCGTTTTAATCTTAAATTTTTGTATCAATAGCATAAATGTTACTCTCAATAGTAAGAAATTAATACATTAAAATGGTTTTGCCTGTACGTGACAAACAAAATAATAAGATAATTGACCTATAAAGGATTATATTAAATTCCTCGGACCATTGCCAATAACTACGTGTATGCACAAAGCACTTGGGTCACTGATCTCCGCTGTAATTGAATTCATGCAGAAACTTATCCAAGCGCTAAATCAGAACCGTAACAATTCTATGCTTGGTTTATATATACAAATTGTATTAGAATAGTGGACCCAATACTATACCTTGTGGCACACACGCTCCTTTTTCAACTATAAATACGAAATTTGAATCTTTAAGAATGCTTTAAATTGTTGTCCACTTGACTTTAGAATAAAGTCAAGTGATTTGCATTTTTGAACTTTGTTGTAATATAAATCAAGGCCAAATGCTTCAAAGGTTTGAGAGAAAGTTTGCAAATTTTCTAAAATACTCTACCTCAGACATATGAGTAAAATACAGGTAAAACAAAAACGAATGCAGGTGATCTTCAATTGTCCCATACCTAAGTAGCAGTTAAAATTACAGTCTCTTGCAACTTACATAAATGTAATATTGATACATGCAATATTTTTTTTTATTTTGTTACAAAATTATTATAGCTCATTTAATACGACATATCATTTGTACGCTTATGAATACCAAAAAATAATAAGCGTCAAAAACTAAAACTACTTTTCATATGTCAAGTTGCATGGTGATGACTTAATCAAGTATCATACGTGGTCCATCTTCACGCTTTGAGTAAAGAATTACCATTGAATTGCAATTTCGGTTTACTGTCGCCTTTAAACCTATCAGAGCCAATAAAAGTCTATTGTATGTTAATTTATTTGTTAACTGTACTTTTATTGATACATATTCAAAGTTCCTACAATGAACATACCTTTTTTACATTTCGGCTTATAGTAGTGTAAACACGATGATAATAATAATAGCAATATTTCAATGTTCATGACGTTTATACAATAATTTGCTGACTCGGATTCTCATTTTAAAATTCCACATGAAGTCAAAGACAGTGCCTTAAAGTTTTGACATGAAAATATGAATAATAAATCACTACTAAGTCGTAGGGCTTCTTCTCTGTCTAGGGTGTCCTGGGTAGGAGCCCTTTGTGGATTGTTGTAATTTGGTCTGAATAGTATAGCCAGCCAGTATAATTTAAGGTTGTGAGTCATTCCATTTTAGTCCTCAAAGGAGACAACGTATCTATACTGCTGGCGCCACTTACCATCAGGTGGATCGTGAGTTCATTCTTCACTTCAGTTTTATAAAAAAAAACCCCTGTAAATCTATTATAAGGAACGACTTGTTATTATTAAAAGTAATTACGGCAAAATATTATTGCCGTCGTTTTATTTCGTCTCGTCGTTTCGAAAGAGGCGATTAAGTTAAATGCCAGGAAATCTTACGACTTCCGATAGATGGCGTTATAACTATCTCGTTTACTTCAAGCTTAAAATACCCAGATGGGCAGCAGCGTAGTAAGGTTCGAGATGTCTAGTACTGCAATAGGCAATACGCCTGCCGAGCTTGACGATTAAAGCAAATCATACCTACAGCGTGAGAGATCTATGCCCAGTAGTGAACTTTTACGGGCTGATGCAGAAGAGAAAAGAAATTAAGAAAGGTCCTTTTAGTGTTTAAATTATTATTTTCTTACCGCTTTAAAATATTTGTTATAAAAGTAAAATGTGGGAGAAATCTAATTCGTTAAGACATCTTGAAGCTAGTTTAAGCTCAGTGGTTGCACGAGAGTTGGTGATTGTAGAAAATTCTATGTTATTTACAGTATAAATGTATGTAATAAAGCATGCAGAATTATGTAATGATAGTGATAATATTGGTACTATACTTTTACAGGCTTAAATGAAGTTACCAATTTTTAAACTGAATCGGGTATTTTGCCTATGAATAAAAAAGTAAAATTTATAATTAAATTAGAAGACTCAGAATGGATGAAGGGTTCCATGAAAATAATTTCTGTTTTCTTTTTTCACCAACGGTTGTCCGTTCTTCGAATTATATGGTCGGCTTATCTTGCTTTAGCTTGCTTCGCTTGTCAGCTCAGCTTACTGATCCACTTTTATATATCAGCTAATTTTGTTCTTCTCTTTTATTCTCGTTACCAACTTTATTTCGCAGAAAAATAACAATAGATTAAAAATATCAAACATATCCATTTCAATCGCACGTTAAGCAACTTTGAGCCTTCTCATACGGTCAGCAGTAAAAGAGCCATTTTCGGTTGTATAAGTCATTACCGGCAAAATGCACTGATTGTATACTTTTGTCTTAGGGTGGTGATTTAATTCTACAAAATCAGTTAAATAGTAATGATTTTTAAAAACTCGTACTCATGCCACTACCTACTGTCAGAATGACCTGAAATTTAGAAATAACTATTATAACTTTTATGGTGTGATTAACTAGCTCAGTAGCTCATTGGTTTAGTTTTTGGAAACATCATACTACCAATAGTACTTATTAGTCCTTATATTCGTTATTATTAATATTAGTATTTGTTTACTCGGAAACGGCCCTAACGTGATTTTTTTAATAATGTTTTACTTTCCAAGTTTATCTGGATAGGTGTTATCGCTAATATAAAATTTGTTAATGCAAATCTTGGTCATTCGGATACTATATAATTTATGTAAGTAAAACATCTGCACGGTACAGAACAGTACTGAACGTTTAAAAACTATTAAATGTCTATTATAGATTATCGATTAGATGTTAGTTCAAGTCAGGACAAATTTATATCGTAAATGTACCGTAAATAACGTTCTCTTGACTATATTCAAACCATTCCAATTCACGCTTTCTATAGAAGGGAGTTTATCCACGGCATTGCGAAAAGTCTCGCTGAAAGCCGGATAACAATGGCATCTACTATATCAGCGAAACCATCCAATTCACCATGATCTTCCCCTCTTCCTTGATCTATTCTAAAATTTCACACTTTAAGGGTATTTGCAAAGATATCAAGGGTTAAACATAGACTGGTGAAGTTCATATAAATGATTGGTAAATACCGCAAGATATTGGAAATACGTTGAGGCATTCACGTTGCATTGACTGACATGCATCGGTATCCGACCACATTATTGGATCGTTGTGAAAAATAAACTCGAAAGTTTCTGTGACACGAATATTCTTTTGCAGTAGTTTACTATTTTGTCCTATTTTGAAAACAAATACCTACGGATACAAGAAACGTATCGTTATGTATTTTTCACAAAATATAACGATATGTTACGTACATAGACCCACGCACACGTGGCCACGCTGCAGCTATATGATGGTTGTAACACGATAGGGTCGACTCGACCAGGGTAGGACCGTGCTCTCACAGAATATCAGCATAAAATAGCACCTCCTGTGTTGAGTGTAGAGAACTGGACTCTCTTTTAATGGAAATGAGGCATTCCATCTTATTCCTCAGGGGTGACAACGCAATGATTCTTAATCGAGGATGAATATAAATGTCTATGTGCCACAGTATCCCCTTATCATCGGATGGACGGTATTCGTTTGTCACCTTTATTGCCTTAAAAAAAAACAAAGAATAATAACAATATATAAATAACGTAATACATAACTTTAAAACTAAAAACCAATAATCCTATTGCTGAGATTTATATTTTTACTAAAGTCAAATTAAAATCAAATTTAAATTTTAAATCCTTTTAATAAAATAGAAATCTCCAAAAATTGACGGGAGCTCTCATAATTATATTAATGGTCACAGAGTTGTAATAAATTTTACAAAATGAATGAATCAATCATCGTTAAAGGTTATCAGCATAAATTATGTCTTAATTAATTATTTTGTTGTAGTTTACTACTTTTCCCTATTTTAAAAATATATACAAGAAATTAATTATTAAACAAAATATTACGATATATGTACATACAAAAATAACAATATATAAATAACGAAATACATAACTATAAAACTAAAGTTTAATACATAATAAAGTTTAATAATACTGTTGTTGATATTTCTATTTTTAACTAAGGTTATTTTTTGTGTCGGGTATTAATCAAATTTCAGTTTTATATCGTTGCAATAAAAATAAAAACCACCAAAAATGTAAGGAAGCTCTCTTAGTTATATTAAAGAAGTTGTATTCAATTTTATTCGTAGAATGAGTGAATCATCGTTGAAGATTATCAATGTAAATTATGATGTTCGGGTTACCGATTTCTATTTACATAATACACCGTAAGAATATATAAATTCACATCCATATCATATTTTGCATACCATAATATATAACGCATGTTATATGTTCTCAGTCTTTATCTAGATTTATGACGAAAAGTCTTCCATGATGCTCCTTCCAATAAATAATATCACGAAATTGCAAATCTCAAATGGGATAGATCTAGACTAGCCTGACTAGTGTGTTAATTACGACCAGTGATTATGATAGCAAGAAGCTAGTCTTCCCAAGTGTATTTTTATTGACTAAAGATAATTATTAACTTTGCAATAAATAAAATTGAAGTATCAGTGAAATTAAAATTTAACAATGACGGCCAAAATCATCTGAAGTGCATTAGATCTTTACGATCATTTACCAGCCTGACTTGTGTGAAAATTACGACCAGTGTCGTTAATTAGATAGAAGCTTGTCTTAGACTTAAGTATTTTTATTGACTAAAATATTTATTACCTATGCATATAAATAAATTGCACGCGATTTTTCAATTATTTTTTTGTACACAAAAATGAGTGAATCTAACGAAGAAATTCGATACATTCTGAAGTTTTATTACAAAAAAGGGAAAAATTCGACTCAAGCCGCGAAAAAAATTGTGACGTTTATTAACGTAATGCAGTGTCAGCAAGAGTAGCATAAAGTTGGTTCAAGAATTTTCAGTCCGGGAATTTTGATGTCAAAGATGCGGCTTGCTCCAGTACATACGGATAAAGTCGATGCCATTTTTGAAAAAGTGGAGTAAGATCAACATTTTAGTAGTTACGACATAGTCGAGGAATCTAAGATTGATCACAAAACAATTTTGACTCATTTTAAAAAGTCTGGCTACACAAAAAAGCTCGATATTTGGTTACCACACGAGCTCAGTGAAAGAAACCTAATGAATCGTGTACTCATTTGCGCTTCTCTATTGAAACGTAATGAAACTGAACCATTTTTGAAAAGGTTGATCACTGGTAATGAAAAGTGATTAACATGCAATAAGTTGATGTTGTGTGTATGGTGGGATTGGAAGGGCATCGTTTATTATGAGCTTTTACCGTCGGGGAAAACCATCGATTTGAATCTCTACTGCCAACAACTAATGAGACTCAAGCAAGAAATTGAGGAAAAACGGTCGGAAATGATCAATATAAAAGGAGTGGTCTCTTTTATCATGATAACGCCAGACCACACACATATTTGGCCACTCAGCGAAAATTGAGAGAGCTTGGTTGGGAAGTGTTAATGCATCCACCATATAGTCCTAACCTCTGCATCCTCAGATTTTGAACTGT
The DNA here is from genome assembly GCA_963668995.1 of Parnassius mnemosyne. Taxonomy (NCBI): domain Eukaryota; kingdom Metazoa; phylum Arthropoda; class Insecta; order Lepidoptera; family Papilionidae; genus Parnassius; species Parnassius mnemosyne. The sequence continues at coordinate 29,223,596 of CAVLGL010000086.1, forward strand.
TTAGGTCTCTTCAAAATTTTTTAGGTAGAGTTAGGTTAACATGAAGAGAGGACTGTCAAAACTACTTGTCGAATTTTTTTGATCAATAATCTCTAGATTTCAACAGAAACTGGATTTGTTCACTACCTACAAGATGGTAACAAGTAATCGAACAAAATGGCATATATATATATATATATATATATGTATGTATTATAATTAAATGTAATTAAACTTTGAAAAATAAGTCTTGAATTTGTATATAAAATACAAAGAAACTTTTTCTCCGACCAGTTATGATACAGACAGAAGGTAATATAATTCTATTATATTCTATTATATTAGCACTTCACGAAGAATAATGTACGAAAATAAATTTTTTATATTATAAAATAGTGCCTTCACATCTACAACCAATACTAATAAAAACTACATTGTTAACGTAACACAGAAAGTTAATTCTGTCGAAACATTTTACGAGGAAAATTATCTCGACTTTATCACTAGCTTTTTGTTTTTTTTTTATCCGCTACTGCGGATAATACGGGGGCTTTAGTTTGTGGTTATGCATTTTGGTCTTTTTTCCATTCTCACTTTTGATTGATGGGTCTGCCTGTCTCTTGGTTATACCCGTTTGGATTATTTTTAACTTCATTATAATACGGTCATGTTGAGTTCTCAATGTCTTTAGAGTTCTTTTTTACTATTATTAATATTTGTTATTTTTGTAGTATGTTTGAGAACTATACCAGGAAGCTATGTACTAAAAGGCCTTGGATCTATTAGTTATATAGCTACAGTCTCTATGCTTCGGACTGCTGGGCACAGACCACCTCTCATTAATTTCCGAGAGGGTTTTAAGGCAGTTTGTTCGCCGAACTGATGTTGTGTTGCCAGTGCGTTTCGACGCATACCCGCAACATACTGGTCGTTTAAAACATTGTATTAAACTCATTTGTTATTTATGAATGATTTTTATTACTAATTATTTTTTGCTGAAGTTTCAATGGGCCAGCTATAAAGCTAGAAAAACAGTCAACTGATGGGAATGATAGATTCTCGAGTGGCAGTTACTAGATGGAGTGACGGTATAGTATGACTTGCGGGAAGTCGATAGATGCAAGTGGATCTGAACCGTCGTTTTGTATCGTTACTTAGGAGAGGCTTGTGTTAGCAGTGGACTTGTGATGAGCTGCAATGATGATAATGATGATTGTGAAGGGCAGTGGTGAAGTTGAGTAGTGGACTGTATATTATTTAACTTGGTTAATGAAAAGAAACACTTGCGTATTGCGACGTGGTACTTTAAATATGGCACAACAATATATAGAGACACAACAGATCGTTTCTAGCACAATTTCAAAGAGAGATTGAATGTTGCAACCTAATTAATAAAACGCAAAAACGCTCGCGAAAACTCGAAAACTACTGGACCGATTTTGATGAAATTTTTGTGTGTGTTTTAATAGGTACCTGAATGGTTTAGATTCACAACTGAACCCGGTAGGTGGCGCTGTTGTTGAGATCTAGAAATGACTCGTCGGAAGCCGGGGCAGATCGCTAGTATTTAATTAATTGTAATTATATAATGTTATCAACAATGATGGTTAATTATTTTATTAATACAACTAATATCAACGAGTTTTCCTTGCACAAGAGAAATTGTTTTCCTTTTATTGTATCCACGACAACTTTTCGTACAATACCCGCCGCATCTCACAACAAAGGTCAAATTGCACTCGATGTAAAATGTTTTCCACTAAAAATATTTCTAGTATTCCAAAGTTCATGTTTACTAACGTTAACGTAGAGCCGTGAAAAAGTGTAATAAAAAACAGTTACGTCCGCCGAGAGTAATCAGGAAACGAACCCGGGCAGACAATGAGAGGCCAGGACAATGATACTGCTAGACCGTGAATCAACCTGGCTAGCGTTGATTGCAGGAACCGTTGTTTGCCGCTATTATAGTTCGTTCGATATTGATTTTAATAATCATTTGCTAAATGTTTGAAAGCGTTAAATAAAAGGCTTTTTAGTAGAAAATTTGTTTAAACAGAATTCACTGAAAATATTATTTTGGCGGCTCCGTGGCGCATTGGCTTAGCATTGAGTTGCATCGCTAAGAGCCGCGGGTTCGAATGCCGCACGAGGCAAGTATTTGTATTTACAACATATACCTATTTGTACGATAAATACTAGTGAGGAAGTAACATTTATAAAAAAAATGAATTGTGACCAACCTACGTAACAATTGCATCTTATAGGTATGCTTTACTTCTTCCTATTTACGCTGCTGTGTTTCGTATGATGAGTGTAGAGAACCGGAGATCGTTTTTACTGGAAAAGAGGTATTCCATTTTAGTCCTCACGGCTGACAACGCTTCTATATTTTGATTCGCAAGCGAGGATAGACGTAGATGTCTACGGCCACAGTAACCACTTACTATCAGATGTGTGCTCGCTTGTTAACCTTACCCTATAATTTTTTTTATAAAATTTCATAATAGTAATATTTATTTATTTATGTTCTTATTTTTAACTTTCATATTCTTTATTTCTATTCTCAAACATATTTTGCCATAATTGGCGTAGAAATAATAATAAAATAAATATGACAGTTATATATTAAAATTAAAAGCAAATTAAACTTTTATATTAAAAGCAATCTTTTCCTTCATTAAGTTTGTTAGAAAAAAAATATATGAAAGAGGTAAACTTCATATATAATTCGAAAGGTATTATACATTAGATGTGTAGATAACAAATCATGTATGTAATTTGCAGTAAAGCGAGGTAAAATAAAATATTGTTCACCTGATTTTCCGCACAACGCTTGAACCAAATGGCCAATAAAATGGTTGTACCAGACCAGGCCAGACGCGACACTAGTTATGATTAAGGCATGAAACTCGTATATTTTAACTGTAAAATAAATGTGTTTCTCCCACCTTATAATAAACCAACTAATACTTAGTATATTTTTTTTAATTTAATTTTATTTACAGACAGGTTGATGACGTGAGTCCCAACAACCTAAACTAAAACAATACACACTAGAGTTTTTACAATCAAAACCATTTTTCGTATAGTGGGAGATTTATTTTGACGGCTCCGGTTCGAATACCGCACGAGGCAAGTATTTGTATTTACAACATATACCTATTTGTACGAAAATACTAGTGTGGAGGTAAAATTTATAAAAAAAATGAATTATGACCACCCTACGTAACAATTGCATCTTATAGGTATGCTTTACTTCGTCCTTTTTATTAAAATGTTTTTTTTTTGTGGTAAGAATAAGGGTGATAAACGAAAAAATTATGGCAATTGGATGCTATGGTCCATAGAAATCTACATTTACCCTCGATTAAGGTTGTCACATCTGAGGGCTAAGACGAATTGCCGCCTCGCACAGCGCGATCCTACCCTGGTTGAGCCGATAGCTCAACCACGTTTTAAATGTCTATAACGCGTTTAAAATGGCTTGGTAGTCCACAGTTCAATCATTCAAAGACTATATTTTTGAAATAAGTAAAGCGTAATATGTGTCTAGTTGAAAATATTTTTATTTATCTTGGAAGATATAGAATAATCGATAAAATAAAATCGAATCATAAATTCGATCCGATATGTTAGTAAACACCAACGTATGATGGGAGATGAATTGTAGGTCATATAATAGGCAAAGTAAAGTAACGACCTACAAACGTTCAACTGCAAGGCACAAACCGTATGACACTGTTTGATGAGATTGTGTATACGGCTAGCAAAGTTCGGCACACTTTAGATATGTTCAATTTATTGAAAGACAGGCCTGTTGGTCTAGTGGTTAGTGATCCTGACTGCTATGCCGGAGGTCGTGGGTTCGATTCCCACCCAGGACAAATGTTTGTGTGATGAGCACGATCATTTGTTCTGTGTCTGGGTGTAATTTATCTATAATATTTATGTATTTAGAAATATATAAGTAGGTTTATCAGTTGTCTAGTACCCATAACACAAGCTCTGCTTAGCTTGGGACTAGATGGCGTTGTGTGATAGTTGTGGAATATTATTATTATTATTATTAGATTATTTGCGTTAAAATCTAAGCTGGAGCCAATATTTGTTCTAAACACGAGTCCGATCTAGATATTTTTTTCCACAGTCCTCATAAAATTTTATTTGAGTAATCATATTTAAGTATTTAGAAAAAAGAAACAAATTTCGATATTCACACTACAATCAAAAGCGTTGAGCAATTATTCGAACTGAATGAACAACACCTTTGTTCCTAATGTTGTTTATAATAAATAAAAAAGTTTGCGAGGTGAAATTGAAAGTCCCAAACTATTATCAATAACAAAACACGGTTCCGAATACACTTTCGCTTGTCACTCTTTAACTCTGTCAAAACAATATTGTGATTCTCTACGGCGTCTGTACGTGTTAATGAAATTTCTATAGCAATTACTATTTTATTCGATACGTACTCGAGAGTTGTGTGTCGAATTCAAATAAATATCTAGGTAGCTCATGCTAGATGTTGTTTTTATCGATGTATTAAGAAAATGTGTCCAATTTTGTTTACCTTGCGGTACCCCTAAGTGTTAGAAAGTAATTATTAGGAGTTCATAAATGTGTTTTATGCAGCGTACATTGTTAAGCTAACGGTGAAATCATGATAAAGATTAATGTACTTCTTTAGCATACTAGCCATCTTAATCAGGAATCAGATTAATCAGGATATTATATATAGTATACATAAGTATACAGTGTAAATCGAAAAAATATCACAAGCTAATTATTCCGTAGGTAAAAATTTTAACGAAAAATTCAAATAGATATTACTACTGGATAGACTGGTTAAAAAAGGTTGTTTGATATAAAAGAAAAACAAAAATAGATATATTTTTAACACTTCGCGAAAACCTCTTTTAAATCTTCCTTATCAAACTTGAAATTTTAGTATAAATAACGTATATATTAACTTTAATATATATAAGTCTTTTGACTGTTGCGGAAACGTTCACCTGAGTAAAATTACACTTTACTCATTTATTTATGATTAGATATTTTTAAATACATTCTTATTGCTTATGCAATCACAAAAAATCAACAGTTCAAATTATTTTGATCTTTATTTGTTACGAAATAATCAGCAGGTCAGTTCTTATACAACATAATATATAATTAGTAGACATACGTTTTAATCTTTAAATAAAATATCAAATAAAATCTTAAAGTATCACAAATGTATAAAATAAATAGGTTAGAAAATTGTTAGTTTCCAGACTTCTTTAATTTCTGAATATACACTTAAATTTAAAAGTGCAGTTTTTAAATACTTTTACTTATTTTCGCTAAATTTTGAAGCTGTATATATCAAACGTATTATTTGAACAAAGGTTTGAAAGTTTGTAACGGCACATATCCAACACACGAGTAACTCATCAAATTGTTTGTCATCTAGAGAGCCAGCTTTCACACTCGCAAATGTTTTACTGTTGATATAGCATTGTCTTCAATGGGATCAATCAGTATCGTTTATACTTAGTCATGTATGTATTTATTAGAGAAACTTATTATTACAAATTGCAAAAATGCTAGTAATTACTAACTACTAACTACTACTACTAAAATTTACTAATTATTGCTGGTCTTAATCTGCTATCAATAAAGTTTTAAAACAAAAATTTTATTCAGAGAGGAAAAGCGTAGACAGAGGCGTACCGGGGACTAATAAAGGCGTGGGCGAAGTCGCATCAGCGAGACACCTTTTCTTTCGTTTTTTTTTTTATAGGATAAGGGTGACAAACGAGCACACAGTCTACCTGATGGTAAGTGGTTGCTGTGGCCCATAGACATCTACATCTATCCTCAATAAAGAATCAAGATGCAGATGCGTTGCCACCTGTGAGGACTAAGATGGAATGCCTCTTTGCCAGTAAAAAAGGTCTCCGGTTCTCTACACTCACCATACGAAACAGCGTTAAGCTGCTATTTTACGCTGGTTTTCTGTGAGAGCGTGGTCCTTCCCCGGTCGAGACGAACCATTCGTAATATAGCTAGCTAGCTTTTACCCGCGACTTCGTCCGCATAAGTTTTTTTGTTTTCTCCCGGCTATAAGTCCCCCTGCAACAATGTCCCACTATCGTGTTCCAGTCCTCAACTTCACATCAAAATTTGTTCAAAAGCAACCTAAGCTACATAATGGATAGCTCCGAATGTTTCCTTAGTAAATATAAAAAGTAAATAATGTAAATCGGTTTAAAATACTACTAACTACCTACCTGCCAACCCCCGATGTTAGACAGTGTGACATCCGTAACATCGTCTGCGTAGGAAGTACTAACTTAATGTAAGTAGTATAATAATGTAGGAAGCTAAAAATAAGAGGCCTTATTACTGTAGTACATTTTTGTAAACTATGTTCTTTGTTTTTCCCTCTCTGGCCAACACATGGAGATTCTGTGGACTTGAAACACGTGAGCAAGCCACGTATAATTGTCCGTGAGAAAAACAACTCTTTTCTAAATTAATGCCGGCTACTTTTAATGTTTGCCCCTGAGCTTTATTTATCGTCATAGCGAATGCGATTTTCAGCGGAAACTGTAATCTCTTAAACTGGAATGGCAAATCTGTCGGAATTATGGTTATACGGGGGATTAAAACGTTCTCTCCTTTTGCCATTCCAGTCATAATGATTGCTTTTACAATATTGCGACCGAGGTGTGTCACTTGCAACCGTGTGCCATTACACAGTCTTGGTGCATCTAAATTCCGCATTAAAAGGACAGGAACGCCTACTTTCAGCCTCAGTTTGTGTGAAGGTACTCCCGACAGTTCTAAAGAATTAAGAAATTCTACAGGGTATGATGTTACTTGTTCAGTATCCATTACAGTGTCTACAGAGAGAAACTCAACAATATCACCTTCCACGCGTGACATAATTTGCTCGTTTATCTGTCCCACCATTTCATTCGTCGGCGCTAAAATTGCTCTTTCACATAACCAGTCTCTATTCCTCATATTAGTTAGCAGTTCGCTATAGACGAAGTTATTTAGATCATCTGGATTATGCACAACATTGCAGAATTCACGATCCAATGTAATCATGCCATTACCATCCTTTGCCATACGATCTTCTCCAATTTTAAGAAGAGCAGCAGCATATTGTCCAGATTGTACATCATTGTGTAGTTGCACTCTCATATTTGTAGACAGACTAAACGTTTTTACGTGCACCCATAACGTTGACGCTTTTAAACACGCATTTATTTCATCTGCAGGGGTGCCTTTAGTGATAACCGGCAAAGTCTGTCTAAAATCGCCCGCTAAAAGTACCACCATCCCCCCCATGATATTTGGATTACTCTTGATGTCTTTCAAAGTCCGATCTAGAGCTTCAATTGCTCTTTTATGGGACATAGTACACTCATCCCAAACTAATAATTTACATTGCTGCAACATACGTCCACGCTCGCTGTTTTTACTTATATTACAGACTGGCATTTCTTCATGGGCTAAGTTTAATGGCAGTTTAAGCACTGAATGTGCCGTTCGACCACCATTGAGCAGAGTGGCGGCTATTCCGGAAGAGGCAACTGCTACAGCAATTCCTTTATCTTTTCGGATTTGCGCTAAAAGCAAGTTTAAAAGAAAGGTTTTTCCCGTGCCTCCGGGAGCATCCAAAAATAACAAACCACCTTCGCCATCTTCGATTTTTTTGAAAACATTGTCAAATACTAACCTTTGTTCTGGGATCAAACGTGGAACAGACTCTGTCAATTGTTGTTGTAAGGAAGCAGTATCGTAATCTAGTTCCCGTATTAAATCGCTACTGATTTCCTCGGTTCTCTGTGGTCTGATCATTCCATAATCTGATAAATCCTTTCCAGAAATTGTTTTAACCTGGTCTTCAATTTTTGTCAGACCCTCATTGTAAATTATATCACTGTACGTGACATTGGGATTTTGCTCTTGTAATCTGTGCAATATATCGTCGGTCATATCATTTTTGTATTTATCCCACAATTGTTGAGGATTTGAAAGACCACATTTCGCTACTAATACAGCAAATAGCTCTCTCATCTTGCCTGCTGATCTACATTGAGCAGCTTCTTCCAGTGTCACATCCCAATGGTTGTCATTCTCCAGTAATCCTCTTGCCTCACATGCCTCTCGAAATGTAAGATAATCTTGTGTGTTGTATTTTTTTAGATCATTGAAAGAGGTAGGTCCGCGCACATGGTGTAAAAGCATGCGTAGACAAAAACATTCCATGTTACTAACATGAACTGTATAAACTCGTCCTAAAGCATCTCCAGATTTGACGCCAGGCCAATCGTGAACTGAAGTACCTTGAACGCGGCGTTTCCAAGTTTTCCTACTTGCATCCCAAGTATAATACCTCGGCACCTCGACATAAAGAAGAGTTTTTGCAAACTCATCTCTGATACAAAGATCAAAAAAAGCAGTGAGTGTGGTTTTTGGCGGAGTAGTTATTCGTTCGTGGAAATTGTGTTCATTAAAATAAACGCGTTCACCATTTTCTAAATGCACGCTGAGATGTGTCACGGTGGGATGCCTTTCGTGCAACGGAAATGCTAACAGACGCCACACGGCTTCGTTGCTGCTGACATATCGACCAGACTGATAAGTTTGTACCTCATCTACGGGATTCGCAAGATCAGTATTTCTAAAATTGAAAATAGCTTGATCACTACCCTTGTTTATATATTTGCAAATATATTTGATGGCGCGTACTGAACTGCATGCCTCAACATTTATGTGGGCGTTAAACATTTTTGATAAAATTGGTGAATAGGGGACTACCCAACTATTATCAACCGTAACGTAGCTACCATTTCGGAGCTTCACGGTTGCTGTTCGACCTCCGTCTGCTGGCGCTCTTCTACGATACTGCGGGTATCCGTGGTCGTTGTGAACGGTCTCTTTCACTAACTTGCGAGGAAATTTTTTTGTGCATTTTCCGTCTTTCATGCAGTGGCACTGTGGATTTTCGGGTCCGCATGGACCGTGAATCATATTTTTTACAATAATGTCATGGAGAGTCTTGTCAATGTTAGGATCCGGTATTTCAGCGCTGATTATGTTATCTATTTGATCGGGTCGTAACTTATCTTTTAACCACAATAATATATGGACATGTGGCAGTCCACGTTTCTGCCATTCGACAGAGTACATAAAGCAGCGCGCTTCTCTGAACACTCGGCTTTTATTAATCACATCCATTAGTTTTTTAACTTTTAGTCTAAAAACTCTTGCGACTACATCATGTCTATCTATTGCGCTTTGCCCTGGCATCAACTGATTGACTATTTCGGGCCAGGCTGGGTTGCAAGTAAAGGTGACGAATAAGTCAGGGCGACCATGTGTACGCACATAAACAAACGCGTCCTGAGTATATTCGTGTAAGTACCGCAGGCTATTTACAAATGAAGATGGTAAAATGACCATACGACCTAAGTTATTTGGATTTAAATTAGCGTCATTTGCCACAGCGTCTTGAAGATGGATGTAATTCTCTGCTCTTAGTTTAGTTTGATTTAATGATATGTACCGTAACCTCTCGCTTTCAACTTTAACGTACATGTCAACGTAAAACTGATTGGCCAGTTGCTTGCATCTTTGTACAATGTTAAAGTTGTTTTCTCGTATCATCATGTTGTAGGCATAAAAATCCATGCATGAAACCTTTTTGTTATGCAAGGGAAGACCTGTTACAGGATTAATTTGAGGGACTTGAAAGTGGTACCCCTCTTGTCCCTTACTAAATATGATCGGATATTGCAACGCATCATAAAATTTATGAGTATCAGGCACCCTGGTTAATGTGTCATCTCGGGCCTGTAAAACTATATCACGGAAAGCAAACTGTTCGCCTGTAACCAAGGCTGCGACTTCATTTATTAACGGTGCATTATACCGCCTTTCATGTGCCCCACTTGGTGTGCGATCGGGGTGCATCACCAACCTATAATCCTCTCCCGGCATTCTTTCTAGTGCTGTTTTGAAAGTATTGATAAGGCGATTATGTTCATGCAACATTCTCTGGATTTTTAAAACAGTATCCCTTTCGATTCCTTGTATATTTTGACACCTGCGATCAGCTTCGTTTTTTTCATCGCCCATGAAATAAAGTTGCAAAAACTTTGGTTGTTCATTATTTGCGGGAAGTAAGGAACCAATCCTGTGATACACCTGTCCTTGGATGGTAAAAGTAGGTGAAAATCCAGGCATTACGACCTCCTTATCTACACCAAATGACGTCATCTGAAAGCAAGAATTATACTTTCTAATCCTGCTTAAAAACCGGCGCGATTCGTTACTGTCGTATAAAAGTAAAGATTTAAGAGGTTCCTCTGGCTCGCCAAGTAATGGAATTTTAACCTTTCCACCAGAACAGCACATACCTGGAGTTTCTTCTTTCCATTTCAGTGCTTCACAATATCTGCATTTTTTATCCATTCTCCCAATGGTAACCAATCGGTGATTAACATAGTCGATCAAAGGGTCATACTCAAAAGCGGCACCATTGAATGCCTCCCACGTACTCATTGAAAACGTACGTCTTCTTTCTGCCTGCCGTTCAGCATTTAAAAGACGTCTTCTTTGTAAATCTTCGTCAGTCTCTGCCGCAATCAATTGCGCGTGACGTTCGGCATCTAAAACTCGACGTGTCTGAGTCTGTTCCACTGTCTCAGCAGCTCTTTGAGATGCGTGGCGTTCAGCATCCAGGGTCTGACGGGCCTGAGTCTGCGTAAACGTCTCAGAGGCCCTTTGAAATGCGTGGCGCTCAGCATCTAAGGTTTGTCGGGCTTGAGTCTGCGTATAGGTCTCAGAGGCCCTTTGAGATGCGTAGCGTTCAGCATTCAGGGCCTGACGGGTCTCAGTCTGCGTAAACGTCTCAGAGGCTCTTTGAGATGCGTGGCGTTCAGCATCTAGGGCCTGACGGGCTTGAGTCTGTGTAAACGTCTCAGAGGCCCTTTGAGATGCGTGGCGCTCAGCATCTAAGGTCCTACGGGCTTGAGTCTGCGTATAGGTCTCAGAAGCTCTTTGAGTCGCATGACGCTGAGAATCTAACATCTGACGCGTCTGAGTCTGCTCTTCAGATTCTTGGCTTCTAGCAACTTTTGCAGTTCGAGCTCTGCTAGAACTACGGCTTAGATTGGATTTACGTTTGCGTGGCATATCGAAAACAATAAAACAATAATTAAAGATTTTTAAAATCGGTAGTTTTAAAAACTACAACGTAAGACAATTTTTTATAAAAACTTCGATAAAGCAAACCTTTTTACTTATAACCTAAATATCTAAATCAATCAATAACATTGAATGGTATTGAACCTAAACAACTATGCACCTGACAAACCTTTTATACCTAAAACCTAAATTAACTAAATAAATTCAAAAATATTGAATTTATGTACCACACCACAATACACAATTTTCTTCACTACTGGTACTACCAACTTATCTATCAAAACTAACATAAAAGTACTATAATATAATGACAAAATCTATTACTAAACTAATTTACTACGAACTATAAACATCCAGATGTGAGCTAAAAAACACTTAACCTACACATGAATAAAATTGAGAATTAACAAATGAAAGCGACTGCAAAAATAAAGAATAATACGTATCTGAGTAAACCTAGAGATATGAATGATTGGTTAAGAAAATATCTACATCTAACAGCTACCTTAACTACCTAATAATAAAAATTTAACTAAGTACTTAATAAAAATACGAAAATGACGTCAACTTGGACTCAAAAATAATAACCTACCAAATATTTATTTAGATATCTAAAACAAAGGACTAAATTAAAGCTTACAGACCCTACGCGTAGACGGTAGTACCTATTTCAACTCGGAATTTAAAAAGAACGTTTTTAGCTAACCAAAAATACGCAACGAATAGAGTTTCGTAACGCAATATTTCAATATTCGCATACGTGCGACGACGACGTCTGCCCTCGTGCGTCTGCCCGCTTGGGTAGGCACAGTTGGGCACGGCCCTCCCCTCGCGCCGCACCGCCTCTTCGCTCGGCGCAGCGTCTTGTATTCACTACGACGACGTATGATTTGAAGGTTTGCGTTATATTGAATTATTTTCCCTCGTTGAATAGTAAACAAACTAAGTGTAGGTGTTATAATTTCGGTGATGAACTGATTACCTATCCGTTTCTTTGTCTAAAATGAGTATTAACTTATCACTATGATTGATTACTGAGCATAAAGTTCGTATAAATGTCTATCTAATTACCTCCTCAAGTTTAAAGCGTAGCTAGTTATGTAGTACTATATTAATTCTGTGGTGTAGGTAATTAGATTTTATCTGTATGTAATTTAACAGTCAGTTGAATAAAAAATCGTATACAAATCAGATCAATAGCTATGGCGTAATGTGATTCTAGACAGAGTTTTAATGTTGTAGATAGGTAGCTGTGTATAGGTTCCTGTGGGAATGAGATATTTTCCCGAAGTAAAAAGTAGTCTGAATTTTGGTACCTTCCTACCCTATAAGTTAAGTAGTGTGATGGTATGTCGCTAAGTTTCGATCCAAGTAAAACTGTTAAATAAAGACAGATGCATCAAAATTTTATAATAAATTCCCTAAATTATGGCGCCTACCGACCCTCTAAGTTAGAAAAGTGATCAAATACTAACTTTAAGTCTTAGTAACACTCATTTAAAAAAAAACATCAAAATCATTTCAGTAGCTATGGCGTCATTCGCTTCTTGACACGATCACGCTAGATTTCCGCGGGAATGAGGTATTTTCCCGCCGTAAGAAGTAGCCTGTGTCCGTGCCTAGGATCCTATCTTTATATTAACCAAGTCTTATAAAAATCCGTTCAGACGTTAAGGCGTGAATGAGGTAAACTTTTAAACCAAACTATTAAAAATCACTAAATTAGTTTTCTGCCTACTGCCTACGCCTTAAGTACGATAGCATGAATATTAATAGCCCATATCCTTTTCTAGGTTACTATCTATCACCTAACTAAATTTCATCAAAATCCGTTCAGCCGTTTAGGCATGATAGAGCAAAACTCCCACCAAAAACCATAAAAAAATCACTAACTCAATTTAGTTATCTGCCTACTGCCTACCCCCTAAGAACGATGGCGTGATTATTTATAGCCTATTATTTATAGCCTATTATCATCTATCACCATACCAAATTTCATCAAAATCCGTTCAGCCGTTTAGGCGTGAAAGAGGAACAGACAGACAGACAGACAGACAGACAGAGTTACTTTCGCATTTATAATATTAGTATGTATCGTTTATACTTAGTCATGTATGTATTTATTAGAGAAACTTATTATTACAAATTGCAAAAATGCTAGTAATTACTAACTACTAACTACTACTACTAAAATTTACTAATTATTGCTGGTCTTAATCTGCTATCAATAAAGTTTTAAAACAAAAATTTTATTCAGAGAGGAAAAGCGTAGACAGAGGCGTACCGGGGACTAATAAAGGCGTGGGCGAAGTCGCATCAGCGAGACACCTTTTCTTTCGTTTTTTTTTTTTATAGGATAAGGGTGACAAACGAGCACACAGTCTACCTGATGGTAAGTGGTTGCTGTGGCCCATAGACATCTACATCTATTTTCGATTAAGAATCAAAATGCAGATGCGTTGTCACCCATGAGGACCAAAATGGAATGCCACGTTTCCAGTAAAAGGGGTCTCCGATTCTCTACACTCACCATACGAAACACAGCAGCATTAAGCTGCTATTTTACGCTGGTATTCTGTGAGAGCGTGGTCCTTCCCCGGTCGAGCCGACCCATTTGTGCTACAACCATAATATAGCTGCAGCATGGCTCTACCACGTGTTTCTTTCGTTCCCAAGATCTTCCCAATAGATCTATCCTACCAAACATGCTTTGTCACGACATACCTACTCATAACTATTAATTCCTGACAAGTCTCTTATTCCGTCCATCTAACTGTCGCGGTCTTTGAAGGTAGTTACAACAGCCTCGTAGTCACACTTAAGAGAGGCTTTTTGCGAGGCCCCAAACGAGCACGCTTTTAAATTTGTAAAAATCGTAAAAGTGATTAAATTAATTAATCATTTGTGGTAAAATCTGGTACGATTTACAGTTCGAAAAAGTAGTTACCTCCTTAGCTCGTCCTGTAAGACAGAGGAAGTAGGCTTTTTATTTCACGTAGTATCTTGTCGGTAACCGGTGAAAGCCTCTTTAAGATAATATAATCAGGTATTATTTTGCGGAAATTCATTACATTAAGAATGTTAAAATTAATTAGTTCATATCCGGATCTTAATTAATTAATTAATTAGAATATTTATTTTTATTCACAAATATACATATTTACAACAGGTACATAATTACCTCTGATATTTTTTTAATCAATGAGATCATCTACGACTTTTTCTGCCACTAGGGCGGCGCTACTAAGTTATGAGATGAAATATTTGATAGATTTCATAGTTAATTGGTTATAAAAGTGTGGAGATTAATATTTCTTTCTGAAATATTAGTTAAAATAATAATAAGTAAACATAAATAAAATTTTGAATAAATAGATAAACCAAACTACATATATTCTTAAAATTAGAAGAAGATTAAAAGAAGTTAAAAATGTGAAAAAAATTATACAATACAACATTGAGACATTGATTTATGTACACTAGTAGCTGAAAAGCTTATAATAAAGTCACAACTTTTTAATGGTGATGACACTGTGTAACCATCTGCGTAACAAATAAGTTCACCATAAGGCTGCTCTTCACGTGGGCCAACATTGTGGCGAATGTGTTGGCTAATAACGATGGTCATCGTGTAGTGCGGGTGTTTATGCTTACGTTGGTATGTATTGGAATGATGGCCCACAAGTTGGCGCGAGATCCGTGTGGTGTCGGTTTTTTTTTCAAAAGATCAAATGGTTGTGGCAGAGTGTTGGCCGGGTTCGTCCGCACATTGGCCTGAACCGAAGCAAACTGAACGACCTTCCAACGTGTGGACGCGATCCCAAATTCTTGGCTAATATCTTAGCCAACACATTCGCCACTATGTTGGCCAATGTGAAGAGCCGCCATTGGTCCCAACTAGCGACATTTGCTAAGCGTAAGATCATTAGCCTTCATTCACATTAATGACTAGTTACAAAATTCGTAAAGCGATCGCAAGTCCAGGGCTCGAATATCACATAATAATCGGTGTAAGATGATCATTAAATTACAATTACGGCGATATACGTCGGCGTAAGGAAAATACACGGCAGCCAATTTAATCGCTCGTAATTTATTACGAAAGCGCTTGAGGAAAGAGGTTGACCGTTCAATCCGATGGAATGTGTATTTGGACGTTTAAATTACCAAGAAAGTAATGCTTTCCTGTTTTGATCGTCACCGAGACCAATAAAGTTTTTAGAGATAGTTTTAATTATTTACCACGTACTCTTTGTTTAAAAATGCCAAATGTTTCGATGATACAATGGTCCATAATTCTCAGTAACTAAAAGCATTGTGTATAACATTCTAAAATAAGTTGAAATAACTTGAATTCAAAATTAAAAAAAAAAACGAAAAAAAAAACAGCTGAAGACCTTGAAACGGCTGAAAAGATTTTGATAAATCATCACACAACACCGCTAGAAAACCTACTTTTAAATTAAAAAAAAACCGACCCAAATTGGCTCAACCGTTTAAGAGCTACTGTGCCACAGACAGACAGACACAGACAGGAGGTCAAACTTATAACACTCCTCTTTTTGTGTCGCGCCATAAAACGCGATAAATTCGAAAATTCGTTTTATTCAGTTACCTTCCAATTATACGAGAAATCGTGAATTGCCGGAGTCGAAATCCATCAGCAAGACTGTCATTAATGTAGTTGTTAGTTAATCTTTAATATTTAAAAAAATTAAACACACACACACACACAAAGCCCTCTAATCATCAGCGGCGATGACATATTCCTTTAGGAACTTCACCGCACGTTGACCCCACGGACCGGTAGTCTATACAAATGGCACAAATATGTAGTCATATATCAGAGACTCATTCTTGTCCCCTTTCTTTTATAAGTGGTAGAGCCATGCTGTAGCTATATTAGTAGTATAGTTGTAGCACGAATGGGTCGGCTCGACAGGGGAGGGACAACGCTCTCACAGAATACCAGCGTAAAATAGCAGCATAACGCTGCTGTGTGTCTGTGCTGTGACCCTTTTTACTGGCTAAGAGGCATTCCATCTTAGTCCTCATGGGTGACAACGCATCTCCATTTTGATTCCGAATGAAGGAAATTTTTAAACATGGTAGAGCCATGCTACAGCTATATTAATTGTATAGTTGTATCACGAATGGGTCGGCTCGACCAGGGATGGACCAAGCTCTTCCAGAATACCTGCGTAAAATAGCAGCTTAATGCTGCTATATTTTGTGTGGTGAATGTAGAGAACTGGAGACCCTTTTTACTGGAAAAGAGGCATTCCATCTTAGTCCTCACGGCTGACAACGCATCTACATTGTGATTCATAAACGATAGGATAGATGTAGATGTCTATGGGCCACAGCAACCACTTACCATCAGGTGGACTGTGTGCTCGCTTATCATCCTTATCGTATAAAAAAGGAGATGTGTGTCCATAGGCCACAGCATTCACTCACTAATATGTCACCCGTGTATAAAAAATAGTCAGTGGCAGCCCATCGCTGTACATATTGCGTATTACGTAATAGTAATACGTATTTCATATATTCATAGTAATACACATGTATACATTGTACTCTGAATTTGAATTGAATATATGCCGCCGACAGCAATGCTTCCAAAGCTATATTGCGTTCTGAAAGGTAGGGAGAGCCAGTTTATTTGCAGGCTTTGAAATGTTCCATTTTGTTTGAGATCTCAGAGGCGACCGCGCACTTGTAACTTAAACTTGTTATTTGCGTTTTATAAAATGCTGTTAGCAGTTAAAAGGTGTTGTTTTTTTTAAATAAGAGTGACAAACGAACACATAGTCCAATAAACGATAAGTGGATTTCGTGGCCCATATATATCTACATATATCCTCAATCAGGAACCGATATAAATATGCGCTGTCACCCGTGATGACTAAGATGGAATGTTTCATTTCCACAGTATGGTCTGCAGTTTTCTACACTCACCATATCAAGCACAGCAGCATTAAGCGGCTACTAATCTGATACTCTGTGAGAACGTGGCCCTTTCTTGGTTGAGCCGACCCATTCGTGCCATGCATTTACATAAAATAACTGCAGCGTGGCTCTACCATTATAAAAGTTGTGGAGAAATTTACACATTTTAAAATCGAACATTCGATTTCTTTTAATATATCCGATTATATCAAATTAATGTAATAAATTTAAAATACATCATGACATGCAAGGCTTATTTTTAAAAAAAGGTCATTTTGCTTTTTAAATTAAAACCTTAAACTCTTATATCATAAAATTTTAATGACCGAAGTTTAATTTATGATAATTTATTAAGTGTTAATAAATCAGATTTAATATTCGTGTGAATGTTTCGGTGACTAATATAATTAGTAATTTAAATTCATAAGTCATTTAAATATAATAAGCAGAATTTCGGTGTTAGTTTACATCTGGTTTTGGCTAGACGTTGTAAAATAAAAAGATGCATGGTGATAAGGCTAAACTTGAACGTGATTTGCTCAAAGTAGACAGATGTAGAAAATCACGGAGAAATTATAATGCATTTTATGTCTTCTAAACATAGTTCGTACTGTAATATAAGAATAAAAAAAAACACCACGCATTGATCATAAACTGTGATGGTCCTTATAAGTATTTTTTTTTATAGGATCGGGTGACAAACGAGCACACAGTCCACCTGATGGTAAGTGGTTACTGTGACCCATAGACATCTACATCTATCCTCAATAAAGACTCAAGATGCAGATGCGTTGTCACCCGTGAGGACTAAGATGGAATGCCTCTTTGCCAGTAAAAAGGGTCTCCGGTTCTCTACACTCACCATACGAAACACAGCAACGTTAAGCTGCTATTTTACGCTGGTTTTCTGTGAGAGCGTGGTCCTTCCCCGGTCGAGCCGACCCATTCGTGCTACTACCATAATATAGCTGCAGCATGGCTTTACCACGTAGAAAAAAATTTGAATTTTTATACTAGTGATCGTGATCAGGATATTAGGATAAAGTTCATAAATTAATGTATTGTCATCGGTCCTTGATACGAGTGCAAATTTTCAAGTCAATCGCTTGTCTATAAGTTGGTGAAAATTACATTTAAAGATTCCGATAAGAGAGATAGGTAGATAGATAAATAGATACACACGAAACTAATAAAAACGCATTAAAAAGTTCTTAGTTGGAGCCAAATTTTGTTGCCACGAAGAACACATTGTTGATTTTTGATTTTGCGATAGTAAAAGAAGACGTCGTAAAAGAACGTAGGTTCACATGGAGATGTTTATAAATTTTTAACAAATATTTCGGGGATATATGAAGTATGCCATAACGAACAAGGGAAATACGGCATAATATTCCTTGCTCCTCTCAGAAATGAAAGGAAGCCTGTACTAAGCAATGGTAACTTACTGCCATATTAAAATCTTAATTTTAGTTCGTACTGGCCACATAAATATTTTCATTTAAAAACATTATACTAAAATTACAAATAATTTATTGCATAGATTATTTTTTATAGACCACATAATTTTTGCGACGGCGTTTGTAAACAATGTTGCTGGCCAGTCATAAACTTATAATTAAACATCGATGTGGATACTTTATGAAGGTCATTCATTTCGTTTAGAGGTTATTGGACAATAATGAGCGTGAAACGTGACTTGCTACTTACTAAAAACTTACGGGTTTTACGATTGAATCCCAGAGGAAACTTATATTTGAGAAATAGAAACGGTATAGACAATAATATATATGTTTGATCCTCGCTTGTACATTGAAAATGGTTGGAATAAAGAAGTAGGTTAGAAGAAGGTAAGAAAATAAAAAAAAATAATTATGACGGCTTCAGCACGAATAGGTCGCCACTACCGGGTAGACTACGCAGTCATAGTATAACAGCGTTAAAGAGAAGTTTTATGTTGCTGTGTCTTGTATAGTGAGCGGGGAGAACCGGAGACCCTTTTTTATTGGACAAGGGTGACAAACGAGCACACAGTCCACCTGATGGTAAGTGGGTCCTGCGGCCCATAGACATCTACATCTATCCTCTATTACAAATCAAGATGTAGATGCGTTGTCACCCGTGAGGACTAAGATGGAATGCCTCATTTCCAGTAAAAAGGGCCTCCGGCCACCTGCAAGCGAAACGCAGAGGTAAACCTCTACTTTACGCTGGTATTCTGTGAGGTCGTGGTACCACCCCAGTTCGAGCCGGCCCATCCGTGCTCAGCAAAAGCTGCCGCGTGACTCTACCACTGTTAACTGTTACCTTTTTCTGGTAAAGAGGCATTCCATCTTAGTACTCAGGGGTGACAAAGTATCTGAATTTTGATTTTTAATCGAGGATAGTGGTACGAGTAGATGTAAGTGTATATCGGCCACAACATTTATTTACCATCAAGTGGATTGTGTGCTCACTTGTCACCCTAATTCTATAAAATAATATAAAATAGACAAAAGACCATCTAGCCTACCTAATTAGTATGTACATAGAATCATTTATTATTCAATAAATACTACAAGAATACTTATTTAAAGTAATTTAAATTTTAACCACTGCGCTGGTTCGAATTAAAACCTCTATCCTGGGAAAAATCAGCATTTATTGCTGGTTCTTCCCAGCGGGACATTTTTCAAACATTAATTCGCAAAATAACATTTTATACAAGTGAGTATGAACAGATTTAGAAACATGCTACCATACGGTAGCAATCACCTTATTCCCAGGAGCTAATAATCATGTGCTCTTTAGTAGCATAATAACCATTATTATTATAGACACTTTTATAAATTCTTGATAAGATAACAAAATAAAAATAATTAAAGTAAATTCCAAACCGTGGCGGTTCAGTACGCAAGCAATCTGGGTTCAATCCTCAACGATATAAATGAAATTGTTAGTTGCTATTTCAAGCGCTGGTCACCACGTGGTCGGTGGTGAAAACATATCGAAAAACTTGGAGTATTAAAATATTCCGGGGACTTGATGTGAAGGTACACATCAGAGGTGTGTACAACCAGTGCGTGTTGCCAGTGATGACCTATGGATTTTAGACGTGGTCCTTCACTGCGGGCCGAATGAGGAAGCTCAAGGTCGCTCAGCGAGCTATGGGGAGGGCTATGCTCGGAGTTTCTCTGTGTGATAAACTTAGAAATGATTATATTCGCAGTAGAACCAGAGTGACCGACATAGTCCAACGGGTTAGTAAACTGAAGTGACAATGGGCCGGCCATATAGCTCGAAGAACCGACAACCGATGGGGAAAAAAGGTTCTCGAGTGGCGGCCTCGTACCGGTGGATGAAGTGTAGGGCGTCCCCCCACTAGACGTAGTGACAACCTGGTAAAACATGCAGGTAGTCGATGGATGCAGGTTTTTTTTTTATATGATAGGGTGACAAACGAGCACACAGTCCACCTGATGGTAAGTGGTTGCTGTGACCCATAGACATCTACATCTATCCTCGCTTGCGAATCAAAATGCAGACGCGTTGTCAACCGTGAGGACTAAGATGGAATGCCTCTTTTCCAGTAAAAAGGGTCTCCGGTTCTCTACACTCACCATACGAAACACAGCAGTTCTAAGCTGGTATTTTACGCTGGTATTCTGTGAGAGCGTGGTCCTTCCCCGGTCGAGCCGACCCATTCGTGCTACAACCATACTACTAATATAGCTGCGCTACCACGTATAAAAGGTGGCTCAGGACCATGCTTTGTGGCATTCCTTGGGGGAGGCCTATGTTCAGCAGTGGACTTGTGATGATGATGTGAGGTCATCTAATGATACTGGGACGTAACGACGGACTAATTGCTTTATTACGCTCTCAGAAATGAGTAGAAGCCTGTGCCAAGCTTTCTTTTGTGCCTTTTTGTTCCTGCAGACTAACACGGAACGCCCTATTAACGGTAAGCGGATCGTTTATTTTGTTTAATATGGCTTGTTTTTAACTTCTCGTACTCCCACTTGCAGAACGTTGTGACGGTTGAACAAAAAATCTGACAGCGCTTTTGACGCATCCGACGACCCGTTAATTAATTGAAATTCGACTGATTGAAATCTCTTTGCCGGTGTTGTCAGTGACTGCTGAGTTACACCGTTAAACATTAAAATAAAAAAAAGAATAATATAGAACACTGTTTACCTCGTTTTAATTCAAAAGTTTTCATTTAAATCATACGCTTCATCGCAATCTGCTACATCTCACTTTACAAGAAAAGGGGGAATAAAAAAGCGGGTTAGTAGTCAACTTGTCGTGGTTATAAAATGTCCTATCTTTGATTGAAAGACTACTCTTTTAAAATTTTTATTTAATTATTCAGTATTGTCCATTGTTGGAAGGGTAACTTTAATAATGTATGTAATCATCACGAAGGCCTTAAGGCCAATCCACGTTGCACTATTGACGACGGCTGAACATACTTCATATATTTGACGATCGTTTCTGATTATCATTAATCAGACCCAGGTATTTCTTGGAACGAAATAATGGATTCATAAACAAGTGAAAATTATAATGTGAAGTGACCCATACAACAGATATATTATTAATGTAAATTTATGTTAACGAGGGCTTATATTCCGTTCACCAGATGTCGCTAGTTGGGACTGAAGTGAAGTTAGGATTATCTGTAGTTTGGTTTATTCATTTTTAGTTTAAATTCCGTGTAGCCGAGAAAGTCGTGGATGCCTTCATTGTAAAAGTAAGACAGTGAAATTAAAAGCACCTAAAGAGTTACATATTGACACGACATTACGATACATTTCATTTTTTTTAATAAGAAGCCTACTTTCAGTTAGTCGCCAAACAGCAAATTGATAGAAAGGGCTGATTGAAATACACCGCACCAATCACACCCATTTTCTACCGACTTCAAAAAGGAGGAGGTACTCAATTCTATTGTATGATTTTTATGTCTATGTAACTTTTTTCGATTGCGATGGTTTTTTATGTGGTCCCATATAAATTTGATCAAGGTCTGACCAATAGTTTTTGGGTTATCCTTAATAATTTATATTGAAGTCGGTTGTACAAAACTTGAAATTATTAGAACATTGAAATCTCTTTACGGAATTTAAAATAGGTCATATCTACATAATTCTACATCAAGCTGCTTGTACCTTATAATCAAAAATTTATATTCAAAACAAATTGTACCATCAGATCGTAATTATCTCTCGGAACATCTAATGCTAAGTTTGATGTTGCATCGCGAGTTTCGATCGTTTAACATTTAAATTGACAACTTAAGAATGTCGAGTGAGCAAACGCTGTCTTTATATTTCATAAATCATGATTATTACCTTGTAGTATAATCATTTAAAAGTCACTTTTTTCCCTAACAAGATATATTGAACGAAATTTTACGTGTAAAAGTTAGTAAGACATCAATAACATTCATATTAAGAGTGGTAAGAGTATGCTTTAATAGCCAAGCTTATTCAGATAGATTAATAGTGGAAATATGAGACATATTTATTGATTGGTATTTGTTTTGGTATTTTTCTCAATTGACTTAGGAATGAAATATGGCAATGGCGTTCGCCGATGAAGCCACAACACGGTTAAATAATATTTACGTATAAGGAATATGATAAAGCGGCTAAAGAAAGAAATAGTGTTCTATTATTTAAAAATGATTTAATTCATTGGTGTATTTTTAATATTGTTAGTCTACATTAAACTCTGTCAATTGGGAAACTTACAACAAAATAAAAAAATCATAATGCACTAAATGTTTAAGGTGTCGATTTGAGAATAATGTGTTATTTAACTTAAAATGTATTAATAGGTCGGGGAAATAATTTTTTCGTATTTTGTTTGTTTAAAATTAAAGAAAAATATCTTTGGTTGTCTGTTTCAATCTGACTGGTTTTAATATCAATAAATATAGGACATTAACAAAAATAAAATAAAAAGTAAAAAACACATTCCCGCCATTTTTCAATTGTTTTTCTGTCCGCCAAAATGTGTGAATCTAACGAAGAAATTCAATACATTTTCAAGTTTTATTACAAAAATGGGAAAATGCGACTCAAGCCGCGAAAAAAATTTGTAACGTTTATGGACCTAGAGCAGTGTCAGTAAGAGTAGCACAAAATTGGTTCAAAAATTTTCAGTTCACGAATTTTGATGTCAAAGATGCAGCTCGCTCTGGTCGCCCTCATACGGATAAAGTCGATGCCATTTTTGAAATAGTGAAGCAAGATCGGCATATTAATAATTACGATATAGCCAAAAAATTGAGAATTGACAACAAAATAGTTTTTAACCCATTTGAAAAAGTATATAGGTATATAGGCAATACAAAAAAGGTCGATATTTGGGTACGAAACGAGCTCACTTAAAAGAAACGTAATGAACCGTGTACTCATTTGTGATTCTCTATGGAAACGTAATGAAACCGAACCATTTCAGAAGATTGATCATTGGTGATGAAGAATAGATCACCTACGACAAGAATGTGCGAAAAAAATCATGGTCAAAGGGTAGTCCTACTCCACAGACTATAGCGAAACCCGGATTAATACGCAATAAGGCGATGCTGTGTGTATGTTGGGATTGAAAGGCATTCGTTTATTATGATTTTTTATTGGATCGCTGCTGCCAACGACTAATGAGACTCAAGCAAGAAATTGAGAAAAAATGGCCGGAATTGATCTACAGAAAAGGAGTGGTCTATCATAATGATAAAACCAGACGACACACATCTTTAGGAATTGAGCAAAAATTGAGAGAACTTGGTTGGGAAGTATTAATACATCCACCATAACCCTGACCTTACACCCTCAGATTTTTACCTGTTTTGATCTTTTCAGAATACTTTGGGTAGTGTTAGGTTAATAACACAATTATGTTAACGTGGTAGAGCCATGCTGCAGCTATATTAGTAGTATAGTTGTAGCACGAATGGGTCGGCTAGAACGGGGAAGGACCACGCTCTCACAGAATACCAGCGTAAAATAGCAGCTTAATGCTGCTGTGTTTCGTATGGTGAGTGTAGAGAACCGGAGACCCTTTTTACTGGAAAAGAGAAGTTCCAACTTAGTCCTCACGTGTGACAACGCATCTGCATTTTGATTCGCAAACGAGGAAAAATGTAGATGTCTAAGGGCCACAGCAACCAGTTACCATCAGGTGGAATTTGTGCTCGTTTGTCACCCTATCCTATAAAAAAATATGAAGAGAGGACTGTCAATATTACTTGTTGCGTCTTTTTGGTCATTGTCCCAAGATTTCTGCAGTAACGGGATTATGTCGCTACCTACAAAATGGCATCAAGTTATCGAACAAAACGTCACATATATATCATAATTAAATGTAATTAATCCTTGAAAAAAAAATTTTTCCCTCACCTAATATTAAAAAAAGTCATTTTTAATTATTACAAATGTTTCTTTATTAATTTGTTATTAAAAATGACTGCTGACTTGTCGCTATTTCTAAACTTGACCTACGTTTAAATAGCTCATCCGTAAACCATTGGGTAAAACAACCGCTAACGGTGTACGCTTGTTAAAGCAAGTCGAAAAACCGTTGGTTCTTTAAAAAGGAGGGTATTTCATAAGGCACATAGTAAAACATTGTTTTTATCCGTACTTGGCTAGATTAAAATCAGATTAAGATAGCAAATTCTAAGAGTGCCGACATTAGTTTATCTAGACTTCAATCTTTCTACTTTATTGCTTGTCAACTGTCTTGTTAGTTTAGTGGTTGTAAGCGCGATTGCTGATAATGAGGTCCCGGGTTCGAGTCCCGGGTCGGGCCAAAAATCAGTTAGAGGTTTTTTTCTGTCAAGATGAGCTATTTAAACGTAGGTCAAGTTTAGACATGGTGAAGTCGGCAGTCATTTTTAATAACAAATTAAAAAAGAAACATTTGTAATAGTTAAAAATAACTAATTTAAAAATAAACAATTTCTTTTTTTAATATTAGGTTGAGGAAAAGTTTCTCCGTATTTTATAGAATATATATAGCCTTGGAAAGCACGTAACACGGTTGGTCCTGCGCATGATCGTTCTCCGGTCGTGTCGGATTACCGTCCCATCGGAATATGAGAGTGAGGGATTAGATAGTGAATATGTGCTTGCGCATACTCTTGGGCACTATCTTGTCCTGTGCGGATGACCAGTCTCCGTAGAGACTATAAGATTCTGATCATAAACAGGAAATAAGCGAGCACACAGTCCACCTGATGGTAAGTGGTTGCTGTGGCCCATAGACATCTCCATCTATCCTCAATGAAGAATCAAAATGCAGATGCGTCGTCACCCGTGAGCACTAAGACGGAATGCCTCTTTTCCAGTACAATGGGTCTCCGGTTCTCTACACTCACCATATGAAACACAGCAGTGTCAAGCTGCCATTTTACGCTGGTATTCCGTGAGAGCGTGGCCCTTCCCCGGTCAAGCCGACTCATTCGTGCTACACTACTAATATAGCTGCAGCATGGCTCTACCATGTATATTTTTTTATTAAAAAGTTTGTAAAATCCAAAATTGCACGACTCATTATGCTCATGTGATCATCATCTCATAATTCAGGTCACTCCATAAAATCCAAGGAGTATTTAAGTATAAATACGCCTTGGGCTTTAAAACTAAACTGCCATTTAGATTCCATGGCATCCTACATGATAGATGAAAAGATTAAAAAATAGATTGAGCTAAACAATTAATATTTTCAAAAGTTATCGTGCTTACCACTCTATGCGGACTTATTAAATCTACACCATAATCTACTAAAACCACTTTTTAATGTAAAATAAATATATAAAATAAAATAAAATATTAAAAAATAAAATACCAGCGTAAAATAGCAGCTTAAAGCTGCTGTGCTTCGTTTGGTGAGTGTAGAGAACTGGATACACTTTTTACTGGAAACGAGGCATTCCATCTTAGTCTTCATGGGCGACAACGTATATCTGTATTTTGATTCATAATCGAGGATAGATGTAGATCTCTATGGGCCACAGCGACCACTTACCATCAGGTGGACTGTGTGCTCGTTAGTCACCCTTATCCGATATATAAAATTATGACTATCTGCGTAACAAACAAATTCACTTAGTTTCAACTAGTGACATCTGGTGAGCGTAAGATTATTAGTCTTCATTGGGTTTGAAGGTTATCGGTGAAAATATTATTCAGTATAAACGTCATTCAATTATCGCACTCGATGTACACACATAGACTTAGAATATATTCTAAGTATCACAGTGTAGAATATATTCTAAGTCTATGGACACAAATTATTTTATTATATGACAAAACAATTGACTACTGACAGTAACATTAAAAACATTTTCGCGAATTGAATAGCCGCATGGAATCACAAAAAGCACAGTTACCAAAATAAACCTAGCTTTATCATATTATACCGATGATAATCATGCAAACAATTATCGGTTTTATCTTTGGGGCAGTTACATTCTCTATTCTTTGTGCATTTATCGTTAGATGTGCGTGTAATAACAATGTGCAAAAACAAACAACCGTTAAACTAAATCTTATTTAATTATGCGATGAAAATGGACAAATTGTCCGACAAAAGAGTGCATTTTTGTTGCTGGGTCGATCACATTTCGTTCCATTATCTTGTTCTGGCGGTATCAGTGTGATCATACAATTAATTTATATTATTATACTATAAATATATATTTTGTGAATGATAAATAGAAAATTTGACAAAAGACATTAAATGTATTAAGAAAAAACTTAAAAAAAGCCGACTGAATCCAAATTATTATTTATGATTTACGTACGCACCGTAAGTGAAAATTTGAAAAATGCGCTTGGTACCAGGCTATCATAAGCGACGAGAAAGCTTTCAAATATGTACAAGTTTAATTAGCAACGCCTTACCAGACAGCTTTTGCAGTCAGAGGTCACGCCCTCGAAGTGTCAAGGTTGATCGCCGGCCCCAATATCCGCTTTTGTCTTCTGTTAGCCTAGTACAGTCACCTACATTGGTCATGTTTTATTTACGAGATTTCTTCATTGGTCTGTACGGCAGTGGTTCGGCAATTGAGAAAGAAATAGATAACTTCTAAGTGATTGACTTAAAATTTGGCATCAATGTCGTGAGGGGAAAAATCTGAAAATTAAAAATTGTTTTCGGTGTCACAAATTGTCGACACAGTTATCGGTGCGGCTGTTCCAAGGGCTGTTGTACTAATCGCCCCAAGAACTTTGTCAACTTAAATTAGGAAACTAAAATAGGATAATTGATGCGATTAAAAATCAAAATACAGATGCGATGTTATCCATAAGAATTAAGATAGAATACCTCGTTATCAAAAACAGGATATGAAACACTGTTATTACGATCGTTAATTCTACTGCCAAGCGTGACTATTAAGACAATTTCACCCTATAACGGGAGAGGATTATGTTCAGTTGTTGACTTTTATAGGCTGATAGAGAGTTTATAGTTGTGTATAATGATTGATGTTCTGTGTATATGATGTCTGTATTGCAATTAAAAGTAAAGTTACTGCATATATACGTCCCACTGCTGGGCACAGGTCTCTTAGGCGCACTTAACCCATGACGCACAACTTACTCAGTGGCTGAGCCTTTGACGTTCTGCTGCCGCTGAACAGAGCGCTAGTTGACATCCTCCGTGCCGCCAGAGCGCGATGCTGCCACCGCTCCCAGAGAGCAGTCCCCATATTCCGCGCCGTAAACTTAAGTTCTGTTTATGTATTGGATTATCATTGTAAAAAGACAAGTTTGTAGCGACTAACGTTATTACACACACACCGAACTAGAAAATCAACAATTTTAACCTGTCTACACTGCAGTGTACAATAACTTAGTGGATCAGATAAAGATGTAAACTCTTCTCACTTCTGTGAGGGTTTTAGGACAAGAAAGTGTCCGTCGCGCTGCCCCAATGCATGTTGGCGTACTTCACATGTCTTCCAAATATTTTATTTTATTTCTCATACATGCAAGTTTCCTCACGATATTCTCCTTCACCGCTGACCACGTTTTAAATCAGCACTTAAAATTGTAAGTTGTACAGTAATAAAAATTTTCACTGGTGCCGGCGAGCATCGAATCCGGGTTGCTCGCTTCACGCTTTATAAAGGGCTTTATAAAAGGCGCTAAGCCCCTGCAGTACCACGGCTCAAATGTAGAAATCACAATAGCATCTTTATTAACAAAACTATGTCCTTGTAAAATGATTTATAGAAAAAAGTGTCAATGTCACGCTGAATAATGTAGACCAATCAAAAGGTGGACGTAGTATCGTAGTATGGTTTCGGCGAGACCTCGTCAAGAAAAAGTTGCATCAGTGTATTGATCAATCTAAAGACGAGTTTAGAATAATTAAAACTTTCGTTAGAGACCGTGTAGCTGAGGGAAAGCTATTGTAGCTTTAGCACTAAGCGGTCGCCATAAATGTCATAGTACTGAAGCGATCTGGGTTCAATCCCTGCCGGCTCCAATTAAATTTTTAATTTAATTATAAATGGTGATTTTTTTGTGATTTGCGGCAGTGGAGCTAAAGGTGTTTTTGAACGTGGATTTAAACGTGGAAGAGCCATGCTGCAGCTGTATTGGTAGTATGGTTGTGGCACGAATGGGTCGGCTCGACCGGGGAAGGACCACGCTCTCACAGAATACCAGCGTAAAATAGCAGTTTAACACTGGTGAGTGTAGAGAACCGGAGACTCTTTTTACTGGAAAAGAGGCATTCCAACTTAGTCCTCACGGGTGACAACGCATCTGCATTCACAAACGAGGATAAATGTAGATGCCTATGGGTCACAGCAACCAGTTACCATCAGGTGGACTGAGTGCTCGTTTGTCACCCTATTCCTATATAAAAAAAAAATTGTACCAAATAGAAGTCCGTGGCCTTTGCCTTTCCCTCTGGGTGACATACATGAGAGTTAACCTCTATCTTAGTATCGCGTCTGGTCGAATCTAGACCATTATAATTGGTTTAACCGTATGGTATGGAAAAAAAACATGTCAAATTCCGTCTCACTTGTTGTTTGTTCTTCACTTTAATTTACTTACTTAAACAATAGGCATATATGATGTTTTTTTTTTATTTCTATGGCACCTTTGGAATGATATATTAAGCGTCTAAATGCGTAGAGTCATACGAGTAGCACGATTGGCAATATACTAGCGTAAAATCGCAGTTTAATTCTGTTGTGTCTCTGTAGAGAACCGGAATTTTTTTTACTGGAAATGAGGCATTCCATCCTTGTCCTTGAGAGTGACAATGAATTTGCATTTTCATTGTAAATACGGATAGACGAAGTTGTGTATGAGCCACAGAATTCACTTATCATACGGTGGACTGAGTGCTCGTTAGCCACGCTCGTTCCTTAACAAAAATAATATATCATTTTCCTACTTATATAATAAATACAAAAAATCGTACCCCAATTTTTGTTTGCTTCGTACATTTATCAACAAAGTAACTTCCCTCCTTAAGGCTATGCATTTTAACATTCTTAAGCTATTAAGTTGGTCGTGCATTTGTCGAAGAATATAACGTACATAGTTTTCGCACGGCCTCCATTCTCCTGGCTCAGAAACATACTTCGCTGTTATTGTTGTTATGTTGGTAATAGGTTGTTAATTTTATTAACTGGCTGAAAAGAAGCATAGAAAAAAAATTAAGTCATAATATCATTCAACTTGTTTTTTTTTATAGAAGTTAGGGCGGCTAACCATACTACCATAGTCTATTATTGGTTAAGAATCAAAATAAAGATGCGTTGGCAATTGCTAAGTCGTACCACAGGCAGGAGTGCATATACTGCTGCTTGGCGCCGGAAATAGGAATAGGCAGATTCTTCCTTTCCAGATGGACGCTTAGGCAGAAATGGAGGAACATCCAATTCATCTAAAAATTGTTTTATTTATATTAGAAAAAAATTTAATCCAAACACAAAAACATAAATACAATAAATGAATGAAACTTTAGTAATGAGATTTTTCTTTCTTTTGCTTTCGATTCTTCAATATCTATTTTCTAAAGATCGCAACTAGATTATATAGAAACTTTCAAAGCCTGAATCGTGAGTACAATGTAGGACGGTGAAAATCTAGACATTTACATAGACAATCTCCATAGACAATGCATAATTTATAGCAAAGAGATCGTATCATTAAAGTAGGAATGGAGGGAAGTCGATTGCATCGGAAAGTAAAAGTTGACCACTAATGAAGAGAAAATAAGTAAATTAAAAACTATAGCCATCCACTGCTGAGCCTATAAGTAATATTTTGATTAGTTATTGAGAAGGTGCTGCTGACTATCTTCTGTTTCATTTCTAGCTATCGTCTCTTACGACGTTTGGATTAAAAATGTCATTATCTATATCCATCTACTACTGAGCCTATAATAGACAATCTCTACATACTGCCTCAAAGGGTGATATTTGCTATAGTTGCCATGCGTGGGAAACGGGGTTGGCGACTGCATTTTTTATTATTTTGAGTTGTTATTGGGAAGGTGCTGCTGACTATCTTCTGTTTCATTTCTCGCTATTGTCTCTTACGACGCTTATTTTTAAAATATTTTAACTATAGCCATCTAATGTTGAGTCTATAATAGACCACCCTTAAATATTGCCTCAAAAGGGGGAATATTTGCCATAGTTGCCATGCTCGGGAAACGGGTTGGCAACTGCATTTTTAACTATTTTGTGCTGTTATCGGGAAGGTGCTGCTGACTATCTTCTGTTTCATTTCTCGCTGTAGTTTCTTACGACGCGACGTTTAATTGAATTGATATGATAACACACCTTTAGTGTTCTTTGTTTTAGATTAATTGCAAGTGTCCATGGGCTGCATTAGCCAATTATCTCCAGGTTGACTTAAGTTCTTCGTTTTGTAATTTAAAATATCGTTGGGTTTCAACTAACGAATATACCCGCGACTTACTAATCAAGTTTTTAACTATTAACCAACGGGGTGGTCTTTAAATTAGATAGTGTTTGTACTCTTGTAACTTTCTGTATCTATTAGGTGTAAGAGAATGCGGCCAATTGTTTTGGTCGAGACAGTTTCCGCTCTGCCCACTACCGTCATCCGTATGTTCCCGCATACGTTTTTTTTCTTTTTAACTACATCTTCCTACTTAACTTTTTAAGTATTTCTCGTACAAATTTTTCTTAAAATTGTTTGTTAAATATAGAATTTTCGATACCTCCTTATTTCTTAGTTAGATGCTACTCTAATAAAAACGAACGTATTATGCGACTTTAATTTAATGTACTATTGTTATGGACTTATTCCTTACTGATCACTAAATCGAATATAATAAAAACAACATAATAAAAATATGTACTATAAAAAAATAAAACAAATAACTTAATTATCATACAGCCCTACTCTCCGTGGTATCGTGCCAAGAACGCTGACTGCGTTTCCTCGCTGAGTGGCTATACTTAGCCTTTGAGCGAGAAAAGAACCAGTCCTCTTATCACCAGCAGCAAAGGCCACAGTCGCGGATGGAGTTCCTTAAGGAACTTTACCGCCGTAGACCCCACGGACCGATAGTCTCTACAGCAATTGGCACAAATATGTAGTCATCTTTTAGAGAATCATATTTGCGCCAATTATTCAATTCAGCTACCTCTGATGCAACCCCGACTCTAAACGAGGTCCTCTGAGATGAGGGGTCTCCAAAGTATCTACGCAAGTACTTGGGCTTTACCTTTCTACCAAAAGACCAATTCTGCAATAGTTGCCATGGTTGACAGATGTCTTGGCAACAGTAATTCCCTATAATTTTGTGTTGTTATAAGAAATATGTTGCTACCCATCTGGGTTTCAGTTTCTCTATGCCACTCTTATTTCCCTTACGGGACAATATGGGGTAGTGGGGAGTGCTCTGAGGAATTGTTCGGATTAATCCCAGCCGCCAAATTTCACGAACGCACATCGCGGCAGAACTCCCGATACCATCCACACCATCTGGATGATTGGCGGTCCACCACTGTGCGATTTAGAAGATGTTTTCTTCCTCGCACAACTTCCTTGTGGAATAGTTTACCACCAGGGATTTTTCCGGACCGATACGACTTAGGGACCTTCAAGAAAAGAGCCTACTCCTTTTTAAAAGGCCGGCAACGCATCTGCAATTCCCCTGGTGTTGCGGTTGTTCATGGGCGGCGGTAGTCACTTACCATCAGGTGAGCCGCATGCTCGTTTGCCCCCTCTCCTATAAAAAAAAAAAAAAAAAAAAAAGTGGATATTCTTACACCGCCACTATTCAGTATTACAAATACATACATTAACAACACATACATTAAATTTAATTTTTGTAAATGACATCAATCGCTTTGAAATAACACTGTACACATTTGAGAAACAACACTATTGCCAATTTAAGTCCTTTGTAGAGAAAGTGTATCGGGTGAATTGAAACAAATTTGGGTGGCGCATTGATTTGTAATTGCGACTGTATTAGAATCATTCTGTGGCCGCGAAACACTTTGCATGTTACCATGACACGTAGAGTTTAGCAGAACGAATAGAATGATGGTCTATTTTTTGAGATCTTGAATTTCTCTTTGTTGGTTTTCATTTTTAAAGTAGCGTTGAAAATTAGATTAATTTTAGTTTTTTCTTTTCGTTTGTAAAATTTTATTTAATGTTTGCAATTATTTACAATATGGTTTCGATCTATCACGTACACTGCTTAATATAGGGCTCATCAGTCATTGGGTTTTTTGTCGAAAAAATTGCATTTGCAGAGTTTGCTGTGCATACTTGTGCATTATAATTCTGTCCTGCGCAGATGGCTGCTCCGTGTCGTCTGGCTGCTATGACCGTAATTCGGTCTGGAGAACATAACCAAACATTATCTATACATATACATAAAATTGCAGTGTCTGTCTATCGAAATAACTGCCTTATATTGAAGTGAGGAGGTTCTTTTCAAGCTATTAAGACATATATAACTATTTTTAAAATTTTTGTCTGTCTGTCTGTACGAACTAATCTTCGGAATGGCTGAACGGATTGTAACGAACAGTTAGAGAACAATGCCTGGAGTTATCTAGGCTATATTTTATCCGCAAAACTTGGATATTAAAAAAAAATAAACATTTTTTTCTAAATAATTGGTATTTGACTATCTTAAATCCATACAGACTTATTTTTTGGTAGGCAAATGGTGAAGAAAAATTAATTTAAAAAAAAGTCTTAAACCTTCTGTCCTTTTCATATTCTTAAATTCAAAATGCGTTAACTGACGTTGTTGCCCATAAATCACATTCAATTTGGGATAACATCAAATAAAAGAAGCTTTATTTATTCGTATTTTCAAAAACTGCAATAACGATAATTCAGTATTTACATATTTGAACTTAAGTTTAAAATTTGGCTACTCTTTGAAAAATAACCCTATATAACACGAAGTAATAGATCGTCGCTAGTTTATTATAAATGTAGTGGAATGAAACATGTGTTATTCAAAAGGTACTGTGCAATAGATATGCAGAACAAACATGTAAAATAAGCACCTACACTCATGATTTTCCCATACAAAATGCTATAACCCATTATTATAAATATTCGTATTTTGACCAAACAAAAGACAAGAATAATTTAATAAAAAAGTGGTAAATAAAACTAATTTTATTCGAACTCGGGATCTACTGCACATTCAGATAATGTAAACAGTATACAACGAAACTGTCAAAACTATGAAATGAAATATATTTGAATATAAATAAAAATCCACGCAACTGTGTCACATTATATCAAGGAATTTCTTAACTAGCTTATTTATATTCATTCTGTTTTGTTTCAGAATTCGAACAATATGGACGACTGAATCTCCAAGACAGTGTGAATTAGTGCAAAATTAAGTGAATTTTCTAAGACTTACAGTGTAAGAAATTAAAAGTGTTCGAAATGGAAGCCAAAATGCATGGGATTGCTGTAGCAGCTGTTTTAGTTATTGGTAAGTGACTCTTATTTTTTTTTTGTTGATAATAACTGCAGTCCATGGGCAGCAGCAAACTTTAACTAAAAAGGCTATAGTATGGAATGCCTCTTAACCTGGAATTGCATATATTCTTTTTATAGGATAAGGGTGACAAACGAGCACACAGTCCACCTGATGGTAAGTAGTTGCTGTCGCCCATAGACACCTACATCTATCCTCGTTTGCGAATCAAAATGCAGATGCGCTGTCACCCGTGAGGACTAAGATGGCCTCTTTTCCAGTAAAAAGGGTATCCGGTTCTCTACACTTACCATACGAAACACAGCAGTTTGAGCTGCTATTTTACACTGGTTTTCTGTGAGAGCGTGGTCCTTCCCTGGTCGAGCCGACCCATTCGTGCTGCAACTATACTACTAATATAGCTGCAGCATGGCTCTACCACATATAATATACTGGCTATTTATGCCCTTTGGACCACGAAACAGCAGTTCAAGCACTGTTGGTTGCCGTCAGGAACAAGTAAGAGGGTAGTAATACCCAGATGGACTCTTAGTCTCAAAAGAATCCTACCACCTACCACCGATGATTCTTATCGCAGCTAATGTCATTATTCCTAAATAAACTGCTTTGGTTTGTCTAATCATCTGTCAATCAAATTCATGTCTTCATTTTGTTTTAAAGACCTCCATCCAAAGCAATCCAGTCTCAACTCGTGGTAAATTTATGGAACTATAAAAGCCATGTGCCTAATGTATACCAGTAGTTTGTGGCGTACCAGCTTACTTGATGTTTATTCGATATGTTGCTCTATGTCTGCTCCGTTGTGAAGTCGCAAGTGATAGAAAATATATAGTGAGGAGGAGATAGGAATTAGTAGATTATCCTACACCGCCATCTATGAAGTGTTGTAAGCTTTAATAATGAATCAGCTGAAGCTGTGGTGGCGGCGTATGTGAATTCGTCACCCCATGTCGTCCCATGGATACCGTAAGACGCAATTTAAGGCCCGTATTAATAAACGTTACTCAGCTCAAGTACACGCACTTGAATACAATCTTGAGATAATGATCTTATTAATAAACATAATATCTCAAGATACGGTTTAGGTTTACGATATTAGCTGAGTGCCACAGTGTTTAATAAACTCGACTCTCAAGTGTGTGTACTTGAGTGCAAGTCACAGAACAGTATTCCTAAGTACAGCGTTTTAAGATACAGTTTATATGTGTTTATTAATTAGCAACGATCTTGAGATGCTGATATCGTAATGAGGGCGTATCAAATGATTACGCACTTGAGTTTCAACGTTTATTAGTACGGGCCTTAGAATCTGACAAAAAGATCTAAAGGATTCCGATAGATGACTTATTTTATTAACGCCAGATATATTAAGAATGGCGATTGGAGAAGCATCAAAGGTGCTAAATGTCTGGTTCTGCAACCCTCATTCTGTCCGCCAAGGGTGACCATTAAGGCAAATCCACTCAACAATTGGAGTGGCCCTTGTCTATTAGTGGACTTGGCTGATAAAGACGAAGAAAAAGGAGCCATGTTAACTAGGTAATTAGTGCGTTTGAAGACGTTTTCGTGACGTCAGTATTTCAAAATCAATTAAACAAACATAATAGAATCCACAAAACTACGTACCACGTGCACGGCAGTAAAGGAAATTATCATGTCAATATTCATTCAAAAACAAATTTTCGAAGATGTGTGAAATCCATCAACACGTATTGGGGCAACGCAGTTATCGTTTTCATGCCCTAAATTCAAGGCCTGTGCCCAGCAGCTGGCACATTTATAAGTTGTAACCTTCTTAATTTTACTTATGGGTTAGCCCAACCGGAAAAGGACCATGCTCGAATTAATACCAGCGTGAAATAGCAGAATAATGCTATTGTTTTTCGTAAGATGAATGTCCAGAACTGATGATACTTCCAGAATTAGTAAAGAAAAAACCCATCTTAGTTTAGGTGTGACAACGCATCGGCATTTTTGTTCTTTACCGAGTACAGATTTAGATTAACATGGGTCACAGAATAGAATCGAATAACTTTTATTCAACATAAATTACCTACAATTAATGCTTTGTCAAACTTATTTATGTTTTGACCAATGGTTCGGAAAATACATCTGCTCTGGAAAGATTTAAGAAGAAACCGAGCAGGGCTCTTTTTTAAACCATAACTTACAAAAATGTATAATTTTGTACAATTATTGAATTATACATTAGAAACAGCATGGTAGCGATCACATTATTCGCAGGGCATAGTAATAAAGAATACAATACTGAATAACAGTGTTGTATTCTTTATTATTATTACTATAACCTATTTTTATGCAGCTGGTGTTTAAAAGTATCAAAGTTATTGATAGAGAGGCACTGCATGTTTTCAAGTCATTGTTGTAAAAGTGTACATCCCAAGGAATTACTGTCTCATTGGAGTCGAGAAACTGGTATAAGCTAGCGTCTGCTTGTTTCTATAATTTACAGAATGTACATATGTACATCGCTATCCTACTATAATATTATAAATGTGAAAGTTTGTGAGGATGTATGGATATTTGAGTCTCTTTCACAGAAAAACTACTGAATAGATTTTAATGAAACTTTACAGTAATAGAGCTCTAATATTAGAATAACACATAAGCTATAATTCATAAAATATTGTGTATATTGGCCAAAATATAATGATAAATGTTAAGTAAGTCTGTTATCTGCAAACTATTTTATCGTGAACACACATCACGCAAAAACCTGTGAACCGATTTGGATAGTACTTTCACTGGCAGATAGCTGATGTTATACGAGAGTAACTTAGGCTACTTTTATTGTAGGGTTGCGTGCAAAAAAATTCCACGCGAGCGAAGTCGCGATGAACAGCTAGTTTTTGATAAACCTATTTTTGGTTTTTGTGTACGTATATTAAATTTAATTTTTTGTATTATGTTTTCTTAATCGGAGACCCTTTTTACTGGAAACGAGGCATTTCATCTTAGTTATCTCGGTCGACAACGCATCTGCATTTTAATTCGTAATTGAGGATAGATTTAGATATCTATGGGCCACAGCAACTACTTAACATCAGGTGGACTGTGTGCTTATTCATCACACTTATCCTATAAAAACGAAATCGGAAATATATTGACGACAAAAGTTAATAATATTAGAATATTTATTTGTTAAAAATTTTAAACCACTAACAATTCAACTTGATTGTCAAATTAATGTACACCTTCCCTGTTGTTGCAAATCGCTGTAAACAACAGTTCTTTACTAAATAAGGGTTGTCTGGAAGAAATCGCTTCCAGAGCGATAAGACCGCCTATTGTATTTTGTCTCGTTCTAATATGAATTGATGTACAATAAAAAATGTATTGATTAATTGGTTGAATTCCATATCACATTATGCTATGAAAATAACCTAAATAAACTAGTCTACCTGTTTGAATACAAGTACGGCTTCTAACATTTTTGACAGCATATGCTGCAGAACTGACACACATACATGGACAGCATCCTATTACCGTCACGTGTGTAAGTTTGTCTCCTTAGTTCTACAAAAATTTACATCTATCGGGTGTTTAAGATTCGGGCCCCTTAAGACTTTTTTTTATAACGAGTATGTGCTTGACGGGATGGTAAGTGACTACCGCTGCTCACGAACAACTGCAAAACCAGAGGAA
This sequence comes from Parnassius mnemosyne, assembly GCA_963668995.1. Lineage (NCBI taxonomy): Eukaryota > Metazoa > Arthropoda > Insecta > Lepidoptera > Papilionidae > Parnassius > Parnassius mnemosyne. The sequence continues at coordinate 29,261,387 of CAVLGL010000086.1, forward strand.
TTGTAGGTGCCAGCCAAAAAAAAGAGTAGACTTTTGTCCTAAGTTGTATTGGTCTGAAAAAATTGGTAGCCAATTCCTCAAAGAAGTTGAGCATGGAAGTAAACTTCTAGTTCTTTCCTGTTTGCAATGATTATCATGTTTACCGTTACCAATAGATTGCCTTATAGGGGGGATATATGTATGTCATAGTTGCCACGCTTGGCAAGCGGGTTGGCAACTGCAGCTTATTTTTATTTTCAGTCGTCATTAGGAAGACCATGCCCATCTCCTGATTTGTTTCCCTTTGTCGCCTCTTACGACACCCACGGGATGGTTTACGAAGTGGATATTTTTTCACCGCCACTACACAGTATGTTATCATGTTTGGCCTTTCATAATTCAAGTCACTAAAACGACTAATATAGTCCGCGGTACCAGCCGATCAAAGCTCAACATAACGCGCCACAATTATTTTGCTTTTTGCTTGCATTAAGGTCAGTGATACAGTGGTCGGAATAATTTATTTTTTGTTGTCTTTTTATCTTTGAGTTGTAAATTGAGAAATTTAAAATATTTAGGTCTCTTAATATGGCGTCATTTACATTTAAGACTAGCTGTTCTCCGCGACTTCGCCCGCGTGTAATTTAGGGTTTTAATTATGTTGCGCGGAACCCTAATTATTTTTCTAAAATATAAGTAGCCTAAGTTACTCCTTATAACTTCAGCTATCTGCCAGTGAAAGTCCAGTGGGAATCGGTCCAGCCGTTTCGGAGATTAGCCGGAAGAAACAGACAGACAGACAGACAAAATTTTCTTTAATTGTGTTTTTGTTATACATAAGTTCGGTATGTACTTTCACATGTATTTAGTAAAAAGTTGTTATTTTGACATTACAAACAGACACTTTTTTTATAGGATAGAGTGACAAACGAGCACACAGTCCACCTGATGGTAAGTTGTTGCTGCGGCCCATAGACATCTACATTTATCCTCAATAAATAATCAAAATGCAGATGCGTCATCATCCGTGAGGACTAAGATGGAATGCCTCTTTTCGAGTAAAATAGGTCTTCAGTTCTTTACACTCACCACACGAAACACAGCAGTGTCGAGCTGCTATTTTACGCTGGTATTCTGTGAGAGCGTAGTACTTTCCCGGTCGAGCCGACCCATTCGTGCTACAACTATACTACTAATATAGCTGCAGTATGGCTCTACCACATACAAAATGTAAATCAATCAATTTTATTTATTTCTATGTATAGATAATCAAAGACGATTTATTTTATCATTTATTCGGTTTTTCGAAAAATCTCCAGGATGTGCGAGCAAAATATAGCCTAGATCTCTCCTGACATTGTTCTCTATCCGTTATAAAGTATCATTGCAATCGGTTCAGCCATTCCGAAAACTTGCTCGGTCAATTCCAATTCCAATATCACAGACAGATATTTTAATTTTATTTATAGTATTGCTTTATAGATTATGTACATAAATATACAATATATAAACCCTCATGCTTATCACCCAGAGGTACCCCTCTACGGCGGAGACTACAAACTATCATTTGGCACGATCTTGTTACATTCACGTCTACGTCTTGCTTCTCTTACATACATCTACGGATAAATGTTCGTCTGTAATGTGTAATCTTGATTTAGCCCCTCTTTTGTTCTATATAATTATGTTATTATAAAACGTTATATTATCTCATTAATAAAATAATAAAAAAGGTGCTCGGTGTGCCACTGGTTCTAATTGCTTATAGTCAGACAGACAAGTCCATTGCTGCTTAATGACGTCTAATATCCGTCTGCGGGATCGATGATCGATAGATCGCGATGCATGACCGACTGTCTGTAACCGTTAACGAGGCACGTTCTGACAACGACTTGTTGTATTAATGCTTAAGCAATGTTCAAAATAGCTTAATCAGGTTACTTAAATTTATTCTGTAATAAATTTTATGTTTAGTCGACAAAAAAGTAGGCTAACTTTTTTTAACAACGATACATTAGGATTTTCTTTTGTATCGTGGAGACAGTTTAAATTTCACAAGGGTAAATATCCAGACCAGGAACAATTATTTGTAGTTCATTTAAAAATTTGTTCCCTACGGGATTCGAGCCCGCGGGCTTCTGTGCCGCAACTCATTGCTAAACCACAGAGTCATAGAGCCGTTGAACTTTCCACGGCGTGCTTTTTAAATTACCGCTATGAAAATCAAAGAATTTCAAAAAATCGGGAAGTTATTGGTTTCACTTCAGTTTTCGAAAGTAGAGGTCAGATCTCGACGTTTTGAGGTCCTAGAAAGCTATTCTGACTATTCCTACGAGGATGTCACTGTCTGTATGTATGTGTATGTAAGTGTGTGTGTGTATGGATGTAAGTAACCCTCTTATAACTTTTGAATGGCTTGACCGATAGGAACAAACTTGGCGGCGTTCGAAAGGGCTTCACCAAACGTAGATTTTCTATACCATTTGAACTGAGTCAGACCGTTAGATTTTGAGAAATCTCAAAAATAAAATAACTTTTAAACAGATGTATCGATCAATTCCAAAACTTAATTAGCTCTTAAAATCCAAAAACGCCACCGATTGGCTAAACTGCATAAACATTAGTTGATTCGTTGAAGAGAAATCGTCAACGAAAAATCTTTAAACAGTGTTTTTTTTTTCAAATATCCTCGATATTTCTTCTCGGATCCTTTTTGATGTAATAAATTACATCAAATTCCGATATCTGCATCAATCGACGATTTTAATAATTAATTTTATATTAAACAGTTTACAGTTAAGTGGTGGTGGGTGGGTGGTATACTTTTCAATAGAACTATTTAGACGACATTGAGATTGTGGTATTCTTTAGCCAACTCAAAAGGATAAAAAATTTACTTTTAATAAAAAGTGAACGCCGGCTTCATACGACAAGTAATTATAATTTCACATTCTGAAGTCGGAGCTTTATTTCTTCTTTAAAATATGTCTTAGTAGGGGAGACCGGGGATGGTTGACTGTAGGGGCAGGTTGACTTTCAAAAACTCGACCTACTCAAAGGTGTTGCCTTGTCCAAATAGGCACGTGAAACTGTTTTCTCCTCCCGCTCTGGTACCGGGAGCGCAGCATCGTCGTATATTGTTTATCCTATTTGTTCCTATAATGTGTACTAATTATTTCATAGGTCAATTTAACTCTGGTGAAAAGTCAACCAACCCCAGACGTTGGGTAAATTGACTTGTATTTCGTGTTCTACAAAATTAAGTTTGTGCACTATATCATAAGCTTTTGTTATTTTTTCCAAAAGCTTAATAGTTGCAGCGTCTCTTAGAATAACTTTTTGGAACGAAGTTCTTTATCGGACGGTACAGATTTGGCGGATGGGGGCTAGGCGACAAAAAGTGTAAGATTTTTCCGTCCCGACCCCTTCTGATGTAGTGTAGATGGACTTGGCGGCTATAAGGAAGCGAGATGGAATAATATCCATATCTCTCGCAGTTTTTCTTACCTCGCCATGAAAGAAATATTATTTTATTTTAAATTACGCTTCATTTTTTTAGACGGTAGTAATTCGTTTATCAATAATAATATACCTCGAAAGGGACTTCGTTCCAACTGAGTGTTCCACGACACTCAGGCATGTTTTTTTATTCAATATAGATTACAAGTAATTCTTATTGAAAGTAAATTTTTACTTTTACTATTGTTTCTAAAAAGCTTCATTCTTGGGATGAAACAGCAAGAAACCCAGCAGGACATTTAAAAAAAAAGTATGCAATATGAAAGGTTGTACGAACTATTTACAAAACTTACAGCTTGGAAGCGACCACTGACAACGATTTATATCTTTATATGTTGATCTGATTGTTGAAGAGAAAAGTTCGTACTAGTGCATGTTGGTTGACTTCACAGTACGTCCTCATTACCGCATATTTGGGAAATTAAAATATTTTACAATTCTTAGATATGCTATGTTCATCATCAATTAAAAATTGTGTTTAACAATTTCATTGGTGTCGGCAAAATTGTTGCTCGAGTACTAAGTTGAAGCGAACGTTTAGGTAACCACCATAACAATTGTACTCTCAGTACTGTACTCAGACTTTTTGTCTGAATTAGATAACATTACATTTTGACAGCTGTGAAATTAAATAGCTGCTGTCAATTACAACAACAATAATTAGACCACAGACAAAACAAATTATAAAGACGTCAACTAGACGCATTTTACTCTTTAAGCTTTTTAGACAACCGTTTGGACAGACGGACGTAAGCACGGTGACTTATCACATAGTAACACGTACGCTGTGTTACACTGAACCTGTTTTTTTTTTTGCCTGCGAATAAACTTAGCGGTAAATCTTGCTATACAGGTTGGTTCAATTTTAATAATCATTGTTCGATATTATTTAACCACATTTCAATTAACTCGCTTTCGCGTATGTGCGCTCTGTTCGAATTCATTAAAATATGTTATGTATATTAAATATTTGAATACAAAATATATAAAAAATTTAATTATAGAGTAGTAGCTTTTTATCTTCTTATATTAGTTAATTTAAAAATATTAATAAATATCAATAAATTTTGTATGAATTTTAGTAATTATATTTAGAACACTCAAGTTACTTTATTCGACTTACTTAACTTACCTTAACATTACCTGCCGGATAGTATCAAAGGTATTTTGATACTATCTCAGCAGGTTACAAACAAGTGATACTTTAATATACCGAATATTACACTAGGTGGCACTGTTTAAAAGTAATTGGAGAGTATTTAGTATTTAGGCCACTGGGTCACTGAGGATTAAAAAAACAACTTGGATATAGAAAGAGGGAGGAGGGCGCTATCTGTCCGCTGCAACATGTCGCGGACCGCAGATTTGCACGGTGTTATAGTCAAGTAAAGGTTACGCTTTTTAAAGCTCAGTTGTCAGTCCTTTTACACGTGCAGTCTGTGCGTGAATTATAAGCAAAGGGCATACAGTGACCTGCGGATACAATATAATAACGCTTTGAGTGTGCTGAAGGGTCTAGCGCTACTGCAGCGCCTCCACAATGTTAGCGAATACTCCCACACACGGAGTCGGCACGTGCGCGGCTGCCGCAAGACTATCGTGCGCGCTGGCCGACCGTTGGGACTCGTCGATTTTGGCTCGCTGGATAGAGGTGCATGCAGTCTTGTAGACTGGCTTCATACTACTATCGGTGCAGTTTCTTATTTGTGTCGTCAATTACATAAATAATAAATTTATGTAATTGACGACACAAAAGTTTCTAACGCCAGAGATTGAAAAAATGTTACTTACGACTTCTTTTTTGAAATAAATTAAATATTATTATTATGTAGAAATAGTCTCAATCGAAAAAAATATATATGCTTATCAGATTTTATCTTATAAATTTAATAAAGAACATTCTGTATGCGTGTAGTACCGAACGCGCACAACATCGTTAAGCGCCAACCCACATATCCATTTTTTATACTTCAAGTTTATAAAACGCAAGAACATGAGAAAGTGTGCGATTACGGGAAGAGTGTATATGATAAAAATAATTATTGACGAATATTATATTGTCATATTGTGTGTGTCATGTTGTATATATACGAAATTGAGCCACGCTGCAAGGACCACTATCTCACAGAATACTAGCGTGCATTCTGATTTCCAATCGAGGGTAGTTAAAAAGCTCCGTGGGTATAGTATCCACTTACCATCAGATAATCAAAAAATCCCTAAGTAAAAGACATCTTGTAAGTGTGACAGTCTACAGAGCTTTGAACCTGAAAGATGTAGAAGGTTTGAGTCGGTACGGCTTGTAGACATTCTCCTCCATAACGCACGCTCTTTGTCTCCTCACGTTTTACGATGATAAAGATTTTCTAGTGCCGCTATTTGTCGACAGTTAACTGTACAGTCGTGAGCGTAAATTATTAAACAAAACTGAACGCCGTCATAAGCTCGTGTGTACAGTGATTTATTCATTATAGCAATATATCAATATAAACAAGACAACAAACTTACAGAATACCAGCGTGAAATAGCAGCATAACACGTTGTTTCGTATGGTTAGTGTAAAGAACCTGAGATTTTTGGTACTGAGAGAAACTGGTAACGAAGCAGTATCTTAGTCCTAAGCTTAGAATGCATATACATTTTGGTTATTATCTATAATATAAAAATGAATCGCTGAATGTGTTGCTAAGCGCAAATCTCGAGAACAGCTGAACCGATTTCGCTAATTCTTTTTTTATAATATTCCTTCAAGTACGAAGATGGTTCTTACGGAGAGAAAAATTTAAAAAATTGTCTGAAAAAGTCTAAAAACAACACTTTTCTATATTCTCATACAAAAGATTCGTAATAATACTTAAAAGTCAATTTGAACTTTAATACCATACCATAAAGTTTATGTTTTAGTGGAGGGGTTCCAGGAAGGCAAAACAATTGAGTGATGTTAGTATCGTATAAATATTAATGTCAATATTTTTCAATATTCATACACACTTTAGTGATGATAGCTGATGTTATAAGGAGTAACTTGAGCTGCTTTTATTTTAGGGTTCCGTGAAAAATAGCTCAACGCGGGCGAAGTCGCGGGGAACAGCTAGTTTATCAATAGATGTCTAATAGACTACTACATCTATTTACCATTAGGTGAACGGTGGGCTTGTTCCTCCACTTTAATTCTATAAAAATAAAAAGTTAAGGTCATAAGCCAGCCAGCCAGCCAAATATGACATAAATAATTATTGACGAATAATATAACATCTCTCAAAAACAATGTCGTCAGCATCAGCAGCACCTTTATCTAGACATATTATGTATGTATATATGTATTGATTTATGTGAATGTATATGTATATATTATGTATTTATGTATGTATTTATGTATATGTATATATGTATTAAGGATAATTGTTATATATGTATTATTATGTATTTGTTTGTATTCATATGCATTTGTGTAATTTATAAGCTTTACTTTAATATGCGTTATATCTATATAAATTTATTATATTTAGTTACTTATATCTCCTGCCACTAATTTCTCACCACGCCATGGGTTGACTGGCAGAGAATGCTAACTAGCATTAAGTCCGCCCTTTGTAACCTTTTTATTGGTTAAAACAATAAAATTTTAAATAAATAAATAATGAAATATGGTATATCAAAATCTAAAATATTTTATGTAGATAGAATTTGTAATTATAGTCTCGCATTGGTATGTAGATTGTCGATCGTAAAACGGGACATCTCACACCGTTGACGCTTTTCCTCAATGACAGTTTGTCGTAAAAAATAAAAGGAATACATGCCTACTAGTATAATGTGCCCCAGACGGAATTTTAGTCACGGCGGCCAACGGAGACTAGCCATCTGTGCAGGACAGAGTTATGATGCGTAAGTGTATGTGCAATCACAGGTGCACTCTCAATTCCTTCACTCTCACAGCCCGATGGGACGGTAATCTGGTCTTTTTACGTGGTAGAGCCATGCCGCAGCTATATTAGTAGTATAGCACTAGATCAATGAGGCAGACCCACTAAGATACCCAAGGTACTAAAATGACATGATCGTTTCTATTACGCCGCCACAAAGCAAAGTAAGAGAATTATAACCATAAGTAAAAAAAAAACATTCATTTTTAATATAACCTATGATTTATCATATCTCTTGCGTTTTCAAATTTAACCTATATTTATAATATTTATTTAATATTTACGTATTTTAAATGTGACTGTACTCGTGATAATAGTAAGTGTGCTAACCTGCGCACTATGCTTTGTTTCTGTTTACACAACTGGTTGACTAGTATTTTATTGTAAGCGCTTTGTTGTAACTTTGAATAAGCAAAGTATTAACATCGTTTGTTTGAGCCATAATTTATGTATTGGATTGTTTACCTATAAACTTAAAGAATTAGTAATTCATGATTATTTGTGTCAGCCTCTTAAAGAGAACAATATAATAAAATACCAATTGTCTTATTCATAAGTAACTAAGTACTATAGGCTTATAACACCTCACATAGTTATGATTAGGTGTGTGACCAATTGATGCTCATTCCGCGGGATAATACCGCAATAGTAATTTTAATTCCACATTGTTATAATGAATGAAACATATTCTTGCAAAAATTATTAAGCGCATTAAAAATACTGCTCTACGTTAATATGTAAAAAGGTCAAAATGCTCAAGGGTATAATCACACACAAACTCACTAATTAGCAATTTTCGTATGACAAAAGTTTAGACTCTAGAGAGAATTTCAGATCCAGGATGCGTAATTCAATATCGTCCTCTGTCAAACAATAAAGTAATTGTACAAAGTGCATACTCGTATATGGATCCTCACAACCTCACATCTTATCAACATCATGATAACTAACGAACCAAACTGATTGTAGCATCATCTGCATCCATTGACTCTCTGTTTTTTTTTACTTCTTCTTCTTGAATACAATCCCACCTGGTGGTAAGTAGTAAAGAAGCCCTGGATGGTAAATCTAACTCTCTTAGTCTTACAAAAATCTATTTACTTTTGCCTTGAAGACGCTCAGACTGTAACCGGAGGGAAAGACTGGCAGGTAATATTAAACTCCTTTGCTGTACGAGTTAAGAAAAACTACAAACCGTGTGGTTCTAACGCACGAAATATGGATAACAAAGGGGTGAACACATTATTCGATTTAGAGGGGTAATTGGGGGGAAGGAGGATTTCACTTAGGAAAGTTTTTTCTTTATATATTGTCGAAGTTATTCAAACTATATAGTGGATCCTTTGTCCATATTTATACATATATAACACTAATTGGCTAGGCAGATGTTGCTCTGCCCTTTCCGACAACGTCTAATATATTTCGGGATAAAAACTATCTTTGAAGTTCAAGCAATACACTTTTACAAAATTTCATGAACATCGTGATACGGAATTTTTATATATTAAGATGTTAATTCTTTGTTACTATGACAAAAAAATTGTTCTTATTATCGCATTTACTAAGCAATAAACCAGACATTACTGTCACTGATCTATCAGTGAGAAAGATAAATTGGCAGATAAAGTATTCTCATTCATATGCAAGTCGGGTGCGTGTCGTTCTCTATGCATATTAATAATGTTGACTGTCAGGTTACCATAATTTTGGTAGAGTTTAGGATAGTATATCTTAATTTCGTTGTGAAAATCCTTGTTTTTTGTCACAACGTAATTCTTTCAACGGGAGTCCATTATAGGAATATTAAATAAAATCATAATGAGTGAGTCTGTTTGCTGAATATTTATTAAGTTTTGACTAATTGATTTGTTGTCTAAATGAGAAATTCAGTTTAACAAATAAAGTTGAGCTGTATCTATATATACATGTACCACTAAAGGACACAGGCCGTCTCTTATTTCTGAGAGAATTTAGGCCACGGAAATGCTGCCTCATGATGTTTCATTCATCACTGAGCAAATAGAAAATCAGCACATACAATTACAATTAAAAATTTCATTAATACCGGTGAGGATCGAACCCGGGGTGCTCGCGTACTAAGCAATATTCCCCTAGGAATCTTTGCCGTAGTATGGGGGAATTTAGTACAAGCTGTTTTTCATAAGAATGCCTTTTACTTATGCCTTGAACTATGCAAAGGCAATTTGGTAATATTACATGGAATCAGTTACAAAAAATTACCTTAATTACAGACCAGAAATGTCACAAAACATAATTGCCAGTCACCTGCATACATCGACTTGATACGTGTTTTATTATGATAGAATGATGACTTATTAACAATAATTCATCAATCCATCATTATCATTTTGGTTCTTTTGTTAATAGCTTGTCTACAGCGCCACCTTACAGAGCCTAGTATAGCGATGAACCACTGTCGTAACAAGATAAACATATATTCTTTAAATCTGACCTCAATCGTTCAAGACTTCAAGACGCAGCAATAACTATAGAGATGTAAAAATGTATTATGTATATAAAATTATATTTAATTGAAAGGGTATAGAAATGTTGTGTGCCTTGTAATGTGCCTTTTTAACATGTCTTGAGCAAAACCAGTATTTTATTATTCCAACTATCCTTAAATGGACGCATAACTTGCAAATTATCCGGCTGATTTTTTGATCGTCCTTTGTCCACAAACCATACTTACGTTCCGTTTCCGAAAAATTCGTAAGTACTAAAATTACTGCATGTTGTTATAATGGAGGTACTGAATGATATGTAAGTTTGACGTCGCGTCGGTAGTTTTATTTAAATACTCTTGCCCATTAAAATTTATTTTTAAATGAATTCGAAAGAGGAGTGCTTGTTTCGTTGCAAAAAAACCTCAATTGCTTACTCTCTGATAATTTGAAGAGAGGAATAAGTTGATAAAGGGTTAAAACAGGAAAATAATTATTGCTTGATGCCGGGTGAAGTAATTTAGGATTTATAAATTATGATATTGTAACAACGCAATTTTTAAGTCATGAAATGAAATGAGAGTAATAATCTAAGGATATCGTTGAATAATGTGGTTATTTCTTTATCTGTTATACACCAATTCTTAGTATTTTTTTGTACTCAACTCTCCCACCAAACAAGACACAAGTTAGAGCACTTACATTTCATATTCCGCTTCTAAGCAAGAACTTTGTGACCTTGAATATCTTTATTAATGTAAAATGTAAAACAATATATGATAGATATTTATGTTTACATAAACAATACATGATACATTTAGTACGACGATTTAGACGCTTCAGTAGAGATTAGACCCAGCACTGCAGGGCCCCCAGGTCACGAGTTCGGACCGAATACTAAATATTTTTTTAGCAGCGAGATGGTGGCCACCTGGACGTTATTATTTTTACGAAATAATTGTCACCTTTATATTATTTATATTAAACATTTATTTCAATACAATGTAAAATTATTTCAAGGTAATTTCATAAGTGCAAAAATTTATGGCCAACCCTGTATAGTAAAGTGTATAAATAAAAAAAAACATAAATAAATATAAACCCAACCAGATGGAAGCCCTCTGCAGGGGACACCAAACGACCGAGGGTTAGGTAGAAAGGGAAAAAACTTGGTATCGAGGAGCACTGCCTTCTGCATTTGATCCCGAAGCGGTCCGTCACGTAGTCCAAGTCGCCTCAGGTGAGCCGAGAGGCTGACCGGCAGACCATCCCACATTTCGATCTCCTCGTGCGCCAGATTCAGATATTTTGTTCGCTTATCTGTTTCGGCTTTCACGAAGTTCTCATCATACGGAATAATAATGTCAACCAAAAATATCCGTGACAGTGCCGGTCCATGAGCACAATGTCAGGCTTATTCGCAAGAATAGTCCTGACTTTGATGATGGCCCAGTCCCTGTAGCGCCTGGCGTGATCAGATCTGAGCAAGGCTTCCGGCAAGTACTTATAATAAGGCAGTTTCCGATCCATGAGACCGTATTTCAGAGCGAGCTCCTAGTGTAGAATCTTGGCTACTAGATTGTGTCTGTGCAAGCTCGACAGATGTCGACAGTGCCACCCTTTAGAATGTATCTCCAATAGTTGTTGGCATTTTTATTATTATTATTATTTGTTTATAGGCCTAAATTATGTGCTACAACTACGACAGTGGTTGCGACTTTGTATTAGATACGGAGTGGTTAGAGGAGTTTCAATCTAGTGTCTGTGTTTTGGGTCAGAAAAGTTTTAAAGCTTCATGGGTCATATGTGTGTTTACGTTACCCTTCGGCTACAATAATTTTAGTTATAATTACCAAAAAAGATTACGATGTGCTCGTGGTTGAAACAAGTCGACAAAAAGATTTTAAGGCTTGTCCTATAACATGGTAAGCATGGCAACCCTAACAAACGAAGCTTGTGTGTATAATTTGAAATGAATTGTTAAACACGAACATAATTTAATTTAGAGTCAAATGTAATTTATAATTGAATACAATGATTATGTATAAGTTAACTTCACATTTACATGTTATGAAGCTCTACAACTATTATCAGCCCCAACAGTCAACTACTGGGTTTCTTCTAAAATAATGGTGTAGTAGGTACTATTCTTAATAAATGACTACATCAAATAATTTCAAATTTACTAAATTTAATTGTGTAACTTTCCGCTTAAAATTTAGGGACCATCTATAAAAGAGCCTACTCCTTTTTTTAAAAATCGGCATCGCTCTTGCTATTATTGTGTTGTAGCTATTTATGGACAAAGGTACTATGAGATGGGACGCAGGATCACTTACCAACGTTCTCGATATCTTCTATTAAAAAAAAAACTGAAAAATAACATGACCGGCGATAGACAGCAGTATCAAAACGTCTAGTCCTGCGATTGTTATTCTGTAAAGTAAAGAGTAATAATTAAAACGAACCCTTTTCTAAAGTCATAATGAAAACGCAAATACTTGATTTATAGGTGCGAATTATCCAGCATCAGTCGATCGCCAGTCTTGTTCTTCAGTCTGTTTGGTGTAGCGCACGCGGGTCAGATTAAAAATACACTCTAATCACCAATTAATAAAATATTTTTTTGGGTGATTGTAAACTACCCAAATGATATCGGAGAATCCTAGTGTGGAGGTAAAAGTAAAAAGAATAAAAAAAACAGTAAATACTATTAGGAATTTTTACCCTTCAGATTTAACCAAGATGAATTTCTACATTCATAATAAAAACTATAACAAGTGATTTTTTTTATTTCGTACTAAAGTAATTTACGACGTTTTTTCATATTCCTATATTGTTATCCGATTTTGAGCTATGTTCCAAATTTCAAGTCTCTAGCTCGTCGGGAAGAGCCGAAATTTGAGTTGCAAGATTCCGCCCGGATCGACAAACAGACAGACAGTCACGTGACTTGGCATTGAGGTAGTATGTATATGTATGAGTGGGAATGACACCCATTCATGTTTAGGGTTCCGTAGCCAAATGGCAAAAACCGGAACCCTTATGGATTTGTCATGTCTGTCTGTCTGTACGTCCGTATCTCACAGCCACTTTTTTACGAAACTATAAGAACTATGTGGCTGAAACTTGGTATGTAGATGTATTCTATGAACCGAATTAAGATTTTCACACAAAAATAGAAAAAAAAAAACAAACAATAAGTTTTGGGGGTTCCCCATAATTAGAATTGGAACTCAAAATTTTTTTTTCATTAAAACCATATGTGTGGGGTATCTATGATTAGGTTTTCAAAAATGATAATATTGAGGTTTCTAATATCATTTTTTTCTTAACTGAATAGTTTGCGCAAGAGACACTTCAAAAGTGGTAAAATGTGTGTCGCCCCCCCTGTAACTTCTAAAATAAGAAGAAGAGAATGATAAAACTAAAAAAAATATATGATGTACATTACCATGTAAACTTCCACCGAAAATTGATCTCAACGAGATCTAGTAAGTAGTTTTTAATGCGTCAAAAATACACTATTATCAAAACATCGATCAAAGTTATAACGAACTACAAGAACTTTTATAATATGTTACTTGTTACTACGGATCCCTTCATGTGCGAGTCCCACTCGCACTTGTTTTAATTATTACAGTTTTCTACTAGCGTTAACGATCGTAGACTAGAATTTATTGACATTAAAATCTCCCTTCAGTTTCAAATTTCAATGTAAAATTGCATATATATGAAGATTTTGATAACGAATTTAAAGTTACAATACGAAATGAGTATGAATTAATAGTTTATAAGAAAGAGGTGGTGTTAGAGAAATGAGGACACAAGGTCAGAATGGCGTACCAACATTAAAAATAACTTAAGATGTTCGATACTTGACGGAGAAAGCAACACATAACTTTATAGGGTGTAACAAAATACAAGATTGCACTTGATTTATGTCTTAAACTTGTGCGTAAGAAGGAGACAGAAAAAGAGTAAAAAGAGACGAATGGTCTTAGGTACCGTAATCGCTCCAGATGTGAGGTATTTCTCGGTAAAGGCAGTTTCGAGTAAATACCAACCAGGAAACCTGTACGCGAATGTGTATTTGAGATTTAAGTCCCGGATAAACTGTTTGACAACGTTCAAAGATTACGGTCAAGTATCCTTAGGGTTATATATATTATGTTTGAAAGCGATGTACTTAACAAGATTATATTAAGTATGCTGACTAAAAACTTTGTGGAAGATTTGATATTAGATATAAAATGGTTTATTTATAATTTCTTACATTCCATTCATGACATACTATAAAAGTTACTGATTAAGGTTGTGTAGGCTGTAAATAGGCCTCCTGCATAGATTTGATTATATAGAATAAGGGTGACTAACGAGCACACATTCCTCCTGATGGTAAGTGGTTGCTGTGGCCCATAGATATCTACATCTATCTTCGTTGACGAATTAAAATGGAGATGCGTTAAACTAAAATAAAGTGCCTTTTTTCCAGTAAAATGGGTCTCCGGTTCTCTACACTCACCATACGAAACACAGCATTAAGCTGCTATTTTACGCTGGTATTCTGTGAGAGCGTGGTTCTTCCCCGGTCAAACCGACCCATTCGTGCTACAACCATACTATTAATATAGCTGCAGCATGGCTCTACCACGTAAAAGATTGCCTCATCAGGGGGATTTTACCATAATTGCCGCGATTAGCATGCGTGTTGTAAGAATAATATTAATTGTATAATTAATACTTATAATTACCTTACCTTAACAGCCTATCATAAGTCCACTGTGGAATATAGGGCTCCCCATACCTCATAGGACGCTTGGTAAGCAGGTTAGCAACCGCAGTTTTTTTTATTCAGCTGTTACCAGCAAGATGCTGCTGTCCATGTTCTGTTTCAGTGACACCCACGGGATGATACGGGGTAATTATAATTGTTTAGTAACATTATGTAAATAAACTTCGTGCGATGATAGATGGTTAAATACTGAACAGTTAAAATGCCTCGTTAGTCTTAAAAGTTAACAGAGCACTAAAAGCACTGCGGCTAATGGTTAAAGATATGACTTAAGGACGTTCAAGAAAGGAGTATACTCCTTTCCAAAGGGCTGGCAATTTACGTGAAATTTATCAAGTCATCCATCCATTCATTACAGCCTATAAAATTCTGGTTTTTTTTTTTATAGGATAAGGGTGACAAACGAGCACACAGTCCACCTGATGGTAAGTGGTTGCTGCGGCCCATAAACATCTACATCTATCCTCGTTTGCGAATCAAAATGCAGATGCGTTGTCACCCGTGAGGACTAAGATGGAATGCCTCATTTCCAGTAAAAAGGGCCTCCGGCCACCTGCACACACCAAACGAAACGCAGAGGTAAACCTCTACTTCACGCTGGTATTCTGTGAGGTCGTGGTACCACCCCGGTTCGAGCCGGCCCATCTGTGCGACAGCAAAAGCTGCCGCGTGGCTCTACCACTGTTCTGTGTTGGTGCTGGACATAGGCGATTGCCCCATTTTTGGAGATTTTGCCACAGTTGCCACCTTGGCAAGCCGGTTGGCATTTCCCCCTGTCGTCACTTACGACACCCATGGGATATGGGGTAGTTAATATTCTTACACCGCCAACACACGGTAATTTATCTAGTATTGGTTAGTATATAGAAAATAAAACATAAATGTACATATTTGTATCATACAAGCGTTCGGTGTAGGCCAACTCGTATGCAAATTGTACCTCACCAATCGTTGATTTTTGGTTATTAAGGAGAATTATTTGATAGGTGTAATTGTGTAAAGAGCCATGAATTCTTAATAGTTGCAACAATAATTTACATTAAAATGATAAACAATGGAAAAATTCAGAACTTAAAATTGCAATAAATAATTTTATTAATGCCGTATGTATTCAATCCCGGGTTGCTTACTTAATTATTTGCGGGTGCCCGCTAATAATTAAGTTCATGTAACGTAACTATTAAATCTAAATAATACGAGTACATAAATACATTTTTGTTTGTTCGTATTTTATGCGCTGCCGTACCGTTCATCAGATTGGGGGAAAAATTTGACAAGTTATTGCTTGCACTTCCGCGAAGGTTATAGGCTTAGTACAATTAAGTTAGTGGGTCGAACGTATATTGCAACAACAAATGTATTTAAAAGTTATATATCATTTAACTTTTTTTATAGAATAAGGGTGACAAACGAGCACACAGTCTACCTGATGGTAAGTAGTTGCTGTGGCCTATAGACATCTAAATTTATCGACGATTACGAGTCAAAATGAAGATGCGTTGTCACCCGTGAGAACTAAGATGAAATGCCTCGTTTCCAGTAAAGAGGGTCTCCGGTTCTCTACACTCACCATACGAAAAAGAGCAGTGTTAAGCTGCTATTTTACGCTGGTATTCTGTGAGACCGTGGTCCTTTCCCGGTCGAGCTGACCCATTCGTGCTACAACCATAATATAGCTGCATCATGGCTCTACCACGTGAAAAAAACCTAAAGTTAAATGCTATATTTCAATGAATGTATTATCATTTTAAAATAAACGATACAATTTTTCCAAATTTAAAACAATACTTCCACAATTATTTGTTCTGCGGCAGGTATGCCCGTTATCAGCTCGTAACGTATAAAAACGAGCAGTACAGTCATTTTGAGAATCTCCACTCACACAACATAAACTGCAATAAGCTTCAAACTTTCCACTCCAGGCGTGGCCGCGAGCTGATTTGTGTGATGAAATCTCTCTTTATTGTGGCCCTTCACAATTCACATCCTATCGCTAATGTGAAGAAAGCACAGCGCACAGCTGCAGCTTTTCGCTATCTCCAATACGGCTAATAAAGGAGACGGTCCAAAATTGTATGAAGCGTAGGCCTAGTTTATGTACTAGTATGGAAATAAGTTAAAATGAAATATTAAACCACTTTTGATCATTCAATTTCACGAATTTGCCTTAATTTCAGTGCAATTAATATTTATTCTCACCAAAAACTGCAACACTAATGGCGAATTGAAGTCGTTTTGATTTGACGTTAGCTGTCATCTCTGATATCACCTATAGCCATAGATTAATGATAAGACATCGCGCGGTCAGAGCGCAAATGTAAAAGTACTACCTAATTCCAGACAAGAAGATTGTTGAGATAAATCAACGGTGTCTACACACAAAATTATATCATTGCATTCATTAGTGTGTACTAATGCACACTTCAGTGCCAGGGGCATCCAGGACATTTTTGTTTTACATGGGGAAATGGAGCCTAAGTGTTTTGTTAGCTTTTACAAAAATTATGTGCCAGATAGCTCAAAGCCGAGATTATATGTGAATAGCGGGTAACTCCGTTTCTCTACCCTAAAAAATTCACCCTGAGATACTACTTTATTGCACTAATAATTAAGAATATATTTAACTCATTTTACTTTAGAGTGGCTGTTTTAAGGTGGATAAACAGAATAATCTTGAATACTAATTTCTGTTCAGGTATATGTGTCTATCTGGGCTGCTGAAGTGCTAGAGTACAATCATAGATAATATATTTGTTATAATATGGTACATTACAGTTGTTACAAAAGAATTCGCATCCTAAATACGTTTCCGGCGTACAAATATTTTCATATAACAGGTCCTCAGCGTGTCGGAGTATGCCTTGAGCCTTGACAGACATTTAAAGTCTGGATAATGTCATAACAAAGGTGAACAGTCCTATAAGTTATAGAAAGTGAAACATTAGGTCAATCATGTTTTGGATACTTAAGGTAATATAAATAAAACAGCTTAATTTTTAAATATTTTTATTTATTTATCCTGCTTCGAAATTCTCTCTTAATAAAATGCCATCCAGAATTGAGGCCGGTGCGGTTATGGAATTTTGATACCGAGCCCAACACAAATACCAGGCAGCGGTCATTATGTGGGCACAGCAACCCACTGTCTGTTATCCAGAAGTGCAACTGCAATAATAACCTGCAATCATCTCATCCCAACTTGTCCCTTGTCTCGCCAACAGTATATATGTATAATAAGCTCTGTCCGAGTGATGGTGAGATTTTATACGGCCGCTTATTAAAACAGAGTATAGTTGGGGTGATATTAATCGGGTTACAACTTATCTGCTACCCCGTCTTCGTTGACACCAATATACAATATACTCATAATATTGGCATTAGGGCGCTGAAGTTCATTTTCATGATTTGTGCCGACAGATAATTCTCGTAATACGTTTGCAAAACATTGTGAACATATTGGTGCATTTTCATCCATCTAGAACAAAACAATTTTACTTTAATAAACTATCTATATTGCAGAAGCGCATTTTAGACAGTGCAACATGTTTTAACAGGTGAACTGAAAGATAATTACATCATATTAAGCATTGAGTTATATGTACTACGTACTAGAGAAGCCATCCCAAACAAAAATTGTGCCCTACTCTATGTCTTCGCGCATGCGCGGGAGTAGTAGTCGCGCATGCGCGAAGACTTTAATTTAATATAAAATAAGGTATTAATATAAAATAAATATAAGAATTTAATATAAAATATCTTAATTTAATCTAAACAAACATATTTCTAAATAAAATGTAATAATTATTATTTTATGGAATTCACAAATCTTCAATTTACGCAATATTTAGTTTGTATGGATTGCACTACAGTTCAGTTGAACATAGTCAATGTTCGAAATGGCTTCTCTAGTACGTAGTACATATAACTCAATGATATTAAGATTTTGCAGCCATTATGAACTTATGTAGAAATTAATAATTATTAACAGACTACAGATAGAAGCATGTCATTAAAATGCGTTTAATAGCTTAAGGAAACATCTTTTTTTAATACATACCTGATTACTGATTCAAAATGTGATTCTACAGAATACAGATGTCCGATATCAACGAAATCGAGATCTCACGTAAATAATTAAGTCCATAAAACAAAAGCAGAGTCAAGAAGTCGTAATCCAAAGTCCAAATCTCCAAAGAAATCCACCATTAAATACATTCACGAGTTCAGAACAAGTTCGGATTAAATAAAAATATCATTTGACAGAAATGACATTTGACAAATAACCGTGTCTTTTTTGCTTTTTTATGACTGGAAGGGCACCATCTTGTAAAACCATTAAAAACTTGGGATTGCATTTTTATTTTTTGCAAGTTATTTAGTTTGATTTATTCTCTCATTTTATTTTTAACAAAATCCCTGAATTTTTCTCTATTTTACGGTATACTGTACATAGACTGGGCCAGAAATGGACCGTCTCCTTTACTTATTTACTACTTTTGTTAAGTGGCATTGATTACTTGAGAATGGTTCTTACAATATAAACCGTTGTATTGTGTCGCTTCTTGACACTATTAAATATAACAATATAATTGCACTATAATTTTCAGAGGTATTGAGCGGCTATGATACGTCTAAAGATATTTCCCATAAGTAAGATTTTTGTGTTTACAATTATGAATACGAGTATATGAATCTCACTCTAATAATATCAGTGAGAAATAGCACCTTAATGCTGTTTTGTTTTGTATGTAGAGAACCGGATACCCTTTTTACTGGAAACTAGGTATTATTTCTTAGTCATCAGGGGTGATGACGTATCTGCATTTTAATTTTTAACTGAGAATGTATATAGGCCTCAGTATCCACTTACCTATAGGTAGACTGTGTGTTTGTCTACTTGTTTTATAAAAATAAACTTACGTTTTCACCCTGCCATCTATGAATTAGTTCGCAATAAGCACTACATAAAACAAGACGTTATTTACTTTTCAGTATCTTACTGAGTACAAAAGTGATCCTAAAATATATTAATGTAAGAGAAAGGAATCAGTGGATTGCAGCGTGCATTGGGGCGATTGACACGCATACGTAGTAGAGTCATACTGCAGCTATATTATAGTTTTAGCATGAATGGGTCGGCTCGACTGAGAAAGGACCACAGAATACTAGCGTGCGTAAAATAGCAGCTTAATCCTGCTTTGTTTCGTGTGGTGAGTGTAGAGAAATGTAATTTTTTTTACTAGATACGAAGCATTTCATCCTAATCTTTAGGGATGACAACGTATCTGCATTTATATTCGTAATTGAGGATAGGTGAAGATGTCTATGGGCCACAGTATGCGCTTAACATTAGGTGGACTATGTGCTCATTCGGCACCCTCATTCTATAAAAAAAAACACAGTTATGTATTAGTTACTTGAGAAGCGGCTTGTTCTAATGTTTGCCAAAACAATGCTACCATGAACTAGCGTTCACACGCTGGATACTCTTCTCAACTCAGGCATTAGCTTATGTGTCAAGCCTGTTATGTAGAGCGTTGAACAAGTATATCACAACACATGCGTTTGTGAGACAAACGCTCGTGTTGTCATTTACGTTGTAAGCCAGTGCTTGACTCCAATAGCCATTAGATTATGCACTTAATCCCCTATGTTTCCACCTGTGGCGCGACGACAGCGACCTGACCGACGGGAGATTTCTAAATAATACAAAGTAAACTTTTTCTTTACTTAATTGTAAATAAAATATAATGGCATTCCTTTAAGATATAGTAAAACCCACTCAAAAAATAGAAACAAAAACCATTTATTTGAATATAGATTATAAATAACACTTATTGAAAGGTCACTCTTATGTTTAATTTACCTACCACTGGTCCGGAAAGAAACCTTTGTCCTCGGAAGAACCTGTAACAAACACAGCGGGACCTTTTTATTTTTGGAAAAATAAAACAGAAATAGTTTGTTAGCGATCACCTCATTCCCAGGGGTTAGTATCATGCATAAATTCCTTAATATTATAATAAACCTTTTTATACAAATTTAAAATTAAAAACTACGTTTGCTAACCCGTTTGCCAAGCGTGGTATCTATGGCAAATATTTTGTATGATGGGTCTATCTTCAGCCTATGTTTAAGTCGACTACTTTTGTTGGGTTGTAACGGTGACAGAATTAAGAACTTCCTTCTGTTTTAAAGTCACATGAAAATAACATATTTTTATTTATTTATTTAATCATCCATGCACAAAGTTGTACATATAGCGGACTTAATGCCATAGGGAATTCTCTTCCAATCAACCATTAGGCTAAACGGAGATAGACAAACATGAGGCGGTGCAGCAGTAATCAAAATAAAAAGGGCATAAAATTGTATTTACATATAAATATACATATACACCAACATACATACACATATATACTTAAGTACACACAATATATACATATATAAATGCATACATACACATATACATGCATACAGTACACATATACACGATACATATTAATATTATCTATATCAGAACAAAATATGAAATATAAATATGTATATGAAAAGAAGAACTGTGTTAGTTCAAATTTGCAACGATCTTTTCACATGCTCACGGGCTTGATTTAAAAAAAAAAACTTGTTGGAAGCTTTAATAATTCTGACACTTAGATAGTGAGATTGTCATTACACCTATTCCCACAAGTACATAGTATTCATCTATATTTACTTCAAGACAGTGTTTTTTTTAATGATTGATTGCAATCAACCGGTTATATTAAAAATCAGACCAAACCAGTTCCGTAACGAGCAGCGATTAACTTTAAGCTCATGACCGGTTCGCGTTAAACAATTTGACTGACCGATGGTACGCTCTCGTAACTGTTCAGTGACTAATTAGTGCTGCTTGCATCCGTAGATTTTAGTTTGAGATTACCATAAAAAATAGCTACAACTTTTTAATAGAAGGAAATTTGACAAACCAGCAGATAGTCCACCTAGTGTTAAGTATATGCCGTCACCCATAAACTCGTGAATTTATCCTCCATTAAGATTCAAAATACACATGCCTTATCTTCCATGGAGACTAGGTAACGACTCCCATGGTGCCACAGCCACAACATGTTACACTTTCAGTTGCTGGTGTGTTTATTTACTTTATTTATTTCAGATGTACAAAACTACAAAAATAATGTCACAAAGTATTCCATACCAGTCTTTTTTTTATAGAATAAGGGTGACAAACGAGCACACAGTCCACCTGATGGTAAGTGTGGTCCATAGACATCTACATCTATCTTCGTTTACGAATTAAAATGCAGATGCGTTGTCAGCCGTGAGGACTAAGACAGAATGCCTCTATTCCAGTAAAAAAAGGTCTCCGGTTCTCTACACTCACCATTCGAAACACAGCAGCATTACACTGATATTTTACGCTGGTATTATGTGAGAGCGTGGTCCTTCCACGGTCGAACCGACCCATTCGTGCTACAACTATACTAGATATTAATATAGCTGTAGTATGGCTCTACCACGTATAAATTCTACCTTCAGGGTTTGCAAAATCGTGAGTGCATAGTGCATATAACTTAGAAATCTATGTCCAAACTATATTATGCAAAAATACATACAATAGAACTGGAAAGCTGAAAATCTAGTTGAAAAATATCATCATCATAATCATCATTATAATCACCGTCAGCTATGTAAAGTTTTAGCGGTAATTAACCACCGGGATAGTCATTTAATTTGAGAGTTGAGAAACACTAGTGATATTTCGATACTCATTAACCTTCGTTTTTTTGTAAAGAAAATAGCTTGACCGAATCAACGCACAGATTTATGTTATGTTAAAAGAATTTATCCATTCATCCTTCCATTCTATTCATCACCACCTATTAAATTTTGTTAAGTCACTTACCATTAGGTGGGATGGTAGATAAGTGCTGGCTTAGTAGAATATAAAAATAATTCACTGCTAAATATAGGCATCCTCAATAATGTCTATATGTCCTCATAGAGGAATATTATAGTTACGACGCTCATAAAAAGGACTGGCAACCGCAGTTTTCTACTATTTTGAGCTGTTATCAGGAACATGCTGCTGTCCATCTCCTGTTTCATTTTCTTCTCTCATCTTTTACGACATCCACGGACTAATATGGTTTGGTGGATTCTATTACGCTGCCACTACACTCATTACACAGACATAAATATTATCAAGTAACAAAGCAAGGCCATAATCACTCAACTCAACTCACAAAGAAAGGGTCGATTTAGGTAAATGACTATTTTTCGCGAAACAATAGTGAGGTCGTTACACCCTGATGCGTGTCTGCAATGCAAAATGCGCGGGGAATTTGAATTTAGAAGCGCAGTCTGCGTCCGCGCATGTCCTCGCCCACTGCGTGTGTGTTTGCTGCATAATTATTGGTTAGGGTTATCTGTATTTAAAAGTTAATCTTTACTTAAACCAGTGTATGTTAATTAGTTTAAGTGCTTTCTCAAATAATACTATAACAACGTCGTCTGATTACTAGCCACGACCAAACATTTTTGAGATTGATTTGACAGCTGCGTAGCGCTGTTTCAAAGTATTATTTTCATGTCTAATTTGTTTTTACCCGAATGCCCCAAAAGAAGAGTAACGTTTTTCGAGGGTATGTATGTATGCATGCATGATTATTTTTTGTCACGCTCTGTAGTATAAACGGCTTGATGGATTTTAATATATCCTCATATGTCGTTAGATTTGTCTTAATGGGAGTGACACGGGGTATAATTTTTTTTCTCTTTTCAGTAAACTTTTTTACGAAATCGGGTTTTTAATTACTGAATTAACCTTTAAGTTTATTATGTTTTTAACACAGATTTCTCCCAGCGCATCAGCACTTAAAATTGCAATCAACGTTTTCCTTGGTCCCCCAAAATTGACCTTATATCTGGTACTGCCTCCTAGGCCACCTTCGATCTTGTAGCAAATTAGTGTTCCTCTGAGTACGGATGAGCGAGTAAGTGTTTTTTGACAGCGTAGGTACACACCTGTACATATGTCATATACTATACAGTCGATGCATTTCGGTTATTTTGAAGTCGGTGGTGTTTAAAATTGGCCAGGTGGTTACCACAATATGTTTGCACGGTAAATGGGTTTTTTATGTCAATTCTAGTACTTATTGTTATTGCTAACGAAAAACTATGAAAATGAATGGGTTAAGTCACATGGCTGTCACGTGGCTTATCGTTTAGTTTTATGTTTTATATAAGTATTAACTATTGTAAAAAGTCAGTTTAGCTAATACCACAGATTGAATTCAGTTTGTTTGTGTTTTATTATGTAAGGCGAGTGCCTAATCTAATATATAAAATTAATATTTGTCTGTTCGTATGTTATGCGCTGCCATACCGTTCATCTAATTGCGGTAAAATTTTGTCAACTTATTGCTTGCACTTAAGCGAAGGAAATAGGTATAATATAGGTATAGTATAATTAAGTTACAGGAGGTGACGCGCGTATCGTACCGATAAATTTATTTGAAATTTATATGTATATCATTCAACTTCAATGAATGTATTATCATTCTTAATAAAAAAATATAACTCTTCCAAATTTAAACGATATTTGCACAAATATTTATTTTGCGGCAGCAACGCGCCGGGTACCAGCCAGTACCTCATAAATAGTAATAGTTGACATTAGTTTGACACCATATAATTTTATTACAGAACTTTAATGGCAAAAGGCCTTTAAAACGTAATAGAAAGACCTTTAAGTAATAGAGCTACGCTGCGGTCTATTATGGCCGGGTTGGCGTAACGGAACAACTCATTTAAAAGTAAAGTAATGTAAAGTTATGTAAAATAATGTTAGAGCTGGTATATCCCATACTCATTCACAAAGGGTTTAGGGGACGAAAAACTACAGATACTTACACTTACTTTAGATACGTGCTGCCTATCCATTACAGCCTATATAAGTCCATTGCTGAACATAGGCCTCCCCCATAGCATTGCCTCATATTTTTGTTATAGATATATCTATACTATAATATAATAAAGGGGAAGAGTTTTTTGTTTTTTTGTTTGTTTAAACACGCTAATCTCTGGAACTACCAGTCTCATTTCACGTTGCTATGGTATTTTGAAAATTTAATTGATTAATAAGTATAAGAGTTTGATAGCTCAAGAATAATTTCATGTCTACACACTTTTCATGTATCGTGTATGGTTTTCTTTAAAACTGGAAAAACCGCGCTTCGGGACACTTTCTAGGACGTGGGGGGGGGGGGGGGGAGGAAAGTGGATAAAACTTAACTTCGCTTTACATCATACATAATATGCCGACAGATAAAAGTACTCCATTAATTATGCCAAGTTTTCCATACATCGATATCAAATAAAATATTTAATTGCAATTATAAAATGCTTGAACTAGGTGACATGTCATGCCGCGCACCACCGACACATGATGACGCGGCTGAAACCGCGGGGCACAGCTAGTAGATTATATATATTCTTTCCTTTTTTAAAAGAACTTTACCCCCACACTAGGATTCTCTCCTTTATCATGGAGGCAGTTTACAAACATATATTGCACAAGGAAAAACATCCAGACCCGGAGCAATTATTTGTAGTCCATACAAACATATATATATATATATGTACATTTTTCTTTTTTTTTTGCTATAGTCGGATTAGAAACTGCAGTTTTTTTTTATTCTGTTGTTATCAGGAAGATACTGTTGCCCATATCCTGTTTTAGTTTCCCTCTATCGCCTCTTACGACATCCGCCACTAAACGTTTGAATAGATGTTGATAACTATTACTATTACAATAATTCTTCTATTTCATGTGCCTTTCGAGACACAGTTCAAGAGTTTATGGAGTCATCGCCTTGTGTCTAAAGTTTGACTTTGCTTGGTAATTTTAACCTACTTCCGCGTTCGCAAAATGAGTTGTTTAAAATTCTGCTCATCGAACGGCGTCAAGCTCATTGTTCGTTTTTAAACTTTGTGTTTCTCCTACCTCTTTGGTATTGTTTAGTATAAAAGGGTCATGTGCCAGTCAAGTTTTTTTTTAAAATCTCAATAATGAGAAATTTGATTATGAATTGAGCGAGGATTTTAAATTCATATAATTCGTATTTAAATTAAGATAACTTGAAAGATAAACGTCAGTCGTAACTTCTAGGGATGGTAGCCTAAATGATAGGACCAAATAACCTTTTTAATTAGATTTGACTGCATCTGTATCCTTCTAAGTTCGAAGTTTATTGCAAGTTACTTTAGACAGATAGTTCGTTTTTCACTTCAGTTCATATAAAAAAGTCTAGTTAGTTAGTAGGATGTAATCGTCTAGGTGGTAAGAGCGGCACGTAGGGAGGAAAATGAGCGCGTTAATATTATAGTGCATACTGTGAGATAAATATAAATGAGGGTCCTTGTACTAGCTAATTTTAAGAACGGGTATAGAAGAACCAAGGCCAGAAGGTGCGCGGAACATGCACAACTTGGTGACGTCATTAGAAGCACAGATGAACGTGAAGAAGCTAACCATTACGTAAATTTGTTGAAAACGAGTGACAGTTTCGAACCGGTAAGCGAAGTGTAGAGCGGAATAGATGTAGTGACGACCTATTAAGAGATGCAGAAAATTGATAGATGCTGATGGTTCTACATCGTGCTTTGAGATATTCTTTGGGGGAGGTCTCTGCGTAGCCCTGGAATTGTGTGTGGTCATTACGGCTATGATGATGATGATAAATCTATTAAAAATCCAACTGCCGACCATGAACAATCGCACCAACAGAGAATTGTAGGTGCCGTTGCTGTTCGAAATAATTGCTGGTGGTAGCCGATTCCATAAAGAAGTCATGCGAGGAAGAAAACTTATAGTAAACACCGAAACCTCATGATGGTGAATTGCCAAGCATTGAGACGGTGTGGATAGTTTCGTGAATTTTGTCGCGATGTGCTATGGTGGAATTTGGGATCCGATAAATTCATCTGAACACTACCCCTGGTAAAAGCGATGGGAAGTGCAAAGGGATTATTTTCATTTTCCCAAAATTTGTCGTATGTATTAAAATTTTCCCAAAAGACCACAAAGATCATTGCACGAAATTTTATCTAAGTGTTTAAATTAGAGAAGAATAAACTAAGAATGTCACTTAAAATATAATATCTTTTATAAATTCACCGGTTCACATAGTTGTACGCACAAATAAAATAGCATATCTAAGACCTAGGAAATAAGTAAAGTTATTAATCACTGTCGACTTGAAGTTGAAGCAGCCATGAAGCTCATTATTCAGCCGAGTTTATTCTGTATCTTTAACTGATATAGTTTAAGCGGAGTGTGCTGTCGAGAACGGCATATAAACATGCCAT
Source organism: Parnassius mnemosyne (assembly GCA_963668995.1). NCBI lineage: Eukaryota > Metazoa > Arthropoda > Insecta > Lepidoptera > Papilionidae > Parnassius > Parnassius mnemosyne. The sequence continues at coordinate 29,288,446 of CAVLGL010000086.1, forward strand.
CAAGAACAGTTTATTCTGATCCTTTTATTGTATCGATGTTGTAGGATTAAATGTAACCAGATCTGTAATAAATAATCTAATAAATGTAAGATATTCTGCAATAAATGTCAGCATCAGTTACAAGATGGACGTTCCTAAGCTGATTTTAAAGTTATCGTTGATCGAAAGATGTGTTAGCATAGAAATTTAATATGTCCATGGGTTTATGTGGAATTTTGAATTTCAAGATAAATACAAAATGTACTGAGATTTTGCCATAAAACGGAAACTAAGCCCCAACTTGTATGCGGTGTTAAAAATAACATTAAATGATATTGGTTAGGTATTGGCGAACAAACTAAATTTATATTTTGAAAATTTTAATAAATACTGTAGGAATGCGGTTCTAAGTGAATGTGACGGAAATGGTATGATGTGAAATTATGATGTGACTCTCAAATTGTGTGGTTAAAACCAGGATTAAGAAAGAAATGTTTCTTTGGTTTGGTCATGTAGAAAAAATGAATGAGGAAAGGATCACAAAATGCTGGAGAAGTGAGTGACACGGGGGAAAGTGCGCGGAAGTTTAACGACTAAATCGGCTATACATATCAGTTCTACCTACTACTCTTAATTTCATCCCTCTTCGACGAGTATGTATGTGAAGATATTATGGATATGAAAGAAAGGTGGGTCAAGATTGCACCGTAATGTCTGCCTAACCCTTGGGGTGTCAGGCATGTCAATTTATGTACAGTATATAATTTGACAATATTTTAATGGGTTTAAGGATAATTTTTTGACATTAACATCAAACACTATTGTTTAAATTGGTTAAAAAATAAAACCAATTTTGCTGACATAAGAATTGGTTTATTCAAGGAATGGCATCAAAATTTAAATACTAAGGGCAGATTTTTCAAACATCTCATAAAAGAAATTAAAAATTTTATAAAATATTTTAAAATTATATTTAATATCAGTTATAATTTTTACCACGTTTTTATTGTCATTTTCCTGATTATCTTTCGTTTCGGGTGGAATATAGTAATTGATTTTAAATTAACTTCCCGATGAGCTGGAAACTTGAAATTTTTGAATATAACCCAAATTCGGATGACAATGCAAGAATATGATAAAAAAACGTTTATTTATCTGTTTTAGGTTCATTTTGTTGCATGTTCATTTTTTTACTTTTATATTCAATTCGGTTATAAATTAATGGGATAGATAACTTTTACCACTTTAGTATTACCACTAGTATGATTTATCAATGACTAGCTGTTCCCCGCGACTTCGCACGCGTGGAATTTACTACGATTTCATGTATATGAATTTTTTTGCACGGAACCCTAATTTTGTTTTTGAGTAATGTTACCATCGTATTACCATCGTATAAATATTGACAAATATTGACATGAATATTTATACGATACTAACGTCACTCAATTGTTTTGCCTTCCCGGAACCCCTCCAATAACACTTAAACTTTATGATATGGTATTAAAGTTCAATTTGAGTTTTAAGTATTGTTACGTATCTTTTGTATGGGAATATAGAAAAGTGGTGTTTTAGACTTTTTCAGGCATTTTTTTTTGATTTCTCTCTCCGTAAGAACCATCTTCGCACTTCAAAGAATATTATAAAAAAAGAATTTGCGACATCGGTTCAGCTGCTCTCGAGATTTGCGCTTAACAACACATTCATTTTTATCTCTCTATCAGCGATTCATTTTTATATTATAGATACAAGCAAGTAATAGGCAATATAGTTGTAGATTTAATTTTATGATTTCAGATATTTTTATTTTCCAGTCTGTTTTCAAAAAACGAACTCCAGAAATTGTTGCAAACATTACACATCTAAATATATACATACAACGTTACAGTTAGCCAATAACAAAAATTGTTAACAGGGCAAAAAAATTGCGTATCAAATCTAAATGCTTAAGCTGTCAAACTGACAGCTAAATAACCGTAGCGTTTTCATCGAAACGTCAAACGCTTCATCACTGGCAATTAAAATGTCAAGAGATTAAACTTGACATTGCACAGTGACCTTCATCTCGCGTATCTAGGCCACATCTAGGCCGAGAACTCGCTCGATGTCAATGACTTTGCTTAAACTTTGAATGTTATGAATGGAGAGTATCTAGGTTAATTATGTTTGCTCCGACATGAATAAAAATGATATCAACTATCATGCTTGTGTATAAATGGATATGTATTATACGCAAGCATGATTATACGTGCGTTATAATCAGCTACTTTTTTGTTTCAGTTGTCAATAATTTATATTGTTCGTAATATTTCCTGTCCGTGTGTATGCGACTGAACAACTAAACGCCTGGACCGATTTTGAAATATTGTGTGTTTCACTTAGTTGGACCCGGTAGGTGGCGCTGTTGTCGAGATCCAGAAATCATCCGTGCGAAGTCGGGGCGGATGTCTACTATTATTATAAAAAGTACAAGCCGACATCAAAGAATTAAACAGAATAGAAAATTTTCACATTCTGAAATCTGGGCTTTAATGATTTTGTAGCGTATAGTACCGTGATAATTCATAATATGAAATAAAAAAAAAAAAGTAATCAGCTTTTATTAATCCTTAAGTTAATTTCTTCTGGTTTAATTTCATTGGTTGGTATGTTGAAAAAAAACGTTGGCTTAACTAGTGTTGGTTTTTCCTTGATTAAGATTTGATAAGAAACTGTCTAGAGTATACAGAACTGCTTCCATTCTCTTATAATATTTTTATCCAAATAATGTAATATTTAATTCGAATAAGCCTGAAGGAGTATTATGTTATTCGAGAGTATGTTTTTACTGGTCCTTTGTGAGTTACAATTCTTACTAAATTACGTTACGGGTAGGACCACCTCCTCACAGAATACCAGCGTAAAATGACAGCTTATTCCTGCTGTGTTTCGTATAATGAGTGTACAGAACCGAAGACCCCTTTTACTGGAAGCGACGCATTCCATTTTAGATCTCAGAGGTGACAAACTATCTGCATTTTGATTCTTAAATGAGGATTAATAACTTAACATCAGGCGGACTGTGCGCTTGCTGGTCAATAATAAATGTTTGTATTATTTAATTTTGTATTTTATTTTTATTTTAAAAAACGTTACACCCACACTAGGATTTTCTCCTGTATCGTGGAACCATTTTACAAACATATATTACACAAGGACAAACATCCAAACCCGGAACAATTATTTGTAGGCCATACAAATACTTGTTCCGTGCGGGATTCGAACCCGCGGCCCCAAGCGTTGCAACTCATTGCTAAGCCACTACGCCACGGAGCAATTATACATTTTTTTAATTGCAATTAAGACCTTGAATCAAAGTGAAATTTGAATCCGAATTAAAACTTGTTGTTGAATTATTATTAGGCTTATTTTGAATACAGATGAGTCGGTTACTTTCTCATACGCGAGAGTTACTAGAAATCGCGTGAGCACATGCCATTAATAGGCCAATTCATTGACAGGTGTTCGAAGTTTACCGGAAACTTATACATCTTAATGGATGCCAAATTAATGGAAAAGTGTCTTAGCAGAGTGTGTGAATAGGTTCTGAGTTTACTGCACAGGACATAAAATAAAATAAAACTATTTTTAATTTAACATAGGTTACAAGAATTCTTATTGAAAATCATTTAAGCTTCCCACTGGTTCGGAAAAAATATATATGTCCTAGGAAGAACCAGCAAGAAACCCAGCGGTACTTTATAGTTATAATATAGTTACAGTTAGAAAACTTATTGCCATCGTGTAGGTAGTGACATAATCCCGTTGCTGTAGAAATCATACGAGTAAAGAACTTCTTTAGTCTGTCGTAGAAATCTTGGGATTTTTGACCAATAAAATGCGACAAGTAGTTTTGATAGTACTCTCTTGATGTTAATCTAACACTACCCAAAGAATTCTGAAGAGACCGAAATACGTGAAAATCTGAAGTTGCGAAGTCAGACTGTATGATAGAGGCATTAACACTTCCCAACCAAGCTTTCTCAATTTTTGGTGAGTGGCCAAAGATGTGTGTGGTCTGGCCTTATCATGACGAAAGACCACTTCTTTTCTGTTGATCAATTCCGGCCGTTTTTCTCAATTTATTGCCTTGAGTCTCATTAGTTGTTGGCAGTATAGATCTGAATCGATGGTTTCGACTGGCCGTAAAAGCTCATAATTAACGATGCCCTTCCGGTCCCACCATATATACAGCATCACCTTATTGTGTATTAATCCGGGTTTCGCTACAGTCTTTGGAGCTTGACTACCCTTTGATCATGATCTTTTTCGCATGTTATTGTCGTAGGTGATTTTTTTTCTAATTTTTTTTTCTATTGATTCATTAGGTTTCTTTCAGTGAGCTCGTGCGGTACCCAAATATCGAGCTTTTTTGTATAGCCAGACATTTTCAAATGTATCAAAACTGTTTCGTAGTCAATCCTCAATTACTCGGCCATGTCGTAACGACTAATATGCTAATCTTGCTCCACTTTTTTAAAAATGGCTTCGACTTTATCCGTAATACCAACCAGAGTGAGCTGTATCTTTGACATCAAAATTCCTGGACTGCAAATGCTTGAACCAACTTTGTGCTACTCTTTCTGACAATGCATTAGGTCCATAAACATCACAAGTTTTATTCGCGGCTTGAGTCGCATTTTCTTCGTAAGATTCACTTGTTTTGGCGGACAAAAAACAATTAAAAAATGGCGGGAAAGTGTTTTATACTTTTTATTTTTAATTTTCTTAATATCCTATAATATGTATTGATATTATAACCAACTAGATACAAACAGTACAACCAAAGATATTTTTCTTCAATTTTATACAAACAAAATACGAAGAAACTTTTTCCCCGACCTATTAAATGTGTGTAAAATAGAGGCACTTAAACATCCTCATCTACTTGTACCCGATCTAAGGCTAGTGCGATATTTTTTATATACATAAGATTAGCAAACCGATATACGCGATCTCAACAAACCGTTCCGACCTGATTACTAATTATTTGTGTGTATTTTTTTTTAAATAAATGTGAGAAACGGGCACACTGATAGAGTAGGGCGTTAGATGCTCTTCAAACTAGGTAAGTCGTATCATAATGATGTTTTACATGTATCAGATCAAAGAAAAATTTATATCTTTAATAAAATGGATGTCCGCAATGTAAAGCATGAATATATTAAAATTCCAACGAGCAGAATAAATATCGGTGATTGGTTAAGTTGTACATTTTTATTATCTCCTTTTTATTCAGTCACTTTCTTGTTTGTATATTTGTCTGTCTGTCTGTCGTTCCGGGTGGAATCTTGCAACTCAAATTTCGAGCAGTTCCCGATTAACTTTCCGTGTAGCTTACGAGTACAACTCGATGACAGTGTAAAATACAAATACGGGGTGTATTAAATTTTTCAGTACAAAATTTAAAAAAATCACATGTTTCGTTTGTTATTATAAAGTTTATTCTAAAACAATTTTGCTGCTACTTCAAGTGGAAACTTGAAACAGCCTCTTTAGATGTACAAATAAAAATCCAAAGTAAAGTGCAATGCGGACAGTACAACGGTACAATTCCGCGTTTAAAAACTCTAATGCCCTTATTTGAGTGTTGTAATTAACGTTGATTGCTCGAAATTTGCGCAATCACGAGAGCGGTTAAAACTTTTATCGGATTTTAATGATTTATGCAGCGTTTGTTCAATTAATACTTACAAAGCTACACTACTAGATATACAATTTTTTAGACTTTTGGATTGCATGTTAACACCACGTAATCTTTCAGTGAAACATAAATATAAACAAAAAAAAACTTTTTATTTCTTGCACAGTTATCTTATTTGTTGTAAATATCTTATTTGATTAGTTAACTTAGATTTATTGTTAGTTTTGTTAGTATTTTTTTATGCAAGAACCCCAGATTGAGTGAAGGCTTTCCTACAAAGATGTCCACTTGTCTCTGGCTTGTGCTATTTGGCCCCAGTTTGGGCTATTTTTTTATCTCGTCTTCCCATCGTGTTAAAGGTCTCTGTCTGCCTCATTTTCATTGTGGGCCTCTTCACCGGGTTGCTTTTACGGTTCATCTCTGGTCTGTAAGCCTCGCTATGTGACCTGTATATTACCACTTTAGTTTTAGTATATACCTCGGGGCATTCGTGGCTGTTATAATTATTATTCTTGCATGTCTTAATGTGCCTTAACCATTTTATGTGTTCTATCTTTGTCAAAGGGGGTGCTAACCGTCTCTCTTTTCAATATACTCAAATAAAAGTATATTTTATCGTTACAGCCTATTAAAATCCACTGCTGAATCCTTCCCAATAGATTGCCCCAAAGGGGGTTTTTGCTATAGTTGCCATAGTTGTCATAATTGACACGCTCGTTAAGCGGGCTGGCAACCGCAGTTTTTTGTTTTTAGTCGTTATTAGAAAGACGCTGATGCTCATCCCTGATTTGTTTGTTACGGGATGATAATATATTGTAGTGGATATTATTACATCGCCACTACACAGAAAAAATATTTTCTTATAAAAAATAAAAGTAAATGAATCAATTAAAACATCGAACTATTTTGCGAGTATGTAAGTGATTACTGACTATATATATGTTTGCAATGATTCTTCATCGAAGTCGGATGAAGGTATATGTGGGTTACGATGGCGATCTCCCCCAAACTTCGTTATGACCTGGTTCGTTATACTTGGGCTTATGTTAAAAATAAAACGTTAATTAAATACGATGACGTCTTTTCATATCTTTAGAATCAATGCAATTTTGAACGTGGTACTGTTATATGCAACTACCATTTTAAGTTAATTGCGCAGAATATTTTAACGATTTTAATGAAATACTTTCTCGCTTGAATTTTTACTTGAAACCAAATTAGAAGTTTAATTATCGCTGAAGAATAATTAGCTAAAAGTATAGTCATTTTTTTAATTTAAAACTGCAGTGACAAACAGTTTTAAATAAAAAAAAGGTTCAACAATCGCAGTGGAGCTATGCTGCAGCTATATTAGTAGTATAATTGTAGCACGAATGGGTCGGCTCGACCGGGGAAGGACGACGCTCACACAGAATACCAGCGTAAAATAGCAGCTTAACACTGCTGTGTTTCCTATGGTGAGTGTAGAGGAACCGGAGACCCTTTTTACTGGAAAGGAGGCATTCCGTGTTAGTCCTCACGGGTGACGACGCATCTGCATTTTGATTCACAAACCAGGATAGATGTAGATGTCTATGGGCCACAGCAACCACTTACCATCAGGTGGACTGTGTGCTCGTTTGTCACTCTATTAAGTTACTACTGCAGCCCACGGACACCTCGCAAAAACTTCAAACAAATAAGGCTACAGATGCAGTCACCTCTGAGGACTAAGCTGGAAAATATAACAGTCTGTAATAATACTAATCTTTAGCGGTCAACCACCTCAATGTTTATTTCTCTGGATAGTGCCGCATATAGAGGCGTAACACTTGTTGTACTATCGACGGTGGTGTACCTTTCCTAATATAGTGGTGACAGGACTAGTGGTGACGGGGAATTAGAGGGCGGGAGGTGCTCTTCAAACTAAGTAAGATTGATTTTTAACATCGAAGCTTTTAATTTTGGAAAGTTTTTGTAAAGGTTTTGTTATTTGAAATACTAATTCTTAAAATAATATTCATATTTTCTGGATAATTTTAAGAGAGTTTTGATTCTATTATTTAATATGTTTGCGTCAGTAGCCTAATGGCAGGACGCGGACCGCGAACTCGAAAGGTCGTAGGTTCGAATCCGCCATTCGAATACTGTCGTGAACCACTTCTAACACTAGCATTTTAAGCTTACCAGAAGTGGTTAAACGGAATATTATTAGTAATGTTTAACAGCATTACTAGTATTTAAAAAAAAATATGTCTATAAGTTGGAACGCCACGCCAGTGAACTTTTTAATATTAATTCGGCCTTGGTCCTAATGTCATCTGTTAAAGTAAAACTGTCGCAACGGGCGTCTGTTCGTCACAACAATAGGTCAATGGCGCATGCACATGCAACAATGTAACGATAGATTGATAGGGAAGTGACCCGATTCCTTAGGCACCTTAAGGCCAGGAGGGTGATAATGATTTTTTTAGACCAATTGACCAGTTTTGACCAGTGTAAGACTCAGGTGTTAGCATATTTACTTACTTGTGGGTAATAATGTATAAAAATTTAAATTATAACTTTTTGGTGTATACGTTTTTTTATAGAATAAAAGTGAAAAACAGTCCACCTGATGGTAAGTGCATGCTCACCATAGACATCTACATCGACCCATAGACATCTACATCTGTCCTCGATTAGAAATCAGAATACAGAATGCGCTGTCACCATATGAATTACAGCAGCATTAAGCTGCTATTACATGCTGGTATTCTGTGAGAGCGTAGTCCTTTCTCGATAGAGTCGATACTTACGACATACCGACCGATATATTCGTACTACAAATATAATATAGCTGCAGCGTGACTCTACCACGTTAAGATAAATTAAGGGGAAAAATTGTATGTTAATAAATATAATATCTAATACAACAATACTATATTGTAGAGCATGGTCTATAGAATCTATAGAACACAATATAAAATTATAAATAAATATATAAAGATCTATAGAAATATAAGAACAGAATCTATAAAAATATATTCGACCCTAAAATAATCAGAGCGACGTAGATTTCAGTATTAATAAGAGCAAGAAATGAAAATAAATAAAAATAAAAATAATCTTTCAATTATGTAGCAGTTCTTGATATTCGTTATAATAAATCCAGTAAATTTAATTGGCATATCGTCTTCTATCTTTTAATAAATAATGAAGTGGGTAATGTCCAAGGCGCTTATCGGTTGAATATAAATAAATACAAAGAGCTGGGTCCTGTTGTTCCTAATGGAGTTTCCGAGTCTGCTTTGTCGCCTCTAGCTATTCTGTAACTTACGCCGTGGCCAGGAAAACTGTGAATAGTTCGTTTGTACAAAGGACATCATATTATGTATTATTATTGTGTCACTGTATACCATCTTTACATGTTATTTTGTAAGGTTTGTATAGATGATGTTGTTTGTATGAATTTGTTTATATATAATTATTATAAAATTATTTTTAGATCAATTTTCACTTTGATCACTTTATTGAAACTTAAGCTACAAATAATTGTTCCAAGTTGGTTGTTCTAACATAAATTGTACAATTTATGTTAGTAAAATATTACATAAAATGTCTCTAGGATTCAGAAAATTCTAGAATGGGGTTACATAATATATTATTTTAAATTTTTGTAATTTAACAAGATAATTTATTTAATAACATATTAGCACCTGAGCGACGAAGCTTATTAGCAGCTCGGCGATACAAAATATATTTATGTATTACTTTAAAAAATTACACCTATCAAGAAAGCATAACATTATTTAAGAGTTAAATTTAGTCCACATCGCATTTTCCAAAAAACTAAACTGATAATAGAAAAACATAATTATATTATTGTGGCATTAAAATTAATAAAATATGTGGAAATAAAGTAAAAATATATTATATTACTTACCAAAATGTGTGGACTTTAAATACCAATAATTGTGAATTGGCAGTGCTTGAATATAAAAGGTGACAGAGGGAAACAAACCAGGAGACGGGCAGCGGCGTCTTCTTAATAAAAGTAAAAAAAAAAAACTGTGGTTTTTATTTTTTTTACCAGCCAGCGTGGAAACTATCACTAATAATATGAGGTAATATAGGGTCGTCTATGGGGGAGGCCTATGTTCAGCTGTTGAGTTTTGATAGGCTGCGACAGTAACGGCTAAATACAGTCAGTCCACTCAGATTAATATATTATTTGTATAATGTAAATCCAGCGTATTTAATGGCCACAAACCGAGAGACAATGCATGGTATGTAAAGAGATCTTTATCTTTGTCTATATATAGTTGGGAATTTAACAGCTCAGAAAATATATCCAACGGCTTTCACGTGTACCTATGCGATTACTTTAAAACAATTTATGTTTTAAGTTTCGAAATTGATCCTAATCGCTAGTAAAGCACAGTGGATAATCATTTGATGCATGATTCATGAACGTGTAATTTCTAAATCCTTTACTGGGAACGCAAATGATTATTTAATTCACTGCATGTTTGCAATTTATTAGGGTTATAATTTTGAAAATACGTGCGGAATACCATATGAAATCCGCAATTCATAGTACAAAAAAAAATAGCAAAAGGCACAAAAAACTGTTTCTTATTCTCTATTTTTTTCTTTATCTTTTTCTTTATTTATTTATGACTACGAAGAAAACCAAATATGTACGCCATCGAATATTTGTAAATAATTCCGAGAATTTAACTTACTTTGCTTAACTTTTTGCCAACTTGATTCTACTCCATCGGAAATGAAAAATATTCTGAAAATCGTTGGTTTTTTGTATTTTTTTTTTCGATTAAAAATTTACATTTGCGGTTGAGGTATCGACGGTGTAGTAGATCGATGTCCAGAAGAACATTTTTAAAGTTAAGTTTGCCCTTCAGTCGACTTGTTAGATAAATATTAAGTGCTTGTGTGGCGGGTGAAGGAAAAGGGGAGATCTCCCGTCGGACAAGGTGTTCTGCCCGGGGAGCGGCCAACGCTCCTAGTGGTAGATCAGAGCTATTTTATAATATATACTGCTTTAACTTCGGAACTTTGTTAGCGCGATTTAGGCTTCGATGTGTTTCGGTTGTGACGCGACGACAGCGCCGCCACATCACCCCCCTGCTCAGACCGGAGGTGTCGATAGTGCAGTCCGATTGCCGGTGCGTCCTTAATGCTGGTGGGGAATGCATGCTGTGTGCGTAAGGGCAAGTGAAGCCGGTGCAAACGATATGCCGGTATGTAATGCATGCCGTACTACGCACTTGCAAGTGATGCCCTGTGAGAATGATGAGCCGGAGCAAGTGCTAGGGATTGCCTTGTAGTCTGCGGTGAGTCGAAAAGAAGGCAAGTAATCTGCGAGAGTGCCGTGAAGCAGAAGCGAGCAGTAAGGCACAGAGACGTGCCGAACACTGTAGCGCAGAGAGTAGCTTGAAGGAACAGGAAGTATTATTATTCCAGTGCTGCGATGAACCTTTATAAAGCTAGATGGCTTGCAGAATGTGAAGACTGCAGACAATATCTGCTCGGGAGCGAATGAATGGGGTACTTGAGGATGATGACGAGGTTTGAAGTTGTAGTTTCCGAAGGTTGTTGGTTGCGTGTTCATATCACATCGGGTGGTCACCACTGTGGCGGTGGAAGGAAAAGGGGAGATCTCCCGCCGGGCAAGGTGTTCTGCCCGGGGAGCGGCCAACGCTCCGAGTTGTAGGTCGGAGCTATTCTATATATACTGCTTTAACTTCGGAACTTTATTAGCGCGATTCAGGTTTCAATGTGTTTCGCTTGTGGCGCGACGACAGCGCCGCCAGACTTTTTTTTTCATTTACTAATAATGTGTTTACTATTTCGGTGACAATAAGTACTTACTTATAAAACTGCTTACGTGCCTATTGCGTATAAATGAATATAAGCTTTGTATATTTACGGAAATGGTTGTCGTACAGGTAAGCGAGGTGTAGGGCGAACCCCAATAGATGGAGTGGTGAGTGGTAAGAGATGCAGGAATTCGATGGGTGCAAGTGGCTCAGGACCGTGCTTTGTGGCGCTCTTTGGCGGAGGCCTATGTTCAGCAGTGGACTTATGAGGAGCTGCAATGATGATAATGATGATTTACGGCATTCGCGTATCGGTATCGAGATTTGATTTGTAGGGTGAACTATTTACATATGTAAATAATTAAATTAATTCGAAACCCAGTCTTGCTCGCTTTTGTCCGGCTTTTTTTGGTTAATTTCAATAATCAGTTTTACTTTATGCAATGATAATATATAATATTTTATACAATAAAGAAGAACTAAAAACTAAAACCATCATATTACAGACCTACTATACGCGCTGTAGTGCCGAGAAAGTTGGCTTTATTTTTATAGGATAGGGTGACAAACGAGCATACAGTCCACCTGATTTCAAGTGGTTGCTGTGGCCCATAGACATCTACATCTATCCTCGTTTGCGAATCAAAATGCAGATGCGTTGTCACCCATGAGGACTAAGATGGAATGCCTCTTTTCCAGTAAAAAGGGTCTCCGGATCTCTACACTCACCATACGAAACACAGCAGTGTTAAGCTGCTATTTTACGCTGGTATCCTGTGAGACCGTGGTCCTTCCCCAGTGGAACCGACCCATTCGTGCTACAACTATACTTCTAATATATCTGCAGCATGGCTCTAACACGTATAAACGAAAAAAGATAAATTGGCTGGTTTTTCTCAATGGTTGTATATAGTCTTTGGGCGAGACAATAAACCAGCTCTCTTGTATCCCGCGGCAGTGACCAGCCGTGAGTATAGATGCTTATGAACTAAAAGTGTCTATAGAAATGGCAGAACGATACTGTAGCCTTCGTTAAAGTTGGATTCCCCACTACGACATTGCCTCGCTCTAAAATTAATAAATCTCAAATTATATCGGTGGGGTTCTTGCTGTCTCTAAATCTATACATTAAAATAAAACTGAAGTATCTGTCTGTAATATCGAAGTAACTGCCTTATACTGAGAGAAGTTTATTTGCATGCCATTGAGACATGTATAAACATTTAAAAATGTTTGTATGTTTATCTGTCTGTCTAAGAAAATCTTCGAAATGGACCAACCGATTGCAATAAAACTTCATGCAAAGCTAGAATGCAATGCCTGGGGTGATCTAGGCTAGATTTTGTTCGAAAACCTGTTTTGTTTTTTTTATAAGATAGGGTGACAAACGAGCACACAGTCCACCTGTGACTCATAGACATCTATCACATCAATCACATCTATCCTCAATAATGACTCAAGATGCAGATGCGTTGTCATCCGTGAGGACTAAGATGGAATGCCTCTTTGCCAGTAAAAAGGGTCTCCAGTTCTCTACACTCACCCTACGAAACACAGCAGCGTTAAGCTGCTATTTTACGCTGGTTTTCTATGAGAGGGTGTCCTTCCCCGGTCGAGCCGACCCATTCGTGCTACAACTATACTACTAATATAGCTGCAGCATGGCTCTACCACGTAACAAAAATCTTAAATCTTAATAACGCCACATTAATAGATCCTACCTAGGCGAAGCCAGGGCCCTATCTTTTTTTAATTCTATTAGGTTTTAAAACCGAGGAAATATTTACAAAGACAACATCGTTGAGAGAACCGTGAATATGCAACCTATCATCACTATTTGTACATGAAGGTAAATTTAAATAAACACGTATTAATGATAACCATTTCTGTTTTCCAGTGGCATCAATATGCGAAGGCGCTCGCGACGCAACGTGTCCGCGTATTTGCGGGCCAACACTACAAGGCGAACCGGTCTGCGCGACCGATGGCTACATCTATCCCTCACTCTGTGAAATGAGAAAAAAGACTTGTGGAAGAGGTATGGTTATAATTAATATGTTTTACTAATAACAAAATTCCATCATGTTCATCATTATTACACCCCTTTACAAGTCTACTGCTGAACATATGCCTCTCCCTAAGAATTCCACGATGCGCGGTCCTAAGCACCTGCATCCATCGACTGTTTGCATATCTTACCAGATCGTTTTTCCATCTAGAGAGAGGCCGTCCTACACTTACCAGTACAGAGTTCTAGAGACCTTTCTTCTTTATCGATTGTCCGTTCTACGAGCTATATGGCCGGCGAATTGTCATTTCAGCTTACTTATGCGAAAAACAAAATTTAACTAGTCAATGATTTAATTTAAAATAAATTAATTAATTCGTATCGGCATGTAGTAGTGGCGTAAGAAAACTACACTTCTCTTCCAATCCAATGAGTAACGTAAGAGGCGATAGAAGAAAACTAAAATGGAGACGTTCAGCAGCAAAACTGCGGTTGACAACGCGTCTATCTTGATGAGGCAATCAATGGGAAGGCCTATGTTTAGCAGTGGACTTTGATAGGTTGTGATGGTGATGATGATGAATAATTAATAAAATCAGAGACATCATACGACACTTAAAGAAAAATCATTACAAATAAAAAAATGTGAAAATTATGTAGGTAATCTCCGCGCACGTAACAAGTGATGTGAGTTGTCTTGTATGAAAAATTCCTCCATCCACGTTTAACACAATAACACTATTTTCAATAACACCGTATTCCCTTTGTCGTATCTCCTCAGTTTCAAGGCTCTCCAAGTATCGAAATTATCGGCTTTGACATATCGAAAAGAATAAAATAGAATAATTTTTATTCAATATTGATTACAAGTAATTCTTATTGAGAGTCATTTTTTTACATTACCACTGGTTCGAAAAAATACTCTGTCCTGGGAAGAACCAGCAAGAAACCCAGCGGAACTTTTTTTAAATAAATTTACAATATAAATGATTACAAACTATTTACAAAATTTAATTTAGAAACAGCTTGGAAGCGACCACCTCATTCCCAGGGGTTATTAGCAACCATTTATTCATTTATATTATAATAACCCTTTTTATACAGTTATTGTTTAATTAGATATTTAAACTTGGTAATAGAGATACCTTGTATATTTTCTGGGACTTTGTTGTAATAGGGTATACATTACCCTAAGAAACGAATTACTGGCTCTGTGGAGTCGAGAGACTGGTATCACTAGCTTGTGTTTGTTCCTAGTGTTTACAGAGCTTATATCACTTTTTTTTACCAAAACTATCTTTGTTTTTGTGGACATATATTAAATTTTCGTAAATAAACTGAGAGACCAAAGTTATTATATTTATTTCTTTAAATTTTTCTCTAAGACTCTCACGGTTTAAGGTTGTAAATAGCTCTTATGGCCTTCTTCTGCAACACAAAAATAGTTTCTAAATCGTGCAGCTTCTTGGTCACTTGGATGAGAATGCCTAATTGGCATCTAAAACGTTTGGTGTGCTCAGCAGAGCGGGATCGTATTTCATGCCAGCACACCGCCTGCAACTTTACAAAACGCAGGTTTGGCTTCACATGGAATACTGATTTTCACCAGCTCCTTCCATTTGATCGCATCCAGCGCAGAGCTGTTTAAATCCTTGCGTATTTTATCGCATCTACCGCGACAAAACTGGATACCATCCATACTATCTGAATGACTGGCGGTCCACCGCAGTGCGATTTACAATAAGTTTTCTTCCTCGCACAACTTCCTAGTGGAATCAACTACCGCAAGCGATTTTTCCGTACTGACTTATACGGACCTTTAAGAAAAATTAAAAGTTTTTAAAAGGCTGGAAATGCTCCTGCAATTCCCCTGGTGTTGCAGTTGTTGCCGCATGCGCGTTTACCCTCTTCTTTTAAAAAAAGAACACTACAATAGAAGACTCACCACCGTCGATTCTTATATAACAAGTGACATAATATATAAGCCATAACATTCACGTACCATCAGCTGAACTGTGTGCTTCCTTATCATCCTTAGTCTATTACAAACGGCCATGTATTTTACAAAGCCTGCCAAAATAATTAATTGCATTATGTATTGAAAGGGTTTTGCCTATTATTTTTATTAGGCGCTTATATGCTGCTATCATTGAAGATAAATATAAAATATTATTTGCGTTCACTGACTGCAACTATATGATGTCCTGCGTGACATAGTTGTTGCATAACATACATAATACTACATAACTTACCATAACATACGTAAATAACATAACATTTCTTACCATCACTCGGTCACTAGAACTTAGTTCCAACCAGCAGAGCACGCTGTAAGTTAGATTAGTTTTAGATTATTATTATTATACCATATTTATTATTTTGACAAAATCTAAATTATATAATCAAAAGTTATAATCAATCTATTTGTTTAATATTTAAACCAAAAATAACCTTGAACTGATAATTTTATTTCCAAAAAAATTATAATCATAACTTTACTTATTTGTGTTATGTCATAAGATTGACGAAATTTAATAAAGATGTACGAAAAAAATGATGAGATCACATCTAATTTTTAACAACATGTAATTTTTTTACAACCAGGTGTAAAACTAGCACAGGATCAAGGTTCTTGTTCCCGAGCGCAAGGATCTAAATGTGAACACCGGTGTACATCTGAACGTGACCCAGTATGCGGCACTAATGGACGGACTTACCTGAACAGGTGTATGTTGCAAGTAGAAATATGCAGGTACGTAAAAATTTCCTTTAAACTAATCTTTTATAGCAAATCTACAACCCCATCTCGTCTAGTATGTGCCATAAGAGACCACGGATTTTATTGGAAGTTATGCCAAAATGATCGTATGGCTTTAGATAAATGGCGATATAAACATCTCGTTTACGCCAGGCGTACAACATCAAAAGTGCGAGATATCTGTTACTTCCAACCCACCTACCAAGCAGCAAATATTTCTTACAACTGAATTGTCATGGGGTGGACATGCCGCTAGTAGTCGATTGCATCGGAAAGTTAAATAATTTTATATTGCCATTTTTGGATCACACTATAACGATTGCTTAATGTATAATATGGGTTCAATTAGAGTTGAAGATTTATGATATACTCACTGTTAAATTGAAGTGAATATTGACTTCTGCTCTGGATTTTAATATTATCCGGCTCGAAGGACCAAGGATGTTCAAACCGATTGAATTTTTCATTTAAAATTTCGTTTGTGGAAAATATAATATTAAGTAACACAAAAAAAATTAAATTCAACACTGATAATCATATTCCAACGTTTTTTTTTGTTTTGGTATGGTATGGTAGTGGTATAGATTAACAACATAACTAAAATAAGTAATAACATAATTAAGAAAGATAACATAACATAGGTAATAACATAGTTAAAAATTATTAAAACTTTCCTTCAACAGAGTTGGCATCGGTCTATCTCACCTTGGAGCTTGCAACAATATCAGCGCCCACCGCGAGAACTGCCCCGTTGACTGCTCGCAGGCGCCCTTAGACGGCCCAGTCTGTGGTTCGGATGGAAACGTGTATAAAAGCACGTGCCAAATGAAGTTATTTACGTGCGGGTATGATAAGATCTTTAATACAATATACAATCATTTAAGAATTCTAGCTCAGCTATAGAGAAAATATTGATATCCTTTATTGTTATTAAATATGATCCAGAAAATAGGCGTTAATCACTTATTAACAGATTGTGGTGGAGCCCAAAAGAAGGGCATATTTTTAGTTGGTATGTATCTAGGTCTAATTCATTGTTCGCCCGTATTTCCTAAACTATGTAATTGTCCGATTTTAACAAAATAATACTCGAAGTCAATATAAAATATAGCGGACAAGAACTGTCAATGCTATCGACCTATTAAAATGAAAGCTACGACTATACTATAATTCCATAATAATTCTTATAGATGGAATCTTTTTTGAATCTTTCTTAATATTTTTTTTAATTTGCAGGTTTATTTATTTATGCCACTATCACACATTAAACCTGCTTGACGATCTATTATTTATATTTACCTAGCTGGTACCCGGCGCGTTGCTGCCGCAGAAGAAACAATACTTAGTGGAAATATCATTTTAAATTTGGAACAGTTATAGTGTTTAATTAGGAATGATAATAAATGCATTGAAATTGAATGATATATAACTTTCAAATAAATTTGTCTTACGATACGCGCGCCACCTACTGTAATTTAATTTAACTGTGCCCATACCCTTTGCGCAAGTTCCAGCAATAATTTGACAAAGTTTTAACGCATTCTGATGAACGGTATGTGTGGGATAAAGAAAGGACTCACTGTAATCAGGCATCTAGTTCACTGATACCACAATTCACCACCAATATGTCCATCAATGACGGGCACGTGCCATACAATTACCAGTTCTTATCACTGCGATCACTGCCTCTTTTTGAGTTTAATTATTTTAGCGCGGCGAATTAATGATGCGGGATTAGGATGAACTTCTTAATTATGGTGAAATCCTTTTAGGATTTTTGCGGAACTCAGGTGCACAGGCTTGTTATCGACGCGGTGATTGATCATAGATTGAAGGAGTAGGGTTCAATCAGAAGTAGGAAGGAGATCAATGTGTGAGTTAATAAGTGATTAGCGAATGTAATAATTAAATGAGCGTAGAATAAAATGGCCAATCCAGTATTGCTATAATATATAAACAAACAAAAATTAATTTTTAAATATTAGATATTTATTCATATTTATCGACCCGAAAAGTCCAATGCTAGACATGGGCCACTCCCATTTTTTTGGGAGGAATTTTCTAAATTAGGGCTACTAGACCCAAAATTAAGATTAGCTGCAAAATTCCTGCTTTTAAGAAAAATACTGCAATAATTGAATATATAAAATCGCGTGTAGCGGTGGCGTAGGAGACTACTTCCTCATTATTTTCCTGTGGGTATCATTTTCCTAATAACCACGCAAAATTTTTTTTGGTTACAACACTGACGAAATATAATGTAAATCGTAAATACAATATTTTTCAATAAATTTCCACCTTCTCTTTAAATATTAAAGTTTTACCTGATTTTCTGAGATAAATGAAATTTTAAATAACTCTTACAGACAAGGTGTAGTTAAAACAAACAAGAAACATTGCCAAACGACACGCCACTGCAGAGAGTCGTGCTGGAGAGTAGCGAGGCCTACTTGCGGGTCTGATGGAAAACTCTACGCTAACGCGTGCAGAATGAAGGCAACCAATTGCGGGTATGTATTTCGAAAATTATCAAAAACGACTATTTTGCAACAAACTTCAAATCATTGATAAACTAGCAACAAAGATAATAAATATTATAATAGAATGCGAAACCAGATTACGTAGGAACAATAAAAAGCATTTTCAACCGACTTCAAAAAGGAAGAGGTTCTTAATTCGTCGGAATTTTTTTATGCATGTTCACCGATTACTCGAAGACGCCTGTCCCGATTTGGAAAATCTTTTTTTGTTTCAAAGGGTGTACTTCCCACGTGGTCTCATTAAAATTTTATCGAAATCGGTCTAGCGGTTATATATATTGAAGTAGACTGTATAAGTTATTTATATTGAAGGCGACTGTACAAAATTTTTAATTTTACCACTTGTCTCGTATAAGGATAAGATAATATAAATGAAAGACATTTTAACGGAGTTCGAAAACGAGACACGAGATAGTCATACATGTGAAGCATATGTTTTTAAATGTATGATTTCAACGATTCTTCCGAGAAATAGATTTTAATAATTATTCTTTTATTTTTGTGGTAGAAAAATAGGGAATGTCTTTTTAATGCAACTAATAAGATGAAATTTTATCTAAATATTTATAATATCGAAATTGTGATATTTCTTGGTCAATTCAAATGGATAATAAATGAAACTTAAAAAAAGTAAGAAATGACTTCTTGTACAAAAATAAAAGAATAAAATAATTTCAACACAATAGCTTCAGAAGTCGGGGCTTTAATGTTGTTGATTATGATTTCAGCACCGACTTCAGAACTATTATGTGGAAATTATATTATAACTAGCTGTTTACCGCGACTTCGTCCGCGTGGAGTTATTCTTCGCGGAACCCTAAAATAAAAGCAGCCCATGTTACTCCTTATAACTTCAGCTATCTGCCAGTGTAAATAAATATTGACATTAATATTTATACCATACTAATGTCACTCAATTGTTTTGCCTTCCCGGAACCCCTACACTAACACTTAAAACTTTAGGGTACGGTATTAAAGTTCAAATTGACTTTTAAGTGTTATTACGAATCTTTTGTATGGGAATATAGAAAAGTGTTGTTTTTAGACTTTTTCAACAATTTTTTAAATTTTTCTCCCCGTAAAAACCATCTTCGTACTTCAAGGAATATTATAAAAAAAAGAATTAACGAAATCCGTTCAGCTGCTCTCGAGATTTGCGCTTAGCAACACATCGATTCATTTTTATATTATAGCTACACCCATATTAATGTTGCAATATACGAGTAACTCTACCTCGTTCTAGTATGACCTTTCTTTATGTTTCAGCAAACACGTGTTCGAAGTTCCCATGGCGTTTTGTGTTTCACAAGAGAGGACCTCTGGTGGCGAACCTTGTCCTACTGATTGTTCTGACCAGAAAGAGAAAGTGGTCTGTGGATCAGATGAGAATATATACAGGAACGAGTGTGAAATGAAGATGCTAAATTGTGGGTGAGTAGGAAATGGCACGTTTTTTTGTTGTTTTGTTTTAAAGACGTTATCCTAATAATTGGATTTTCTCCTCTACCTTTTGGCAAATTACATTGATTAATTGCGCATTTAGACCCAGAACAATTATTTGCAGGCCACATACATATATTTGCTTCTGAAGGAATTCGAATTTTTTAATTTTTTTTTAAAACGTTACCCCCACACTAGGATTTTCTCCTGTATCGTGGAGGCAGTTTACAAATATATATTGCACGAAGACAAACATCCAGACCCGGAACAATTATTTGTAGGCCATAAAAATACTTATTCCGTGCGGGATTCGAACCCGCGACCCCCAGCGCAACAACTCATTGCCAAGCCATTGTACCACGAAGTGGTCAAGAACATTATTACATGTTTTTTTTAATAACATCAGAGTGACAAATGTACTAACAGTTCACCAGATGTTAAGTGGCTGCTGCAGTCCATAACACCCAACTTCAGACAAAGAAGGCCACAGATGTGTGCGAGCTTCGAGGACCAAAATGACTCTCAACCTGTAATTATAATTCCTCTCTTTACCGTTCAGACATTGCTGCTTGGCGGCAGAAGTATATAACATCTCCGTAATAAAATAAAATGAGGTGTCTTACCTAGTTTTAAGAGCACCTCCCGCCCTCCCTCAGTTGCGTGCACTATCCCCGTCACCAATCCCAACACTACTATACTATACACTAGGAGAGACAAACCACCGTTGATAATACGACACGTATTTCGCCTCTAAATGAGAGATCCTCAGGTGAAGCAGACTTTGTGGTGGCTGACCACTAAGTGAACACTCAAGTCTGAATTTTATTACCGGGATCTTAACTAGTTAGTTTTCAACATCTTTAAAATAATGGCTTTCCTTAAAGTAACGCCTGATTCTATTAATTATCATTAGACGAAGGCGGTAGCCGGGCCTTAAGCTAACATTCTAAAATATCTATATTCCGTGTTAATGTTTCTTTTAAAACAGATGAATGTTTCAGCGTTAACAACAGGAAGATAGTGAAGAAAGTTGATATGGAGAAATGCAAGACAAAAATGAGCAAGTGCCTCAAAGTTAAGTGCCGAGGCGATTACGACCCTGTCTGCGGTACCGATGCTAACGTGTACCCTAACTCCTGTCAGCTTAAAATTGCAAATTGCCTGTAAGTACTTAGTATAATACAAAGTAGTAATAACAAGACAGTGTGTGTTATAATAATATCATCCAAAACCGAATTTCGGTGACGGCGGTAAGTCTTAAATGTGTGTGCGCAAGTAAAGGTGCACTCCCTGTTCCCTCATTCTCATAGTCCGATGGATGGAACGGGTAACCGACACGACCGGAGAAATACCAGGCACAGAACCAAAGGCTCATGGGCATGCAACTTAGAACATTATTTTACGAACAAATATGTTTTATGTGCTTCCATCTACATTCCGAAGCGCTAGGCTAGACTTATTTTAATCTCACTAGAGGGCACACTTATATATTAAGTCTATGCATACGCAATAATCCATGCGCACTACGCAGTTAGTGGCGGTCACTGGTAGTTGCGCTTAAATTTTTATTAATATTTATTGAACATTATTCTAATTTCTCGTGCATTGCGTGTGTTTTCTTTCATAATAATTAATTTTTCTTACGTAATAACTAATATTTCTGCGGCCCTGTTTTGTTTTTGTTTATAAATGTGTTTTTAAATGTGACCAATTTGGTAAGCATTTTAGTGTGCAGGGGGTTTCGGGGGCGATAAATCGTTTTAGCTAGGATTTATTTTTAGAAAATGCCGTTTTATCTGTGTTTTCAGGCAATGAAAAACTGCTATAAAATATCTCTATCTGCTAATCGCTGGAAATTGGGCAGTCCCGAAACCAAAAGACCCCGGTTCGAGTCCAGATGTGTTTATTTTTTCCCTTTTTTTTCAAATTCCTTCTTTTGTAAGAATTAAGTACCATCTGTTAGGCAGACACGACGCAATATCGAAAATTAAATTTGAGTCACGCATCTATCTCTAGTATATATATAGTAATCTATGCAAAGGCTTTATTTGCTGTCTGTGGCACATGGTTGAAACACCGCCACCTTCCTGACTCTGGACTGCTACTGAGAATTTCTTGACGTGAAAACCCGCGAACACTTGATCAGCAATCACGATCACGACTATTACACCGAAGAGACAGTCGTAGAGTATATGCATAATATGTATTAAAAACTAGTATCATTGAAATGTTTATGTGGTAGAGCCATGCTGCAGCTATATTTCTGGTATAGTTGTAACACGAATGGGTCGGCTCGACCGGGGAAGGACCACGCACTCTCAGAATACCAGCTTAAAATAGTAGCTTAATCCTGCTGTGTTTCGTATGGTGAGTTTAGAGAACCGGATACCCTTTAACTGGAAACGAGGCATTCCATCTTAGTCCTAACGGGTGACAACGCATCTGCATTTTGATTCATAATCGAGGATAAATGTAGATGTCTATGGGCCACAGCAACCACATACCATCAGGTGGACTGTGTGCTCGTTTGTCACCCTTATCCCATAAAAATATGTGTAGTGTTCGCGTAAAGATAAGAAATCATTATGAGGGAGGCCCTCATTCCCAGCAGTGGACTTTAGTGGGCTGATATAGAAGAAGAAGATCCATTTGTCACTTAATTTTACTGCATCCGTGTGCAGAAGAGACTATTAACTAACCTGTATCGTAGGTGTCTTGAAAGGCTAACTCTAGGGTAGGCCTGGAAGAACTCGTGATCTCTCCTAAATAATATGATCATATCATATAAACCTAAATTAGATGTAAACTATCCTGAAATTCGACGGGGAATAGTGACAAATATTTAAGACGTTTGTGTCGACCTTAATACATCCTTCAAAAGAAAAGCACAATTTTAAGCAGGATCTTATAGGGAGGACTTTTGCTATAGTTGCCACGCTGGAGACAGCAGTTATGTATTTTGAGTTATAATCGGGCAAATGCTGCTGCTTTCTTTGCCGCCCAATCGTCTCGTCAAAATCTCCTCTTTATTCCACCTTGCCGCCGCTTACGACACCGTGTAGTGGCAAAGAATACATTCTCCTATAATATCATCACTTTATCATCACTTTAATCGATGATAAAGTGATGATATTATATTCCCGATATATATTCCTGGGTTGTCTGGGAGAGTATGCCTAAAGGCGTTAAGTCCGCGCTTTGTAATCCTTTAAATATGTGCAATAAAGTGTAAATAAATAAATAAAGTACATGCATTCTTTAATAAATCTAGTTACTTAAATCATACCGTTACAACTTATCAAGTCCACTGCCAATGCTGAACATAGAACTCCCACGTAGATTACATATTCGCCATAGCTGCCACGCTTGCCAAGCGAGTAGGCATAGCAGTTTTTATTAGTTGTTATTAGGGAATGTTAGGAGTTGTTAATAGAAGGACGTTGCTGCCCATCTTTTTTTTTATAAGATAGGGTGACAAACGAGCACACAATCCACCTGATGGAAAGTGGTAGCTGTGGCCCATAGATATCTACATCTATCCTCATTTGCGAATCAAAATGCATATGCGTTGTTACCCGTAAGGACTAAGTTGGAATGCCTCTTTTCCAGTAAAAAAGGCCTCCGGCCACCTGCACTCACCGAACGAAACGCAGAGGTAAACCTCTACTTCACGCTGGTATTCTGTGAGGTCGTGGTACCACCCCGGTTTGAGCCGGCCCATCCGTGCGACAGCAAAAGCTGCCGCGTGGCTCTACCACTGTCAAATATCCTGGTTAATTTAACTCTGTCGCCTCTTACGAAACTATATATATATGGACGGGACGATTTGAGGTTGTGAATATTCTCACACCGCAAAACTTTCGACAGCAGCGTGTCAACACTTTTCAGAACGTATTGAACGTATATCACACCGTTTCTATTATTAAATTTCACATTTATAAATATGTTTTTAATTTTTCAGCAAAGGAGTACAACTGGCTCATTTTGGTAACTGCTCCATTCTACCGCGTCTTGAGACCGATTGTCCAGACAACTGTGATAACGCTGTGGAACAACCGGTATGCGGGTCAGATGGCAACGTGTATAGGTTCGTTGTATTTATAATATAAAATTTCAAGTTCTTTTTTTCATAAAATTTTTGGTGTGAAAGAGTTTGGGTCAAAAGTCCTCAGCTATATCATTTGTAGCACGTATGGCTCGACTCGACCGGAATACCAGCGTGTTTTGTATGGTGAGTATAGAGAACCGGAGACCCTTTTCATGGGAAACGAGGCATTGCATCTTAGTCCTCAGGGGTGACAACGCATCTGCATTTTGATTCTTAATCGAGGACAGATGTAGATGTCTATGGGTCACAGTAACCACTTACCACCAGGAGGACTGTGTGCTCGTTTGTCTCCCATATTCTTTAAAAAAGGTTGAGCAGCACGTTTAAAGTTATTAGTGACGCCCTTTTTTATAAAAGTAAGGGTCACAAACTACGGTTACATGATGATGAGCCACACAAAAGTGAATTAGGGTTGCAGTAGGATTGGGTCGGTTCAAACGGGAAAGGATCAGGGCTACATAGACTACGAGCGTAAAATAGCAGCAGAATGCTTTAGTGTTGCGTTTGGTGAGTGACGAGTGTAATGACGTTACTAAATTTTGAATATTAAAGGTTTTTTTTTATAGAAGTAATGATGACAAACGAGCACACATCCCAACTGATGGTATGCAGATGTTATAGCCCATTAGAATACATCTAAACTCGATTTAGAATTTAAATACAAATTCGTTATCACTTTAAGAACTAACAAGATAAAATATCTCTTTACCTACTAGTAAAACGGTTTGCGGTTCATAAAAGTTGACCTAACTGTATTTAAGTCCACTGCTGAACAAAGGCCTCCCTCATTGATTGCTTTATAGGGGGAATATTTGACATAGTTGCCACGCTTTCGCAAACGCTGTTTTTAGGGTCCCGTACCTCAAAAGGAAAAAACGGAACCCCTATAAGATCACTTTGTTGTCCGTCTGTCTGTCTATCAAGATCCTTTTTCTCAGGAACGCGTGGAGGTATCAAGCTGAAATCAAATCTACTGTCCCTTGGAGCTGTGAAAAAATCAAACTCCTAAGCCAACGAAATCAAAAAATACAGCCGTTTATGCCGTAAATTTTCGACATTCGCAAGGGAATCAAAACCTACAGGGTAATTCCCGTGAACTCAGAATCTTAAAATTTGGTACGAAGTAATGTATAGGTAAAGGAAAAATTGCGAAAAGCATAAATTTTTAGTTACATCATATAATAAAAATATTTTTAATAATTTTAAACTTATATACCTACGGATTTGTTCGGAACCCTCAGTGCGCGAGTACTACTCGCACATGGCCGGTTTTTTTTTAATTTTTAGTCGTTGTTAGGAAGATTCTATTGCTCGTCTACTGATTTGTTTTCCTCTGTCGCCTCTTACGACACTTACGGGGTGATATGAGTAAGTGGATATTCTTACACCGTAACCGCACGGTTAACAACAACATTTACAAAAATACAACTTTTAGGACTAGGATTATTATTTTTGCCTCCAAAATAGAAAGGGATCCTACCACTTAGCAACTACTTTTTCAGATCTGAATGCGAACTCCGCCGTCTAACCTGTGGGCAGCACGTAGTGGCAGTAGCGGCATCACATTGTCGCACAACGGCACTTTGCCACGAGTCATGTCCCGATACTCCGGCTTTCGTCTGCGGATCTGATAACCGCTTCTATAAGAATGAGTGTATCATGAAGAAGGAGAATTGTGGGTGAGTACCTCCTTTAAAATAAAATAGCCGTGGTAGTTCAGAAGCAAATATCCCGCCATAAATTTCACAGGACACCATCAATCTAGGTTTAATCCCCGCTGACACCGATGAAAATGTTAGTTGAAAATATATTTATTTATTTATTTATTCATTTATTTATTTACAATTTATTCTATACTCCCTGTTCCTCGTAATTTCGCCCGCGTCGAAGTTATTACGATTGGATTTCATGCGTGGTACCCTAATTTTTTTGCTAGGTACTTACTCCATATAACTATCCGCTAGCAAAGTTCCCGTCAAAACCGGCACAGCCATTTTGGAGATTAGCCGGAACAAACAGACAGACAATAGTTTTAAAAATTGTTCTTTTCTTATAACTTTCAAATGCATTAAGAACTAATGCAAGAAGCTGTTATTTTGACAAAACAAAAAGACACTTCAATTTTATTTATTTGTATAGGTCTTAAATTTCCTTTTGGAATTCTGTGGCGGTCAACTTGCAACGCGTGAAAATAATGTGATATGTTTTGAAAATAAAAATAACATCAAGTTAAATAAGCGAAACTAGAACAAATTAGCAGTGGCGGAAAACATCGTTAAAAACCTTTATGTCTGGCAAAAATATTTGCAGGACATGTGAAGTGACCGCTCTATGGGGCAGTGACTTAGAAATAAGATGCGGCGTGATTCGGGTTCGATTCCCGCACGGAATAATTATTTGTATGGCCTACTAATAATTGTTCCGGGTCTGGATGTTTGTCCTTGTAAAATTAATATATGTAAACTACCTCCACGATACATGAGAAAATTCTAGTGTGAGGGTGACTTGGTATAAAAAGAATTGAAAAAAAAAATAAAACTTCGCCAACACGCACTGGAGCGGATTACTCCATAATTCTCTTTGAAATGAGAGAAAGCCTGCAATGGACGCATATAGGCCCTAACTTCCTTATTTAAAGTGTTCGTTTACGTATAAGTATGTCATGATAGGTTTTAGTTTTAAAGACCATCGCTGGTGCCATAGTTAACCTTTAAAAAATTAAAAATAATTGTCTTTTTCTTTTTTTAATGAAAAAATCAAATTTAGTGTTAATGATCCATGACTTTTTGCCACCAGGGCGGCTCCACTAGAAAGTGAGGTATAATATTTGATAGTTTTCATCGTGGAGAAGTTAATTTGTTCGGAAAATGTAAATTTTTTTTTGCTGTTAGTATTTTATATTAATAACATTAAAAAGACAACTATAGACCGATTTCCCTTCTGAGCCGCGTCTACGTGCTGTTTTCGAGAGTCATTACGAATCGTCTCGCGCGCAGACTTGACGACTTCCAGCCTCCCGAACAAGCCGGTTTCCGAAAGGACTTTAGCACCATAGACCACATACATACCCTTCAGCAAGTTGTAAAGAAGTCCGAAGAGTACAATTTGCCACTATGTCTGGCGTATGTGGACTATGAGAAAGCCTTTGATTCCGTCGAAATTTGGGCGGTGCTGCAGTCCCTTCAGCGGTGCCAAGTTGACTGTCGGTATATCGAAGTGTTGAAGTGCTTGTACAGTAGGGCTACGATGGCTATCCGAGTACAGAACCAGAGTACGAAACCTATCCAATTGCAGAGAGGTGTAAGACAGGGTGACGTCATATCCCCGAAACTCTTCACCGCTGCATTGGAAGACGTTTTCAAGCTTCTGGACTGGAAAGGGTACGGTATCAACATCAATGGCGAGTACATCACTCACCTTCGATTTGCCGACGATATAGTCCTTATGGCAGAATCGCTGGAGGGCCTAAGCACTATGCTCAATAACCTCAATAGTGTTTCCCAAGGGATAGGTCTTAAGATGAACATGGACAAAACAAAGATTATGTTTAATGTCCATGTCACACCTATGCCGGTAGTTGTTGGGAGCACTAAGCTCGAAGTTGTTGACGAGTATGTTTACCTGGGACAAATAGTCCGACTAGGTAAGTCCAACTTCGACCGAGAGGTCAATCGACGGATTCAACTCGGCTGGGCAGCGTTCGGGAAGCTACGACACATCTTCTCGTCAGACATACCTCAAAACCTTAAAACGAAATTGTACAACCAGTGCATGTTGCCAGTGATGACTTACGGAACTGAGACGTGGTCCTTCACTGCTGGCCGTATGAGGAAGCTCAAGGTCGCTCAGCGAGCTATGGAGAGGGCTATGCTCGGAGTTTCTCTGCGTAATAAACTTAGGAATGAGGATATCCGCAGTAGAACCAGAATAACCGACATAGCCCAACGAATTAGTAAGCTGAAGTGGCAGTGGGCCGGCCATATAGCTCGAAGAACCGACAACCGATGGGGAAGAAAGGTTCTCGAGTGGCAGCCTCGTACCGGTAGGCGAAGTGTAGGGCGTCCCCCCACGAGATGGAGTGACGACCTGGTAAGACATGCAGGAAGTCGATGGATGCAGGTGGCTCAGGACCGTGCTTTGTGGCATTCTTTGGGGGAGGCCTATGTTCAGCAGTGGACTTGTGAAGGGCTGTAATGATGATGATGATGAACATTAAAAATAAATAAACCAAAGCACAGATATTCATATTAGTAGAAAAATTAAATAAAAAGTTAAAAATGTGCAAAAAATAAAGAGCAAACCACGGACGCAATGTTTTGTGTATTAATATAATATTCTAGAAACTGATAAACTTTTATTAAAAAACAGCTTCTCAATTAAATAACATTGTGTAACAAAAAACTTTACCTCAGTGTCAACTAGCGACATCTGGTGAGCAGATAATTATTAGCTCTTATTACGTCAGTACGTAGTAGTTAAAGTTTGTTCACAGTGTGGTGGCTGCTGACAGTGAGGTGACTATTTGAAATGCCGCCAAGCCAGATATGAGTCTTACAACTGTCGCTCGTACCAGTTTATAGTTGATCCTTAAACCGAATAATCGCCTTTTCCTTTTTCTAAATTTAAAATATAAAATTTAAAAAATCAATATGGCGCTAATTACGTCAGTACCTAATAGTTCAAGTTTACTTATAGTGTGTTAGCTTCTTAAGACTCACCGTATTTTATACCGTAAGTGTTATATGAGGCGACTATT
This sequence comes from Parnassius mnemosyne, assembly GCA_963668995.1. Classification (NCBI taxonomy): domain Eukaryota; kingdom Metazoa; phylum Arthropoda; class Insecta; order Lepidoptera; family Papilionidae; genus Parnassius; species Parnassius mnemosyne. Next base: position 29,317,519 of record CAVLGL010000086.1, read on the forward strand.
GGAAATACCAGTAAAACCACATATGGTTTTTAATCACAGCTTAAAATGGTAGTATCTAATCTATAACTTTTTATGTACTAGTAAATCTAATTGTGCATGCCCCAAGCGTTTTATAGAGAATTTTTAAAGTAGTTAAAATACACACAAGTTTTTACTAATAAACTTATTATACTTCTAATTTTATGTCAAACTTCAATTTAAATAAAGTTTGTAAAATCCAAATGTGAACCACTCATAATGCTCATATGATCATCATATCATATTCAGGTCACTCAATAAAGTCCAAGACGTATTTATTTATTTATACTTAATGTAAAGGTATGAAATTTGGTTTTTGGAATATTTCGTATTTGTACAGCGTTTTTTTTTGAACCACTGTTGTTGACCGCTGCAAACAACCGATACAGTATCCATTCACTACGGTGGTTGACGCCGAAGTGAGTGAGTGAGTCTATTTAGTAAAATAAATTAATACGAGGCTGCTAAAACACCGAAAATTTCGACATCTCGCAGAAACGAGATAGTTATAAAATAACTTACGCGACAGTAGCCTAATGGCAGGGTGCGGACCGCGTACTCAAATGGTCGTGGGTTCAAATCTACTACTGTCGTGAACCACTCCTAACACAAGCATTTTAGGCTTACCAGGTGTGGTTAAAGGGAATATTACCAATGTTCATAGCATTGTTAGTATTTTCGTAAAGACGTAAAATATTAGCGACTAGCAGCAGCGTCAAAGGCGCGAGACGTCTCGTAGTGTTAAGGTCAATACACCTACCAATCGTGACGACTTAGGCAAATACTCCGTACAATAGAAGAGGCTCATGCTCATGAGTGGACGTTTAAGGTGAAATAGAAGAAGAAAAACAAATTAAATTAGCATGAGTGTCAAGTCCTTCCTTACTATAGTACCCATGTGATAGTGGGTACACGGGTAAACGGGAATTATCCCTGCACCCACTGGTGGGTAAACCTTGTAAGTACATGTGTCACTTTTCCTTTGCTGTTTATAAACACCAGGGACACGGAAAATTTATTCTGATGTAGAGTTAATATATTTTTCTCTAGAATAAGGGTGATAAGTTAGCACACAACCCACTTGATGGTAAATGAATGCTGTTCCATAGATACCCACATCTATTCTTGATTACTAATAAAAATGTGGATGCGTTGTCCTCAAAGGGCTAAGATAGTATTCCTCGTCACCAGCCAAAAGGGTCTCCGATTCTCCACCCTCACCGTATGAAACATTAAGCTTCTATTTTACGCTGGTATTCTGTGAGAGTGTGATACTTCCCTATTCGAGCCGATTAATTCGTTCTGCAACCGTAATTTACCTACAGCATGGTTTAACCACTATAAAACGTTTTTTACAGTAAACACGTCTACGTGGTGCCATTAAAGAGATGTCTCTCTCGCTTCCAATACTCCGGCTGCGCTCGCGTCTGTCCGGCCGAGTACGATCCGGTTTGTGGCACTGACGACAAGACTTACTCGAATAAATGCTTCCTCGAGATGGAGAATTGTCGATCAAGGTAAGGTCTATAATAACAGCACTCGTATTAGGCGTTGCGGGTCACAAGTTCGAAACCCGCACGAAATTCTTGTTTTTTATGGCCTATTAATAATTTTCCCATGATCTGGATGTTAACCTGTGTGCAATTTATAGTATGTATGTAAAACGCTTCCATGACACAGAAATAAATTTTAAAGTTTGAAAGGTAAACTATGCAGATCAAAATACTTTCCCTCCATACAGCTAAAAGACTACTGCTGAATACCTTCCCCATAGATTGCTTCATATGGTGGATATTTGCCCCAGTTGCCACGCTTGACAGGCGTTAAAAGAAAGATGCTGCTATCTATTATTTTAATTCCCTCTGTTGTCTTTTACGATACCCAGAAGAAGTATATGTGGTAATAGATTCTATTTTATATGAAAAATTCGCACGTATATATGTATCTATGGGTTACTGTTACCATATAGTAGATATCTTTTAGTTGACTGCCTCGTTGGTCTAGTGGTTCTAGTAGTGTCACTGCTGATCATGAGGTCCCGGGTTAGGCATCCCGGGTCGGGCCAAAAAAATCATTTATTGAGTTTTTCCATCAAAAAATTCTCAGTAGCTGCCTGGCGTCTGGAAGTTGGCGGTGTCTCACCCCCATACCTCGGAAAGGACCTAAAGCCGTTGGTCCTGCGCCTGATCTCTCTCGGATCGTGTCGGTTTACCGTCCCATCGGACTATGAGAGTGAGGGAATAGAGAATGCACCTGTGCTTGCGCATACACTTGAGCACTATAATCCTGTCCTGCGCTGGCTAGTCTCCGTTGAGGCTGACCGCCGTGACCGGAATTCGGTCTGGAGGATATTATTATCATTATAGTACCTACTTAATACCTTTTTAATATCGAGTATTTCGTCTAATTTTCATGAACTTTTTTTAAAATTTAAATACCTTTAAATTTATAAATATATCTTTCTTGTAATTAATTCCGGTATATTATGTTATTTTACACAAAGTTATTAATGGAATACTGATTTAAAAAAGTTGTATTTGTTTTGGTTCACATGCGAAATCAAACTTAGTACTAAACATGCACGATTAGTAGTAAACATTACGGCTTTTATAATTCTAAAACATATAAAATATTTTATCAATTTCAAAACGCAAAATCCAATGTGTTACAGGAGCTTGGTGCAGCTGAAATACCTTGGCACCTGCACGGAACCCATCGCCGAAGAGCCGAAGAACTACCTCTATCGATAAGTATCGATGGAATCAAACCGTAGTTCATAAACAGTTACATCAGTCATATATAAATATTCTGCTTTCATTGCATATCGATGCCTAGGGACTTTGTCCCAATTTGAATTTAGTGCCAACTATCTAAATAGGTCAAATTATCTAATTCGTATATAATCTTGCGTTGGAATATTTGTTTTCCTTCACTTGACTGTAAATCGCGATCCCTTGTAAAGGAGTACAAAATTGCGGATCAAAATGGCGTCATTGAAATAGCACCGTAGTTTGTAATGAAATTCGTAACTAACGACGTTAGAGAATAGACAGTGATAGTTAAATTATTACCGAACTATTTAAGCCGAGCAACCATGATATTTTGTCTTCTGGTAGAGCTGCAACTATCCGGGGAGATAGATGGACTTTAAGTATCGTGTTTGCTTGACTTTTGAAATAAGGAATAAGTTATTTAGAATTTAAAAGAGTATAAGTTTCGACTGTTTTATTTATTGCTCTATTTATTTCGTAAACATAGTTAAGTAAAAATGTAAATAATTACTAGAATTTTCTTCTTCATTAATTTCCACTATTCTTTTTGAAATATAATAAACGATATAATTATACGCTTAAAAAAGTTATGGTGGAAATTATTGATATTAATTTTGTTGTCGCTTATACGACAGTTTGAAAATGACAGTTTTTAATGGAATTCTTTTTTCAATAGCTAAACAATATAACTGTAGATTTTAAGTAAATACTCGGACATACATTTTGAATGTTACGATAGAATAGAAGGTAAATGTTTGTATATATTCAACAAAGTTTTTCCTTCATTTTGAATTGCATTTAAATATTTCTTATTAAATAATATATCAGATATTAAGCTATTGTAATAACATAATAGAAATGTTATACCTACGTCATAATCACTCTTTGTATACTGTGAAAAATTTTGATAATAAGCTAATAAAATAATAATTTATAAATGTTTTTTTTTATTTCACTGTACACCAATGACCTAAATTACTAAAAAGGTAGTTTCCTTCAGAGCGTGGTAACGCTCCCTTTTATTAATTCAAAAGTTATAAAATGCTATAGTAACTGGTATGTTACCATGCCGTGCAAATACAAAGTAACTAATATCATATGTGAGGTCGGAGGTGAACTTAGCTGCAGTTTCTTAAAGTTAAACGGTGAGTTCACAGTCCAAAAATTTGTATGTGTATATTGTAGTCAACAGATATCTATATGCATATATACTCTATTAAAATAATACATACCTCTTAGTTGTGTCATCATCGAGGACTAAGATGGAATGCCAACAGATTCTAACAGTAATTTTCTATCGATTAAGATTTTTTTTCCATTTGGTCCGTTGGGTGAGGGAAGGCATCCCGCGTCCTGCAGTATTTAATATCGCGTTATTTTCTCTGTGTGCTACTGTAGGTAAATCCGCGCTTGCGAAACGCTTGTATAACGTGTCTGCACTCTCGTTCACTCTGGCTGTGCCATGAGTCTCATAAATATTTATTTCTTCCTCAAAGATGGAAAAATTAACATGTGTACGTTGAGGCTTTTGTCCTAAGATATTGAAATATTTTAAGCTCTACGTACGCATTAACATACTGAGGATAATATTCATACATTAATTTATTTCAGCCTATCAAACTTTGACTGTTCCCTGCCTTATAGAGTGCCTCATAGGTCAGATATTTGACATAAATAAATGATGGTTATTTTATATTATATGGTCCTCATAAACTTCATGCTGCCTAGAAACTGGATTATTCGGGAACACTGAATATGCCACGATAACATTTGGAATATCTAAACTTTTAACCTCCGTACATTCTGATGGCAGAGAAATATTCTCATAAGTAACATTGTATGTTTCAGAGACATTGCAAGGAATGCCTGCTTCTTATTTGATAATTATTATTATATGCTTCTTCAGAGGTCTCCTAAAATTCAAAATTGATGTTAATAAATAGGGGCGATACTGCTTAATACTATTTATTTAATAATAATGAGTTAGTACAATTTTATTACTGTTTCAGTTGTTGAAAAAATATAACACCTTTAAACAAAACAAAAAAAAAAAACATCACACACTTTGGAATCCAGTTGCATAAAATTGTACACGCCCCTAACTGTCCCGACAAAGTTCGATCCCACAGGGGCCCATAGCTGTAGGCTCGACGAACAACTAAGAACGGGGCCGAATGGCCTGGTGGAAATGTTCTATCCTACTACACTATAAGGGGAAGGCTAGTCGAATAGAGAGTATTTACCTACTAAGGCACTTACCTGCTTCGGAAGCGGACAGATCCTGGTCACCAGGATCTGTCAGGCTGAAGGTGTAGTGCATGTAAGTGGTGTTTGTGAGTATCTGTGTTTAGGTGGCCTGAACCAGATGGTACGATGCTGCCCAGGAGGCGGTATTCTCCTGCGGCGTCCCCGGTGGCAATTTCTTTCTTCAAGGCACTAGGTCAGTCTATTCACGTTATTGTACATTCAACTAACTTCAAAAACAGTACTAAATCCGTTGATCACAGTCAAGACCTAACACGTGGCGCGACCGACGACAGTGGTACAAAGTTCATGTATTTAAAGTAGCCATAAAAAAACTCTACGAGTATTTTCAACCTAAACGGAGCAAAGTTATAAGAGGCATGTTTTTCGATTGCTAAAACAGGAAAAAGGAGAAACATTTGAGAAGTTTTTGATAAGATTGCGTCAACAGGCCGAAAAGTGTAATTCGAAATTGCGCAAGAACCTTATATCTTACAAAACGTGGGAAGAGTTAAAAAGCAAAAAAGTATATGCTTTTAATCAAATGTAAAGACCAGACAAGACATTATTGGCATATGGTAGTAACTCTCCTTTGGCAATAGAGGGTTCATTTGAAACTATACTCGAAGTCGATGAACGAAAGGAACATACAACCATTTACGTGATTTCGGGGGGTACTAGAGACCTGTTTGGTAAGAATACAGCAGTCCGTCTAGGTGTCTTAAAACTTGGTATCGAGATAAATCAAGTGGAGAGTACCGATCCCCATTAAAGAGAAGGTTGCAATCAAAATTAAGGAATCACTAAACAGTGATATAATTGAAGAAGTTCATGGCCCGTCTAGGTTTCACCAATGTTCCAATCATGAAAGAAAATGGTGAATTACGTTTGTGTGTAGATATGAGATGTACGAACGCCGTTATATTGCGAGAAAACCACCCCCTGCCTACTATGGACCATTTTTGCCTAAAATGAAGAAAGCTAAATATTTTAACAAATTAGACATAAAAAAATGCCTTCCATCAAGTGGAAATTCACTCTGAATCCAGACACATAACGACTTTTATAACCCCCAAAAGATTATATAGATATAAAAGAGTAATGCTTGGAATTACCTGCACTTCCGATATTTTTCAGAAGATCATTGAAAGGATGCTGATAAACTGTGAAGGCGTCGTCAATTTTATTGATGATATCCTGGTATTCGGGAACAGTGAAGAAGAACATGACGCATGACTAAAGAAAGTTCTACAGGTACTTAGTAAAAACAACGCCGTGCTGAATAGCAATAAATGCATATTTAAAACGCAGGATGTGAATTTTCTGGGACACAGGCTTACACATGAAGGAGTAAACTCCGTCAACAAGTACGTTGAGAGCATTATGAAATTTAGGGTACCAAAGACCATAGAAGAACTCCAAAGTTTTTTAGGACTCTTAAACTACATAAACAAATGGATACCTAACTGGGCCGCCATGACAGAACTTCTGAAGCACCTGCTAAGACAGAAGATGAGCAAAAGGGAGAGCTTGGAAAAACAATGGTCTGGGGAACAAGATAAAGCATTCCAAAAACTCAAACGGATGCTCACGGAAATACAGATTTTAGGGTATTATGACGTCAGAGATGCAGGACAGGTGATAGCAGATGCTAGCCCTGTCAAACTTGGTGCTGTCCTTGTACAAAATGATACAAATGGCCCTAGAATTATTGCCTATGGTAATCGAACTTTGACAGACTGCGAGCGCAGGTATAGCCAAACGGAAAAAGAGGCACTAGCATTAGTTTGGCGTGTCGAACATTTTAATATTTTTATTTGGAAAGCCTTTTGATTTAGTCACTGACCACAAGCCGCTAGAGATATTGTTCGGGTCTAAGTCAAAACCATGTGCGAGGATTGAACGATGGGTACTGAGGCTACAGTCTTATTCATTCAAGGTTGTATACAAGCCAGGAAAAACAAATATAGCTGATCCCTTGTCACGATTATGTAACTATCCTGATAACCCACCAAAAGGAAAAGACAGTTGCTATACCAATGAGTTCCATTGTAGCATATTCAGAAAAAGATCAAGAGATATACAAAGTGAAAAACGGTGTCTATCAGAACGACTGGGACGATTCGATTAAGAGTTACAAATATTTTTAGAAAACGAGTTGTGTTTCCATGATAGCATTCTACTTCGTGGAAATAAAATTGTAATACCACAGCAACTCTGCAAGAGTGTATTAGATGCTGCATACGAGGGTCATTCAGGTATCGTAGCGATGAAGGGACGCTTGAGATCAAAGGTATGGTGGCCCCGTATCGATAAAGACGTAGAACAATTAGTAAAGGCCTGTAAAGTTTGTACGTTAGTGGGTTTGCCAAACCCAACTGCACCAATGAAGAGACGAGAGTTGCCTGCAGCTCCATGGATAGATGTCACAATGGATCTAATGGGACCATTGCCAAGTAACGAGTATCTGTCAGTAGTGGTCGACTACTATAGTCGATACAAAGAAGTAAACAATTACAAAAACATCACAAGCTTACAGATTATTAAAATGGTAAAAGAAATGTTCTGTAGACTTGGTTATCCTATTTCTATCACCGCAGACAATGGCAAGCAGTTCGTTAGTGAAGAGTTTCGATCTTTCTGCAAAGAATGTAACATTAAGTTATTTAGTACTGTACCATATTGGCCTCAAATGATCGGCGAAGTTGAAAGACAAAACAGAGATATTTTGAAACGTCTTCGTATCAGCCAGATCGAGAGGAAGGATTTAAAAGAATGTTTGTGGGAGTATCTTCTAATGTATAACAGCACCCTTCCTTACAGTTACCGGGAGGTTACCGTCTGAACTGTTTTTTCAACGAAAAAGTAGGGATAAAATTCCATCAATAGGTGAAATGAATTACAGACAAACATTTAGATTCAGATATCAGGGATAGAGACAAAATACAATAAGAAAAAGGAAAAGAGTATGTATATAGGAAACGCAGAGCAACTCACTCAGATATAATACAGGGAGATAAGGTTTAGGTAAAAGCAGTGGAAAATAATTAATACAGACAATACAAGCTGCCTTGTAATTGTTATGAGTTATAATGAAAAAAAGAAAAAATCTTGATAAGAAAGAGATGTAGTGTTTGCATATATGTAGTATACAGTAAATATTGTTATTTGTTTTATTTACTAATAATTTACCATGCACAAATACACAAACATACATTTATATATAAGTCACTGTCTCGAGCGCACCACGTCAGTTACACGAGAGCCTCGGGCGAGAGTGGACGTGTTTAGTTAAGTGCGTGCCGAGCCTGTGTTACACTACAGTGATTAGAGAAGATAGCAGACATTACACCTACGAAGTTATTCATGTTGATCATAGTTTTGTGAAACATTATGCCGATACATCTACTTGCATGTACAAAACTTTTGCATGTACAAGACTTTACGAGCTATTCTTTATAACCAAGAAAATACTATTAAAGTGAAACTCCACCAAGATTGGTTTGCCTTGCCCCAACGACATAAAGCGGCCAAGTGCGAGTCGGACTCGCCCAAGAACGGTTCCGTAGCAGGAAGTAACGTAACTTACGATTTATGACGTATTAAAAAAAAAACTACTTACTAGATCTCATCCAAATCAATTTTCGGTGGAAGTTTACATGGTAATGTAAATGTCACTTATTTTAGAAGTTACGGGGGCACACATTTTACCACTTTGGAAGTGTCTCTCCTGCAAACTATTCAGTTTAGAAAAAAATGATATAAGAAACCTCAATATCATTTTTGAAGACCTATCCATAGATACCCCACGCGTATGGAAAAAATGTTTTTGAGGTTCAGTTCCAAGTATGGGGAACCCCCAAATGTTATTGTTTTTTTTTCTATTTATGTGTAAAAATCTTAATACGGTTCACATAATACATCTACTTACCAAGTTTAAATAGCATAGTTCTTATAGTTTCGGAAAAAAGTGGCTGTGACATACGGGCGGACAGACAGACATGACGAATCCATAAGGGTTCCGTTTTTTGCAATTTGGCTACGGAACTCTAAAAATGATTTAACCCCGACGTGTCGTATCTGACCTTACATAATAACATAATTCCGATAGTTGAATCAAATTATCAACATCTTCAATAGCTCAAAAAAGCGCTGCCAAGTGAGTGTCATAATTTTTATGACACAATGCCCAATTTGTAAAGTGAGTACTAAAATTTATTTTATATTTCTGTTTTAGTAGTTTTAAATGTCTCTTTTAGTTATTTTGAATGTGTGTTTTAGTTATCATGAAGTCTTTTTTCGTGATGTTGGAGACAACATTTAATGTATCATGGTGATAATTATTAAAAACGTGAGTATTCATTACATTGTTTTATTTTAAAAACGGCTATCTGCAACGTATTTAGAAATTATTTACACAATACTGATGAAAGAAGCCAGGAGATAATTAAAGTATCCGCATACTACAAGAGATTTGTTCTGTTTATTAAGATTAAATAAAATTTCTTCCATAATTTTTCCAAAGCTATCATACCTTGAACATGGGGGTCTGTAAACACTGACAGCAATGAGGTGTGCACAAGGGATCATAGCACAGAGGATCATAATGTCTTAACGTTCTTTACATGATAAGGATTTATTAGCTAGTATTAAGGAATCACCACGTAATTAAGTATCTCTATTGCAGGAATTGACCACCTGGTGATTATGAATAATTCACGCGTATAATTCTCTCTTAAGTTTCCTTCATAAGCTAAGAAAAATTTTAAGCTCTACAAATTAATACGATAAAGATGTTATCAAGAGTTTCTTACTGCTGAAAGGACTCCATACTGGTGGTAATATTTCTTTTATAAATAGAAGTCCGTCTGGGCTGGTATCACCATTCTAACCTTTATTTTTGTCGCCAAATACAAACACAGAATATTCTTTGTTTTTAGCCCTCAGAGGTGACAACGCGTCTGTAACTTTCTATGGTTGAGGATAGGCGTAGGTGCCTCAACTCAACTCTCTATCTATAAGGTAGATTGTAAGTTTGTTTGTCACTTAGGTTTTATAATAAAATTCGATAATTCCTTAGTTGTTTGATAAGGTTCGGCTTCCACCATTACTTTTAATTTAAGCTTATTTATCTCAGTATCTGATCTACCTCATAGTTCATTCTTTAAGTCGAAATTTCTACTACGGATACGATTAAGCCAAAAAACGCACAGTGCTTTCGTTGGTCGTATCGTCACAAAACTCTAAAATTACTCAAATTTTTGAGTTTTAACTCAAATATTAAATAATTAAGAAATTATAAGTCAATCAGAATATTATAAAATTATGAATTAAGAATTATAAAATATTTTTGTTAATGTTAATCATGAATATTAAAAAATGTAGATTTAATTTTAATTCAATGTGGCCACTCCATTATAACGGCAAGTTAATACTTTAATCCATAGACTTAATATACATACTGTTACACCTATTACAAACTCATTTGAAATTTCAATAAGGCAAGTATAGATTATTAGGTATTATTTATATATGCACGTTTTATCCAAAGAGAAGTTTTATCCTTCGTATTATGAAAACAAATTATTAGGCTCCAAAGAGAATATAATCGCTATGTTAGGTTCTTTAAACTGACAATAAATGTCAAATGAAAAGTTAAGAAATTTATTGAAATCATCGGTTTGGTAAAATTCTAATAATATGTAATTGTTTACACCATGGATTGAAAATATCTAAAAGTAGTGATAATTTAATATTGAACCTTCATCTACGTTGTAATAAGTTGTTCTATGAATTTTGCTTCATTGGATAATAGCATGACTTGGATACTGTGGTTGTTGATGTTCATTCTTCAATGTGGTAAGTTGGTATGTTATTTGTTGGAATTATTATCACTGTCAAGTTGAATTACCCGTGGTTTTACGAGATTTATTATAAACTACATATTAGTTATCAATAGATTGTAAACAAGACCATATTATGGTTCATTTGTGGTCACAAACGTAAAAAAAATTATGACGACTTTTTTAGTTCTTAGTCCGCTACTATCTCTTCTCACTGCTGAACTGGACTGCTACCTATCTTGGTCTGCTGGTCTTAGTTCAATTCTGATATCATCTTGACAGTTCTTCTGAAATCCACTGCGTAACATAGGTCTCGGCCAAGGAATGCTACAAAACACGGTTCTAAGCGTCCTACATCCATTGATCTCCTGCGTATCTGTATGTTCCTATATATAAAAGTAAAAGTGACGAACTTGCATGTAGTCAACCTTATGGTAAACGGATACTGATATCCATAGATCTACATCCTTGATTAAGAATAAAAATGCAGATCAGTGTTGTCACCCCTTAGGTATAAGCTGGAATCGTTATCAGTAAAAAGGTTTTCTCTCCACTCACCATACGAAACATAGCATTAAGCTGTATAACTAAGGTAATATACTTAATTTTTCTGTGACAACGTCGTTTTTCCACGGTTGAGTCAACCTTTTTTTTATAGTATTGACAAACGAGCACACAGTCCACCTGATGGTAAGTGGTAGCTGTGGCCCATAGACATCTACATTTATCCTCGTTTGCGAATCAAAATGCAGATGCGTTGCCACCCATGAGGACTAAGATGGAATGCCTCGTTTCCAGTAAAAAAAGGTCTCCGGTTCTTTACACTCACCATACGAAACACAGCAGTGTTAAGCTGCTATTTGACGCTAAACTGATCATTTTGCAGCCATAAATAGCTATAGCGTGGCCATACCACGTAGAAAATAAGATTAATCGATTTAATTTTCAAGCAAAATTATTTATTCCGATTGATAACCTTTTTTGTCTCTTTCAGCCATGATACTAAGACACAATGAAGCTTTGAATATGAAAACGCTTTTTGAATTTTCAAAAAACATTGAAAAGTTAGTCGAAGAACTATCAGTTTATTTCCAGCCTTGCAACTATCCCATAGAATTGATTGCTGGATTGTGTATGGATAAATATCAAAAAATTAAATGACGGCTGACGTATTTCCAAAAGTATACTTTAAATTTCAATTTAAAGTAAATCGTTTTTATACGTGTTTAGTGACTAAATTTCTCTACACATTTCTTTGCGCAATAAATAAATATTCTTAGAATTTTTATATGGTTTGTAATTATTTCTATTTAGGACCTTGCCGTGTGATAAGACAATCCACTATCCCATATCATCGTGAGAGTTGTAAAAGGCGAAGAAGAGATGGGCAACAGTATTGTCTTGATAGCAGCTTAAATAATGAAAAGCGAATGCCCGAATACAGAAACATCCCTCAAATGTGTAACGGCTTGTCACATGTTTGAGCAGCTCTTAAACTCTATATTTATTCTTACTACTGCTCTTTTATATTTTAAGCATCTCTTAAATTTTACATGTATGAGTTACGCCTTAAAGGTGAACGCACATTTATCAGAACCGTACGCGCCGTACGCAAATCTTTAGTACTCGTATTGCCAACAACTTTTGCGCTTACAGTAACATTGATGGCTCGGAATTCCTCGGATTGCTATGAAAAAAAGTCTTGTAATAGCATGCTTATATGCAGAGGAAGAAGAAAATAAAATTCGAAGAAAAAGAAGATTCTGGATTCACAATATGAATTTAAAAAGGCATTTTTAAGGAAACTATTATACGTTATATAAAGACTTTTAAGTACACGATGAACGATTTTTCAGATATTTTTATGTGATGGATGAATCGTCTTACGCATTTCTTGTGTATGACGACTCATTGTTGCCTACACAGTAAAAGTGAATCTCTTGAAATGAATTAAAGTAAAAATACATTTTGAACCGTGTAAGCGTGTTAAGAGGCTAGTCCTTAAAAAGGCACTAATAGGCAGTTACGGTTTTAAAAATATTAAAGAGCTGACAATATTGTTGAACTGACTGAAAATATTGAACACTGAATATTAAAGAATAAAAACTGACTTCATTGAATGACACCACCAAAAATCACAATTAGTTAATAGATCAGTCTTTACTTTCACCACGTGATATTTGTAAAATAATCTTGATTTTTGAGAAAAAAAATCGTTAACGAAAGTCAAAAACATCCAAAACGACCTTTCCTATTTGAACTTTCTAGGCTATTTCGTTATTATTTTTTATTAAAACGTGACATAAAAATATAGGTAATACAATACTTTCACCATTATTTTTTTTGCTAATTAAAGCCAAAAAGATATCATCTAAGAGTAAACACCATTCATTTTTGTAGCGAAAATCGTTCCCTGCTGCCACACATATTAGTATGAAACGGTTAGCCTTCCGTGATTCGCTTTATTTTAGAGAATACTCACGTAAAAAATTCAGTCCCGTCTCAATTTTCAAGGCTACGAGCTCCGTGTACGCGATACATTTATTTAGAATAGAATAGAATAATTTTTATTCAATATAGATTATTACATAATACTTATTGCAACTCATTTTTAGGGTTTCGTACCTCAAAAGAAAGAACGGAATCCTTATAGGATCACTTTGTTGTCCGTCTGTCTGTCTGTCAAGACCCTTTTTCTCAGGAATGCGTGAAGGTATCAAGCTGAAATTCATATCAAATACTGAAGTCTACTGACCCTTGGAGCTGTGAAAAAATCAAACTTCTAAGCCAACGCAATCAAAAGATACAGCCGTTTATGCCACATATTTTCAACATTCGCAAGGGAATCAAAACCTACAGGGTACTTCCCGTGAACTCAGAATCTTAAAATTTGGTACGAAGCAACGTATTATAGCAAATATAGAATATATATATATATATATATATATATGTCGGAGCGTCTATAAAGTATTTTTGTGTTTTAATGTGTTGATAAGTGTTACAGTAAAGCGTGGAGCTGTAGCGCTCGCTCTTGAGTGGGAGTAAGCTGTCGGCTTATACCGCCGCGGACACGTTATTTGCCACTGCTACCGATCCCCATTTGATACATGAGGAAAGTAAATTTATCCTAAACATTGTCCATCCTAAAAAATATTTTGTAAGAATAAGTGTTAAACTTCTTAATTGGTTGCGAAAAATGCCGGAAAACCAAAGCATAACTGACGAAATTGAAGTAGAGCGAATTAGTTCTGACATTGAAGAGAGTATTTAAAGTTTACACGAGGATCGCACCATACCAGAGGTTGTCGTGTAGCCGCAGCTCAGCATATGGTGCCCTAGAAAAGTGAATGGTGTCCCGAGAGTAGTGCTGCATTTTTCGAAAAAAAAATATTCCTACTGAATACTTCTCATGTTTTCTTTTATGTGTTACAGTAGCACGTGTGATGTGATTAAAAGTGCGTGAGTGTGTGCCTTGCTGGTCGAAACAGACTGCCAAGTCCAGCTGTAGCATGGCCTGATTTCGGCAGACGCGTATGCGCGTATACGCAGGCACCATCCCGGAGCGCGTGTGCTGTACATGGCGGTGCAGCACTCTTGGAAGTCTTATATTATGTGTGCGCGGAAGTCTTATATTATGTGTGCGCGGAAGTCTTACACTATGTGTGCGCGGAAGTCTTACACTATGTGTGGGCGGAAGTCTTACACTATGTGTGCGCGGAAGTCTTACACTATGTGTGCGCGGAAGTCTTACACTATGTGTGCGCGGAAGTGTTATACTCTGTATGCGCGGAAGTCGTGTTCTCTGAACAGCATCAGGCTCTGTCCTGGCAGGCGCTGTCCTGGTTCACGTTGCTAACGTGGTTCACGTGTTTAACGCGAGAACTTGCAAGTTCATGTACGAGTATGTGTCAGATACTTCGTATGGAGATGTATGCTTACTAGTGAAAGCAAAGTACTTTATTATAGTCCACGGTATGAGAGCGTATATCTGTTTGAGGGCCTCGTATGCGCGATGGATGAGAGGATAGGCAACTGTGTATGTTGTCCTGATAATTAACAACTTGGTTTTCACGCAGATCACGATGACTGCAATCCCGAAGATGCCTGTGCACCCTCAGGTGATCCTGCTGCTCCCGTTGACGCTTCGAGTGCGTGATGCAACGTAGCGTTTTGCTGGCTCTGGTGCGGCACGATAACTCGCTGTAAGAGGGCGTGCCCTCTGCTGTTATTTTGACTAACTATGGCGTGTGCTGGTTTGTTTTAATAGCCACGTGCGCTTGCCTTATGCCTGCCGCAGAGGCGTGCAGTGAGCGACGTGTTGACAATTGTTGTGTAAGCAATCCCAGCGGTGTGCTGATGAATACTGGTGAGTCGTACAAATTTTATTATGATTCTGGGCCGAATGCCCTCTCATCAAAGATTGTGTTGTGGCAAAAGTGTGAGTAATTTTGTAAATTTAACCGAAAGCGGTCATATTAGTGTGCAAAGTACCCCACAAATACCCTCCATGATCATGTGAGGAAGATCCCCGATCACGAAGTTCCTCGAGAGTTAGATGTCATAGTTGATGACAGTGGTAGTGAGACCAAATTTGATTAAAAATGGCTTGTATACTCATACTCAAAACTTTAGACCGCACCTCATGTGGCGATAGGTCTGTAGAGAATCGTTGGTGCGATTCTGGCATATGTGGCGGCAGATGTGTAAAGAATCGTTGGTGCGATTCTAGGCTGTGTTGGTGCACTGAGCCCCTAATGTGTTGTATAGCATGTTTGGCGGCAGATATGTAGAGAATCGTTGGTGCGACTCTGGTATATGTGGCGGCAGATATGTAGAGAATCGTTGGTGTGATTCTGGTTTGTGTGGTTAGTTGGAGATTTCAATGAGTTTCACGAGTTGAATATGCATTGCTTATGAATTATTGTAAAAAGTAACAAAATTGTTAGAATGACTATGTTGTAACTTGTTGATCGGACCTTTCACAATAAATCATGTTGTGCAGGAAGCACTGTGTTCGAAGCCTTAATAACAAGGCATTGTCAATTATGACAGTTGATTTTTGTACCTAGACTTGGGTGAAGTGAAGTACCATTTGGAATCGACCTTGTTTCTATTGGCAGAATAGCCGAGCTAGATTTATCTCTGAGCATATTTTGTCTACAGGCTCTGCAACCGAGGACGGATGCTTGTCAGGTATGGCCGTGTCGTGAATAGATGGCGCCATAGTGCAACGAGCAGCTCCATCTAAAAATTAGTTTTGCATACTAATAATGTCGCTCATGTCAGTACGGGCGAGCGGACGAATTGGTGCCTAAATAGTGTTTGTTACAGCAATGCACGAAGATACACGCCCGAGGACGGTCGTATGTCAGGATGGCCGTGTCGGAGCGTCTATAAAATATCGCTTGGATCGAGGTGGAAATGAGGGTATATCGAGAAACTCCCCACTTCTTTGCTAGTGCTAATACAGTGTTGTGGTTTTGTTTGTTGCTGTAATTCTTCTAATGCAGGCAAGGAGGATTGGTGTGGCTGAGTGGCTGCCCTGTGTTACATTGAGATATGTATTGTTGCTGTTGGTTTACATATTTTGGTGTTATCATGTAATTACGTACCTCACGTTACACTGATGTGTGATTGTGGCGGAGACGTGGTACGGTGTTGTCAACTGTAATTTCACTATACTGAATGCATAGTGCGTTACGTTGTCTTATTACTGATAATGATTAAAATGCGTAAGCAAAAGAGCAAGTTGTACATCTGCTCTCACACTTTTACTATTTTTTACAATTAACGCTATCCTGATGTACGAGTATTTCCGAGACCACGAATTGGAATCCTCTGTTGAAATTCTCCGACATATATATAATTTATAACACACTGCGACTTATATATTATAATTAATATTAGTATTTTATATTGGCAAGTCCCGTACGTTGAAGCCACTCTCGTAGAACAGGTTCCTAGGTCGTTCGACCGGCCGCCGTGCATAGTTCATCAGATGAATTGCCAGTTAGCAACTAGACCTTATACATATGAGTAAAAAACACTATACAGAGGCAAAGCTTCCGAGGAGCTGTCAAAATTTTTACCCATTTAGGTAGGGTTGGCTCAGGAGAATAAAACTAAATAAACAAAACATCTATCAGCTTTAAGGTAGAATATTTTTTTATAAACTACTTATTATAAATATTTATCGGAAATGACAACAGGAGATCCCACTTCTGATGTCGGAGATTACAATAGAGGATTCCAATTTTGATCTCGGGAATACATCAGGATAGCGTTAACTGTTAAAAATAAAAAGTGTGAGAGCAGATGTTCAACTTGCTCTCTTGCTTACGCAGTTTAATCATTATCAGTAATAAGACAACGTAACGCACTATACATTCAGTATAGTGAAATTACAGTTCGACCACACCGTAATACGTCTCAGCCACAATCACACACCAGTGTAACGTGGGGTACGTAATTACATGAAAACACCAAAATATGTACAGCAACACTACTTATCTCAATGTAACACAGGGCAGCCTCTCAGGAACACCAATCCTCCTTGCCTGCACTAGAAGAATTACCACAACGAACAGAACCACGACAATATCTTAGCACTAGTCTAATGACCACACCCGTTGAATGACTTAAGCGGACTCTCCCGCGCACGGCACCTACAGTGAACTTTATACTGCACAAACAAGTGGGAGTTTCTCGATATACCCTCCATTGCACCTCAATCCAACCGGGTATTTTATAGACTCTCCGACACGGCCATCCTGAAGTACGACAGTCCTCGGGCGTGTATCTTTATGCATTCCTGTAACAAACAACAATTCGTCCACTCGTCCATCCTGACATGAGTGGGTACATATTATTAGTTCGGAAAACTAATTGTTAGATGGCGCTGCTTGTTGCACTATGGCGCCATAAATTCACGACACGGCCATTCCTGACTTGCATCCGTCCTCGGTTGCAGTGCCTGTAGACAAAATATGCTCAAAGATTAATCTAACTCGGCTATTCTGTCAATAGAAACAAGGTCGATTCCAAATTGTACTTTACTTCTCTCCTAAGTCTAAGTACAATAGTCAACTGTCAACTTTATCCACCGTCACATATACCAGAATCGCACCAACGATTTTCCACATATCTGCCGTCATATATGCTACAATACAAAAGGGGCTCTGTGCACCAACACAGGCCAGAATCGCACCAACAATTCTTTACATATCTGTCGTTACATATGCCAGAATCGCACCAACGATTCTCCACATATCCACCGCCAAATATGCTACAACACATCTGCCGCCACATATGCCAGAATCGCACCAATGATTCCTTGCATATTTGCCGCCAAATATATACCAACACATGCCAGAATCGCACCAACGATTCTTTACATATCTGCCGTCACATATGCCAGAATCGCACCAACGATTCTCCACATATCCACCGCCAAATATGCTACAACACATCTGCCGCCACATATGCCAGAATCGCACCAACGATTCCCTACATATCTGCCGCCAAATATGCACCAACACAGACAGAAATCGCACCAATGATTTCCTACAGACCCATCGCCACATGTTACTCATGAGGTGCGGTCTAAAGTTTTGAGTATGAGTATACAAGCATTCTTAATCAAATTTGGTCTCACTGCCACTGTCATCAACTATGACATCTGACTCTCGAGGAACTTGGTGATCGGGGATCTTCCTCACGTGATCATGGGGGTATTTGTTACTTTGCACACTAACATGACCGCTTCCGGTTGAATTTACAATATAATTTACACTTTTGCCATTACACATTGGCGCAACTCAATCTTTGATGAGAGAGAATTTGGCACCATAATCATAATATAATGGGTAAGACTCACCAGTATTCATCAGCACACCGCTGGGATTGCTCACATAGTACAGGTCAACACGTCGCTCACTGCTCGTTTCTGCAGCAGGCATAAGGCAATCGCACTTGGCTATTAAAACAAACCAGCACACGCCATACTTAGCTGCCATGAAGTAAGCTTACGTTGTCAAAACAACAGCACAGGGCGTGCCGCACTCGCACAGCAGAGCAGTCGCATCTCACCAGCGCCAGCGAGACGCTGCACCGTACCACGCACTCCAAGAGTCAACGGGAGCAGCAGGAGCACCTGAGGGTACACAGGCATCATCGAGGTTGCCGTCATCATGATCTACGTGAAAAACAAGTTGTTTATTATCAGGACAACATACACAGTTGCCTATCCTCTCATCCATCACGCATACGAGGCCCTCAAACAGAAATACGCTCTCATGCCGTGGACTATAATAACTTCGCTTTCATAACTAAGCATACATCTCTATACAAAGTATCTCACACATACTCGTACTTGAACTTACGAGATCCTACGTTAACTACGAAAAAAAAAAACGTGAACCAGGACAGTGCCTGCCAGGACGGAGCTTGATGAATGTTCAGAGAACACGACTTCCGCGCATACAGAATATAACCCTTCTGCGCACACGACTTCCGAGGAACCACCATGTATAGCATACGCACGCTCCGGGATGGCGCCTGCGTATACGCGCATACGCATCTGCCGAAACCAGGCCATGTTATGGCTGGACCCGGCAGTCCGTTCCAACCAACAAGGCACAAACATTCACCTCAAACTCGCGCACATGTAGTCATATCACACGTGCTACTGTAACATAAAATGAAACATTAAAAATATTCAGTAAGAACTTTTTTTTAAATGCAGCACTACTCTCGGGACACCATTCACCTTTCTAGGGCACCATATACTGAGCTGCGGCTACACGACCTCTGGTATGGTCCGATCCTCATGTAAACTTAAATACTCTCTTCAGTGTCAGAACTAATTGGCTTTACTTCACTTTCATCAGTTATACTTTGGTTTTCCGGCATTTTTCGCAACCAATTAAAAATGTAAACACTTATTCCTACAAAATATTTTAAGACAATATTTAGGGTAAATTTACTTTACTCATGTTGTATCAAACGGTGATCGGTAGCAGCGGCAAATAAAATGTCCGCGGCGTCATAATCCTGCAGCATATTTCCACTCAAGAGCGAGTGCCACAGCACCACATCTTTCACGAAGCCCTCAACATCAAATCCCAATTTTATCGACTACGTAATACTCTGAGTAAACTGTAACACTTATCAACACATTAGAACACAAAAATACTACTTGGTGTTTTTTATTCATAGCACGTTAAAGTAAACTTGTTCTTTTTTCGGTACATCGTTTAAACATTTTAAACTTTAAAATTAGCCCATGTAAATCACACCTCGTGTATCAAATTATAGCATAACTTGAGCAAGTTAAACTTACACTGAATGCAAATTATAACTCATTTAGAATACCTCCATTTTGGGTACGTTAAGAAATAATAAAAGTACTTGCGGGTACTTTTTATTATAAATCGAACAAAATGATTTAACTTTTGGCTTAAAAAATTTCACTGTAAACTTTCACTCTACACTTTAATGATTCGTCAGCGTAGTAAATACGACAACAAACTCGATTTAAGAAATTGAGCACAAAAACAAAACGCGAGGCACATCATAGTATTTCACCAACGTTATAACTCTCACACTATCCGAAGGTTATATGTGGACGATAACAGGGACATTATCCCACTTCTGATATCGGAAATTACAACAGGAGATCCCACTTCTGATGTCTGAGATTACAATAGAGGATTCCAATTTTGATCTCGGAAATACATCAGGATAGCGTTAACTGTTAAAAATAAAAAGTGTGAGTGCGGATGTTCAACTTGCTCTCTTGCTTACGCAGTTTAATCATTATCAGTAATAAGACAACGTAACGCACTATACATTCAGTATAGTGAAATTACAGTTCGACCACACCGTAATACGTCTCAGCCACAATCACACACCAGTGTAACGTGGGGTACGTAATTACATGAAAACACCAAAATATGTACAGCAACACTACTTATCTCAATGTAACACAGGGCAGCCTCTCAGGAACACCAATCCTCCTTGCCTGCACTAGAAGAATTACCACAACGAACAGAACCACGACAATATCTTAGCACTAGTCTAATGACCACACCCGTTGAATGACTTAAGCGGACTCTCCCGCGCACGGCACCTACAGTGAACTTTATACTGCACAAACAAGTGGGAGTTTCTCGATATACCCTCCATTGCACCTCAATCCAACCGGGTATTTTATAGACTCTCCGACACGGCCATCCTGAAGTACGACCGTCCTCGGGCGTGTATCTTTATGCATTCCTGTAACAAACAACAATTCGTCCACTCGTCCATCCTGACATGAGTGGGTACATATTATTAGTTCGGAAAACTAATTGTTAGATGGCGCTGCTTGTTGCACTATGGCGCCATAAATTCACGACACGGCTATTCCTGACTTGCATCCGTCCTCGGTTGCAGTGCCTGTAGACAAAATATGCTCAAAGATTAATCTAACTCGGCTATTCTGTCAATAGAAACAAGGTCGATTCCAAATTGTACTTTACTTCTCTCCTAAGTCTAAGTACAATAGTCAACTGTCAACTTTATCCACCGTCACATATACCAGAATCGCACCAACGATTCTCCACATATCTGCCGTCATATATGCTACAATACAAAAGGGGCTCTGTGCACCAACACAGGCCAGAATCGCACCAACAATTCTTTACATATCTGTCGTTACATATGCCAGAATCGCACCAACGATTCTCCACATATCCACCGCCAAATATGCTACAACACATCTGCCGCCACATATGCCAGAATCGCACCAATGATTCCTTGCATATTTGCCGCCAAATATACACCAACACATGCCAGAATCGCACCAACGATTCTTTACATATCTGCCGTCACATATGCCAGAATCGCACCAACGATTCTCCACATATCCACCGCCAAATATGCTACAACACATCTGCCGCCACATATGCCAGAATCGCACCAACGATTCCCTACATATCTGCCGCCAAATATGCACCAACACAGACAGAAATCGCACCAATGATTTCCTACAGACCCATCGCCACATGTTACTCATGAGGTGCGGTCTAAAGTTTTGAGTATGAGTATACAAGCATTCTTAATCAAATTTGGTCTCACTGCCACTGTCATCAACTATGACATCTGACTCTCGAGGAACTTGGTGATCGGGGATCTTCCTCACGTGATCATGGGGGTATTTGTTACTTTGCACACTAACATGACCGCTTCCGGTTGAATTTACAATATAATTTACACTTTTGCCATTACACATTGGCGCAACACAATCTTTGATGAGAGAGAATTTGGCACCATAATCATAATATAATGGGTAAGACTCACCAGTATTCATCAGCACACCGCTGGGATTGCTCACATAGTACAGGTCAACACGTCGCTCACTGCTCGTTTCTGCAGCAGGCATAAGGCAATCGCACTTGGCTATTAAAACAAACCAGCACACGCCATACTTAGCTGCCATGAAGTAAGCTTACGTTGTCAAAACAACAGCACAGGGCGTGCCGCACTCGCACAGCGGAGCAGTCGCATCTCACCAGCGCCAGCGAGACGCTGCACCGTACCACGCACTCCAAGCGTCAACGGGAGCAGCAGGAGCACCTGAGGGTACACAGGCATCATCGAGGTTGCCGTCATCATGATCTACGTGAAAAACAAGTTGTTTATTATCAGGACAACATACACAGTTGCCTATCCTCTCATCCATCACGCATACGAGGCCCTCAAACAGAAATACGCTCTCATGCCGTGGACTATAATAACTTCGCTTTCATAACTAAGCATACATCTCTATACGAAGTATCTCACACATACTCGTACTTGAACTTACGAGATCCTACGTTAACTACGAAAAAAAAAACGTGAACCAGGACAGTGCCTGCCAGGACGGAGCTTGATGAATGTTCAGAGAACACGACTTCCGCGCATACAGAATATAACCCTTCTGCGCACACGACTTCCGAGGAACCACCATGTATAGCATACGTACGCTCCGGGATGGCGCCTGCGTATACGCGCATACGCATCTGCCGAAACCAGGCCATGTTATGGCTGGACCCGGCAGTCCGTTCCAACCAACAAGGCACAAACATTCACCTCAAACTCGCGCACATGTAGTCATATCACACGTGCTACTGTAACATAAAATGAAACATTAAAAATATTCAGTAAGAACTTTTTTTTAAATGCAGCACTACTCTCGGGACACCATTCACCTTTCTAGGGCACCATATACTGAGCTGCGGCTACACGACCTCTGGTATGGTCCGATCCTCATGTAAACTTAAATACTCTCTTCAGTGTCAGAACTAATTGGCTTTACTTCACTTTCATCAGTTATACTTTGGTTTTCCGGCATTTTTCGCAACCAATTAAAAATGTAAACACTTATTCCTACAAAATATTTTAAGACAATATTTAGGGTAAATTTACTTTACTCATGTTGTATCAAACGGTGATCGGTAGCAGCGGCAAATAAAATGTCCGCGGCGTCATAATCCTACAGCATATTTCCACTCAAGAGCGAGTGCCACAGCACCACATCTTTCACGAAGCCCTCAACATCAAATCCCAATTTTATCGACTACGTAATACTCTGAGTAAACTGTAACACTTATCAACACATTAGAACACAAAAATACTACTTGGTGTTTTTAATTCATAGCACGTTAAAGTAAACTTGTTCTTTTTTCGGTACATCGTTTAAACATTTTAAACTTTAAAATTAGCCCATGTAAATCACACCTCGTGTATCAAATTATAGCATAACTTGAGCAAGTTAAACTTACACTGAATGCAAATTATAACTCATTTAGAATACCTCCATTTTGGGTACGTTAAGAAATAATAAAAGTACTTGCGGGTACTTTTTATTATAAATCGAACAAAATGATTTAACTTTTGGCTTAAAAAATTTCACTGTAAACTTTCACTCTACACTTTAATGATTCGTCAGCGTAGTAAATACGACAACAAACTCGATTTAAGAAATTGAACACAAAAACAAAACGCGAGGCACATCATAGTATTTCACCAACGTTATAACTCTCACACTATCCGAAGGTTATATGTGGACGATAACAGGGACATTATCCCACTTCTGATATCGGAAATTACAACAGGAGATCCCACTTCTGATGTCGGAGATTACAATAGAGGATTCCAATTTTGATCTCGGAAATACATCAGGATAGCGTTAACTGTTAAAAATAAAAAGTGTGAGTGCGGATGTTCAACTTGCTCTCTTGCTTACGCAGTTTAATCATTATCAGTAATAAGACAACGTAACGCACTATACATTCAGTATAGTGAAATTACAGTTCGACCACACCGTAATACGTCTCAGCCACAATCACACACCAGTGTAACGTGGGGTACGTAATTACATGAAAACACCAAAATATGTACAGCAACACTACTTATCTCAATGTAACACAGGGCAGCCTCTCAGGAACACCAATCCTCCTTGCCTGCACTAGAAGAATTACCACAACGAACAGAACCACGACAATATCTTAGCACTAGTCTAATGACCACACCCGTTGAATGACTTAAGCGGACTCTCCCGTGCACGGCACCTACAGCGAACTTTATACTGCACAAACAAGTGGGAGTTTCTCGATATACCCTCCATTGCACCTCAATCCAACCGGGTATTTTATAGACTCTCCGACATATTTAATTTTATGATTTTTGTTCTTCAACAATTTGTTGTGCATTTTGATTAAATGGTTAACTATGAATCTGATGTCAAGTTTTCCATACAACCTTGCACGCGTTTTAATATGTCATTAGCAATATTTACAATGTTTCTTTCGAGATTAAAATATTCGCAAAATTTTTGCTCAAGCAATTCATACATTCGTTTCAGATACATTCTCACATTGGCTGGAAGTCAAATAATTACCGTTATTTGTTAGCAGTTGATTGTTGGAAAAGCATTTCCAAATAAATATTTTACAGGGCTTTTTTTAGAAAACTTAATACAGACAATTGTTGCCTTTTTTATAATCAATAAGTTTTAAAAGGAGATCTTCTCGTCCGACAGCTTTAACCACTCTTGCCGTCTGAAATAATAGTAATAAAAAACATGGACCTAAATATTTCATTTATAAACGTAATTATTCAATTATAAACATTATAGCTTTGATTCGATTCCTTTATAAGAGAGTGAATGGTTACTATCCGTATTTGTACCCGACATCGTTTCTTTTAGTTTGCTTGGGTTATAACTATCTCGAAGTGAGAAGAGCAAATGACCAAATAACAATCATGTGTAACGTTCTCCGAGACAGCATTGACTCACCGGATCTCCATGATGAGCTGTGTCGATTTTACGTACCCAACATCTACTGTCGCGGCAGAATGCATTAGTTGTTTTCAGAGCCAATGTACCGAACAGTCGCACGCGCATTTTCCCCCATTCCACGAACATTGACCGCTCTAAATGCTCTACTGGACCAAAATCCCAGCTGTGACATATTTGCGGATGAATGGAGAGTGGTTATCGAAGAATGCTTTAAATTTTGTGAAAATTGTGTGAGACTTTAATTTAGTAAAAAAAAAAAAAAACACTGTCCTTTCACGGCTTGCTCGTACATATAATGAACAATTTGGACACATTGACCTCTTTGCGAAATCTAAACTTACGTTTAAAGATTACATCAAGAAAACTATTACGAAATAGAGCAGTTGAAGTTAAAATCACATACAATCATATCTTCTCTCATCTATTTCTTCTATATGTATTTTTGAGGCTACTAATATAAATATAAGTACTTAAGTTATTTTATTTAATATATATTATAATTAATTATTTGTATTATGTTTATATATTTAAACATTTAATATGTATATATACATAAGTAAATATATATGTATGTATATATATATATATATATATATATATATATATATATATATATATATATATATATATATATATATATATATATATATATATATATATATATATATATATATAAGGTAATGTAATATATTATTCTACCTGACTATCTCTCCTGATCCGTAAACTTATGACCACCTTCATTACATTGAATTGCTTATATTTTGCTTATAATTTATCTATTAGATTGTTCTTTTTCCTTTTCTTCTAACAACAATACACCTACCATCAAACAATATAAGGGAAACCTGTTATTGGCCATACTTTTAGTTTGTTACATTAATGTTAATATTTTCTATATACGCTGTTGGTTTTCTAAATAAATAAATAAATAGACATTGTAAATAGTATTATCTTATTATTTTTGTATTGTGTATTATTATTGTAAATTCCTATTATTCGTTATGTGTATAAATTTATGTTAGTTATCATTTGTAATGTATGAAATTATTATTAATTAATTATTGTAATTGGATAACTTACGTGTAATTAAATTAAACATAAAATAATAAATATATAAAAATAACTATTCAATCAATTATATGTAGGTTGGTCGCTTATAGAAGGACCACATTAAAATAATATTATAGTCAAGTTACTACTTACCTAGTGGAGTTATTGGGATATTTAAAAAAATTGCCATGTTAAAACATTTTTTTATATTTGACACGAATAATTCATTAAAATAAAATTTAACACTTATTATAATTTACATAACCCTGAGTTTGAGCACTGGCCGAGCCGGTTTTAGGCCAGCCACATACATACGAAATTTTGTTTCGTGATTCCGCCAGTGCTCACGCACACACGCGCCTCAAGCTTGTAGTAGTGTAATTATCATAGCGCGCTTGTATGAAGTTTTGCTCTGTATGGTACGGTTTCTTTACTCAAGTGCCTTATACGCGTAAGCGCATGTCGCTCTAAGCTTCGCCCCTCAATTGTTAACGTACAAATTTGATCCCTTATTCTAAGTAGTGTAAGACTGTTATTTCATGAATTAATTTTATTAATGAACTGTTAATATTATAACACGGTTATTAATTTACTACCGTTCTCTTATCCTTATTAGTTTAGTTTAGTTTAGTTTACGACGGGCTGTTTTCCGCTACTCCACGTCTATGCGCGTATTTTGCGTGGGCAGGAGTAATGTTAGTATTCGAGCAATGAGATCTCCCCGAAGAAGCTCAACAATCCTTTGATGTTGCATGCAACTTCAGGGAGTGATCCCGGCGTGCCGAGATGTTTAGCCCTGTACGTAGCGACCTCCGGACATTTCAGTAGCACGTGGGCCGCCGTTTCTTCTTCCCCCATACATGCCCTGCACAGGGGACTACTGTAACACCTATAGTAAACAAATGTTCGTTAAAGGTGCCGTGTCCTGTGATGGCACTTGTTACTATCCTGATCTGCAGCTTGTTCAGTTTCATTAAAACTTTGGTTAAGCGACTGTTTATTTCAGGCAGGGCCTCCCTAGCTTGTCTGCAGTCTACTAGATTTTTCCAAAGCTAAGCGTGTTCATTTGTGAAGTGTCTACGTACCAGTGAACGAACTTTACCAAAGGAGATTGGTATGATTGGTTCCGACTATATAGTGGCCAGAGCCGATCTTCTTCTGGCCAGTTCGTCTGCTGCATCGTTGCCTCTGGATCCACTGTGTCCCTTTATCCAGTCACATTGTTGTTTTTACA
This sequence comes from Parnassius mnemosyne, assembly GCA_963668995.1. Taxonomy (NCBI): domain Eukaryota; kingdom Metazoa; phylum Arthropoda; class Insecta; order Lepidoptera; family Papilionidae; genus Parnassius; species Parnassius mnemosyne. Next base: position 29,345,002 of record CAVLGL010000086.1, read on the forward strand.
TACCTCATTTAATCGTTGCTGGCATTCATATATTAGTCCTGAGTTCACCACATTGCAACTCAGAGCTTGTAGTACCGCTCTACTTTTTTTTATAGGATCGCGTGACAAACGAGCACACAGTCCACCTGATGGTAAGTGGTTGCTGTGGCTCATAGACATCTATTTCTATCTTAATAAAGACTCAAGATGCAGATGCGTTGTCACCCGTGAGGACTAAGATGGAATACCTCTTTGCCAGTAAAAAGGGTCTCCGGTTCTCTACACTCACCATACGAAACACAGGAGCGTTAAGCTTCTATTTTACGCTGGTTTTCTGTCAGTCAGTATTCTGATGGATAATTGATTACCCTTCCTAGCATCTATTGCTATGGCCGCTTGAATGATAACCATACATGCCGCCTGAAAGACTGTGTTATAGGTACCCAGCGGTGTGCATATGTGGATATTGAGGTCTTCAGAGAAAGTTTCTGAACCTACACCTTCATTTGTTTTAGAACCATCGGCGAAAACTCTAAGCTCTTTTGGGCTTAGTCCTTCCGGCTGGCTGGTTTTATTTAATTGTATCTTGTACTTCTTATCGAAAACAAATTGTTTAGGAATCTTATCGTAATTGGCTTGTAGGATAGGAATTTTTGAGTGAATTCTATCAGTTATGCCTGTATGAGGGACGCTATTCTTACTCCAAAGATTTAGGGTCTTAAGTCTGATGGCACCTAAAGTCGCTCCTTGTTGTATATGTAGATGAAGCGGGGTTAGCTCCAACATCGCTACTAAGGCTGCTGTTGACGTAGTTCTTATGCAGCTTGTAGCAGCCATTCATGCCAGTCTCTGGTAGCGCTGAAGCTTCTTTATAGTGGTGGCTTCATTTGTCTTGGTCCACCATACCAGAGCGCCGTATGTGATCATGGGCTGAATTACAGTTTTATAAAGCCATAGTATGATTTTTGGCGTCAGTCCCCATCTTTTTCCAATCATGTTTCTGCATTGCCAGAAAATTATACTAGCTTTGTTGATTTTGTTTTCTATGTATTTATTCCAGTTAAGTTTGCTGTCCAAGGTAAGACCTAAATATTTTACCTCAGAGGATAGCTGGAATTTTGTGCTGAAAACACTTGGAAGATGATAGTTATTCAGCATTCGTTTTTGTGTGAACATTACTAGAACCGTTTTATTTGGATTGACGGTTAAGTCGTATTCCCTGCACCATCTCTCCACTATACGGAGAGCCGCTTGGGTCAGGTCACACACTATACTTGCTGTCTTTCCAGAGACCAGTATTGTCAGGTCATCAGCATAACCTACTGTGTAGAAGTGATTGGCATTTAATTTGCTGATGAGTTAATTGATGACCATATTCCACAGGAGAGGTGAGAGAACCACACCCTGCGGGCAGCCTTTTTCAATTTGGATTAGTTGAGATTCACCAGCAATGTTTATTATTCGTGTGCTGAGCATGTATACTATCCAGTCAATTAGTGCCGGTTCAACTTTATGTCTACTGAGTGCACCTTTTATGCTGGAGAAGTTCGTTCTGTCAAAAGCACCTTCTATATCTATGAAGGAACCTAGACATATTTCTTTGTTTTGGATGGCCTCTTCAATCTTTGTAATTACCTGGTGAAGTGCTGATTCTGTTGATTTGCCTAGACTGTAGGCGTGTTGCTTGTCGTGTAGTGGTAAGTTCATTAGCGCCGACCCCCTTAATTCCCTTTTACACATCCTCTCCATCGTCTTTAGAAGAAAGGATGTGAGGCTAATGGGCCTGTAGAATTTAGGGTCAGTGTAGTCGCTCTTACCTGGTTTGGGTATGAATGTGACTTTTACTTCCCTCCATCCCCTAGGAACATATTTAAGAGCCAGACAGGCTCTCATTATGGCGACAAGTCTGACCATTAGGGCTTTACCCCTACACTGTAGGAGTGCCGGGAATATGCCGTCAGGTCCTGCCGCCTTATAGGGGAGGAAACTGTGAATGACCCAATGGATTTTGTCCATTGTTACCACTCTCTGTGCTAAATTCCAGTCTTCTGCTGTTGGTGTCAGTACGTCGTCATGTCGGTTTGCCTCCTGAGTTACGCAGCAACCTGGGAAGTTCGTTTCAATTAGGATGCGTTGGGCTTCAACCGGCGATGTTGAGTAGCTACCGTCGGGTTTCTTTAGAGAGATGGATCCCGACGTGTTCTGTTTAGCTAGAATATTCCTTATCCTATTACAGGTTTCTATGTTGTCACAGAATTTACGCCACCCAGTCGAGCGTCGATATCTGATACATTTTTTGTATTCAGCTTTCTTGTATAGTAGCCAGTCTTCATCCATTGAGGTATTCATGGCCCTATTTAGGGCTTTTCTTACCTTCTTACGTTTCCTATCTAGTTCTTAACCCCACCACGGTTGTTTTACTTCAGCATGCCTTGGTGGAGTGATATCTGGACATGATGCATGGTAGATATCTATCATGGCCTTAGTAACAGCTGCTACCTGTTTTTCTAGGAGCCACTGATCTGCTATAGTATTTGTCCCCACAAAACCCGCGAGCGAAGACGTCAGCCTGTTAAGGTATTTTGTTTTATCCGTCTTGCGGGTATTTTTCCATGGTGGTGTAGTGGATATATCGACTTGTAGTGCGAAGTAGATCCATCTATGATCTGAGCATGAGGCCTATCTCGACACATGCCATCCCGTAATTAGTTTAGCTACTACTTCTGTTGCAAGTATAAGGTCGATTATGTGTGACAGCGTTTGTTTATGAAAGTTGGTTCAGAACCTAAGTTTAAAATGGTTAGGTTAGTGCTAAATAGATATTCAACTAACACCTTACCTCGTTCATTCGGTCTTTCCATTCCCCAGAGGGGATGATGCGCGTTGGAGTCCGTCCCGATCACAACCTCTAGTCCGGTCCTCTCGCAGAAGTTCACTAGCCTGCCGAGGTCATGAGGGGGAGGAGTGTCTTCTTCCGGCATGTAGACCGAGGCGACGACTAATCTTCTCTCCTGTGTATATTGTTTTGTCACGGCATACATGTCTCTAGAACAGAAATCTGTTAATGGTTGTGCACAGATATCTTTAGTAGTGTAAATACACGCTCTAGGCTTGTCATGTTCAGAGCTGTAGAATAACTTACCTTTTAGGTTGTTTCGGCCTTTAATTTTACCAGACCTAACCCACGGTTCCTGGATTAAGGCTATGGCCGTCCTTTGAACCTCCAACCACTTGCGTAATTGAGCCGACGCAGTTTCGCTGTGGTAGAGGTTGGCCGGCACTGGGCTAGTTTTGGACGAAGGGCACGCCATCATTGATCGCGTCCTCCCCGTCCCCGCCCAAAAATAAGCCTGCCAGCAGATCTCGGGTTTCATCGTCAGCTACCGAGTCGGAAGTGGTCGGCAAAATGCAGTCTCCTCTTCGTAACTCAGTGAGCTGCCGCTGAGCCAGATCTCTACTGGGGGCTTCGGCTCAATTGTGCAGGCCGTTTTTTCACTGGACTTGGCCTCCAGTGATTCCGCTGTACCAGTAACCATGGCTCCGGTATCCAGAACTTCCGGGTTATTTTCTGCCTCTTTGCTTGGTGGAGTATCAAAGAATTTACCTCCACGACCCTAGAATTTTACGTATACCGCCCCGCATACACATGCACGATGGCGTCCGGCTTTCATCAGGGTCGGGATATGATCCTCCGGCTCGGAAAAACGAGGAACCACCCGTCCGTCTGCTTATCAGCCTTGAGTAACAGCCAGTCCCTGATGTTAACCCAGCGGTTCTGGTACGCCAGCACGCAACCAATATCGCGTGAGTCTTTCCAGGCTCCCTGAGCATCAGGGATAAGGATACCACATTTGACTTTGTAGTATCTCCGACTGTTTCTTTATGGTCAGCGAGGTGTTGGATATAAGGTCGAGGGTAGCAATATTCCCCTTCAACCAATCCAGAGCCTTCTGATCGTCACACCACAGTTTCAGGACACCCTCCGTGTAAACGGGTTTGCCCCTAAAAACTGGGTCCGACGCATCAGGGTCCTGGATATTCCAGGCCTCACTGATCATCTTCCTTTGTATTGCCACGAGGATGTCGTCTGCTACTTCTTTCGTAATGTGACCTGAACGCGCATACGTTAAGGCCACACCCAAATCTGCTTTAGCAGTGGAAGCGTAGCTTGTTCTTGCAAACTTTTGTTGCTGTTCGAGTCGCACTTTTTAGTGTTCCCCTCTAGGCGAGGTGGACTCTTCCAGCATCCTTTTGGCTGCTCTTTCCTTCTTCCCAGGACGCTTGGCCGCTCGCTGCTTCCTGGCGGATATCTCAGAGCTGGTTCCCGCAGCCGCGACTTCCACTTGGGCTGGATTTTTATCCTTCCCAGCTTTAGCGCGGCTACTGGTTCCAGCCCCAAGCACCCCAGTCGCAGTAGTTTGCCCAGCCTCCTTGGTTTTAGTTTTGGAAGCAGCCAGTGCGGCTCGTTCTCTTCGGCCTTTTTCCCGCTGCTTCTTGTTCTTCTTTTTGGCCTTTCCACTACTCTTCTCCTTCTTATACTTTTTATATCTTCTTATATATCGACACCTCCATGCAATAACATCGTAACTCATTTTTCCCATAAATTATGTTACAATGATATTGCTATGTAAAAAAAAAATACAATTTTTCTGTACAATCATTGTAATTCTGCTCCCATTAGTTTTTAAAATATACACCTGTCAAAGTATTGTAAAATAACAAAAAAGTATTTTTTTTTTCAACAATATCGTTGCAACTTGATGTACAATTTATAAAAAATATTATGAGTAGCAAGTCAATCAAATACAGTAACATTGTAACATTATATACAATCTTTGTACATGACAAAATTGAAGAAATCACATTTCGTTAATTCCTATAGTGGATTCACATTATGTAAGAAAAAGAACATTATTGTACAGGCTTTACATTGATTGGAAGAAAGAAAATCGTCCGTTGAACAAGTGGCAAATTCTAGGCAATATAAGGACATTTTTAATAACGAACATAATATTGAATTCTATAAGCCCAAGAAAGACCTTTGTATTCTTTGCAACAGATATAAGAGAGGATCTGAAAAAGAAAAAGATGACATGAAGCTAGAGTACACCTTGCATATTGCGAACAAAGCAGTGGTAAGTGAGGGGAAAGAGATTTATAAGTATCAGTCAAAACAATCTGACGTTATATTTACAGCTGCTTACGACTTACAGAAAGTATTGACTACACCTCAATCAGAAGTTTCGCTCTTTTACTACAACGGAAGTTTGCGGTATACAGTTTTACTATATATATATTATAGGAAAGGCCAAAGGATATTCGTACGTCTGGAATAAGACAATATGCAAGAAAGGATCCTCAGAAATTAGTAGCACTGTGTTTCTTTTTATTAAACAGAAATATGAAGAAGGGTTTTGTATATTTATTTTTTTTTCTGATTGCTGTGGCGGACAAAACCGCAATTGCATAATAATAGCGAGCCATTCCCATGCATGTAAAATATTTGGTATAACGATTACACATAACTATTTTGAAGTAGGACATTTGCAATCTAAAGGGGATACGCGTTAATAGAGCATCGGAAGAAAAATCAGATTATTTTTGTAACAGAGCAATGGATCACTCTTATCAGATGTGCTAAAACTACATGGGACCCCTTATGATGTTACTGAATTAGATCAAAACCTAATACTTAATTATAAAAGCCTTCTAAAGAAAAAACTAAACTGAGACTGCAATAGTACTGGAAAAAAGATGTCGTGGACTAAAATACAATATATTAAAATAGAAAACGAAAACCTGACTTAATATACTTTCAATATGATTATCTCAGTGATCAATACACCTTGCTGTGAAACCTACTACACGCATTACATGAACAAAAAGAGCACAAGAGTCAATTCAGTGTGGACAATAAAACGACGGAGAAAGTATTTCTTTAATGTATAATAAAGTGCTCCCAATATCAGCAGCAAAGCATGAAAACCTTGTGAGTTTGTGTAATAATGTAATGCGATACCAGATATTAATCTCGATTTCTATTTTAATCTTCCACATTCCACTCAACTAACTGAAGAAAACGGTAGTGATGATGAAAATTAATAGTTATATAAAGTTAATTTCCAATTTTTTATGTTTGAGTAATTAATAGATTTATAAATTCAAAGTTTGGTTTTCGGGAGAGAAAGAGATTTTATATGGTTAAAAAAATACTTAGTTTCATAATTATAAGTCGGATAATAATGCTTGTATCTAGTGAAGTTTTGTAATTTGGTGTCAATAAATATTTTAATAGTACGAAATTGCTTTTTTATCCTTCAAGTCAATAAAACATTATCGTAATAGTTCGTAAGAAAATAGACTTACACGTCAAATTATGAGATGATACTTTACAGGTTGTTTTTTTTTGCATGAAAAAAACTTAAATTTTACAATGAAGAATCATTTTAGGTAACATAACACCTTGGAGTTACAATTATCTGACAACAAAAATAAAATAAACTTACAAAAATCTAAATTGTATATCAGACATAAAATGCAACTTATATGACATTTCAATGTATTGTTTTTCACGTAAGTCATGAAAAACCATGAAATCAACTTTTCTTTTACAACCTATCCGTACATAAAAATAGTTACAATTATCTGACAACAAAAATAAAATAAACTTACAAAAATCTACATTGTATCTCAGACATACAATGCAACTTATATGACATTTCAATGTATTGTTTTTCACGTAAGTCATGAAAAACCATGAAATCAACTTTTCTTTTACAACCTATCCGTACATAAAAATAGTTACAATTATCTGACAACAAAAATAAAATAAACTTACAAAAATCTACATTGTATCTCAGACATACAATGCAACTTATATGACATTTCAATGTATTGTTTTTCACGTAAGTCATGAAAAACCATGAAATCAACTTTTCTTTTACAACCTATCCGTACATAAAAATAGTGCACCTAAATAATATTAGATAGTGACAGCTTCAAAGATTGTACGGTTAGTTTTGAACGTGGTACATTTTTTTTAAACTTTAAATTCTGTTTCCTCTACAAACATAAAAAATTAGTTACGATGGTATTGCATGGAGGTGTCGATATAGGAATCTGTGAACATTATTCAATTTACCTAGTCATTACACGAACATTACATCACCATCACTACATATGTCTCCATTAAGTCTGGACGGCAGTTCAGTTGGCCCAATTTGTTTACCATTGAGGACGCCGGACCACATGTTTACACTAAAACGATGTTGAAAGGTTGAAGGTCTCGTTTCGTATGGATTTTCAAATTGCCCAGGTGTTATAATTATAAATATTAAATAATACCGTTCGCGTGAATCATGACTCATCGGTCCACAAAATTTTATTGAATCCTCTTGCTCGCATCATCATCATCAGCATACGCTTTGGGAATTCCTTCACGACGGCCATCTCGACCAGGAATGTGGGCTGCCATTAATGTATTGTGCGTGTTAATCAAAACACGATGGTTGGGATACGATTGGGTTGCGGTCCTCCTCGGCATTGGAGTTGTTCCCGATACATTCTTGCTGCTTCACGGCCTTTGCCCTGTGCAACTCCGTACATTAGAGTTACATTATTCACTTCCAAGTTACTAGTGTAGCACGACAGTAAAATAAAAACACGACACAATTCAACTGTCCCCTGAGGCAATCTACCGCTTATTCTGCCGGTCTTGTTTTAAGGAGAGGATACGAACACCTGATGGTGAGTACCGCCACTCATGAACAACTGCAATGGAAATAAACATCAAATCTAGAATGAACTAACTCTAAACTACTCATTCCTCCTTTTAAATATTCCGCATTGACTAGTTTTATTTTTATTTAGATTGAATAGTTATTTTTATTTATTTATTTGATTTAATTACACGGCATTTATCCAATTACAATACTTAAATAACAATAATTACATACATTACTACTAACATAAATTTATACACATAACGACTAATAGGAATTTACAATAAAAATACTCAACACAAAAATAATACGATAATACAATTTACTTAAGAAAACTCTCACACAGTTTTCGCAAAATTTAAAGCATTCTTCGATAACCACTCTCCATTCATCCGCAAGTATGTCACAGGTGGGATTTTGGTCCAGTAGAGCATTTGGCGCGGTCAATGTTCGCGGAGTGGGGTAAAAACGCGCGTGCGATTGTTCGGCACATTGGCTCTGAAAACAACTTATGCCTTCTGCCGCGACAGTAGTTGTTGGGTACGTAAAATCTACACAGCTCATCATGGAGATCCGGTGAGTCAATTCTGCCTCGGAGAACATTACACATGGATGTTATTTGGTCATTTGCTCTTCTCACTTCGAGATATTTATAACCCAAGCAAACTAAAAGAAACGATGTCGGGTACAAATACGGATAGTAACCATTCACTCTCTTATAAAGGAATCGAAGAAAAGCTATAATGTTTATAATTGAATAATTACGTTTATAAATGAAATACTTAGGTCCATGTTTTTATTACTATTATTACAGACGGCAAGAGTGGTTAAAAGCTGTCGGACGAGAAGATCTCCTTTTAAAACTTTTTGATTATAAGAAAGGCAACAATATAGATTCTGTGAGAATCATTTCGAAAAATTCTGTATTATGTTTTCTAAAAAACGACCTGTAAAATATTTATTTGGAAATGCTTTTCCAACAATCAACTGCTAACAAATGACGGTAATTATTTGATTTCCAGCCAATGTGAGAATGTATCTGAAGTGAATGTATGAATTGCTTGAACAAAAATTTTGCGAATATTTTAATCTCGAAAGAAACATTGTAAATATTGCTAATGATATATTAAAACGCGTGCAAGGTTGTATGGAAAACTTGACATCAGATTCATAGTTAACCATTTAATCAAAATGCACAACAAAATGTTGAAGAACAAAAATCATAAAATGAAATATTTATAATTAGTAGTTTATAAAAAAATATTCTACCTTAAAGCTGATAGAGGTTTTGTTTATTTAGTTTTATCCTTCTGAGCCAATCATACCAAAATAGGTAAAAGTTTTGACAGCTCCTCGAAAGTTTTGCCTCTGTATAGTTTTTTTTAGTCATGTGCCAAAATGAGAATCATGTGTATAAATAAGAATGATGAATATCTAAGATCTCCACAAAAAATTGCTAATGCCTTTAATGAGTATTATGAAAGCCAGACAAAGACAGTTAATTTTAACCAAGCGGGAACAACACGCCTCTATAATATTATAAGCCCGTGCAAAATCATGTTTTTACGTCCGATTACTTTGGAGGAGACAAAGACAACTTAAACAATTCTATAAGTGAAGGATATGATGGTATAAATACGAAAGTTATCAAATATTAGAAGGATGAAATATCGCATATACTTACATACTAGATAAATTTATCATTCGAAATGGGTGTTTTCCCAGAATTATTAAACCTATCTTTGTACAAGTTCAAGCAAAAAGATATGATCAATTACTGTCCAATAACAATTTTGTCTGTTTTCTCCAAAGTATTTGAAAACGCTATACATAGTAGACTTAATCATTATTTTAATGAAAATAAATTCATTAAAAGGAACAATATGGCTTTCAGCAAAATACATCAACCATGATGGCATGCTTTGATCTATTAAAAAGAATTACAGATGCAATACATGATAAAGTAAATGTAACAAGTATATTTTTTGATATGTCAAAAGCATTTGACTTTGTTTGCCATGACACTTTATTATGTAAGTTAGAAAAGTATGGAATAAGAGGACTAACATTACAATGAATCAAATCGTATTCGTCATCAAGAAAGCAGAGTGTGGAAATCGTAAGCTCGAACAAAAATAATGTTTTGACAACACTTAGATCGCAAATAGTTCTTAAAAACTCTGGCGTTCCTCAAGGAAGTGTTCTTGTGGCTTTCTTGTTTATAATTTTTTTTAATAATTTCGGATTCAACTCCATTCCCATGCATTTTATTTTCGGATGACGTATCATTGATTATAAAGAATAGACATACAAATAAACATTATTATAAAAATGACATAAAATGCGCAATAAATGATGTTATTTCATAGTTACATGACAATAACTTAAAGGTTAATATTACTAAAACCTGTTATGTAGAATTCTATAGTAATATTAAAAACAAACTTGATCTTGATATAATGTATAATAATGACAAACTAAAAGGAAACGAACAGATGAAATTTCTGTGATTAAAAGTTGACAGTAATTGTAATTGGATGGCTCATATTGACGAAGTCTGTAAAAAAAAATAATAGATTTGTATACGTCCTAAACAGGTTAAGGAGAACATCGTCACGAGAAACCGCACTCATTACATGTCATGGGTATGTTGTAACAATTTTAAGGTACGGATTACTAATATGGGGTAATAGCTCTTATTCAAAAAGAGTTTTTTTAGCTCAAAAAATTTGTAAGAGCCTTAACTGGAGCTAAATAGTATGAATCATGTAAGCCCTTATTTAAGGAGCTTAACATACTAACTTTACCAGGAATGTATATATTTGAAGCAAGTGTTCATGTTAAAAGGAATTTACATATGTACAATATATGTTTGCGTAACACTAGAAAATCAGATAGACTAGTTTTAGACCAAATACCGTGTTCGAGACACTCACAGCACCGATTGTAGCACATCACTATTAATTTGGTACAACCCTATTGTAACCTTTTTATAACTGTCAAATCGACATTCTCTCTCTTCTATTAGCGATCCGTGTGCAGTACAGACGCAAATTTTGTCCAGTTATTTTAATTTTTTTTTTGTGTATCAATTGTTTTATATTAATACACAACCCCAACATACCGAAAACTGCATTTTATCAAAAGGGTTGTTAGGCGATGAGTATAAAGATATTCAATAAACTACCGGTAAATATTGAAGAAGAGATGGAAATCGGTAAATTTAAAACCAAACTCAAAAGCTGGCTGTTATTAAAGTGTATTTATGATGTAAAAGACTTGTTTCTTAAATGAATAGAATATCGTTGCCTTAACTTCATATAGCCATGCTATAAACATTTATATTTATTTGATGTTCTTTAGATTAAATACTCCATTGACATTTAAAGTCTTTCTATATATTCTTAATTTATTTGCCTAGTTATAAAACAATAGTGATTGACACGACAATTGTAATTTTAATAAAGTAATAAGAACATAAATTTATTGACTTGCTAATTTATGAAAATAATGATTTAATATATTATGTTAAATAATTTTCGCATGTCAAATGTGGTAAACATGTGAAATATGTACAACTATTTATCATCCTTAATTCGCTAAACATGGTGCATGTTTAGCGAATAAATGATATTATTATTATGACGGGTATCTATATATTTTTCTCATCTGGTTGGGATGTATAAATATATAATTGTAAATGAAAATGATAAACATACATAAATATCAACAAAATTTACATTATTATTTCTATATAGTTTTCTCATCTGGTCGGGCTGTATAAATATATAAATATATAAATGAAAATGATAAACATACATAAATATCAACAGAATAAGACAAATACATTAAAAATACATAAATAAATAAAAACTTAACCAGATGGAAGCCCTCGGGGGGGAGACCAAACGGCCGAAGGTTAGGGGCAAAGGGAAAGAAACCGGCGGACGATTCGGGCGGTAGCCAGGAGCATCGCCTTCTGCATTTGAGCTTGGAGCGGTCCATCATGGAGTACCAGTCGCCTCAGATGACCCAAGAGGCTGACTGGGATTAACCCGTTCGCAGAAACGACTACAGGTATAATTTCGGACGGCAGACCACCCCACATGTCGTTCACCTCGTGAGCCAGGTCCAGATATTTTGTCAACTTATCTGTTTCGGCTTTCACGAGGTTCTCGTCATAAGGAATGGTAATGTCGACCAAAAATATCCTTGACTGTGCCCGGTCCATCAGCAAAATATCAGGCTTATTCGCTAGAATAGTCGTCTGTGATGATGGCCCGGTTCCAGTAGAGCCTGGCGCGGCCATTTTCGAGCACGGCTTACGGCATGTACTTATAATAAGGCAGTTTCCGATTCACGAGACCGTATTTTAGAGCGAGCTCTTGGTGTACAATCCTGGCTATTAGGTTGTGCCTATGCAAGTACTCAGAGTTAGAAAGCGCCGAACAACCGGAGATGACATGCCTAAGTGATTCATCAGGATGGCGACAAGCTCGACAAATGTCGACGGTTCCATCCCTTAGGATGTATCTCCGATAGTTGTTGGTCTTAATAACCTGATCCTATATTGCACAGACAAAACCCTCCGTTTCCCCAAAGAGGTCACTGAAACGTAGCCGGTGGAGGGAGGCGACTGTGTCTACGCAAGGCTCATGTAGATCCTTGTAGAACCTCCCGTGGAGCTCCTTCTTCTTCCATATGGTCTCCCGGTTGGAAATGCTCTGTACTGCTGGGTCTTGCCATTGCTCGTTGGCTAAGGATAAAGGGATAAGTCCTTTATCACAAGAAATAACGTTCCTATAGAATGGATCATCCGCTCTCGTCAGAAAGTAATTACGAAGGCTGCACACTTCACGATTATGCATGGTAAGCGCGCTTAAAAAGCCGCGTCCACCATACTTCCGCGGCAAGTACAGCCTTATTATTGACGACCTCGGATGCTGCATCCTGTGGGACGTCATAATAGTGCGGACTTTTCTATCCAGAGTGTTCAGTTCGGCCTGAGTCCACCTAAGTATGCCAAATGTATACATGAGAACAGGCATGATCCAACCATTATATCCGTGTGTCTTATTAACGCCCGACAAAAAACTGTTAAGCACTTTTGTCAAACGTGCATAAAACACATCGCAAACTGACTGTTTCATGTCCGCCTCATCGATACATATGTTCTGTGACATACCCAGGTATCGGTATGTTTCAGCCTCGGATAGGGTCTTTAAGTTGATGGTCATAGATAAGTCTATGCCCTCAAAGTTAGCTACCTTACCCCTTTCGACATCCGTCCCCAGGTTCATTCTAATAGAATTGCTAAAATCACAAATGATGTTTTCTAAAATAACTTGAGATCATCCATATAGAAAAGGTGGGTCACATTTGTACCTCCTCTCCAAAGCTTAAATCCCCTTCCGTAACCCTCTAGTGAGGTACTAAGAGGGTTCAGAGAGAGGCAGAACTAAATTGGACTCAAACAATTGCCCTGGAAGATACCGCTTCTTATCCTTATGTGGTTCTCCGCAGCCATCATCCGTTCGCCTAGATGACAATGGTTCGTACTCCACTGCCCCATACACTGCCCGAGGAAGTTTCGAACTGTACAGTTAACCTTGTACAGCTCGAGGACCCTCTTAAGCCATGTATGAGGCAGCGAGTCGAATGCCTTTTTGTAGTCTATCCAGGCTGCGGAGAGGTTCCATCGGTTGCGTTTAACCACCTTGCCAATGACCACCTCAATGAGGAGTGATTACCTAGTTCCACGACCACCGCCCCGACATCCATTTTGAGCGCGCGACATCACCTGATTTGAGTTCAGGTGACGAGTGATTCTCGCGCTCAAAATGGATGTTAGTGTCTTGTATATGGTAGGTAGACAAGTTATGAGGCGGTATTCGCTCGGGTCTGTGGAATCCCGATCTTTAGGAACCAAATGAGTGATCCCAGTAGTGAAAAGGCTCGGGGGCGACTTTTGGTCGAGAGCCGCTTGAAACTGTTGGGCGAGCACAGCATGACACACCACGAACCCCTTCAGCCAGTAGTGATGCAGTCCGTCGAGTCCCGGACTTTTCCAGTTCGGGGCTCTACGGAACGCCTCAGCTACGTCATCCGGCGTTATGATGACGAGGTCCATGGGCGTAACATTCGCACACTGACTTGCCACAATTTCCGTCCAAGACCCTTGCTGTGGTTTACGGGCTCTGACCACAGGCTGCGCCAGAATGCGATAGTGTTGGCCTGATTCGGTGCCGGGCCCGTTCCACGTACCATTGGTCGCTCCAATGATTCATAGAGCCTCTTCTGATCACTCTGGAAGAGACGTTTCTGGTGTCGATCTCTCATGGCGTTTGCTGGGACAAACTGTCCTGACGGTTCGCACAATTCTCGGCCTATTGTTGCGCGACCTGAAGCTTATCAGCCTGCCTATGATGGCCCTTGCCTTTACGATACGGTCCTCAATCCTTCTTCTCCAGGCTGGGATCGCGCTACTTTCTCTAGTAGCGTGTCCAGCCGTGGGAAGTTTGGCGCCAATAATACGGCAAACTGCCATTGCGGCGCCAAAAAGAATTGGGTCCGTCCGCAAAGATCCCGACTGGCTTCCAAATAGGTTACCAGCATTGGGTTGAGAGCCCTCACGACAGCCCGATTCCGCTTGCTTAGGGGTATACGGGGAAGGCGTGGTCGGTTCTCGATAGGCGTAATGCGCGTTTCCTTAATCGCCTCTTCCAATATGCTCCTCATTTGCTCTTGTTCCTGGGCGACTATTCCATCGTTCGGCGGCTTTAGGCGGCTCCGTGGCGCAGTGGCTTGGCAATCAGCTGTTGCGCTGGGGGCCGCGGGTTCGAATCCCGCACGGAACAAGTATTTGTATGGCCTACAAATATTGTTCCGGGTCTGGATGTTTGTCCTTGTGCAATTTATGTTTGTAAACTGCCTCCACGACACAGGAGAAAATCCTAGTGTGGGGGTAACGTTTTTAAAAAAAAAAAAAAAACTAAAATAACTAAAACTAATAATAATCGTCGCCTGTGTCAACCACAAGGAGATCTACGGCGGCATCTACGAGTGCGGGTTTGGCTGCAACTCTTAGAGCCGCATCTACATCTACGTCGTAGTATTTTCATTCGACAAAGGAATAGCCTCACGTCGTAGCAGTTCGAGTTCGGCGTCACCAAATATTTTGGAGCGCGTGATGTACCGAACTCGGTCTGCCAGGTTTTGCTCGGTAACGGTAATAGACAGCTCCAGCTTAGCAAATAGTCGATGCATCCTAGCCCGATACGCAAAACCTCCAATTTCTCCCCCTTTCGCCCCAAAATACCCCCGTAATTTGCTGTTCATTTGCATTGTCCAACGCATACGGCGTACTCCAACAGTGGCGGGTGCTGATTGCTGGGCCCGCGAAGACCCTGCCAATACCAAGCCAGCTGGTGGGGATGATAGATGCGAGGGGCTGCTGGGTGGTCGTGCAGTACCTCGCGCTCAGCTGGCGGTTCGCATGCTGTCGTGTCAAGCGCCAGCTCCAGATGCGCCCTGGCGACCTCCAGGCAGCGGCCCTTTCCGCGTATTCCTTAATTCCATCATCCATGTAGTAGGTGTCAGTTAACGGGAGACGCCCAGACCCGGCACCGTTTCATGGTGAGGCCATGTGCACAAGCGGGCCTTTGCACCTTCAATTTTGCCGAGGCACGGCGCTAATATCAACGCAAGGTGCTGACTGACTGCGCTGACGTAGCAGTTTTGTCACATAACCGTTACGTCAGCGGGGGATGGGGTCGTTGTACAGAAGTCCGAGGAGTAAAATTTGCCACTATGCCTGGCGTATGTGGACTATGAGAAAGCCTTTGATTCCGTCGAAATTTGGGCGGTGCTGCAATCCCTTCAGCGGTGCCAAGTTGACTGTCGGTATATCGAAGTGCTGAAGTGCTTGTACAGTAGAGCTACGATGGCTATCCGAGTACAGAACCAGAGTACGAAACCTATCCAATTGCAGAGAGGTGTAAGACAGGGTGAAGTTATATCCCCGAAACTCTTCACCGCCGCATTGGAAGACGTTTTCAAGCTTCTGGACTGGAAAGGATACGGTATTAACCACAATGGCGAGTACATCACTCACCTTCGATTTGCCGACGATATAGTCCTTATGGCAGAATCACTGGAGGACCTAAGCACTATGCTCAATGACTTCAATAGTGTCTCCCAACGGATAGGTCTTAAGATGAACATGGACAAAACAAAGATCATGTTTAATGTCCATGTCACACCTATGCCGGTAGTTGTTGGGAGCACTAAGCTCGAAGTTGTTGACGAGTATATTTACCTGAGACAAATAGTCCGACTAGGTAAGTCCAACTTCGACCGAGAGGTCAATCGACGGATTCAACTCGGCTGGGCAGCGTTCGGGAAGTTACGACACATCTTCCCGTCAGACTTACCTCAAAACCTTAAAACGAAATTGTACAACCAGTGCGTGTTGCCAGTGATGACTTACGGAACTGAGACGTGGTCCTTCTCTGCTGGCCGTATGAGGAAGCTCAAGGTCGCTCAGCGAGCTATGGAAAGGGCTACGCTCGGAGTTTCTATGCGTGATAAACTTAGGAATGAGGATATCCGCAGTAGAACCAGAGTAACCGACATAGCCCAACGGATTAGTGAGATGAAGTGGAGCGGGCTGGCCATATAGCGAGTAGCAGCCTCGTACCGGTAGGCGAAGTGTAAGACGACCCCCCACGAGATGGAGTGACGACCTGGTAAAACATGCAGGAAGTCGATGGATGCAGGTGGCTCAGGACCGTGCTTTGTGGCATTCCTTGGGGGAGGCCTATGTTTAGCAGTGGACTTATGAAAGGCTGTAATGATGATGATGATGAACCGTAACTCTATAATGCGTTATTGATATAATATGTAAATAGATATTTGAAATGCGTGTGTAATGTGAATCTCGAACTAAGACGAAGCATGGTGTTTAAAAACGATGGCGCCCCATGTCACTCTAGTGCGCAATTATCTAGATCAAAAATACCTTAACAGGTGGATCGAACGAAGGGACCAATTAGCTGACCGCAACGCTCTCCTAACCTTAACCCCATTGATTATTTTGTTTGGGGTTACTATAAGGAACTAATCTACGCCCAAGAAGCTTTTAATGAACATGTACCGAGGGAAAACATTCAAGACGCTGGAATTGTAGTAAGAGGCAACAGTGAAGCTTTTAGGTGATTAAAACGAAACCTTATAACCTCATAACAAATTTTCTTTATTACCACACACTGACCCTTAATGCCTCCAAAATTAATTTATTACCTATTCAATTAGTTCAGTCTCCCAACCATATTTACCAATATCCCACCCTTAGCAGCACTCGCTACTTTTAGCCACACATGTACACACATGGGGGACCTATGTCCCCCTTAAAGATAAACCGTATATCAGTATTACTTTTATCATAAGTACTTTTACGTTATTACACCTGTGGAGAACCTTAGTACCGTATCGATTCGCACTTGTTGAACTGAGCATGCTAGTCTGGTGCACGTTCCATCCCCGTGAGACCTTGAGAGGATCTGGGAATACTAGGACGCTCGACCGCGTTAAGCTTAAAACACTTAGAATATTTTCGTAAATCTGTGCGTTTGGGGAGCTAGGTCCCCCACCTGTGGTGTTAAGGGTAATAATAATGTCCAACCATATCCTCTGTTGACGATATTAAATACCACTAGTCTTAGATAAAAACCTAAATTTTAAAAGCTACATTAATCTACTTACTGGCAGAGTCCGTAAATTAATTTATATATTTAAGATCCTACGAATTATTGCTAACCCTAATATTATACGTAAAGTTTATTTTGCCTATGTTTAACTATTATTGCATACTGTATTTTATGCTGGGGTGGTGCTGCAAAAACTAACCTAAAGAAACTAGAGGTGGCACATAGAGCCATTTTGAAAGTTGCTACTATCCGGCTTATAATTTTTCCAACTAATCAGTTGTACAATGACTGAAACGTCACTAATTTTCGGCACAATTTTTTTCTTCAAACAGTTCTCTTGCAGCACCGCAAAACCCCTCATGCCTCCTCTACACTACTCGCGAAGTAGATCGAAGTTGGACGAGGCGAATAGTGTAGAGAGGTACTTCGATTCACTTCGTCCAACCTCGCTTCGCCTCGGGCGACTTCAGATCGCTGTCAGTTTTTTGCGCCAGAGTCAAAGGACTTCGCGAAGTACCACGAAGCTACACGAAGCGTCTCACTACACTACTCGGCTTACGCCAGTTATGAATATTTTTTTAATATATAAATATTAAATATGTAGCTCTCTACATACTTATTTATTTAGTAATCGCATTGACGTCGTACTGTTCACACAATTAGGTACCTATAGCAGCTGCCTCTTGAACGTCATTTATGTTAAGGGTGCGGGAGACTCAAGACGACAGAGCTCTTCGCGAAGTAGCACGAGTGTGTGGTCACGTTCTTCGGACTGCGATCGACTTCGACGAGCACTTCGGCGAAGTTAGTTCGCGAGTAGTGTAGAGGAAGCATTACAGGGAAATAAGTAAACGTTGAAAAGACAAAATTTGTTCTCTTGGGTCCGTCTCTTTATTATAAAATAAGCAAAAAATGTTCTATATATGGGTTATCGAATTTATATATAGAATTATATATATAGAAATGATGAACATGAAAGCAGGTAAGGCAGCCGGATATGATAGAGTATCATTCGAAGTGCTAAAGGCTGGAGAGGGTGTGGTTGCAAGCCTGATGTACACCTTGTTTAATTTTTTGTTGGGAACTGAACCGGGTACCGGAAAACTGGTGCAAGGCCGTTATAGTCCCAATATATAAGGGAAAAGGGTCACAGCAGGACTGTAAAAACTACCGTGGCATCAGCTTGCTTAGAATTGTGGGTAAACTGTATGCTAAGATGTTAATTGAAAGAGTTATGGAAGTAACTAATGGATAAATTTGGGATGTGCAAGCTGGATTTAGAAAGGGGATAGGTTGTACGGATCAAGTCTTTTCTATGCAAATGATTGCGGAGAAGTTTATGGCCAAAAACAAGAATGTTTTTTGTGCGTTCATGGACTTGGAAAAGGCTTTTATGACAGAGTGGACAGGAACGTGTTATGGCAAACACTGAACTCATTTGGGTTGAGCGCTGGTTTGATACAGGCATTAAGGTCTCTTTATAGGGACTCTAAGGCTTGTGTCAGGATTAACGGTGTCTACTAGGACTGGTTTGGCATTCAAGAAGGTGTCAGATAAGCTGTGTAGCTTCCCCGTGGCTGTTTAAACTATTTATGGACAGATGTTTGCAAACTTTGAAAGTTCAAGAATGTGAGTTGAGAATGGGTGAGTTAACCGTCAAATGCTTTTTGTACGCCGATGATCAAGTTATATTTGCATCGTTGGCGGCCGAGTTGCAAGTGATGGGTACTTTAATGAACTGGTAATTGAAAGAAAGGGATACGAAAGTGATGGTTTTTGAAAGAGAAGAAATTTAAACGTAACGTAAACGAAGAAATTCTAGAAATAGCTGCACGAAAAATTAAAGAAGCTCATTCGCATTCTTGCAGACAGTAAAACATAAATTTTAACACGTTTTCGTCTTTGTATTGACATAAGAGGACAACATTTTGAAATATTGCTTTAATGACGAATTAAAATGAATAACTTTTGTCTAATTTTTTGTTGTCATACAAAAATAACCCCGAATGACCTAATGAATAAATTACTCCTTATTTCTTTGATTTTTTACAAATTATCATCTTATTATCATCCTCATCGATCAATTTGTGTATATTTGAATGCAATTGAGAATTTTCAACTAAAATTTGCCGCAGGAATGGTAAATATATATATATATATATATATATATATATATATGTATAAATATATATATATATATATATATGTATATATATATATATATATATATATATATATAAATATTGTTTTTTTTTATAGGATAGCGTGATAAACGAGCACACAGTCCACCTGTTGGTAAGTGGTTGCTGTAGCCCATAGACATCTACATCTATCCTCAATAAAGAATCAAGATGCAGATGCGTTGCCACCTGTGAGGACTAAGATGGAATGCCTCTTTGCCAGTAAAAAAGGTCTCCGGTTCTCTACACTCACCATACGAAACAGCGTTAAGCTGCTATTTTACGCTGGTTTTCTGTGAGAGCGTGGTCCTTCCCCGGTCGAGACGAACCATTCGTAATATAACTAGACTACTAATATAGCTGCAGCATGGCTCTACCACGTAAACACTTGTTTGTCCGCGATAAACTACTTAACAGGCGTGAGGCAGCCTTATTCATTTGAAAATGGTTATAGGTGTCAGTAGAATGCAGTAGACACTTACCATCATGTGGCCTGTAAGTTTATTGGTCATTTCAGTTTTATAAAAAAATACGATTTAAATATTTTTGATGATAGTCATTTAGTGAATAATATTTGATAAAGTTTTGCTACACTTAGGTGTAGGAACACAGGATGTAAACTTTTTCGGAAAAATAACGAACGAAGCTCACGGGACCAACAAATGGCTTATTACGTTTATTTATGGCAATTACGTTACGACCACAACACCAACCTCGTTGGTGTTGTGGTCGTCAACGTAATTGCTGATTACCCCTGTGCCTCGGAATAATTACTTTTGTAAGCCTGTATAAAAGGCAGTTCAGGCTCACTTAGCGGTTAGCCACCGTAGAGTCTATATCACCTGAGGATGCCTCGTGTAGAGGAGAAACACGTGTCGTATTGTCGTCAGTCGTGTGTCTTTCCTAGTGTAGTGGTGTTGGGAGTAGTGGTACTGGGATTAGTGGTGACGGGGATAGTGCACGTAATTGAGGGAGGGCGGGAGGTGCTCTTCAAACTAGGTAAGACACATCATTTTATTTTATCTAGCGGATGTACGCAAAGTAATTTTTTGTCAAATTTAATATAATGGACTTCCGCGAAGTAACGCCTGATTCTATTAATTATTTTGTAAACCCGTTTATGTCTTATCTCTCTCTGGTTAGAGTTATTTTGTATGTTTCTGAGATTTTTTTAAATTAATTTTTTCACCATTTACTTATATCACTTATACTGTACCTTCTCTAAAAATTTGGCCGGTTATTGAAACATAAAACTGTATAATTTTTTTTCAACAATACCGAACACCTAAATCCATCAAAACCATTGATGGGCCATTTCACCAGTTCTACGCTTACCAACCCTAGATAGACGACTAGTGTGGTATGAATTTGTACCTAATTCTTACAAAACTTGTCAGTGGGAACATTCCTCGTAAGGCCTATCTCCATATTCATTCATCATTAATCACAGCCAACAGACCTCAGCTGAATATAAGCCCCACCCCATAGATTGCCTAATATAGCGGATTTTTCCATAATTGCCATGCTAGGTTGGCGGGTTGGCCACAGCGGTACCTTACTATCAGAAAAATGCTGCTGTCCATCTCCTGTTTCAGTTTTTTTCTATCAATTCTGACGCCGTTACGAGATGTTAATATTCTTACACTGCTACTAGATAAGACCGCTTAGATCCTACCAACTACAGACCTATCACCAACACCTCCTTTTCATAGGCAAGCGGAGGGAGTAGAGTCCACGGGGTGTAAGGGAGATCTTGCCGTTACTTTGGACATAGAAAAGGCCTTCTATCGGTTTTGGCACAAAGCGCTTCTTTCGAAGCTTCTTTCCTATGAACTTTCCGAGAAATTTCCTTCATCACCAGTCCAGGATCACCAGTTTCCTTGCAGATCGGTGCATCAAGGTTGTCGTAGACAGCGCATGCTCCAAATATAAGCCTATCAAATCTGGTATTCCACAAGGCTGCGTGCTATTACTGTTACTTATGCATATCAATAATATGCACAGGTGACGCTTTTTACACCGACTGCGTAAATATTTCTCAGTTATGTCTGAAGTCGAGTCGTTGTTGAGCAAAGTCTTGGATTACGGACGCCTAAATATAGTCGAGTTTAACCCTTAGAAGGCAAATGTTTCCAAAACCAACATTTTACAAAAGGCAGGTTCCTATAGGTTCAAATTACGGCGACCGAGCTTTTGCTGATTGGCTTGACTAACTGGACCTGATGTTGCATCTCTTTGCGTATTTTATCGCATATACCACGAAAAGTGCCCAGATGAATTTGATTCCAGCCACTGAATTTCACCATCGTACATGGCGACGGTACTCGCAATATCATCCATACTATCTGGATGATTGGCGGTCCATAACTGTGCGATTTACAAGAAGATTTTTTTCTTGCACAACTTTGTTGTGGAATCGACTACTACTAGTGATTATTTCGGATCGACGCCTTAGGGACCTTCAAGTAAAGAGCCTACTATCTATGAAACGACCGGAAACGAATCAGCGAATCCCCTGGTGTTGCGGTAGTTCACTGTCACTTACCGTCAGGTGTTTCTAGTTTGCTCCTCTCATATAAAAAAAAAATTGGGTTGAATAAAACTATTTTTTACTGATTTTATCGCGTTTAATTTTACTATTTTAATTCCCGACGTTTCGGGTGCTTTACATGGTGCATGGTCACGGAGGGGGACTGAGATGTTTGACGTCCAGATGTGACAGTTAGCCTTCCGTTTTTTAATATTAATTTCCACAGCACCTTCAGTTTTTTAATATTAATTTTTGGTTCAATTTACGCAGAATGAACTTACAGTATCTTGAAGTCTAGCAATGGTATGCTTGGGTTTGGATTTAATTTTGTTAATTATAGGATCCCAAGCAGATGGCAGCACCCATCCATCTTCTCTATTGAAATTAGTAGGTTTTATAACTTTAATTGCCTCGCGTATCATCCTTGGTAGGAATCGGTGTTCTTTTGCGAGGATTTGTGGTCTATCAAATCTGATGTAATGGCGGGGGCGATCTTGAACATATTCACAGACTGCAGACTTCCCAGACCGTCGGTGCTTCACGTCAGCTATATGTTCTTTCACGCGGGTTTTAATGGATCTTTTTGTTTGCCCTATGTAAGAGAGATCACATTCACAATCAAGTTTGTACACTCCTGCATCTTGTAGAGGGATATTACACTTGAAGGATGGTAAAAATTGACTAATCTTCTTCAGCGGCTTGAAGTATGTTTTAATAGAAGCTCGCTTCAAAATGTAGCCAACCTTGTCTGTGACTCCTCTGACGTAGGGTAGTACATCAGGCACACGCTCGACTGTGGGCGGCTTCACTCGGTCACTGTGACGTAGGCGCGGGACCCAAAGCTTGTTGTCTTGCAATACTTGCTTGACGTGCTGAAGCTCGGCGGCCAGATGTTTTCTGTCACAGATCCCTGGTGCTCTCTGAAACAAAGATTTTCCCACGGTAGCTAACTGTGATGGATGATGGTGCGATTCACCATTTAAATATCGGTTGGTATGGGTCTTTTTCCTATACACAGTGTGACCAATGGTGTTATCAGGATTTCGGATGACTAAGACATCTGGGAAAGCTAAAGAATTTTTTGTCTCTAACTCCATTGTGAATTGTATTTTAGAGTTTATGGAATTAAGGTGGTCTAAAAATGCAGTTACTTTGTCAGATGGTAAAATTTTGAAAGTTTCGTCTATGTACCGCTTGTAGAATCTTGGATTTACAGGAGCAGTAATTAGGGCTTTCTCCTCAAAGTCCTCAATGAATATGTCGGCAACTATGGGAGATACAGGTGAGCCCATCGCCACTTCATCTACTTGCTTGTAAAACTCCTCCTTCCACAATAAATAGCCAGATGTGAGGCAGTGTTTGAGTAATACTGCATATTCTGTAGGCATGTTGTATTCTTCTAGCTTCCTGGTTACAATTGAGATGCAGTCTTCAATAGGTAAGCATGTAAATAGTGACTGAACATCAAAACTGACCATAGTTTCATTGTCAGCGAGATGTAGGTCTTTTATCTCACTAACATGATAATGTATGTCGATTTATTCCTTAAAATCTATAGATTACAAAATTAATATTAGTTTTACCGCATCTAACGGGAATACTGAGAAATTAAGAATTAAAATATGAATAACCTTAAAATAAATTGAAAGCAATTTTCATGCACAACGGAAGAGAAATGGAAAGGGAAATTATATAAAATAGGGTGCATCATGATTCTTAGGCACTCTGTTTTGAGAACACGCCACGAATTAGTCAAAGTGTAATTAAGTGTCGTGATTACAAAAACTGTAATATTGATTGCTCTGTACAAATATTAATTGAATACATATATTGTGTTATAAGTGCATATTTATTTATAATAAATTATTTCATTGTGTTAACATCAGAAGTGGGGTAAAGTCCCTGTTATCACCCACATATAGTCTTCGAATAGTGTGATAGTTATTACCTTTGTGAAATACTTCGCGTTTGATGACCTTGTTTTATTAAATGTCGAAATAAAATTTGCTATCCTATTTACAACATTGTCGTATCATTAAAGTGTAGAGTAAAAGTTTAAAGTGAAATATTTTAAGCCAAAACTCAAATATTTTTATTCAATTAAATTAAAAAGTACCCGCAAGTACTTTCATTATTTATAAACTTACCATAATATTATAACAAATGTCAAGAAAATATTGGAGGTATTTTAAAGGAGTCATAGTTTGAATTGAAAGGAAATTTAACTTTCTCGAGTTATGTTATAATTTGATATTTCATACGACGTATGATTTACGTGGGCTAATTTTAAAGTTCGAAATGCTTAAACGGTGTACCGAAAAAAAATGTTTAACTTTAACGTGCTATGAATTAAAAACACTAAGTAGTATTTCTGTGTTCTACTGCGTTGATAAATGTTACAGTTTACTCAGAGTATTACGTAGTCAATATAATTGGGATTAGTGGAAGGCGTGGTGCTGCGGCGCTCGCTCTTGAGTGGATGTATGCTCTCGGATTATGATGCCTTGGACACATTATTTTCCGCTGCTACCGATTACTTTTTATTCATGAGGAAAGTAAATTTATCCTAAACATTGTCTTAAAAATATTTTGTAAGAATAAGTGCTTAACTTTTTAATTAGTTGCGGAAAAACAAAGTATAACAGCTGACGAAATCGAAGTAAATCAAATTAGTTTTGACATTGAAGAGATAATTTAACTTTACATGAGGATCGCACCATACCAGAGGTTGTCGTGTAGCCGCAGCTCAGTATATGGTGCCCTAGAAAAGCGAATGGTGTCCCAAGAGTAGTGCTGCATTTCTTGAAATCATGTTCCGACTGAGACTTTTTAATATGTTTTCTTTTATGTGTTACAGTAGCACGTGTGATGTGATTACATGTATGCGAGTGTGAGGCGAGTGTGTGCCTTGCTGGTCAGTATGGACTATCGGGTCTAGCTGTATCATGGCCTGGTTTCGGCAGACGCGTATGCTGCACGCGCGGTGGGCGCCGTTCCGGAGCGCGCGTATGCTATACATGGCGGTGCCTCGCAAGTCGTATACTATGTGTGCGCGGAAGGGTTACTTATACTCTGTATGCGCGGAAGTCGTGTTCTCTGAACATGCATCAGGCTCTATCCTGGCAGGCGCTGTCCTGGTTCACGTTTTTAACGTGGTTCACGTGGTTAACGTAGGATCTCGCAAGTTCAAGTAAGAGTATGTGTGAGATACTTCGTATGGAGATGTATGCTTACATGTGAAAGCGAAGTGCTTTATTATAGTCCACAGTATGAGAGCGTATTTCTGTTTGAGGGCCTCGTATGCGTGATGGATGAGAGGATAGGCAACTGTGTATGTTGTCCTGATAATTAACAACTTGTTTTTACGCAGATCACGATGACTGCAACGCAATAAACGCACTAAAAATAAAAGGCATAGGCGAACGCGTTCTTTGAGTTCTTTGAGCTTAAAGAAATTTAACGAGACAGGACAGGCCGAAGCAAATAACTATATTTTCAATAACTATGAACTTTTAGGTGGTAAAGTATACGTATATCACAAGGTCGATGTTAGGTAGTACCGAAAAAGTATATATGGCAAAATTTTTGATTGAATTTTACTGAGTGCGCGAGTCAATACAAAATATGTGTAAAACACATAAAATGTTAAACAAAACCGAAATAAGTATAGTTTAAATAAACTCGGTACGGTTAAGTAAGATGAATCTTATTAAACGCAAGAGGAATGAACTTGGTACGTTTAAGTGAGACTAAATGTCCTTTAAATGCAAGTGATTCCAGGAGAAGACGAACCTGGTCTCTTAAGTGTGACAAGTTCCTTTAAGTGCAGGTGGTCCTAAAATTGGTCTCGAGTTTTGTAAAACTAAAAATGTGTAACCTGATTGTAACCTTTGACTATAAGCTTGCAATGTTATTAAACGCAAGTGGAATGAACTTGGTACGTTTAAGTGAGACTAAATGTCCTTCAAATGCAAGTCGATTCCAGGAGAAGACGAACCTGGTCTCTTAAGTGTGACAAGTTCCTTTAAGTGCAGGTGGTCTTAAAATTTGTCTCGAGTTTTGCAAAACTAAAAATGTGTAGCCTGATTTTTGATCTTTGACTATAAACTTGCGTCATGATCAGTTATTAAAAAAATATGGCAGTTAATATATAAAAAAAATAGTTTCCAATCGATTTGTGTCTTTGCAGTAGTTTAAATAGACTCGTGAGGTTCCTGAGGCAGGAACCAAGCAGGATGGCAGTGTTGGCAACTTTATTACTGGCAACATCGTCCGCCCCCCTTTCGTGCACAACGGAAGAGAAGTGGAAAGGGAAATGTTATAAAATAGGGTGCATCATGATTCTTAGGCACTCTGTTTTGAGAACACGCGTCGAATTAGTCAAAGTGTAATTAAGTGTCGTGATTACAAAAACTGTAATATTTAGTGCTCTGTACAAATATTAATTGAATACATATATTGTGTTATAAGTGCATATTTATTTATAATAAATTATTTCATTGTGTTAAAATAACAGTATTAAAAAAGTTGTAGGTACATTCAGCAATTATAGGTACTTTGAGATTGATGGAAAATCCTTTTCGCAGTCCCGGTAAAACATTGTGCAGAGACAAACCAAACGTGGCGTGGAGGCTAACACAGGAGTAACAAACACCATTACAGTAATTAAATAAATATGATTAGAGTCGAGATGAATAATGGATAATATGTCCATTTATAATATTATCTTTACATGCTATATAGTATGAACGATGTTTTAAACTGGTTGTATAAGGATAAAACATTAAGTACAATGCCACTGCATTTATTGTTGTAATTATTTCCAAAGTAATCTATTAATAATGGAACAGATAAACAGACAGGTGCGTTCAAGACTTAGTTTTTATGTGTTTTGGTTGATTAGTAAAGGTGCAGTGTGTAAACTTTGTTTTAAAATATATAAACTGATTAATTATCATACCCCAAACAGCCAAATGAAATTAAAATTAAATCTTAAATGACTAGGTTATATCATGTTTAGCTATGTTATTGCACACTGATAAATATGAAGTAAGATGTTTTAAACTGGTTGTGTAAGGATAACAAAAATACTTGTATAATTTAATTGTATTTATTATTGTCAATAATTATAATTTCAAAAGATTTTTTCTAAATGACTTGATAATATCATGTCCATTTATGATACTGTTAGGAATCAGAAGGACATTTTCAATGTCATGAGATATGATATAAGACTATTGTATTCAATATCTATCTACTTTTTTGTCTCTGCCTCTGAGCAGCTCTGTAAGATTTCAGCCTACAAGACATACACATTTATTCTAAGCGATCCACCTAAAAAAAAATATTGTAGTGTCTATACTAAATTATAATTATTATGAATATGTAATTTTTTATATATTTATTGCAATCTAAATAGCGTGTAGGGTTTATTATTATGTATGTATTTCTTCACATATAAAACACTATAAAGCCAAAAAAAAAAACATGTCCACATATGATATTGTTAGGAATCGGAAGGACATTTTCAATAATAAAAGACATGAGACAAGATTATATACATACTATACTTCAATGATAATAAATTACAATTCCATATTTCTGTCAGTATTTTGTTGTCTCTGCCTGTATGTTAAATAAATAAGAAATTAATATAAAGTATACACCTTTATTCAGCTCCAGATGATCAAATACAGAAGTAGTAATTATGGATTTACATCTACAATATTTGACTATGTAAAAGTTGTTTGATTTCTTATTTTCATTGGTTTCATATACGGGAAAAGGATATTATTTTTATATTAATTATCAGATAGTAGATGACAAAATAATATACCTATCTGCTAAGTTAACAACACATCAGTCTAAGGATAATAGAAGCATCTGATTAACAAGGACATAACCATTACACAAGTAAAAATGGTTTAACTAAGTCACTATACTTATGCAAACTGTATATATGCTTCTGGTACAAGTAATTACTACTTATTTATACATTAATATATGTACTGTCTATCTACTATGGCTGGCATAAATTCAGGATCCATGTTTATTGCCATTCGATATTGTTAAGTTTATGGAGCAACTTGCTGAATAAATAAGGTATTTATACATAAATGCAGTCAAATTAATCGCTCTTCAAAATCGTTGAAGCTATATCAAATAGTGAAACAGCCTAAACCTAAGGGAATTAAGAAGAGTATTCTTAAAACTTCTTTTATGTATTTATTCTATCTATTATTTCATTTATATTTTACTAATAACATAAAACTTTAATACTTTCTCATTTTAACATACTAATAAGGTCCTAAGACCTGTGTTTGTCAATTTATTTAGGTCTTATTTAGATTTTCCAAAATTCTAGGTGTAAAAGTAAACTCTTGTATTACATACATACTCTTATATTAATAAACTAAGTTCATTAGTTTTCATTTTCTAATTTCGAATGTCATTGGCAATTTTACCGTGCGACCACAAAAAAATAAAAAGTAAAAATAGATGATTTGGAATATAAATATTTGGCTAACCTGAATGATATTATCCATATTATGTTAATCACTTGTGCATCGATTAGAAGATATTTATTTTATTGTCTTGTAATGGTAAACAAACATGTATAAACTCTGTTCGCGCCAAACGCTAATTTCAAGAATCGACGCCAAGGGACGCGCAGCGTGGTGATTTCCTACCGGTTGACGTTCGCGCGAGCTCGGATTGGTTGCAAGCGGGGTGGTTCGGAAGTGATTTTTTGTAGTGCAGTGACTAGCACGGCGTGGTCTCGTCCCGTATAACCTCTATATAGTGTCTGGTTTTGTTAGCAAGTTTTTTTTTGCACCGACGAGGAGTTGTTCAGTTTAGAAAAATAGATTGACGGCGCGGATCGGTTAATTGTTTTGGGTGTTAACATTGATTGCGATCAACGTCTGAATTTGAGTATTGTGCGCGCCTAATTTACTATTGAATATTTGGTTTTCGTGTAGACCGCCGCGAATTTGAGAAGGTCGTGTTCAGTTCTAGAAATAATTTGTTGCTGAGTGAAAACGGAAGTGAACTTTGATCCACCGTTCATTAGTCCTGCCGTGTGTTACGTTTTTGATTACGATTTACGGGGATTTAGTTGAGTTTGAAGTTAGTTAAATAATAAATAATAAATAAATAAATTTTATTTCGTTTTTAAAAAGTAAATGCCTTAAAAACTAGTAGATTGGAACCTCCATTTAAGGAAATAATGCCTGTGTTTGGAGGGTCCGCCCTTCCATTACTATATCCATGTTACAAGGCAGTATGGATAAACATATTCAATATCCATATTAATGTTATATATTACTTAAATTTTATATTAATTCTATTACTTATGTATGTATGTGTGTGTGTGTGTGTGTGTGTTTGTGTCTATGCTTGCGTGAGTTAAAAAGAGTATGTGTGATTACAGTGTCTGAATCTGAACAAATCATGCTACACAATCTAGTAGCTTCTCAATTTCGTCATATGTCTTATGATGAATCCATTCTAACAAAAGTTTTTTACAGTTGTGATATGTTTTGTCGTATATATAAATATCTTTGTTTATTTTATTATAAAGAAAGGCAGAACGCGATATAAATTGTCTGCTCGCAAATGTGGTTTTAGTTCTGTATGTCTGGGCAACCATGTTTCTACGTCGTTTATTTAAATGGCATGGATCATAAGACAATGATTTGTGAGTTTTGAGGGTTGTACAGAATATATACAACTTCCTGACAGAGAGTAAACCGCTGATACGAAATAGAAAATCGGTAGAAAAGCGTCTCTTCTTAAAGTACATAACTTTAATAAGAGAACGCTGCGCCCTCTCTAACTCCAGAAATCGAGTTTTTGCTGCACCACCCCAGACAGGAATACAGTAGGCCAAGACGGATTGAGCAAGAGCAATGTAGATTTGATTGAGGAGATAATTTGGTGAGTCCTCATCCGATTTGCCCAGCATTACATGTCTGAGGGTTTTGAAAATCCAAGTTAGTTTCCTCATTCTATTGATGACATGATCAAGGTGTGGGTACCATGATAGTCTTTGGTCTACAATTACTCCCAGATATTTTGTCTGAACTACCTTATCGATCCTAGGGCAGTTACAGGTGTTTTTATTAGTATCCGTTGTACATTCATGAATTTTTAAACTGAAGTCGGCCTGAGGTTGCGAGTTGTTGTTAGTACTAAAACATATATAGTTGGTTTTAGAAGTATTTAGGGTCAGGAGGTTGTGGTTCAGCCACTGAGCGATTCGCAACAGACCAGCCTCAGCACTAGTTTTGACCACCTCCCAAGAATCACCGGCAAATACTACAGCCGTATCATCAGCGTATGACAAAACTCTGGCGTTATGGATCCTCATGCTACATAGGTCGTTGATGTAGATGAGAAAGAGGGTAGGTCCTAAAAAGCTGCCCTGCGGTACGCCATACGTCACTTCAACAGCTTCACTAGTGCAACCATTTAGTTTTACTCTTTGTCTCCTGTCCGTTAAGTAACTCTGAAAAAGGGCAAGCGGAGTCCCCCTTACTCCCATATCTTCAAGTTTATGCACAAGGATGGGGATGGACACAGTATCAAAAGCTATTTTCAGATCGAGGAAAACCGACAGACACTTTTTACTGTTGTCAAGTTGCCTAGTTACAAAAGAGCTTAACTCCGTGATTGCATCTTCTGTCGATTTTCCCCGCCTGAAACCAAATTGTGAAGATGATAATTTGTTAAATTTATTTAAGTAATGTAGTAGTCTAGTATTAAGTAGTTTCTCTAAGATTTTAGATATTGCTGGCAGAACCGAGATCGGCCTATAATTGCTAATATCTTCACCGTCCCCACCCTTGTATACGGGTGTTATAATTGATTGTTTCAACGGTGCAGGAAACACACCTTTGTAGAAGCAAAGATTTACAAGGTAGGTGATAATGGGAGCCAAGGCATCAACAGCCATCATTAGAAATTTATTTGGAATATTATCCCATCCTGGGGCGCTGTTTGATTTTAGATGGAGGATAGTGCTACGAACTTCATCAACATGAGTATGCAGTAGTACAAAAGAATTTGGTTGTGTCGGTTTATTTTCTATAAGTGTTTTAGATGTTCTTGTATCGTGTTGAATGTTATTTGCAAGTTGTAATCCTATATTGGCGAAATAGTCATTAATAAAGTTAGCCGATTCAGAGGGCGAGGACCTTAAATTAAACAGTTTAGAACTAGTGTTATGTTTTCCTTTCGAGTATATAATGTTTTTAATATTATTCCAAAGCAATTTATTATTATTTAAAGATTTTGTAATGGTGTCCCTGTCATATTTTCTTTTTAGTCTTTTTATTAAGTTGTTACAGTAATTTCGGTAGCGTCGGTAAGTAATGCAAAGAATTTCATTGTGAGGGTCATTACGTAGCCTTTTCTGAAGTTGGTTGCGATTTCGTATGCACCGCAATACAATAAATGTACAATAAAGTTGATGGATTGAAATAGTGTACAATAAAGTTGATAGACTTTGAGTGACATCGAGGTGACGCCGCTGGAGGATACCACACCGAGTGAAGGTACCGGAGTCAGGGCTCCTGCCGCTTAAAAGGGTTAAGTCAGTTTTCAAATTTTACACACCACTAAACACCACTTACATACACTACACCTACCGCCTGACCGAGCCTTGTAGCCAGTCTTCGCTTCTGAACCAGGTACGTTCTTATTGATTACCTAGCCTTATATCTATTGTGTAGAATAATAAGTCTCCATAGGCCGTTGGGCCCCACCCTTAGTTGTTCGTCGAATTTATAGCTGTATGGGCCCCTGTATGGTCGGGCTTTTGTTGGGGCAGCTAGGGGCGTGTACAAACTCTTTTGCTATTAACTAATTTTGCTACCAAAAATTATTTTAAAGTTTATAATACAGCCATTAACCACAAACTTTATTCTTACAGTAGTGATGCACCTCGAACTCTGTTTTTACTCGATTCAATCAAGTGATTTTGTGTAACTCTGTACTCGAGCGAAAATAAATTTAACTTAAGTCCGCTTGCACTCGAGTTACCGAGTCAACTCGGCACACCATGTGGATTCGGAGAGCGCTAGATAGATGTCAGTTCACTAATTCACTAATTCTATCATCTAATCAACTAATTGACATATTGTAAGGCACGGCGGGTGACGTCACTTGTTACATCAAAATTCAAACTTGCATCTGCCATGTTGTAAACAAATATGAACTTAGTTGGATTTATAATATCATGATTGTGTTGTTAATTTTTTGGTTACTTCGTATAAGTAGTGCATAACATAAAAGGTGATTTTAATATACTTGTATGTGTAAAGTATGAGTGATAACAATGAAACAACAAAATAAAAATCGTCAGTGTGGCATTATTTTGAAAGAAAAACATCGTGATGGAAGCGATTTTGTTTAAGCAATATTATGTAATATCAATAAATCGATTAAGTATAATTGTTATAAAGTTAGTGTGATATTATTTTATTAACATTGTCTATACTGAAACCAAAAATATATAAATACCTTATAAGTTTAGTAATAATTGTGTTGGATGGAAAAACAAATATAAAAATACTTACTTTGTAACAAACTGACACAGCTTCGTTCCACCAATTCGAGTTGCGTTACTCGTACGTGACTGACATTGGAATTATATTTGTTTTACAGAAGAGAGTCATAAGAGCAATCTATGATTTAAAACCTTAAAGAGTCGCTCCGACAAAATTTAAGATAATTAATATTTTAACTTTGGCCACTCAATACATTTATCAAAATGTAATGTACGTATACAAAAATAAAGGTAGTTATACAAAAATAAGTTATAAAAACAAGACAGTAGTTCCAGTTACATTCTTGGGGTATTCTTAGTATACGCTTTTACAACAAAATCCCAGAAAATATACAAAATTAGACCTGCTCAAAGTTCAATAACCTTATTAAACAAAGTTTGTATAAATCGGTTATTATAATGTTAAGGAACTTATGGATTATAACAACTCCTGGGAATGAGGTGATCGCTACCAAGCTATTTCTATTTCTAATTTGTTTTGTGTGGTTAATTGTGTAACATACATGATTGTAAGCTGTTGTTTAAAAAAAAGTCCCGCCCGCCGGTTTCATGCTGGTTCTTCTCAGGACAGAGGCTTTTTTGGAACCAGTGGTAATTAAACAAAAGAGTGACTTACAATAAGCATTATTTATAATGTAAATATTTTTTTAATTTAAAATATATATATTTCAACAATTATATTTATGTTTCTGTTTTTGATAAAGTAAAGTGATTTTGTGTGTGTATGTATCTGTATTTTACAAAATTTATTAAAAATAAGTACATGATCCGTGCTTTTAAAGAACATGCAGAAATAAAAAAAAAACATTTTTTTCTGCGATGACATAAAAACGATATTTACAATCATACCCATTTTTTATATAAAAGTAATCTTTATTTTCATTCTGATCTATAAGTACTTTCCATAGATGGGCCCTACAATGGTTATTTTTTCTCTTTATTAGGAATAGCATACAACTACATAGTATAATGTTAGAAAAAATGATGTTAGCTTAATGTAATAATTAGAATAAATATGTAGTCAAATACAGTTTTTTTATAAGATAGGGTGACAAACGAGGACACAGTCCACCTGATGGTAAGTGGTTGCTGAGACCCATAGACATCTACATCTATCTTTGATAAAGAATCAAAATACATATGTGTTATCACCCGTGAGGATTAAGACGGAATGCCTCGTTTTCAGTAAAAAGGGTCTCCGTTTCCATTCAAAACACAACAATTTACTTACTTTTTTAACGCTATCAACATATTAACAAATGTGAACATAAAAATATATTATCGGACGCGATTAGAAGCTGAGCAACAACATCTGATCTTGAGTACGTAGTTAGGTAAAGTCACCAGCAATAAGATGCGAACACCTACGTTTAACGTTATTATAGTATTATATATTAAAATTTGTACTTAATTGTAAATGTACATTTTATTCCATACACTATCTATGTTTTAAGTGGTGTATAATAAAAAGTATGTATCTAAATCTCAATAGCAACATACCGAAAGAGAACAGTAAAAAAAATGTTTATAATAAACTTGAATTAAAACTCAGAAAGATGGAATATATCAGAGTCAACAAAGTCATTATTATAGATGTCAATTATTCGACGCAGAGGTGAGCGGATACCCGCTAAATATATGCGGGTATACCCCTTTATGATATGGTTTGTTAAACTAATTTTTATAGTAAAAGTTGCAGCCTATTTACGTCCCACTGCTGGGCACAGGCCTCCAGGCCCGGGCAAGGAAAAATGTCCGCCGCGCTGCCCCAATGCGTGTTGGCGAACTTCACATGTATTCAAAAAATTTTTTTTTATTTTTCAAACATGAAGGTTTCCTCACAATGTTTTCCTTTACCGCCGAGCACGTGGTAAATCAGAACTTAAAATTGCAATTAACGATTTCATTGGTGTCGGCGGGGATCGAACCCGGGTTGTTCGAGTACTGTGAAGCTTACAGCGAGCGCTAACCATCTGAGCTAGCTAGCTAGAGCTAGAGCTGAGCTTATATTATTTGCATATAATTTAAGCTATTAATAAATCACGAATCACATACTCATGTACTCGATTTATAGTTATAGTGGCAATTAATTGCCTGAACAAAAGTGAGTCGTTGTCGAGTATTCATTCAGTCCGTGGAAGATGCTAAACGCGTGTATATGCTTTTCTTGAGCAACCAACAAATTTTAATTTTAAAATTTCTTTCCAATATGGTAAATTACTGTGATAAATCTAAGTAAAATAAAAAAATCGTGTTGATAAAACCAATAAATTGTTAATTGTGACGTTATAGAAATGAAGAATTTTCAGTCCTTTCTTCCTGAAGGAAGCAAATTTAATCAAATACTATGCGCAGTTTTAAGTAAGTATATTAGCCCAGTCTTTTACCCTTGGTTGCTACTTTTTCTGAAGGTTTAAAAGTAAACGTGGTATAAAAGTAAACATGCTGCAGCAGAAGCGTCCATCGCTCTGCCCCAATGCGTGTTGGCGGACTTTACATGTATTCAAAATATTTTTTAATTTATCCCACATTAGATGAGGTTTAATCACGATAATTTGCTTCACCGCCAAGCAGCTGGTAAATCAGCATTTATAATTGCATGCACAATATCGTGGGGATCGAACTAAGGTTTCTTGCGTAATGTGAAATAACAGCGAGCGTCGTTCGTCATGTGCACATGGAATAAGTTGCCTTCAACTGTCTTTCTGTTCCATTAAAATGTTGGCAACTTCAACGCAAGATTGGCAGGCGAATGGGCAACCACAGTTTTCTATTATTTTGAGTCGTTAAAAGGGACACGTTACTGGCTATATATTTCAGCTTCTTTTGTCACCTCTTACGACACCCTCGGGATGATATGGGGTAATGGATTCTTTTACGCCGCCATTAAATGATGATTTTCTTGCTGGAAGTTTTTTTTTAATCTAAAATTATTTTTCAAAAAATAAAGTTTGGATTTGGAGGCAAAATCTTTAAAAATTTAAACTGTTTTATTAAATCTAGAGAAAGGTGTAAAATCATATAAATTTATGATGGAGTAGAATAGATATAAACACACATACTTGTGTGTTTATATTTTTTCGTTAACTGTCGTAATTATTATTATTGTTGTGTTATTCCATTTATTTTCTTTTTTGCGCCTATTATTATATTTTATCACAACCGGGGCTGAATGACAAATAATGCCAAATTGCATTAAGTCCTCCCTATGTAGCCCTTTTATTTAAGATGATAACAATAAAACATAAATAAATAAACACATAAATATAAGAGTTTCAGTTTTACATAGATAGGATATTTGGTTTAATTTGTTTAACTGGGCAATTTTTTTTACTATTTATATGGAGCCTTCTTCTAAATAAGTCCGTGCAATTGGAAAAACAATTCACGAACTGTGACAGTATGAAGATCTAGATTTTTTACAATAATTTACATTATATAATATTATTGTATACACAAACACTCACGCCTGTCACCCAGAGGGGTAGGCAGAGACTATGGACTGCCATTTGGCGCAATCCTGACCACCTCTCTCGCCTCCTTTACATCCATATATCTACGCATATACGCTTGTCGGTTAAGGGTACTCCTAATCTGGCCCATTTTAATGTATCGCCGCTTTGGTCGATAAATCTTCGTCTAGGACGTCCCATCCCGACTCTGTCGTTCACTTCTGAAACATAAATTTGCATTGTCACTATTTCCTCCTTCATTCTTTCTACATGACCAAACCACCGAAGCATTTCTTTTTTAATCCTGGTCACAAATTCATCTTGCAAACCACACTTTTCTCTTGTGATTCTATTTTTTACCCTGTCATTCAGATTCAGCCCAAGCATAATCCTTAATGACCGCATTTCTACAGCATTTATTCAACTCTCTTGCTTCTTCTGCCAGACCCAACTTTCACTACCGTACATTAAAGTAGGGACTAACACAGCATTATGAATTGCCATACATGCCTTCTTTGACACATTCTGACTCCTCATAATAGCGTATAGAGCCCTATTCACTCTATTTCCTGCGTTCGCTCGTCGTTCTATATCATTATCATATCTACCATCCCTGCTAAATAAACATCCCAAATATACAAACTCATCCACTTGCTCAATCAAAACCCCTTCTACTCTTATTTCACATAACGTTTTACTTTCTTCTCTTTCAAAAACCATCGTTTTCGTCTTAATTGCGTTCATTTTCATACCCCTTTCTTTTAATGACCAGTTCATTAAAGTAAGCATCATTTGCAACTCGGCCGCCGACGATGCAAATATAACTTGATAATTTTTTTTTTTTCATTTATTTAAAGTACCACAAACAGATTCACAATTAAATATATATAAAATATCAAAACAAAGAAACGTAATTATCATTATGAATCCAACAGCGCTGGTCTCATTATACATATAATCTAGTGTTAAAGTGGAGCTCATCTTACATTATAACAAGTGTTAGTTAACTAGTTAAGAAATCATAAAGTAACTAATAAACATTATTAATAGGTACATGTGTGTATATGTGTTATGTGTGTGCATGCGTGTGCGTGCGTGTGTGTGCGTGCGTGCGTGTGTGTGTGTGCATGTGCGCGTGTGCGTGTGCGTGCGCGCGCCTGTGTGTGTATATGTGTGTGGTTGTGTGTGTGTGTAAGAGTGGAGGTAGGTGTGTAGGGACGTGTTTGGCTGGTACATGAATCTACAACCAGGTATGCAATATACAGGAAGAAAATAAAATCATTTTTTATGTGTTACTAAGCCAATGACTGATTTCTTGAAATATGTATGTCGTAATGCAATAATATCGATATCATTGAAAATATTATTGTATGTTTTGGCCA
Organism: Parnassius mnemosyne; assembly: GCA_963668995.1. Taxonomy (NCBI): domain Eukaryota; kingdom Metazoa; phylum Arthropoda; class Insecta; order Lepidoptera; family Papilionidae; genus Parnassius; species Parnassius mnemosyne. Next base: position 29,382,523 of record CAVLGL010000086.1, read on the forward strand.
TACGGTGAAGTGGAGAACGAATGCCCGCATTTGTTCGGCAGGATAAGGTTGCAAACAATCTATGCGGACGTGTAGACCTCATTAATGATCGAGGAGGTACGCTATAACAAAGTTTGTTTGATATTTCTATAGAGTCATATCTATTATGAGTAAGATCATGTAATAACATTACTTCAAGTTGTGTGCGTCTAGATTTAAGATCAATTAAATTGTATGTCTTTAGTAACAAATTATACGACAATCGATTGCGGTGGAATTTAAAATGTATGTATCGAAGATATTTCTTTTGTATCTTTTCAAGCATACAATTGTATTTTTCATAAAGTGGATTCCATATTGATACAGCGTATTCTAGCTGACAACGTATCAATGATTTAAATAAATATAAGAATGTAGAAGTTTGTTTAAACATAACACCTGATCTAATGACGAACCCATACATTCTAAATGCTTTATTAATAATGTTTTCTATATGTACATCGAAATGTAGTTTACTATCAAGTGTGATTCCAAGATCTTTAATAGTGTTTTCCTTGCTTAAGGTTATTCCGCAGAGTGAATAAAAGTAATTACTAACATTTCTCTTTCTTGTGAAAGTTATGGATTTGCATTTATCAATGCTAAGTTCAAGTTTATTTTCACTGCAGTATAAGGAGAGTTGATTCAGGTCATTTTGGAGTTTAACATGATCGTCTAAAGTGTTAATAATCTTGTAAATCTTTAAATCGTCTGCATATAGAAGAAACTTACAGTGATCAAAACATTTATTAATATCGTTAATAAATAATACGAATAGTAGAGGGCCAAGAATGGAACCCTGTGGTACACCTGAGCTTACATTTACACTTGGAGATTCGAATCCCTTAATAACGACCTTTTGAGTTCTATTCGATATGTAAGATTTAAACCATCTCCAAAGATTTCCTCGTATACCATTAAAGGCTATCTTTTCAAGGAGGATTTTATGATCCACCCTGTCAAAAGCTATTTCTTCATTAATTTTTGCATAGTCCGCGTGTTTGTAACAATATTTAAGATAGTTTTTATTTTTCAAGCGTTTTAATTCCTCGACAAAAGATACAACTACCTGGAATGGAGGGTGATGTCCATCTGGTGGAATCAAAGGTAATTGTACAGGAGAAGTTTTGCTATTTATATTATTACTGATGCATAAGTCTAATATATTATTTGTTTTATTTTTCAACGAATTCAATTGATAACTTTCAAGTGATGACATAAAGTTAATTAAGTATCTGTGCGTGGGAGTTATGTCAGAATTTTTAATTGGTTGAGTGAAAATGCCTTTATTTTCCCACTTTAGACTAAGCAGATTAAAGTCACCTATTATATAAATGTCAGTATCTAAATCATGCACCGCGCTGTGTAAAAAGTCTAAATAAGCACGGTATGTGTCATGATCATCGGCGTACAAAAGGCATTTGACGGTTAACTCACCCATTCTCAACGCACATTCTGTTGTAGTGACGAAATAATCGCGAAGATCGTGAGCCAATATAAGTAGTATAAGAGATCGTTTAAAGATATGTGTATACATGTATAACTAGGTACGTTACTATACCATCGTGAAGTACGGCAACTGTCAGCGTTGTTAAGTTTGCAATTTGTCCGCCATTGTAAGAAAAATGTTCATAGGTAAATCAACTAATAACCTGTGTTTATAAGTAATACAGTTTTTCATAGTTCTAACGACATTTGGTTTCGATTCACTGACCCAATAGGTTATGGGCCCAGAGAATAGTGTTAAAAAGACTAAAAGTGACATGTAAACTGTGTTGAACTTATTATTAAAGAATATGCGTCTTAAACAAAGAAGCGTAATTAGTGCATACATATTACAGTTCGGCGTCATAAGTGAATAGATAGTTACGACATTTACGAGAAGATCGTATTATATAGTTACGTACCGATTGTATGTATATAACCTATCGTTATTTTATTTGCATTATTGAAGAAGATTAATTAACTTTATTATGGCGGCTTCGGTTAAAATCGACCAACTTACTGGCGATAACTATGATACATGGACGATCCATATGCGGGCTATTTTGAAGAAAAATGACCTGTGGGATTATGTGTCGGGCGCGATACCGAAGCCTGCGAAAACTGACGCCAAGTTTGCCGAGTGGTGTAAAATGGACGGTAAAGCCGAGTCGGACATTTTGTTAGCTGTTCGCCCGAGCGAGTTAATAGCACTGGATGGATTAGATACTTCTAAATCTATATGGGACAAATTAAAATCAATGTACCAGTCTAGTGGACCGACACGGAAAGCATCTTTATTAAAGAAACTTGTCTTGACTCGTATGCAAGAATAAGATGACTTGCATAAACACATAGCAGATTTTCGATGCTGTCAAAAAATTTAAAGAAATTGGTCTCGTAGTTATTGATGAACTGCTTGCCATCTTATTATTGTACAGTTTACCCGAATACTTTACAATTTTTCGTACGGCTATGGAGTCACGGGATGATTTACCATCTACAGAAATATTAAAAGTTAAAATTATTGAGGATTATGAAGGCAGAAAATCGAAGGAGTCTGATCAAGGGGCATTGTTTTTGAAGCGTAACAAAGTACATACTTATAAGAAAGGCGAAAAGCACGGAACTAAAAATAAAAATAAAAGTGAATGTTATCGTTGCGGTCTATGGGCATTATGGGAAGGGATGTAGAAGAAGTTCATATAGAAAACAAAACAAAGTGCGCAACAGTTAGAACGAAAAACTAGTGAACAGAAACATATAGATAGTATTAGTACAATGCTAAGTACCACTGAAGAAGTGATGTCGGTGAACATAAAAGTCGTATGTGGTGCATCGACAGCGGGTGTACAGGACATATGTGCAATGAGAAGCAACAATTAAAGGGATTTACGTATGTAGACAGTGAATTAAATTTGGCCAATAATGAGAGCACACGAATCGCTGGAAAAGGTAAGGTGAGCATTAATGTGGACACAGGCAGCGAAGAACGCCGAGTTGACATCGACAACGTTTTTTATGTGTCGGATTTACGCACAAATTTACTGTCGGTGGCTAAAATAACTGATCACGGTTTCGAGGTGCGATTCAGGAAGAGTGACGCAATCGTCATTGACGAAGAAAATAAAATTCATATGCGAGCTGATCGAATTGGCAACTTATACGTGCGATTATTTCAAAGCAGTGTGAGTAATGTTGAAGCTGTAAAAAGGTCAATAGATTTATGGCACGAGCGTTTAGGTCATCTTAATGAACGTGACTTAAAAACCATGGCGAAAAACCATTTAGTCCATGGATTTAACATTAAGGACAACGAAAAATTGTCAGAGTGTGAGATTTGTATGAGTGAGAAGCAAACTTGTAAACCTTTTCCTAAAGGCATCAACAATCGTACAAGTAAACTATTAGAAATTGTACATACAGATGTATGTGGTCCGATGAGACACCAATCATTTGCCGGAAAAAGATATTTTGTTACATTTATTGACGATAAATCACGCTGGTGTGAAGTCTATTTTATTCGCAATAAAAGTAATGTATTAAAAGTATTCAAAAATTATAAAGCCGAAGTTGAAAATTTTACTGAAAAGAAAATAAAGTGTCTTCAATCAGGTAATGGATGTGAATATATAAACAATGAATTTAATAATTTTCTGAAGACAAATGGCATCACACGGAGATTATCAGTACCACATACATCCCAGCAAAATGGCGTTGCTGAAAGAAAGAATAGGACTTTAATAGAAATGGCACGATGTATGATGCGCCAAGCTGGATGTCCGCCGTCATTTTGGGCAGAATCTGTTAATACCGCTAACTATATACGGAATAGATGTCCAACGAGAGCTATTAATGGGGAGATACCACTTACTATATGGAAAGGAAATAAACCTACAGTTATATATATGCAAGTGTTCGGATCTAAAGTTTATTATAAAGAGAAAGGTAAACAAAGAGGAAAATTTGATTCAGTTCCAGAAGTAGGCATTTTTATGGGATACGATACACAATAAAAGCTTATAGAATTTATAACCCAAGAAACAAGAAAATCATTTTGAGTAGGAATGTCAAATTCATGAATGAAACAGCTTTTAGGCATGAATATGAGGACATACTCAATAAAGAATAAGGGGTGGAACAGGGTAAAATAATATCAGATTTAAATGAACCTGTAGAAAATATAGAACAAATGACAAAACCGTTGGAAAATTCAAATAATAATAATAATTTTTTATTGGCAAATAAAGCCTTAAACTTAATACAATGTAATTGTAGATAAATTGTAACAAGATGGCTAGCCTAAGTGACATAGAAATAAGTTGATCCCCTGACTTTCATGCTAGGGTAACCTGTGTTATGAAAGTCGGTGGTTCGGCTCTTTATAAGATATTTTTAAAACAGCATAGCGAGTTGATTTAATTGGTGATTACATTATAGTAATAAGTTTAAGAACAGGCAGTTAAAGAAAAATAATAGTTCAGTGATGAATATGTATGGGATAATATGTGTGTGTGTATGTTTGTGTGTGTGTATGTGTGTGTGTGTGTGTGTGTGTGTGTGTGTGTGTGTGTGTGTGTGTGTGTGTGTGTGTGTTTGTGTGTGTTTGTGTGTATGTGTGAAAGTGATTGCGTGTCTTGTGTGCGTGATAGTGGGTACAGTTTATAGGTTTAGGATATTAAAGCTTCAGTGGCATTATAATTTAATTCATTAAGGTACGAAATTACCTTTTTTTTAACTTCATAGGCATTGAACTTATTTATCTGTAACTTTTTGTCGAGTTTATTGTATAACCGCGAGCTTGAGAAGGAAAATTGCTTTTTAGCAAAAGAAGTCCTACATATTTTGACAGGACATGCGGCTTTTTGACGCCTCCTTGGCGTGGAAGAACTATTTAGAGGTACAGTTGAATGTAGACGCAGAATGGTGCGAAGGATGTAAAGTTGCCTAACTGTAGGTACATTACAATCCATATAAAGTTGTGTGGTCGGGTATCTCCAAGGCCGCCTATGCATAACCTTTAGCACTGCTCTCTGTGCGCGCTCAATTTTAATGAAGGTAGTCTTGGAGGCACAACCCCATATCGGGATGCAATATGTTATGATTGATTCACAAAGGGCGGTGTACACAGATGACAGGATGTCGGCATCCGCAGAGCTACGTAAAGTTTTAAAGATATAGATTAGGTTGCGTAACCGACCTGCAACGGATTCTACTTGACTATACCAGTTCAAACAATTATCCAATTGAATACCCAAGTATTTAATGGTATGGGTTCTTTGCAATTTTGGACAATTACAGCGAGAAGTCCCACTGGAGCAATTGTGAGCACGCATATCGAAAAACTCGCTTGATGGTTGTGCAGAGGGTTTTATAGAGAAGGTTATTAATTTAGTCTTATCTATATTTAAGGTTAGGAGATTACGACTTAGCCATGTCATAATAATACTAAAATTATTCTCTGCTATGTTAATTGTTTCGGACCAGTTGTTCCCAGAAACAATAAGGGCCGTGTCATCAGCATAAGTAACAATGCGGCAATGAGATAGAGGCAAGTCACAAAGCTCGTTTATGTAGCACAGGAATAACGTGGGCCCTAAAATGCTACCTTGAGGGACACCAAATTCAAGGGATTCTTGTTTGCTGACGAAAGAACCTATTTTTGTGCACTGCGTCCGACCTGATAAGTAATCAGAAAATATTTCTAGGATACGACCCCTAACACCCAGCGTTTCCAACTTATTTAACAGTAGTGGGACAGAGACAGTGTCGAATGCCTTAGAAAGGTCAAGGAAAATACCCAGACATTTCCTACCTTCGTCTAGTACGGTGACTACATGCCCAACTAGGGAAGCAACAGCATCCTTGGTAGACCTAGACCTTCTAAAGCCGAATTGATTTTTTGAGATTAAGCTATTTGATTCGAGAAAGCGAACTAAATGGCGATTTAGTATACGCTCAAATACTTTAGACAGAGTTGGCAATACAGAAATTGGACGATAATTTGTGACACTGCCTCTGTCCCCACTTTTATAAATGGGATGTACAATTGCCTTTTTCAAGGCGATAGGAAACTTCCCAGAGGATACCGCCAAGTTACATAGGTGGGTAATGATAGGTGTAAGAACTGGGCTTGATTTAAATATTTGAGATGGTATACCATCCCACCCGACAGCAGTATCATTTCGTAGGCTCATAATAGTATCATTTACTTCGTCTTCATCAATTTCGAGGATAACCATAGAATGTGATGGAGAGTGCAAGAAGTTAGATGGTAAGTCAGTTAATTTTAAATTTGATTTAATTTTATTTGCAAGTTCTTTCCCTATATTTGCGAAAAATGAATTTACGGCATCAACAGATACTTTAGCATTATCGTGCAAATTTAAAAGTTCTAATGGTGGATTGGTTACTTTATTTGTATAAGTAACGTTTTTAATGATCTCCCATGTTTTTTTAGGACTTTTCTTAGCATTAGCAAATTCAGATCTCTCGTAGTTTCTCTTGAGATTTTTAACAAGATTGGTACAAAAATTTCTGTAACGTTTATAAGTTTTTTCCAGTATCATGTTATTTGGATTGCGTTTGACGTTTTTATGCATGCGTTCCCTGTTTCTTATGCACCTCAATACTCCTGCGGTTATCCAGGGCTTTATAATATGCTGTCTGCATGGAATTTTGAAACAAATGGTATTACTTTTCATTATGGAGATTAGCGTGTCTAGGAACATATCGGTAGCCTTATTAACATCGTCGAACGAAAAAATTTTAGAAAAGTCTGTGTTAGTTATATCAAGTGCAACTTGAGGAAAATTAATTTTATTGCCCATGCGGTTTGTTCGACGGTTTAAAGGATTTAGATTTAAATTTAAGAGGACTGGAAAATGGTCAGTTAATGATGTTTCTATAACAAGAGTTGTAGATCGAAGCCTTGTTTTTAAAATGACGTGGTCTAAGCAGTTATCTAATCTAGTCGGAATCTGGTGAGCTGGTAGCATTCCATGAGATGCCATAAGATTTAAATAATCATTAGAGTTTGGGTCACAATTATTTACTTTAATATCTATGTTTATGTCGCCAATTACGATGATATTATTTATTGCTGATAAATTATTTAATGCATTATTTAGGCTGTCCATAAAGATATCGGTGTTTCGAAATGAAGGGGATCTATATAAGCCTACTATAGATAGATTTTTATTTAAAGAGCAGATTAGACAATTTGCATCATTAAAGTTAGGTTGATATACTTTATGTGTAATGGAGTTCTTAATGTAGATCACAACGCCATCGTTTTGGTTGCGGATGGAGTTCGTACTATATGATAAATAGCCCTCAAGCTGCGGTAAGGTAGATATTTTAGACAACCAGCATTCAGAAAGAATCAAAACATCGCAGGTTATAATGAAGATGATGAGAGAAGTAGAACGATTACAAGATCACCAAAAGAAAGAAAAGCTACTGTATCATGGGAAAGATTGATAAAACCTTCTAAAGGAGATCAAAGACGTTCGAGATTGGTTCGTGTTATAACAAAACCAACAACACCATTTGATGATGGAGATCACATTTATGAGGACACTGAATCGGAAGAAATACAATTTGCAGCAATTGCAAAAATAGAGCCAATGACATGGAATGAAGCCGAAAAGACAGATGATGTTAACGAATGGAGAAAAGCCTTGGAAAATGAATTTTTAGCTCAAATTAAAAATGACACGTGGGAAATAGTACCTAGACCTCATGATCGAAAAGTAATTGGGAGTCGATTTGTATTCAGTACCAAAAATTACAATAAGCAAAGGCAGATGAAAGTACGTCTTGTCGCAAAAGGCTGCTCACAACGGCCAGGGGAGGATTTTCATGAAACTTATTCTCCTGTCGTAAAATCGTCATCAATTAGAATTTTAGCAGCAATTTCAGCTGAGATTGGACTAGATATACATCATATGGATGTTGTCACTGAATACTTGAATGGTCGACTTAAAGAAGAAGTGTATATGAATTTACCAGAACAATTAAGCGCAGTTTTAGACAAAATACTCTCAAACAAAAAGATTGGTTCTTCTGAAAGTGTTATTCTAGACATTAAAATAACTGAGACGGCTAAGCGCTGGCGTAAGATGATGAACGAATGTGATGATTTTGTTTGTTTGTTGAAGAAGTCGTTGTATGGTTTATGTCAGTCAGGGCTACAGTGGCATAAAGAATCAGTGCAAATGTTGTTAAGTATAGGCTATCTCTCCTGATCTGTAAACTTATGACCACCTTCACTACATTGAATTGCTTATAATTTTGCTTATAATTTATCTACTAGATTGTTCTTTTTCCTTTTCTTCTAACAATAATACACCTACCATCAAACAATATAAGGGAAACCTGTTATTGGCCATACTTTTAGTTTGTTACATTAATGTTAATATTTTCTATATACGCTGTTGGTTTTCTAAATAAATAAATAAATAGGCTTTAAGGCATTACCTCAAGATCAGTGTGTTTTTGTACATAATGTTGATTGCTATATATGTCGATGATCTTATTTTAGCTATAAATGTTAGTGTATGGTTGAATAATGTTAAAAAGAAACTGTCAAATAAATTTGAAATGAAAGATATGGGAAAAATTTCTGATTGTTTAGGTATACAGTTTTCACGTGTAATGAGGATAGAGTGTATATGGAACAGAGTGTATATATTGAAAGACTGTTGGAACGCTTTGGCATGTGTGAATGTAAACCAGCATTAACGCCTATCGATGTTAATGTAAAATTAATGAAGCCTGAGAGTGTGAATGAGAGTGTAATGAAGCAGTATCCGTATCAAAGCTTGGTAGGTGCTTTGATGTTTTTAGCAGTATCAACTAGGCCTAATATCACTTACAGCGTTAACTACTTAAGCCAATTTAATACTAATTATAATGTTGAGCACTGGATGGCAGCAAAACGTGTATTGCGATATTTGAAAGGCACTCCTAACTACGGTTTAGTGTATGAGAGGACAGGTTTGTCATTGTTTAGTGTTGTGGATGCTGATTGGGCAGGAAATAGTGTAAATCGAAAGTCATATTCTGGTTTTGCTTTTATTTTTGCAGGTGCTCCTATTAGTTGGGAGGCACGAAAGTAACGAGTGGTGGCACTTTCAAGTATAGAAGCCGAATATGTAGCTATATCTGAAGCTACAAGGGAGGCTTTGTATTTATCAAACATTCTTAATAATATAGGTATTGAATGCGAGTGTGTGACATTATTTAATGACAATCAGGGTGCAATTAAATTAATTCAAAATATAATTTATCGCTCACGAACAAAACATATTGATGTTAGGCACCACTTTGTACGAGATATGTGTGAAGAAGGTCTTATTGAACTCAGATATTTATGTACAGAAAGAATGCCAGCAGATGTTTTGACCAAAGGTTTGAGTGGACCAAAACATCATGAATGTTTGCGCAATTTAGAAATGATGTGTATGTAAGTGTCCAGAGATTTATTGCTCGCGACTTTGAGGGGAGGTGTTGTTGTGATGAAATAATCGCGAAGATCGTGAGCCAATATAAGTAGTATAAGAGATCGTTTAAAGATATGTGTATACATGTATAACTAGGTACGTTACTATACCATCGTGAAGTACGGCAACTGTCAGCGTTGTTAAGTTTGCAATTTGTCCGCCATTGTAAGAATAATGTTCATACGTAAATCAACTAATAACCTGTGTTTATAAGTAATAAAGTTTTTCATAGTTCTAACAATATTTGGTTTCGATTCACTGACCGAATACATTCTTTAACTTTCAAAGTTTGCAAACAACTGTCCGTAAATAGGTTAAACAGCCACGCGGAAGCTATACAGCCCTGTCTGACACCTTTTTGAATGCCAAACCAGTCTGAGTAGACCTCGTTGACACAAGTACTACAGTCCCTATAAAGAGACCTTAATGCCTATATCAAACCAGCGCTCAACCCAAATGAGTTCAGTGTTTGCCATAACACGTTCCTGTCCAGTCTGTCATAAGCCTTTTCCAAGTCCATGAACGTACAAAAAACTTTCTGGTTTTTGGCCAAAAATTTCTCCGGGAAAAGGCTTGATCCGTACACCCCATCCCCTTTCTAAATCCAGCTTGCACATCCCACATTTTTCCATCAGTTTCTTCCATAACTCTTTCAATTAACACCTTAGCCTACAGTTTACCCACAATGCTAAGCAAGCTGATACCACGGTAGTTTATACAGTTCTGCTGTGACCCCTTTCCCTTATATATTGGGACTATAACGGCTTTGCACCAGTCTTCCGGTACCCGCTTCAGTTCCCAAAATAAACTAAACAAGGTGTACAGCAGGCCTGCAACAACATCCTCTACAGCCCTTAGCATTTCGAGTGATACTCTATCATACCCGGCTGCCTTATCTGCTTTAATGCTTTTCATTGCTTTCATTATTTCATCTACACTTATCTCCCTGCCTCTCTCCATTTTTCGCGGAATTTCTATTTCACTTAATTCAGACGACTCTTCACTCTTAAACACGCTTTTAAAGTATTCCTTCCATCTCTTTAAATTCGAAACTTCATCATTCAGCATGCAGCCATTCTCGTCTCGAATAGCATTCATTCTAAACTGTTTTGAAATTTCAAAATAATATTATATTTAATAACATTCTTTTGAAATTTGAAATACTTAAAGTTTTAGGTAAAAGAATATTGAATAAGAAATCGACATAATTATTACGAGCCAAGGCTATTTTGAATCTGCATAAATTTTCTAACCAGTTTTACCAGATGCAATATTGTTTCCTTATGCTGTGCAAACGTAATTTGAACTTTAGTAAAAAATGTACAGTAACATTATATTTTTTATAGGATAAGGGTGACAAACGAGCACACAGTCCACCTGATGGTAAGTGGTTGCTGCGGCCCATAGACTTCTACATCTATCCTCCATTACAAATCAAAATGTAGATGCGTTGTCACCCGTGAGGACTAAGATGGAATGCCTCATTTCCAGTAAAAAGGGCCTCCGGCCACCTGCACTCACCAAGCGAAACGCAGAGGTAAACCTCTACTTCACGCTGGTTTTCTGTGAGGTCGTGGTACCACCCCGGTTCGAGCCGGCCCGGATGGGCCGACAGCAAAAGCTGCCGCGTGGCGCTACCACTGATATATATTATATTTCACTTAATGACCATATAAACTTTTTGCTGCATAAAAGTTCTGAGTAAGTACCACCCATTTACCTTCTACCGCCAAACAGCAGTGTGTGCAAGCGCACAATGCTATAGTCGTAAAGATATAGAGAGCCAGTTTAATCGCAGGCAGTGAGGAAATGCATGATGGATGGAATGAATACAAGATGCAAGACGTGACAATGCATCCTTTTTTGTTTGAACTTGGCTGCAAGTGTCCTTGGACTGCAGTAGCTACTAACCATCAGGTGGATTTTAAGTTCGTTTATTGTAGTTCATTTTTTCAGTTTAAAAAATCTGCTGGGTCTCCGTTCATAAATGAGAGTTTTGCAGCTAAACAGTTTTCTCTTCCAACTAGGATTTCACATGCCCATACAATATTTAACTCTTAGACATTTTTCCAGTTTTCTCTCTGTTTTCCTTTATCGCATGACACCTAGCAATTAGCACTCAAAACTGACTCATACTACTCTACTCTTCTGTAATACTTTCTACTCAACCCTACTCCACTCTTCTCTACTTTACTCTACTATATTTCATTTTATTTTTATTTTAATACCTTTATTCATATAAAATATACGCATTTAAAATAATAATAAACATCGCCAAACTGTGCAACAGTTTGTTGGCGATAATGGCGTTCTTTTCTTATACATCAATATGTGTTTTATGTTACATTCATATTTATCTATATCATATATATCTTTATTTAATACTTTTTATAAGCAGTACATTATACTCGTATTTTTCATAGGAATGCATCTTTCAGTCTTTTCTTTAATGTGACAATGCTTATGTCTTTGGAAGTATCTGTTATAAAATCTATTCTATGAAATATTAGCGGAGTTAAATATTGCCTAGTTCTCTTATCATAATAGTTTCTTATGTGTTGTATCACATATTTACCCTTCTCAACTCGCCTGGTACGACATTTATGCGTAATTAGTTAATTAGGTTGTTTATATTTATTTATTTTATATTGTTCTAAAGAAATTAGTTCTACCTTTTCATGAACTGGAAATATTTTGCATATATTAAATAATTTGTCATAGTTCGTTTTACTTTTTTACTTACTAAATACTCAAGTAGTCTAATCTGTAAATGTTGTATACGATCTAACTGTGTTTTGAATGTTAGCCCATAACTTCTCTATTTATAAAATTGCTTAGCTGAAAGAATCTACCCAGTATTGATTACAATTTATTACATACACCATTGACGTGAAGTTTCCAGTTCGTATCACTATCTACTGTCAGGCCTAAGTATCGGTATTTATCTACTACATCTATGTTGGTGCACTGGCAGCCAGCTTTATTGAGGTGTAAGCACTCGTATGTATGGCCAATCATATTTATGTTTAACTTATCTTTCGTTACTGTGGGGTGAACTTATATATATAAAGTCTTTGTTTTAGATAAATTTATAATTAAACCGTGGCATTTTCCAAGTCCTCCTGTATGTATTTTTGGGCATCACTTGTGTTGTTGGTTGAGTACATTAGGCACATGTCGTCTGCATACATAACCGTCTTACAATGTTTTATCATATTAATGACACTATTAACATACATAATGTACACAACCAGACCGAAAACCGATCCAGTTGGCACTCCAAGACTCACGCTTACATCGTCTCCTGTCATTCCCTCTATCAATGTACATATTCCGCAAATAGCGCTTAAACCATCGGTTGATGGGACCTCTTATACCATATTCATCCATCGCACGCAGTAGTACTTCGTGTTCCAGGTTCTCGTGTTACGTTTCCTTTATTTTCTGTACTTCTCCTGAGAAAGTGTCTGAAAACTTATTACAAATATTATACGCAATGCTAGCTTGGCCTAAATATTTTAAAGTAACGTTATCTAAACCCGTTTTAGGTTTGCCTATCCATTTACTTATGTTAGACCATATTTTTCTGAAATCATTTTTACATTTTTGTATCTCATTCTGTTTATATTTATTCTGAGATTTATCTATTAATTTATTAACCTTATTTCTATATCTCGTATACATTAGTCTGTTATTCATAGTCTTAGGGGATGATTTCCAAATCCTGAACAGTAGGTCCCTATGTTCTATCTTTTTACATAGTGCGTTATCAACCCATGGTTGGGTAATTCAAGAGAATTATTATTATTACAGAAATACCAAAGATTTCTTTGGTATTTTCTGAAACTTACACTTATCATATATATCTATAAAAACCCTGTGTAATTTTTCATACAATAAGTGAGGACAACTCGTTTCCATGATATCAGACCAATACCATCATCATCATTACAGCCCTTCACAAGTCCACTGCTGAACATAGGCCTCCCCCAAAGAATGCCACAAAACACGGTCCTGAGCCACCTGCATCCATCGACTTCCTGCATGTCTTACCAGGTCGTCACTCCATCTCGTGGGGGGACGCCCTACACTTCGCCTACCGGTACGAGGCTGCCACTCGAGAACCTTTCTTCCCCATCGGTTGTCGGTTCTTCGAGCTATATGGCCGGCCCACTGCCACTTCAGCTTACTAATCCGTTGGGCTATGTCGGTCACTCTGGTTCTACTGCGGATATCCTCATTCCTAAGTTTATCACGCAGAGAAACTCCGAGCATAGCCCTCTCCATAGCTCGTTGAGCGACCTTGAGCCTCCTCATACGGCCAGCAGTGAAGGACCACGTCTCAGTTCCGTAAGTCATCACTGGCAACACGCACTGGTTGTACAATTTCGTTTTAAGGTTTTGAGGTATGTCTGACGAGAAGATGTGTCGTAGCTTCCCGAACGCTGCCCAGCCGAGTTGAATCCGTCGATTGACCTCTCGGTCGAAGTTGGACTTACCCAGTCGGACTATTTGTCCCAGGTAAACATACTCGTCAACAACTTCGAGCTTAGTGTTCCCAACAACTACCGGCATAGGTGTGACATGGACATTAAACATGATCTTAGTTTTGTCCATGTTCATCTTAAGACCTATCCGTTGGGAAACACTATTGAGGTCATTGAGCATAGTGCTTAGGTCCTCCAGCGATTCTGCCATAAGGACTATATCGTCGGCAAATCGAAGGTGAGTGATGTACTCGCCATTGATGTTGATACCGTATCCTTTCCAGTCCAGAAGCTTGAAAACGTCTTCCAATGCAGCGGCGAAGAGTTTCGGGGATATGACGTCACCCTGTCTTACACCTCTCTGCAATTGGATAGGTTTCGTACTCTGGTTCTGTACTCGGATAGCCATCGTAGCCCTACTGTACAAGCACTTCAACACTTCGATATACCGACAGTCAACTTGGCACCGCTGAAGGGACTGCAGCACCGCCCAAATTTCGACGGAATCAAAGGCTTTCTCATAGTCCACATACGCCAGACATAGTGGCAAATTGTACTCTTCGGACTTCTGTATAACTTGCCGAAGGGTATGTATGTGGTCTATGGTGCTAAAGCCCTTTCGGAAACCGGCTTGTTCGGGAGGCTGGAAGTCGTCAAGTCTGCGCGCGAGACGATTCGTAATGACTCTCGAAAACAGCACGTAGACGCGGCTCAGAAGGGAAATCGGTCTGTAGTTCTTCAAGAGAGCGTTGTCACCTTTCTTGAAGAACAAGACCACCGCACTTCTGCTCCACGCCTCCGGTGTAATGCCACCATGGAGGACGGAATTAAAGAGCTTCTGAAGGACTTCAAGTACCGGTCTTCCACCCGCTTTCAGAAGCTCCGCTGTAATTCCATCCTCGCCTGGGGCCTTACCGTTTTTAAGGTGCTGGAGAGCCATCCTAATCTCGCTCAGACTGACATCCGGGATATCTTCGGAATAGTGTCGGATGAGACTCGCTCTTGGATCGTTACTCACACTTGCGTGTGGCTCCAACGATGATGTGTACAGCTGCCCATAGAACCTCTCAATCTCACTCAAAATCTCAGGTGTCCCGGAAACGATGCTGCCACATTCTGTCTTCAGCTTTGACAGTTGGCTCTTTCTGGCAGACAGATCTCTGGCAAAGACTTTGGAGCCTTGGTTCCGCTCGATCGCTTCTTCAATACGAGCTGTATTGAAGTTGCGTAAGTCCCGCCGCATGCATTTGGAGATCTGTCTGTTCAGATGCCTGTATGCTGTCAAGTCTGTTGAAGAATGTAGCTTCATCTCCCGTCTAACAGCCATGAGATTAAGAGTGTGATCGGAGAGTTTTTGTGTTCTTCTGCGGCGGGTCTTGCAGAACTTAGCTCCAACCGCATGGACAGTTTCCACGAGCTTGTCATTCATATCGTCCACTTCATTGCAGTCTTCCAGGCACTGAAAACGGTTTTGTAACTCGAGCTGAAAGGTTTCGGGACTTTGGAACAGAGCACGAGGGGGACGGAGCGTTGACTTCATTAGACGAGACCTCTCCAACTTAACGTTTAGGTTCAGTGTGCCTCTAACCATTCGGTGATCGCTACCAGTTTTCACCCTCGCGATCACGGAGACATCACTGAACAGTTGTCGTCTGGTCGTCATAATGAAGTCAATCTCATTTTTTGTGGAACCGTCGGGGCTCGACCAGGTCCACTTCCTGTGGGGCCGCTTCTGGAAGAAAGAGTTCATCATAAAGAGTCCCTCTTTCTCCATGAAGTCGGCCAGCTGCTGGCCCCTTGGGTTTCGTTGCCCTATTCCAAATTTCCCTACTTTCAGCTCACCGTTCTCTCTTGTGCCTAGTTTTGCATTGAAGTCTCCCATTAACACCGTATATTGGGTTTTGGAGGAATGCATGGCTCTAGAGATATCCTCATACATTTCCTCCACCTCCCCATCGGGGTGTGCCGAGTTTGGTGCGTAAACCTGTATGACCTTCAGCGAATACCGTTTGGTGATTCTGAGTATAAGGTACGCAACCCTCGTCGACACACTCCCGATTTTTACAACGTTGTTAACGAGAGACTTGTGGACGATAAATCCGACACCTCCTTGGGACAGATGGTCGCCCTCCCGGTGATAGAGCAAGTTGCCGGATTCGAGGATTACCGTGTCCTCCCCCTCTCTTCGGACTTCGGATAATCCTATAATATGCCAGCGCAACTTGTCTATCTCTTCTTCCAGCTCCACGATCTTCTCGTCAGTCCTCAGGGTGCGTGCGTTGTACGTTGCCAGGTCGAGTCGTCTAAGGTGGCAACCGAACCTCCACCGGAGATTCTTAGCACCCCCTGCCCCGCCGTTACCATGGTCGCCACCGTAGCCAGGAATAGCGGGGCCGCCGGGGACTGGGGGCAATAGTTTAAGACCAATACATTGTTCTTAAACTATTGCATACCATTTTTTCGCCTAATATGGTTTGTATTTTACAATTATTAGTAATGTTAGATACATTACCGGTTATTTTTATGCTGATTACAACCATATAGTGATCCGATATGGTACAAGTTACCAATGCGCACACGCACAGGACATTAACTCCTTGTTTATAGATATGGTAAAATTAAACAAAAAAAAAAAAAAGCAAACAATAATATAATAATCAGACTACTGACATGTGCAGACATTGCAACAATTCCTCTGAAACTATACAACATATTACAGGAGCATGTAAATCACTTACAAAAACCGAGTATAAACATCGTCATGACAAAGTTGCTGCAATCATACACCAACATGTAGCATATAAATATAAATTCATCGATAAGATGAAGCCATATTATAAGTATAAACCTGATACAGTATTAGAAAGTAAGAATCAGAGAATCTACTGGGACCGAACAATAATAACAGATAAAACTATTCATTACAATAGACCTGACATTACAGTTCACGACAAACCCAATAAAACAGTATACCTGATAGATATAGCAATAACAAACTCACATAATATTCAAACTACAATATCCGAGAATCTAAGTAAATATCAAGAACTTGCCATAGAAATTAAAACTTAATGGAAAGCACAAAATGTTCAGATCGTCCCTATAGTTCTCTTCAGTTCAGTCCTATAGTTCATCCACCGGTATTATACCAAAATCACTCACACAAAGCCTTAACACACTACACATGCCTACTCATACACTTCACATGCTTCAAAAAGCCACCATCCTCAACACCTGTCGCATCACCCGAAAGTTTCTGACTTCTTCTACTTTATCATCCACTTTTACAATTTAAATTTCCCCTCACACACTTGGTTCCGACCCGTGTGTGCGGTGTTTCAAACTCTCAAAGAAGAGAAAAAATATAAAGAATTGATATAATAATAATAATAAAAAGGCGTAGGGAATTGACGACCCCATCGCCCGCTGACGTAACAGTTAAGTGACAAAACTGCTATGTCAGCGCAGTCAGTCAGTGCCTTGCCAAGAGGTGTGAGCGCCGTGCCTCGGCAGAACTGAGGGTGCAAAGGCTCGTTTGTGCTTACGGCCGCACCATGAAACGGTGCCGGGCCTGGGCGTCTCCCGTTAATTGACGCCCATTTGATGGGTGATGGAAAAAAAAGAAGAGTGCGCAAAGGGCCGCTGCCTGGAGGTCGCCAGGGCGCGTCTGGAGCTGGCGCTGGACGAGACAGCATGTGGGCCACCAGCCGAGCGCGGGGGGCTGCAAGACCACCTAGCAGCCGCCCGCATCCATCATCCCCACCAGAGGGCTTGATGTCGGCCGAGTCTTCTCGGACTCAGCAAGCGGCATCCACCGCTGGTGGAGCACGTCGCAAGCGTTGGACGGAAATAATGAACACAAACGCATTGCGAGCGTACTTTAGGGCGAAAGAGGAAGAAACTGGAGTGTTAGCGTATCGGGCTGGGATGCATCGCTTTTTCGCAGAGCTGGAACCATCGGTTTATGTAACGGAGCAAAACCTGGCAGACCGAGTTCGGTATATCCTGCGCTCCAACATATTTGGTGACGCCGAACTCGAACGATTACGACGTGAGGCTGTTCCCTCATCGGATGAAAATGCTACAGCTGGTAATGCGGCGCCACTAATTGCAGAGCAACCCGCACACGTGGATGCCGCCGTCGATATTCCAGTTGTAGTTGATTCAGACGATGATGAAATAGTCTCCCACAAAGTAGAGCAAATGAGGAGTATATTGGAAGAGGCTATTTTGGAAACGCGCAGTACGTCTCTCGAAAATCGACCGCGACTTCCCCGCATACTCCTAAGCAAGCGGAATCGGGCTGTCGTGAGAGCTCTCAACCCAATGCCGGTGACCTATTTGGAAGCCAGCCGAGACCTTTGCGATACGGACTCAATTCGTTTTGGCGCTGCACTGGCAGTTTGCCGTATTATTGGCGCCAAACTTCCCATGGCTGGACGCGCTACTAGACAAAGTAGCGCCATCCCAGCCTGGAGAAAAAGAATTGGGGACCGTATCGCAAAGGCAAGAGCCCTTATCGGCAGACTGACAAGCTTCAGGTCGGGTAATAATAGACCAAGAATTGTGTGCACTGTCAGGATGGCGTTTGCTGGGACAAATATAAGTTTGTCCCAGCCGGATATTACACAAAAACTGACGGAGCTCATAGACGACCTGAAGCAGAGAATCGCTGCTTGGGGAAAGCGGATTCGGCGATATACCGAGAGGTCGGCACGGTTCAACGAAAACTGTCTCTTCCAGAGTGATCAGAAGAGGCTCTATAAATCATTGGAGCGACCAATGGTACGTAGAACGGGCCAAGCACCGACCGACACTGTCGCATTCTGGCGCGGCCTGTGGTCAGAACTCGTAAACCACAGAGAGGGCCCTTGGATGGAAGTTGTGGTAAGTCAGTGTGCGAATGTTATGCCCATGAACCCCGTCATTATAACGCCGGACGATGTAGCTGAGGCGGTCCGAAGGGCCCCGAACTGGAAAAGTCCGGGGCTCGACGGGCTGCATCACTACTGGCTGAAGGGGTTCGTGGTGTGTCACGCTGTGCTCGCCCGATAATTTCATGAGGCTCTCGACCAAAAGTCGCTTCCGAGCCTCTTCACTACTGGGATCACTCATTTCGTTTCTAAAGACCGGGATACCACAAACTCGAGCAAATACCGCCCCATCACGTGTCTACCCACGATATATAAGACACTAACATCCATTTTGAGCGCGAGAATCACTCTTCACCTGAACTCAAATCAGGTGATGTCGCGCACTCAAAATGGATGTCGGGGCGGTGGTCATGGAACCAAGAAACCACTCCTCATTGACGCGGTCATTGGCAAGAAATTGGCAAGGTGGTTAAACGCAATCGTCGGAACCTCTCCGCCGCCTGGATAGACTACAAAAAGGCATTCGACTCGGTGCCTCATACATGGCTGAAGAGGGCCCTCGAGCTGTACAAGGTTGACTGTACAGTTAGAGACTTCCTCGGGCAGTGTATGGGACAGTGGAGTACGATCCTTTGTCATCTAGGCGAGCGGATGACGGCTGCGGAGAACCACATAAGGATACGAAGGGGTATCTACCAGGGCGATTGTCTGAGACTAATCTGGTTCTGCCTCTCTCTGAACCCTCTCAGTACCTCACTGGAGGGTTCCAGGAGGGGATTTCAGCTTCGGAGAGGAGGTACAAAAGTGACCAACCTTTTCTATATGGATGATCTCAAGTTATTCGCCTCCAGTCGCTCCCATCTTATGGAATTGTTGAACATCACTTGTGATTTTAGCAATTCCATAAGAATGGAGCTGGGGACGAATAAGTGAGCGGTCCTCCATGTCGAAAGGGGTAGGGTTGCTAACTCTTAGGGCATAGACTTATCTATGCCCATCAACATAAAGACCCTATCCGAGGCTGAAACATACCGATACCTGGGTATGTCTCAGAACATAGGTATCGATAACGCGGACATGAAACAGTCAGTTTGCGATGTGTTTTATGCACGCTTGACAAAAGTGCTCAACAGTCTTTTGTCGGGTGTGTATAAGACACACGCATATATCGGTTGGGTCATGCCTGTCCTCATATATACCTTCGGCATACTCAGGTGGTCTCAGACCGAACTGAACGCTCTGGATAGAAATTTCTGCACTGTTATTACGTCGTTGCCGCGGAAACATGGTGGCCGCGGCTTTTTGAGCGTGCTCTTACCATGCTTAATCGTGAAGTGTGCAGCCTTCGTAATTACTTTTTGGTGAGATAGGGTGATCCATTTTATTGGGACGTCATTTCGTATGATAAAGGGCTTACTCCTCTATCCTTAGCCAACGAGCAATGGCAAGACCCAACAGTACAGTGCAGTTCCGACCGGGAGACCGTATGGAAGGAGAAGGAGCTCCACGGGAGGTTCTACAAGGCTCTACGTCAGCCTTTCGTAGACACAGTCGCCTCCCTCCACTGGCTACGTTTCGGTGATCTCTTTGGGGAAACCGAAGGTTTTGTCTGTGCGATACAGGATCAGGTTATTATGACCAACAATTATCGGAGATACATCCTAAATGATGGCGCCGTCGACATCTGTCGAGCTTGTCGCTATCCCGGTGAGTCACTTAGGCATGTCATCTCCGGTTGTTTGGCGCTTTCTAACTCTGAGTATTTGCACAGACACAATCTAGTAGCCAGGATTCTACACCAGGAGCTTGCTCTGAAATACGGTCTCGTGGATCGGAAACTGCCGTATTATAAGTACTTGCCGGAAGCCGTGCTCGAAAATGACCGCGCCAGGCTCTACTTGGACCGGGCCATCATCACAGTTAGGACTATTCTTGCGAATAAGCCTGATATTGTGCTGATGGACCGGGCACAGTAAAGGATATTTTTGGTCGACATTACCATTCCTTATGACGAGAACCTCGTGAAAGCCGAAACGGATAAGCTGACAAAATATCTGGACCTGGCTCACGAGGTGACAGACATGTGGGGTGGTGTACCGACCAAAATTATTCCTGTGGTCGTTTCTGCGAACGGGTTAATCCCAGGCAGCCTCTCGGGTCATCTGAGGCGACTGGGACTCCATGACGGACCGCTCCAGGCTCAAATGCAGAAGGCGGTGCTCCTCAAAACCGCCCGCATCGTCCGCCGGTTTCTTTCCCTTTCCCCCTAAACCTCGGCCGTCTGGTTTCCCCTGCCTAGGGCTTTCATCTGGTTGGGTTTTTATATATTTATGTATTTTTTATGTATTTATTTTATTTTATTGATATTTATGTGTGTTTACCATTTTCATTTACAATTATTTATTTATACTGCCCAATCAGATGAGAAAACTTTATAGATACCCCAATAATAATAATAAATAACTAGAGAATAAGGAGTAATGCGTAAGGTGTATTACAAAGATAATCCACCCGTTAATGCTGCTCTGCTCCAAAAAAGAAAGCCACTCAGGATATGTTGGAATGTATCAGAAGTACAGCACCCCAACCCTGATTTTCAGTGGCACCCTTATATATTTAAAATAAAAATACACAAATAAGTATAAAAAAATATATATACGTATATTACCTATTCAGTTCATAAATTCTGTCACATGTTTAATATAAAATAATTGAAACAAGTTTATTCATTATGTAACCATTTATATACCAAAATAAACTTAACAAAATATAGATTCTTATGACACTAAAGTTTATTCAAAATTACCTCCGTGATTTTGAATACAGGCCTTCAGTCTGCGCGGCCAGTCGTCTATCGCAGCACGAAAGAGGTCCATGTTAATAGCGGCGGCTGCCCTAATCAAGGATGTCTTGAGTGACTTCAAATTGGGATGAGGCTTTGAGCACGCCTTTTCCTCCAAGTGTTGCCATCTTGTAATCTAACGGATTCAAATCTGGACTGGAGGAGGGCCAGTCTTCGTGCCGGATGAAGTCGATTTCACGCGCCGCCAGCAAGTCTTGTACGCTCTTCGCTCTATGAGCTGGCGCCGAATCTTGTTGGAATACCCAGTGCCTGTTATTGAACATAGTATGAGAAACAGGTTCCACAAGGTTCGTCAGGACTGTATTTTGATACACAACTGCATTCGTTTTTACACCTTTCTCACAAAAATGTACCTTTGTTAAGCCCCAATAAGAAACTCCCAACCATACCATGAGCGAGGATGGAACATGACCTCGTTGGACACGCGGAATACGGTTGCTCACTTCTTCACTACTGTGTGCGTACACCTTATCATTTTGTTAGTTGTAGGTCTCTTCTACGGTAAAAATTTTTTCATCCGAAAAAAGAATTTCCCGATATTTTTTTCCCGCGTACCGCTTCAACAAAGCGCGGCATCTCTTCAGTCTGAGGTCCATTAGACAAGCATTCAAACGATTTCCTGTTTTTCTTCGTTATGCCCGAAGCCCTAAGTCTTTATTTAACACCCTTTTCACCGTGGTTCTGCTTAACCCCATCTGAAGGGTCAACAGTTTCTGCTTACGTTTGGGATTTCTTTGAATTCGCACCTTCACAGCTTTTATGCAAATATGATTGGCAGGAAATTTAATAAATGTGAGCGAGATGCTAAAATATTACTATTTAAAACCTATTGCCAATCGCTTTACACACCGCATCTCTGGACTAAATTTAAAAAGGAAAACTATCGAATTTTTAAGGTTCAATATAACGATTCGTTCCGATTATTATTTCGTTTTCCGTAGTTTTTCGTAGTGCATCTACAATGTTCGCTGAGGCACGCGTACCGACGCTCGATGCTTTGATAAGACATCGTGTGGCCAGATTTAGAAGTAATCTTCTCAAATCCTGAAACACGATTATACAAAGTTTAACGCAAAATTGTAGTGAAATATTTAAATATTGGTCTAGTATGTTAAGATTTAAGTTTTAATTTGTTTGATGGCATTTATTTAATTGTTATTTATTTTTTGTATTACATTATTATTTGATTTTACTTAATTTTTTATGTTTGTTGATTATAAGCAATTATGTTTTTTTACGGGCCTTTGTTGTCTGTCAATAAATGATTATTATTATTACATGGGGTATCTATAAAGTTTTCTCATCTGGTTGGGCAGTATAAATATATAATTGTAAATGAAAATGGTAAACATACATAAATATGAATAAAATAAAATAAATACATATAAAATACATAAATATATAAAAACCCAACCCTCGGCAGGGGAGACCAGACGGCCGAGGGTTAGGGGGAAAGGGAAAGAAACCGGCGGACGATGCGGGCGGTATCGAGGAGCACCGCTTTCTGCATTTGAGCCTGGACAAAACCCTCAGTTTCCCCAAAGAGGTCACTGAAACGTAGCCAGTGGAGGGAGGCGACTCTGTCTACGAAAGGCTCATGAAGGGCCTTGTAGAACCTCCCGTGGAGCTCCTTCTCCTTCCATACGGTCTCCCGGTCGGAAATGCTCTGTACTGCCGGGTCTTGCCATTGCTCGTTGGCTAAGGATAGAGGGGTTAGCCCTTTATCACAAGAAATAACGTCCCTATAGTATGGATCATCCGATGTCGTCAGAAAGTAATTACGGAGGCTGCACACTTCGCGATTATGCATGATAAGCGCGCTTAAAAAGCCGCGCCCACCATGCTTCCGCGGCAAGTACAGCCTCATTACTGACGATCTCGGATGATGAATCCTGTGGGACGTCATTATGGTGCGGACTTTTCTGTCCAGAGCGTTTAGTTCGGTCTGAGTCTACCTAAGTATGCCAAAGGTATACATGAGAACAGGAATGATCCAACCGTTATATGCGTGCGTCTTATTCACACCGGACAAAAGGCTATTAAGCACTTTGGTCAAGCGTGCATATAACACATCGCAAACTGACCGTTTCATACCAGACTCATCTACACCGATGTTCTGTGACATACCCAGGTATCGGTATGTTTCAGCCTCGGAAAGGGTCCTTATGCTGATGGGCACAGATAAGTCTATGCCCTCAGAGTTAGCAACCCTTCCCCTTTCGACATGGAGGATCGCACACTTATCCGTCCCCAGCTCCATTCTAATAGAATTGCTAAAATCACAAGTGATGTTTAGCAATTCCATAAGATGAGAGCGACTGGAGGCGAATAATTTGAGATCATCCATATAGAAAAGGTGGGTCACTTTTGTACCTCCTCTCCGAAGCTGAAATCCCCTCCCGGAGCCCTCCAGTAAGGTACTAAGGGGGTTCAGAGAGAGGCAGAACCAGGTTGGACTCAAACAATCGCCCTGGAAGATACCCCTTCTTATCCTTATGTGGTTCTCCGCAGCCGTCATTCGCTCGCCTAGATGACAAAGGATCGTACTCCATTGCCCCATACACTGCCCGAGGAAGTCTCGAACTGTACAGTCAACCTTGTACAGCTCGAGGACCCTCTTAAGCCATGTATGATGCACCGAGTCGAATGCCTTTTTGTAGTCTATCCAGGCGGCGGAGAGGTTCCGACGGTTGCGTTTAACCACCTTGCCAATGACCGCGACAATGAGGAGTGGTTCCTTGGTTCCACGCCCACCGCCCCGACATCCATTTTGAGCGCGCGACATCACCTGGTTTGAGTTCAAGTGACGAATGATTCTCGCGCTCAAAATAGATGTTAGTGTCTTGTATATGGTAGGTAGACACGTTATGGGGCGGTATTTGCTCGGGTCTGTGGAATCCTGGTCCTTAGGAACCAAATGAGTGATGCCAGTAGTGAAGAGGCTCGGGAGCGACTTTTGGTCGAGAGCCTCTTGAAACTGTCGGGCGAGCACAGCGTGACACACCATGAACCCCTTCAGCCAGTAGTGATGCAGTCCGTCGAGTCCCGGACTTTTCCAATTCGGGGCCCTACGGACCGCCTCAGCTACGTCATCCGACGTTACGAGGACGGGGTCCATGGGCGTAACATTCGCACACTGACTCGCCACGACTTCCGTCCAAGGGCCCTCGCTGTGGTTTACGGGCTCTGACCACAGGCCACGCCAGAATGCGATAGTGTCGGCCTGATTCGGTGCTGGGCCCGTTCCACGTATCATTGGTCGCTCCAGTGATTCATGGAGCCTCTTCTGATCACTCTGGAAGAGACGATTCTGGTTGAACCGTGTCGACCTCTCGGTATATCGCCGAATCCGCTTCCCCCAAGCAGCGATTCTCTGCTTCAGGTCGTCTATGCGCTTCGTCAGTTTTTGCGTTATATCTGGCTGGGACAAACTGATATTTGTCCCAGCAAACGCCATCCTGACGGTGCGCACAATTCTCGGCCTATTATTGCCTGACCTGAAGCTTATCCGTCTGCCGATAAGGGCCCTTGCCTTTGCGATACGGTCCTCAATCCTTCTTCTCCAGGCTGGGATGGTGCTACTTTGTCTAGTAGCGCGTCCAGCCGTGGGAACTTTGGCGCCAATAATGCGGCAAACTGCCAGTGCGGCGCCAAAAAGAATTGAGTCCGTCTCGCAAAGGTCCCGGCTGGCTTCCAAATAGGTCACCAGCATTGGGTTGAGAGCCCTCACGACAGCCCGATTCCGCTTGCTTAGGGGCATGCGCGGGAGTCGCGGTCGATTTTCGAGAGGCATACTGCGCGTTTCCAAAATAGCCTCTTCCAATGTACTCCTCATTTGCTCTAGTTCTAGTTCCTGGGCGACTGTTCCATCATCGTCTGAACCAACCATAACTGAAATATTCACGGCGGCATCTACGTGTGCTGGTTGCTCTGCATTTTGTGGCGTCGCATCCTCAGCCGTAGCATTGTCATCCGATGAGGGCACAGCCTCACGTCGTAGCCGTTCGAGTTCGGTACTATCGAATATGTTTGAGCGCAAGATATACCGAACTCGGTCTGCCAGGTTTTGCTCGGTGACGGTTATAGATGGCTCCAGCTCAGCAAAAAGTCGATGCATCCTAGCCCGATACGCAAAACCTCCAATTTCTCCTCCCTTCGCCCTAAAATACGCCCGCAATGCGTTGCTATTCATCTGCATTGACCAACGCATGCGGCGTACTCTACCAGTGGCGGGTGCTGATTGCTGGGCCCGCGAAGACCCTGCCAACACCAAGCCAGCTGGTGGGGATGATGGATGCGAGGGGCTGCTAGGTGGTCGTCACTTCCCTACGCCTATTATTATTACTATTATTATTATTATTATCACTGCTGGAGTCTTAACAGACCGAGGGTGACCACTTCTTGACCTGTCATTTACACTAGTCTTCATTGTATCGTTTGATGGTACGATTAACGAATCTTTTTGTTATATTCAAATTTTTCAGTATGTCAAAAATTTGAATTGGCACGTAACCGCAACGATGCAACGCAATGACTGCAACACGGTCTTCTTTAAGCGTCCACTCCATATTTAAAAATGAGTAAAATTCTAAAAAGTATACAGTTTTATTTTCATGAACAATTCGAAATTCGAATTCAATAAACTTTTTTGTGGCCAGCATTCTAAAAGAAAAGTTTTTACTGTGTGACAATACTTATGACCTGACTAGGTATATATTCTTTATGTGCAGAGGGCAGTTCTGTTGTGTTAAATCAAATATATAACAAAAATTTATTTCTTGTAATATTGTCATAATTCTTATAAAATATTCTTAATACTGTAAGAGGTTGCATTGAAATTCACTCAGGAACGTAATTAAGTTGAAGTTACGAGCAAATACAAAAAACCAGCTGCAGTACACCGCTCCAATACATAATTTCAATAAATAATATATACATACTCAAACATACACACATATTCATATATATATATATATATATATATATATATATATATATATATATATATATATATTTATATATGTATGAACATATATATACATAAATATAAACAAGCACACATACATACACATATACATGCTCATACATCTTTATATATAAAAATTACGTGTCACGTTGTTTGTCCACGATGAACTCCTAAACTGCTGAAATTTTGGACACTGTGTGCAGTTTGGATAGTTTTTATCCCGATAAGTGACCCTCAATTTTTTTTTTAAAAGGAAAGCAAATTGTCGTCGGAAAGGGCAGAAAAACGTCTGCCTGGTCAGCTAGTTATTTATAAAATTACATACTATCAAAATTTCTACACTACTTAACTTTGAGATTGCTGATCTAAGAGAAACAATTAAAATTTTTGACGGAAGCTATGTATCGATTGCGTATTACGGAACGGCGCTGGCAAGTTGTTCCAGCACTTGGTTGCTGCATATCGAAAACTGCCTCGAAACGCAGCGGAGCGGTGTTGAGGCAGAAGCAACCCGTACGACGAAGCTCTTGTCACTACATTTGTTAAGACGTTGTCTCGAGCCCAGCGCAATTTTTCATAGAGATAAGACGGTGCCCTGTATTTGATACAACCAAACAACAGCGTAGCAAAATGCAACTGCCAGCGGTAATCCATTTTAAGCATTTTCGCATTATTAATGTAAGGTGTAACATGTGCACGGGGAGGTATTTTAAAACAGAAACGGGCACAGGCATTTTGTACGCGCTGTATAAGTTTCTTTGAACGGTTGAGAAGTCTAGGACCTATTACTGCATCTGCATAATTGAATTTGGACAGTATCAAGGACTCACATAATCTGATACGGACTTCCGTCTTTAATACATCCCTTATCTGGTATAGCACTTTTAATCTGTAAAAACAATTTTAACGTTATTTATTATATGTTTTTCGAAGTATATTGCCTAATAGTAGTAGATTATACTGTAATCTTTGCGGATCTATGTCGATAATCGGTGATTGTATTTTACAGCTCGACTTTTGACACTCCTCACATACTTCGGTTTGCAGAAATTGCTTCGAGTTTCTCACACATTTCTTATGATACACACTTTCACGTTCACCTTTACACTTTAATACCTCGTCCTTAGTCATTGATAAAGACAGTTTACATTTTTTACATTGCACCATTTTTTTCGACACGCATAGGTACCCAAACTCCGGTTATAATATCTAACATACGTCCGCACGCGGAGCACTCGCGGTGCGACGAATGAATTCTAATCTATTTAACATGATAGTTAAATAATAATATTGAATTTTATATTTTGAATAGGAAAGCCAGAGACCTACTATAGTTGTTTACGAGAAAGATTAAATTCAGTCCCGTAAGTTACAACAACTTGTATCTTTTTCATCACGTAAACGACATACATATTGAATATCACCATTGTCATCCCCTAGTTAGTTAAATCTTTTCGGTGTTCAATTTCCGAATGAAATTCGGGCTGTGGCCGTTGACGTGAAGATAGTCGTTATGATCGGGAAGAAAGATAACATCGTTATAAGATTGGTAGCGAATGAAATTCAGTCTGTAGTCGCATCTTAACATGGCGATCCAGAGTTCCCCGTTTTTAGGTTACTAAAGCAGAGAATAAGGGACAATGACCTTATGGTTACTAAAGCCGACAAGCGCGATACTTTTGTTATGTTCACTCACTGGTGATGACTTTGAGCTGTTGGAATCTGACCCAACCAAAAAGTTTCCTTAGGATATTAAAGTATATATACAACAATCATCATATATTTTACCCGACCACAACTTTTCTCACTGCAGACTTGTTCCGATAAATACACAGGTACCCATTTTATATGAGTTACTTAAAATACGGCTCTTATAATAGGGCTTAGAGCCGTGGTAGCTCAGATGGTTAGCGCTTGCTGTAGGTTTTACAGTACGCGACCAATCCGGGTTCGATCTCCGCCGGCAAAAATAAAATTTTTAATTGAAATTTTAAGTGCTGATTTACCACGTGGTAAATCAGCACTTCAGTGCTCGACGAGAAAGGAAAATATCGTAACCTGTAAGTCTGAGAAGTAAGAAAAAAATATTTCGAAGACATATGAAGTTTGCCAATACGCATTGGGGCAGTACGGCGGACATTTCCTTGCCCTTAAACCCTTTCAGAAATGAAAGGACGCCTGTGCCCAGCAGTGGGACGTATATAGGCTGTAACTATTACTTTAAACTTCAATTTAAATTACATAAACAAACGGTTCCATACGTCGAGTTGTCTCATATATAGGTGCACCAGTTTAGTGCGGGAGAAATCTGGATTATATCTCATTTCCAAAACTAAAGATATTCGTATTCATCCTAAATCCATGTTGTTACCTTTAGAAGTTGATAGTCTTTTCACAAATGTTCCCAGATTGTTTGCGTATACTCGCAGATTACTTAAATAAACGTCGTCTACATCCAGAGGAAACAAATGATCTTAACTTAACCTCTATGTATGAAACAAAACTATTTCCGGTTTAATAACCGTTTGTATCGACAAAAGCAGGTTTTTTTTATAGGAGAGGGGGCAAACGAGCATGCGGCTCACCTGATGGTAAGTGACTACATTTGCTCATGAACAACTGTAACACCAGGGGAATTGCAGATCCGTTGCTGGCCTTTTAAAAAGGAGTAGGCCTTTTTTTAGGCCCCTAAGTCGTATCTGTCCGGAAAATTTTCTGGTGGTAATCAATTCCATAAGGCAGTTGGGCCAGGGAGAAAACTTCTTCTAAATCGCACAATAGTGGACCGCCAATCATCCAGATGGTATGGATAGTATCACGAGTTTTGTCGCGATATGCGATGGTGAAATTGAGCGGCTGGAATTAGTCCGAACAGTTCCTCAGAGCACTCCCCGTGATAGATACGATAAAATATGCAAAGAGATGCAACATCACTACGCAGTGCCAGTGAGTCAAGCCGATCGGAAAGAACTCGGTCGTCAACGATTCAAGTGGAAGGAGCTGGCACTGGGGAGACCCTGCCCAGAGATGTGAACAGTATTCCTAGTGAGGCCGAACCTGCGCCTTGTAAAGTTGCAAGTGGTGTGCCGGCAAGAAATACTGTCCCGCTTTGTTGAGCACGCCAAGCTTTTTAGAGGCCTTCTCTTCACACATCACAAAACTGCACGTCACTCGATATGTCGACGCCGAGGATTCCGATACTAGCTGAGGCAACAAGGGGAGTGCCTTGAAACTGAGGAGATACGACAAAGGAGTTCTTTTAAGCGGTAAACGCGCAACCTTGTGTCTCCTGGGGATTGAACTGGACTAGATTTATTCACCCCCAGTCTGAGACTTTGTTCAACAAAGTCTTTACTTCAGACACAAGTTTGTTCCGGTACTCGGCGACGTTTTCCCGAGAAATATTGGCACGGCCGGTTTATAAAGCATCACCAGTGTTGTCGTTTGCAAAGCAATGAATGTTACTGGTTTGCTACATACCAGAAGAAACAACTTTGGTGATAGCAAGCAGCCTTGTGAAATACCAGAGTTAATGGACTTGTAATCGGAGCATGCACCGTCTACTATGACCTTGATCCTCAGATCTGCATGAAAACTGGTGATCCAATTGCACAATTTCTCGGGAAGCCCATAGGAAGGCAGCTTCGAAATAAGCGCTTTGTGCCAAACCCGATCGAAAGCCTTCGCTATGTCCAAACTAAGGGCCAACGCCTCCACATTGGACTCCACTGCCTCCGACCATCTATGAGCTAGGTAACCTAGAAGAACACCAGCTGAGTCACCTCGACAGAAACCGTACTGGCGTTCACTAATCAGCTGGCGATCGTCAAGGTACCGCATGAGCGGGCTGTTAATAATGGTTTCCATTATTTTGGAGAACAATAAGGTGATAGCGATAGGCCTGTAGTTGGACGGATCTGGGCGGTCACCTTTTTTAGGGATCGGGTGCACCAAATCTGTCTTCCATGAGTACAGGATTACGCCTAGGGCGTAGGAGTACCGGAAAAGACGCGTTAAAACCGGTGCCAACTCCGGAGCTCACGTCTTCATCACAATAGATGGGACTCCATCAGGCCCACACGACTTGTTGACATCCAGGGTTGGGAGTGCTTTACGAACCGAGCGCTGTGTAAACAGCACTTCCTGCATGGAGCACTCGCACCGCGGGATGGTCAGTGTTGTGTTCCCCCTGTCATCTAGAGTCGAGTTGGAAGCAAAAAGAGAGCCTAGCAGATTGGCTTTCTCCTTTGCGGAATGGACCAGTGAGTCGTGCACCCTGTGCAGAAATGGCAGAGATGGCTGACAGAAGTTCCCTTGGACAGCCTTGGCAAGTGACCAGAATGCACGTGTTCCCGAAGGGAGGCGAACTAGTTTCTCGTCAATTCTGCCGATGTGCTCTAACTTTGCCTTGGCAATGACACTTTTGAAGGACCTGGAGGAGGAACTATACCTCTTTTAAGAGCGCTGGTGCTTACATCCCAGGACGTTGATGCATCAACCTAGGCCCGGTAACACTCCTGCTTATAGCGTGATGCAATTTTACAGGAGTGGCTAAACACCATGGCTGATATCTGCCTCCGATAGGCACCACAGACGATGGAATAAAAAGTTCCATTCCCTGAGGAACCACATCAGCGACAGAATCACCAACAAAGTTGGGATCATCTGGCGAGAAGCAAACCCGCTTTTAAGGTTAGGATGCAAAAAAAGACCGCATCTCGTCCCAATCGGAAGACCTATAGTGCCAAACACAGCAACAAGTTGCAGATCACAACTGCGATGGGAGCGTGAGTGTCACCGTACTCCGGATCAGACAACGGTCCGAAGAGCTCAGAAGGGTATCGACGGAGACTTGATATCCGTCCGGATGAGAGGTCAGCAGATGGTCCAACAGGGACGGTACATGATGCCTCCCCCCCCGCGCCAAGACAAGGCGAGAGCGCTTAGCAAACATCTTTAAGCCTGTTCCTTAATAAGATACAGCCTCAAAATTTGTCATCCTCACGGTGCGGTGGCCAGTGATTGGTTGCGTGGTTAGAGGGTAGGCGGAAATTTCTCAGTGGTCTGTTGATAATTTTACAGCAAATAGCTGCGTACGTCAGGTCAGGTGGTGATTGGTCGCATGACGCAGTCGCCCGCTACTTAAGTGGGGAGCGGTTGCGTCAGCGAGTTGTATTAATAGCAGCTAATTTGGATCGCCGCTCATTTAGAGGTCAACCATCGCAGAGTATAATTTACCTCGTGTATAGGCGAAACAAGTTCCATATTATCAAGAGTGGTGTATCGTTCCTAGTGTGGTAGTTTTGGTAGTGGTGGTGACGGGTATAGTGCTCGCAACTGAGGGACATTAGGAGGTCCCTTCAAACCGGGCAGGACACATCATTTTCTTTCTTTGCGTGGAATTAAGCAAATTAAGTTATAACAACTTCAATATTATATATGACATAGATTATAAAACTTTAAGGCGATTTCTTGTTACCTGAGCTCACAGAAGGATTTTCTCCTTTAATATAGAGCCGTTTTATATAACCTTCACAACAATTATTGTATTTGTAGGTCATACAAACACTTGTACCGTGCGGGAAACAAACCCGTGGCCTCGCAGCATCGCAACCAAATGCTTAGCTACTGCCCTACCGAACGTCAAAGCTTAATATATAGTGTTTGAGTATCAGAATTTCAGCGTTGAATAACTTATATATTTTTTCTAATTTATTGTTTTTTTTTATAACCCATGCAGTGGCGGGAAAGAATACCCACTACCTCATATATTCCCGTAGATAGTGATAGATGGGCAGCAGCATCTTTCTGATGCCATAATAACAATGTAAAAACTGCGGTTGCCAACCCACTCAGCAAGCGTGGCAATTATGGCAATATACCCCCAATGGCGTTACGAAGAAATTGAGTTACAAAAAAACGGCGTCCAGTCGCCGGTGGCCCCGCTATTCATGGCTACAGCGGCAACCATGGCAACGGCGGGGCAAAAGATGCTAAGAATCCCTGGAGGTTCGGTTGCAACCTAAGACGACTTTACCTGGCAACCCATAATGCACGCAGCCTGAGGACTGACGAAAAGGTCCTCGAGCTGGAAGAAGAAATATACAAGTTACGCTGGGATATAATGGGATTATCTGAGTATCTACTATAATACTTAATATAAGAGTATCGCGTTGTCCGAAGATAGAGGGAAGACACGGTGATTCTCGAATGCGGCAACTTAATCTATCCCTGGTAGAGTGACCATCTGTCTCAAGGAGGTGTAAGATTTATCTTCCACAAGTCTTTCGTTAACAACGTTACAAATATAGGAGTGTGTCAATGAGGATTGCATATTTTATACTCAGAATCACCAAACGGTATTTGCTGAAGGTCATACAAGTTTACTTACCAACCTCGGCATATCCCGATGAGGAGATAAAGGAAGAATATGACGATATCTCTAGAGCCATGCATTCTTACAAAACTCATTATACGGTGTAATTGGGAGACTTTAAATAAAACGGCAGAAGAGAGAACGGTGAGTTAAAGGTAAGAAAATTTGGGATAGGGCAAATGAACACAAAGAAATTGGACCTAGTCGAGCCCTGACGGTTCGGCAAAAATGAGATTGACTTCATTATGACAACTAGACGGCAACTTTAGTGATGTCTCAGTAATCGTGAAGGTAAAAACTGATAGCGATCACCAAATGGTGAGAGGCACACTGAACCTAAACATTGAGTTGGAAAGATCACGTCTAATGAATCAACTCTCGGTTCCCCTCGTGCTCTAAACTAAAGCCCCGAAATCTTTCAAGGCTCGAGTTACAAAATCGTTTTCAGTGCCTAGAAGTCTGCAATGATGTGGATGGTATTAATGACAAGCTCGTGGAAACTGACCATGCGGTTGGAGCTAAGATCTGTAAGATCCATCGCAAAAGAACACAAAAACTCTCCGATCACACTCTTAATGTCATGGCTGTTAGACGGAAAATTAAGCTGCAGTCTTTAGCAGCTTTGACAGCATACAGGCAACTTAACAGACAGATCTCCACAGCGAAACTTACGCAATTTCAATACAGCTCGTATTGAAAAAACGATTGAGCGTAACCAGGCAGGTTTTGAGTGAGATTGAGAGGTTTTAGGGACAGCTTTACACCTCATCGTTGAAACCACACGCAAGTGTGAGTAACAGTGTCAGACCAATTGAAAACGAGTGGAAAACCAATACTTGAATTCCTTCAGAAGCTTTTTAGTGGTCTTGTTCTTTAAGAAACATAAGAACGCTCTCTTGAAAAACTACAGACCGATTTCTCTTCAGAGCCGCGTGCACGTGCTGTTTTCGAGAGTCATAACGAATTGTCTCGTACGCAGACTCAGCGACTTTCAGCCTCCCGGACAAGCTGGTTTCCGAATAGGCTTAAGCACCATAGGCCACATACGATTACATACCCTTCGGCAAATTGTACAGAAGATCTAAGAACAATATTTACCACTTTGTCTTGCGTATGTGAACTATAAGAAAGCCTTTGATTACATTGATACTTGGGCGGTGCTGCAGTCCCTTCAGCGGTGCCAAAGTAGTGCTTAACGTCACTCAGTGAGTTATGGAAAAGGCTATTCTCGGGGTTTCTCTACGTAATAAACTTGAAAGGTGGTTATACGCAGTAGAACAAGAGTAAATGATATAGCCCAACGGACTAGTAAGATGATGTGGCAATGGGCCGGCCATAATGCTCGAAGAACCTTCAACCATTAAAGTTGGTAAAATTATGTTGCGTATGTGGTGGATGGTGAATTAAACCACACATATATAGTTAATAGTTTATTATAATATACACAAGAGGAGAAGGAACACGAAGTAGTCAAGATACAATTAATTAGCCAGAAGTACGAAACTATTTCATTATAGAACAGTCAGATATTGAAATACACATAAAACAATTAAGGGTGAATAATAATAGTATCGCGTAGGTGTGAACGGGGCGCAAGACGAGCAGCCTCTCGGCGTCGCGTAGCTAGACCGAATGGTGAGCTGGAGAAAACCGAGTGCTCTTGAGCTGCGTTCGCGCCGCCGACTGTTTACGAGAACGGCAGATGCGGAGCGCGTCGTTTCTCCACATCAACCCCCCCGGAGAGCTTTACGGTCGATAGAAATTAGCGAACCTCACTCTTCTGCCGGATCTGGTGGTGTAGAGGGGAGGCTCTTCTCATGGACTCGGCTTACTCCTCTGCGAGCTCTCTGGGGTCTCGGTAAGCAGATAAAGATAAGATAAGATAAAGATATATTTATTTGCAAAAACATGTGTAGATAATAATACATTTGTTGTTTATTATTGGTCTTAAAGTTATAACTTTGAATCATCATGTTTGACCATAGTTGGTGTACAAATATGAAAAAATAGAAAATAAAAATAGCTGTAACAGATAATTAATGAGTTTTGACAAAAGGTATAATATCTACTAAATAATGTATTAGAACATGAAGTAATTGAATCATCAATCATCATCATCATCATCAAGTAAAAAAATCATCAAAAATAATTATACAATGGCATTATTAACAATACAATGATATTAACAATGTATATAATAAAGTAGTAAATAGTAATTAAATATGTTTTTTTACATTTATAAAGATTTGTCATTAAGGAAGTCATTAACATTATAATAGCATTTTGCAGTTAATATTTTTTTAAATGTTTTCTTAAATAATCCTGTATTCAATTGTTTAATGTCGTTTGGAATTTTGTTATATATTAATGGAGCTTTACATACTACACTTTTACGCAGTAGCGCTGTTTTAGCAGGGTGAGCACATAGTCTATTGTTGTCTCGACGATTACGTCTTACATTGTCTGATAGGCGAGGAAACAATTGTGGGTTGCTTCTAACAAATAAAGCTATTTCCAATATATATAGTGATGAAAGTGTGAGAATTTTGTGTTTGATAAATAATGGCTTACAGCTCTCCGTACTTTGAATACCAAACATGGCCCGTATGCATCGCTTTTGCATTTTAAATACCATATCTGTGTTAGTTTAGTTGGCCCAAAAAATGATGCCATATCTGAGAACAGATTCAACAAGACCATAATATGCCGAAAAAAGCGTATCAGTGTTGATAGTTGGAGCAAGTTTATGAAGGGCGTATGAAAGATTGCTGATTTTTTTACATAATACGTTAATGTGTTCTTTCCAATTTAATTTACTGTCTATAATTAATCCAAGAAAACGGGTAGAAGTAACTTCATTTATCGTGTAATTATCATAAACCAAATTTACATTTAATGGATTTCGTAATTTTGTCCAAAGTGCATTATATTTGTCATCGTTAAATTGCTTTTTAAATTATTATTGTTTAGCCATGAAATTATAGATGTCAATGCGTTTTTGATGTCAAATTTATAATGATTAATGTCCTTACATGCAATTGTAACAGTACTGTCATCAGCAAATAATGTAATGGGCTGTGTCGTTGCAGTTGGCAAGTCGTTAACATATATAATAAATAAGAGTGCCCCAGTACACTGCCTTGGGGCACGCCATATGATACATAGCGCTTCTTAGACGTGTATGTTTCTTCATTTTTGGTTTCAAGATTCACTCTAGTTATTTCTGTTATTTGTTGTCGATTGTTTAAGTAGGAAAGAATTAAATCTAAGACATTTCCTCTAATGCCGTAAGCGTCAAGTTTATTAATAAGTATATTATGGTTTACATAGTCAAATGCCTGTGACATATCGCAGTAAATAGCACAAATGGGAGATCTTTTGTCAACGTGGCATATAATATTTTCAATAAATTCATAAATGGCCATATTTATGGTCTTATTTTGCCGGAACCCTTTTTGTTCATTGCACAATATTTTGTGTTTTTCGAGATAAGAATTAATTTCACCATAAAGATATTTTTCAAAAATTTTCAAAAATATAGATATTAATGCTATAGGTCTATAATTTTCCATTAACTGTTTATTTCCTTTTTTGAATAATGGTTTTATAATTGATAATTTAAGGTCTTTTGGAAATATTCCTGTTGATATACATAAGTTAATGATGTGACTCAGATGGTGGCATATATCCTCACTTACTGCTTTAATTATTTTTGTGGAAATACCATCGTATCCTACACTGTTCGTATTTTTCAATGTTTTTATAATCTTATTTATTTGGTATGGTGAACTTGGTGCAAGAAACATTGAATTTAATTGGTTTTTAATTGTAGTATTTACCTTTTTCCCGGCATCCGGAAGGGGATTAACTTTTTCAATAAAATAATTATTAAACGCGTTAGCTATTTTTTTAGGATTATCTATGAAAATTCAATCATTAATTTTTATGTTGACAATAGTTTCTTTAGGTATATTGATTCTTGTTTTGTTTATAATTTGCCACGCTGTTTTACTTTTATTATTTGAGATTTTTATTTTATAATTATTTTGTGCACGTTTCGTTATGGTTATAATTTATTAAAATAATTTACTATATTTTACATATATTAATTTGTTCTCTTTAGTTGAATTCAATCTGAACTTACAGAGCAAATCTTTTTTCTTTCTAATGCAAACCTTGACTCCATGGGATACCCATTTTCGTTTACTATTGACTTTTATCAAAACTTGTATTTGCGGAAAACAAAGGTCATAAAAAAGTTTGAAATCATCAATAAAATATTGGTAGGCTATGTTTGGGTCATTAGCATGGTAAATATTCAAAAAAGATAAACTTTTAATACACATTTTAAATTTTTCAATGTTCTCTGAGCTATAATCACGTTTTCTGGTACGCCAAAAATTTAATGTCGGTATTTTTTTAGCAGGTGCTTTGATTAACCTATGAGAGACCTAATTCTAAAATTTCAGTTTTACAACCCTTTTTGAAATTATGTGCAAAATTGTCAATACATGTTCGACTGGCTAGTCTCGTCGGTTCATGTAGTGCTAGCTTAAGATTATAACTTAATAATAAACATTCAAAGTCTAAAGTAACATTATTGCTTTTTAACACATCTATATTAAAATCACCAGCAATTAAAATATTTTTTAAATTCAGATTGGCAAAATAAGTCAAAAGTTTTTCCAACCTCTGAAAGAATGTATACAAGTTATTTTGATTGGGTATTCTATAAATACATATAATAACAATTTTAAAATCAATAAGTTCAATTGCACAGCACTCAAATACATAGTCAAGACAATATTTACTAATTTCTGAAAATTCCCTGAATTTATGTTCCTTTTTCAGTAAGATGCATGTTCCTCCTCTGTTGCTGTTGCTTCGGCTGTAAGACGAAGCCAAAATGTAATTTAGTACATTTAGGTTTAATTCGTGACATGCCATCATAAAATGCTCTGTTATACATATAGCGTCTATAAATTTGTTATTGTCTCTGAGTTCTTCCAAATTTATACATAATTCATCTGATTTGTTAAGTAGTCCTGCAATATTTTGATGTAAGACATGTATATATTTTTCAGAGAAAAAACTGAGTCGGTTTCTTTTTCGTCAATTTGTCGAGACCTTGTCGAAATATCAGGAGTACTGTGTTTTATACTATTATTTTTTTGTATGTCGATCTGTTCAGATGAACACAAATCAATTAAAATATTGTCCATAATACGGTCGTATATATTTTTTATTCCGTGTTTATTAATTTTTCCTGTTTTATAAGAAAACATATCCAGTGATAGATCACGGTTGCAGTCAAATAGGTATGCGTATTCATTATTCTGTATGTCAAGATGAAGGAGATTGATAAACATTTCAACTTTAAAATTATATATAGGTGCTCCTGTTATATATGTCGGTACACAAATTATCTTATTAGTGTGGGTTATTTTTTTAGGGAATTTTTTTATCATATTTATTGTGTTAATTTGACTCCCCTCTGCTTTAATATCGTTTTCTCCAATACAAAAAATACAATAATCATTTAAGGTAAAGTCTTTTAATTTGTTTTCTATGTTGCATAAAAGTTCCTTTAGAAAATTTCATTCCGGATTACATAATGGCAGAAATCAAAGTAATTTGAAAACAGGTAAGCAGGTTTAAGTCTGTCAATGGAAACAATTGTGATTTTACCATTAAGATCAATTTTAAATGTTTTTACACTACGTTCTACCACTCTAAAAGGTCCAGCATAAGGTGGCTGTAAAGATTTTTTTATGGTGTCGTGTCTTAGAAATACGTGTGATGATTTACGTAGGTCTTTGTGTACGAACACTTTTGTTGAACCATGTCGTGTTACCGTTGTCGGCTTTAAGGTTTGAATGTAGTGCCGTAATCGTGATAGGAAGTCATTATAATCTA
The DNA here is from genome assembly GCA_963668995.1 of Parnassius mnemosyne. Taxonomy (NCBI): domain Eukaryota; kingdom Metazoa; phylum Arthropoda; class Insecta; order Lepidoptera; family Papilionidae; genus Parnassius; species Parnassius mnemosyne. The sequence continues at coordinate 29,421,511 of CAVLGL010000086.1, forward strand.
CGACTGCTGTGGATGTAGAGTCGAAGATATCGCCTGGTAGTCTTATAGCTTCGCCATATACAAGCTCTGCCAACGAGGATGCGATATCTTCTTTCCATGAACTCCGTATTCCGAGAAGAATTAATGAAAGGATTTCATACCACTTTTGCTCAGCATGGCACATGATGGCTGCTTTCAGCTGCCGGTGGAACCGCTCCACGAGTCCGTTTGCTGTGATAAGCAGTGGTAGTGATGTGATGTGCGCCTGTTAATTTGGAAAGCTCTTTAAAAAGTTAACACTCGAATTGCCTGCCTCTATCTGTAGTTATTTTTAGAGGGCAACCAAATCCTGATATCCAACCTCTGACGAATGTGTTGGCTACAGTTTCAGCTTTTATGTCTATGACTTAAAATTAAAGTCTTAACACTGTCCTTACACTCGCGCGTGCCGGGTCACCAAATTTATCTAGCAGATGGTGAATTAAACCATACATATACAGTTAATAGTTTATTACAATATACACAAGAGTAGAAGGAACACGAAGTAAGAGAATAGTCAAGACACATTTAATTAGCGAGAAGTACGAAACTATAAAGGTTATAGAACAGTCAGATATTGAAAGACACATAAAACAATTAAGGGTGAACAATAAACGGGGTGCAAGACGGGCAGCATCTCGGCGTTGCGTAGCTAGACCGAATGGTGAGCTGGAGAAAACCGAGTGCTCTTGGAGCTGCGTTCGCGCCGCCGACTGTTTACGAGAACGCCCAAGGTGGAGCGCGTCATTTCTCCACACGTATATCCGCTCGATAAAATAAAACGATGTGTCTTACATAGTTTGAAGAGCACTTCCTGTCCTCTCTCAATTGCGTGCACTATCCCAGTCACTACTAACTCCCCACACCATTAGACTGGGGAAGACACTGCACTGACGACAATTCGACAAGTGTTTCGCCTCTACACTAGGCATCTTCAGGTGATGTAAACTCTGCGGTGGCTGACCGCTAAATGAGCGGCGAGCCAAAACAAAGCTATTTATATAGCCCGCTGAAGAAACCGCTCCCTAATTAAGTAGCGAGCGACTACGTCATGCGATAAAACATGCGACCAATCACGACCTGACGTACGCAGCCGCTTGTAAAATTAAAAACAAACCGCCCCGTAACGTCCCCCTACCTTTTTTTATACGGGGGGAAATCCTCATGGACTACCTCCGCCTGGGGAAAGGCGGAGGGGCGTGCCGGACTCTTACCGGCTAAAACCACCCCGGTGTCTCCTCACACGTGCGCGTGGGGCCGCGGGAATCCAAATTCTTCCGCAACCCCACACTAGTGCTGGCCCGGTCCGTCCAGGCCTCGTCTCCTGCACGGGGTAGTGAGGTGTTAAACTACCCCGTGTATCGCCTCAGGGGCGCGCGCCGGCCAGGACGCAAGCCGCCTCGTAGGAAATCGTGCGATACCCGCGGGCGACTCTGACGGCCATCGCCCTCTGCGGTTTACGCAGAATGGCGAGAGTGCTGGCCGTCATGTCCATCGCCCACACAGGGGCCCCATACAGGGCCATGGACCGCACGATTCCCACGTACAACCGCCTACAGGCGGCGCTCGGGCCCCCCAAGTTGGGAAGCGACTTTGATAGCGCGCCCGCTGCACCCATCAGCTTGGGCGCCAGCCGCCGGAAGTGGGGTCCGAATTCCCATCGGCTGTCGAGCACCAATCCCAGATACTTCATGGTGGACTCGACAGCTATCCGGGCCCCGCTGACCACGATGTGTGAACCCGGCGGCGGCGCGCGTCGAGGGCCATGGAACACCATGGCCTCCGACTTATTTAGGGCCACCTCCAGGCCCAGGCCCCGGATGCGGTTCACCACTTGTGACACCGCAGCCGTGGCAACCAACGCTGCTTCCCTGTGTGAACTCCCCCGGGCAGTGACGAGCGTGTCGTCCGCATAACACGTCAAGTCGGCACCCGACGGGAGTTCACCTCTCAGCACCCAGTCGTAGCCGATGTTCCACAGGAGCGGTCCCAAGACCGATCCCTGCGGAACACCGCACGACATGACGCGCCAACCAGCGCCGTCACGTCCCCAATAGGTAACGCATCTCTCCTCAAGGTAAGCCCCTATTGTGCGGCGGAGGTAACGTCCCCCTACCTAACCTAACCACGCAACCAGTTGCCGATCACCGTGAGGACGACAAACTAACATATTGCGAGGCTGTCTGGTTTTAGAGAGCAGGCTTAAAGATATTTAAAAGAGGTGAGTTAGGACCATTTTTTTGCACACTCAGCAGTGCAACGTTAACCAGAACAAGCAGTTGGAGCCCTTTATTACACGTATGTAAAACTTTAAAGGAGTGGTCGTTGGCTAGATTGTCTCCAGTGTCCAAAAGATGTTTAGCAAAATGACATTTAACGGGATTGCAATTCCTGTACGGGGCTAATGCTCTTTATAACATGTTTTGAAGTTGCGACCAGTCTGGCCCACGTAAACGGCGTGGCATTCGTCACGTTTGTAAACGCCAACATATATTCCTAAGAGAATTGTTTGTTTTGAACGCCACATAAACGCCGCTTTATCAGAAAGTATTAACTACTTTTTCAGATATGGGGGCTAAGTAGGTCAAACTGTTCACATATCGATGAACACCTTGTGTTTGAACCGCGTACGGAGAGTTGCGAACAACATGCTTTTGTTTCTTTTTAATTACATTTTTATAGAGATATTTTGAAAAACAATTATAGATAGCTATTTGATAAATTACATTAAGCTTTTCAAATAATTTTCTTTACTTTAGTGGGACAGTGAATAAACGATTAATAGAACAATAAAAAACGGTTAATTTAAGTGCCATGGATGACACGATGACGCAAGGATGACCGTGTCGGTGTGAGTTGGCTTTCGATAAATTTGGAAAACATGTGACGATTCTTTTCTTGTTATTGTTAAGTCGAGGAAATTAAGGGAACAATCTTGTTCCAATTCAAGTTTGAATTTAACAATTTAACGGTTATTAAACCGGAAATAGCTTTGTTTCATACAGAGGAGGTTGAAGATCATTTGTTTCCCCGGGATGTAGACGATGTTCATCAAAGAGATCTGCGAGTATCAACGTCAAAGGATAACAATATGGATTTAGGAGGATCCGGATTTTTCTCAGAGGAGGAAGTTTAATTTTTTTAGCAAGGAAATAAGCTGGTGCACTTTATATATGAGACAACTGGACGAATAGGAACATGTTCTTTATTTATTTTAGGTAAATTATATTAAAAAAAAAAAACTAAAATACAAGCTTATTTACTTGCTGAAAAAATAAACTACCTTCTTCGAGAGAAATCTGGATTAAACTCCATTTAAAGCCTAAAAAATAGTTATAATTTTATTAAAAATTCATGGACACACTAATCAGTTACAAATTACAACAGGCGAACCAAGAGCATTATTGTCTAAAGCAATGTTATTCAGGCTACCCTGAAGAATAGCCTAATGCACCCGTATCATCATCATTAGAGACTTTCATAAGTCCACTGCTGAACATAGGCCTCCCCCAAGGAACGCCACAAAGCACGGTCCTGAGCCACCTACATCCATCGACTTCCTGCATGTCTTACCAGGTCGTCACTACATATCGTGGAGGGTTGCCCTGCACTTCGCCTACCGGTACGAGGCTGCCACTGGAGAACCTTTCTTCCCCATCGGTTGTCGGTTCTTCGAGCTATATGGCCGGCCCACTGCCACTTCAGCTTACTAATCCGTTGTCGGTTACTCTGGTTCTACTACGGATATTCTCATTTCTAAGTTTATCATGCAGAGAAAGCCCGAGCATAGCCCTCTCCATAGCTCGCTGAGCGACCTTGAGCTTCCTCATATGGTCAGCAGTGAAGAACCACGTCTCAGTTGCGTAAGTCATCACTGGCAACACGCACTGGTTGTACAATTTCGTTTTTAGGTTTTGAGGTATGTCTAACGAGAAGATGTGTCGTAGTTTCCCGAAAGCTGCCCAGCCGAGTTGAAGCCGTCGATTGACCTCTCAGTCGAAGTTGGACTTACCTAGTCGGACTATTTGTCCCAGGTAAACATACTCGTCAACAACTTCGAGCTTAGTGCTCCCAACAACTACCGGCATAGGTGTGACATGGACATTAAACATGATCTTTGTTTTGTCCATGTTCATCTTAAGACCTATCCGTTGGGAAACACTATTAAGGCCATTGAGTATAGTGCTTAGGTCCTCCAGCGATTCTGCCATAAGGACTATATCGTCGGCAAATCGAAGGTGAGTGATGTACTCGCCATTGATGTTAATACCGCATCATTTCCAGTCCAGTAGCTTGAAAACGTCTTCCAATGCAGCGGTGAAGAGTTTCGGGGATATAACGTTACCCTGTCTTACACCTCTCTGCAGTTGGATAGGTTTCGTATTCTGATTCTGTACTCGGATAGCCATCGTAGCTCTACTGTACAAGCACTTCAGCAATTCGATATACCGAAAGTCAACTTGGCACAGCTGAAGGGACTGCAGCACCGCCCAAATTTCAACGGAATCAAAGGCTTTCTCATAGTCCACATACGCAAGGCAAAGTGGCAGATTATACTCCTCTGTCTTCTGTACAATTTGCCGAAGGGTGTGTATGTGGTCTATGGTACTAACACCTATGCACCCGTATACAAGTATTAAATAAAAATATTCTCCAGATAAAATTTCTGCCACAGTGGCCTGTCCCAACGAGGACCATCCATTATTGTCTATTGCAATGTGATTCAGGGTAGCCTCTCCACAGAATAATCTACTTTACTCGTTTATAAGAATTAAATAATAATGTCCTCCAGACCAAATTTATGGCCACGGCGACCAGTCTCAACGGAGACCAGCCATCTGCGCAGGACAAGATTATAGTGCACGGGTGTGTGCGACGAAATAGGTGCACTATCTATTTCGTCAGTCTCACAGTCCGATGGGACGGAAATTCGACACTTTCCTGAATGAGATCAGATCCAAGACTAACGGCTTACGTGCTTTCCGTGGCACGGGGGTAAAACACCGCCAAATTCTTGACTCCAGACTGTTACTGAGAATTTCCCGACAGAAATACCCAATCACTGATTTTGGCCCGACCAGGGATTCGACCCGGTACCTCTCGATCAGCACCACGACGGACGGACGAGATTTACAATTCTCCCGCTACTTCTTTGTTTTTCTTTTATGTTCCTACCTTATTTTTATTACCCTGATTTAATTTTAGTTTTCTTTTCAGTCAACTTACCAGTATTTGTATATGGTGCCAGCATTGGCTGGATGTCGCCTATGACTCTGCTTTTGCAATCCAAAGACTCACCTAAGGGAGTTCCCCTGACAGATACAGAGGTATGCATAAAGACATTGTAAGTATTACAAAAACAGTGGTAGAGCCATGCTGCAGGTTTATTACTAGTATTTGTAGCACAAATAGGTCGGTTTGACTGTGGAAGGACTACTCTTTCACAGAATACCAGCATAAAATAGCAGCTTAACGCTGCTGTATTTAACGCTCCATAGACTGCCACAAAGCACAGTCTTGAGTCACGTGCATGCCTTAACAACCTTCAAAGTTTATGATTTCTTAAATTTAGGCGAATTTCGAATGCGATTAAAGAAAAAAATAATTTTACCTATTGCATACCGTAAACGCAAAGCGGGTAGGCATGTTCTACTATGGCCTATAAATCAAGATTCTAACGTTTTGTCGCATAAAAGACGTATCTAACAATCATATTGAAATATTAAATGATATAAAAAGCACATTGTCAAAAAGATAAATTATTGTTGCACTTATTAATGTTTTTTTTTAATCGATTAATTGCTATTTTTACATAAAAAAGTGGTTTTACTGGCTTATGGTGTAAATTTATCAAGTCCGCACGGAGTAGTAAACACGATAACTTTTTAAAATATCAATTTTTTAACTCAGTCTATTTTTAATCTCTTCATCTATCACGTGGAAACCCTAGTAGTAAAAGTATAATTAATTTTTTTCCTCGTAGCAATCCGGAAATTTTCGGCGTTTTACTAAAACTGCCTTGTTATAATTTATTTTACTAAGTAGACTGCCTCTCTCACTCACTTCGGCGTCAATCGCCGTCTTGAGATCGCTGTACAAATACAAAATATTCGAAAAACCAAATTTCATACATACTTGATTATTATAATAATCAGAGATTTTTATTACAATATTTTAAAAGCACAGAATAACTAATAGTAGTACGTACTAAAACTAAGTAGGATGTATAAATTTAAGTATATTTAGGTATATTTAAATAAGTCTTGGACTTTAAAGAGTGACCTGAATGATAATATAATGATCATATCAGCATTATGAATCGTGCACTTTTGGATTTTCCAAACTTTTTTAAAATTGAAGTTTGACATAAAATTATTGAAAAATTGGAAATATAATAATAAGTGGTAACGCCAGGTAACAATCTAATTTATAAATCTAATAGAATACTTGGGAGTTATTATTGAATACCTTGTGTGTATTCCCTTGCGGGATTCAAACACGCGGCCCTTAGTGCTGCAACTAAATTGCTAAGCCACTGCGCCGTGGAGCCGTGAATAATAATCATTATTTATATATTTGATATTCATACTACGCGCTGACCCGTGCAGATGGGACACGGTATCACACGACCACAGCTGACCGCCAGTGTTGCCAACGAGGGGATTTTCCGCCAATTAGGCTACTGGAGATGGAAATCGGCTACGATAAATTCTGAAAGGCGACTGGTCGCCAAATAGGCTACTTGAGAGATGAATGATCGACCGTTAATTAGACTGAATCACAACAGAACTCAATATAAGCGTAAAAAATACCTCCTATGCAAAATTTACAAAGCAAAATAAAAAAATCTGGCAACACTGTTCGGGGAGTAGCCCGAAGCTAAAGATCACTCTCACTGTCGCAGACGTGCGCGAGAGAGACGGCTAGATCCGAATACACGGACAAAGCGTTAGGGAGTAGGGCTTCTAACTTAGCCTGTTGCATGTATTAAGTAACCTGGTAGAAATATGTACGTTTCCAGTTCTAGCGAAGCTTACGACAGCATCAGCACAGCAGAGGCTAGAGAAAATTATGACGGTGAAAGTCTTGCTGATGCTTTGTTGCTGCTGGCAGCAGATGATCATTGCTGATTTTTTTTTAAATTTGATACTCTATGTACATGTTATAAATAACTAATTGTTGAAAATTACGTTTTTATTTATTCATAGCGAATATTTGACGTTTGGGCTACTTTAGGCTACCTCAGCTCAAATTCGGCTATATTAGGCTAATAAATCTGTGAAAAATGGCGATATCAGGTTCCAAGTTGTTGGCATTACTGCTGACCGCCACATCAAGACCACTTTCAATTGGGCCACTGACGACTACGCGCGCTATTACTCTCTAGTCCTCTTCCATTTCAGATTTTGTACAATTTTCACTTAGGTCTTTTATTTATAAAGATCGCCAACATTTGAACTTAAGTTTAAATTTTTTTCATTTATATGTTTATACAAACGTTTATAAGATAATAATAATATTTTTTTAAATTCTACACATATTTAATATTATTAGTGTGTATGTGTGTGTGTGTGTGTGTGTGTGTGTGTGTGTGTGTGTGTGTGTGTGTATGTGTGTGTGTGTGAGTGTGTGTGTAAGCGCGCGTGCGTTCGTGTGTGAGTGCTTTTGCGGGCCTGCTTGCGTGCGTAAGTGCATACGTGAGTGCGAGAGTGCGTGTGAGCGTGCTTATGTGCGTGCGTGCATGTGTGTGAGTGTGTGTGGGATTTTTAAGTTATAAGAAAGTTGGCTACCAACCAAAGGTTACAGTCATCATCATCATCACCATCATCATTACAGCCCTTCACAAGTCCACTGCTGGACATAGGCCTCCCCCAAAGAATGCCACAAAGCACGGTCCTGAGCCACCTGCATCCATCGACTTCCTGCATATCTTACCAGGTCGTTACTCCATCTAGTGGGGGGACGCCCTACACTTCGCCTGCCGGTACGAGGCTGCCACTCGAGAACCTTTCTTCCCCATCGGTTGTCGGTTCTTCGAGCTATATGGCCGGCCCATTGCCACTTCAGCTTACTAATCCGTTGGGCTATGTCGGTCACTCTAGTTCTACTGCGGATATCCTTATTTCTGAGTTTATCACGCAGAGAAACTCCGAGCATTGCCCTCTCCATAGCTCGCTGAGCGACCTTGAGCTTCCTCATCCGGCCAGCAGTGAAGGACCACGTCTCAGTTCCGTATGTCATCACTGGCAACACGCACTGGGTGTGGTTTTTTTTTGGAGTTTAAATTTAAGGTTACAGTGTGACTGCTTAAATTATTATAAATAAATAATAAATAAAAAGTATTTATTCGCCACAAGACGATACAATGTAAAAATTTAAATAGGCAACTTAATAATGAATTGTGACAAAACGGTCTGTGACTCAGTTGTAACGGGAAACCCATTACTCCGGCTATTCTGCCACAGTCTTTGCGCAGTATCCATACAGGGTGTTAGGCAAGTGATGAAACACACGTATCAGTAATAAATAAAGAAATAAAAATTCAAACAGTAAATTATATGAAAAACCACTTTTATGGTTCATAATAGCTCGTCAATAGGAGGCTGCTACTTAAGACCCTTTTTTCCTGCGAGGAATTAATGGTTCCAAAGGTTGTTGTTTGTTGTGTGTTCACATCAGGTCGGGGTCACCATTTGTGGGATACATGCTAGGCAAATAAAAGTGTCTTCACTCCTCCAAGAAATATAATATATTTTTATCTTTCACACAAGAACAGTTCGAAACACAAGTTGAAGTACGAAAAAAAGTAGCAAATAAAAGAGATGAAGAAGAAATATAAGCATGGATTAGTAAGTATTAAATAAGTGGTAGTATGGAAAGATATTTGAGATAGGAACCCGGGAATAAGTCGTTGTGTTTTAATAGAACCATTATTCCGGCAGCGCGAGCGTAGGGTCTCGCACTGAGGGCGTCTAATTGCAGACTGGCAGTAAAAACGAAAACGCCTGGCCGGCCACGATGGCAGCTCGATCGCGTCAGCGCATAAGCCGTTCACTAAACATACAAAAAAATGACAGAAATTGCATGTCACCACAGGTTCTTGAGTGGCAACTTCCCACCGGTAGGTGAAGTGAAGGACCCCCCCTTCCCCCACTAGAAGGAGTGACGACCTGGTAAGACATGCAGGAAGTCGATGATTGCAGGTGACTCAGGACTATGCTTTGTGGCATTCCTTGGGAGAGGCCTATGTTCAGAAGTGGACTTATGAAAGGATGTAATGATGATGATGACGATAATGATGAATAAATAAATTTACGATTAATGTTATCATGAATAATTATTTATAAGTTTGATGTTTTATAAATACTATTTCAATGTCAATAAATTGCAAATATGGCGATACATAAATTTTAAATTCTGACAGGTATCATGGATGGCTGCTGTACCCTATTTGGTATGCGTACCAGGGGATATTTTTATGGCTTACATGGGAGATAAATTCGGCAGGAAATTAACACTCATTTTCATATCAGCTATGGGTGCCGTAAGTATTTAAATCACATACAAATATAGCTATTTTACGCATTGTTGAAAAAATAAACTATACAAATGTAAAAACCAACGTCAAGGAACTAAAAAATCGATTAATATTAACATGATAGCGTCTTAAGTTATTGCTCAGAGATAGTGTATACAAAAAGTGAAAATTCCTATAAACTTCATTTCCATATGGAACCATCTATACTATGACCTATTTAATGAAACAGAATCATTAGGAAAAAAAGGACATACAGTGAAATTGAGTACCTCCTCCTTTTCAAAGCCGGCTAGACATTATAGACTGATTTACCTATAATTAATTTTGGTAGACACTTATATATAAAGTTACAGCCTAAATACGTCCCACTGCTGGGCACAGGCTCCCCTCATTTCTGAGAAGTTTTAGGGCAAGGAAATGTCCGCCTAGCTGCCCCAATGCGTATTGGCGAACTTCACATGTCTTCGATTTTTTTTCTTATTTCTCAGACATGCAGGTTTCCTCACGATGTTTTCCTTCACCGCCGAGCACGTGTTAAATCAGTACTTAAAATTGGAATTAACAATTTCATCGGTGCCGGCGGGGATCAAACCCGGGTTGCTCGCGTACTGTGAAATTTACAGCGATCGTTAACTTTCTGAGCTACCACGGCACTTATATATGAGACATAATAATATATATATACCATAACATCACATAATATCAATCGGCTAACCTCGGATTTATCATGTTATTCTTCTTCATAAACTCGTAGAAGTCCACTGCTGAACATGTGAATGCGTCTCCATCGTCTTGTTTGGCAGGGAAATTAACGATCACAGTACCAGAGACATCTCCCACCTTTGACACTGCTGTCTGTCTGGGTATTTTAAGTCGTTACGTTGAAAGTTATACCGTAATCTAACGGAAGCCATATAATAAAAATTACACGTGGTAGAGCCATGCTGCAGCTATATTAGTAGTATAGTTGCAGCACGAATGGGTCGGCTCGACTGGGGAAGAACCACGGTCTCATAGAATACCTGCGTAAAATAGCAACTTAACACTGCTGTGTTTCGTATGGTGAGTGTAGAGAACCGGAGACCCTTTATTGGAATAGAGGCAATCCATCTTAGTCACGGGTAACAACGTATCTGCATTTTGATTCGCAAACGAGGATAAATGTAGATGTTTATGGGCCACAGCAACCACTTATCATCAGGTAGACTGTGTGCTCGTTTGTCACCCTATACTATAAAAAAAATCTTTCTACCACTTCCTATAGCCGCCTATTATGACAGCCTTGGGATGGAATGGAGTTATGGATTCTCTTATATCGCCACTAAGTCAGTATAATTAATTATATTAGCTCTCTTTTTTATACATTCGTGATGGGGTAAACGTGGTATATACCACGGGGAGTGCTCCGGGGAATTGTGCGTTTTAATTCCAGCTACTGAATTCCACCATCGTACACTGTAATAGAATTCGAAATTCCATCCTTATTATCTTAATGGTTGGTGATCCACTGCCGTGCGATTTACATGGAATTTTCTGCCTCGCTCGACCACACTGTTGAACTTACTGTCACCAGAGGTAGTGACCGATAAGTCTTAAAGACCTTCAAGAAAAGAGTCTAATCCTTTCTAAAAGACCGGCAATGCACTTGCAATTACTCTGGAGTTGCAGTTGTTTATGACGACGGTGATTACTTATCCTAGTCACTTAGGCGATCCGTATACTAGTTTATCACCTCATCCATAAAAATACTTTAACCAAATTTGTTTCACAGGGTAATTGGATTTTACTACTCCTATCGCTGGAAACTTGGGCACTGGTGTTGGCTAGAGCTCTGGTTGGCGTGACAATGGCTGGAAGCTATGTCACTTGCCCTACATTTACTAAAGAAATCAGCGAAGATAATATGCGAGGTGCTTTGGGCTGTTTAGTAAGTTTAAAATTATTTACCAAAACTTATATAGCCTAATACTGTTGGTTACAGACCTTCTCTTATTTTTGAGAGAGTTTTAGGGCAAAGAAGTGTCCGAGCGCTGTCCCAATGCGACATGTCCTTCATTATCGAATTGCAATTTACAATTTCGTATCGGCGGACTAGTGACTTTTCCTAATTAGATAATTTTACCAGCTGACCCGACAGAGATGGTTTTCGCCTTCACAATTTCAAGCCCACATTCATCAGCAAAATGCTGCTAATCAATGAATTAGCGGCATTGCACTTAAATACGTCTCCACTGAATAAAATATTTCACACTTTCACTAGACAGTGAAAGGGGTTTTATGTTCCGAAATTTTAGGGGCAGTATATTTATTGAAGTATAATACAAATTTTCTGTTAGCTCTGCACTTATACGGTAAAATGGCAATTTAATGCTTCTGAGTTTTTTTATGGTGAGTGAAAATAACCGTAGATCCATTTTACTGGAAATAAGACTTAATCCTCAGGGATGACAACGCATCTGTTTCTTGATTTTTAATCGAAAGCAGATGTTTATGGGTCACAGCATCTACTTACCATCAGGTGACTAAGTTATTAGTTGGTTAAGTAATTCTCTCTATCCTCTATATCTAAAGACCAACGTGTTATTAACAGCGTTTTCAATGTAATGTTGTTTTTTTATTTAGTAACAGTTCGTTATGTATTTCGTAAGAGTATATTCGTGACTTTTGGAACGTTATTTTTGATAAATTGGCATTTAACATATATAATATCATATCCAGACCCACCATCTGATTACCGCAAAATAAAGGTCTAAATTAAAATACGATTGCCATTTCAAATTTAATAGATATATGTGAATGGTCTCTTTCAGATAATTCTATTTCACACAACAGGAAATTTATTTTTATACATAATTGGCGATATATTGAGCTATCGAACGATCTTGTGGGTGTGTCTTGCATTACCAGCATTCCATATTGTAATTTTTATGGCAATGCCAGAATCGCCTTCTTACTTGGTGAAGCGAAAAAATGAAGAGGTAATACGTTCATTATTTTTTTTAATTCTATTTATCTGGTATAAAAGAACTAAATTTATTTGTCTCGTAGTCGTAATTTGTGTAAAGTTTGACGCTGTGAGAGAAAGGAGCTTAATTTTTTGGGTTACTTTTATTTCCTTCAGCTTTCGGCATCAGCTGTTACGGGTACATCTCTCCAGAATCAGTCGGAAATTTGAATAAAGTAACGCAAATATTCAAAGCGACGTAGGTCTAATCACGGAGTACAAACGTAATGCAACGAACGAAAAAAAACAAAATGGCGAATGGAGTTGTATATACATATAACAAATACGTTTTGTTTCACTTTTTGATGTATTATTTATGCGCAAATTAGACTAATGTCAATTTATGAATTGAAATGGTTTATCTTTGGACATTAATTTGTGATTGCATAAGTGCAATCTTGCATTGATTGCAAAAGACTTGTTATTTTGGTACATTTTTGTTAGATTTTTGATTTTAGACGTTTCAATATTTTGTAAATTGATGTTAGACACTTTGATTTTTTAGTAATTGATATATCTTTACTTGCACATTCCAATACAAAAATAACAACCCGAATTCGGGGTTGCGGTTTCTAAAGCTGATGTCTCAAAAGACTTTTTAAATAAATTACTAGCAAAACTGATTTGATCAACCTGTAATTTCAGGAAGCAGCCAGAGTACTTGCTTGGCTTCGTTGTAGAAGAATAAATGATGTCAAGGTACAACAGGAGTTGGACAATATTAAGAAGGAGCAAAAAAATGACGAAGAGAGCAGCAAATTCTTACTAAAGGCGATCTGTAAGTAAAATAATTTGTTTCTTTTGCAATTTAATATTGACTTTATATATGTTTATAAATGTTAATGGCCTTTTTTGATTCTTTATACTAATTTCATAACAGACATGTGCTGTCGATGGTCGCTCAAGGCCGTGTTTGAAAGATAGGATTGCCAATACGGTCCTGGTTTCGAGAGAGTGGAGAACCAGTACTCTTATAGGATGTCAGGTTCAGTACTTTTATAGGATCAGTACTATTACGATGTTATCTTGATTTTCGAAGGTGACAATGCAACTGTAGTATTCTGTGCTCAAGTTGCACACCCATTAACTGCTGCTGTTGGTATCCATAAACTGCTGCTGGCAATACCACTTACCATAAGGTGGTTTGTCTGCTCGTACATCTTCTGTATTCATCGATACATATATATCGTGGAATATTGTGTGTAAATTCCTAAGTGGTAGAGCTATATTAATAAGGTAGTAGCACAAAATGATCGGCTCGACTTGGAAGGAATCATGCTCGTACAGAACGCCAGCCTAAAAGGACTGCTGACAGACACCCTTTTTACTGGAAACCAGTCATTCAATCTAAGTTCTGAGTGACAACGCATCTGCATTTTTGATTATGAATCGAGGATAAACGTAGTATACATTTATCATCAAGTGCACTGGGTGCTCCTTGTCACCCATATTCTATAAAAAATATAAACAAATAAAAGAAGCTCCACGCAGCTTCAACAGTTTCAATAATTATAATAAATTAACAAGCCAACATCGCGACACGGACTAATAAGTGCGGTCCTGAGGTCAACGAGCTCTATTAGTTTGCGCCAAATTCTTTCATTACGTTACTACGTGCTGTTGACATTGAAGTAATATCTACTACCTACGTACTAGAATAGACACCAAGGCGTGTTTGCACCACGTGTAACATCTCAAGGGCTCCTATTCAATGTATTAGTTTGGGCCAGGCGCTGACTACAACGTGACATATTTGAAGTTTAAGATTAATAAGAATGCCTTCATTTGCACTAAGGTGCTGTTAAAATCACTCGAGAAATGAAATGAAAGATCAAGAAGTGACTTTTTGTACTTAATTTCCCTGTACAATCAACAAAACCTCAGAGTAATTATTAGCATAGAAGGAATCCTAAATTAGGAACTTTTCTTGTAGGTATTTACGTATATGCTTTTTACGTGGTACGAAATAAGATATTTTGTTATTCTCACCTTCTTTCTTCTACATGATTGTTGCCATTTTTCCATGCCATAGATACCTTTATTGATGGGCATTTATCGTAACACTAAAAGTTGTCAAAATTCATTCTATGACATAGTGTATTACGTATTTTGATAAATCCAATTCCTACTCGTAATAATTATATATTTCAATGAACGTTAACAGAAGCTTCATTTAAACATCTTAAAACAAAAATATAGTCGGATAATGCAGGTTTCCACAATATCGCGGTAAGTTAACATATTTCGTGTGGCATTACGGATTTTACAGGGAATAATCACAAAATACCATATTTTACGCTGTTTTTCGCATGGTGAATGTTAAGAACCGAAGACCCTTTTTACTGGAAACGAGGCAATCCATCTTAGTCCTCACGGGTGAGAACGCATTTGCATTTTGATTCATTATTGAGGATAAATGTTGATGTCTATGGGCCACAATATCCCCCTTTTTATAGGATAAGGGTGACAAACGAGCACACAGTCCATCTGATGGTAAGTGGTTGCTGCGGCCCATAGACATCTACATCTATTCTCAATTACGTATCAAAATGCAGATCCGTTGTCACCCGTGAGGACTAAGATGTGATGCCTCGTTTCCAGTAAAAAGGGTCTCCGGTTTTCTACACTCACCATACGAAACATTGGTATTCTGTGAGAGCGTGGTCCTTCCCCGGTCGAGCCGACCTATTCGTGCTACAACTATACCTACTACTAATATAGCTGCAGCATGGCTCTACCACGTAAGACGTTAATATAAGGAATGTGTGCTTGTTTGTCACCCTTGTCTTATAAATATATAATAATAACTGTAAACAAATAACCAAGTTATTCTTTAAAATATTTTATTTATTTATGGTTGTCTAATTGACACCAGGATTTGTTTCACGCAACGTACACGAGGGTACTGTTATGATAGTATAAATACCGCGGAACGACCGCGGTCTGGCTCTCATTTCTCGCTCCACCACAACTACAACTACCAATAAATCAATTACGAACCTGTTATTCGTTTTGCCTTCTACTACCTTCACAGTAATCGAGCAACCCAATTTTAACAGTGGTAGAGCCACGCGGCAGCTTTTGATGTCGCACGGATGGGCCGGCTCGAACCGGGGTGGTACCACGACCTCACAGAAAACCAGCGTGAATTAGAGGTTTACTTCTGCGTTTCGTTTGGTTAGTGCAGGTGGCCGGAGGCCCTTTTTACTGGAAATGAGGCATTCCATCTTAGTCCTCACGAGTGACAACGCATCTACATTTTGAATTGTAATAGAGGATAGATGTAGATGTCTATGGGCCGCAGCAACCACTTACCATCACGTGGACAGTGTGCTCGTTTGTCACCCTTATCCTATAAAAAAAACCCGGGTTCGATCCCCGACGGCACCAATGAAATTGTTAATTGCAATTTTAAGTGCTGAAGGTGAAGGAAAACATCGTGAGGAAACCTGCATGTCTGAGAAATAAGAAAAAAATATTTCGAAGACATGTGAAGTTCGCCAACACGCATTGGGGCAACGCGGCGGACATTTCCTTGCCCTAAAACCCTCCCAGAAATGAGAGCAGGCCTGTGCCCAGCAGTTGGACGTAAATAGGCTGCAACTTTACTTTTACTTTATTTTCTACTACAACCGATTAATTAAAGCCTATCAAAATCCGCTGTTGAACATAGGCTTTTTCCATAGGTTTCCTCATATTGGGAAAATTTGCTATAGCTCCTTCTCTTAGGAAATAGGTTGGCAACCCCAATTTTTATATAACTCGAAATAATTCAAATATTATTTCGAGTTATTATCAGGAAGATACTGCTGCCTATCTCTCCTGTTATATTTCCCTCTGTCGCGTTTTGCGATACTCTTATTTCAGATACGAATTAGAATTGAGTTTTAGAGCTTCTAGTTATGAAGTAACAGATTCTCTTACGCTGCTGCTACACGGTGTTATCAAGATGCTGTCTTCATTACATGATATTTACATCATTTTCCGCTAATCTTTACATTAAAATGGGATTAGAATTATAGATAGGATCTAACTCACTGATGTACCGTGTGAATTCCAAGACTTCGTTTTCACTAACTACTCATTTCACTAACTATTACTTTTTATAGTTTGTCATACGAATATTTGTAACGTAATATAAACATCTCTTGATTTCGAAAACAATTCACTTGATCGTTCGAATAATAATAAGTCTAGTTTTATTTTCTTTGTATAGTATAGTAATAATACATGTAATAATGTAATAAAAATAAATAAATAAATAAAAAGGAGTTGTTGCGCTGGGGGCCGCGGGTTCGAATCCCGCACGGAACAAGTATTAGTATGGACTACAAATAATTGCTCCGGGTCTGGATGTTTGTCCTCGTGCAATTTATGTTTGTAAACCACCTCCACGATACGGGAGAAAATCCTAGTGTGGTGGTAACGTTTCTTAAAAAAAGTATATAGACCAAACATGAGCACTTGTCTTGATTGAAACAATCGACATCAATATACTCGAGAGCATTAAGAACGAAACCACTATAGATTAAAGAAGTCATGTTTTGTGAAATAATATCATTCATAATACTACTCACATCCGAATGAAATTTTTCTATAAATTCAGTAGATAGGTGTACGTAAACACTCTCATATTTGGCATAGTATAAATAGACCAAACATGACCACTTGTCATTCAAGCTCTATGCATTTATTTACACACAACATCATTCAATAGGCTTGCCTCTTTTTGTATTATTTTAAAATTAAACTAGAAAAAGCGAGACAAGTATATTGACTCAATTTATATAGAATTGTAGGCTCCTACGCAGTAAGCGTAATGCAGTCTTACAAGGGCGACCGAACCAAGGCTGAGATCTGCCTACAAGGGGTATCACGGATGATGGAATAAATAGCTCTATTCCCTTTAGCACGCTTAGAAAGAGGAAGGTAGCGTGGGCGTGGATGCTCAATGAGAGATTCTCCATTAACATGGGTGCTGGTGGCCTCCCGGGGTATTATATTTCTATTTAAATGCCGTACCACATTTCGGGGGGGGGGGCCTCCGGCCACCTGCACTGACCAAACCAAACACAGAAGTGAAGCTTCTACTTTACGCTGATATTCTGTGAGGTCGTGGTACTTCCTCGGTTCGAGCGAATGTTATTGTCAATCTGAACAACGGTGCTTAATAAACATTATTGTTGTATTCTCTTTTTTCAGTCAAAGATAAAATATTGTTTAGAGCCTTTCGCATTGCGATGATAGCAATACTCGCTAGAGAAGTTTGCGGCGCAATACCAGTATTAAATTTTGCTGGAGAAATCTTTACATATGCATCAGAAGGCAATGCGCTTGTCCTCACACCAAATCAACAGGCAATGCTTCTTGGAGCTGTACAAGTTTTAGGTTCAATGCTCGCGTCAATTGTTGTTGATAGAATTGGAAGAAAGGTAAAATTATTCAACTAATATTTAATTATTGGATATTCTTACAACTTCAATACACGGTTACCTTGTTTTCAATCAAAATCAATCCATTCATTACAGCTTACAAAAGTCCACTGCTGAATAAAGGCTTCCTCCAAAATTTCCTCTTAGGACATACTTTGCCATAGTTGCCACTCTCGGCAGGCGGGTGACGAACAGCATTTTATTTATACTTTTGAATTGTTATCAGGAAGATGCTGCTGCCCATCACATGATGCGGTTTCTCTCTGTCGCCTTTTACAACACCCTCAGGACGATATGGGATAGTGGATATTCTGACACTGCCACTACACAATTCACCATCATCATTACAGCTCTTCACAAGTCCACTGCTGAACATAGGCCTCCCTCAAGGAATGCCAAAAAACATGGTCCTGAGCCACCTGTATCCATCGACTTGCTGCATGGCTTACCAGGTCGTCACTCCATCGAGTGGGGGATCGCCCAACACTTCGTCCGCCGGTACGAGCCTGCCACTCGAGAATCCTTTTTCCCCATCGGTTTTCGGTACTTCGAGCTATATTGCCAGCCCATTGCCACTTCAGCTTACTAATCCTTTGGGTTATGTCGGTAACTCTGGTTCTACTGCGGATATCCTCATTTCTAAGATAAAAACGCAGAGAAATGCCGAGCATAGCTCTATCCATAGCTCGCTGAGCGACATTGAGCTTCCTCTACTCCCTACGACTAGCAGCGAGGACCACATTTCAGTCCCATAGGTCATCACTAGCCTTACGCACTGGTTGTACAGTCTAGTTTTTAAGTTTTAAAGTAGACCTGACGAGAAGATATGCCTTAATTTCCCGAACGCTGCACAGCCGAGTTGAATTCGACGATTGACCTCTCGGTCCAAGTTGGACTTACCTGATCGGACTATTTGTCCTAGGTTAATATACTCATCAACAACTTCGAGGTTAGTATCCCCAACAACTACCGGCATAGGTGTGACATGGACGTTATACATGACTTTTGTTTTGTCCATGTTCATCTTCAGACCTATTCCTTAGGAGGCGCTATTGAGGTCATTGAGCATAGTGTTTAGGTCCTCCAGCGATTCTGCCGTAAGGTCTATATCGTCGGCAAATCGAAGGTAAGTGATGTACTCTGCAGTAGCTTGAGAACGTCTTCCAATGCAGCGGTGAAGAGTTTCAGGGGTATAACGTCACCCTGTCTTACACATTTCTGCAGTTGGATAGGTTTCGTACTCTGGTTCTGTACTCGGATAGCCATTGTAGCCCTACTGTATAAACACTTCAGCACTTCTATATACGGACAGTCAACTTAGCACCGCTGAAGGGACTGCAGCACCGTCCAAATTTCGACGGAATCGACATACGCCAGGCATAGTGGCAAATTGTACTCCTCGGACTTCTGTACAATTTGTAGAAGGGTATATATGTGGTCTATGGTGTTAAAGCCTTTTCGGAAACCAGCTTGTTCGGGAGGCTGAAGACGTCAAGTCTGCGTGCGAGACGATTCGTAATGACTCTCGAAAATATCACGTAGACGCGGCTCAGAAGGGAAATCGGTCTGTAGTTCTACAAGAGAGCATTGTTGCCTTTCTTGAAGAACAAGACCACCGCACTTCTGCTCCACGCCTCCGGTGTAGTTCTACCATGGAAAACGGAATTAAAGAGCTTCTGAAGGACTTTAAGTACCGGTTTTCCACCCGCTTTCAGAAGGTCCGCTATAATTGCATCCTTAGCCTTGCCATTTTTAAGGTGCTGAAGAGCCATTCTAATCTCGTTCAGACTGACGTCCGGAATATCATCGGAATAGTGTCGGATAAGACTTGCTTTTTGATCATTACTCACACTTGCAACGATGACGTGTACAGCTGCCCGTAGAACCACTCAATCTCACTTAAAATCTCAGGTGTCCCGGAAACGACGCTGCCTCACTCGGTCTTCAGCTTTGACAGTTGGCTCTTTCTGACAGACAGACCTCTGACAAAGACTTTGGAGCCTTGATTCCGCTCGATCGCTTCTTCAATACGTGCTATATTGAAGTTTTGTAAGTCCCTCGCATTTGGAAATCCATCTGTTCAGTTGCCTGTACACTGTCAAATCAACTGAAGACTTCATTTCCCGTCTAACAGTCATGAGATTAAGAGTGTGATTGGAGAGTTTTTATGTTCTTCTGCGACGCATCTTGCATAACTTAGCTCCAACTGCATGGACAGTTTCCACGAATTTGTCATTCATAGGTCATACTCATCAGGTTCATTGCGCCTTTAAACATTCGGTGATTGCTACCAGTTTTCATCCTCGCGATCACTAAGACATTACCGAACAGTTGTCGTCTGGTCGTCATAACGAAGTCAATCTCATTTTTTGTCGAACCGCCGGTGCTCGACCAGTTCTACTTCCTGTGGGGCCGCTTCTGGAAAAAAAAGTTCATCATAAAGAGTCCATCCTTTTCTCCATGAAATCGGCCAGCTGCTGACCCCTGGAATTCCGATGCGCTATTCCAAATGGCCCTATCTTCATCTCATTGTTCTCTTTTGTGCATAGTTTTACGTTGAATTCTCCCATTAACTCCGTATAGTGGGTTTTGGAGGAGTGCATGGCTCTAGATATAACCTCATACATTTCCTCCACATCCTCATCGAAATGTACAGAGCTTAGTGCGTAAACCTGTATGACCTTCAGCGAATTCCGTTTGGTGATTCTAATTAGAAATTACGCAACCCTTGTCGACACACTCTCAATCTTTGTTATGCTGCACAATGACATTGTATTATTAATTCGATTTTTTGTGCTGTGCTTTATAGGACGGGGTATGGGATTTACAAATTTTAATAACGACAATAAACATCTTATATAAAGTGGAAACTGAACAAGAACTCTTAGGATTAACTTAAAGACGCTTGTCTATGTTAGCATTGCTGCACGTATCATCATCTTCTACTATTTCTTTTTCATCATCCCGTAGAGGTTCAAAACTAGACATGAGGTAGGCATATTAAGTTGCAGGGAGCGTTTGCTTTAATGGCTGACTGTGGGATTGGCTATTAACATTGAATTTTCTTACGCCGCCACCACACGGCAAGCTTAATATAGAAGGTTGTTAACAAAAATATTATTTAATTGAGTTTTAGCTCGTTTTGTGATATACGAGTATGTTTTTTTTTTATTAGAACTGTAATTAATATATTTTCAGTTACTACTGGCAACCACTTCATTAGTCTCAGGATTAAGTATGTGCGCCCTAGCATCATGGTTTGTTGCAAGATTGTATGGAGCTTACACACCCAGTTGGCTTCCTATTGTAACGCTTTGCCTGTGCATCTTCTGTGATTCAGCGGGACTTCAACCAGTGTCTGTCGTACTTACGGGAGAAATATTTTCATTCAAGGTAATTTTACTTTTTAACGATTCAAGAATTCATTTTTCAATGTGAATAATTAACACCACTTAAATGTGAGTTCATGTGTTAATTTACTGTTATTTTACGAATTTGATGGTACGTGATTCCCCCGCTCGAATCGACCCATTACCACATGAACTCACGTTTTAGTGGTGTGAATTATTGAATAACAGTAGAATCCTTCTGTGTCTCATGTGGTGGGTAATTTAAACAAAAATCCTTTTTAATTGTATTAAAGCATTCTATCTATAACCTCAAGGGTGACAGCGTAACTGCAATTCTATTTGCCACAGCATTCACTTACTATCAAGTAGAATGTATGCTCGTATTTCACCTTTAATACAATAAAAATATATGTAATGTAGTGACAGTATTTTAAGTATGATCAAGATGGCTAGGTGACAGGGTTCCTTTTCTGCTAAGGAGTCCGCCTTTTTCTACTGCCAAATAGAACTGCTTGCACTGCTAATGCTGTGATTTGGTCAGAATTGTATAGAAAACCAGCATAATTACAGGCATTGGGCAGCCTTATTCGTCTAAAGTTGGCTACAGGTATGCAATAGACACTTACCATCAGGTTTATTAGTCACTTCAATTATATAAAAAATACGTTTTAAAGATTTTCGATGGTATTCGTTTAGCGAAAACTTTAATAAAGTTTTGCTACACTGAGGTCTAAGGATATCAGCCTTTTCAGAAAATAATAACCTCAACTGTAAGTTTTGCAGCCTACCGAATAACGTACAAAGCTCAGGGGATCAACAAATGGCTATATGGCTGCCTCGTTGGTCTTGTGGTCGTTAACGCAATTGCAGATTACCCCTGTGTCTCGAAAAGTACGTCAAGCCGTCGGAGCTGCGCCTTATCTCTCTCCGTTTGTGTCGGAATACCGTCACATCGGACTATGAGATTAAGAAAATGAAGAGTACACCTGTCATTGCGTATACTCGGAGATTGCTTGTATTCATTTAGACTGGCCGCCATAACCGAAATTCGCTCTGGAGGACAATACATTTTATTTTTCAAAAATACCAAACTACATCCATCAAAACCATTGATGGGCAATTTCACCAGTTCCACGCTTACTAACCCTAGACAGACGACTAGCGTGCTATGAATGGGTACTTAATTCTTACAAATCGTGTCAGTTTATTTTTTTAATTTTATTAATCATTTATTTATTATATGAGAGAGGGCAAACGAGCATACGGCTCATCCGATGGTAAGTGACAATAGGGCAATAGCAGGTGCGTTGCCAGCCTTTTAAAAAGGAGTAAGCTCTTTTCTTGAAGGTCGCTAAGTCGTATCGGTCCGGAAAAATCGCCGGTGGTAAATTATTCCACCGTGAGGTCATACGCTGAAGAAAACTTGTACTGAAACGTACAGGGGTGGACAGCCAAACATCGAGATGGTGTGGAGATTTGTATCAGTGAGAACATTTTTCGTAAAGCCTATCTCCATATTTATTCATCATTAATTACAGCCAAAAGTCCTCAGCTGAACATAAGCTCCATCCCATAGATTGCCTAATAGAGCGGATTTTTTCATCATTGCCATGATGGATCGGTAGGTTGAACACAGCAGTTGCTTACTAGCAGAAGAATGCTGATGCCTATCTCCTGTTTCAGTTTTCTTCTGTCACCTCTTACGCCGTTACGAGATGTTATGGCATAATTAATATTCGACGCCGCTACTAGATAGCAATCCCCTTATTATATAGGCATATCTATGTAATTATATAGTATGTTGCTGGAGAGCAGAAGACTCAAAAAGGCTAGAAAAGAATAGAGATACTTAGACGTATTGGATACGGTCCATCTGGTTGTACGGCTCGCCAAGGTCATGCATAATGCAGAATGTAAAACGACAATGAGTATGCTTGACGTACGTTAACTTCAAATAATGAATTATTATTATTAACGTACATGAAGTTTAGCTATTGTTGCTTTTCATCGTGCATTGTGCATGACCTTTGCGGGAAGTACAAGAAGATGAACCGCGTGTAGGCGCTTTTGTCAACATGTGTATTGTATATGTCAATTTATGTATTTCATATTTTGAAATAAACACCTGTCATATTTGAATTTTTAGTTCCGTGGATCAGTGCTCGCTGTTTCTATGGCTACAGCATCGTTTGCGGACTTCCTGCAGATGTTATTCTTCAAGCCCCTGGCCAAATCAATTGGAATTTACGTGGCCTTCTATTTCTTCGGAGGAGTTTGTTTAATCACAGTGTTGTACGTGATTTTTGCGGTCCCAGAAACGAAATCAAGGACATTAGAGGAAATTTACGAAGACTTAAAAACAAAAAAGGAAAAGTCAAATGCAGTTTTAAAAAATAGTAAGGATGTAACAGGCGACATTAATAACTAAAGATAACTACAGAAAAACTGATATAAAATATAATGTTTGATAAAATTGTGCACACCGACAATACGTTTAGGTCTTGCCTTATTCTATAAAGTAAATGAAAATAAGTATTAAAGTACTCTTATTGTTTGAAACAGACTTTTATTATGCACTTCAATTAAACTTTAGCAAATTTAAATTTAAATATATTATATTAATAATACACCTATTACTTCATCTCACTACAACCAGGGAGATAATGCTTAAAGTCCCCCATTCGGGCGACCTTTTGTCAAGGTAGAAACAATAAAGCGTATATCAACAAATATATTAAACAGTTTATAAGGATTTGGCAGATAGGAGGTTTGCCGTTTCCCATGCTTTACACCACCTATTGTCACGAGGGAACCGAGGTGTTTGATATCCCGATGTCATAGTTAGCCCGACTACCTTCAGTTTTTGAATATTAATTTTTGGTCCGATCTACACAGAACAAACTTACAGTATAACATGATCCTAAGCAGACGTTAGTACCCATCCATCTTCTCTATTGAAATTAGTATGTTCTTTAACTCCAGTAGCCTCTTGAATAATCCTTGGTAAAAGCGGTGTTCTTTTGTGATGATTTATGGTCAATAAAATCTAATGTGAACATGTTCAAGATCGACCGCGGGGTCAATCTTGAAAATGTTCACAGACTGCAGACTTCCCAGAGCGTCGGTGCTTCGCGTCAGCTATGTGTTCATTTACGCGGGTTTTTGTAGATATTTTTATTGATCCTATGTAAGAGAAGCCACGTTCACAATCAAGCTTCTACACTTTTGCCTCTTGTAGGGATATTACACTTGATGGATGGTAAAAACTGACTAATCTTTTTCGGCGACTTGTAATAGGTTTTAATGGAAAATCGCTTCTAGATGTAGACAATTTTGTCTGTGAGTGACTCCTATGACGTATGGTAGTACAGCAGGCACAAGCTCGACTGTGGCCGGCTTTACTCGGTCATTGTGACGTAGACGCGGGACCCGAAGCTTGTTGTTTTGCAATACTTGCTTGACGTGCTAAAGCTTGGTAGCCAGATGTTTTCTGTTACAAATCTCTTATGCTCCCTGAAACAAATATTTTCGCTCGGTAGCTAACTGTCATGGCTAGTGGTGAAATTGAACATTTAAATATCAGCAGGTGTGGTTTTTTTCCCTATAAACAGTGTGACTAATAGTGTTACCAAGATTTCAGATTACAAAAACATTTAAAAAACTATAGAATTATTTGCCTCTATCTCCGTTGTGAATTGAATTTTAGAGTTGATGAAATTGTGGTGGTCTAAAAATGCAGTTATTATGTCACATGGTAAAATTTTAAAAGTTTTGATTACGTACCAGTTGTAGAATCTTAGATTTATAGGAGCAGTAAGAGGGACTTTATTCTCAAAGTTCTCTTTGAATAT
Organism: Parnassius mnemosyne; assembly: GCA_963668995.1. Classification (NCBI taxonomy): domain Eukaryota; kingdom Metazoa; phylum Arthropoda; class Insecta; order Lepidoptera; family Papilionidae; genus Parnassius; species Parnassius mnemosyne. The sequence continues at coordinate 29,446,704 of CAVLGL010000086.1, forward strand.
TTCGGCGACTGTGGGAGATATGGTGTGGTGAGCCCATCTCCACACCATTTACTTGCTTATAGAACTCCTCCTTCCACAACAGATAGTCAGATATGAGGCTGTGTTTGAATAATACTGCATATTCTGAAGCATTGACAACATTCCAAGACTAAGAAGCTAGGAGATAACAATAACTTCTAGCTTCTTAGTTACAATTGAGATATTACCTATTAGTTTTATTATTAATTAGATAGATTGATTACCTTTGTGTGTGCTTTGGTGTGTTATCTCAGTGGTATTTTTGCCAAGTGTTGAGCCAACTTATAAGTTGGGGAATCGATCAGGCTCACTATGGAATATACTGTAGCGTTTGTTTTGTGTATTTTCGGAAACATATAGAACCTAGATTGTTTGGTGAACCGTGGTATTATCTAATTTAAGTCGAGATTTAATTTTTTGGAGTAATTCTTTATTAGATTGCTAGTTGTTTTAAGCACATTGGTTGTAGTATCTGTTTTGACCTTTTTGTACGTAATTTTGTCCGCTGAAAGTTGTTATATTTTATAATTATAATCTTACGTGTCCATTATTTTTTCCATTAATCTATTTCCTTTAACCGCGTGGAGAATCGTGAGCTCTTGTTTGTTGCGTAAGTTATTTTATTCAATGCTATAAATTCATCTTTTGGGAAGATTTGGTCTCGGCACTGAACTCCAAAGTATCAAAGACGAAATATCTTGAAGAATGACATTCAAATTTTAAAATTCTTAAGCAATCCGTGTACTCCCTAATGCCTGAAATGGTTTCAGTATTTGATTTTTTCTCACGATCGTAACCTAAGATCCTCCGAGGGTTCTTCGACTTCGTCGTTTCACGATCGTAACTTAAGATCCTCCGAGAGATCTTGTGTTTTCCTCACCGTACCAAATTTATGTCTCAGTCCTTTGTCGCTGAGGCCGAAATTTTTTGCAATAAATTACCTCCACTTAGTAGGAAACCGACTTCTATTGCTGTCTTTAAGAGAATGTTGTCTGATCTCTAAATATACATATCTGCATTTACACGTATGGTATGTATGTTTTTATATTTATATTCACGTATTGAGTTTCTCTGCTTAGCTCGTGGTTGACTGGTAAGGAACGCCTGAAGGCATTAAGTCCGTCCATTGTACAATTTCATTGCAATATATAGATTTTTAAATAAATAAAAATAAAAGCGGTTATTATCATACTAAGGAATTTATGGATGTTAATTCCCTATATATAGTAGCGGATAAGAATACCCACAACCCCGTATATTTCCGTGGGTGACGTAAGAGGCGACAGAGGAAAATTGAGACAAAAGATGCGCAGCAGCATCTTTATGATAACAGCAAATAATTATGATAAAATAAACTGCGGTTGACAACCCGCTCTCCAAGCGTGGCAACTATGGCAATATACCCCCAATGACTAGAGTACCAAAAAGACGACTCCCAATCCCCAGCGGCCCCGCTATTCCTGGCAATGGTGGCAACCATAGTAACAGCGGGGCTTGGGGTGCTAAGAATCACTGGTGAAGAAGACGCACTCATCCTGAGGACTGACGAGAAGATCCTGGAACTGGAAGAAGAGATAGACAAGTTACGCTGGCATATTTAGGACTATCCGAGGTCCGAAAAGAGGGGGAGGACACGGTAATCCTCGAATCCAGCAAATTACAACAACCAAAGAGGTGTCGGATTTAGCGTCCACACGTTACACGTCAGAAAAAGCCTACTGTCAAAGCTGAAGACCGAGTGTCAGCATCGTTACCGGGGAACCTAGAATTTTGAGTGTGATTGAGAGGTTCTATGGACAGCTATACACATCATCGTTGGAGCCGCATGCAAGTGTGAGTAACTATCCAAGAGCGAGTCTTATCCGAAACTATTCTGATGATATCTCGGACGTCTGTCCAAGCGAGATGAGAATATCTCTTCAGCACCTTATAAATGGCAAGTCCCCGGGTGAGGTTGGAATTACAGCAGAGCTTCTGAAAGTAGGTGGAAAAACAATACTTGATATATAAAACCGGTACTTGAAGTCCTTCAGAAGCTCTTTGATTCCCTCCTCCATGGTGGTGATACTCCGGAGGCGTGAAGCAGAAGTGCGGTAGACTTGTTCGTCAAGATATGCGACAACGCTCTCGTGAAGAACTACATAACGATTTCCCTTTTGAGCTGCGTCTACATGCTGTTTTTGAGAGTCTTTAGTAATCGACCCGCTTGTAGACTCGATGACTTCCAGCCTCCCGAACAAGCCGGTTTCAGAAAAGGCTTTAGTACCGTATACCCTTCGGCAAATTGTACAGAATACCGAGGAGTAAAATCCGCCACTATGTTTTGCGTATGTGGACTATGAAAAAGTTTTTGATTCTGCCGAAATTTGTGCGGTGCTGCAGTCCCTTCAGCGGTACCAAGTTGACTATCAGTATATCGAAGTACTATACAAGTACAGAACCAGAGTACAAAACCTATCCAAATGCAGAGAGGTGTAAGACAGGGTGACGTTATATCCCCAAAACTCTTCACCACTGCACTGGTAGACATTTACAAGCTACTGTAAGAAAGGATACGGTATTAACATTAATGGTGAGTACATCAGTCACCTTCAATTTGCTGACAATATAGTCTTTATGGCAGAACCGCTGGAAGATCTAAGCACTATACTTCATGATTTCGTTACTCCGAACGAATAGGTCTTAAGATAAACATGGATAAAATAAAGATCACGGGTAACGTCCATGTCACACGTATACTGGTAGTACTTGGGAGCACTAAGCTCGAATACGTTGACGAGTATGTTTACCTGGGACAAATCCGGTTAGGTAAGTCTAACTTCGACCAAGAGGTCAATCGACGGATTCAACTCGGCTGGGCAGCGTTCGGGAAATTACGACACCTCTTCTCGGCAAGTATACCTCAAAACTTGAAGACGAGAGTATACAAACAATGGTTTTTGCCAGTGAAAACTTATGGATCTGAAACGTGGTATTTCACTGCAGGCCGTATGAGGAAGCTCAAGATCGCTCAGTGAATTATGGAGAGGGCTATGCTTAACGTGACAATTTTTTTTTGTCAAAGCGGGACGTCTCTTACGGAGTTATGGTAAATAAAAGTTTTTGGTGGTTTACAAGTTTTTTTTTGTTATGGAAGGTAATAACAATAACAAAAAATGATCAAAGCACTTAGTACAAAATAATTAAGTAAGTTGCCCTAGTAGTGGCGTGACTTCTATATAGTATTTTTGTATTTGTCGTCTGAAAAAATTAGTTTTAAAACATCTGGTCTGCTTTTTAGGTACATATGGAGCTCAGTACAGGATTTATTTATATTGATTTTTGTAATTTAATTTTTTTTATAGGATAAGGTGACAAACGAGCACACAGTCCACCTGATGGTAAGTAGTTGCTGTGGCCCTTAGACATCTACATATATCTTCGTTTGCGAATCAAAATACAAGTGCGTTGTCACCTGTGAGGGCTAAGCTGGAATGCCTCTTTTCCAGTAAAAATGGTCTCCGGTTCTTCACACTCACCATATGAAACATAGCAGTGTTAAGCTGCTATTTTACGCTGGTATGCTGAGAGAGCGTGGTCCTTACCCGGTCGAGCTGACCCATTCGTGCTACAGCTATTCTACGAATATAGCTGCAGCATGGCTCTACCACGTACAAAAAATGGCTTTCACTACTGCTACACTTAACCGAGTTTTCTCGCTGATCCATATTTTGTTCACTTGAGAAAAATCTCTTTTGACCGGCGCATTACTTCCTGGCAGACACATAATGTACTCTATAATTGTACAAAAGTTCGTTAAGTGGAGATTTTTGCCACGGATGTACTGGAATAATTCAACCCAATGGATTTCAGCAACAATTTTCTCATCATTCCAGCCAGTGATTTTTTCATATGTCGCTAAGTTGGAAATAAGCGAAAACTCGTCAAAGACTTTCGTATCTTCGCTGCTGCTACTCGTAATAAATCCTTGCGTGATCAGCAAATCCATTACTTTTTGTACATCATCCCAAGTGGCTGCTTTTGTTAAATTTGCCAATTCCAATGCCAATTTGTACAGTGGTAGAGCCACGCGGCAGCTTGTGCTGTCGCACGGATGGGCCGGCTCGAACCGGGGTGGTACCACGACCTCACAGAATACCAGCGTGAAGTAGAGGTTTACCTCTGCGTTTCGCTTGGTGAGTGCAGGTGGCCGGAGGCCCTTTTAACTGGAAATGAGGCATTCCATCTTAGTCCTCACGGGTGACAACGCATCTACATTTTGATTTGTAATAGAGGATAGATGTAGATGTCTATGGGCCGCAGCAACCACTTACCATCAGGTGGACTGTGTGCTCGTTTGTCACCCTTATCCTATTAAAAAAATTCAAACAATTCGAACTGTGTTGAATTGACACCACTGCTCCAAAAGTTCTTTGCTTATCCTATAAAACTCAGCCGCTGCAGTTTTAACATTCTGCTGGTCAACAGCAATTTCAGTTTCTTGTTGTTTTAGAAGTAGGTTACGGACGGTGTGAGGAAGGAAAATTGTGCTCTCTTTGAGTGCCAAGTTATCTCGAAGACGATTAATTTCCTTTGCAGACTCTATTGCACACACGTTTTGCCCCTCAATTTTTAACACAACTTCATGAAATATCGCTGCTTGTGCGTGCAAAAAATATAACCGCAACTAAATTATGATAAAAATTTTTCACAATGATGCATTCAAAGTCAACAGGTAGACAATCAGTGGCAGTTTTGATCGCATTGTGGACTATGTGGGCTCCACATCCAATCCCAATGAGCTGTCTTCCGAGTGAATGGTTCAATTTGGCGTAAACATTATTATTACCTTTTCTATTCTTTCCTTCAAAATTGCATATCGTGTTGTCTCCACAAAATGTCACAATTTATTTATTCAATTCATTGCAAGATAATATTTCCTTCGACTTGAACTAAAACAAAACTTGCAGTCGTCGGTGGAATAGTGAGTGAGAGCCGGCGAGTGGGATCTATCTATCCAACTCTATCCTACTGTCGCGTGACAGCGCGGCACTCCACAGCCGCACCGCCACACGCGTTGCGAGCGGAAAAAATAAATTTAGAATTATCGTTAGGTCTGTTTGCGAAAGCGGGACCATTTTGCCCTCGCTGGAGACAGTGGGATAGACAGCCTGAAAGTGGGACTGTCTGAGTGGGACGTATGGTCACGTTAGCTATGCTCGGAGTTTTTCTGCGTGATAAACTTAAAAATGAGGGTGTCCGCATTCAAACCAGAGTAACCGAGAGGCCGGCCATATAGCCAGATAACCGATGGGGAAAAAAAGGTTCGCGAGTGACAGTCTCGTATCGGTAGGCAAAGTGTAGGGCGACCCCCACTAGATAGAGTGATGACCCTGTAAGACATGCAGGAAGTTGATGGATGCAAGAGGCCTATGTTCAGCAGTGGACTTGTGTAGGGCTGTAACAATGATGATGATGATGATGAATTAGCCCTGGGAATGAGATGGTTGCTACCAATCTATTTCTCATATGATTTCAATAGTTAATTGTGTAACATAATATAAGATTGTTAATTGTTTCTTTTAGTGAAAACTTCATTAGAATCATAGAATACACACAAAATAATGCCTGACCAGAAATACAAGCGGTTATGTTATATTAACACTACTAGTAACCCAAGACGCTCATTGGCCATACAAATTTCAATAAATAAATGTTACAAACGCATTTTTATTACTTTAATTCAGACTTTATCATACCAAGTCAAATAACAACGGATTCACAACGAAACTTTACAGACCGTCTCTTTCTGAAAAGAAAGAGAAGGAATAACTGTGTCAGCAGATTGAGCAAAGAAGGTTGGTCAAATCGTACCAGAAGACGAAATGATGGCGTCACTATATGCTATATTTATGAAAAATATCCTTATTTTTTAAGGTCTTAAAAACACAAAAAATACCTCTCTAAGTGGCCATAAAACCACTTTTATTTTTGTTTTTGTAACTGTTCCGAAATTATTAAAAATAATGGTTTCAGAACGCACTGGAACGCACCTAATGAAGATTTATTTCGCATATGAAAGGACTTTGAAATTTAGCAACGCCAGTTAACAATCTAATTTATAAATCTAATAGAATACTTGGTACATAACTTTAACCCGCTCCCTTCCCTAATCCTTCATATATGCACACACAGCCGTTGAAGGTGACGCAAGCGCCACGCAACGGCAGTTAGTTATAATCGAATAATACCCGCGTTTGCATACCGCACGAAGGACATTGTGTCCTTCGATTATTATCAACCGCACCGGACATTAAGTCCTTGTAATTTCACAAAATGTGACGCACCTTCCGCGATTAAAATAAGTCGAGAGTTAAGGAGTGTTGTGTGATATCCTAGAACTGATCTAAGAGTGCGTGCGCCGACCTACGTGGTGGACCTGCTATGTTAGCTGATACTCCGGGAGGAAGGTGAGGCAGTCCCTCACAAGGTAAGTGCGTGCATTCCACTCTCATCAATTTTCCTTGCTCCGCTTGTTGTATGTACCAATACAGTCTACAAATGTTTATCGAAGAACTCACGTTACTGGCGCGTCCACTTTACTGATCCTTCTCGCTGGATTGACCTTCCGCCCTTGTTAGGGTGCTAAATATGGCCTAATAAGTGCCATCAGTAATCATAATTATAGACCACATTTTTTTTTGGCCACGTTGAGCCTATCCACATTTATTGATCTCACGCCCTTATTAGAATACTAAAATAGATTCTATTAAGCGTCAACAATATTCATTAGAAAACTATAATTGTAGATTAATATCTATTTCAACCTTTCGTGTTGCGTGACAGTGCGTCGTCACTCGACCTTGTATTGACCTTCCACCCTTATTAGAGTAGTACAATCGGCCCTAATAAGTGACATCAATATATACTTATTATAAAACTATAATTGCAGAATATTTTTCTATATTTTAATCCCTTTTGTTGAATGACATTACGTCATCAACTTCGTATTACAATTATAGACTATAATGTTAAATTACTTCACTTATTTATATTATTTACTAATTATTTAAGTCTTATATTCGTTATTAATATCTACATAATTTCCTATTGAAATTAACATTCTAAAGTTCATCATTAATAAAACTATCTCGTAGGGAAGTCGCATATTTTATTATAGATTACGTTTTGCTCACTTACAGTTATATTTTGCCGTATAACTTTAGCCACAATGCCGCCTAAGAAACAAATTGCGTCGAATAATAGTGATTCTTCGGATAACGACGGTACACCTGACGCCGAGTTGATTTTATTGTTAGCTAAACGCGATGCTATATTTGAAATAGTGCAAAAAAAATATGATATGTCTTCGAATATCCATACGAACACTTCTATGATGGAACGTTTTCTCGACGAGAGTTCTAATATAAATGAATTACGTATTGAATTTAAACAGACCGTAGATAACTATAATTCGCATTTATTAAAAATAATCCTATCGCTAAGCCTGACTATAACAGCCTTATTACGTTTGAGTCTCTTTACGGTAGAATAAATCGGCTTTATTTACAATATTCGCAGTCTACTACTTTACAAAATACTAGTGCCCCATCTAAGGCTAGGCTTACACTTCCGCCTATCGAACTTATGGTATTTTCGGGTGACATTCGCTCATGGCCTTTACTTTATGCCAGCTTTAAATCAACCGTCCATGACAACCCATCACTCACTGACGCTGAAAAGTTATACTATCTGCTAGGTAAACTGACGGGCAAGACTCTGTCTGTGTGCTCAGGTATAACTCCATGCGCTGAAAATTATAAAACTTTATTGCAAGCACTCATTGATAAATACGAAGACAAGCGTATGCTAGCCTCCGCGTATATAAATCAGATGTTCGAGTTTAAGCCATTGCAATCGTCCACAGCAAACAACTTTGATTTATTTACTGATAACTTTATAAGTGCAGAGCACGCTTTGCAAAACTTAAAGTTGCATAATCTTGCGGACCTAATTGTTTTGCATATCGCGCTAAAGAAGCTCGATACCATACCATTCGATCTTTCGAATATAATCATAGCTCGATAATACCTACCTTTGATGATTTAGTAAACTTTATTAAAACCTGCTCTAAAGTTCTGCAACGCACTGATTCTAGTACAAACTCTAGTAGTCCATCAAATGGTCGACGAGGTAATGATAATAATCGTCGCTGTAATAATATTTCGTCGCCGAAGTATCAGGCATACGTAAGTATGACGACTAGTCGTTCAAAGAAGTGCCTGTGTGATAATATTGTGCACCAGCACTTATTTAAGTGTGCAGACTTTAATAAAATGACATCGCTCGAACGGTGTAATGCGTGAAGAGTAACAATGCATGTGTGAATTCTCTCAGCTTAAGCCATCGAGTATCTTATTGCTCTTCAAGCTTTAGTTGTCGAGTTTGTAAATTTAAGCATCATACATTGTTGCACTTCCAGCGTGGAAGCGATAATTCTTCCACTGCGCTGCCTCCGCCTCAGCCTCAGCAAGCTGTGCTTAAGGCTGCAGCTCCCGCGCACACAGCGCCCACATACTCGCCACCTCTCACCTCGGGTGCGCGTTCGGACGTCGCTCTGTGTACTTCGTTCAAGAATGTTTCCCAACATTCACCACCCCCCGCGCGCGCAAGTCGTTCGCAGAAGACTGTTTTATTATCAACCGCACAAGTCTTTGCACACGAAGCTAAGGGAGAGAAACAATTAATTCGCGTATTATTAGACTCCGCGTCTCAAAGCCATTTTATAACTAAGGAATGCTGTCATCGTTTAGGCGTCCAACAACACGAAACCGAATGTACTGTAGTAAAAGGATTCGGTGGAGTAGAAAAAATCGTTAAATCAAAATTAATCAATATTGAAATTTTTTCACGTTTCAACTCTAATATTAACTTTAATATTTCAACGCTCGTTGTTGATGAAATCACCAATCGTATGCCCACCGCTGTGGTAGACAAATCAGTCTTAGCACAATTTAATGACATAAGGCTCGCTGATGAATGTTACGGTGTGCCTAATAAAATTGACGTATTGATAGGCGCATCCCTTTACCCGCACTTATTGTGTCCTGACGTAATTCACTCCTTTTTCATCATTTAATTCAGTCCTTTTTAATCTGGAGGTAGCCATGGTTAACTATGACATTGGAAAGTCAAACACCTCAGTCCCCCCGTGACTATGGGTGCTTTAAAATACTCGAAACGTCGGGGAATATAAAATAAGTTAATATACGCGATAAAATCTTCAATCCTCCATTTAGAAAATATTTTTTATGGTGTTAAATTATAATGAGTGGCTGAAGAAATCAAATGAAATAATAATATTAATATCCTCCAGACCGAATTTCAGTCAAGGCGGCCAATTTCAACGGAACAGGATTACTAGACGCATGCCGGAATTTGAACCCGGGACTTCATAACAACCATTAGACCAAGGGGTAAAATATTTTTGTACAATAAGGTAAAGTTACGCTAATAAATCAGACGAGATGAAATGAATTTCAGGTCTGCTTTGGATCGCGACCTTCTGTGGCCATATTTTAAATATTAAAATGCTCACTATTGTCACGTAGCTTAGCGATGAATAACTTAAAATTAAGCGTTTGGTCAAGCCTTTAAAACTAAACTAAGTAAATTATATTTAATCTCCAATGCTTGTCATAAACTACATTATTTTATCTATTATATATATATATATATAATAGATATATATATATATATATATATATATAGATATATATATATATAAAGAAAATTGTGTCTGTCTGTGATATTGAAATAACTGACTTCTTTTAAGCTCATATTATTTGCAAGCTAATATTACATAAATAAACATTTCTAAATTTTTCTCTGTCTGTCCGGGCTATATTCGGAATGGCTGAACCGGTTGTGATGAAACTTCACGAACAGTTAAAGAGCAATGCTGGAGATATAAGGCAATATTTTAAAAAAAATGATGAAATTAATGGTCTTTGATTATAATGATTTCTTATATTTACGCGAATACTACACAATAAATGAACAAATTTTAAAAAATGAAAAATAAACTCGATGAAATCTGTAAAATTAGTTTCATTTAATGGTCTATGATTATCTTAAAACTAAAAAACACCACATTAAAATACCCTTTTCAGGTAAATCCTGGGTGGGTTGCTAGCAGATTTATATTTTCAATTGAACGAGTATAAACTACACCCTCGCTTTACTCGATAAAATGTATAAAACAGACGCGTCATAAAATGCTTAGAGGTTGTGTACCATCACACATGCTTAGAGGTTGTGTACCACCACGTTTATGCGGTGGCTTGTATGTGTGTACGAATTAAAATGTAATACGCACGTATTATGTCCCTCCGCTTAAAGCAAATGAAGAACTTTGAAAGGAAGTGTCTATTGAAATCAGAGCGGAGTTAGGTAAGTTGGATTGACGGAAGTGGTCATTCTGAGCTGCATTTAGTTTTATTTTCTTCCGTGGTAGAGCCATGCTGCAGCTATATTAGTAGTATAGTTGTAGCACGAATGGGTCGGCTCGACCGGGGAAGGACCACGCTCTCACAGAAAACCAGCGTAAAATAGCAGCTTAACGCTGCTGTGTTTCGTATGGTGAGTGTAGAGAACCGGAGACCCTTTTTACTGGCAAAGAGGCATTCCATCTTAGTCCTCACGGGTGACAACGCATCTGCATCTTGAGTCTTTATTGCGGATAGATGTAGATGTCTATGGGTCACAGTAACCACTTACCATCAGGTGGATTGTGTGCTCGTTTGTCACCCTATCCTATAAAAAAAATATGTTCTGTATATATTAACCCATTATGCATACGCAATGTTCATTAAAGTTATACAAATGATTATCATCTGTCAAAAATTAAGATTGATATAAAAATAAAAATGAAATAATTTGATATTTCTAGTTAATTAAAGCAAGTAACAATTTAATATAATATGCTAGCTGACCAGGCAGACGTTGTTCTGTCCTTTTCTGAGATGATCCTTTCTCCAATAAAAAAAAATCTTTCAAATCGCAATAAAAAATATTGAGGGTCACGTATCGGGATAAAAACTATCCTAACCCTCAAGTTGGACCAAACTGCTCACAGTGTGCAAAATTTCATTGAAATCAGTTCAGTAGTTTAGGAGTTCATCGCGGACAAACAATGTGACACGTAATAACAATTTAATACAATATATTAAACTACATTCTACAAATAATATTTATAAACTATATGATCTTTATCTAACAAATAATTTATAAAAATCAAGCCTCCCTTTTTCCATTTCCTACATTACGTACAAAAGGGCCTGGGGCCCTGAAGTGACCCAGGGCCCATAGGCCATTGCCTACTCAACCATTGTAAATAAAATTGATGTTAATTGTGTTTTCTGTATCGACCATATAACGTATTCAAACTTTACTCTTTGCGAATATGGTCTGAATAACGTCTACAGTAAGACCCTTCGTTTCGGGTAAGAAGAAGATACAGAATATTGCGGAAAGGAAGCAGGCGACCGCGAAGAAGTAGAAGACTGGACCCAAGCCGATTGTTATGACAAGCGGGTTGAAGATGAAGAGAACGGTGAAACTGCAGACCAAGGACCACTCGATGACAAGCATTGATGCAATGCTTTTGATCTGAAAAGATGATTTATATTATGAAATTACAGTGACAAACAAACTTACAGTTCGCCTGATAGTGAGCGGCTCCTTCAGCCTTCAGAGGAGAGAAGAGAGAGAAGAGGCATTATATCTTAGTCCTTACGGCTGACAACGCATCTGCATTTTAATTCGCAAACGAAGATAGATGTAGATGTCTATGGGCCGCAGCAACCACTTACCATCAGGTGGACTGTGTGCTCGTTTGTCATCCTTATTCTATAAAAAAAACTTTCAGACCAGAACACAGCAGCTGAAGTAAGCTCATTTTATTTATTGCAAAAGAGCCGGATTAATGAATTGGATTAAATTGACGACCATTTTCACTGGAAATAAACCATTCCATCTAAGTCCTCAACGCATCTGCATGTTGTAATTTTGTATGTATGATAACTAGTAAATGTCTATAGGCTACTGCATCCACTTACCATCAGGTGGACTGTACTTGTTTGTCACCTTATTCTATTAAAAACCGTTTTATTACAAAAATAACACTAGTTCACAAAAAAAATATATGTCCTTCCAGTGAATTTCATATGATGTTATTTAGTTGCAGTAATTAAACGTAAAAATTTATGTTTTTACGTTTAATTATGACGTTGTGACACCTCATAATTATTATTTGCTATTTTCTATTTTTTTGACGTTGTGACACCTCATAATTATTATTAATAAATAATAATTAAATTCATTATAAAAACATTAAAAAATGTCATAGAAATTATATTTAATACAATTAAATGCAAATAATAAGCATAAAGTTAAAATATATTCATTTGGAATATTGAATATTATAGTATTAGTAAACGCATAAATTGTCTCTAAAAATCTCTAAATTTATTAAAAACCTGCTTAAAATATTCAAAATATATTAAATCATATAAATACAAGTCGATTATATTGCAATAATAAAGATAAATAACATTTGTAATATAATTAGAAAAAATGGATCAAAATTTTAAGTTGATGAACGTGTTCTTGTAATATTCCCTTATATGGGTGTACATATATTATATGGGGTGGTCGGCTGACCGACTGCTAGTACTAAGGTTGCACAATTACTAGTCCTATATTAGGGATTTTCATACTAAGGTCTAACAAACCAAAGCATTAATATAGAAGGTCTCTATGATGCATATGCATTATGATAGCAGAGTTATAACTTGAAGTCCCATATGAATAAGACATACAAAAGTATGGTCTATGAAATAAAGCAAATATGTGGAAGGTCTCAAATATGTAAAAGCATTATATTGAAAGAAATGGGACTTTAAAAGGATTATTATAGTGGCTTGTAGGTTGCTTCGTAGCCTCCGAGACCGAGGTAAACTTGGACTCGCTAACCGATGTGTCCTAGACATATCATCTTAGTGTCGGTGGTAAGCGGGTTTGTTGTAGCAATACGACTTGCTCGTGAACATCGTACACCCCTACCCTTTGTGGGCGACGTCTTAGCGCAAAGCGTTATGATACGTCGGCTATCTTTTGGATTAGGGTGAGTGTGTTTGGTAAAACTTTTAAGTGCAGCAAGCATACTCAACTCCGTGTTTTAGTGCAATAGTGCTATGATACGTGGAGTTTTGGCTACTGACGTCTTAGTGGCGTGTTACTGTGACACTTTAGTGGTATTTTGCGGGTGGTGCTGTCTGCTGAGACTGTATGGGGGACCTTGGGATGGTATAAGCCCGACGATAGTCGTATTGATGCTTGTTGCATTCTGTAGCATTGCGTCTCTACGATGGTTGTTTGGCGGGTCGCTATTCTCAATGGCGCTCTCTGCGTCTTGGTTTGACTCACAACCTAAGTAGCTTTGCCCAAGTCGGGTCCCTTCATTGCGGGGCTGCAGACTGTCTGCCCTCCATGATGTTTTATATAACAACTTAATAATATATCTCTATAAAGTTCCCACCTTTGAAAGATTGAAGGCACCTTGTTGGTGGGTGAGACAAACATGATCGAAAATGCATATACTCAACGTCAGTGACACAAACCCTTTCTGATGGCGAATTATTACTAATATCTTATCACTACCTAATGGCTATATCTGCCATTATATTGGTTGGTGGAGCATAGGTGTCGACCTCATGCGGGTGGTAGCTGGAGGGAGAAGCTGAGGAGGATCTCATGCGCCAAAAGCCGCGCAATGTGGGACCCCATTCCCTTGAGGTGAGCGGTAGACTCATGACACGCTCTGTGGCCAATTGGCCGTGCTGAACATGCAATTGGTGGTGATGCCTTACACTTACATCACGTCTGCAGGAACGGCGGTCTGGCAGGTGGTGGCGCTCACGGAGGGATTTTTATGGCCAGTGTGCCTATTGTTGTCTAACCCGTGTGACGTACATTCACTGTGGCTGGATTTGATCGTATTCTGTATGGCGTTTACACGTATTGACATGCGCGACTTCGGTCGATGTTTGTGCTGACGCATTATCAAGGGGTCAAGCCTTCTTTTACTGTTTCGCCAGTTATTTTGCTGTGGACTACGGTCCAGTTCCCAACTTAGCGTACCCTACGGTGGGAGCGCATTAAAATGGTTGGCGCTCACCGTGCACGGCGTGTGTGGAGCCGTGTACCTTCTCCACATTTTTTTTTAAATGTGGAAGAGCGAAGCCCTTGTATCTGGTATTTGATATAAATATTGTGAGCCTTTTCCCAGCGGGAAGGGATTAATTAATAAGGAATTGACTGTTGTGAACAGGGTAGATACAAGTGGAATAGGGACAATTTATTGTTCCTATCCTTTTTGAGCTCTGTCTTCGTGAACGGGGTTCTTTAGCTTAAAAGACGCTACCAACAGCTTTCGATTGCTCTCGTGAATATTCATTCTTCCAAGATACACCTAAAGGAACTAAGTTACTATACAAACACAACGTAAATAAGGGTCCTAACTAAGACGATCACGCCATAAATTTATTAAACGGCCTATATTTAAACCTTTAGAAAGATCAATGTACGATTAATATATTGGTTACGTTAATTAGATATATTTATATATCTTATAGATGTAGACTCTAAAGAAATACAAGTATAAGTATATATAGAAGAAAAGGGGGGAGGGAGCGTTACAACGTCAAAAACTTAAGTTATCTACATTTTATTTTCAGGTTAACTACAAGTTGCTTCTGAATTCATTCTAAAATTTTGATGCAGTGTAGTGTTTAGTGAAATAAATAATTGTTTTTAAAATGTTAAAAAAGATGTGTAAAGCAAGTACAGTCAGACCGTTTTTGTAAAGTTTTTGGTGATATTATTATTTCTAAGAAAGGATATCTTATATCGGAATTACTCAAAGAACCACATTTTTATTATTTTAGAATATCAGTTTCTCACCAGCACAAAACGTGGGTTCCCCACGTATTTATGAAAGACGTAGAAGAACGCTAAGCTGCTGGGCCACAGGTGGAAACATCTTTGAATTTTAATATGCTAATGACATAAGGGGAACCATCCAACCAAGAAAATTATTGTTACTTGTGTCTTACAAACACATTTGGTTTTAACCACAAGAACAAAGATAAAATTATATATGCAAATGTTCCTTCGGTTAATAAGCCCGTCTATACTTCAGACAAGCAGCAAGTTCCAGAATCTCCTGGTTATTCCAGCGAAACATTGATCATCATCATCATCATTCATCATTACAGCCCTTCACAAGTCCACTGCTGAACATAGGCCTCCCCCAAAGAATGCCACAAAACACGGTCCTGAGCCACCTGCATCCATCGACTTCCTGCATGTCTTACCAGGTCGTCACTCCATCTCGTGGGGGGACGCCCTTCACTTCGCCTACCGGTACGAGGCTGCCACTCGAGAACCTTTCTTCCCCATCGGTTGTCGGTTCTTCGAGCTATATGGCCGGCCCACTGCCACTTCAGCTTAATAATCCGTTGGGCTATGTCGGTCACTCTGGTTCTACTGCGGATATCCTCATTCCTAAGTTTATCACGCAGAGAAACTCCGAGCATAGCCCTCTCCATAGCTCGCTGAGCGACCTTGAGCTTCCTCATACGGCCAGCAGTGAAGGACCACGTCTCAGTTCCGTAAGTCATCACTGGCAACACGCACTGGTTGTAAAATTTCGTTTTAAGGTTTTGAGGTATATCTGACGAGAAGATGTGTCGTAGCTTCCCGAACGCTGCCCAGCCGAGTTGAATCCGTCGATTGACCTCTCGGTCGAAGTTGGACTTACCTAGTCGGACTATTTGTCCCAGGTAAACATACTCGTCAACAACTTCGAGCTTAGTGCTCCCAACAAGTACCGGCATAGGTGTGACATGAAACATGATCTTTGTTTTGTCCATGTTCATCTTAAGACCTATCCGTTGGGAAACACTATTGAGGTCATTGAGCATAGTGCTTAGGTCCTCCAGCAATTCTGCCATAAGGACTCTATCGTCGGCAAATCGAAGGTGAGTGATGTACTCGCCATTGATGTTGATACCGTATCCTTTCCAGTCCAGAAGCTTGAAAACGTCTTCCAATGCAGCGGTGAAGAGTTTCGGGGATATGACGTCACCCTGTCTTACACCTCTCTGCAATTGGATAGGTTTCGTACTCTGGTTCTGTACTCGGATAGCCATCGTAGCCGTACTGTACAAGCACTTCAACACTTCGATATACCGACAGTCAACTTGGCACCGCTGAAGGGACTGCAGCACCGCCCAAATTTCGACGGAATCAAAGGCTTTCTCATAGTCCACATACGCCAGACATAGTGGCAAATTGTACTCTTCGGACTTCTGTACAACTTGCCGAAGGGTATGTATGTGGTCTATGGTGCTAAAGCCCTTTCGGAAACCGGCTTGTTCGGGAGGCTGGAAGTCGTCAAGTCTGCGCGCGAGACGATTCGTAATGACTCTCGAAAACAGCACGTAGACGCGGCTCAGAAGGGAAATCGGTCTGTAGTTCTTCAAGAGAGCGTTGTCACCTTTCTTGAAGAACATCAACTTTTTCCGGACCGATACGACTTAGGGACCTTCAAGAAAAGAGCGTACTCCTTTTTAAAAAGCCGGCAACGCATCTGCAATTTCCTCCCTGGTGTTGCAGTTGTTCATGGGCGGCGGTAGTCACTTACCATCAGGTGAGCCGCATGCTCGTTTGCCCCCTCTCCAATAAAAAAAAGTAGACCACTGCACTTCTGCTCCACGCCTCCGGTGTAATGCCACCATGGAGGATGGAATTAAAGAGCTTCTGAAGGACTTTAAGTACCGGTCTTCCACCCGCTTTCAGAAGCTCCGCTGTAATTCCATCCTCGCCTGGGGCCTTACCGTTTTTAAGGTGCTGGAGAGCCATCCTAATCTCGCTCAGACTGACATCCGGGATATCTTCGGAATAGTGTCGGATGAGACTCGCTCTTGGATCGTTACTCACACTTGCGTGTGGCTCCAACGATGATGTGTACAGCTGCGCATAGAACCTCTCAATCTCACTCAAAATCTCAGGTGTCCCGGAAACGATGCTGCCACATTCTGTCTTCAGCTTTGACAGTTGGCTCTTTCTGGCAGACAGATCTCTGGCAAAGACTTTGGAGCCTTGGTTCCGCTCGATCGCTTCTTCAATACGAGCTGTATTGAAGTTGCGTAAGTCCCGCCGCATGCATTTGGAGATCTGTCTGTTCAGATGCCTGTATGCTGTCAAGTCTGTTGAAGAATGTAGCTTTATCTCCCGTCTAACAGCCATGAGATTAAGAGTGTGATCGGAGAGTTTTTGTGTTCTTCTGCGGCGGGTCTTGCAAAACTTAGCTCCGACCGCATGGACAGTTTCCACGAGCTTCTCATTCATATCGTCCACTTCATTGCAGTCTTCCAGGCACTGAAAACGGTTTTGTAACTCGAGCTGAAAGGTTTCGGGACTTTGGAACGGAGCACGAGGGGGACGGAGCGTTGACTTCATTAGACGAGACCTCTCCAACTTAACGTTTAGGTTCAGTGTGCCTCTAACCATTCGGTGATCGCTACCAGTTTTCACCCTCGCGATCACGGAGACATCACTGAACAGTTGTCGTCTGGTCGTCATAATGAAGTCAATCTCATTTTTTGTGGAACCGTCGGGGCTCGACCAGGTCCATTTCCTGTGGGGCCGCTTCTGGAAGAAAGAGTTCATCATAAAGAGTCCCTCTTTCTCCATGAAGTCGGCCAGCTGCTGGCCCCTTGGGTTCCGTTGCCCTATTCCAAATTTCCCTACTTTCAGCTCACCGTTTTCTCTTGTGCCTAGTTTTGCATTGAAGTCTCCCATTAACACCGTATATTGGGTTTTGGAGGAATGCATGGCTCTAGAGATATCCTCATACATTTCCTCTACCTCCTCATCGGGGTGTGCCGAGGTTGGTGCGTAAACCTGTATGACCTTCAGCGAATACCGTTTGGTGATTCTGAGTATAAGGTACGCAACCCTCGTCGACACACTCCCGATCTTTACAACGTTGTTAACGAGAGACTTGTGGACGATAAATCCGACACCTCCTTGGGACAGATGGTCGCCCTCCCGGTGATAGAGCAAGTTGCCGGATTCGAGGATTACCGTGTCCTCCCCCTCTCTTCGGACTTCGGATAATCCTATAATATGCCAGCGCAACTTGTCTATCTCTTCTTCCAGCTCCACGATCTTCTCGTCAGTCCTCAGGGTGCGTGCGTTGTACGTTGCCAGGTCGAGTCGTCTAAGGTGGCAACCGAACCTCCACCGGAGATTCTTAGCACCCCCTGCCCCGCCGTTACCATGGTCGCCACCGTAGCCAGGAATAGCGGGGCCGCCGGGGACTGGGGGCCGTCTTTTTGTAACTTTTGTCATGGGGGGTATTTGCCATAGTTGCCACGCTTGGCGAGCGGGTTGGCAACCGCAGTTTTTTTATTGTAATTTGGCTATTATCAGGAAGATGCTGCTGCCCATCTCCTGCCTGTTTCCCTTTGTCGCCTTTTACGACACCCACGGGAGGATATGGGGTAGTGGATATTCTTGACCGCCACTACACGGCAAACATTGATGACTACACGAAATTCAAAAACAAGTACAAAGTTCAGGTTAATTGTTTTATGTTGATGACGAACCAAACACGATAACTCAAGTCTGAATTGAATGATTTAGTCAGAGTTTTACAACTATGTAAGTCCAAAGCTGAATTACTAGGTTTAAGACTGCAACAATGGAGGTTACTTGCTCCTAACACAAAATATACTATGTATCGTAAACGAAGTAAACAAACATTCTTTCTGATACTGAAAGGTCTGCTTGAAATTCATTACAACTTGTTATCCAAGGTTTCATAGGCAACAAAAAAAAAATTAAATTACCGAGAGTTAGTTGCTGATTTGAAAGTTTTTTCAAAGTATCAATATAAAATGATTTTTTTAGAAAATATAAGATGTATTATTTAGTGTTTTCTTGAAATGCTCATTTATCGTATAGGTGCAATATAGTTATGATAGGATTTTAAGAACACATCATAATTGCTTAACCTTTACGTGTCTTGGGTAATAATATCAAGATATTGAAATAGCATCGATATTTTTAATCACGATATATCGATATACGAATTCGTATCAATTTGGATGTGTTTTAAATATTTATTATAGAGAAGATGTACCGTAATTTCCCAAATGCTGCCCAACCGAGTTGAATCCGTCGATTGACTTCTCGGTCGAAATTGGACTTACCCTTTTTTTTTTCGGGGGGAAATCCTCATGGACTAGCTCCGCCTGGGGAAAGGCGGAGGGGCATACCGGACTCTTACCGGCTAAAACCACCCTGGTGTCTCCTCGTACGTGCGCGCGGGGTTGCGGGAATCCAAATTCTTCCGCAGCCCCATACTAGTGCTGGCCCGGTCTGTCCGGGCCTCGTCTCCTGCACGGGGTAGTGAGTTCGACTACCCCGTGTATCGCCTCGGGTCCATCGAATAGGGTTGGCGGGAGCTTCCCCAAGTCCCTCGCCCCTGAACCCATTCATGGGGGCCGGAAAAAGGCGTTGTCCGCCCTTCTCCTGCGTCCGGGGAAGTCGAGATCTCCCTCTTCCGTTCCGCAGAAGTCCTCGCAGAAGGACACCACCGCGTCCCACGACTCTGCGCTACCGACCATCCTCCGCACTAAGGCCGGCAGTGACAGATCGCCTCCTACTTCATTTGTGAGGACACGGCGCTGCTCCTCCCAAGCTACACACTCGGCGAGCGTATGTTGCACGGTATCCTCCCCGCAATGAACGCAGTGGTGGCATCGAGCGTCCGGCTCCCTGTCTATACGGCATAGGTACTTGCCGAAGCAGCCGTGCCCCGACAGCACCTGCGTCACGCTAAACGACAGGGAGCCGTGCCTTCTCCCGAGCCAGTCGTCGAGTACTGGCCGGATCTCATCGATGGTAGCGAGGCCGGCGGTAGGGCGCAGAAGCCTTTGCCGCCATTCGGCCACCAAGACCTGACGGAGCTCCTCTCGGCGCAGCGAGATCTGCCGCTGCACCGACCTCGAGCCCCGCGCCCACTCTTCCTCGCGCCATCGATATAATGACGCGAGTACTTTCACCTCTAGGTCCCAGGGCGGGGATCCGGACAGGACACCAGCCGCCTCGTAGGAAATCGTGCGATACTCGCGGACGACTCTGACGGCAATCGCCTTCTGCGGTTTGCGCAGAATGGCGAGAGTGCTGGCCGTCATGTCCATCGCCCACATAGGTGCCCCATACAGGGCCATGGACCGCACGATTCCCACGTACAATCGCCTACAGGCGGCACTCGGGCCCCCCAAGTTGGTAAGCAACGTTGAAAGCGCGCCCGCTGCATCCATCAGCTTTGGCGCCAGCCGCCGGAAATGAGGTCCGAATTCCTATCGGCTGTCGAGCACCAATCCCAGATACTTCATGGCGGACTTGACTGCTATCCGGGCCCCGCTGACCACGATGTGTGATCCCGGCAACGGCGCGCGTCCAGGGCCATGGAACGCCATGGCCTACGACTTGTATAGGGCCACCTCTAGGCCCAGGCGCCAGATGCGTTTCACTACTAGTGATACCGCAGCCGTGGCAACCAACGCTGCTTCCCTGTGCGAGCTCCCCCGGGCAGTGGCGAGCGTCTCGTCCGCAAAATACGTCAAGTCGGCGCCCGACGGGAGTTCACCTCTCAACACCCAGTCATAGCTGATGTTCCACAGTAGCGGTCCCAAGACCGATCCCTGCGGAACACCGCACGAAATAACGTGCCGACCAGCGCCGTCACGTCCCCAATATGTGACGCATCTCTCCTCAAGGTAAGCCCCTATTATGCGGCGGAGGTCAACACACACACAACAAGTCCAGGGTAGGGTGTTGAAGACGTTGGAGATGTCTAAAGACACCGCCAGCATCACCCCACCCCGGGATACTGTCTCCTCCGCCAGGGCCCTCACGTGCGTAATAGCGTCTATGGTGGAGCGCCCGCGACGAAAGCCAAACTGGTCCACGTCCAGGTTCGGCCCCTCTCTGCACAAGTGGCTGACGAGGCGATCTGTGATGATACGCTCAAGAAGTTTGCCCGCCTCGTCGAGCAGCACTATGGGCCGGTACGCGGACGGTGAGTCCGCGAGGCGCCCCTCCTTCCTGAGCAGGACCAGGCCCCCCTCCTTCCACACACTGGGAAACTGACCCTGCTCGAGACATGCCGTGAAGAGCCCCCTCAGCTGGGGCTCTAGCTCCTTCAGAGCCAGGACAAGAGCTCGACCAGGAACTCCGTCGGGTCCAGGCGCTGTGTTCTTAGCCCGGATTCGCGACACGGCTGCTCTCGTCTCTGCTTGCGTCACCTCGGGGACATCGGTGCTCTCCTCTTCTGGAGAGTCTGTGGCTGAGGGTGAAGCCATCGCCGTGGGAACGTGTCCCACTCGCTCTGGCAAGAGAGCCCATACCACCGCCTCAAGTTAGACTTACCTAGTCAGACTATTTGTCCCAGGAAAACATACTCGTCAACAACTTCGAGCTTATCTTGGGTTAAATAACAAAAATTGAATTAAATTTATTTGAACAGGAGTAGATCCCGCAGATAGATATTGATTTATTTACTTTGATTTATTTTATTTTATTCTTTATATTTGTCATGTGGCGGTGTACGAATATCTGCTAATGAGGAAAACAAACCAGGAGTTGGGTAGCAGCGCCTTCCTGATAACATTAAAACTTCGAACAATGAACAACCCTATGAAACAACCTGATGAGCATTAGCATCTTCCAAGTGACAACTCGATATAAATATATCGAAGATATACACAGCAAATGATATATCACACAATACTTTCAATAATATTGACATTTTAGCTCATAAGAGAGGTAATTATAAATAATAATTAATTTCAGTACTCAGAAGAGAATGAGTAGGTATGTGGAATTGGTTATAACAATAATTAATATTAATATTGTATTATTTAAAAACAAACATTGTGTTGGTTGAAAAAACTGTACGCTATTATCAATTTCAACATTTGTTAATACGTAATCAGTGTTCGAAAGTATTAGTTGCATTATCATAATTATAGTCTTTACCTATGAAATTGCTGTTTCTTATGGAATAAGCTAATTTCGTTATATTTTTTATTTCTATAAGACATTTGCCAACGCATTGACAGTTTATTAATGCTAATTCTTGAATAAATCAGCAACACGGGAGGTAACAAATTCTTTAAAAATATTTTGTATTGCCTCTCGGGTATTGAATTTTTTTCCTGAAGAAAAGTTATCCAAATTTTAGAAAAAGTAGAAGTGTGTAGGCGAATGGTTTGATGGGTATGGCTGATAACGGAGAGCTTCTAGCCCCAACTCTTGTAACTTCTCCGGTATACGGCCAATGGTTTTCACCATCTGTTGTTCAGTATGAAGTCGCGCGTTGTCGAGCAGTAGCAGCGGAGACGAGCTATTGACCAATGCTAATTGGAGACGTGCGAGATTCTCCATTATTGTGTTAAATTCTTCACAGTACACATCTGCAGTAATGCTCATCCTTTTTTGTAAGTACCTGTAATGAATCACACCAGCGCTAGACCCCCAAACAGTGATCACCATCACATTTATGGGGGTAAGTTTCGTTTAGAGCATTATTTAAGTGCTGAACCAGGACTCAACCTGCTTGTTGAGCGCTTGCGATTGTTAAATAGAATCCATTTTACGTTTGAGTTCGTGTGACACCCAATGGGCAAGGTAAAAAGGCTTTTTACCTCGCCAATTTGACGCAAATGGACCACTTTTGCTTTGATGCTAACAGTTTTGATGCTTTGATGTTTTCAGCTGTAAATTGAGTAGCTTCTACAATCTTCTTTAATTCTTTATTGTCGACCAGAGTTTTTGGATGACAATGGAGTAAATTTTTCAGGCCAAACTTTCAATAAAGGAAGAGGGCAAACCAATAACAGATAGTGCGTTCGTTTGAAGTATTCTCTAAACGTAGTTGATGTTGCGTGCTCATATTCCATAATAACTTGAATTTTTGACGTTTCCATGACGACGAAAAAGATTCAAATGCGATGAAAACATAACGCTAAACAAATGACTTATTTTGAATTCCATGTTTTTTAAATAAAATTAACTTGAAATTAGAATTCTAAGCCAAACAAAAATTATTTAGATTTGAAATGATCAGAACGGCAATTTCATAGGTAAAGAGCTATTAATACATTTTTTGTAGTGAATTTAATATTAAGAAATATTGTGTAAACTGTTTGTTGATCCTAGTAAAAAAAATCAAAGATATTTAAAAAAAATACGGCTGACAACACAACCGTAAAGCATGTATAAGGAAAATTATGGGGCAATCTATGGGAGACGCATATGTTCATTTAAAGAAACAGAAACAGAAACTTTTTTATTCAATATAGATTATAAATAATAATTATTGAAAGTCACTCTTTTGTTTAATTACCAGCGGTAAAACGAAAAAACCTCTGTCCTGGGAAGAACCAGCAAGAAACCCAGCGGGACTTTTTTTGAAAAATAACAGCTTACAATCATGTATGTTACATAAATTAACAACACAACAAATTAGAAATAGCTTGATAGCGATCACTTCATTTCCAGGGGTTATTATCATGCATAAATTCTTTAATATTATAATAACCCCTTTTGTACAAACTTAGTTTTATAAAGTTTTTGAACTTTGGGCAGGTTAAATTTTGTATATTTTCTGGAATTTTTTTGTAAAAGCATATACATCGCCCCAAGAATGAATTACTGACTCGATGGAGTCGAGTAACTGGTACTACTAGCTTGTGTCTGTTCCTAGTATTTACAGAATGAATATCACTTATTTTTGTAAAACTACTTTTATTTTTGTGTACGTACATTACATTCTCATAAATGTATCGAGAGGCTAAAGTTAATATATTAATTTCCTTCAATTTTTGTCGCAGCGAATCTTTAGGCTTTAAATCATAAATTGCTCTTATCGCTCTCTTTTGTAAAACAAATATAATTCCAGTGTCAGCTGCGTGTCCCCATAGTAAAATACCATACGACATTATGCTATGGAAATAGCTAAAGTAAACTATTCTAGCTGTTTAAGCACTGGTAAGACTTCTAATCTTTTTTACAGCATATGCTGCAGAACTAAGTCTGCTTGCTAGTTTTGGTAGATGGGTGCTCCATTGAAGCTTCGCGTCTATTGTAATTCCAAGAAAAATGGTGGTATCTACAAGATTCAGTTTCTGCCCATTTAAAATTACATTAGTATTTAATTGTTTGACATTTGTAGTCATGAATTTCATACATTTCGTATTAGTGCCATTTAAATGCAAATTATTAACATTGAACCAATTTACTAATTTAGATGTGGCATTATTTACTTCGTCATATTTTAGTAATTGTCGACTTAATTTGAAAATTAAAGAAGTGTCATCTGCAAATAATACTATATCATGGTTATCCCCTACTATGTAAGGAAAGTCATTAATGTACACAAGAAACAGAAAGGGGCCGAGAATTGAGCCTCGAGGCACGCCCATTTGTGCCATCGACCCGGAAGAGCTCATACTGTTAATGACAACTTTTTGCGTTCTCTTACTTAAACATGAAATAATTAATTTAAGAGCATCACTTCTTACACCGTAGTGTTAAAGATTCCTGATTAATGTTTCATGGTGAACACAATCGAAGGCCTTGGATAGATCACAAAATATACCCAAAGCATCCTGTGAATTCTTTCATGCATTAAAGATATATTTAATCAGCTCAACACCGGCGATAGTTGTGGAGCGACCCCTTGTGAAACCAAATTGATTTTTATGAAGTAAATTATTTACATTAAAGAAATTTAACATTTGATTAAGAATATTTGTTTCAAATATCTTACTAAGTGTTGGTAGTACAGAAACAGGACTAAAATGGGCGGAGTCTAATGTACTACCAGATTTAAATAAAGGTATTACTTTACTATACTTCATTAAATATGGAAACACACCAGATACTAGCATTAAAAATAATAGCTAAATGAGGCACGATTGTATCTATTATAGACGCAATAACTTTAACGGAAATTCCCCACGGATCCGCAGTTTCCTAACATCAGTAGTTTCAAAATATTTTACAATATCTTTTGATGATGCTTTATGAAATGTAAAATTTTTTGTACACGCATTTACATTTTGTTTAAGTAATGATGCAGCGAAGGCAGGAGAAGAATTTAGTGACTTAGTGGTTAATATTGGAATATCAGTAAAATATTTCTCAATAACCACTGCAACGTCCTGATCTGATTCAGTTAATTTGTTGCTAACACTTAACTGGTAGTTTGAATTGCGAGAGTTGATCTTACTAGTTTCGCTATTAATTATACTCCATGTTATTTTATTTTTATTAGAAGCCGTCTTAATTTTGTTGCTCAAATGCAAAGAATTGGCTGTGGAGCACACTCTTTTAAATATTTTTGTATATTTTTTACATATTCCCTAAATTGGACGCTATGATTATATGACCTTTTATGGTAAAGATTATATAACCTACGTCTGCTCTTATGGTCTTCTACCGTCGCCCTAAAGACTTTAGTAGCTCCTTTAAAAACTAATAAATGTATACCAACCTCTGGTAGGAATATCTCTGCAGCCAATACGCAGGGAACGGTCCCCGCTCCGCACGTGTTAGTCAAGCTGAATATGTACATGAAAATTGCTGTCACCCAGTGCGGGCCCCAGTGCAGCTGAATTTGGGTACCCAGGATCACGCAGCTTATACCAGTACAAATGGAAGCGTAGATCATTAACAGCTGAAATTGGTAATTAAATTTTAGTTAGTAACGTGGAAGCGTGAAATTGTTAACTGTAATTTTAAATACTGATTTACCACGTGTGTGAAGCAAAACATAGTGAGGAAACTTGCATGTCTTAAAAATAGGAAAATAAATTCGCAGGCACGTGAAGTTCAACACGTATTAGGCAGCCCTCTCAGAAATGAGAAGAGGGCTGTGTCCAGCAGTGGAACGTCGATATAGGCTGCAATTTTAACTTTAACGTGGAAGCCATTGGTTGCGTTAGAGAATCCGCTACGCCATATAAACCCGATGATATCGTCAAAGGCAACAGAGGGTGATGAAACAGGAGATGGACAGTAGTATTTATCTTAATATAATTAAAATTATTGAATATCAGCTGATTTTGCGATATTCAATCATTTTAATTGTATTTTTTTTTTACCTGGATCGGTTTTTGCATCTTGTGATAGCGTACGTGTAAAGATAGAAGCGTAATTTTTGCGCGCATTTTTGTGAAAGATGAGGCTAGCAGTTTAGCTGTGTTTCTGTTTGAGGGGTGAAGTGGGCCAGTGTAATTACAGGCTATGAGGCATTGCATCTTTGTCCTAAGATTTGACAACGCAAATGTAACCATCTTTGTTTGAAGTTCTTTATCCTTACAACATGAACCTCAACTTTCGTATGGTGGGTAAAAAGAATTAGGAATCTGTTTACTAGTAACAAGGTATTCCATTTTAGTTATCGGTTGTCATATCGCATTTTGTTTCTTATTAGACGAGTGTCTACCATCTACGTGCCGGTTGAAGAGTCTGTTCGTTTATCAGCTTTTATTAAATTGCTTCACATAATACATATTACACAAATGTTTGTATAGGCAAAAAGTGGAAAGTAAGATTTTTGGCTAAACAAAATACAAATCGCTATTAATTAATACAAACACTTATAACATATTAGCGCTTCGATCACTTTCGATTTACGCAAGTGGCTGCAGTGTTTGCGGGTCATTATTAGCTTGATGTTTCGCCTAAAATAACAACGTTTAATAAAGCTGGATAATCGAGCCAAGTCCTGTCCATGAGGCATCGTGGTAGAGAACCACGTTAAAGCGTACAACGACTGCAGCAACAGCGTGGTCTTAAGACCACGCTTGCATAGGGTACCAATGTGAAATAGCAGCATTATATTGCTGTGTTTCATATTGTGTGTGTAGAAAACCGAAGATCCTTTTAACTGGAAATGAGACATCCCATCTTAGTCCTCTGGGGTGGAAATGAACTTGCATTTTTATTCTTAATTGCTGGTGAATGTAGATGACTTTGGGCTACATCATTTGCTTACTATTAGGTGAATTGTGTGCTAGTTTTTACTGTCTTACTTCTATAAATACAATAATTACCAGAGGAAAAAGTTAAGCATAAGTCTTAGTCTCACCCGTCTCCCCGCCTGTTCAATCAAGAATGCGCCAAAAAAGCCAGCCGTAATGGTCACTAACGTGAAGATCACACTGCAGTTCGTTGACGACATTGAGGGCACAGCCTCGGCGAAGAGAGGCTCCGCGTACACCTGCGCCACTATCATACCTTGGAATATCACCGTCGTGTTTAACAGTAGTATCACGATGAGAGCTTTTCGGGTCGACCTTGATTTTTCTGTTAAGGCAATAATAAAAACATTTACGTGGTAGAGCCATGCTACAGGTTTATTATGGCTGTAAAACGAATGGGTTGGTTAGGGGCAGGATTAATAATACCACGGTGAAATTGCAGAATAATGCTAGGTTACGTATTTTGAGTGTAGGGTAATGAAAAATTTTACCCTAGTCTTCAGGAGTGACAACGCATCTACATTTTGATTTTTGATCGAGAAGAGATCTATCTACAGGCCAGAGCATATACTTACCGTCAGGTGGACCATGTGCTTACTTGTCACCTTTATTAAAAAAATCAACTGTATTAATCAATGGCTGTACATTTTTCTCCACGACAATAGAATTCTCCCCAGGTAACTTACCCAATTCCTGAAAGAGATCAGAATCTTTATGTATATTTATAGCATCCATACAAGTCCTAATATGACACAGCCTTCCAGAGTTTAAATTTGACAGTTTAAATCTGCTACAATAAATGGTAATATGTACATAACGCTTACTTTTAGAAAAAAAATTCGTACATGCTCGATTCGGTTATGAAACGACATGCCTAAGTTAAAATAATAAGTTTTCGATATTACATTCAACGTAGAACCTGTATCTAGTTTAAATTGCATTTTGTTGTTATAACATGTAAATTGCTGTTATAACATGTTTTAACTGGAATGCACAATGTTCGCTTCTATTTATCCATTAAAATATGGCAGCCTATCAAAATCTACCGCTGTTTATCGGCCCCTTTAGATTGTCAGTGCCATAGTTGCTCCGCTTTGCAGATGGGTTGGGAAACGTAATTTTATATTATTTGTTATATTTTTTTATAGAAAAAGGGTGACAGGCGAGCACACAGTCCACCTCATGGTAAGTGAATGCTGCGGCACATAAACATCTACAATTATCTTCAATTAAGAATCAAAATGCAGATGTATTGTCACTCCTGAGGACTAAGATGAAATGCCTCATGTCCAGTAAAAAGAGTCTCCGGTTCTCTACACTTACCATACGAAACACTAATTAAAGTTACATGTATATAAAGATATATAGTTAACATAACATTAAAATGTCATAGGTTTATATATTACTTTATTAAATAATTGTGTATCATTGTGTCTAATATTAGTAGTTCATAAGGTAGTTCATTGTTTTGTAAAAGAGCGCTTCTCGCCATCAAACGTAAAGTTTAGCGAGTTTAGAATTAAGTAACACCACTGTATCATAAATTCATTAATAAATAAATAAAAAAAAACAACATTAAGCTGCTATTTCACGCTGGTATTCTGTGAGAGCGCAGTCCTACCCCGGTTGAGCCGACCCATTCGTGCTACAAACATAATATAGCTGCAGCATGGTTCTACCACGTAACGAATGTTATTGGAAAGAAATCCCATCTTATGTTTCTGTTTCTCTCTGTAGCGATCTCTGTGGATTCCTTTACGCGGCCACAACGTGGCACAGACTTTGGCAAAAGTAATTTTGAATAAAACTATTTTTTATGGATTTTATCGCATTTAAATTACGATTTTAATTCCCGACGTTGTAGTTGTCGACCCATGGTCACGGGGGAGGACCATGGGTTACTGGAAAGCACCTGAAACGTCGGGAATTAAATTGTAAATTAAACGCGATAAAATCCGTAAAAAATAGTTTTATTCAATGTGTATTTTTCGCGTAAATTAATATAAGTAATCAAAAGTAATTTTTAATAATTTGTCATAATCGCACGGGTAATAATCTCCATCGTGATGTCACTGTATTTTTTTAATAGTTTGTTCAAAAAAATTATAATATGACACCAGGACGTTGAATACATTAGTTTTACCGTGACCGCGGGTGCTGTACTGCACTCGTGTCGGAAGTAAAAATATGTAAAAAGTTAAAAGGCGATAAGCTCAGTAAAATTTGTTTATATTTAATGTGTAGTATTCCTATAAATATAAGTCGTCATAAAAGGGGGACACCCTAACTGAATTTTGACACGGCGATCTCAACTTAAAATAGGCATAAGCGTAGTTAAGGATTATAATGAATGCACTAGTGTGTGCATTAGCAAAAGTGTACTCTCTATTCTCTCACTCTCATACTCTGTTAGGACTACTAGAGCGACAATTAGATCCAACCGGAAAAGAATCAGGCTCAGGAAAAACGGCTTTTCATGCTTCTCGACGCACAGAGATAAAACGTCGCCAACATCTTGACTCCAGGCTGCTACTGAAAATTTCTTTTCTTATTAATACATAAAGGAAAAAAACGAATACTTACTTAAAAATTGCCACCAGGAAACTTTAGAGTTTTCCTTTAAATCAGACCTTAGTTTCTCTTCTTCAGGGGTGGTATCTGTAAATTAAATTGAATCATTAATCAGTTTTTATCAACTTCAATAAAAGGGCAGGAGGAGGTTCTGCGTGTCTTTTATATGCATTTTGATGATTCTTTTTATAAAATAGCTTACTTATACTTCAGGGGTAGACTTATATCAATTTCGAAACAATTTTCAGCGCTTATGGTCGGAAAATAGGGGATGGAATTTTAATGGATCTATTTAGATGACATTGGGATTATAATATTCTTTAGTCCACTCAAAGGCTTATACTTTATTTACTTTATTGGAGACAAAACAGAAGCAAAAGATATAAAAAAAAACCATACCAAAATGATAAACAAAGAAATTGCAATTGTTTCCTTCAAACTCACGGTCTCACTGAGTAAATATATAATACGTATATTATGAAGCAGGTTAACAAGTATATACTTAGGTTAAGAGGAAATATAATTGAAAACAATAAACTTAAAACTAAAATAAACAATAGAAATCCTTGTAATGTACTGAAATATTTATTAACGAGAGATAGAGAACATATAGAGGAATTTAAGCATTATTTTGTCGAGGACACACATTCTGTATACTGTTGTTTTACCGATGCTGATCCTGGTTTTTAGTATATGAAACAAATTTTTTAATCGTGTTTTTTTATGTGTTGTACTCGAAAGTTTACCTCAGATAATAACTGAATCTTACAAACAGAGATATTTCTAAAAGTAGTCGCGTCCATTAAAGTGTGTCAGCTTTGTAATGATAGCATTCGACATTTTCTTAAAAGATTTTTATAGAAATCGCGAGGTGAATGCATTAGGTAATTGACACTCCATAGGAATTTCTTTTGCACCTTTTCTATGTTATCTTACTAAACCGAGTAGAATGGATTCCAAACGAGGGACATATATTCTAGATGACATTTGATCAACGACTAATAAAAGCAGATAAGAGTAGAGTATCTTTATGTTGAAATTATACGAGTAACATTGCCTAGCATTCCGTAAAATTTATTAAATATTTCTTCAAAGTGTCTACATACTCTGTGTTTCGTATATAGATATACTTCAATAACACTCATAATAATAAGACTCTGAAACGATTTTATTACCACCAACAAGTAAAAGTTTGCATGTACTTCATTTTTGCATTTATTAAAAGCCATAAACAGTTTGTTCAATTTACAATAATACATAGTTAAGTCTGTGTAAGTTATTGTGTATTAAGTTCATGTCATAGAGTACAATTTTAAGTCATCAGCGTGTAATACAAATTTTCAGTGGTCAAAGCAAGTTGAAATGTCATTAATAAATAGGATAAAGAGGAGTGGCCCTGATATTGATCCCTGTGGTACGCCAGATGTAACTACAAAAGGTGAGTAAATGTAGCTATTAAGATTACTTTTGGTACCATTGAGTATTTTCAAAGTAAAACTGATCAACTTTATCGAATGCTAAATCGTTTTTTTTTTCACAGTTTCTATCTGAAATTAAAAATCCATACTATAAAAAAGAACGTATGTAAAAACAAGAAGATTTGTCAGGGAAGATTTGTCGGTGTAGATTTGCCATTCACAAAACCGGGTTGTTCCTCTAATAATACAGGATATTTGGAAAATGGGTGTAAATCCTGAAGGGGATGATACCTTAATCGACTTAGAACTTATTAAGCAAAACTTCCCTTAGACGAAGTCTGCTTTTTTAATTGAATTTCTAAGGTTTTAAACAATAAAACCATTTTTTCAATTAATTTCCTAATTCCAAGAGTTAATGAGACATCTGCGTAAATAATAGCCCAAAAGAAAGGTCAATAACTAAGCATGCTTTTAAGATAGTTTCAACAACAAAGGCTATTTAATTTAATTTTTATAATAGCGTAAACACAACATTTCCTTAAGTTTTTTTGTATTTTTTTTTTCTTAAATATGCATAGAATATTTTTCTGATGATGATTATACTTGGAAATTATTTTGCTTGAGTAATCATACATTACATAAATAAAAAATAATAACATAACAATTATTACTGTAAACTATTAGCAATTAATTGAAAAAAATACAGGTTTAATGTTAAATGTTAAAATATAGGTTTAATCGTTAAAATTTCGAAGAAATTTAATTAAAAAAAGGAGCAGACTTCACCTAAGACAGGTTTAGCTTAATATGCACCTATCTTCCAAACATTCTGTATATTTTTTTTAATTTGAACTTAATTTGTGAATAGGCGTGATATGTGCTTGTTCGCATTGAGTTGCAAATTCCAGTTTCTAAACATTTATTAAAAATAATTTTGAGACGCGTGAAAATTGTATTATAAGTTCAGTTTAGTCTCTGATATTGCGGTATTAAATTGGTAATAGTCTGGTGCTTTGAAAAAGTTTATATTTGTCTTTTAGTTGGTGGGCATACACATACATTGAGTTGTTGCATATAAAACGTCCAACGGATGATGTTGTGGAACCGCTGTTAAGAGTGGATAATCAGATATATTAACTGAACATTTAGGTATATTGCATAAAACAAGATCTACAATTCTAGTGTACTTATTTATTGATATATTTATTTATTTCAAATTAATAAAAGCCATGATATAAGACAATTGTTTAGTCGTATCAGTAACTAAATTAACAGGTATCACAGATGGACCATCTGATAGTCATTCCAGGTAGGGTAATTTGAAGTCGCAAATAATAATGCAATAATAGGCTAAAAAATAATAACTTTTATAAAAAAAGAAAAGCCGACTAGTAACTAAGAAAAAAATATAAAAATACATGGTGGTGGTGCTAAGACATAGTATAGAAGAATTCAAAGGCCTTATAAAAATGTAACTATAAACATTGTCTTTAGTTGTGCAGTACGTGAAAGTGAAGAATGTGTAGGATGGCGTGCCTAATGTTCCAGCACACAGTACAGCATACAGTAAACCATACATATATATATATAAGTATAAAATATTCAGAGAGCATTTCCTCTTATTTCAGGCGAGGGCAATAATATATATTACTATGAGACTGAAAGCAAATGTACCTTTTGTCCACCTGGTGTTAAATCGATGCTGTGGCCCATAGACATCTATCCTCGATTATGAATCAAAATGCAGATTCGTTATTATAACAATATTTTAACTAGACCAAGGATTTGGCTGCATAGATATTTGCTTCTATTGAGCAGTATAAAGGCTACAGATGCGTGACGATATTTGAGGTCTATGGTGGGATGCCTTACTGTATGTAATTGTGGTGGCTCTATACATATCAGACCGGAAAACAGAGTTGTATGCACTGTTGCTTGGTGGCAGAAATAAATAGGGGCTGGTTTCTACCCAGACGGACTCCTAGGCAGAAAATAAATTCTACTTTGGTTTGATATTAAGACTGTATGTCCGAATGTGGACTTTGTTTACTATTTGGTATCTTTAAGAACAACGACAATTGTTTATGATTCCTACCACCCAAATCCGGATTAAGCACCCGTCGAAGCACTTGCAATTCTTCTTTAACCAGCTTGGAATTGGTGGACGTGCCCCTGTAGAATGCGATTGCTTGTGCAGCCTCCTATAAATATTCGACATCATAATAAACATACGCGTATAAGTTCGGCATGCGGTGTTGTCATAAGGGACGGTGGGAACTTTAGCCCCTGGCGACTTGGGTAATCATCCGTGCGGCACAATGACCTACTAGTGAATCTGATATCATAGCCAACCCGGGTCACAATCTAGGACTACATTGCTTATTACATCATCAGGTGAGATTTTAGTCAAGTACTGGCTTACTATGTAAAAAGACTCAAATTGTATCACTTGGGTGGCCAAAACTGACTAGATAAAGAAGGCACTTCATCTTATTCCGTAAATTAGCAAAAACAGGTTCAGAGAGAGACCCAAAAAATTTTGGTCTTAGATATATGACGATATTACCACCTCGTGTTTGTACTAGATATAAAATCTTTTGAGACGTTACTACTTGGTTAATCTACTACGCCATATCATCCCGTAGGTATAGTAAGAGGCGGCTAAGGGAAACTGAACCAAAGAATGGGAAATGAGTCAAACAACCCCCTCCCCCCCGTGACCATGGGCAAGCACCCGAAACGTCGGGAATTCAAAATTAAACGCGATAAAATCCGTAAAAATTAGTTTAATTTAATAGTACAGCTCAAGTTCTAATTATTTTAGAGCTTTAAAATTTAGAATCACCAAACTATGTAGTATTTTTACTAATTTTGAGATACAAAAGCACTATAAGAACATTTTAACTATAGAAAAAATTTAGGAATTGTTTGTAATTTGAATAAATTTTATTAAAACACGCAAGGCAAATTCATAAATGAATTCATTAAAAAAATTCGTGAAATTATTAAAATTCTTGTACAGGATTTACATTACTAACACAGGATATATTAAAACTTTTATAGCCGTATTAAATATCTTTAGCATGTCTAATGCAAACAGTGGCTATATTTAGCATGCTATATTTCACAAGTATACCACTTTTGGTGCTTATATCGAACTATTCTACTCATAGTGTTAATAAGTGTATTTATAACTCGAATTTCTATCCAAGGCCATTTAAAAAGCTGTACAAACGCCTTTGTAACTCCAAAGCCATTATCGTCACTACTAAGCGGCTACTTTATCACTATGCTTTTAAATTTTTTACTTGTTAGAGCCATGCTGCAGCTATATTAGTAGTAGTAGTATAGTTGTAGCACGAATGGGTCGGCTCGACCGGGGAAGTACCAAGCTCTCACAGAATACCAGCGTAAAATAGCAGCTTCACACTGCTGTGTTTCGTATGGTGAGTGTAGAGAACCGGAGACCCTTGTTACTGGAAAAGAGGCATTGCATCTAAGTCCTCACGGGTGACAACACAATTGCATTTTGATTCGCAAACGAGGACAAATGTAGATGTCTATGGGCTACAGCAACCACAAAGACATTATTATACACTTAACTAACACGAGGTCTCCAATCCGAGGAGGATCCGTCTTGTCAGGCCACTTAACGCGCTGCTGCAAAAGATGTAGGTACTCCAGAGACCATCGGCGCCAAAAACTCTGAGTCATGTGTTGCAGCAGGTCAAATCTGCTCAACCGCGAAGAGTTTATTTCCCTGAAGGGGTACTCGGGCAGGGCGTTAAGTGGCTGGCCAATCAGGAAGTGGCCCGGGGTTAGAACCTCCAAATCATTCGGATCGGACGAGAGGGGACAGAGTGGCCGAGAGTTGAGTACCGTCTCAATTTTACAGAATACAGTGGCAAGCTCCTCAAATGTCAAAATAGTTTACCATCAAGACGACTGTGTGCTCGTTTGTCGCCCTATCCTAATAAAAAAATATAATAATCTGTTCTATATAGGTTAAAACACACAAACTTCCTTAAACAGCTGTTATACAGCAAGAGAGCGATACAGTGTCTGCTTATATTGCTTGTGTACTACTTGAGCCCGAGCATAGCCTTCTCCATAGCTTGCTGAGCGACCTTGAGCTTTCTCATACGGCCAGCAGTGAAATATCACGTCTCACATTCATAGGTCATCATTGGCAACACGCACTGTTTGTACAATGCAATGGGAGAGATTGATTCTTGAGGGGTATACTCGTACCGATAAGCGAAGTTTACGGTGTCTCTCCACTATAAGTTGTGACGACTTCGTAAGAAATGCAGGAATTTAATACATGCAGGTGACTCAGGACCATGTTAAGTGACACTCCTTGGAGGACTCCTATGTTCAGGAATGGATTTGTAACGGGCTGTTATTATGATTATTATGCTATTATTTTTTTTAAAAAACGTTACCCCCACACTAGGATTTTCTCCTGTGTCGTGGAGGCAGTTTACAAACATAAATTGCACAAGGACAAACATCCAGACCCGGAACAATTATTTGTAGGCTATGGCCTATATGGCATATAAATACTTGTTCCGTGCGGGATTTGAACCCGCGGCCACCAGCGCAACAACTGATTGCTAAGCCACTGCGCCACGGAGCCGTCAATGATGATCGTGATGATCATGGGACGGGAAAAACCGTCAAAAGTATGAGGTGGTGTTATCGTGCAATTGCTAGATATCCTGCCAGGTATGACAGGTTTATGGAAGATGTAGTGGACTGTTTACATCCTTATGCAGACGATTATATTTTTCATAAAAGCAAGGGTACCAAACGATCTCAGAGTTCACTGCACGATATTGCATTCCGTAGCCCATTGATACCAGAGACTATTACCTATGAGCATTAGAACTGTGTAAGGATGATAGATAAGAAGAAGAAGAACGCAAAATGGTGCTTTTTTTTTCATTGAACTTACATTCTCATGGCCTTTCCTCATCAGATGCATCGGTGACTCCTTCAAGAAAGATATAAGAACCACTCCAAGCACTGTCATGGATAAACAGACGTAGTTCATGACGTCGTATTTCAAATAGCCTCCCATGAGGTAAGAAACTAGCATCCCAATCTTGCAGAAGACCATCGCGCCTGACGTCATCCTCCCTCGTATGGAGTCTTGGCAGATCTCGCTGACGTAGATCGGTAAAACCATTAATATACCGTTGCAGAGTCCAGACAGAAAAATAGCCGTGAGGATTGCTTCCACATTGTAGCTAACAGTTATAATGACCCAATTGATCTGTGAATAAAATAAGGCCTGAGTAAATATTCAAACAAGAATATTGTAAAAGTTAAAATATTTTTATACTATAAGTAGGTAGGAAAATTTACATATGTAATGATATGACTTACCCTTATAAGCCCTGAGAACTAAAACAGAATGCTTCATTTCTGGTTATAATAGGATATCCGCTTTCTTTATTCAACATAAAAAATGAAACACAATATACGTACGCTGCCTTTTTTATGCTGGTATTCTGTGAGAGCATGGTCCTACCCCGGTCGAACTGACTCATTTGTACTGCAGACGTAATTGCTGTAGAATGGCTCAACCACGTTTAGGGATAAGGCATATTGAATTTTTAGATATCCGTATGTTGGTAGGATGTTCATTCAATCTTCTTAATTCAAAATTTATTTAATATTAAAAAAAAAAACACCATTCCCACTTTTCATAAACCAATTAATGCTACTAATACAAACAGAGTAACAGAAAATGTAGCAGTAGTGCCTATTAAAATGTTAACTTGGTTAACGAGTTGTATTATTTTTAATTTATTTATTACAGTCTATCGAAAGCTTACTGATAAACATGGGACAAATATGTGCCATTTTTGCCACACTTTAAAGATAGCTTCCTAACCGCAGTTTAAATTGTTATCAGGAAGTTGCTGCCCATCTTCTGTTTTATTTTCCGTTGTCAACAAATGAGATTTTACAATATAAGTACGCTGCCTCTACACGGCGTTGTATTAGTTTCCGATGTATCATAAACTGTGGCACTATAATTCATAGTCTTAATACTAACACTTTCGACTTGAAGGATTTTGTGATTTGAGAGTGTTTATTGCTTAGTGTTGTTACCGAATGCAATGTAGTGTGGCACACGATACAAGTGGGTGTTGTAAGATGCGTTTATGGGGTTACCAAATATCTTATGGCTTCCGATAGGTAATGGTATGACGCAGCGCCAAAGAAAATGTTCCCTACAAGTAGGAGAGGTCCATGTTTAACAGTAGATTTGCTCTGTTTTATATTTATATAATTTGTATGTTTACAGATATTCAGATCCTAAACAATTATTTGTAGGCACATTGTTGGTTTTCGTGAGTTCGTTTTTAGAGACCGTTGCCGTCAGGCGAAACTAATGGCATTTTTTCCCAGAACAATTCTCTCAAAATCGCTCTTAAATGCTCACTATAAATTATACTTACTACTTGAAGCACTGAAAACATCATACAACAATACTTTTTTCCAATAGTTTCTATAATGTAGCTGACACATGGTATGCTTATCAAGGCGCTGATTGAAGGCAGGCTGCCTAAAAGGGCAACCTCTGTCTCCGTCATTGGTCGGTTGAGGGTCGTGTTTGTAGACGAGAAGAGCCTCACAGTGGAGGATGGCCAGGTGAACATGATACCCATTATCATGCAGAGGTAGCCAGCTGAAAAATATTAGGAATATTAGAAATATTAGGAAATTAAATAATAGGTATATTTTGGCCGTGATTTCATGGAGTATAATTTACTCGTATGCACAGCGATAGCGGGACCGCAACACGCGTATAATGTAAGAAATGTAGGTATATTTATTACTATTTACTTAGATACTTTGACCAACAAGGTCTGAACCCACGACTCTTTGAATTTGCTTCTTCCATTTATTGAACTTGGCTTGGATATTGTGACTGAAAAATTTTACTTCTATGAAGTTTTAAGACAAATTAATGGATAATTTATATAATTAATTATTGGCATTATAAATAGTAATTAATTATAATGCGTCGCTACAATATGTATTAATAATAATTAACTCATGAGGTTTTCAGTTAATTAATATTAATACATATTGTAGCGACGCATTATAATTAATTATTATTTATAATGCCAATAATTAATTATATAAATTATCCATAAATTTGTCATAAAACTTCATAGAAGTAAATTTATTGAACAATTAAAATGCATTCATAAGCCTAAAGTAAAAATACATTCATTTCGAATGTTAAGTATTTAAAGCAAAGGCATAAAATATTGCCATTAAAACTTCAAAGCTATAAAAATCTGCTTGGATGAGCGTACGACGGAGTGTTGCGCTGGCATTCTAGGGACATAACCAGGGCCAGGGGCAGACCTAGACGTCGCTGGCGTGGTGATATCGAGGAAAATGCTCGACGAGTGACATGGATGAGACTAGCTGTAGACGAAAAGTTGTGGAATATGTTTTTTCCATATTATGGATGAGGCCTATCTCATAAATAGGTACACATTGAAATACAGGGTTATTGGGAACTCGACAAATTCCTGGCAGAGCGTGATATAGTCAAAATGCTACAAATTTGACCCTCATATTTATGGCCGATGGTGAACATGTCTTGAGATATACGGATTTTTAAAATATTTCAATAATAACCCAGAATTTCGTATTATATCCTAAATAAAACTAAAACCTTTTTTTGTATGCTTTGTTTAAAGTTTATTTATTTTTTTGAAGCTTTAACCAAGCGAATAAAATCATAAAAACTACAAAAAGTATTCACAATTAAAATAATATGGGTCTCAATATTATTTTTTTTTTACACTTTATGTATCATTAAATGTTACGTCCTTCAAATATTGCTATGACATGAGACATGAAAATATTTTAAAGAACATATCCAACTAATCATCTAGGCAAAGAATGATTGCTCTGACGCTGATTAAATAGGCATGTATTTTAAAATAGTGTAATACCTCATGTCATAGTAATTTGAAGTACGTAACATTTTAAGATACACAAAGTGAATAAAGCTATTTTTACGGATTCTATCGCATTTAATCAACTTCTTTTTTATTGATTACCGACGTTTCGGGTACTTTACAGCACCCTTGGTCACGGGGTCTGAGGCGATTGACATCCCGATGCCAGAGTTAACCCGAAATACCTTCAGCTTTTTTAATTATTATTTTTGGTCCAATCTACGCAGAATGAATTTACT
This sequence comes from Parnassius mnemosyne, assembly GCA_963668995.1. Taxonomy (NCBI): domain Eukaryota; kingdom Metazoa; phylum Arthropoda; class Insecta; order Lepidoptera; family Papilionidae; genus Parnassius; species Parnassius mnemosyne. Next base: position 29,486,117 of record CAVLGL010000086.1, read on the forward strand.
GTTTTTTTTTTATAGGATTGGAGGCAAGCTAGCATGCGTCTCAACTTATGGTAAGTGACTACCGCCGCCCATTAACAACTGCAACACCAGGGGACTTGCAAATACGTAGTCGACCTTTTAAAAGGAGTAAGAACTTTTCTTGAAGGTCCTTAAGTCGTATCGGTCCGGAAAAATCGCTGGTGGTAACAAGGGAGTTTTGCGAGAAAGAAAACTTCTTCTAAATCGCACAGTGGTGGACCGCCAATCATCCAGATCGTATAGATGGTATCGCGAGTTTGGTGGCGGTGTGCGATGGTAAAATTGAGCGGCTGGAATTAGTCCGAACAATTCCTCAGAGCACTCCCCGTGATCGACGCGATAAAAAACGCAAAGAGATGCAACATCTCTACGTAGTGCCAGTGAGTCAAGCCGATCGGAAAGAACTCGGTCGTCGACGATTCGAACCGCTCTGCGTTGGATGCGGTCAAGTGGAAGGAGCTGGCTCTGCTCAGAGATGGGAACAGTATTCCATATGAGGCCAAACCTGCGCCTTGTAAAGTTGCAAGCGGTGTGCTGGCATCAAATACTGTCCCGCTCTGCTGAGCACGCCAAGCTTTTTAGAGGCCAATTTGGCCTTTTCTTCCAAGTGACCACGGAACTGCACGTCACTTGATATGTTGACACCGATTAATCGGATACTGGCGTAGACAACAAGCGGAGTGCCTTGAAACTGAAGAGATACGACAAAGGGGTTCTTTTTAGCGGTAATCGCGCAAACTTGTGTATTCTGGGGATTGAACTGGACTAGATTTAATCGCCCCTCGTCGGAGACTTTGTTCAACTAATTCTCGACTTCAGACACAAGATTTTACCGGTACTCGGCGACGTTTTCTCGAGAAATATTAGCATGGCCGGTGTTTAAAGCATCACCAGTGCTGTCGTCTGCATAGCAGTGAATGTTACTGGTTTGCAACATATCATTGATATGCAGAAGAAACAGCGTTGGTGATAGCACGCAGCCTTGTGGAACACCAGCGTTGATGGGCTTGTAATCGGAGCATGCACCGTCTACTACGACCTTGATGCTCCGATCTGCAAGAAAACTGGTGATCCAATTGCACAATTACTTAATACTGTGTCTTGAAGTCTTGCAGCGGTATGCTTGGGTTTAGTTTTAATTTTATTAATTACAGGATCCCAAGCAGGTTGTAGTACCCAGCCTCCCTCTCTATTGAAATTAGGATGTTTTTTAATTTCAATAGCCTCACGTAACTTCCTTGGCAGGAATCGATGTTCTTTCGCGAGAATTTGTAGTTTATCAAATCTAATGTAATGGCTGGGGCCGTCTAGGATATGATTACAAACAAGTGAACAAGTACACTTCCCGGAACGTCGGTGTTTCACGTCAGCTATGATAATCCGTAAAAGTAGTTTGATTCAATGTGTAGTGTTCGCGTAAATATAAGAAATCGATACATAAAGTGTAAAAAAAATTAAAAAAAATAATTTCGATCCACAATTTTTATTGTGAATACTTTTTGTATTTTTTATGACTATATTCGGTAGATTTATATTTGGTAGATGTTAATAGATTGTATGTCTACGGCTGAACTGCCTGAGTAAGGAATTGTATGATAAGAACTTTGACGGGTAGAAGGGATGAAGACAGAATGAAAATAATCATTAAAAGCCTCGCATATCTCACCGCCTGTGGAAATAATTTTATATCATTTTTTCAGGAATGCAACTAGAAGCTTTTTTTGACTTTACGAAAGACCAAAATAACTTCGGACTGGCTTTGATATTATCCTCAGAAAGTTTTTTATAATATTCTGCCTCCATCCTCTTAAACCTCTTCCGAAGACAAGAGAAGGTCTGGTAGTCTCGTAAGTTATTATTAAGTTTCCATTTATTATGATATTTAAGCTTTTCCTTTTCTAGTTTTATGAGGCAAGAAGTTAACCACGGCGGGCGTTTATTTTTGCTACAAAGATTTTGAGTAGGTACGTATGTATCTATCAAATTGTTTAAAATTTTATAAAAATAACTCGTCATTGAATCAATATCCGTCATGGTATTAAAAATTTCCTCCCAGTTAACAGTGTTAAGTCCAGTTTTAATCGAGCCAAAGTCAGCATTATGAAAGTTTTTTTTCTTAATTTTGGCGGAGGGTAATGGGGCGGGGGATTTTAAATTCAAACTAATTTCTAGGGATTTGTGGTGCGCGTCCTCGGGTACTAACGAAAATTCAGTTCGCGCAACATTACATGTTGTATTACTGAAAATTAAATTTAATAATCGATTATTAATATTAAATTGATTGTTGTATTGTAATAGTGACGATATGTTCATAAAATCGGTAGTAAAACTATCTACTATATATTACGATACCTACGATACTTATCTAATATATACTATATTAGATAAGTATCGTCGGGATTTGATATTATAAAATCGCTTACTCTGGTATAGAACGATGTCAATTGTGATTCGTGGTTACAACCGTGCGGTATATAAGTTGCTATAATATGTAAGCGGTGCTGAGCCGGCGATCGAGTAGTGTAAGACTCGTGCGATAACGACACATAGCCCGCACGCGACAATGTTTCAATAAATGGTATATATATAACCAAACCTCTTCTGCCTGCGTCGGCGGGCACTCGTGAGGGAGCTGCAACGGGCATAGGTCGCGCCGCACTGCGATCAGTATGTCGCCACCCATCCCAACCCAACCCACCACTAACCGTTACGTTGCGATCACAACAGTACACCTCGTATCGACTGTCAAAGTATTCACTGTCATAGAAATTACTATTAAGCCATGATTCCGTGACACATATCACAACATAATTGCTACACAGAACATTCTTCAAAAAATCGTGAGATTTTGTGCGTAAGCCCCTCACGTTTTGGTAGTAAATAGACAAGTTATTGTTATAAACCACTATACAGAAAATACGGCAAAGTAATATCACAGAATGAAATATTATGGGTTCCACTAACATTCACAAATAATAGAAAACACCAATGACAGTATTTTAAGTTACCTGAGAAATTTATTCTACAACACTTTTTAACAGGTAATGTTGTTTTAATATGTAAGTATTTGTAACAAAAAAAAATTCTATCAAAACATTAAAATAGATAACGACATACAGTCATTTAATTTTACTAAGATCCGCATAACATGATATGAGTTGAACTTTAGACATCATTTTTACGCAATAAAATCTTACAGTCAGACAATCACACGTATTTGTATTCTTTCTGTTTGGCAAGAAGGCGGGTTTGCTTGTATAATTGTTTGTTGTGCGGCGCGAGGTGCTCATTGACGTAGATAGGACCGGTGGGCCCGTTTAAGCCCGCGTCAGCAGTTGTTAATCCACGTCGCGCGCGCACGGCAGCGAAAAATTCATTCTTGCGATATCATTGTGAGAATCTGATAATGATCTGATAATCTGCCATCGTGTTTGGTATGGATGTCGTTCCTTGTCGAGTTAAAACGTCGGACACGGTGAATGTAATCAATATCTGTCGACAATAACGTAAACCCGATCTTTGTAGCGATGTTATATATATATTATTATTTAAATTTTCGCTTTTCAAAAGTAGTATCCCAGAAATTTCCACGTTATTAATCCTCCCAAGTTGCTCCTTCGCTTTCAGCTGGTCAGTAAGATTAGTTGTTACGGATCGCAGCTCGGAAATCTCACTTGAAACTAGATCCACACGCTGGGTAAAAATTTAAGTTTAGTTTAAGTTTGCCGTGTACTGGCGGTTAAGAATATCCACTACCCCATATCTTCCCGTGGGTGTCGTAAAAGGCGACAAAGGGAAACAGGCAGGAGATGGGCAGCAGCATCTTCCTGATAACAGCAAAAATAAATAAAAAACTGCGGTTGCCTGTATGAATGAATGTAACAAAGAGACGGCCCCCAGTCCCTGGCGGCCCCGCTATTCCTGGCTACGGTGGCGACCATGGTAACGACGGGGCAGGCGGTGCTAAGAATCTCCGGTGGAAGTTCGGTTGCCACCTACGACGATTCGACCTGGCAATATATAACTCACGTACCCTGAGGACTGATGAGAAGATTGGGGAGCTGGAAGAAGAGATAGACAAGCTACGCTGGCATATTATAGGATTATCCGAAGTCCGAAGAGAGGGGGAGGAAACGGTAATTCTCGAATCCGGCAACTTGTTCTGTTACCGGGAGGGCGACCATCTGTTCCAAGGAGGTGTCGGATTTATTGTCCACAAGTCTCTCGTTAACAACTTTGTAAAGATTGAGAGTGTGTCGACGAGGGTTGCGTACCTTATACTCAGAATCACCAAACGGTATTCGCTGAAGGTCATACAGGTTTACGCACCAACCTCGGCAAACCCCGATGAGGAGGTGGAGGAAATGTATGAGGATATCTCTAGAGCCATGCATTCCTCCAAAACCCACTATACAGTGTTAATGGGAGACTTCAACGCAAAACTAGGCATAAGAGAGAACGGTGAGCTGAAAATAGGGAATTTCGGATTAGGGCAACGGAATCCAAGGGGCCAACAGCTGGCCAACTTCATGGAGAAAGAGGGACTCTTTGTGATGAAATATTTCTTCCAGAAGCGGTCCCACAGGAAGTAGACCTAGTCGAGCCCCGATGGTTCGACAAAAAATGAGATTGACTTCATTATGACGACCAGACGACAACTGTTCAGTGATGTCTCAGTGATCGCGAGGGTGAAACCGGCAGCGATCACCGAATGGTTAGAGGCACACTGAACCTAAACGATGAGTTGGAGAGGTCTCGTCTAATGAAGTCAACGCTCCGTCCCCCTCGTGCTCTAATCCAAAGTCCTGAAACCTTTCAGCTCGAGTTACAAAACCATTTTCAGTGCCTAGAAGACTGCAATGAAGTGGACGATATGAATGACAAGCTCGTGGAAACTGTCCATGCGGTCGGAGCTAAGTTCTGCAAGACCCGCCGCGGAAGAACACAGAAACTCTCCGATCACACTCTTAATCTCATGGTTATTAGACGGGAGATGAAGCTACATTCTTCAACAGATTTGACAGCATACAGGCAACTGAACAGACAGATCTCTAAATGCATGCGGCGGGACTTAGACAAATTCAATACAGCTCGTATTGAAGAAGCGATCGAGCGGAACCAAGGCTCCAAAGTCTTTGCCAGATATCTGTCTGCCAGAAAAAGCCAACTGTCAAAGCTGAAGACAGAATGTGGCAGCATCGTTTCCGGGGCACCTGATATTTTGAGTGAGATTGAGAGGTTCTATGGGCAGCTGTACACGTCATCGTTGGAGCCACACGCAAGTGTGAGTAACGATCCAAAAGCGAGTCTCATCCGACATTATTCCGATGATATCCCGGACGTCAGTCTGAGCGAGATTAGAATGGCTTTCTGGACTGGAAAGGATACGGAATCAACATCAATGGCGAATAAATCACTCACCTTCGATTGCCGATGATATAGTCCTTATGGCAGAATCGCTGGTGGACCTAAGCACTATGCTCAATGACCTCAATAGTGTCTCCCAACGGATAGGTCTTAAGATGAACATGGACAAAACAAAGATCATGTTTAATGTCCATGTCACACCTATGCCGGTAGTTGTTGGGAGCACTAAGCTCGAAGTTGTTGACGAGTATGTTTACCTGGGACAAATAGTCCGACTAGGTGAGTCCAACTTCGACCGAGAGGTCAATCGACGGATTCAACTCGGTTTGACAGCGTTCGGGAAATTACGGCACATCTTCTCGTCAGGTATACCTCAAAACTTGAAAACGAGACTGTACAACCAGTGCGTGTTGTCAGTGATGACATACGGAATTGAGACGTGGTCCTTCACTGCTGGCCGGATGAGGAAGCTCAAGGTTGCTCAGCGGGCTATGGATAGGGCTATGCTCGGAGTTTCTCTGCGTGATAAACTCAGAAATGAGGATATCCGCAGTAGAACCAGAGTGACCGACATAGCCCAACGGATTAGTAAGCTGAAGTGGCAATGGGCCGGCCGTATAGCTCGAAGAACCGACAACCGATGGGGAAAAAAGGTTCTCGAGTGACAGCCTCGTACCGGCAGGCGAAGTGTTGGGCGTCCCTCCACTAAATGGAGTGACGACCTAGTGAGATGTGCAGGAAGTCAATGGTTGCAGGTGGCTCAGGACCGTGCTTTGTGGCATTCCTTGGGGGAGGTCTATGTTCAGCAGTGGACTTGTGAAGGGCTGTAATGATGATGATGAAGTTACTCTAATTGGACAATAATACGGCACAAGTCTAGCCTAGAAAGTGCTCATAACAAGACTGAGGCACTTTAAAGCTAATTTATAAAAGAAAGGATATTTGCTAGATAATATTATAAGGATAAAGCACAAATGATGGCAAGGTCAACTAAATTTAAAATCTCAAAGATAAGAAAAATATAACACCTGCGAAATTGCGAAACAAACATATGAGTGACCTTTTCTTTTTTATGACAATGATGTTGTTGATACAGTCGCTGATAAATTTGGAATTATCATAATTTATTACTAAAATAGTCCTTGTTCACTTATTTACTTGAATAATATACTAAAACTAATATTAATGAAGAATTGAAATAATAAAATTAATTTTAAACTCGATCTCTTAAAAATACCAATCTAGCGGTAAATTATGGACGGTTCAATTCGGTTTTATAGTTATTGAACGATTCGTTGCGTATTAAGAGACGCAGTAACAGTTAACCGACGTTAATCGTATATATACTAGACTAGAGAGACTATGTGTATGTATACTAGAGATCAATAATATAAAATAGAAATTAACATCTTGAGGAAGGAAAATACTTAACCCTCCTTTTTTGAAGTTCCACAATCCATAAAAAGTAGCCAATAACACGCCTCGGGTTCCTAAGTACTTACAATCAAAATTTCATGTAAATCTGTACAGTAGTTTTTGCGTGAATCGGGAATACAGATAGACAGATAGACAGACAAAAATTCTTAAAACCACTAATTTGGCTTCAATGCCCTTTATATAGTCCCCTGGAATTGTCTTTTTTTTCCAGAAAATATTAGAATTACAGACAAGACTTTTCTATAAATTTATTATATGTATAGATTAATTGAATCAGATTATGAATTTCATTCTTATTTGTGGATCAAATTGGTATGATAATGTAAATTTTCGTATTAAAAATTTATTTAAATGACACTTAATATTATTATATCAATATAAATCTTAATTAAAATTGTAGTTTATTAGTTGAATTTAAATAATTTAGTTATGTGAATTATTCAAATATAACTAATAAACCCAAAACACAATGAACTATAGTGTTATATTAATAAACATGATTTTAATTTAAAAAAAAACTGTTAATAATATTATCTTCTTACATATTGGAACAGCCTCTGACCCCGTAAAGGGGTTTTGTTTCGAAAAATTGCGATATTCTTTTATCAGGGGGCACGGCGGTGCCCCCACCAAGTCGAGCAAAAGAGCGGCACGGCCGCACCATCCTTTTCCCGAAGCAGTTCAGGCCATATTTGAAACCCTATAACTTCGTTGTGGATAAAACTAGAAGCCTACGTGGTAGAGCCATGCTGCAGCTATATTATAGTTGTAGCACGAATGGGTCGGCTTGAACAGGGATGGACCACGCTCTCACAGAAACCCAGCGTAAAATAGCAGCTTAACGCTGCTGTATTTCGTATGGTGAGTGTAGAGAACCGGAGACCCTTTTTACTGGCAAAGAGGCATTCCATCTTAGTCCTAACGGGTGACAACGCATCTGCATCTTGAGTCTGTATTGAGGATAGATGTAGATGTCTATGTGTCACAGTAACCACTTACCATCAGGTGGACTGTGTGCTCGTTTGTCACCCGATCCTATAAATTAAAAAAAAATTAAAAAAGCCTGAATTGTCAGTTACCAAGTAGACATTGTATAAACTCGGTATATTTCAAATTTCATTAAATTTGAACCGGTAGTTTAAGAATTATAACTAGTCAAAGTTTCTTAATTTTGTCACTCACTGACTGACCGATCATCAAAACTCTAAGGCACTTCTAGCTGACATAGAAGCTTCAAATTTGGAATAAAACTATTGTTTAGTATATAAATCGAGAAAAAATTAAAATATTTTGCGATTTCGGTCCAGTTTTCAAGATACACCAACTGCATAAATAACTTTGTAATCCCATATAAATATATAGGATTACAAAGTTACATTTGCAGTGAATGAATCAGTGTACCTATATGTGTAATATAATGGAATAATAGGTGTAGATAGGTACCTTGATATAACTATCTACAAAAATAAATGAGATGCCATCAAATGCCATCGCAACTAACTAAAAAATATATTTATTTAAAATATAAAAGATTTTTACTATTGATGTGGTCACTATAAGATGTTATTAGGTTAGCTAATTACGTAATAACTTAAGATAGAAGGACCCTTAAGTAGGGACTGAATAAATTAACCGACTTGGTATTACATGATCTCACAACTTTTTACGGTAGAAGAACTGAGTTGTGAGACTTGTTTTTTTACAAGTTATGTTTTTGATGGCATACTATATTTGGACTACTTTCAGTAGGTTTCATATCGGTCACCACGGAAAATAAAAAGTATTATACAAGCTGTAACACCCTGTTTTATTCTATTAGTGGTAACATTTTTCAAAATTCCCTTTTTAATGGATGCCTACGTAATAAAACAAGGATATTATTTTCATTTTACGCTTCTACGTCCAGCACAAACCCTGTGCGTTTACTTTGCACATTTTATCAGGCTTCAGCAGCTTTTAAATAAATAAAACAATGAATAAATATTTTAAATAAATAAATCTATACAAATTTGAAAACCTGTGTAAACTCCCCCGCCCCCCACCTCATAAGGGTTTGATACATACAGTAAAATCTATTCCACACTGTTAGAGGTTGAGTTTTTCAAAATTTCTTCTTAGAGTACCTAAAGTCATAAAAGGCAGCTACTGTCCAAATTACTTTAATTGTCATTGTGGTGGTTTAGACTGTGTATTGATAGAAGAGTCGTTCACTTGGGACATATAATTTTATATATATAAATAGTGGGTGTATGTCCATATGCAATTTATGTAGTTTAAGAAGAAAAATAGAATAGTCTTCTAGTAAGTCATTAAAACTACATTAAATAATAATAAAATGTAATCTCAAACATTACCAATTCCAGTCGAGATCGTTTGAAATAGGATTGTCATCTTGCTGTCAACAATTTTTGGAGATAATTCGCAATTTAAATTCGTTTAGTTTTGTCCTTCCTTGGTTTTGTTTTTAAACCAAGAATCCCTAGCTCCTCAAAAGTATTTAAGATCATATATACAAGTCCCTTGCAACACTTGGCTTTCCAACACAGAACTGATTTGAACCGTCTATAGAAGAAGATATTTAAAATTTCTTATATTAACAAAAATCGTAGTTAAAGCATTAAGAGAAAAAACTTAGGAATCTATACATCTCAGAGCAATAAATAAATAAAGACTGAGTCGTCGTAAACAATCGCAACGAAATATGTAAATTCTGGTATCAGGTTTGTGTGTGTGACTCAATGTAAGACACGGTGAGATATGTACATGTGTGTCGAGAAAATGGTGCGAGCTAGCAAGCATAGTGTAACCAGATTCCACTGCAAGTAAAAATTATTTGACGAAAAGATTTATTATAAGACAGAACGTGGTTTTATTTGTGTAGGTTATATAAAACGAAAGATAATTTAGTTTGACAAAAAACATATTATTACTAACTATTATTTACTATTTACTACTCGTATTATTTATTAGAATTAAGAATAATCTAACAACAATTGTTTATTTAAATAATTGATGCCCTTTATATAGTGTGAATTTTTTATGTTTCTTGCGTTGGCGTGAATTTTTAAGTAAGATAACATTGAAGTGATATATTTTTATAAGGATTTATTTATTGTTTATAGCACTTAAATAAAAAGGGTTAAGAACGAACTTAACGTGTTTTAGTTTTCTCTCCCTGTCCACCAGGGATGTATGGAAATAATTTCGTAGGTGACAAAAGAACATTATGGTAAATCAGAAAACCAACAACAGAATTACATAATTAAGCATTAGAATAAAAAGATGAAAACGAATAGACTTAAATAAATATAATTACTTTAAATTTAATGGTACGAGGCTGCCACTTGAGAACCTTAATGGCCGGCCCATTGTCACTTCAGCTTACTTAATCCGTTAGGTTATGTCGATTACTCTGGTTCCACTGCAGATAAACTCATTTCTAAGTTTATCACGCGGAGAAACCCCTAGCATAGACCTTTCCATGGAGCTCACTGAGCAGCCTTGAGATTTTTCATACGGCCAGCAGTAAAAGATCACGTCTTAGATCCATAAGTTTTTACTGGCAAAACGCACAGGTTGTACAATCTTGGTTTCAAGTTTTGAGGTATACCTGAAGATCCACTACCCCATATCTTCCCGAGGGTGTCGTAAGTGGTCAGTAGCGTTCAAATGTCTTCGTGGCGAGTTTTATATTTGAGGTTCAATTTTATATTTGAGGTTCGAACGCGAACACATTGCGTCCTATGCACTGAACTAAGCTTCCTCGTAACACGAGCGGCGAGTTTAGTTGCGGGTAGTGGGAGACGAGCGGGAGGGCAACACTTCGAACTTAAGTCACCGAAAAATAGCCCGACCTCACCGACTCAACTCGCTAATTGCCGTTCAAACGAGTTTTTTACTTTACTCGCCAATTTCGCAAGTTAACTCGCTACTGTACTTGTCGAAGTGTAAATCGAGCTTTAGCGCCCACACCCATATACGTAACATCCATTTCGATTTCGCTACATGCAAACCGCTCCGGTTGCACGGAGGGCTGCGACTCAAATGATAGCCAACCGGAGGGTTGTCATTCGCACTGTGCGGCTCAGTTTGCGGCTGCCCGCCATTGAGTGAGATTATGTGCACGTGGTACGTTTATGATTGATATCGAAAAATGTATCATCGAGATCCAGAGTCGGCTAGTAATTTGGAACACCAAATTTCTAGAATAATCCGATAAAATTATAAAACAAAGAGCATGGGAAGAGTAGGGGCATATTTTTCACGGTACGAAAATGGTTCTTCAAACGCAGATATGTGGTTGCAAATGCAGCTGTCCACAATCGTGTTGATCGCATTCGCTATCGCATCCTGCGGTCAGCCGGACGGCTAGCTGCATTGCAGTAACCCCGCGTGGTGCTTATGAGCCTTTATCCGTCAGACCCGCTGCGGACGTCGCGACAGACAGGTTATCCGGTTGTTTAATGATTTACTTAATTCGTGTTTTAGTGTATGAGAATAATGACATGATTTATACAATAAAATTTTACAAAAGCGTTTTTCTTACATAATTTTATATATTATTACAAGCTTTTCGCTCCATGGTGTTACTTGCGTCCGACTTGTAACGTCCAGACAGTCATGACCCATGGTTATTATAAGATCGCATAATACGGAGAGCTCATGCTATTAAAAACATTCCTTTCTCATATTTCGGAGTGGTAATGATCGCAGAATTTAAGTTAGATAAAGGTCTATCGACTAGTGAATCCACTCTGTCCCTTCCTACTCCAATACATTCATCCCCTTATTCAATAAATAATTTTCTGTTACAGCGGTACCAATGCTTGCCGTGTTTAATCCTTTTTTCTATTAAAAGTCTACTTATTATTTGCAACTTTAATATTTATCAACACACTTCTTATCCTTTCTTGAATCTAACCCTACTTAGTTCAATTATTAACTTGTGATTTTATTTTTTAAGTTAATGGTGTAATTTATGTACATCTCCCTCCTAGCTATTCAAAGGGCTTTTTCATCCTAAGTACTTTTAGTATGTTTCATATCGATTACCGTGGAAAATAAAAAGTTTTATACAAAATGTAACATTCTATTTTACCCTCGTAGGAGTTGAATTTTCTATATATCCTATCTTGTATCTACTCTACTTAGTTCATTTGTTAACTTGTGTTTTATTTTAATATTATTTTTTAATTAAAGTTGACAAAAAATTATTTCGCGTACATCCGCTCGACAAAATAAAATGATGTGTCTTACCCAGTCTGAGAGATCCTCCCGCTCTCCCTCAATTGCGTGTACTATCACCGTCACCACTAATCCCAGCACCACTACTCCCAACACCACTACACTAGGAAAGACACACCACTGGCAACAATACAACACGTGTTTCGCATCTACATGAGGACTCTTCAGGTAATCTAGACTCTGTGGTGGCTGACCACTAAGTGAGCGTCGAGCCAAAACAACTCCTATTTATACAGACCGTAGCGCAACCGCTCCCTACTTAATGTGGGTGCGACTGCGTCATGCGAAAGAACATGCGACCAATCACCGCTGGACTTACGCAGCCGTTTTTAAAATTGAAAACAAACCGCCGCGCAACGCCCGCCTACCCTCCAACCACGCAACTAATCGCCAATCACCTGGACAAGGAGCTGGCACTGGGGAGCCCCTGCCCAGAGATGGGAACAGTATTCCATGTGAGGCCGAACCTGCCATTCGATATGTCGCCTCCGAGGATTCCGATACTGGCTGAGGCAACAAGGGAAGTGCCTTGAAACTGAGGAGATACGACAAAGAGGTTCTTATTAGAGGTAAACGCCCAAACTTGTGTCTTCTGGATATTGAACTGGATTAGATTTAGTCGCCCTCAATCCGATACTTTGTTCAGCAAAGACTCGACTTCAGACACAAGTTTGTTCCGGTAATCGGCGACGTTTTCCCGAGAAATATTGGCACGGCCGGTATATAAGGCATCACCAGTGCTGTCGTCTGCATAGTAATGAATGTTACCAGTTAGCAACATTGATATGCAGGAGAAAGAGCGTTGGTGATAGCACGCAGCCTTGTGGAACACCAGCGTTGATAGGCTTGAAATCACAGCATGCACCGTCTACTACGACCTTGATGCTCCGATCAGCAAGGAAACTGGTGATCCATTTACACAATTTCTCGGGAAGCCCATAGGAAGGAAGCTTCGAAAGAAGCGCTTTGTGCCAGACCCGATCGAATGCCTTCGCTATGTCCATACTAACGGCCAATGCCTCTACTCTAGACTCTACTGCCTCCGCCCATCTATAAGTTAGGTAGACCAAAAGATCACCAGCTGATCGACCCCGACGAAAACCGTACTGGCGGTCAATAATCAGCTGGTGATCCTCAAGGTACCTCATGAGCAGTTTATAATAGATTACATTATTTTGGAGACAAGGAGGTGATGGCAATAGGCCTGTAGTTGGACGGGTCTGAGCGGTCGCCTTTTTTAAGTATTGGGTGGACCAAAGCTGTCTTCCATGAATTCGCGACTACGCCTTGGGAGTAGGAGTACCGGAAAAGGCGCGTTAAAATCGGTGCCAACTCCGGAGCACACGTCTTCAGCACAATGGGAGGAACTCCATCGGGCCCACTCGACTTGCTGACGTCCAGGGAGAAGAGTGCTTTGTGAACCGAGTGCTGTGTTAACTGCACATTCGGCATGGAGCACTCACATCGCGGGATGGTCGGCGGTATGTTCTCCCCATCATCTAGAGTCGAGTTGGATGCAAAGACAAAGCTCAACAGATCGCTTTTCTCCTTTGCGGCATGGGCCAGTGAGTGGAAGAGATGGCTGACAGAAGTTCCCTTGGACAGCCTTGGCGAGAGACCAGAATGCACGGGTTCCCGAAATAAGGCGGACTAGATTCTCGCCAATTCTGCCGATGTGCTCAGACCTTGCCTTGGCAGTGACGCTTTTGAAGGAATTGGAGGCGGAATTATACTTCTTTTTAAGAGCGCTCATGTTTATATCCCGAGACGTTGATGCATCAACCCAGGCCCGGTAGCACTCCTACTTATAGCGTGATGCTGTTTCACAGGTGGAACCAAACCATGGCTGAGATCTGCTTCCGATGGGCACCACAGAGGATGGAATAAAAAGTTCCATACCCTGAAATACCGCATCAGCAACAAAATCGGCAACAACGCCGGGATATTCCGGTGAGAACAAACCCGCCCTCAAGGTTTGGATGCAAAAAAAGACCGCATCCCGGCCCAATCCGCAAACCTATAGTGCCAAACACGGTGGTAAGCTGCAGATAACAACTGCGATTGGAGCATGAGTGGCATCGCACTCCGGATCAGACAATGGTCCGAAGATCTCAGAGAGGCATCGACGGAGACCTGACATCCGTCCGGATGAGAGGTCAGCAGAAGGTCCAACAGGAAAGGTACATGTTGCCCAACATCTGGGATCCGCATAGGTGAAGTAACCAGTTGTGTTAGACCATATGCCAAGGAAAAGTAATAGACAGATCCACCCGCATGTTCGGTTAAACGAGAACCAAGCCATTCGGCGTGGTGGGCGATAAAATTACCGAGTATCACGATCTCTGCGGATGGGACCTGTTGTAGCACGGAGTCTGCAGCCATTTGGACGTGGTCGATGAGTCGGTCTGTGTCGGCATTACCGCTATGTGACCTAAAGTGGCACCCGTAGACGCGGGGACGACGTATACGCAAACTCCAGCCGGGGAAGATATGAAGTATCGGCCGGAGAGGATAGCTGAGTCTTGGTTAGAGGAGCAGTATTAGTCGCGAGCGGAATTTTTTACCCCCCCCCCCCCCCCCCAGAATACGCGGGCCAACCCGAGCACCCACGCTCAGGAGTGGAGTAGTTTGGATACTCAGCAAGGGTTTCTCCAGGGTTGCTGGTACCCTCCTGGGGTAGTCTTTTATTTGATTCCGCTTTTTAATTATTAAAATATTTAATAATTTATTTAATTTCATATTTAATAAAATCAACAGTGGTAGAGCCACGCGGCAGCTTTTGCTGTCGCACGGATGGGCCGGCTCGAACCGGGCTCGACCTCACAGAAAACCAGCGTGAAGTAGAGGTTTATCTCTGCGTTTCGCTTGGTGAGTGAGGGTGGCCGGAGGCCTTTTTTACTGGAAATGAGGCGCATTCCATCTTAGTCCTCACGTGTGACAACGCATCTACATTTTGATTTGTAACAGAGGATATATGTAGATGTCTATGGGCCGCAGCAACCACTTACCATCAGGTGGACTGTGTGCTCGTTTGTCACCCTTATCCTATATAAAAAAAATATGTTTATGGGGGGGGGGGGGGGGGCAATAGGGCCTCTGGCCACCTGCACTCACCAAGCGCAACGCAGAGGTAAATCTCTACCGGCCCATCCGTGCGACAGCAAAAGCTGCCGCGAGGATCTACCACTGTTCTCTATAGTGTTCTTTTTAATCCTTCTTACTATACTTACCTCAATAATTGTTTTCAATTTCTTCGTGATTCCCATTCGCGTAACATGAGATCAGCAGAGTCTCTCGTCCACAAGTCTCTAGTTAACAACGTTGTAAAGATTGAGAGTGTGTCGACGAGGGTTGCGTACCTTATACTCAGAATCATCAAACGGTATTCGCTGAAAGTCATACAGGTTTACGCGCCGACCTCGGCAAACCCCGATGAGAAGGTGAAGGAAATGTATGAGGATATCCCTAGAGCCATGCCTTCCTCCAAAACCCAATATACGGTGTTAATGGGAGACTTAAATGCAAAACAAGGCACAAGAGAGTATGGTGAGCTGAAAGTAGGGAAATTTGGAATAGGGCAACGGAACCCAAGGGGCCAGCAGCTGGCCGACTTCATGAAGAAAGAGGGACTCTTTATAATGAACTCTTTCTTTCAGAAGCGGCCCCACAGGACCTGGTCGAGCCCCGACGTTTCGACAAAAATGAGATTGACTTCATTATGACGACCAGACGACAACTGTTCAGTGATGTCTCCGTGATCGCGAGGGTGAAAACTGGTAACGATCACCGAATGGTTAGAGGCACACTAAACCTAAACGTTAAGTTGGAGAGATCTCGTCTAATGAAGTCAACGCTCCGTCCCCCTCGTGCTCTAATACAAAGTCCCGAAACATTTCAGCTCGAGTTACAAAAACGTTTTCAGTGCCTAGAAGACTGCAACGAATTGGACGATATGAATGACAAGCTCGTGGAAACTGTCCATGCGGTCGGAGCTAAGTTTTATAAGACCCGCCGCAGAAGAACACAAAAACTCTCCGATCACACTCTTAATCTCATGGTTGTTAGACGGGAGATGAAGCTACATTCTTCAACAGATTTGACAGCATACAGGCAACTGAACAGACAGATCTCCAAATGCATACGCCGGGACTTACGCAACTTCAATATAGCTCGTATTGAAGAAGCGATCGAGCGGACCCAAGGCTCCAAAGTCTTAGCCAGAGATCTGTCTGCCAAAAAGAGCCAACTGTCAAAGCTGAAGACAGAATGTGGCAGCATCGTTTCCGGGGCACCTGAGATTTTGAGTGAGATTGAGAGGTTCTATGGGCAGCTGTACACGTCATCGTTGGAGCCACACGCAAGTGTGAGTAACGATCCAAGAGCGAGTCTTATCCGACATTATTCCGATGATATCCCGGACGTCAGTCTGAGCGAGATTAGAATGGCTCTCTAGCACCTTAAAAACGGCAAGGCCCCAGGCGAGGATGGAATTACAGCGGAGCTTCTGAAAGCGGGTGGAAAACCGGTACTTGAAGTCCTTCAGAAGCTCTTTAATTCCGTCCTCCATGGTGGCATCACACCGGAGGCGTAGAGCCGAAGTGCAGTGGTCTACTTTTTTTTTTATTGGAGAGGGGGCAAACGAGCATGCGGCTCACCTGATGGTAAGTGACTACCGCCGCCCATGAACAACTGCAACACCAGGGAGGAAATTGCAGATGCGTTGCCGGCTTTTTAAAAAGGAGTACGCTCTTTTCTTGAAGGTCCCTAAGTCGTATCGGTCCGGAAAAATCGCTGATGGTAATCGATTCCACAAGGAAGTCGTGCGAGGAAGAAAACATCTTCTAAATCGCACAGTGGTGGACCGCCAATCATCCAGATGGTGTGTATGGTATCGGGAGTTCTGCCGCGATGTGCGCTCGTGAAATTTGGCGGCTGGGATTAATCCGAACATTTCCTCAGAGCACTCCCCATGGTAGATGCGAAAGAAAATGCATAGGGATGCAACATCTCTTCGCAGTGCCAACGATTTGAGCCGCTCTGCGCTGGATGCAGTCAAGTGGAAGGAGCTGGCACTGGGGAGCCCCTGCCCAGAGATGGGAACAGTATTCCATGTGAGGCCGAACCTGTTCTTTTGTTTTTGTTGTTCTTCAAGAAATGCGACAACGCACTCTTGAAGAACTACAGACCGATTTCCCTTCTGAGCCGCGTCTACATGCTGTTTTCGAGAGTCATTACAAATCGTCTCGCGCGCAGACTTGACGACTTCCAGCCTCCCGAACAAGCCGGTTTCCGAAAAGGTTTTAGCACCATAGACCACATACATACCCTTCGGCAAATTGTACAGAAGTCAGAGGAGTACAATTTGCCACTATGTCTGGCGTATGTGGACTATGAGAAAGCCTTTGATTCCGTCGAAATTTGGGTGGTGCTGCAGTCCCTTCAGCGGTGCCAAGTTGACTGTCGGTATATCGAAGTGCGGAAGTGCTTGTACAGTAGGGCTACGATGGCTATCCGAGTACAGAACCAGAGTACGAAACCTATCTAATTGCAGAGAGGTGTAAGACAGGGTGACGTCATATCCCCGAAACTCTTCACCGCTGCATTGGAAGACGTTTTCAAGCTTCTGGATTGGACAAGATACGGTATCAACATCAATGGCGAGTACATCACTCACCTTCGATTTGACGACGATATAGTCCTTATGGCAGAATCGCTGGAGGACCTAAGCACTATGCTCAATGACCTCAATAGTGCTTCCCAACGGATAGGTCTTAAGATGAATATGGACAAAACAAAGATCATGTTTAATGTCCATATCACACCTAAGCCGGTATTTGTTGGAAGCACTAAGCTCGAAGTTGTTGATGAGTATGTTTACCTGGGAAATATAGTCCGACTAGGTAAGTCCAACTTCGACCGAGAGGCCAGTCGACGGATTCAACTCGGTTGGGCAGGGTTCGGGAAATTACGGCGCATCTTCTCGTCAGGTATAACTTAAAACTTGAAAACGAGACTGTACAACTAGTGCGTGTTGCCAGTGATGACTTACGGAACGACAAAGGAGACGTTGTCCTTCACTGCTGGCCGGATCAGGAAGCTCAAGGTCGCTCAGCGAGCTATGGAGAGGGCTATGCTCGGAGTCTCTATGCGTGATAAACTCAGAAATGAGGATATCCGCAGTAGAACCAAAGTGACCGACATGGCCCAACGGATTAGTAAGCTGAAGTGGCAATGGGCCGGCCATATAGCTCGAAGAACCGACAACCGATGGGGAAAAACGTTCTCGAGTGGCAGCCTCGTACCGGCAGGCGAAGTGTTGGGCATCCCACCACTAGATGGAGTGACGTCCTGGTGAGATGTGCAGAAAGTCGATAGATGCAGGTGGCTCAGGGGCGTGCTTTGTGGCATTCCTTGGGGGAGGCCTATGTTTAGCAGTGGACTTGTGAAGAACTGTAATGATGATGATGATGATAACGAGATCAGCAAGGAGCTTGAAGTTGAATTTGGCACTCTCCACTAGAAAATTTATGAACAACATCAACAACAAGTCTTTTACTCTACAGGCCGTTCATTTATGGAATGAACTCCCATTGTCAATAAAACGCACACCATCCCTACCGGTATTTAAAAATCTAGCTAAGAACCATTACTTAGCATTTTAAATTCTAACTTCACTTCCACACTAGCCATTAAATATAGCATTAGGATTTCATTTATTTAATTAAACAATTCAATATATATATATCCATTCATTGGTTGTCTGGAAGAAATTGAGAGAATTGAGGAGTCAGCAATAAGACCGCCCATTGCATACTCCTTTTGTATATATAATTTCTTATGTGTGGTGTGCAATAAAGAATATTAAATAAATAAATTATATATATTATTCTCCTGTTCGTTTTTATGTAACTAAATTCCACCTAAACGTTTATAAAGTTAAACGTTAAACGTTTAAAGGCTTAGATTCACAATAGAGCCGGTAGGCGGCGCTGTTGACGAGATCAAGAAATCACCCGTGCGAAGTCGGGGCGGATCGCTAGTGTTATATATAAGGATTAAGGTAGATGTCTCTGCGGCGTGGTGGCTTAGAAAAGAGTTGCAGGGCTGCAGGTTTGAATCCCGCACAGAACAAGTACTTGTATGGTCTACAAATAATTATTCCTAGTCTGTATGTTTGCCCGTATGGAATTTATGTTTTCTTTTTAAAATATAATAAAGGTAACAAGCAAGCACACAGCTCACCTGATGGTAAGTGAATGCTGTGACCCATAGACATTTACGTCTATCCTTGATTAAGAATCAAAATGCAGATTCGATGTCAGCCGTGAGGACTAAGATGGAATGCCTCTTTTCCAGTAAATAGGGTCACCGGTTCTCTACACTCACCATGCGAAATACAGCAGTATTATGCTGCTATTTTATGCTGGTATTTTGTGAGAACTTTGTCCTTCCCCGTTGAGTAGACTCATTCGTGATACAACTATACTACTAATATAGCTGCAGCATGACTCTACCACGTAGACTGTATGTAAACTGTCTCCACGATTCTGGACGAAATCCACATGGCTTGTTTTTTTTATAGAATAACTGTAAAAAACAAGCACACAGTCCACCTATGTTGATAATATGGGACACAGCCATAGATATCTACATTTATCCTCGATTAATAATCAATTTGCAGATGCGTTGTCACCACTGGGGACTAAGATGTCATGCCCCGTATACAGTAAAAATACTCCCTGAATCTCTACACTCACTATTGGAAACACAGCAGAATTAAGCTGCTGATTGGTATTCTGTGAGAGCGTTGTCATTCCCCGGTCGAAGCGACACATTCGTGCTTCAACCATAATATAGCTGCAGCATGGCTATTTTCAGTGTTTAAATAAATACTTTTATATATGTATATATACTTATATATATATATATATATATATATATATATATATATATATATATATATATATATATATATAAATAAATTTTTGAGCTATTATAGAGTTTTTTAATTGATTTCTGTATACGATAAACATCATAACTCTAGCATTCTTAAATTTTAAAAGGAGTAATAATGCATTTTTCAATGTAACTTATTTAGCAATGCTACTATCTAAACTTTGAAAATAAAATAATTTATGAAACTAATATTTAAGGTGTAGTCGGATAAATTACTTGTATTCATATAATATCTTAATGTAAAAATATTGTCGAAGTTAGGTAAAATCATTCGATGTAATTGCAAACGTCTCCTTGTACGTTTGGAACTGAAAACAAGTCTCACAAATCGCTTACGCGGCTGGGAACGCTATTTGTATTTTGATATCTTGTTGCTATTTTACTGATGACAACTTTATTCTCGTTATTAATTTTTATGTATCCTTTAATGTCTAATAAAATAATAAAATTATCGACTGAATTTAATTTTCTTTGAAAAATATAATCTTTATATATTTACATAATTTTTTAAGAAAAGGTTTAATATGTTTTGATAACTTATTTACGTTTTTAAATAAAACTAATTTTACGGATTTTATCGCGTATATTAACTTATTTTTATATTCCCGACGTTTCGGGTGCTTTCCAGCACCCGTGGTCACGGGGACTGAGGTGTTTGACGTCCTGCTGTCATAGTTAGCCCGGCTACCTTCAGTTTTTTAATATTATTTTTTTTTATTTTTGGTTCGATTTACGCGGATTGAGCTTACAGTATCTTGAAGTCTAGCAGTGGTATACTTGGGTTTGGATTTGATTTTATTAATTATGGGATCCCAAGCAAATGGCAGCACCCATCCATCTTCTCTATTGAAATTAGGATGTTTTTTAATTTCAACAGCCTCGCGAATCATCCTTGGGAGGAATCGGTGTTCTTTTTTTAGTTTTACTATGTTTAAAATAATTTTCTCTTATACAAACACGTTATATTTAAATTGTAAGCCTTAATGCCTGTCTGAAAATGATTTTAAGACTAGATGAGTATAAATTTGAACGACAAAGTCAGCAAGGGATTTCCTAGACGAAAGTTTATAGACCATATTGGCGATGTATTGAAGATGGGCCAAATTAAAATCAATTCATACCCGATGAGTATGTACGCGTAGAACGAAACAAGAAAGGTGTGTCAGGGTATTGTAAGATTATATGAATCGATACCTAATATTAGTTTCACCGTAACTGACTACACGTGTATACTGAGAAATCAACAATTAAAATATGATTCTCATTATAACCTAAAAATTTGCTAAAAGCGATTATCTAGTAGTTTTCACCGGCATGATGATTAAAAAGGTTTACTGTTCAATAAAAATTAGTATAAAACAAAGTTAGTTAGTCGAATCTTGCAAAACTTAGCTCCAATCGCAGAAGGACACAAAAACTCTCCAAATACACTCTTAATCTCGTGGTTGTTAGACGGAAAATGGTGCTGTCGTCTTCAGCAGATTTTACAGCATACAAATATCTCAACAGACAGCGACTGCGGCGGGACTTACGCAACTGCAATACAGCTCATATTGAAGAAGCAATCGAGCGGAACCAGGGCTCTAGAAATCATCTGTCTCCCAATAAGAGCCAACTATCGAAGCTGAAGACCGAATATGGCTGCATCGTTTCCGGAACAACTGAGATTTTGAGTGAGATTGAGAGGTTCTATGTGTAGCTGTCACGTCATCGTTAGAGCCACATGCAAGTGTGAATAATGATCCAAGAGCAAGTCTTATCCGAAACTTTTCTGATGATTAGAAATACCTATTCAGTCTAATTTATTTGAACGAAACACCTGAGATGATTATGATGGAACTTTAGTTACAGGTAAATTCGTTTAAGCATCAGTAAAACAAAGTCTCGATACTGCGACTGTTTTTCTGTCTGTTCTTATTATATAGCGTCTGAAGGTTTTTTTTTTATAGAATTTGGGTGACGAACGAGCACACAGTCCACCTGATGGTAAGTGGTTGCTGTGATCCATAGACATCTGCATCTATCTTCGTTCGCGAATTAAAATGCAGATGCGTTGTCAGCCGTGAGGACTAAGATAGAATGCCTCTTTTCCAGTAAAATAGGTCTCCGGTTCTCTACACTCACCATACGAAACACAGCAGCATTAAGTTGCTATTTTACGCTGGTATTCTGTGAGAGCGTGGTCCTTCCCCGGTCGAGCCGACCCATTCGTTCTACAACTATACTACTAATATAGCTGCAGCGTGGCTCTACCACGTAATCGTTTGTTCACTGTCCCATTAAGCAAAGAAAGTTATTTAAAAGAGCTTAATGTAATTTATCAAATAGTGGTCTCTAACGGTTTTTCAAAAAAATCTCATTATCAATTTAATTAAAAATAAACAAAGCAAGTTGTTCGCAACTCTCTGTACGTGGTTCAACCTCAAAGTGTTCGTCGATATGTGAGCAGTTTGACCTACTTAGGCCCCATATCTGAAAAAGTATCTAACACTCTTCGACAAAACGGCGTTCAAAACAAACAATTCTCTCAGAAATATCTGTAATAATAAAGATAAGTTGGATATTCGTCACTCCTGCTTATAGCGTGATGCAATTTTACGGGAGTGACCAAACCATGGCTGATTTCTGCCTCCGATAGGCACCACAGATGATGGAATAAATAATTCCATTCCCTGAAGTACCACATCAGCGATAGAATCAGCAACAACGTTGGGATCATCTGGCAAGAAGCAAACCCGCCTCCATGGTTAGAAAAAAAGACCGCATCCAGTCCCAATCGGTCGACCTATAGTGCCAATCACGGGGGCAAGCTACAGATCGCAACTTCGATGGGAACGTGAGTAGCACCGTACTCCGGATCAGACAATGGTCCAAAGAGTCTCGAGGGGCATCGACGGAAACCTGATATTGTTCCGGATGACAGGTCAGCAGAAGGTCCAACAGGAAAGGCACATGATCCTCCACATCTGGGATCCGCGTAGGCGAAGTAACCAGTTGTGTTAGACCATATGCCAAGGCAAAGTCATAGACAGATCTACCCGCATGATCGATTAAACGGGAACCAAGCCGTTCAGCGTGGTGGGCGTTAAAATCACCGAGTATTACGATCTCTGCGGATGGGACCTGTTGTAGCACGGAGTCTGCAGTCATTTGGACGTGGTCGATGAGTCGGTCTGTGTCGGCCTTACCGGTATGGGACCTAAAGAGGCACCCGTAGACGCGGGATAGTTGTCGCTGTCTACGCAAAGCCATAGGATGGACAGGTCCGTACCTTCAAGACTGCCGAGGCGTCGAAAACAGATGTCATCTCTGACGTACACGCAAACTCCAGCCCGGGGCACAAAGGAGTGTTCTAGTTTGTATCCCGGGTAAGAGAGATACGAAGTATCTGCCGGAGAGGACACCTGTGGGTTAGAAAGGGCAAGGCCGGCTTTGCCATCTCCAGATGGTAGTGGACGGCGTTAAGGTTTGAATGAAGTCCTCTGATATTGCAGAAATTCACGGAAAGCGTGGCAGGGGTTGCCTTTGTCTTATTGCTCCGCTTGCCCCGACCAGGTTTCGTCTTGAGCGTAATTTCGCCCCTTCCCCAGAGTATGCGGAGCAGCCTTAGCACCCACGCTCCGAAAAAGTACTTCAAGCATTTCTTAAATTGACGTAGGTTTTATGAATAAGATCCTTAATTCTAACAGTGGTATAGCCACGCGGCAGCTTTTGCTGTCGCACGGATGGGCCGTCTCGAACAGGGGTGGTACCACGACCTCACAGAATACCAGCGTGAAGTAGAGGTTTACCTCTGCGTTGCTTTTGGTGAGTGAAGGTGGCTGGAGGCCCAATAACCCCCCCCCCCCTCATCAACATGGTAGCGGAATTAAAGAAAAGACTACCCCAGGAGGGTACCAGCACCCCTGGAGAATGCCTCGCTGAGCATCCACGACCAAACTACTCCACTCCTGAGCGTAGGTGCCCAGGATGCCCTGCGTATCATGGGGGGGGGGGGGGTTTAAATTCCGCTCGCGAGTAATACTGCTCGGGGCAAGCGGAGCAGTAAGACCAAGGCGACCCCTGTCACGCTGGCATGGCTGCAGACTCCGTGCTATAACAGGTCCCATCCGCAGAGATCGTGATAGTGGGTGATTTAAACGTTCCCGTTTAATTGATCATGCGGGTAGATCTGTCTATGACTTTGCCTTGGCATATGGTCTAACACAACTGGTTACTTCGCCTACGCGGATCCTAGATGTAGAGGATCATGTACCTTCCCTGTAGGACCTTCTGCTGACTTCTCATCCGGACGGATATCAGGTCTCCGTTGATGCCCCTCTGGGCCCTTCGGACCATTGTCTGATCCGGAGTACGATGCTAATCACGCTCCCATCGCAGTTGCGATCTGCAGCTTGCAGCAGTGTTTGGCACTTTAGGTCGGCTGGTTGGAACGGGATGCGGTCTTTTTTTGCAATCTACCCTTAGGGGCGGGTTTGCTTCTCGCTGGAAGATCCCAGCGTTGTTGCCGATTCTGTTGCTGATGTGGTGCTTCAGGGTTTGAAACTTTTTATTCCATCCTCTGTGGTACCCATCGGAGGCAGATCCCAGCCATGGTTTGGTCGCTCCTGTGAAATAGCATCACGCTATAAGCAGGAGTGCTACCGGCCCTAGGCTGACGCATCAACGCCTCGGGATGTAAACACCAGCGCTCTTAAAAAGAAGTGTAATTCCGCCTCCAGGTCATTAAAAGTGTCATTGCCAAGGCAAGGTCTGAGCACATCGGCAGAATTAGTGAGAAGATAGTTCGCCTTCCTGCGGGAATCCGTGCATTCTGATCTCTCCCCAAGGCTGTCCAAGGGAACTTTTGTCAGCCATCTCTTCCATCTCTGCACAGAAAGGACTACTCACTGGCCCTTGCCGCAAAGGAGAAAGCCGATCTTCTAAGCTCTCTCTTTGCATCCAACTCGACTCTAGATGACAGGAAGAACACACCGCCGACCATCCCGCGGTGTGAGTGCTCCATGCCGGATATGCGATTTACACAGCGCTCGGTTCGTAAAGCACTTTTCTCCCTGGACGTCAGCAAGTCGAGTGGGCCTGATGGAGTCCCTCCCATTGTGCTGAAGACGCGTCTTTTCTGGTACTCCTACTCCCAAGGCGTAGTTCCGAATTCATGGAAGACAGCTTTGGTCTACCCGATCCTTAAAAAAGGCGACCGCTCAGACCCGTCCAACTACAGACCTATCGCCATAACCTCCTTGTTCTCCAAAAGAATGGAATCCATTATGATCTGCCAGCTCATGAAGTACCTTGAGGATCACCAGCTGATTAGTGACCGCCAGTACGGTTTTCGTCGGGGCCGATCAACTGGTGATCTCCTGGTCTACCTGACTCATAGATTGGCCGTGGCGGTAGATGCCAAGGGGGAGGCATTGGCCGCTAGTTTGGACATAGCGAAGACCTTCGATCGGGTCTGGCACAAAGCGCTTCTTTCGAAGCCTTCTTCCTATGGGCTTCCCGAGAAGTTGTGCAAATGGATCACCAGTTTCCTCGCTAATCGGAGCATCAAGGCTGCATGCTATCACCAACGCTATTTCTCCTGCATATCAATGATATGTTGCAAACTGGTAACATTCATTGCTATGCAGACTACAGCACTGGTGATGCCTTATATACCGGCCGTGCCAATATTTCTCGGGAAAACGTCGCCGAGTACCGGAACAAAGCTTTGTCTGAAGTCGAGTCTTTGCTGAACAAAGTATCGGATTGGGGGCGACTAAATCTAGTCCAGTTCAATATCTAGAAGACACAAGTTTGCGCGTTTACCTCTAATAAGAACCTCTTTGTCGTATCTCCTCAGTTTTAAGGCACTTCCCTTGCTGCCTCAGCTCGCATCGGAATTCTCGGCGTCGACATATCGAATAGTGTGCAGTTTTGTGGTCACTTGGAAATGAAGGTCAAATTGGCCTCAACAAAGCTTGGCGTGCTCAGCAGAGCGAGACAGTATTTCATGCCGGCACATCGCTTGCAAATTTATAAAGCGCAAATCCGGCCTCACATGGAATACTGTTTCTCATCTCTGGGCCGGGGCACCCCAGTGCCAACTCCTTCCACTTGACCGCATCTAGAAAAGAGCGGTTTGAATCGTCGACGACACACTGGCACTGCGTAGGGATGTTGCATCCCTTTGCATTTTCTATCGAATTTACCACGGGGAGTGCTCTGAGGAATTTTTCGGATTAATTCCCGCCTCGAAATTTCACGAACGCACATCGCGTCAAAATTCACGATACCGTCCTCACCATCTGGATGCTTGGCGGTCCACGACTGTACGTTTTACTAGGAGTTTTCTTCCTCGTACAACTTCTCTGTGGAATTGTTTACCACCGGCGATTTTTCCGGACCGATACGACTTAGGGACCTTCAAGAAAAGAGCTTACACCTTTCTAAAAGGCCGGCAATACATGTGCAATTCCCCTGGTGTTGCGGTTGTTCTTGGGCGGCGGTAGTCACTTACCATCAGGTGAGCAGCACGTGAGTGTCAGATATGACGTGTTCGATTAACTACACTCCTCTTAAATAATATTTAAAAATCCAAAGTAAAATTGGACTATACCTTTACAATCAGCCCAAGTTTGCTACTGTTTGAGAAGAGGGAATTGAGTGACCTATAGTTTTTACGGGGAAACCTTTTGTTTTGAAAATTTTTAAAATCGCTACGCTAATGAGCCGTCATCGAAAAAAGCAGCTGTTGCCACGGCGACGATCAATCGCCGAGACTCCTTTTAGTTGGCAACCTAGTAACATGTCACTGTTTATTGTTCCAATCGAGTGGCATTTATGTAACATAATATATTTAATACATTTTCTTTCTCTTAAAACTATTAATTTATTATAATTCCGTGTTAATATATGTATGTAAATAAGTGTGTTGGTGCTGTAAATACAAAATTTCTTTTTTTATGCTTTAGATCTGTAAGTATAGATTTTACTACTTATATTATTTTTGTATATAGATATATACAAAAATAATAAAAGTATTAAAATCTATTCTATGTTTTAAATTTAATTAATTTGTATAATTCTGGCTAATAGGCGTTGCTCAAGGGAGAGATCAGCGGCGAATGCATCACAAGATATGTACAGACTGTTCACAATACGCTTTATCAAAGAGTAAAAAGGCCTAAATATTCATAAAACCAGAACCCACAAGTCTAATGACTTGTTCTGGTTCTGGGAGGCAATCTTGGACTTGTAATCAAGTTCAAGATTGCCTCCCACAAATAGATTCCCCAACGAATACGTCCTAAAAATAATACCAAGGGGTACAAGATACACTGTAGCCGTCTCATTGTCATCATGTATCAATGACATAATCAATAAAAGTTATTCATAAAGTTAGTAAAATGTACTTACTTTTTCATATCGTACACTGCACGTTGCTAAGGATGGCGTAGTCAATAGTATCTCTCTCACGCAAAGAATAAAACATAATTATTATTTAGCTCAGTAAACTCGCTCGACAATACTAACACACCAGATGAATTTATAAATAAAACTAGATACAATATAATTAAAAAAATTTAATAGAAATTGAATGATGGCGAATTGAGAGAAGCAGCTCGCCTTCTTTCCTTAAGTGATGCGATGACCCCTGATACACCGGAGATTTTGTATTCCCTGTGCGATAAAGATCCACTTTAATCGGCTGCCTTAAGTTTACCAGATAATCCTGACTCTTCTGAGCGCACATTGGAAGCCACTGCTGAAAAGGTACAGGCAGCGATCAGTTCCTTTAGTAAAAGATCGACCAGTGGTCTAAATGATCTTTCACTTCAAGATTTAAAAGGTTTTCTATCAGGTGCAGGAGAGACACTGGTGGAGACCTTCCAAATGTCTTGACGCAACTTGTAAATTTAATGCTTTCCGGAAAAGTTTGTCCAAACATAATGCAGGTTTTTACGTGGTAGAGCCACGCTGCAGCTATATTAGTAGTATAGTTGTAGCACGAATGGGTCGGCTCGACCGGGGAAGGACCACGCTCTAACAGAATACCAGCGTCAAATAGCAGTTTAACACTGCTGTGTTTCGTATGGTGAGTGTAGAGAACCGGAGACCCTTTTTACTGGAAAAGAGGCATTTCATCTTAGTCCTCACGAGTGACAACGCATCTACGTTTTGATTCACAAACGAAGATAAATGTAGATGTCCATGGGCCACAGCATCCACTTACCATCAGGAGGACTGTATGCTCGTTTGCCACTCGATCCTATAAAAAAAAGGTACTTTATGGGGCAAGCCTGTGCGCTTTTTAAAAAAGGATGGAAGTGTTCGGTTCATTGCAGTTGGTAACACAATTCGCCGCATCGCTTCAAAGGTTTGCTGCAAATATTTCCAGTATCGCGGCCATATGGCCGCAAGGTCTGGCTACTCCGTCTGTGCAGTTACGTTTTGGAATAAAAGGCGGATGTGAAGGGGTTGTACATGCAGCGCGCACCTTTCTGAAACACGGCAGCGATGAGATGCATTTAACTCTACTTTAGTCTTTAGTAGACTGAAGCCCTCTGCTGACACAGGTAAATGAAAATATCACGTCCATTTGCCATTATACATGGCAATGTTACAGTACACTACTCTTATGTACAAAGAACACCAAATTTTATCTTCTGTCAGTTGCCAGCAGGGCGACCTGTTTGGTCCGGCAATTTTTAGGTTTTCAATACATCCATTTATTTACGGTCTAAAGTCAAAAATCAATGTCTGTTATTTAGATGATGGGACACTAGGAAGCAAGGAACTCAGGACTTGATGATTTAACCAGTTTAATTTCTATTTTCAGTTCTGTTGGCCTAGAATAGATTTTTTTAAATGCGAACTTTTTGTTAATAAGAATTTGACCACCTCTGAAAAAGATCAAATCTTTAGCAAATTTTACTTCCTAGCCCCCAATATAAAGATAATTAACAGCAAATTACGGCTTTTATGTGATCCTATATTGGATGAGTCCTTTCAATGCTTTGTCAGTGAACAGATTTTAAAATTTGGGGAGTCATCCAGTCGTTTGAAAGAAATTAGGCTAGCCAGAAATTAGAAATTAGATGTCAAGAGGCCTGATGAAATGGCGCTCACTCCTTGGAAAAACGGGTATTCCTTAGTATGGGATGCAACTTGTGTTGTCACATTAGCGCTATCATATCTTGCGGCAACTGCACAGAAGGCAGGCGCGAATGCTGCTGTTGCGGTATCTAACAACGGCGCAAATATGCAGCCCTCGGAGAGGGATATATGTTTGTGCCGTTTGGTGTAGAAACGCTGGGGCCATGGGATCCCGAAGTAAGGCGTTTGAATAGAGATATATCATCACGCCTTGTAAATGTCTCTGGTGACCCAAAAGTTATTTTGGTTAGCGGATCAGCCTCGTAATGCAGCGAGGCAACTCAGGCAGTCTTCTGGGCACACTATTGACAGACGGTGGTGATTAAGCAAGTATTATTTACTAAAAAAAAACTTTTTTTCTTTAATTCTTTTATGTTAAATATAAGTATTTATGCTTTAATTTCGTCGTCAAATTTAAGTACCTAGGCCACTGGGTAACAGAGGACTTAAATGATGACTTAGATATAGAAAGGGAACGCAGGGCGTTGGCTGTTCGCTGTAATATGCTGGCCCGCAGGTTTGCACGATGTACTAAAGAAGTAAAAGTAACGCTTTTTAAAGCGTATTGTCAGTGCTTTTACACATGCAACTTGTGGGTTAGATATACGCAGCGGGCATACAACGTCCTGCGTGTCCAATATAATAATGCATTCAGGGTGCTGTTGGGATTGCCGCGTTATTGTAGTGCCTCTGCTATGTTCGCTGAGGCACACACGGATGGCTTTCATGCCATTATTCGTAAAAGGTCTGCTTCGTTACTGAGTCGTCTGCGTAACTCAACCAACAGCATTCTAAACACACTTGCTGATAGGTGGGACTCGGCCATTATGAGGCATTGGTTGAGTCTACATGTAAAACTAAATAAGTGAGATATATGTAATGTACGCGGGATGGTTAATTTGATAAGTTAAGAATATAAAGAAAGAGAACTTATTTACTAACACTAGTCTTAGGTTTTTTTTTTTTTATTGTTATACTAACATCTCTATGGACTGAGTCTGAATAAAAAAAATATTATTTAATTTAATATCTTTATAATTTGTATTCTATTTATGTTTATAAATGTATATATGAATACAATTACCTTACGTTTTAATATGTTTCCAAATCTAAATTACAAAATAAATTTAACTACGTATTGTTTTTTTACGTTTCGATATAACAGACCACTATTTTGTATACTAATAACTTTTCCGTCCAGTTATTCATTTTGTCACTTCATACAAAGTTTGTTCGTATTACTTGTTGTTTAAAAATCCTTAAACCTGTATTTTGCTAATTTTTTTTAAATATGCTTAGGCAAGGTCTTAAAAATAAACAAAATTATAATATTTTTACATAATATATATTTATAAATCCACGCAAAAAGGCCAAATAATTAATCATATAAGTAAGTATACAGGTTGTTCGGAAGGTCGATGCAAAGCCTTGAGGGGGGAACAAGTCACCTCGTGGGGCAGTTTACGCTAACCTTACCCGTCCTAAAATTTCTAGTTATAGTGAAAATTATCATAATTTTTGGCAAAAATATCCCGAAATCTGATCTTTAATCGTTCACAACAATTAAACAGGCTACAATCGGTACATAAATCCTTATTTTTATTTTAGCTTAATGTTTGTTCAATCGAAAAATATAAACACCTTCAACTGTATCCACATGATTGACTAGATTAGAAACGCTGATGAGATAGGAATTTTTAGGAGAGTTAAAGTATTTTAACGGTTTTTAAAATATGATAGTAGATTTAAACTTTCAAACATTTTTAGAAACGCAAGCCCGTTCTATAAGTGGAAATTGAACAATAAAAATATTAACATGAAAATACCTAGCTATTTCACAGACAAAATTTTACTCACCGGTCAGGATCTCCATCTTCCAAGCCTTTTTAATAGGAGACTTCAATGCAAAACTAGGCAGAAGAGAGAACGCCGAGCTGGGGGCAGTAAAATTTAGAATAGGGCAACGGAACACAAGGGTCCAGCAGCTGGCTGACTTTATGGGGAAAGAGGGACACTTTACGATGAAGTCTTTCTTCCAGAAGCGATCCCACAAGAAGTGAACCTGGTTGAGCCCCAACGGTTCGACAAAAATGAAATTAACTTCATTATGATAACAAGGCGACAAATTTTCAGTGAGGTCTCAGTAATCAAAGGGGTGAAAACTGGTAGCGATCCCCGAATGGTTAGAGGCACACTGAACCTAAACGAGAAGTTGGAGAGGTGTCGTCTAATGAAGCATACGCTCCGTCTCTCTCGTGCTGTAAAGTCCCAAAACCTTTTAGCTCGAATTACAAAACCGTTTACAGTGCCTAGAAGATTGCAATAATAATACTAATAATAATAATAAATATAATAATAACAATAATAATAATAACCATTCCTTATGACGAGAACCTCGTGAAAGCCGAAACAGATAAGGTGACAAAATATCTGGACCTGGCTCACGAGGTTACCGGCATGTGGGGTGGTCTGCCGACCGAAATTATTCCTGTGGTCGTTTCTGCGAATGGGTTAATCCCAGTCAGCCTCCCGGGTCATCTGAGGCGACTGGGACTCCGTGACGGACCGCTCCAGGCTCAAATGCAGAAGGCGGTGCTCCTCGATACCACCCGCATCGTCCGCCGGTTTCTTTCCCTTTCCCCCTAACCCTCGGCCGTTTGGTCTCCCCTGCCGAGGGCTTCCATCTGGTTGGGTTTTTATTTATTTATGTATATTTTATGCATTTATTTTATTTTGTTGATATTTATGTATGTTTATCATTTTCATTTACAATTATATATTTATACAGCCCAACCAGATGAGTAAACTCTATAGATGCCCCAAAAAATAATAATAAATCTTTATTTCGCATAACAAATGAGATCCACATCACAGATATTAGAAAAATCACAAAATAATAATAATAATACAGCTAGGTGGACTCAGAAAGTAAATAGACACGCACGCACGCACGCATTCACACATGCACATACCCACGCAAGCACACACATACATACGCACGCAAACACACACACACACACACGCGCACGCGCGCGCGCGCAAGCGCTCGCAGCCATACATTCATACATACACACACAGGTAAGTTAGCCATGCAGGACCTTAATAATTTGCCTTATTATAAGAAAGTCATACACACCCGCTCACCAAGCGTGGCAACTATGGCAAATACCCCCCAAATAACCCAAGGGGCCAGCAGCTGGCCAACTTTATGGAGAAAGAGGGACGCTTTATGATGAACTCTTTCTTCCAGAAGCGGCCCCACAGGAAGTGGACCTGGTCGAGCCCCGACGGTTCGACAAAAAATGACATTGATTTCATTATGACGACCAGACGACAACTGTTCAGTGATGTCTCAGTGATCGCGAGAGTGAAAACCGGCAGCGATCTCCTAATGGTTAGAGGCACACTGAATCCAAACGTTAAGTTGGAGAGGCCTCGTCTAATGAAGACAACGCTCCGTCCCCCTCGTGCTCTAATCCAAAGTCCCGAAACCTTTCAGCTCGAGTTACAAAACCATTTTCAGTGCCTAGAAGATTTAATGAAGTGGACGATATGAATGACAAGCTCGTGGAAACTGTCCATGCGGTCGGAGCTAAGTTCTGCAAGACCTGACGCAGAAGAACACAAAAACTCTTCGATCACACTCTCAATCTCATGGCTGTTAGACGGGAGATGAAGCTACGTTCTTCAACAGATTTGACAGCATACAGGCAACTGAACAGACAGATCTCCAAATGCATGCGGCGGGACTTACGCAACTTCAATACAGCTCGTATTGAATAAGCGATCGAGCGGAACCAAGGCTACAAAGTCTTTGCCAGATATCTGTCTGCCAAAAAGAGCCAACTGTCAAAGCTGAAGACAGAGTGTGGCAGCATCGTTTCCGGGGTACCTGAGATTTTGAGTGAGATTGAGAGGTACTATGGGCAGCTGTACACGTCATCGTTGGAGCCACACGCGAGTGTGAGTATCGATCCAAGAGCTAGTCTTATCCGACATTTTCCGATGATATCCCGGACGTCAGTCTGAGCGAGATTAGAATGGCTCTCCAGCACCTTATAAACGGCAAAGCCCCAGGCGAGGATGGAATTACAGCGGAGCTTCTGAAAGCGGGTGGAAAACCGGTACTTGAAGTCCTTCAGAAACTCTTTAATTCCGTCCTCCATGGTGGCATTATACCGGAGGCGTGGAGCAGAAGTGCGGTGGTCTTGTACTTCAAGAAAGGCGAAAACGCCCTCTTGAAGAACTACAGACGGATTTCCCTTCTGAGCCGCGTCTACGTGCTGTTTCCGAGAGTCATGACGAATCGTCGCGCATGCAGACTTGACGAATTCCAGCTTCCCGCACAAGTCGATTTCCAAAAAGGCTTTAGCACCATAGACCACATACATACCCTTCGGCAAATTGTACAAAAGTCAGAAGAGTACAATTTGCCACTATGTCTGGCGTATGTGGACTATGAGAAAGCCTTTGATTCCGTCGAAATTTGGGCGGTGCTGCAGTCCCTTCAGCGGTGACAAGTTGACTGTCGGTATATCGAAGTGTTGAAGTTCCTGTACAGTAGGGCTACGATGGCTTTCCGAGTACAGAACCAGAGTACGAAACCTATCCAATTGCAGAGAGGTGTAAGACAGGGTGACGTCATATCCCAGAAACTCTTCACCGCTGCATTGGAAGACGTTTTCAAGCTTCTGAACTAGAAAGGATACGGTATCAACATCAATGGCGAGTACATCACTCACCTTTGATTTGCCGACGATATAGTCCTTATGGCAGAATCGCTGGAGGGCCGAAGCACTATGCTCAATGACCTTAATAGTGCTTCCCAACGGATAGGTCTTAATATGAACATGGACAAAACAAAGATCATGTTTAATGTCCATGTCACACCTATGCCGGTAGTTGTTGGGAGCACTTAGCTCGAAGTTTTTGACGAGTATGTTTACCTGGGACAAATAGTCTGACTAGGTAAGTCCAACTTCGACCGAGAAGTCAATCGACGGATTCAATTCGGTTGGGCAGCGTTCGGGAAATTACGGCACATTTTCTCTTCAGGTATACCTCAAAACTTGAAAACAAGACTGTACAACCAGTGCATATTGCCAGTGATGACTTACGGAACTGAGACGTGGTCCTTCACTGCTGGCCGTATGAGGAAGCTCAAGGTCGCTCAGTGAGCTATGAAGAGGGCTATGCTCGGAGTTTCTCTGCGTGATAAACTTAGAAATGAGAATATCCGCAGTAGAATCAGAGTGACCGACATAGCCCATCGGATTAGTAAGCTGAAGTGGCATTGATGGGCCGGCCATATAGCTCAAAGAACCGACAACCGTTGGGAAAAAAGGTTCTCGAGTGGCGGCCTCGTACAAGCGTACGAAGTGTAGGGCGTCCCCCCACTAGATGAAGTGACGACCTGGTGAGAAGTGCAGGAAGTCGATGGATGCAGGTGGCTCAGGAACCGTGCTTTGTGGCATTCCTTGGGAGAGGCCTATATTTAGCAGTGGACTTGTGAAGGGCTGTAATGATGATGATGATGATGAGTACAGTCATGTTTTTGTGCTATAACACCCAGGATACTTTTGGAGCTATTCCTTGTTCTGCTTAGTAGCGATGCGGCTTTTTTACGCATTACCGCGTCAAACTCGTCAGTGCGGGCCTCACAGAACATGCCTGAAGCGCTGCAGTAGCTGAGCAGCCCCAAAAGAACTCTGAATGTATTATTATACTGCACCTTTAATGCTTTATACGCCCTTTGTGTGTAGTTGACCCAAAGGGAGCACGAATAGAAAGACTGGCAGTATGCCCTACCTTAAAAAGAGTTATTTTAACGGCATTACTGCATCGTGCAAACTTACGAGCTAACATATTACTCCGGGTCGCTAGAGTTCTACGCTCCCTTTCCATGTCCATTTCATCACCCAAATCCTCGGTCGCGTAGTGTCCCAAGTATCTAAATTGTGATACCCTCGATAAAGCAGGTGTTGTAGAGTCTGATAGGTGGTATGTACGTGGGACTCTTGGTATTAGCTTTTAACAACACAAACTCACTTTTCTTTATATTATAAATTAGACCGTGTTCATTTGCATAAGCCTCACAGATTCCCAGAAGCTTTCTGAGCGCACTGACCGAGGGACTCAACAACACCATGTCGTCGGCGTAACTTAGGTTGTTGACGCACTTTCCATCCACATGGCATACCGACCTTAGTGCTGCTTAGTCTCTCGAGCAGCTCATTTATATACAAGTTAAAAAGTTGAGGTGAACTTATTTCACCTTGTCTCACGCCACATTTTAACTCATACGGTTCAGAAAGCTTATCTGCCCATTTTACATGATTGGTTTGATGATTGTACCAATAGCGGAAGATACCCAGAAGATCATTAGAAAAATTACATTCGGCAAGTTTTTTCCATAAAATATGATAGGACACCAGGCCAAAGGCCCTCGACAGGTCTAAGAAGCATCCATAAACCGGGGTTGTGCGATCTGTATAATATATGACTGTATGTTTTAAACCTAATATTGCACTTTCTGTTGACAGCCCTGCCCTAAAACCAAATTGTGTTTCATGAATCTGAAGAACTTTTTCTAACTCATTGCTTAGTAGCCTGTCGAGCGCCTTTGCCGTCACTTTTGCTAAAGAGATAGTCCTGTAATTGCTTTTATCTGAAATGTCTCCAGTCTTATTCTTCACTATTGGTACAACCATCGTTTTAATCAAATCTCTGGGTAGATACGCATGACTTATGCACAGTGAATAAAACATGGAGAGGACGCGAGAAAGGTGACAACCAGCATACTGCAGATGTTCTATCATGTCCCGCAGACTTACGCTTAGACATACTTCCGATTATCTCTCTGACCTGTTTAGCGGAAAATCTAATTGGTGTTTCTATTAGATTCGGTTCAGCATAGACCATCTGTTGTGAAGAACTGAGAGGAGACTCTACACTAAAATGTTCTTTGAACATATTGGCTATGGCCTTTGAATCATTCACTCCGTCAACACTCGTAGGTAGGTCTGGTTTTACATTTAATTTATTAGTTTCTTTCCAAAATTTCCCAAAATTATGTTCTATATGATGTGTAGCTATGATATCCATTTTAATTCTATCTTTATTATTTTGACACCAACGTAATTTTGATTTAAAAATACTTCTACTTTCCACCATTTCATCATATATAGACCCATAAGTAGGTCGATTTTATTGCAACCAGATATGAAATTTTAGCCGAGCCTCCCTATGTGCGTTACTGACATGCTTATTCCACCCGGTTATATAATGTTCTTTTTTACTATTATGCCCAATCTTATCCTCTCTTGTTCGTTCTGCTGCCTCACTTAGAATATTAACAAAACTATTATATAACTTATCCAAACAAATTTTATGATATGAATTATTACAAAATTTATCACCACAGTCTGAAAATTCGTCAGGAAAATTAATTTCTCTTAATTTATTATTGCAGATCTCTGTATATACTTTAATTTGATCTAATTGTCTCGTCCCCCATAATACTTTACTATGTAAGTTCTTTACATTAATCTGCACTTTAGACCTTATACATTTTACATTTATTTCTACTACGAGTATGAGTGGATAGTGATCCGACCAAAAGACACCATAGCTAACAGTCATGAGATTGAGAGTGTGATGGGAGAGTTTTTGTGTACTTTTGCGGCGGGTCTTGCAAAACTTAGCTCCGACCGCATAGACAGTTTCCACGAGCTTGTCATTCATATTGTCCGCTGCATTTTAGGGAAAATACACAAAGATTTTGTTTACACGGGAAATGTAATAATACAATAGATGTAGGCGCTGAAATACTTCGAGGAAGGCCATATGGAGGGGTCGCTATTTTATGGCGAAAAAGTGTCTTCCAGAGTGTATCGGTAATTAAGTGTATTAGTTCACGGATTACGGCAGTAAAAATGATGTTGATTGCAGATCTTTTCTTATTATCTGTGTCTATATGCCCAAGGACAGTAATGAAAACCTGTTGGAAATGACACAGTGCCTAGGTGAAATAAATGCCATTGTTCAAAACTCTGAATTAGAAACTGTTTATATTCTAGGAGATTTTAATGCGCATACAAATAAACGTTTTTGTAAGGAGATGATGAATTTCTTTGTAGATTAAAACTGGACATGTGCTGATTTTGAGATAATAGGTATCGACTCAGGCTCGTATAGTTTTGTGCTCTCTCTCTCTTTAGCAACAGTGACGGCAAAGGCGCTCGACAGGCTACTAAGCAATGAGTTAGAAAAAGTTCTTCAGATTCATGAAACACAATTTGGTTTTAGGGCAGGGCTGTCAACAGAAAGTGCAATATTAGGTTTAAAACATACAGTCATATATTATACAGATCGCACAACCCCGGTTTATGGATGCTTCTTAGACCTGTCGAGGGCCTTTGACCTGGTGTCCTATCATATTTTATGGAAAAAACTTGCCGAATGTAATTTTTCTAATGATCTTCTGGGTATCTTCCGCTATTGGTACAATCATCAAACCAATCATGTAAAATGGGCAGATAAGTTTTCTGAACCATATGAGTTAAAATGTGGCGTGAGACAAGGTGAAATAAGTTCACCTCAACTTTTTAACTTGTATATAAATGAGCTGCTCGAGAGACTAAGCAGCACTAAGGTCGGTTGCCATGTGAATGGAAAGTGCGTCAACAACCTAAGTTACGCCGACGACATGGTGTTGTTGAGTCCCTCGGTCAGTGCGCTCAGAAAGCTTCTGGGAATCTGTGAGGCTTATGCAAATGAACACGGTCTAATTTATAATATAAAGAAAAGTGAGTTTGTGTTGTTAAAAGCTAATACCAAGAGTCCCACGTACATACCACCTATCTGATTCTACAACACTGCTTTCGAGGGCATCACAATTCAGATACTTGGGACACTACGTCACCGAGGATTTGCGTGATGAAATGGACATGGAGAGGGAGCGTAGGGCTCTAGCGACTCAGAGTAATATGTTAGCCCCTAAGTTTGCACGATTCAGTAATGCCGTTAAAATAACTCTTTTTACGGCATACTGCCAGTCTTTCTATTCGTGCTCCCTTTGGGTCAACTACACACAAAGGGCGTATAAAGCATTAAAGTTGCAGTAAAATAATACATTCAGAGTTCTTTTAGGGCTGCTCACCTACTGCAGCGCTTCAGGCATGTTCTGTGAGGCCCGAACTGATGGGTTTGACGCGATAATGCGCAAAAAAGCCGCATCGCTACTAAGCAGAACAAGGAATAGCTCCCACAGTATCCTGGGTGTTATAGCACACAAACATGACTGTCCTCATCATCATCATCATCATTACAGCCTTTCACAAGTCCATTGCTGAACATAGGCCTCCCCCAAGGAATGCCACAAAGCACGGTCCTGAGCCACCTGCATCCATCGACTTCCTGCATATCTTACCAGGTCGTCACTTCATCTAGTAAGGGGACGCCCAACACTTCGCCTGCCAGTACGAGGCTGCCACTCGAGAACCTTTTTTCCCCATCGGTTGTCGGTTCTTCGAGCTATATGGCCGGCCCATTGCCACTTCAGCTTACTAATCCGTTGGGCTATGTCGGTTACTCTAGTTCTACTGCGGATATCCTTATTACTGAGTTTATCACGCAAAGAAACTCCGAGCA
This sequence comes from Parnassius mnemosyne, assembly GCA_963668995.1. Classification (NCBI taxonomy): domain Eukaryota; kingdom Metazoa; phylum Arthropoda; class Insecta; order Lepidoptera; family Papilionidae; genus Parnassius; species Parnassius mnemosyne. The sequence goes on from CAVLGL010000086.1 coordinate 29,524,928, forward strand.
TAGCCCTCTCAATAGCTCGCTGAGCGAACTACAGACCGATTTTTCTTTTGAGTCACGATTACGTGCTGTTTTCGAGGGTTATTACTAATTGCCTCGCACGCAATCTTGAAAACTTCCAGCCTCCCTAACAAGCCAGTTTTCGTTCCGATACCCTTCGGGAAATTGTACAGAAGACTGAACAGTACAATTTGCCACAACGTGTTACATATATGGACTATGAGAAAGCTTTGATTCCGTCAAAATTTGGACGGTGCTGCAGTCCACTCACGGTGCCAAGTTCACTGTTGGTATATCGAAGTGCTGAGGTGTTTGTACAGTACGGCTACGATGGGTGTCCGAGTACAGAACCAGCTTACGGAACCTATGCAATTGTAGAGAGGTGTAAGACAGAAGACGTTTTCAAGCTACTGTACTGGAAAGGATACGGTATGTAAATCAATGGCGTGTACATCACTCATCTTCGATTTGTTGACGATATAGTCCTTATGGCAGAATCACTGGAGGACCTAAATATTATGCTCAATGACCTAAGTAGTGCCTCCCAACGGAAAGATCTTAAGATGAACATGGAAAAAACAGAGATCATGTATAACACATGTTACAACTATGCCGGTAGTTGTTGGGAGCACTAAGCTCGAAGTTGTTGACGAGTATGTTTACCGAGGACAAATGGTCCGACTAGGTAAAACCAACTTTGCCCGAGAGGTTAATCGATGGGTTCAACTCGGCTGTACAGCGGGAGGGAAATTACGACACATCTTCTCGAAAGGTATACCTAAAAATATGAAAACGAGACTGTACAACCAGTGCGTGTTGTCAGTGATGACTTATGGAACGTGGTCCTTTACTGCCGGCTGTATGAGGAAGCTCAAGGTTGCTCAGCGAGATATGGAAAGGGCTATGCTCGGGGTTTCTTTGCGTTATAAACTTAGAAATGAGGATATCCGCAGTAGAACCAGAGTGACCTACATACCCCAATGAATTAGTAAGCTGAAGTGGCAATGAGCCCGCTATATAGCTCAAAGAATCGGCAACCGACGCGAAAAACAGGTTCTCGAGTGGCACCCTCGTACCGGTAGGTGAAGTGCAATGCAAGCCCCCACTAGATGGAGTGACAACCTATCAGGTTATGCAGGAAGACGATGGATGCAGGTGGCTCAGGATTGTGCTTTGTGACATTCCTTATATAAACTGAGATGCTGTCTCGAAAGTTATAGGATTAGGGCAGATGGTTTTAAATTTGAATGTGATACATGATCGTTGCGCTCAAAATAAATGGTTACATCTTAAGTTGAGTAGGATTCAAAGCTGTGCCTTCGAATAGGCGGCGGGCGTTCAGTTAGACGTTGCGCCGACTGAATATTTGTTCCGATCGGTATTCTACAGAAACGTGTTTCTCTTTGTGCGCCCGGCGATTTGCAACCATAACTCACTTCATTTAGTTATAGCCGGCCACCACGCGTCAAACGGTTGAAGGTCTCCCTGGCAAGCCACGGTCGGAAATGAAATCAAGGTCGCATTTTGATATTTAACAATTTTAAAATATGTATATCATCGGAATATTTAAATGATTTCTGTACGTATTTCGTTTTTATTATTAACAGTATTAGTAACAGTATAATATTATCATACTGGCTGGCCCGGCAAAAGCTACTCTGTCTTTTCCGGTTGGAGTCGTGACGAGTTTAACAAAGGTTTTAGCATAGCTATTTACTATCGCCTCGACGAAATCTATATTGTATAACGAATAACTCCAATTAGTCAAGTCATTCAAAAGTTACTGTTGGTAGGCGGTTAGGCAACGGCAGTTTTTATTATATTGAACTATTATCCCGAAAATGCAGATGCTCTACTCTAGTTTTAGTTTCCCTCTGTCACTTCTTACGACATCGTCGGGATATATCGGATCGGTTGTAAATGTTCTTACGCCTTAAGGTTACGTACCTGGAGCTTATTCTATATCATTCCACGAATTTCTTTCGTCATATCAAGAAGGTTAAAGATACAAGTAGGTACATTTGTCTCGTATCGCTTTTCACCCATTAAAATTACCTAAAGACAAACAGCTAATATTCAAAACTGGTATAGGTGCCATAATGACGTATGCAATTATATTGTTGGCTTGTGTTTTTTTTTATATAATATGATGATAAATGAGCACACAGTCCACCTGATGGTAAGTGGTTGCTGTGACCCATAGACATCCACACAATAAAGAATCAAAATGCAGAGGCATTCCATCTTAGTCCTCACGGGTGTAAGATAGAATGCCTCTTTTCCAGTAAAAAGGGTCTCCGGTTCTCTACACTCACCATACGAAACACAGCAGTGTTTAGCTGCTATTTTACGCTGGTATTCTGTGAGAACCTGGTCCTTCCCCAGTCGAACGAACCCATCCGTGCTACAACTATACTTCTAATATAGCTGCAGCATCGCTCTACCACGTAAAGCAGCATGGCTCTACCACGTAAATTGTATACCACGTGGTGTCCCGGTCGTCCAGGCTACAAGCTGTTCAAAATAAATTCCAGCGCCGAATCCTGACCTCTAAAATCAAATAATAAATAAAATTATTATCGGTAAGTTACTTCAACTTAAATCAAAATCCGTTATGGGACGTGATAAGTGATAAGTATATAGTGCCTCTAAGGATGCTGCTCTACATCCAAAGATCAATGACACTATAACCAGTTAGAATAAATACGACCTTGGGTAGGCCCAGGCCTGATGGGATTATCACACATACGATGGTACCGCTATCACACAACATTAGGATACACCGCGTTCCTTTTTTCGCTTTATTCCGATGAAGTTGTGAATGCCGCATGGCCAGCAACAACATACATAAAACGTAAAAGCGTATACATTACCTCATCAAAGAATTACTGACTATTTGTAGTAGTGTAACTGGTCTAACTAGCTTGTGCTTGTTCTTAGTATTTACAGAATCAATATTTAAAAAAAAATATTTTTGTTTTTGTGTATACATACGTATATACATAAAATTATCAATCAAAGGTCACGGCGGCGGCCAGTCTCAACGAAGATTAGAACGAAGATTATTAAGTGTGGTAAAATATTAAAAATTTTATTTTATTAAAACCAAATGAAAAAAAAGCCATGGTACTACTTTCGATATACCATTATTTACGTCGCCATATTTTAACAATTACCGTTTAAGTATGAAAATCAAAGTATCATCAGCAAATACAACTATATCGTGTTTATTCCCTGAAAAGTAAAATAAGTCTTTAATATATTAAAGTCTTATTTTACTTTGTAGGGAATAAACATTATATAGTTTTATTTTATTAACTAAGAACAGGAAGGAGCCAAGTATTGAGCCTACAGGAATACCCATATACCCATTATGCCTAGTCAGGTCATAAGTATTGTCACGCAGTAAAAACTTTTCTTTTAGAATGCTGGCCACAAAAAAGTTTATTGAATTCGAATTTCAAATTGTTCATAAAAATAAAACTGTACTTTTTAGAATTTTACTCATTTTTAAATATGGAGTGGACGCTTAAAGAAGACCGTGTTGCAGTTATTGCGTTGCATTGTTGCGGTTACGCGCCAATTCAAATTTTTGACATACTGAAAAATTTGAATATAACCAAAAGATTCGTTTATCGTACCATCAAACGATACAATGAAGACTCTAGTGTAGATGACAGGTCAAGAAGTGGTCGCCCTCGGCTGTTAAGACTCCAGCAGTGATAAAAGCTGTGAAAGCGCGAATTCAAAGAAATCTCAAACGTAAGCAGAAACTGTCGGCCCTTCAGATGGGGTTAAGCAGAACCATGGTGAAAAGGGTGTTAAATGAAAACTTAGGGTTTCAGGCATATCGAAGAAAAACAGGATATCGTTTGAATGCTCGTCTAATGGACCTGAGACTGAAGAGATGCCGCGCTTTGTTGAAGCGGTACGCGGGAAAAAAATATCGGGAAATTCTTTGTTCGGATGAAAAAATTTTTACCGTAGAAGAGAGCTACAACAAACAAAATGATAAGGTGTACGCAAACAGTAGTGAAGAAGCGAGCAACCGTATTCCGCGTGTCCAACGAGGTCATTTTCCATCCTCGCTCATGGTATGGTTGGGAGTTTCTTATTCGGGCTTAATAGAGGTACATTTTTTACAGTTGTGTATCAAAATAAAGTCCTGACCAACCTTGTCGAACCTGTTTCTCATACCATGTTCAATAACAGGCACTGGGTATTTCAACAAGATTCCGCGCCAGCTCATAGAGCGAAAAGCACACAAGATTGGCTGGCGCCACGTGAAATCGACTTCATCCGGCACGAAGACTGGCCCTCCTCCAGTCCAGATTTGAATCCGTTAGATTACAAGATATGGCAACACTTGGAGGAAAAGGCGTTCAAAGCCTCATCCCAATTTGGAGTCACTCAAGACATCCTTGATTAAGGCAGCCGCCGATATTGACATGGACCTCGTTCGTGCTGCGATAGACGTCTGGCCGCGCAGATTGAAGGCCTGTATTCAAAATCACGGAGGTCATTTTGAATAAACTTTAGTGTCATAGGAATCTATGTTTTGTTAAGTTCATTTTGGTATATAAATGGTTACATAATGAAAAAACTTGTTTCAATTATTTTATATTAAACATGTGACAGAATTTATGACCTGACTAGGTATAATTACTACCGACCTGGAAAACTACTGACATTGATTAAAACTGTTTGTATTCTATTATTTAAATATGATATCGCTATATTTTTACATCACAATGATGAAGCTTCCAGTTCACTGTCCCATGGTGATAAGAGTCCAAAACCTTGAAAAGATAACAAAATATGCCCAAAGCATGTTCAAAGTTCTTCAATGCACAGGAAATATGTTTAATCAGCTCAACTCCGGCCTCAGATGTCAAACTCCTCTTTTAAAACCAAACTTATTTTTGTTGAGCAATTTATGCTTCAATAAATGCTTAGAAAGTGTTTTAGAAGTTAATATTCTATGAAATTCTAGACTGTTATTTTATAAAAGTGTGGACCTCCCTCAGTCGAGTAAGTACATCCTTGCTGCAGCAGCCAATAGGTGCAGCGGGGTCTACAAAAATATACCAAGTTTGTTTACAAATTATGTTATACAATAAAATATACATACTTCAGAAAACATTGTTATAATAATGTAACTTTTGAGTTAATATTTACCAAAGCAAAAGTGATTAATTAAAAAAAAAACGTATTAAGCAGGCCATTTCCTTTTGTACTGACTAAATGTGATTTGACTACTGTGGTGAATCATTCTTAACACAAGCAATGTAAGTTTACTTAGAGTGGGTAACAGGAATATTAGTTATGTTTTAATAAAAATTAAATATAACAAGTAATAATTTAGTTTAAATATTAATATATTCTGCCATTTTGCTTGTTGTAGAGCTTTTCAATTGCACTTTTATTTATTTACTTAGTTCGTCACACGACACCATTTGATGTCTCATCATTTTGACTTCTAGATAAGTTTCTGGCACCTATTGTGAGATATCCCTAAGGTGTGAGAATAATAATATTTATTGTAGGGGCAGGTAAGAATATCCACTACCCCATATCTTCCCGTGTATGTCGTAAGAGGCGAAGAGGCGACAGAGGGAAATACAGGCAGAGCAGCATCTTTCTGAGAACAGCAAAATAACAATAAAAAAAAACCCCAGCGGCCCCGCTATTCCTGGCTACGGTGGCGACCATTGTAACGACGGGGCAGGGGGTGCTAAGAATCTCCAGTGGAGGTTCGGTTGCCACCTAAGATGACTCGACCTAGCAACATACAACGCATACGCCCTGAGGACTGACGAGAAGATCCTGGAGTTAGAAGAAGAAATACACAAGTTGCGCTGGATTATAATAGGATTATCCGAGGTCCGAAGAGAAGGGGAGGACATGGTAATCCTCGAATCCGGCAACTTGTTCTATCACCGGGAGGGCGACTATCTGTCCCAAGGAGGTGTCAGATTTATCATCCACAAGTCTCTCGTTAACAACGTTGTAAAGATTGAGAGTGTCGATGAAAGTTAAACAGGTTAAAGTGCCAACCTCGGCACATCCCGACGAGGAGGTGGAGGAAATGTATGAGGATATATCTAGAGCCATCCATTCCCACAAAACCTACTATACAGTGTTAATGGGAAACTTCAACGCAAAAATATGCACAAGAGAGAACGGTGAGCTAAAGGTTGAAATTTGGAATAGGGTAACGGAACTCAAGGGGCCAGCAGCTGGCCGACTTCATGACGAAGAAGGAACTCTTTATGATGATCTTTTACTTCAAAAGCGGCCCCACAGGAAGTGGAAAGTTTTATAAACTAATGAAGCTGCTTCCTACTTGAACGATATTTTGTTATCGAAAATTAAGTAATTGCTTGATTTATTTATTAAGTTTATTTATAGGATATAGACAACAGTTTATATTCACTCTTACATAATATAAATACCTAATATATACAGAGTTTTCGCCTAGATTACAAACCAAAGACGCGTACGTGCACATGCAATATGCATTATACGTAACATTAAATTTATTTATATAGATATAGATTAAATATCTATATCATTTCCAAGAACAGTAATTAGTTTGAAGCCGTGCAGCAGCGCAGCAAATGAGTCAAATTAAACGAAAAGAGGGCTTGCGCCACCGTTTTTGGGCATCATACAGAGCTGATAATTTGTTTTCTAAAGTTAAGTTTCAAATTTATTATAACGCGTTAAGTTAGTATCTGACAATAATGATAACCTCGCAATAATAATTTAGTAAAAGCAGCTCTATATTATATACCGTGTCGATATGTTCGGTCATATTCGGAAATACGAAGTTAGCTGGTGCATAATATTTATTCTGTAGTATTGTACATAACACGAACTAAGAGAATTGACTTTCGAAGCGACCACACGAGAAGCATCAGCTTTGAAATAAAAAAGAATCATGGAAATCCGTTCACGTAGAAAAAGTTATGAGGAAACACACATAAAAATACATACAATCGAATTGAGTACCTCCTCCGTTTTGAAGTCGGTTAAAAATAACCGAAATTAACCGGTCTATATGGCTAAAAGTCTATCTGGGCAAGAAATAAGTAAGTAAGAAAGATGGTGTTGCTGTTGGTTTGCATATTCATCTATTTTTGTTATATTGTTTTTTCTTGTAACTGCGCACTATATCATAAATGATTTAAAACGTAGTAATTACGGAGAAATATTAAATTATTTAAATAATTTCTAGAGTAATATCTAGGTCACGTGGTATCCTGGCCCAGCGCCAAAGTAAGAAATATTCCCAAAAAATTGTTTGAGATAAAGGAAAACCTCTCACAAAAAACAGTTCATAAAAACATAAATAGCTTTAATAAGAATAAGGATGTTCATACCTTAAACACTAGGAACAAACATAAGCTTGTAATGCCACTTACTAGACTCCACTGAATTAGTAATTCATTTATGGGGCAATTTATACGCTTTTACAACAAAATTCCAGAACATGTTCAAAGTTTGTCAATAAACAAGTTTAAAAGTTTTATTAAAGAAAAACTATACAAAAACGGTTATTATAATATCAAGGAATACATGAATGAAAATAACCCCTGGGAATAAGGTGATCGCTACCATGCTGGTTCTATGAAAATTCATTTAAAATTGTATAAACAAAATTATTTTTAAGTGAAATTATTCTTGGTTGGTTATTACTGGGTTCCTTGCTGGTTCTTCCCAGGACAGAGGTATTTTTCGAACCAGTGGTAAATAAAATAATGACTTTCAATAAGTATTATGTAATAATCCATATTGAATAAAAATCATTCTATTCTATTCTATTCTCCGATATAGTTATAAACTCAGGACAACAGCTTAAATTTACCGATGTGATGTTAAAGACGTGTATCGCATTAACACAAAATCGACAAATAAACCGGTAATAATAGATTTTATTAGGGTATTCAAACGCGACAGTTTTATTGATGCTTTAACAAATATAATAACGGACATAAAAATGAAAAAAACACTAAAAACATACAAACTAACGGCCCCTCTCAGGTAATTTATAGATCAGAGTCTCTCCCAAGCAAAACGAGAAATCTGTTTATAATTTCAAAAAAATTCGCAAAAGTAAATTATTATGTCTTTTGTTGAATTTCTCGTGGCAATGTCTACCTACGAAAAAAAGAAGGAGCGTCCTTAATTTGCATCATAGGTGAAACTGATTAGAAAAAAAAAGGAAAAATGACCAGTATTTCACTCACAGTGCATCGCGAAAGCTTTTTTATGTTTGTTAATTTTATTCACTATGTAATTATATCTTTACTCGTAGTTTTTAATGTAATTATTAAGTTTTTTCCTACTATATTCTCATTTGAATGTTCCGCACTTTGTTGTATATACACGGATTCATACTAAAATACACAAAACACATAATATTTTTATTATACTCGTACATACTCCTCCAACAAATGAAATCACATACACGTTCAAAAAACATACGTCTTAAACATATTAACAACATGTTATATCACTTTCACGAAATTCACAATTTATCATAATTTTATTATACACACACAGTAACAAGAGGTTTATAAAACTCATAAGTATCAAATATATAATCAAACTTAATAAACTGAGTTATGAAAATGCATTGGTTTTACAAATATCACGCTTAATATAAATAAAATTAACAATATTATAACAACGGATATAGATGAGTATCACAGTATAAATTGCACATGTTCAAATGATCCAGCAAAGTGTTCACAATTACTTGGTGGTGCAGATGGATTGTTGTTGGTGACTGACAGTAAATTTTTTTAGTATAAATCAAAATTTTGATTTATTTCTAACGTTTGTGGCAAGTCTTGCTTTTCAGATTGATGTCTTAGTTTTAAACGAACATTGGGCTACTAATAATTTCACACCACCTCAAATTTACGATTATAAGATGTATCAAAACGTTAATTATTTAAATAAAAAACGATGGCGTTGTGGCTTATATTCATACTTCTTTAACTTCATCAATAACTGAACCACCCTCTCAAGAAGGAAATTGTTTGATTATAAATATAAATTCCGAATATTCAATAATCTCTTCTTATAGAACACCTAGATATCGTAATCTAAATTATTATCTACATTCTTTAGAAAACATTCTTAACAATAATAATCATCATCATCATTACAGCCCTTCACAAGTTCACTGCTGAACATAGGCCTCCCCCAAGTAATGCCACAAAGCACGGTCCTGAGTCACCTGCATCCATCGACTTCCTGCATGTCACACCAGGTCGTCACTCCATCTAGTGGGGGGTCGCCCTATACTTTGCCTACCGGTAGGAGGCTGCCACTAGAGAACCTTTCTTCCCCATCGGTTGTCGGTTCTTCGAGTTATATGGCCAGCCCACTGCCACTTCAGCTTACTAATCCGTTGGGCTATGTCGGTTACTCTAATTCTACTGCGGATATCCTAATTTCTAAGTTTATCACGCAGAGACACCCCGAGCATAGCCCTCCCCATAGCTCGCTGAGCGAGCTTGAGCTTCCTCATACGGCTAGCAGTGAAGGACAACGTCTCAGATCCGTAAGTCATCACTGGCCACACGCACTGTTTGTACAATTTCGTTTTCAGGTTTTGAGGTATGTCTAACGAGAAGATGTGTCGAAGTTTCCCGAAGGCAAGCCGAGTTGAATCCGTCGATTGACCTCTCGGTCGAAGTTGGACTTACTTTGTCGGATATTTGTCCCAGGTAAACATACTCGTCAATAACTTCGAGCTTAGTGCTCCAAACAACTACCGGCATAGGTGTGACATGGACGTTAAACATGATTTTTGTTTTGTCCATGTTCATCTTAAGACCTATCCGTTGGTAGACACTATTGAGGTCATCGAGCATAGTGCTTAGGTCCTCCAGCGATTCTGCCATAAGGACTATATCGTCGGCAAATCGAAGGTGAGTTGTGTACTCGCCATTGTTGTTAATACCGTATCCTTTCCAGTCCAGAAGCTTGAAAACGTCTTCCAATGCAGCGGTGAAGAGTTTCGGGGATATAACGTCACCCTGTCTTATACCTCTCTGCTATTGAATAGGTTTCGTACTCTGGTTCTGTACCTACAGTCAACTTGGCACCGCTGAAGGGACTGCAGCACCGCCCAAATTTCGAAGGAATCAAAGGCTTCCTCATAGTCCACATACGCAAGGCAAGGAGGCAGATTATACTCCTCTGTCTTTTGTGCAATATGCCGCAGGGTATGTATGTGGTCTATGGTCTAGCCTTTTCGGAAACCGGCTTTTTCGGGAGGCTGGAAGTCGTCACGTCTGCGTGCGAGACGATTCGTAATGACTCTCGAAAACAGCACGTGGACGCGGCTCGAAGGGGAAATCGGTCTGTAGTTCTTCAGGAGAGCGTTGGCGCCTTTCTTGAAGAACAAGACCACCGCACTTCTGCTTCACGCCTTCGGAGTAGTGCCACCATGGACGACGGAATTAAAGAGCTTCTGAAGGACTTCAAGTACCGGTTTTCCACCCGCTTTCAGAAGCTCCGCTGTAATTCCATCCTCGCCTGGGCCCTTGCCGTTTTTAAGGTGCTGGAGAGCCATTCTAATCTCGCTCAGACTGACGTCCGGAATTTCTTCGGAATAGTGTCGGATAATACTCGCTCTTGGATCGTTACTCACACTTGCGTGTCGCTCCAACAATGACGTGTACAGCTGCCCATAGAACCTCTCAATCTCACTCAGAAACTCAGGTGTCCTGGAAACGATACTGCTACGCTCGGTCTTCAGCTTTTACAGTTGGCTTTTTCTGGCAGACAGTTCTCTGGCAAAGACTTTGGAGCCTTGGTTCCGCTCAATCGCTTCTTTAATTAAAGCTGTATATAAGTTGCGTAAGTCGCGCCGCATGCATCTGGAGATCTGTCTGTTCAGTTGCCTGTATGCTGTCAAATCTGTTGAAGAATGTAGCTTCATCTCCCTTCTAACAGCCAAGAGATTAAGAGTGTGATCGGAGAGTTTTTGTGTTCTTCTGCGGCAGGTCTCGCAGAACTTGGCTTTGACCGCATGGACAGTTTCCACGAGCTTGTCATTCATATCGTCCACTTCATTGCAGTGTTATAGGCACGGAAAACGGTTTTGTAACTCGAGCTGAAAAGTTTCGGGACTTTAGATTAGAGCACGAGGGGGACGGAGCGTTGACTTCATTAGACGAGACCTCTCCAATTTAACGTTTAGGTTCAGTGTGCCTCTAACGATTCGGTGATCGCTATCAGTTATCACCCTCGAGATCACGGAGACATCACTGAACAGTTGTCGTCTGGTCGTTAAAATGAAGTCATTCTCATTTTTTGTCGAACCGTCGAAGCTCGACCAGGTCCACTTCCTGTGGGGCCGCTTCTGGAAGAAAGAGTTCTTCATAAAGAGTCCCTCTTTCTCCATGAAGTAGGCCAGCTGCTGGCCCCTTGAGTTCCGTTGTGCTATTCCAAATTTCCCTAATTTCAGCTCACCGTTCTCTCTTGTGCCTAGTTTTGCATTAAAGTCTCCCATTATCACCATATAGTGAGTGTTGGAGGAATGCATGGCTCTAAAGATATCCTCATACATTTCCTCCACCTACTCGTCAGGGTGTGCCAAGGTTGGTGCGTAAACCTGTATGACCTTCAGCGAATACCGTTTGGTGATTCTGAGTATAAGGTACGTAACCCTCGTCGACACACTCTCAATCTTTACAACGTTGTTAACGAGAGACTTGTTGACGATAAATCCGACACCTCTTTGAGAGAGATGGTCGCCCTCCCGGTGATAGATCAAGTTGCCGGATTCGAGGATTACCGTGTCCTCCCCATCTCTTCGGACCTCGGATAATCCTATAATATGCCAGCGTAACTTGTCTATCTCTTCTTTCAGCTCCACGATCTTCTCGTCAGTCCTCAGAGTGCGTGCGTTGTATGTTGCCAGGTCGAGTCGTTTTTTATTGTATTTTTGCTGTTATCAGGAATATACTGCTTTTGCCCATCTCCTGCCTGTTTCCCTTTGTCGCCTTTTACGACACTTTTACGTTACGTAGTGCATACTCTTAATCGCCACTACACGGCAAAAAGACAATAATAATACTCCTAAGTAATATTGACTCATTTCCTTTATCTACACTCTATGACACTACTATAAAAAATGTATATAACTAAAAAGTCATTCAGATAATTAAAAAAAATAAAGTTGTTGTGTATAGTGATGACTTAGGAAAAAAACGGGGAATATCATTAAATAACTATTTAAAAGGCCAAGAGATAAATAATTATTGCATGCCTGGAGCATCATTAAGCCAAATAATGAATAAAATTTTTGACTAGTAAATTTTGCCCTAACTCTACATTAATCATTCTTGTTGGAAGAAGAAGTAATGCGAACAAATATCAATTATTAAAATATATTGAATATCTTAGTTACTTAAATGTGTATAAATTTATCATGTTTACATTGCCTAACATACAGGGTTGGCGACAGGAAAATAATCTAAGATATGATTTAAATTTATTAATGCATAACTTGACATTTAATAGTAATTTAAATTTGACATTTAATTGTAAGAATTATAATGATAAATTTCTTGTGATTGACATAAATAATTTAATTAAGAAGTTTATGACTGGATATATATTACCTATCTAAGTATAATATAAGACTGATACCACATATGCTATCTTATTATTTACATTTTAACTCAGACAAGGATTTGGCTACGCAGACATATGCTTCTATTGAGCAGTGTTATGACTTTACATTGAATTTGGAATCAGTTCCAAGTAATTTAAATTAGAAAATGAAACAATAGAGGTAGTCTCTAGCAATCGTAGTAACAATTAAAATTATCCAGAATGTAGTCCACAAATATTTAATTGTATAGTTTCTCACAAAAACAATCATAAAAATGTATACACCTGGTTCATTTAAATATGCAAGGCATGTTGGGCAAAGAATTAAAAATTGAATTGTTTTAAATAGTAAACACATACATATTTTTTGGATAACTGAACATTGGTTATAGGATTATAACTATAATATGTTTAATTTCAGTAAATACCACCACCTGGTATTTACTGAAAATATACATTTTCAGAAACAGTTGCTTTAACAGAGAAAAAAAATTACGCGGTGGCTCCTTAATATTAGCTAATAAATTATTAATAAGTAAAGAACTTATATTGTATATTGGAGCGTCTCTGTTGAGCAAACGGTAGAAATGGCATATGTTGAGATCGAGCACTTTATTGTTGTCAGTGGCTACAGACCCCCACATTCTATGTATGATTGTTTTGAAAAAATAATGGAGGAGGTTTTGCTTAAACTTAATAAACAAAATAAGTCTGTCGTCGTATGTGGAGACTTCAATATCAATCTCATCTCAAATCATACAACCCTGTTAATTTGTTCTTTCTGCCAACACGTATTGCAGGGCCTAGTGCAACTTGTATAGATAATATTTTTACTGACGTTGAGCCCTAATATAAATTAATTATTCAAAATTTAAGTTCTCATCACTGTGGACAGTTAGTCTCGCTACCTTACATGCACAAAAAACAGAAAGTTTAGAAAGACGTCCTTGTTCCAATAAACGAACATCGCTTAGAGAGGTTTAGAAGTAATATAGTGACAAAGCTGCTTTTTCTTCCATATAAAAAACAATACTTACTATTTATATAGATTATTATTTAAACTAATAAGTCTTGAATGTAATAAAACATTTCCTTCTAAAACATTTTCTTTAAACAGTCGCAAATCGTTTAATGAGTGGGCGACAGTAGGAATCCATGGGAGTAGACAAAATTTGTATTGACTTTTAACAATGAAAGATTATATAATCACAGTGTTTCATTTACAGAATATGTAAAAAAATATTCCAATATATTTAAAAGAGTGTGTTGCGCAGCCAAGTCTTTATATTTAAGAAAGAAAATTAAGAATAATTAAATCTAATGAAATTAAAATGACTTGGAGTATAATCAGTAGTGAAACTGGCAAGATGAAAATACACAACTCAAACTTTCAATTAATTTTTAACCATAATTTGACGAAATCAGATCAAGACGTTGCAACGGCTTTTGAACAATATTTTCCCGACATTCCGATCTTGACTACAAAGTCACTCAATTCCTCCCTTGCTGTCGCCGAGTCATCAAAATGTAAATGACTGTAAGAAAAGAATTTGAATTTCATAGAATATTATCAGGTGATATTGTAAAATATTTCAAAACTATTGTTATTAAGAAAAGAGCAGATCTATGGGGGATTTATGTTAAAGTTATTGCGTCTATAATAGATGCAAACGCACCCCAATTTGCTATTATTTTTAACGCTAGTATCGAATCTGGTGTGTTTCCTAATTTAATTAAACATTGTAAAGTAATACCTTTATTTAATTCTGACAGTGCATTCGATCCTACTAATGTTAGACCTATTTCTGTACTGCCAACACTCAGTAAAATTTTCCAAAAAATTTTTCTAGACCAAATGTAAGGTTTTTTTTAATGTAAATAAATTACTACATAACAATCAGTTTGGATAAACAAGGGGTCGCCCGACAACTGATGCCGGTGTTGAGCTAATGAAACATATTTTCTGTGCATGGGTAAATTTAGAAGATGCTTTGGGTATATTTTGTGATCTTTCCATGGCTTTCGACTGTGTTCACCATGAGACATTAATCAGGAAGCTTACATCATTACGGTGTAAAAAACATAGCGCTTAAATCTAAATAATGGAACGCAAACAGATGTTATCAATGGATGCAGTTTTTCCAGATCGGTAGTATCTATGGGTGTTCCTCAGGGCTCAATTCTTGGTCCCTTCCTGTTCTTAGCTTATATTAATGACTTACCTTACTTGATAGAGAAAAACCATGATATAGTATAATTTGCTGATGATACTTCCTTGATTTTCCGACTAAAAAGGCAATTATTGAAATATGACGAAGTGAATAATGCTATATCAAAAGTAGTACACTGGTTTAACGTCAATAATTTGTTTTTGAACAGTAATAAAACGAAATGTATTAAATTCACTACACTAATATTAAAAAGGTGAATACCGGTATGCTTTTCAGTAAGGAGGAGCTGGGTCTTGTTGAATCAACTGTTTTCTTGGTATTACAGTTGACGCGAAGCTTCAATGTGGCCCTAATATATCTAAGTTAACTAGCAAACTTATTTCTACAGCATATGTTGTAAAAAAGATTAGATGCCTTTCATATGTTGAAACAGCTATATTAGTTTATTTTTCCATAGCATAATGTCAAATGAAATCGTGCTATGGGGTAAGGCGACTGACTACTTTACAAGGCGCAAGTTCGGCCTCACATGGAATACTGTTCCCATCTCTGGGCAGGGGCTCCCCAGTGCCAGCTCCTTCCACTTGACCGCATCCAACGCAGAGCGGCTCGAATTGTCGACGACCGAGCCCTTTCCGATCGGCTCGATTCATTGGCACTGCGAAGAGATGTTGCCTCCCTTTGCATTTTCTTTCGCATCTACCATGGGGAGTGCTCTGAGGAATTGTTCGGATTAATCCCAGCCGCCAAATTTCACGAACGCACATCGCGGCAGAACTCCCGATACCATCCACACCATCTGGATGATTGGCGGTCCACCACTGTGCGATTTAGAAGATGTTTTCTTCCTCGCACGACCTCCTTGTGGAATCGATTACCATCAGCGATTTTTCCGGACCGATACGACTTAGGGACCTTCAAGAAAAGAGCGTACTCCTTTTTTAAAGGCCGGCAACGCATCTGCGATTCCCCTGGTGTTGCAGTTGTTCATGGGCGGCGGTAGTCACTTACCATCAGGTGAGCCGCATGCTCGTTTGCCCCCTCTCCTATAAAAAAAAAACATTGAAACTATCTTCGTTTTGCAAAAGAGAGCCATAAGGGCAATTAATAACCTAGGCCTGAAGGAATCCCTTGTAGAAAATTTAAAGAAATAAATATATTAACTTTGGCCTCTCAATACATTTAAGAGAACTTATTGTATGTACACGAAAACAAAAATAGGTTTATTAAAATTAGTGATGTACATTCTGTAAATACTAGGAAAAAGCACAAGTTAGTTATACCAGTTACTCGACTCCAAAGAGTCAGTAACTCCTTCGTGGTTCAATGTATATGCTTTTACAACAAAGTCCCAGAAAATATGCAGACCTTTTCTCTCAAAAGGTTTAAATTATTTATTAAGCAAAAATTGTCTAGTAAGGGTTACTATACTGCTAAAAAGTATATGACTGATAATAACCCCTGGGAATGAGGTGACTACCATGCTGTTTCTATATGTTTCCATAATAATTGTATAAAATATTATATTTTAAATTGTGCTTTTAAAAAAAAATTCCAGCTGGGTTTCTTGCTGGTTCTTCCTAGAACAGAGGTTTTTATTGCGAACCAGCGGTAAAAGTAAAAAATGACTTTCAATAAGTATTATGTACTATAATTAATATTGTATGATTCTATTCTATTCTGTTCTGTTCTATTCTATTCTATTCTACTCTATTCCGCTCTATTCTGCTTTATTTCACTCTACTCTACTCTTTCTACTCTATTCTTCTCTATTCTATTCTATTCTACTCTATTTTACTCTACTCTGCTCTATTCTACTCTATTCTACTCTATTTGTAACAGTGGTAGAGCCACGGGGCAGCTTTTGCTGTCGCACGGATGGGCCGGCTTGAACCGGGGTAGTACCACGACCTCACAGAAAACCAGCGTGAAGTAGACGTTTACTTCTGCGTTTCGCTTGGTGAGTGCAGGTGGCCGGAGGCCCTTTTTACTGGAAATGAGGCATTCCGTCTTAGTCCTCACGGGTGACAACGCATCTACATTTTGATTTGTAATAGAGGATAGATGTAGATGTCTATGGGCCGCAGCAACCACTTACCATCAGGTGGACTGTGTGCTCGTTTGTCACCCTTATCCTATAAAAAAAATCTACTCTATTCTGTTCTATTATATTCTATTCTATTCTATTCCTGGTGACATTAATTTAGATATACCTACTATTGAACAGTTCTACACAAGTGTAAAATTACCTTAACTTAATTGCAATGTATTAGTCTACAATTTGTACGCATATAAAAATTGCAATTGTTATCTATTAATATTTCAGAAAAAACATCCTTAAAGAAGAGGAAGTTTCTTTCCATTATTTATAATTTTTATTTAACGCCGAAAATAGGACTCCGCGCGATTGTTACGAATAGAGCGCATTGCAGCTAAAGACAGTATAATAAGTAATTTTTTTTTATAGTATTAAATATTAATTTAAAATTTTGAAAAAATATGATATTATTAGAACACTTGAATAAATAAATCCCCGTTGGAAAAAAAATGTATGTCGACTTTTCAAAAAATCTTATTCCAATTTCTGTTTTTACAAGAGTCGACATAAGAGGTCAAAGAACTTATATTTTTTTTTACTTCTTGGAGTTATTCTTATAAGAATATAAGTATATACATACTTAACAAGATCACGTGATAAAAAATACATATATATATATACACACATATATATATATATATATATATATATATATATATATATATATATAATGTAATCGTGTGTGTGTGTGTGTGTGTGTGTGTGTGTGTGTGTGTGTAAATGTCTATATATGCAACACTAATTATATTATCCCAAATAAATTAATGACTAAAAAATATTACAAGCAAATTAACGCCTAAATATAATATATTATACTAAATAAATACACACTAACTAATTATGTTAACATAACACATGAAGTAATGATTTTAAATGATGAACGCAATAAAACAGTTAATGTGTCATGGGCCTTAACAAACAACATTCATACTACACTGTTCCTGGTATTTATTACTAATCATATTATTAAGCACGCAATCAGGAATTAAGTTTTAGCGATCTATTATAATACTAACCCACTACGCCAATCGGCTTAATGTTTGTAAGTAATTAGTATGTTCTCTGTAAGTGATTTGTAAATCTTTTGAGAAAATAAATATCTTAAACCATATTCTAGGAATACAATGATAAAGAGCCGTTTCACGTCTCAGTTTTTATTATAGTACATGTATTTTAATAATATGAAGATTGTAGGCGCGCCGTCGGCGCGTTGATGTCTTTTTTTTTAAATAATTCTAAGCCAGCGCTTACTTACAATCCCACAAAGCGGTGATGTTGTCTACGATGGTGAAGCGCACTGACTTAACAAAAGCCTATCCACTCTTGCCTTTAAGACACTGACACTGTAATCGGATGGAAAGACAGATGCTGGTAATTTATTCCATTCCTTTACTGTACGCATGAGGAAGGATGTAGCAAAACGTTTAGTTCGAATGCGTGGTAAGTCAACAACGAAAGGGTGGAGACTGGCCGAACGTCGGGTTGTCTGATGGTGAAAGGGGGAATGAAGAATTAAATTATGCAATTCCTGCCCACACTCTCCAAAATGCATCCTATAGAAAACCGAAAGGTACTTTGCGCCTGTGTCCGAGGTTGGTAAGATTGGTTTTAATCAAATTTGGGCCAACAAGAGGTTTATCTCTTAGCACGCCTTTCCCTTGAGTCCAAAACTGCTACGTGGCATTTTGCAGCACCAGCCCATGGCAGCAATACCCATGCACGACCGGACTGGTGCTTTATATAAAGTAATCAGCTGTCCCGGCGTGAATTATCGCCGCACCTTTGCAAGGAATCTTAGCTTCCTTGCAGCTGCTTTGGCCTTGTACTGAATGAACTGCCCGAAGTTCATATTTAAGGATATCTCAACCCCCAACAACTGATGGCGGTCGGTGTTTTCTAGTAATAAATGTCAGAAAGAAGGAGTCAAGATGAGCTGGCTCCTTTTTGCAGTGAAGAGAAACGCTTGTTTTTTGGAGGCGTTGAATTTCACAAGATTGGCATCGCCCCATTCAAAGACTGCCTGTAGTGTGAGATTCACACGCTTTACCATAGTTTCTCTTTCGGACTGGATTTGAGCCCGACTGGCCATTGGCCCGGAGGACTTGGTTGGTATCTCTACACAACTGTGCTATCGTCTGCATACCCATAAATACCGGGCATAAGCAGATCATTAATATCCATCAGGAAGAGAGTTGCGGAGAGAACGGACCACGGAGGAACACCGGCGTTAGTCGCCACAGGATCGGATAAGCAGCTATCGACGACGACCTGGAGAGACCGTTCACTGAGAAAGTCTTTTACCCAGTCAATCAGGTCAGGGGATAGGCCTTACGCTGGAAGCCTACCCAAAAAGCTAGCGTTCCAAACTCTGACAATGATCTTCAAGACATCAAAGGAAACAGCAAGTGCTTCCCCACTGTTCTCGAGTGCCTCGCCAAATACGTGTGTGGTATACCACACGTACCAACGTATACGTTAGAAGGTCCCCAGCTGACCGATTTTGGCGAAACCCGTATTGCCAGTCACTAAGGAGGCCATTCTGTTCTAGTTCAATATACGCTTCGACGATATACGAGCAATCTTGCAGAGTATGGATTAGATTGGCCGATTATTGGCAGGGTCGCCACGGCTGCCTTTTTTTGGAACAGGTTGCACGTTGGCCAGCTTCCAAGATTTAGGCACTATTCCAGTTCCAAATGTGAGGAGTAACAAGCATGTCCGTACAGGAGACAACTCAGGTGCACAAGCTTTTAGAACTATAGCTGGTATACCAACTGGTCCAATAGATTTATTCACGTCTAGACGCCGCAAGGTTTTAAGTACATCTTTATTTGTAATACGAACCTCCGACATAGACGTCCCGAAGTGAGATAATTTAGGTGGAATGTTGTTGCCACTATCCAGACGTGAATTGTAGTCAAATAGAGACGCGAACAAGCCCGCTTCCTTTTTAGCCGTATGCGCCAGTGTACCATCCAGTTTTACTAGCGGGGGCAGTGTGGGCCGATAGAAGTTTGTCTCGACCGCTTTGGCAAGGGACCAAAAAGCTCTAGTGTGGGATAGTCTGGCAGGGAGTTTTGCATTAATATGTTTAATGTGATCGAAACTGGCTTTCCGTAATGCTTTTTCGTAGATTTTGTCGGCCTGGTTGAAAGTTCTCTTCTTTGAGCTGATATCCGGAGCTTTGCGGTTTCGAGCGTTAACCCGGGACAGGTACGCTAAATGCTTGCGATTCTCAGCTTGAGCACATTTAGAGTTAAACCATGGGTGAGGTACCGGTGGGAGCGTCAGAAAAGGGGATAAAATACTCCATAGCTTGACGCAACATATCAGTTACAGAAGAGAAAAAACCTTCCGCCAAGGACAGGATGCAAAAAAGTGTCGCATCTCATCCTGCTCAGCTGACTTATACCGCCATATTCGTCAAACACCTTAGGACTCGTAATCAGGTGGAGAATATGACGATAAAGATTGCATAAGATAGATAGGTCAGATGTACCCAAAGGGGAGGTAACCTGTACTTCATACCTGTCTGGTTTGGTAGTCAGCAGAAGGTCCAAGTAAGGCTGTGGTCTACATTGGGTACCCTAGTCGCTTCCTTTACCAGCTGAGAAAGACCTATAATTGTGTTATCTCCTAGTTACCGCTGTGCGATCGATGGACATAGGCTTAAAGGATTTTTATGAATACACAGATTGTCTAAAAAGGGAGGTGTACAAGGTAACGGAGACGCTGAAAACAGATGTCACTGCGGACGTACACACGGACTCCAGCACGTAGATGGATTTTGTGCTCCAGAGCGAATCCAGGATAGTCAAGGTACGCCGCATTCAATGGACATCCAATTTGAGTCTCCGTCAAAAAAAGTAGATGCGGCTACTCTGTCTCAAGATGGTAATCCTCGAATATTAGTGAGGTGCATTTTTAATTGGAGGACGTGCAATCGCTGCATAACCATACTTTTCTTTTTAAGAAACATATTGACAGGGTTGAGAGTGAATAAGGATGGAGATTGGCAGTTGAACGAGTCGTTGCATTAGTAAAAAAACGATACTTCCAAAGCTACTGCACCCTTGTGAACTTGATCTGGAGACTGCGGGGACGCAAGAGATCGGCATTGGGTCCTCCGCACGGTCGCTAACCGGCACGATGGAACCACCTTGGGATTTTTTGCTAGTTGGCGGGACAGCCTTTCATGAGTAGCTATTTCACTAAATGTGCCCCCAACTACCTGCTGTCGCCAGCGGAATACCATGTTTCGGATCCCGCTACCCTCCACGAGCAAATGACACAGAAACAACTGACGCTTCGCACCCGGTTCACACATACAACGCTACTGTTATGTATATTCTCAATATGGCTTCACCAAGCATTATGCCAGAACACGACAATGTCATTTGGCGACAAGACTTTGCATTGGTGGATGGTAATAAAAAAGCCAGTGGCCAAAACCTTCCACCGAAATTGGTGCTGCTTGTTTAGCACTACTCGAGGGACACGTGTAGGGAGTCATATATCAAGTATTTCCTACGGACGCGAGCGACTTAGTCGACCAAATGGTTGTTTAAGTGTGGCTAAAGCAGCTATTATCTTGATTTTAAAATTTCAATATTGAATTGAATTTTTTATATACTTTAACAATTTTGCATATTTTATTATATTTTTGAATAATGTAAATCGGTTCCTTGAACTTAATAACATCACTGTGATGTGATTCCGCACACGAAATATACAACGCTTTTATTAACGCGTTAAAGAAAAAAAGAAAGTAAACTCACACTTTCAAACATTTCTAAACACACCTAACACTCATGCCCTTTCTATTGGTATATACATGAAGATACCTACCTATTTCTCAGAATTACAGCGCAAAGCCCTACATTCTTAATTAAAGGCTCTTTTAAACAAAGGACTCAGGTAACGCACTCATAGAGTATTGAGGTGATTTCTAATAAAATATATTTTTTTAGTCTAGCCAAAACTACTCGTGCACTTTGACGAATTAACTTTTAATTCCAAGCTTTTATTGTGTGGATTGACAGTGTTAAGGTGAGGCTCCGCTATCATCCTTATGTCAAGCTCCTTCACTTGTGACTACGTATTTCTTTGGACAATGCTGTAGATAAAATGAGTATTTTCTCAAATGAAGAGTATGCTGATATAGTTTTTATGTACGGCAAAGCCGATGCCTATGGGTCTTTGGAATGACGATTGTACCAAGAACGTTATCCTGATCGTCGAGTGTCGATCGTAAGAGTATTCCACAATACGTATCGTTATTTTGGAGAAACTGGAAACTTCAACTCTTGAAACCTGGAACTAATCCAGGTTGACCTTTTCACGCAGTGGAGTTAATTTTATAAGCATTATATAATGATCATACAACAAGCCATATCCAAGTGGAAAGTTTGGTCAACTATGCACTGTGAGGAAAAATCCATTTTATAGTACAGGAGTATAAGGTTTGGAATCTAGACATCCTGTCCGGAGATAACAATTTTGTCGATTTTTATTAAACGGTGACATCAAAAATTTGAGATTTATGAATGAAAAGATTATTTCATTGGCTACTATCACAGCAAAAGTATTTGACGGTCTGGTTGAGAGACAGCTTAAGCTTCACCTGGTTCTGCAATTCGGTTTCAGGCCAAAACTGTCAACTGAGTGCGCCATTCTGGCTCTCAAGTATACTGTCAGGTATTATATGGATAAGAAGACTCCAGTTTACGCGGCTTTTCTTGACTTATCCAGGGCGTTTGACTTGGTTAGGTATGACATCCTGTGGAAAAAACTACAAAATTCAAGAGTGCCTGGTGAGATTATAAATATTCTTAAATATAGGTGTGGCCACCAGACTAACCAGGTCAAATGGTTGGATCAGTTTTCTGATGCGTAGGGGTTGGAGTGTGGGGTGAGGCAGGGTGGTTTGACCTCCCCGACACTTTTTAGCTTGAATGTAGACGAGTTTATTGTTAGGCTTGGCAGCGCCAGTGTCGACTGTTTCATTGATGGTCTCTGTGTAAACAGCATCAGTTACGCGGACGACATGGTGTTGCTAAGTCCGTCAGTTGTGCTCTAAGAAGGCTGTCCTCAATATGCGAGGAGTATGCAAATTTAGATACTCTAGTGCCGTGTTACAGGTAGGGTATCTTTATATAGGATACACTAAAAGAAAGGGCTTGGGTTCTAGGTGTTTATAAAAATGATTAAATGTGTACGTCTACTATCGTTTTTGTATAAACGCGTTACTTTAACTCTTTTAGATCTCCAGAAATGATAGATGTACAGAAAAAATACCCATACCAACCGATATTTAAATGGTGAATCGCACCATCATCCTTCACAGTTAGCTACCGTAGGAAAATCTTTGTTTCAGAGAGCACGAGGGATCTGTGACAGAAAACATCTGTCCGCCGAGCTTCAGCACGTCGAGCAACTACTGCAAGTACTGCAAGACAACAAGCTTCGGGTTCCGCGCCTACGTCACAGTGACCGAGTGAAGCCAGCCACAGTCGAGAATGTGCCTGCTGTACTACCCTATGTCAGAGGAGTCACAGACAAGGATGGCTACATCTTGAAGCGAGCTTCCATTTAAACATACTTCAGGCCACTGAAGAAGATTTTTACCATCCGTCAAGTGTCATATCGCTCTACAAGATTCAGGAGTGTACAAGGTGGATTGTGAATGTGGTCTCTTGTACATAGGACAACAAAAAGATCTATAAAAACCCGCGTTAAAGAACATATAGCTGACGTGAAGCACCGACGTATCGGGAAGTCTGATTTGATAGACCACAAATCCTCGCAAAAGAATACCGATTCCTCCCAAGGGTGATTCGCGAGGCTATTGTAATTAAAAAACATCCTAATTTCAATAGAGAAGATGGATGGGTGCTGCCATTTGCTTGGGATCCCATAATTAATAAAATCAAATCCAAACCCAAGTGTACCACTGCTAGACTTCAAGATACTGTAAGCTCATTCTGCGTAAATCGACCCAAAAATTAATATTAAAAAACTGAAGTTAGCCGGGATAACTATGACATCCATAAGGACGTCAATCACCTCAGTCCCCTGTGACCACGGGTGCTGGAAAGCACCCGAAACATCGTGACTATAAAATAAGTTAATGTACGCGATAAAATCCGTAAAATTAATTTTATTTAAATACTTTAACTCTTTAATAAAACTAATTTTTCGGATTTTATCGCAAATTTATTATATATTTTTAAATAATATATATATATATATATATATATATATATATATATATATATATATATATATACCGACGTTTCGAGCACTTTACAACACCCATGGTCACGAGGGGGACTGAGGTGTATGACGTCCCAATGTCATGGTTAAAGTTTTTATTTGTATTACTTTTTTAATATGTTGAATTGTATGCTATAAAACTAATAAAATATAAACACTTTCTTTCTTTATCATTCGTTCATCACAAATGTTAATTTCAATTCCTTGTTGCACAAAATTGGTAATGTGAATGACAAAGCAAACAATGTGTGTAATTATAATTCAATGAGGGCTCATAATTTTCTGCTCACCAGATGTCGCTAGTTGACACTGAGGTCAAGTTTTTTGTTACACAGTGTCATTTAATTAAAAAGTTAGTTTTAAATAAAAATATATCAGTTACCGGAATATAATATTAATACACAATTATGCTCTTTAATTTTTTGCACATTTTTAACTTTTTTTAATTTTTCTACCTTTATGAATATTTGTGGTTAAATTTATTTATTTTTAATCTTATTAATATAAAATATAGTTAATGGCACAGAAAGATATATAAAATTTTACATTTCCTAAACAAATTCACTTCCCCGCTATGAAATCTGTCAAATATTATACCTCAATTTTGAGTGGCAGAAAAAGTTGTGGATGCCCTCATTATCTAAACTTTAGATGTTATACTATGTACAATTAAAGTAACAGGATGTGATGCTGGTATAAATTAATATTTACTGAAATCACTATTCTATTTTCACTGGCTGCTACTTCTAGCAATATATGCATATTTCAATAGTAGTTCTATTTGTTTTTTTTGTAGGTCTGGCCTTTAGAAATTAGTTTTGATGTATGCAATAATATGTTGTAATAATATGTAAATTCATGTGGGTTAATTACTTTTACCCTCATTTATCTTTAGTTAAGAATCATAATTCAAAATGTAGATGCGTTGTCATCCTTGAGGGCTAAGATGAAGTCATTTTCTGTAATAATGGTATCCGGTTCTCTACACTCACACTACACTAAGCTACTCGTACTATTTTACGCTGGTATTCTCTGAGACTATGGTTGTTTCTCGGTTGTTCCATTATGATTGTAGCATGAATGGGTCGGCCATTGGTGCTACAATCATAATAGCTGCAGTGTGGCTCTATCACATATAAACAATATATTGAAACATTTCCGCATTTCATCGCATCCGAAAAAATCTAAATAAATTAATCGGTTATTAGGTTTTCCAAACTCTCAGCAGATAAACAGATTGAATTTGAATATGCTAACCTCCGATAATTTTCCATCCACCACACCTTTCGTCACACCTTTTATCTATACATATATTTCTATCAATATTTTTCATTCTTAATTAGTTATTAAGTTTTCGTAACCGAGACATAAACTTTACTCACGTCATTTACGAATGTTTATATAATCTTTACATCATTTTCAGTCAGGAATTTAGGCTCACAACTTATTTTTTTTATAGGATATGGGTGACAAACGAGCACACAGTCCACCTGATGGTAAATGGTTGCTGCGGCCCATAGACATCCACATCTATCCTCTATTACAAATAAAAATGTAGATGCGTTGTCACCCGTAAGGACTAAGATGGAATGCCTCATTTCCAGTAAAAAGGGCCTCCGGCCACCTGCACTCACCAAGCGAAGCGCAGAGGTAAACCTCTACTTCACGCTGGTTTTCTGTGAGGTCGTGGTACCACTCCGGGTCGAGCCGGCCCATCCGTGCGACAGCTAAACCTGCCGCGTGGCTCTACCACAAAAAAAATATATAACGTGTTTATGAGAAAATTATTTTAAACATAATAGAAGTACTTAAAAAATCATAAATAACTCATCAAAACATCTTAATCCTTTCTTAAAAATATATTTCATAACATAAAGCTTTTATTTTTTTAAGATCATTTAATTCAGTCGGAAATTTAATTATTTCATTAGGTACACAACAAAACGCACCGAACCAATAATAATAACGAGAACATAAGTCGTCATCAGAAACATAACAACTGTGGATCAAAATACAAATTGCGTTCGCAGCCGTGTAAGCGATTTGTGAGACCTTTGTTTTAAATTCGAAACATATATAGGAACTTATGCGATCGCACTGAAGAATCATAGCTAATTTCAACAAAAATTTTACATTAAGATACTATGTAAATACTAAGAATTTCAAGGAGGAATTCAGGTTAAAATATTAGGTTCAATAATTATTTCATTTTTAAAGTGTAGATTTAAATAGTCACACTATTATATCATTTAAATAGTAAATGATATAATACATGTCATCAGAAACGCATTAGCTTTTTTTTAATTTAAGATATAAATATGATTTTTATTATATAGCATACGCAAAATAATCAAAAATCATTATATTTGCTATTAAGTTTATATATATTATAGATATTCAAGTTTAATTTACTTAAACATTAAAATGAACAAATTTTTGTAAGTGGTAGAACCATGCTGTAGTTACATATATTATAAGTATAGCACGAATGGTTCGGCTTACGAAAAATCAGCGTAAAATATCAGCTTAATGATGCTGTGGTTCTTATGGTGAGTGTAAAGAACCAGAGAACTTCTTTACTGGATACGAGACATTCCATCTTCGTCCTCAGGGGTGACAATGCATCTGCATATTGATTCATAATCGAGAATAAACGTAGACGTCTATGTATTGCGACAGTATCCATTTACTACACCAGTTGGACTGTGTACTCGCGCTTGTTATATAAATAAAACAAGCCATATAATGGAGAAGCGGACCAGATGTATAAAACTAGTCTTTTATGAAAATACTCTTTAAATTTACCTTAACTCTAGTATATTTTATTAATATATATTGTTATTGGGGCTACACTACATGACAAATTTCAAAACAGTTCGAAGTTTTTTTTATAGGAAATGAGTATTAGGCTCACCTGATGGTAAGTGAATACCGCCGCCCATAAAACAACTGCGACACCAGGGGAATTGCAGATGCGTTGCCAGCCTTTAAAAAGGAGTAGGCTCTTTTTTTGAAGGTCCCTGAGTCGTATCGGTCTGGATTTTTTTTTATAGGATAAGGGTGACAAACGAGCACACAGTCCACCTGATGGTAAGTGGTTGCTGCGGCCCATAGACATCTACATCTATCCTCTGTTAAAAATAAAAATGTAAATGCGTTGTCACCCGTGAGGACTAAGATGGAATGCCTCATTTCCAGTAAAAAGGGCCTCCGGCCACCTGCACTCACCAAGCGAAACGCAGAGGTAAACCTCTACTTCACGCTGGTATTCTGTGAGGTCGTGGTACCACCCCGGTTCGAGCCGGCCCATCCGTGCGACAGCAAAAGCTGCCGCGTGGCTCTACCACTGTTAAAAATGGATAAATCGCTGGTGGTAGTCGATTTTACAAGAAAGTTTTGCAAGGAAGAAAACCTCTTGTAAATCGCACAGTGGTGGACCGCCAATCATCCAGATGGTGTGGATGGTATCGCGAGTTTTGTCGCGATGTGCGATTATTGATAATCTTCACATATTAAGGTACGGACCGTAGCAGGATCATCCGTGTGAGTGAGAGGGAAAAAGAGCTATTGCAAGTAGAATAAATAAAAAATATAATTATCTAACTTTAGCGAAAAATATTTCAAATAATAAAATAATACATAACTAAATATTTAAAATGTATATCTCTTTACATCAACCTCCGGCTAACTGTTCACAATTTTAACAATAACGTCAGGAAGAAAAAACCAACAACAATATACAACATAAAAGAAAATACTTTTAAAGCTTTTAGCACTTATGTTTATTATATTTATATAAATAGAAGAACGACCAACTAAGAAGGGATTTTGAAAATTCAACCCCTAAGAACGTAAAATAGGATGTTACAGTTTGTATAAAACTTTTTTATTTTCTGCGGTGATCGAAATGATTTATAAAAGCAAATGATTTATTGAAGAAGGTGAATGAATGTAATGGAGTACATGGGAAATGGTGGTTTCACACAATGCACAAATATTTGTCTAACTTGAATTCAGTGATCATTATCACTCCAAAACATGGAAAAGTTGTGCTAGATTTAGTTCTCTATATTATGCAATCTCATAATAAGCGTGGATCATGACTGTCTGGACATTACAACTTGGACGGGGGTAAAACCGCGGGACGAAAAGTTAGTATAAAAGTTTTAATTTAGGTGAGAAAACATTATAATAAAAAAAATCAAAATCAAAAAATTTTTATTCTGTAACAATAAATTTACATCATTAACAGTACACAGAGTTCTCCTTTTAAGTATTTTTCAATACTTGTGGCAGGAAATCACGCTCTTCCTTAATTGACATACAATACTTTTAGTTACAAGAATAACATAACATTCCTTTCCTTTTGATAAATTAATTATAAAAATACGTGTTTCGTATGTGCGTACGCGCGCGCGTGAGTGTGTGTGTTTGTGTGTGTGTGTGTGTGTGTGTGTGTGTGTGTGTGTGTGTGTGTGTGTGTGTTCGTGTGTGTGTGTGTGTTCGTGTGTGTGTGTGTGTGTGTGTGTGTGTGTGTGTGTGTGTGTTTGTGTGTGTGCGTGCTTTGTAGGCCGTGTTATTTTAACAAATTTTCAATTTCGTAATAATCTTTCCAATTGAGCCATTCAATAAGAACTTTCTGACATTCTTTACTAGTTTTTGAATAAATATTCAATTCTTTGTTTAAGTAATTGTACAAATAAAATACGTTTTTGCCTGTTGCCGTCTAGCAGACGCTTCTTGCTAGAAAAACCGGCTAAAACAGCACTGTTTTAACCGGAGCACTTGGAGCTACGTTAGTTTTTCGCCTTTTATTTTCGAATTCAAGGTTATATGCAAGGGATTTGTGTAGCTTAAGAACTATATTTAATATATATAACTTGGGAACTGTAAGAAGATCACACAGGGCATATAAATCTTGTGTTGGGAATTTGTAAGGCTTAAAATATAATAATAATATAATAATAATATTTATTTATTTCTCCCACTTTATATACAGTTTCATTTCTTACATAAATAGTTTAAGAGTTTTAAGTTGTTGTGGGAGACAGGAGCCCAAACTAGGTAACCCTGTGCTATGGGTCTCCTGGCTCCCCCTCTTGGCTTTATTACAATTCGATGAATATATACCTAGACATGAAGTGAGCGTTGCCTGTGAAGATCGAATATAAGATTTCTTAGGTGTAAATAACAATAAAAGGCATATTGATTATATATAGCAAGCAATATGTTTAAAATTGAAGTATATAATCAAAATATTATATAAAAGCATATACGTATACATATATAAATATACATGAATGTGTGTGTGTGTGTGTGTGTGTGTGTGTGTGTGTGTGTGTGTGTGTGTGTGTGTGTGTGTGTGTGTGTGTGTGTGTGTGTGTGTGTTTCTATCTCACTATTCCGCTATTTCAGTAAATTCTCTGTTTCTTCGTAATCTAATTTCATAAGCCAATCTGTTAACTTTTTTTTACATTTATATTTTGTTAGTTGAAAAATTGAGTGTTGTCTATTAATTTTATTATATAACCTGCCTATTCTGTACCCATAAAACTTTTGCGCGAAAGTAGATTTTGCTTGTATCGTTTCGCATACCTCATAGTTTCTTCTCCTGATTTGTATTAAATTAGGTGTGAACTCAGTGCAAGTGTGTTTTTTTAAAATTGTGGACAATATATATAATTGCCGTACTGTAAGCACTTTAGCTTCCCTGAATAAACTGGTAGTTGAGAAAAATTTTGGCTTATAAAGTGCAACTTTTAGAATCATTCGTTGAGCTCTTTCCAATTCAAGTATGTGTGTCTTATTGGAACCTCCCCAAACGGTAATACCGTAGGTTAATATAGATTGGCACAAAGATATATAAACAGTTTTTAACAAAGTCCAATTTGTGACATGTCTTAAATTTTTAAAAATGTATGTAAGTTTTCTGACTTTTTGGGTTAAATTTCTTATGTGCGCTTTGAATTTAAGATTATTATCTATTGTTATACCTAAGTATTTAATTTCTTGTGTATTTATTATATTAAAGCAGTTGCAGTTTGAACTAGGAAATTGATAACATGAATGAGCTATAATTTTATAATTGTTAATATATTTTGGTAATTTGCGAATCGAAAACGTAATATATTTGGTTTTATCAACATTAAGTGAAAGTGAATTTATGGCTAGCCACTGACAGACGGAATTAAAACCTTCTTGTGCAATATTAAAAACTTCTTCCCATGAATCCCCATAGAAAGTTAGTGTAGTATCATCGGCATACGATATTATTTTACAATTTTTTATATTTAAGTTACAAAGTTCATTTATGTAGCATAAAAACAGCGTTGGGCCAAGTATACTGCCTTGTGGGATGCCGTAACTAATTGGTTGTTCATCGCTTACTATGTTACCTATCCTAACACGCTGTGTTCGATTATGTAAATAATCCATAAGAAGAAGTAACTGCTTATCCCTTATGCCCAACATTTCTAGTTTTTCAGTAAACTTATCGAAAGAGACTGTATCAAACGCTTTTTGGAGGTCAATAAAAATGGTTAGACATTTTTTTTTACTATCCAATTTTTCAACAATAAAACTTGTTAAGGCGTGTACAGCATCAGTTGTTGACTTTCCCTTTCTAAAACCGTATTGAGCATTCGAAATTATTTCATTTGCTTCAAGATATTTAATAAGCCTACAGTTAATAATCTTTTCAAAGATCTTAGAGAGGGAAGGTAATATTGAAATAGGACGATAATTTGAGATACAGCCTCTTTCGCCAGTTTTAAATATGGGAATGACTATAGATTTCTTTAATGAAGGAGGAAAGATGCCTTTTGATATACATAAATTAAAAATATGTGTAAGGGGACGTACAATTAAGTCTTTAAGATGCTTTAATACTCTAGCAGAGATCCCATCCCATCCTGCACCGCTGTCTGACTTAAGGCCTAAAATGTGCCTTCCAATTTCTTCTTCACTAGTGTTTAGGAGAACAAACGAGTTACACTTTGATGTTCTATTATTTATTTTTAGAGGAAGTAAGGGAATATTTAGTGGTATTTTATTCGCTAATTCAGCACCTATTTTAGCAAAGTATTCATTCACCGCGTTTACAGATTTAAGGGGACTTATTTTAGCTTTGAGAAGTTCCAGCGGTGAATTCTTAGGATGGTCAAGATTATTAATTTTTTTTATAGCACTCCAAATTTTTTTATTATCATTACCGGCTATTTTTAATTCGTTGCTTTCATAATTTCTTTTACATTTTTTAAGAATGTTATTACAATAGTTTCTATATCTTAAGTATGTGATTCTTAGTATCTCATTATAGGGGTCTTTTTTTAATTTAAAGTGCATTCTGTCTCTTGTTCTTATGCACCTAAGTAATCCTATTGTTATCCATGGTTTTATTGTTATTTTACTTCTAGGTATTTTTATGTTAATAGAATTTTTTAAAATCAATTTTTGTAAGTTTTCAATAATAAAGTTAATGGATTGACTTGGATTCTCATCATTGTTTAATATTATATTGAAATCAAAATTATTGCAGCCTTCAAGTAAAGTCTCATAATTAATTTTTTGTTTAAGTTTTATTTTCGATTGTATCAAACATTTTTTTGTATTTAAACAGAAGAACACAGGTTCATGGTCTGTAATGGCAGATTGCAAAATAAAAGTATATGAATTTAATTTCGTTTTTAGTATGATATGATCTAAACAGCTATTACCTCTAGTAGGTGTGTAGTAAGCAGGGGTCAAACCAAGGAAAGATAAAGTTTCGAGATAGCTGGATGTTGTTTGGTTTAGGTCTGCAATATTAATATTTATATCCCCTATAACTAGAATATTTTTGTGTTGAGCGTGTTTTACTAGTATATTATGCAGCGACTGAATAAAATTGTCAATGTTATGAAAACTGGGGGGTCTATAAATGGCAATTATAACGGTGTCATTATTTATTTTTAAAAGTAAACAATTTGCCTCTAAAATATTTGGCTCTTCAATTTTAAAAACAAGATCATTATTAATCAAAACGACTACACCGTCGTTTTGATTATAGTTAGAAGTTGTACTAAAGGTAGAATATCCTGGCATATAAGGTAGGTTAGTAACATGTGAGAGCCAACATTCAGAGAGAATTATAATGTCACAGGTTAATTCTAATCTTCCCAATAAAGCATTAAAATTATTATAATTTTTGTTTATACTCCTAATGTTTTGTTGTAAAATTTTTAGGTATAAATTAGGGTTCAGTATAACATTTTTGCAATGTTCCGGTTCGCATACTTCAAGTTTCGTTATTTCATAGTCATCTATAGTATTAATAATATTTAAGTCTTCGAACGATCCAAATAAATAAAATTAGGCTACTGATAAAGAGTTTCACAAACAAGTTTTTTAATATTTTACAAAATATAATTTTTAGTTTTATATATGAAGAGTTTTCATATACTTTTATATGTGTAAATAAATACGTCTTTATTATTTTTATAATTGTTGTAATTAGATGAAGTCTTTGAAAGTTGATTACAATTAAAGATGTGATTACAGTGCCTAAGAAAGGTATGTTTTGAGATTGTATACTTGTGGGTACATGGAAAATACATTTTGTTAGCGTTTTAGTAAGATTTAGCGTGTATAACAGCATTTTAAGTTGATTGAATGAATTATAGTGTATGGTAAGTAAAGTAAATAAATAAATTGTATACAAAAATATAAGTGTGTATGAGATATCTATGTTATAAATTCTTATGATGTATTTATTTTCTTGAGGTCTTGCTCGTTTTTTATACGAAATAGTGCTTCGCCTTCTTTCTTTCGTAGATATATGGTACCTGGCGTGGCCCAACAAAACTTGTACTCGTTTTTTGCAGCAAAATCTCTTGCAAGAAAATGCAGGCGTTTCATTTTAGGTGTTAAGAAGTCCGTGATAAATATTGGTGTATGCGGGCCCTCGAAGTTTAGGTGCTCCGTACTGAGCCCTTTTCCATTGTTTTCCTTTTTAAACATTTTTAATGAATTTAAAAATTTGTTTTTTGTCATAACCGATGAAAAGTCCACTAGAACTGAATTTTTGGACTTACTTTTCGTATAGATTTTTTGAAAATTACGTATGTCTGTTTGTTCCAATTTAATTTTTAACACATTTCCAATAGATGTTACCAAGTTTTGCAGATCTTGGTCTGTTTCTCTTTTTATACTCGGGATATTTCTAATTTCTATGCAAGACGCACGATTGTTTCTCTCTAGTATTTCAATTTTATTTTCTAGATTTTCAATATAAATTTTGTCCACTTTTTTCTCTTGAAGTAATTTATCATATTTATCTTTTAAACTGTCATATTGTTGAGACAAAAACTCGAAGGAAGACGATATATAAGTGTTTTGGTCCTTAATTGTATTAATTGATTCTAATAGTGTTGCGTATTTCTCGTCCTGAATTGACGTCCAATTAGAAAAAATACTTTCGAATTTCTGCATAAGAAACTCCATATCATCGCCTTGCTTCCGCTTCTGAGGTCTCATAGTAATATTTTTGTCTCCCGATAAATCCGGGGATGACGAAGAGCAGTGTAACTGAATTTTAGACGGTGAACGTTCAATTGGCATAATAAAGAATAATATAAACTCCTTTCTCCTTTGTGTTAAATTTATATACACAGCGTTTTCTATCACTTTGAGGCGACCTAGTTACAAAAAAGTGTAGGCCTATTTGTGGTGCAAGATGCAACTTTCCGACAGAGAAACGTTAAATCCGATGAGTAGGTAATTTATAGCAAAAAAAAAAAAAAAAAAAAAAACGAGATAGCTGTATACACTTTTAAAAGACCTTTTTTCAATGCGTATAAGGACGTTATTCCGATTTAATCATTAATTAGATTAGATGGGCGTGGTTAGGCGATTCTTGTTTCTTAAATCTTGGTAAAAGTGCTATCTCACTCACCAGTATATCTTCGCTCTGTTCAAATGCAGTACGACACTTTTGTATTACACTTGCATTTCTAATCTCCTGGTATCTGATAGATTAATTACTTACAGTTTCACTATTTAATTTAGCCAAAAAAAATATGTATAAATAAAAAAAAATATTTATTCCGGAAGTTATTATTTAAAAATAAGTCTGAGGAAACAAAACTAGAGAAAATGGTAAAAATCTATAGTGGAATGACTGTGGACACGTCCACTCTGTGTGGGATCCAAGAGGGAAGGGGGATATATATAGGCATAGCTTTCAGTAATGATCATTGAGCTCTCTCTAAATCCAAAAACTTTGTTTTCGTAGCACCTCCCTACACTACTAAACTAAAGAAACATACACTTGTTTTAATATCTGTGTTGTTGTGAGATGTCTTAAAATTTTGAAAAACTATATGAATTTTCCAATCCTTGTCATTAAAAGTTTCGATATGTAGATATCAGGATAAACGCTGATCCAATATTATTCCAAGATATTTTGTGCTAGATACTTTGTTTATATATGAACATGAGCAGTTCGAGTTATTATAGTCAACACAAGAATGAATTTTAATATTAAAATTAGGTTGAATTCTATTATAGTTAGTAAAATATACATATCTTGTCTTAGGTGTATTTAGAGTTAACAAATGTATTATTAACCATTCTGCAACCTTGGCTAACCCTACTTTAGCGCTGTGCCGAACATCTTCTCAGCTTCGATCACAAAATACCAAAGCAGTGTCATCTGCATACGAGAGTACGTCCCCATTCTGAAGCAACATTTTACAAAGTATGTTTACGTAAACCAAAAATAGAGTCGGACCTATAACACTCCCCTGTGGTACACCGTAGGTAATGGTAGAGTCATGACTAGAGTGCTCTCCTCCCATTTTGACCCGTTGTCTACGATTCGGTAAGTAATCTTTAAATAAGTAAGTAATAAATAAGGATCGCTTCTATATCCATATCATCTTTATATACGGGGTAATTAATACCAACTTCAGAGAGCTTGTTTTAGAAAATTAGTGGTGATATTGTCATATTGAGAGGCACTCTCTGTTTTAAGATTCATCAATATATTCCTAACCTCCGAATCCCTGGTAAAGCAAAAGATGAAACATGGGAGCTTAGTGTTTTATCCGAGGTGGAAAAGTTCATCATTCATCATCATTACAGCCCTTCACAAGTCCACTGCTGAACATAGGCCTCCCCCAAAGAATGCCACAAAGCACGGTCCTGAGCCACCTGCATCCATCGACTTCCTGCATGTCTTACCAGGTCGTCACTCCATCTCGTGGGGGGACGCCCTACACTTCGCCTACCGGTACGAGGCTGCCACTCGAGAACCTTTCTTCCCCATCGGTTGTCGGTTCTTCGAGCTATATGGCCGGCCCACTGCCACTTCAGCTTACTAATCCGTTGGGCTATGTCGGTTACTCTGGTTCTACTGCGGATATCCTCATTCCTAAGTTTATCACGCAGAGAAACTCCGAGCATAGCCCTCTCCATAGCTCGCTGAGCGACCTTGAGCTTCCTCATACGGCCAGCAGTGAACTGGTGGAAAAGTTAATAGAGTTAAATTTTTAAATAAAACTAATTTTACGTTTTATTTAAAAATTTAAATGACGGGTGCTGGAAAGCACCAGAAACGTCGGGAATATAAAAATAGATTAATATACGCGATAAAATCCGTAAAATTAGTTTAATTTAAAAATGTGTAGTGTTCACGTAAATATAAGAAATCATTAGAGTTAAATTTTGATAAAATATCTTCCGCCCAAGATTTTCCAACATGAGCAAACTAACTATTAACCAAATTAACGGATTCAAAAGGGGTCGATCCTATTTTTAACAACTCTATATTTTTATCTAACGATTGCTTGCGATGTGTGATATCTTCTGTACGTGGTAGAGTCATGCTGCAGCTATATTAGTAGTATAGTTGTAGCACGAATGGGTCGGCTCGACCGGGGTAGGACCACGCTCTCACAGAATACCAGCGTAAAATAGCAGCATAACACTGCTGTGTTTCGTATGGTGAGTGTAGAGAACCGGAGACCCTTTTTACTGGAATAGAGGCATTCCATCTTAGTCCTCACGGGTGAAGACACATCTGCATTATAATTCGCAAACGAGTATAGTACATCTATATTCGTTGTCTATGGGCCACACTAACCACTTACCATCAGGTTGACTGTGTACTCGTTTGTCATCCTATCCTATAAAAAAATCATTTATTGCTTTCCAGAGCGTTTTAGGGTTTCCGGTGGCATTCATTATCTGTTCTCGTTGATATTTGCGCTTATGTTTTTTAATTAAACTGTTGCAGTGATTTCTATAGCATTTATACGTGATATTCAACACTTCATTTTCTGGTTAGGATATCAATTTTAATTGCATATTATTACGGTTCCAAATGCAACGAAGGACACCTTGTGTCATCCAGGGTTTTATTATGCGACTTGTTTTGGGGACTAATTTAACAGAAATATTTTTTTTAAATATGTGCTTAGATTTTATTTATCAACAGTCCAGTTAAAATATTAGAATCAGAGCATAAAAGAAGATCGTGTAGATTTGTGTCTTTAAGGCTACTAATATGATATTGAATGAACTTTCGTACTTATTACTAAATGCAGTTTTATTACAAATTTGAACTTAAGAAAAGTCATGTAATGATCTGTGATAATTGTCTTTATGACTACGATTGGTGCATTCAATTTATTTATATCTATTTTTAACATACAGTGGTCGAGACAGTTGTTTTCTCTCGTAGGTATCAAGTGTCCTGGAAGCAAGCCGTGTGTACATACATATGTATTTAAATAGTTTAGTCTAAACATCCTTTCATGTGTATTTTCATTACATTTGTTATTATATTAATGTTAATATCACGCGTCAAAGTTATAAGCATTTTTATGGACTCTAAGTAAAGACTAAGAAAGTTGATAAAACTTTCACCATGGATGTCAGATGGCGAGCGATAAATACCAATGATAATGTAATCATTAAATTGAATTTGCAGATAAGAAGCTTCTAGTAGCGTCATTTCCTTGACACTCACTGAATGCTTATTATTAATATAAGCAGTCATACCATCGCAGTGATTTATGTGTTGTGTTGTACGAGTATTATAGGACGTATAATTATTTAACATGGGAACAGGTTTGTTCTTGTCTAACTAACATTTGCTAAGGATAATAAAATTAGACGTTATTTTGAGTTGTGTAAGATTTAAGTATAAGTCATCAAAAGAAGAATGCCAGATTCTCTATAGAACTTCGCCCCACCCAAAAGTGTGGTGTACACGAATGCCGTATGCAACATATTTTTCTACATTATTACTTCAAGCAAATTATATAATTTGAAGTCTTTAGAACTTGCGATTTTTTTTAAACTGGGCTTTGATTATTACATTTACTTAATTTTTTAGAACAACATTCGTTGCATTATATATATATATATATATATATATATATATATATATATAAGCATAATAATATAATGATCAGTAACATTGGAAAAAGGGTTCTCTTGTGTAAGATCTAAAAGGTCCTTACGCAATATAAGACTAGCACCACCTGTCCTAATCATGTAAACGAGTTATTTTATTTACATAATTATTTTTGTAAATAAAATAACTCGTTTACAACGGCAGGACCATAAATTATCCATTATATAAAAAAAGCTATGGAACTAAATACACACAACATACAACATGGAGATCTTTTCAAACAGATAGTTTGAAAAGATCTCCATGTTGAAAGTAGAGTTAAGATTGTTATTCGAAATGGGGACACAAAATGCCCCTGCATCCTATCGACGCAAAGATGGCAATTAGTGCACCTCAACATCGTGGATGCAATTATCAGAATGTCCGTAGTAATTAGCAGTAAGTCAATAAATAGGCGTGATCGGGTTTGTATATTAATAAGGCATAAGTCGTCAGCAAAAACTGGAAAAAGTGCAACGGTAAAGAAAGCGGGAATCAGTACAAGCAATTGGTTAATGTCAACCTTGAGGTTGCCACCAATACTTTTAGATAAAGTTTAAACCATCTTAATTAAGTCCTCTTTAGACTCGTTAGTGATTTTCGGAACATTTTTAATTTCGATGCCTGTATTACGGTTTTTGCGTTGCAGGTCCTCGATTTTATCATCCAATATAGTTATATAATCTTTATACTTTTTGGTTTGAAGTTCCATTTACTCAACTTTTTGTTTTAATTCCTCGTTTTGTGAGGTGAGAAACGTTATGTTATTATTTGTACTTTTAATTTCCATCAGAGTAGAGTAGGGTGTATTTTATTTATTTCGTGGTAAAGTAAAAAATGACTTTCAATAAGAATTACACATGTGATCTATATTGAATAAAAAATTATTCTATTCTATTCTATTCTGCTTAATGTTCAGCCAACATTTGTGAAATCATTGATTTTATATCATTTCTCAATGTAACAAAATATTGCTCCCAGCTATATTCTTTGCTCCGTTTGTTACACTAAGTTACAAAATTTGGTGGCGTGCGCTCCACTCGATCAATATTAGATTTAGAAGTTGATACAGGAGTCCCACAGGGTTCGATATTGGGGCCCTTGTTGTATGCGGTATACTTATACGATGTGGGCAATTGTTTTTCATTTTGCTAAGTTTCTTATGTACGCTGATGACATGAAAATTTACGTTTACATAAAATCTGAATCAGATGCTTATAAGCTACAAAACGATTTATATCGGTTTTGCAGTTAATGCCGTGATAACCGTATTGGCGTAAATGCATCTAAATGTTTCCAAATTAGTTTTACTCGAAAAAGGAAAAAAAACTACTTGAATAACGTACCTTTAGAAAACACTGACAAAACTAAAGACCTTGGAGTAGTTTTTGATTCAAAAATGATGATGTCTGATCATATCTCAGCAATGGTAAGAAAGGTTTATAAAAATCTTGGTTTTGTATTACGGGTTTGTCAACCTTTTTCAGACTTAGAATGTATAAAGGTTTTATATTATTCTTACGTCCGCAGTGTCCTCGAATATTGCAGTGTTGTATGGAATCCAAATTATATAACATACATACACGAAATAGAACGAATACAGAAAAATATTATTAAGGCCTTGAATTTTCGATCTGAAGATTAAAAATTAAAAAATTATAAAGAATCATGTAACTTTCATAAATTGATGAAGTTGATAGATCGCAGAACTTTACTGCAGATGCTATTCCTACATGATATCTGCAGTAACAAAATTGATAGCCCCGAATTAATTTCCTGCACTTTACAAATACGAGCACCTACTAAACGCACTAGACATACTTCGTTATTTCGTGTTCCTTCAAGTCGCTCAAATTATGCACAGAATTCTGTAATATGTCGCATACTTAAAAGTTACAATAAAGAATTTTCTTGGACTGACATCAATATAAATTTCATTTCTGTTAATTTTTATTTGTGTAGTCTGACAGTATTGTTGTGTAATATTTTTCTTTTTTGCTTATTGCCTGTTTTTATGTTTAAACTTACTTTTAAGATAACTTTTAAAAATCTAAGCACTATGAGTATATAATTAATATCATTAATTTGTCAATTAACAAGCGATAGTATAAATATTATGAATATAAAGAAAGAACCTGAAATTGGCATTAAGGATTATCTGAGAACTTCTGTTTATATTTATAACGTGCTGTTGGTTCTATGAACAATAAAGAAAAAAAATGATCTGTCATACTTGACCATCTTAAGTACCAGGAGATAATAATGTTCTTAAAGGCGCGATTCGCACTGACATATCTGTGAGAGGCCTTACCCACTTTATGCTGTGGCCAATTACGGACCTTTTTCCTTGAATACTAAAAATGGGGTATCCTGTGCGTGCACTGATTTGACAAGGTGAGAATAAAAGAATTCACATTATCTCGTAAGTGGGTGAATTGCCAGAAAGTACCAGGGCTGCAGTATAAACAAAGAGGTTGCTAATTTTTCTTAAATTAATAATATTTCATTGTATAAAGAAAACATGAATTAAGTAAATAATTGCAATGAAGACACAATATGTCGCGAGGCCTACAGCAGTACCGACAGATAATTATAAGATAACATAAGACGGGATTTAATAGAATATTCCCTTGAATTCAATCAAAATAATTAAAAATGTTTGTTGCTTTTCCGCATATTTATATAAATATACCAGAACTTATCTGAGTACAGCGACAACACGGAATGCCTCGTTACCAGTAAAACAATTCCAATTTTTCTAAACTCACCATACATACCAGCATAACTCTACAAGGTATACAATGTGGAGTAATATGACAATTTTATTAAAAATATTAAATCCTAAAACGTTTACTAATACGTACTCAAATACTTTTCAAAAGTAAATAACCTGTTGCAAAATGTTGTGAATATTTTTTTCGGAAAAGAAATATAATGCATCATCGTATCAGTGATGTAAGTTTAAATCACTTTTCTTTTTTTATAGCACAAGGGTGACAAACAAGCATACAGTTACCCTGATGGAAAGTGGTTGCTGTGGCCCATAGACTTCTACGTTCATCTTCGATTAAGGATCAAAATGCAAATGCGTCGTCACCCATGAGGACTAAGATGGAATGCCTCGTTTCCAGTGAAAAAGGTCTCCGGCTATCTACACTTACCATACGGCACACAGCAGCTTAACTAAGTTAAGCTGCTATTATACGCGGGTATTCTGTTAGAGCGTAGTCCTTCCCTGGTTGAGGCGAACCATTCGTGCTACAACTATACTACTAAAATATTTGAACCATATCTCTACTACGTTAAAATAAAATAATTTATAGAAACGTGAGTTCAATCGGTATATTTATTGCTTATTTAAAAATTGCGATATTAAAGGTATAATGTTTGGCATATAATGTTTGTAGGCATTCTTTCTGTTACCTTTTAAAGACATTAGATGTGAGTTTACATGTTTAATGTCTTATAACCTAAAATACAATATATTTGTGTTATATGCATATATATAATAAGTATATTAGTTTCTAACGTTTTAATATAATGTTTATTAAAGATTCTGTGGCAGATTATTTGATTAAATTTAAAGTACTTTTTTTATTTTATACCCCATTATCTCCACACGTGTCGGGTTGATTGGGAGATAATACTACAGGGCATTACGTCCAACCCTT
The DNA here is from genome assembly GCA_963668995.1 of Parnassius mnemosyne. Classification (NCBI taxonomy): domain Eukaryota; kingdom Metazoa; phylum Arthropoda; class Insecta; order Lepidoptera; family Papilionidae; genus Parnassius; species Parnassius mnemosyne. The sequence continues at coordinate 29,566,220 of CAVLGL010000086.1, forward strand.
TAAAACCGTTTTATTAAGGTGCTCTATACCGTACAATAAATAATAATAATAACAATAATAATATACTTCTACTCTACTGAGACCGAGCCATCATCACAGACAGGACTGTTCTTGCGAATAAGCCTGATATTGTCAAGAATATTTTTGGTTGACCTTACTATTCCGAATGACGAGAATCTCGTAAAAGCTGAAACAGATAAGAAAACATAAATATCTGAAACTGGCTCACGGGGTGATCGATTTGTGGGGTTGTCTGCCGACCAAAATTATTCCTGTAGTCGTCTCTGCGAACTTGCTAATCCCGGTCAGACTTTCGGGTCGACTGGGACTCCGTGACGGACTGCTCCGTGCTCAAATGCAGAAGGCGGTGCTCCTTGATACTGCCCGCGTCGTCCGTCAGTTTCTTTTCCCCTAACCCTAAGCCGTTTAGTTTCCTCTGCTGAGAGTTTTCATCTGGTTGGGATTTTATTTATTTCTGTAATTGTTTTGTTTTATTGATATTTATGTATATTTATTTCATCACTTCATCATTACAGTCGTTCACAAGTCCACTGCTGAACATAGGTCTGCCCCAAGGAATGCCACAAAGCACGGTCAAGAGCCAGCCTCCAGCCATCCACTTCCTGCATGTCTTACCAGGTCGTCACTCCATGTAGTGGGGGATGCCCTACACTTTTATACGTGGTAGAGCCATGCTGCAGCTATATTAGTGGTATAGTTGTAGCACGAATAGGTCGGCTCGACCGGGGAGGACCACGCTCTCACAGAAAACCAGCGTAAAATAGCAGCTTAACGCTGCTGTGTTTCGTATGGTGAGTGTAGAGAAACGGAGACCCTTTTTATTGGCAAAGAGGCATTCCATCTTAGTTCTCAAGGGTGACATCTGCATCTTGAGTCTTTATTGAGGATAGATGTAGATGTCTATGGGTCGCAGTGGCCACTTACCATCAGGTGGACTGTGTGCTCGTTTGTCACCATGTACTATAAAAAAAAAAAACTTCGTGCGCCGGTACGAGGCCGCCACTCAAAAACCTCTTCTCCACGTCGGTTGTGGGTTCTTCGAACTATATGGCCAGCTCATTGCCACTTCAGCTTTCTAATTCGTTGGGCTATGTCGGTCACTCTGGTTCTACTGCGGATATCCTCATTTCTAAGTTTATCACGCAAAATAACTCCGACCATAGCCCTCTCCATAGCTCGCTGAGCGCCTTTGAGCTTCCTCATCCGGCCAGCAGTGAAGGAATACGTCTCGTTTCCATAGGTCCTCACTGGCACCACAGAATGATTGTACAGTCTCGTTTACAAGTTTTGGGCTATAGCTAACGAGAAGATGTGCCGTAATTTCCCGAACGGTGCCCAGGCGAGTTGAATCTGTCGATTGACTTCTCGGTCGAAGATGGACTTACCTAGTTGGATTATTTGTCCCAGGTAAACATACTCGTCAACAACTTCTAGCTTAGTGCTCCCAACAACTACCGGCTTAGGTGTGACATGGACGTTATACATGATCTTTGTTTTGTCCATCCTATCCACCTATCCGTTAGGAAGCACTATTGAGGTTATTGAGTGTATTGCTTAGATTCTGTCATAAAGACTATATCGTCGGCAAATCGAAGGTGTAGTGATGTACCCGCCGTTGATGTTAATAGCGTACCCTTTCCAGTCCAGTAGCATGAAAACATCTTCCAATGCAGCGATGAAGAGTTTCAGGGATACAATGTCACCCTGTCTTACACCTCGCTGCAGTTGGATAGGTTTCGTACTCTGGTTTTGTATTCGGATAGCCATCGTAACCTTATAGTGCAAACACTTCAGCACTTCGATATACCGACTGTCAACTTGGCAAGGCTGAAGGGACTGCACACCACCCAAATTTCGATGAAATGAAAGACTTTCTCATAGTCCACATTCGCCAGATATAGTGGCAAATTGTATTTCTTGAACTTCTGTACAATGTCGAAGGGTATATATGTGGTCTATATATAAGTTTTCAGAAACTGGCTTGTTCGGGAGGCTGGAAGTCATCAAGTCTGCATGCGAGAGATTCGTAATGACTCTCAAAAACAGCACGTAGACGCGGCTCAGAAGAGAAATCGGTCTGTAGTTCTTTAAGAGAGCGTTGTCGCCTTTCTTGAAGAACAAGTTCACCGTACTTCTGCTCCACGCCTCCGGAGTGGTACCACCATGGAGGACGGAATTAAAGAGCTTCTGAAGGACTTCAAGTACCGGTTTTCCACCCGCTTTCAAAAGCTCCGCCGTAATTCCATCCTCGCCTGGGGCCTTGCCGTTTTTAAGGTGCTGAATAGCCATTTTAATCCCGCTTAGACTGACGTCCAGGATAGCTTCGCAATAGTGTCGGGTTAGACTCGCTCTTTGATTGTTACTCACACTTGCCTGTTGCTCCAACGATGACGTGTACAGCTGCCCATAAAACCTCTCAATCTCACTCAAAATCTCAGCTGTCCCGGAAACGATGCTGCCGCATTCGGTCTTCAGCTTTGACAGTTGGCTCTTTCTGGCAGACAGATCTCTGGCAATCTCTGGCCTTGGTTCCGCTCGATTGCTTCTTCAATACAAGCCGTATTGAAGTTGCGTAAGTCCCGCCGCATTAGTTTGGAGATCTGTCTGTTCAGTTGCCTGTATGCTGTCAAATCTATTGAAGAACGTAGCTTCATGTCCCGTCTAACAGCCAAGAGATTAAGAGTGTGATCGGAGAGTTTTTGTTTTCTTCTGCGGCGGGTCTTGAAGAACTTGGCTCTTACCGCATGGACAGTTTCCACGGGCTTGTCATTTATATCTTTCACCTTATTGCAGTGTTATAGGCACTGAAAACGGTTTTGTAACTCGAACTGAAAAGTTTCGGGACTTTGGATAAGAGCACGAGGGGGACGGAGCGTTGACTTCATTAGACGAAAACTCTCCAAATTAACGTTTAGGTTCAGTGTGCCTCTAACCATTACCGAATGGTCACCGGATCACCGGATCGCTATCAGTTTTCACCCTCGAGATCACGGAGACATCACTGAACAGTTGTCGTCTGGTCGTTATAATGAAGTCAATCTCATTTTTTGTCGAACCGTCGGGGCTCGACCAGGTCCACTTCCTGTGAGCCGCTTCTGGAAGAAAGAGTTCATCATAAAGAGTCCCTCTTTCTTCATGAAGTAGGACAGCTGCTGGCCCATGGGTTCCGTTGCGCTATTCCAAATTTCCCTAATTTCAGCTCACCGTTCTCTCTTGTGCCTAGTTTTGCATTAAAGTCTCTCATTAACATCATATAGTAGGTTTTGGAGGAATCCACGGCTTTAGAGATATCCTCATACATTTCCTGCACCTCCTCGTCGGGGTGTGCTGAGATTGGTGCGTAAACCTGTATGACCTTCAGCGAATACCGTTTGGTGATTCGGTACGCAACCCTCGTCGAAACACTCTCAATCTTTAAAACGTTATTAACGAGAGACTTGTGGACGATAAATCCGACACCTCCTTGGGACAGATAGTCGCCCTACCGGTAATAGAGCAAGTTGCCGGATTCGAGGATTACCGTTTCCTCCCCCTCTCTTTGGACTTCGGATAATCCTATAATATGCCAGCGTAACTTGTCTATCTCTTCTTCCAGCTTCACAATATTCTCGTCAGTCCTCAGGGTGCGTGCGTTGTATGTTGCCAGGTCGAGTCGTCGTAGGTGGCAACCGAACCTCCACTGGAGATTCTTAGCACCCCCTGCCCCGCCGTTACCGTGGTCGCCACCATAGCCAGGAATAGCGGGGCCGCCGGCGACTGTGTGCCGTCTCTTAGTAACTTTATCCATTTGGGGGGTATTTTCCATAGTTGCTACGCTTGGCGAGCGGGTTGGCAACCGCAGTTTATATATTTATTTATGCTTTATTTGCACACCACGTACAAAAAGGCGGACTTAATGCAACAGGGCATTCTCTACCAGTCTACCTCCAGGCTAAGCAGAGAAAATATTGTATAATTTTTATTGTAACTTTGCTGTTATCAGGAAGATGCTGCTGCCCATCTATTGCCTGTTTCCCTTTGTCGCCTTTACGACACCCACGGAAAGATATGGGGTAGCGGATATTCTTAACCGAAATACAAATTAATAATTAATAATAATATTGTATTTCAATAAACTGTACAATTAATTCAAACAATGTCTTAATTTTAAATAATCAACAATAATAAGCACTTGAACTAGGATAAACCTATATCTATCTATATATCTCAGGTGTATAATATGTATAAGAGGCACAGTGGCGCGCAACACTGCCCCTCCTGCCAGTCGATCCACATGGACGATCTTAGGAGTACCTCTTGCACCTTGCTGTATCCGGTAGGTTACGTCATTGATTCTTGTCACAATCCGATACGGTCCGTCCCATTCAGCTAGAAGCTTAGAATATTTCCCTTTGCTGCGATCTAGATTGTGTAACCTTACTAGTAAACCTTCGTTGAACCCTTTGTTGTTCATTTTGCGGTTATACCGTGTTTTCATTTTTTTAGATATTTGTTAGCCCGATTATCTGACGTGCTCATAAATGTCATTAATTTTGTTCCGCAAGTCATTTGCATAATCGGTTATACTGCGCGGGGCATCAGGTGGTATTCCGATGACCAGGTCTGTAGGCAGCCGTAATTTTCTTCCAAAATTTGCAAAAGCTGGTGTCACTGATGTACTTACGTGAACAGCGCTTCGATATGATAACGAAAACGTTTGTATGTGCTTTTCCCAATCCCGTTGTCGATATTCCACAACTTTTGCTAGGTACCTCTCCAATATCTGATTATTTTTTTTTACCATTTCATTAGATTGTTCTATAGGTACTCCAAAATGACAGAAAAATTCATGAACTAGTTTATCTGCAACTTTTGAAGCTTCTTAATTTAGAATGGCGAAGACTTCTGGCCACTTAGTGAAGTAATCCATCACAACCATGAAATACTTGTTACCTCTTTCACTTTCCGGAAACGGCCCCGTAACGTCAAGGGCTATCCTCTCCCATAGTGCACCAACATTGCACAATTGCAGTGCATCTCTACTACGAGTCTGAGGTCCCTTTACAGCGGCACAACTTGTACATTTGTAATACCAGCCCTCGACATCGTCACGACAGTGGATCCAGTAAAACCGTTCTCGGATCTTCAGTAGAGTTCGTTTAACTCCCAGGTGGCCTCCTGAACAACCATTATGGTACAGCTGTAAGACATCCGGTGCTTTAGCTTAAGGGACAACTATTTGCAAATGGCAACTGTCTACCCGACCATTTTCCCATTTACGGCACAGGACTCCAGAACTGAATCAGGAAGCAGTCCCATTGGGTCCAATAGCTTTCCGTGGTCAAACTCATCGCCGGGACGTCGCTCCGCTTGGGTTTAGGATCACTGGCCTTCATCCATTTCAGAATCTGTTTGATGTCGGAATCTTCCTGCCGTGCATGTTGTAGGCTTTCCTTTCACTCTTCGCTGAGCTGGTTTGTCCTGAGCATCCTCACACATACCACTTCCTTACCCTCTTGCAAAGTAAAATGCTTGCAATCTTCAGGACAAGGTCTTCTTGATAATGCATCTGCGTTTTCATTAGATTTACCACTGCGATTTTGGATCACAAAGTTGTATTCCTGCAGTAGTTCAATCCATCTCGCAACTTGTCCTCCTGGATTTTTGAACTGCAATTACTATTTTAGTGCAGCTTGTTCAGTTCGTAACTGAAATTTTCGCCCTATAAGATTTCCCGTCTTGTGACACAATAGTTCCGTTCCGGCTTTGACAACGACTTGCTGAAGTACGCTATCACAACCTCTTGATCACCATTCCGTTGAGACAACACACCGCCAAGCCCTATATCACTTGCGTCTGTGTCAACTATAAACTCCTTGCCCGCATCAGAGTTCCCCAAAATATGTATTTTGCACAGACGGTCCTTGAGCTCCTGTAACGCGATATCGCAACTTTCATCCCAGCAGAAATGTCGCTTCTCCTCGGTTAGCTTGTACAGAGGTTTGGCTATATCCGCAAAGTTCTTCACAAATCACCGATAATAGGAGGACAAACTCAAAAATGATCGATCTCGAGAGGGTAGGGCGGCTAACAGCACCGCCCAGCAGCAGCAGGGAAACGAGCAAAAGCCAAGACTGCGGGGCGGGTACTGGCTGATGTCAAAAGAGCCCCAAGGATTTCTATCTCACAAACCCATGATGGGAACAAAACAACTGAACAAAATGATGGAAACATGACAACTGTAAACAATACATTTACGCAAGAGTATGAAACTAAACAAGATTTAAGACCCGGAGAAATGAGTGTTAACGAGTCATTTATTGAAAATGAATCACCTCCTCCTTATATAATATTTTGGAAAGGTAGTAGCGTGATTCCTGCAATTTCTGATCTACAACAAGAATTTAAAACTCTTCAAAGCAGTTTACTTAACAGGCTTGATTCCTGGTTCTCAAAACAAGAAACAAAATTTGATACCCTTCTTAAGGACTTCGACGAAATTAAAACCACGCTGAAATTTATCAGTGACAAATACGATGATTTAGACAAAAGAACTCATGATGTCAGCAAGCGCGTATCTAGAATAGAGCAGCAGCTGAAATCCACACCGGTCTTCGAAGCACGTATCTCTGAATTAGAAACTAAACTGGCTGAATTTGAACAAAAATCTCGATATTGAGATAAGTAATCTGCCTGAAAAACGAAGCGAGAACTTAATACAAATACTGGAGAATATTGCTAAAGTCATAAAGCAACCAATTTCTACTAAAGACATAGTTACAATTCATCGTGTACCTCATATGAACCCTAAGATTTCACACCCGAAGAATTGTAATTGTAAAATCAAGCAACGCGTGCAACTTTGTTTCTGCAGCAAGACTATCAAAAGGAATCACAACAGAGCAAATAAATATGCATGGAGCCGTTCAAAATATATATATATATATCAATAAGCACTTAACTATTCAAAGTAAGAATTTGTTTCGTCAAACTCGTGAAGCAGCAAAACAGAACGGATATAGATTTGTGTGGATCAAGCGCGGAACTGTACTGGTTCGTGCAAGCGAAACATAATTTTGCTATACGAAGGGAACAAGATATATTATCGAAAATTAAACCAAAGGATACCAAATGATAGATTTACTTGTGAAATAGTTATTAGTAATAGGTTTGTGCAAGCGAAACATCTGCTATTTATGCTATACAAAGATAACAACACCAATTATCGAAAAGTAAACATAATGATACCACATAACAAATTTGAAAATAATATGAATAAGGTACGTCTTCTTGTAAGATTTTTTTGCAAGCTCTTAGTGATGTATTACTCTATGTGTTCTTTACGACTGGGACAATTCTTTTACCACATATATTTTTCTGCGGTTTCCGTTACAATGACTATTTTGTGTTTACATTTTATTACAGTTCACGATTTACGTTTTCTAACAAATAACATAATACAATTATTACTAACTACATTACTTTTAAACAATCTTGTACACGAACAAATTTTTACGATATATAGTTCCACATGTCTTTTATTTCGAATTTTACACTTTTTCACATATTTTTTTAAAATTATTGCTAGTAATTCTTAAAACGTATACTATTTATGAAGAGGGCTTATAAAATACAGGTATACTGTCAGAATTGTAGAGGTTTGAGGACAAAGTTCAGTACTTTATTCAATAATATACTGTTAGAACATTATGATATAATAATTCTCACGGAAACATGGTTGACCTCGAATATTGCAGATAGTGAATTCATTGATTCGCGTTATGTAGTGTACCGATGCGTTCAAAATCGAGAGTTATGTGGTAAAATAGACCGTGGAGGTGTATTGAGTGCGGTAAGCAACACAACGAATATCACGCTGTTGGCGGTGTTTACATACCACCAAATCAACCCTAAACTGCTTTTCATTATTTTTCAACTCTCTCCAAAATGAGCTTATGTGTAACGAAAATACAAAAATATATATTTTCGGAGACTTTAATCTACCTCACATTGAGTGGCTGCAGTATGACGGGAATACATGTACTCCAAATACACATTACTCCAAAAATCCAATGATTTTGATCGTTTCAAATTTTTTATCAATTGTAGGTTGCAAGCAATTTAATTTAATTAAAAATAATAAGAAATGCATCTTAGATCTTTTCATTTCAAATAATGATACAAGTACTTGTAAGTCACCACTAAACTCTTTAGTTCTAATAGACGTCTTTCATCCACCACTTAACGCCGAGGTATTTTTTAACGTAGAATACATACAATTGGCGCGTGAAACTTTACCAAAATATCGATTCTCCGAGGGTAAATATGCAGATATTAATGACGATATTAAACGTGTAGACTGGGCAAGTATTTTAGAGGTGGCGTCGTTAGACACTGCCACCAACCACTTTTATGAAGAGATATGTAAAATCATTAGGAAACACGTACCTTTACGTCCAATCAAATCTAAAAAGTTTCCAATATGGTTTACACGTCCACTAATACACATATTTAAAATAAAAGAAAAATCATGGATAAAGTTGAAAAAATTTTCTAACCAAGTAGATTATGAGGAATACTCTGTACTTCGAAAAAGATTTAAACAACTTTCCGCGCAATGCTTTAATTCATATTTAAGTAAAATTGAAACAAGTTTGCAGAAAGACATCAAAGTATTTTGGTCTTTTGTAAACAATAAAAAAAATGTGGTATTCCCAACGTAATGTTTCACGATGGAAATGAAACCGATAATCCTGAGGACATATGTAAATTTTTTTCTAACTATTATTCTTCTGATGACGTACGACATGGATTCACTTCCTTGTTCATCAAACACTAACTTTATTATCTCGGATATATCATTTTCAAAAAACACTATAGAACAATGTCTAAAAAACTTAGATATAACTAAAAGTTCAGGACCAGACGGTATCTCACCTTTTTTCCTCAAACATACTGCTAGCTCAATAAGCGTACCTCTGTTCTATTTATATAACCGCAGTTTGCGTGTAGGTTTAGTGCCCACAGTCTGGAAATCTGCGAATATAACCCCAGTATTTAAAAACGGTTCTAAAACTGATGTGACTAATTATAGACCTATTTCCTTACTTTCTGCCTTATCAAAAGTCCTTGAACGCTTAGTACATAACTCAATTTATCCGAGTTTACACAACTTACTAATTCCAGAACAACATGGTTTCGTAAAACACCGATCGACCATCAGTAATCTTATTTTATATACAAACTTTCTGTTTGATAATATGGACAATCGAATACAAACTGATACTGTTTACACAGACTTTTGTAAAGCCTTTGATAAGGTGGATCATTCCATCCTTCTTCAAAAACTTGAGTTCAATGGTATACGTGGAAACTTATTGCGGTGGTTCTCTTCGTACATTATTAATAGGACCCAAAAAGTTGTGGTTAGCGGATTCTCCTCTAGCGAAAAATTAGTATCCTCAGGTGTACCACATCTATCGGATCTATACTAGGTCCGATGCTCTTCACATTGTATATAAATGATATTCAGTCTTGTTTTATAAATAGTAATTTTTTGTTATATGCAGATGACCACAGTTTATCGAAATGTAAAGTCCCTTAATGATTGTGAGAAGCTACAGGAAGATCTTGACCGGTTATCTAACTACTGTCTAATCAATAAATTGCAATTAAGCATCCCTAAATGTAAATCTATTTCTTTCACCAAAAACGTTAAAACCTAAAATTACATATATTCCCTTCTTAACAGTCCTTTAGAAAAAGTATCATTAATAAAAGATTTAGGCATCCTTTATGGTTCAAATCTAACCTTTAATGCTCATATCAGCCGTGTAACAAATAAAGCGTATCAAATGTACGGAATTATTGCAGGAACGTGTAATTTTTTTAAAAGCTCCTCATTTTATTTACTACTTTTCAAATCACTTATCAGACCACAAATTGAATATGCAACGCAAGTATGGAATCCCTATTATAATAAATACGGTGAACTTCTAGAATCATAAGAAGCAAAGTTTCTTCGTTTTATAAATTATAAATGTTACCACGCTAAATCATCGTATCGCAACTTATTAAAAAAAGTTTTCAATTCATACTTTAAAAGCAAGCAGAATATACTTAACAAAATATATATCCGTGTCCCTAGTCGTTCTCAACGCATTAGAGACGTGTATACACATAAATTGTTTGCGCCTAAACTATGTGAAACCAATGCAGGTGAACGCGCCCCATTAAGACGTATTAGGAAAGTATATAACATGCATTTTTCAAATATTGATCTATTCACCTCATCACAGTTACAATTTCAGAAGAGTGTTCTAAGAAAGTTGGAAGGCATTCAATAGTATCTTAAAATATTTTACAAGATAAATTTGTACTGTTAGCAATTTTTTTTCCCTTTTGTCTCATTTTGATTTTTATGTTACTGAATACTGTAAATTTTATTTTATTTTCCCTTTTTACTCTGTTTATTGTGCATTTATTATTTACTGTTACCAATTTAATATTACTTTGTGGATAACGGTGCTGTTTACATAATGACTAATATTATTTATAAAATGTTATTTGGTTTAAGCATTATTATGTAACTGTTTTTTGTCCTGAATAAATTAAAAAAAAAAACAATAAATTCACATATAAAAATCTCAGCCACGGGGAACTTTATTTTTGTATACGCGGCAACACTGAATGGCGTCTTTCATATTTTGTAACTTATTTATGGCTCGTGTTATTTTATGTTGAAATTTCGAAATTGTATGATTCTTACTGATAGTATGTGATCGCAGTGTCTTTCTTATTTCTTGTAGTATTAATCTTACACACTTTCACTAGGCAAACTGGTATTTTATTTCGGATTATGATCAAAATTTAATAAAATATTCGGTAGGTCCACATCATGTATCGCCAGCAACGCAACTGGCTCGGGTACGCTGATTTCGGCGTAGTATTTATTGCTGCATTTTACAAGAGCGCTGGTGGTATCTAGTCTGAGCGCGCGAATACCTATCATTAATCTAAAGCAGATGCGTTGTCAGCCGTGAGGACTAAGATGGAATGCCACTTCAGTGTTAATATATTTTGTTGGAGCCATTTATTAACCCTATCTAATATTAATAATAATAATAAATCTTGATGTGCACATAATCTTGATGTGCACATAATATGTATATAAACCTTGTCTACTGTAATTGCGGAAAAAAGGAGGATATTATTTTATCAGAGTTTAGTTCGAAATATTCGGTTATTGATATATATCGAAAATAGGCTTGGCCCTTATACACCTTGAAATTAGAATTTTTGTTCGTAGCTAATAACGTTTTATAATTTTATGGATTGATATCGATATTCTATAGTTCACAAAAAGTATAAGCTGTTTAACTTGAATACCTATGCAGTCTAGCATATTTAAGAGGGTGGTGGTGGCCTTTATGTAATTAATAATAACTAATTATTAATTCTTAATATTATTTACAGCTACCTCCTAACAGACATAAAGCACTCATAATTAGCAAACGTCACGTATAGGTTCTAGTAAATTTTCAATTTTTAATCAATCATGCTTCGCGTGCTATCTACGCGTGAATCTTCTTATGACGACAGAAAGTGTTCGTCACAAAAAGATTATTTTCCACACATACGGTGAGGAGACTTTCACCATTCTCATTTATACTTTCATTACCAAACGTTCCCAATATCCTTTCATAACCAAGTCTCCTCACCCCAACCTTTCCATTAAAATCTCCTAATATCACAATATTTTCATTACCCTTGCATTTCATTAGCACCATCCTTACCAACTCCCATAACTGCTCTCGGATATAAGTGGGCTTAGACATGTATGGGGCGTAGACCCCTAGAACAAACAACTTCTTTAAGCCCACTTTCATTCGTATCCATAGCAGTCTCGGGTTTACACATTCATACTCTTTCACACAATGACCCATTCTTTCGGAAAGGATGATACCGACTCCCTGGCATACCCGCTCGGTCTCGTCTACACCAGACCAGTACGTGGCATACATGCCATGTGTAGTGGCATCCTTTCCCTTCCGTTTCGTCTCATTTACACATAACACGTCTATTCCTTTATCATACATCATATCACATACTTCATCCATCTTAACATTCATTGCTCCACATACATTCAACGTAGCCAGACGGGCTTCCACAATCCACTTTCGCCCCTACCGGGGTCAGAACGTGACGGGTGGCTAACCTCATTGCCGGTTTTCCTACCGGAGATTCTTCGCACCCCTGCCCCATTAAAGGGGCAAAGGGAACTCAGGGCCTTTTCATAAATATTTTGCTTCATGGTTCGAAAGTAGGGGATGGTATTTTTTACGCCGCTACCACACGGCGAGGAGCCGAATCTGTTCTTTCGGCTTTGTCGCTTGTTTAGCACCACCCGAGGGACACGTGTAGGTTGCGGCTAGGGTTAGGTGGTCGAAGCCTACGGACGCAAGCGACTCATCCTCCTAAAACTTGTAATTTAAGTCAAAAAGATGAAGATAAACGGTGGTGCTCTTAGGTGCCCTCATTATTATTTATGGAATTAATGTACCTAGTTTCAGCCGTCTCCTAAGCCAGGCATTCAGGGTCACCTATTTTGTGGTTGTTCGGTTTTTGAAACAAAGGCATGTTGCACACTTTCTCAATGAAAGCATTTGACTGATGTCCTAATTAACTACAATATCCTCACGAGTCGATGGTTACCCGGCAGGTCCTTGTTGCATGTACTGTTGGCATTTGATGCACCTGGTCACAAGAAAGAAGTCTCGAATTGGGCACGACACCTATTTTGTGAAGACTCGCTCCTGTTTGATAAGTGTATTTCTGATGCCAGCTGGCAATCCCAAAATAAAATTGCATGAATGTTCTTTTTTACTCGATTTATGTCTTTATAGAGGATAGTAAATATTCCCGCGTTAAATTATAGAGCTTATAGGCTAAACTTTGTTCATAAACGCTAAGGGCGGCAGGTAATACCTAAGACTATAATCCTTGGTCTTCTTTTATAGGTCACCTTTAGACTGGAACTACTAAGCCGCTTCTAGCTTCTCAATGTTGTCCTTTGTTTCAGTGTTGATAATAACGCCTCCATTTGTTTGTTTTACGTAGTCCTCTTACGAGCAATTTTTTTTTAATTGTTCGAGGCGTGTAATTTATTGTAGAAGAGATTTAGTGTTTTCACTAGTTTTTAATTTATTCTCTATGTAAATTAAAGAATTTTTTGGGGCTCAAGTTATTATTTTTGTTTGCCTTTATCATATCAGCAAAGAATATTTTTTTGTAGCGGCGGTTTGGCACAACTTTTTGAATTGTTTTCTTAAGAGATTTTCTGAAATCATTAAGGCATTCCATTAGGTCTTGTTTTTATCTCAGTGCTTCAAGAGACGTGTTCATTAAAATAGTCTTTCGCTTCACCGATTGTTAGTGTACTGCCAACAGAGAATTGATTGTCAGCTTTTGTTCAGAGTTTAGTTTTCCCTCCTGGGCAGTATGTCAAACTTCATATAGGCACTGTTCGATGAGGTCGTCCAATTTTTTTTTCACTGGTGGCTAAAAATTAATCCGACTAAGCATCATGGTGTGGTGGTTGAGGCGTGCTGGGTGGACTCCGAGGTGTAATGGTGCTCCGTTTGAAAGGTATATTTTCGTATGTATTAGACATGATTTCTCTCAAATGTTTTTAATTATAATTTGTTATTTACTACAGTAAGATTACAAAATAGCAGAAACATAATAGAAACACAACATAGCTTTTACGACTGCTCGATTCGAGTTCTGTAAGCAAAAATGCTAATAAAGAAATAACAAAAACACTTTTATAAAAATGTTTTCATTAAATTCTATGGTACTTAAAAGTTCTCGCTAACGTTAGAAACTTAAAAAATTACACAATAGAAGGGGAATTATTAATTGTCATAAATAAGTTATCTAAGATAATTATTAATTTGATAATAAGAGATTATACTTGTTAAACTAAATTATCTCTCATTTCATACAATTAAGACATAAATAAAACACTGTTTTAATATAAACTTTCACCAAAAATAATATTAATTGCAGTGTGGTGTCGTAGCACTATGCTTACAACATTTTTCTCTAGCACACATGCGCAAATCTCACCGTGTATTACACCGAGTCACACACACAAGGCCAACACTAGTCTTTACTTATTTCGTCGCGAATATTTACGACCACTTAGTCTTTATATGTTTATTGGTCTGGGATGAGTACATTCCTTAGACTTATCTCTTAATCCGTAACCAGCGATTTTTGTTTACATAATAAATTAAAATATCTTCATCTAAAGACGGTTTAAATCAATACTAGTTTATTAGTAGACAAGCCAAGTATTACAAAGGGCTTGCACATAATCTCAAGCGACCTGAGGATTTGTGCTTCAAGAAATCTGAGATTGGATAAAAAGTAAATGAAGTAAAGTTGTGAATTATTAGACAAAAAAATTGATGCCGGCAAGATGACAATCCTATTTCAAGTGATATCGACAGGAATTGGTAATGTTTGGGATTATATATCTTTATTATTTGATTTTGCCTTCTTCATAAATCTTACAAAAGTATTTCTATTTATCTTAGTTTTACAATTCATGTAGTTTAACATGAACTGCATTAGGACATACATTAATCACTTATATGCCATACCTATATTTGTTTCGTACTAGGGGCAGAGGGTGTCAAAATTTGTAGAGACATAATAATTAATAGTGTTTTTTTTTTTGAAGTCAAATCTTCTGAAGTAAAAATTTTGTTATGCACGTCGGGCACTTTTGAGATGGATGGGGAAAACACACACACACACACACACACATATATATATATATATATATATATATATAAGGGCATATCTATTGTCTATTTTATGTTTGTGTATATTTATGAGACTATTTTAAGTAAATGTTTAAAGTAAATGTAATTCAGTGTATGAAAGAGTTGTAAGATATTTCAAGAGTATGTTTTTAAATTTCCATTTTGTTAATTTCATAAATAGAATTATTTTTGTGTAATGTAATTACACAAATACGGTCAAAAAACGTGAAGAATTTTCTAGCAAAAGATGTATTACAGAGCACTGATCGAACTACGAAATGATTGCGGCGATGTACTTTTTGAGTTATTTTGTAATTGTGTGTTATTTTAAAACTATATATAGCCCAAATAACTGTCGAAAAGAACTTCGCTTACCTTATATAAGTAATAATATAGTTGGTTCAAATTAATTGGGTTTTAATCTTTTAAATGTGAGTTAAAATATTGTATGAAAATTATTTGTTTAGACGCATAATTCAAACCACTGAACGTCGAAAGGAGTAATTGGAACAATTGCTTTCTTTACGTAGACATCCACTAAGAAAGGATTATGAAAAATTCAAGCCAATAGAAGGTAAAATAGGTGGGTGTTGCAGTTTGTACGACTCTTTTTATTTAACGGGGTGATTTCATATTTGTATGCAGAAATTTTTTAAACGATTTTTTTACATTGAAAATTGGTACAAATACTTCTTTGAATTGAATACACTATTTTTCATACAAACTTTTCACCCACATTTTGAGAGTAAATTTTATATTTATATTTTTGACAATTATAGCCTAACGATGGTAAAATTAAGAGGATGGAAGGCAGTTTGACATTCTGCAATGTTTTAGTTACATCTTTGATTATACTATTATAAGCTTTTAATTAGAAACTAAGTAATACGTGTTTTAGGATTTCGTATTAAGTAATAGTACTTAAGAGAATAAAAGGGGATGAAATATATTAAGACGGCTTCTAATAAAATTAAAATTACAAGGGGTATAATTGATATTGAAACTGGGAAGGTCAAGTCTCGCCATTAAAACTGCCGATTAAGTTGTAACAACAAATTAACCAATTTAATTAAGCTGCCAAATCATGCGGTACCTTGAGGATCACCAGCTGATTAGTAACCGCCAATACGGTTTTCTTCGGGTTCAATCAGCTAGTTATCTTCTAGTCTACCTGACTTATAGATGGGCGGAGACAGTAGCATCCAAGGGGGAGGCATTGCCCGTTAGTTTGGACATTGCGCAGGCTTTCGATCGGGTTTCGCACAACGCCCTTCTATCAAAACTCCCTTCCTATGGGCTTCACGAGAAATTGTGCAATTGGATCACCAGCTTTCTTGCAGATCGGAGTATCTAGGTCGTTGTAGATGGTGCATGCTCCGACTACAAGCTATAAGACTTAGGGACTTTCAAGAAAAGAGCTTACTCCTTTTTAAAAAGGTCGGCAATGCACCTGCTATTCCCTTGGTTTTGCAGTTGTTCATGGGCGGCGGTCGTCACTTACCATTGGGTGAGGCGTATGCTCGTTTGCTCCCTCTCGTATAAACAAAAAATTAAATCAGGATATTGCAAAGGTTTTGGAGAAATATTTTACTAATATTCCGATCCGGAGTCACTGAATTATTCTCCTGCCGTCGCCGAATCATTACTTAAAAAAATGTAAATGCGTTTGCAAATAATTTTGTATTTCATAAACTATTATCAAAAGTTGTTTAAGAAGATTTTAAAACTATTGACATTAAAAAAACCGCAGATCTGTGGGGGATTGTTGATGATGTTGTGTTAAAATAAGTGCGTCTATAATAGATGCGTCTATTATAGACGCACTTATTTGCATATACTTATTGCACTTCAACTGGCTATTTTAATACCAGTATCGAATCTGGTGAGTTTCCTGATTCAAAGAAACATAGTAAAGTGAAAATTTTGTTCAAATCTGGAAGTAAATTGGATCCAGCCAATTTATGTACTGCCAACACTTAGTAAAAATTAAAAAAAAAATTCTTGATCAACTGTTAATTATATTAATGTTAATAATTCACTCCATGAAAATCTATTCGGTTTCACAAGTGGTCACTCGATAACTGATGCTGATGATGAGCTGATTAAATATATCTTCAATGCGTAAGAGAATTCATGCTTTGGGTATATTCTGTGATCTAAAGCATTCGATTGTGTTCACCATGAAACTTCAACACTACGGTATAGGAAGTGATGCTCTTAGATTAATGTTTCGTATTTAAGTAACAGAACGCAAAAAGTTGTCATAAATATTATGAGTGCTTCCAGGTCGAGGCATGCCTCAGGGATCAATTCTTCTTTTTCTTGTATATATTAATGATGTACCTTACATAGCATTGGACAACCATGATATAATAGTCTTTGCTGATGCTACTTTATTAACGTTCAAATTAAAACGAAAATTACTATAATATGACGAAATAAACTAAATTAGTAAATTGGTTTAATGTTAATAATTATCATTATGGCACTAATAACATTTAGTATGAAATTCCACAACTCTTAATGTCAAACATCTAAACACTAATATAATTTAAATGAGGAAGAGCTGCGTCTTGTCGATACCACCATTTTTATTGGAATCACACTAGATACAAAGCTTCAATGAGGCTCCAATATATCAGAACAAACAAGCAGGCTTAGTTCTGCAGCATATGCTGTACAAATTTAAGAAATCTTACCAGTGTTGAAACAGCTAGACTAGGTTACTTTAGCTATTTACATAGCATAATGTTGTATCTTATATTGCTACACACACGATTGACACTGCAATTATATTTGGTTTACAGAAGAGGGACATAAGGGCAATCTATGATTCAAATTTAAAACAGTCGCTTAAACAGAAAATTAAGGAAATTAATATATTAACTTTAGCTTCTCAATATATTTATGCAAATGTAATGTATGTATACAAAAACAAAAGTAGTTCTAAAGAATGAGTGATATTCGTTCTGTAAATACCAGGAATAGACACAGGCTAGTAACACCGGTTATTCGACTCTACCGAAGCAATAATTCATTCATGGGGCAATGTATTTTACCGCTTTTAAATTCCAGTAAAAAAGTACAATACCAGAAAATATACAAAATTTTACCTCCTCATAAAATTCAAAAACCTTATTTAACAAAGTTCATATTAAGTGTGGCTTATAATAATATTATGGAACTTATGGATGATAATTTCTACTAGGAATGAGCTATTTCTAATTTGCTTTGTATTGTTAATTGTGTAATATATATGATTGTTAGCTGTTATTTTTTTAAATTCCATTGGATTTCTTGCTGGTTCTACCGGTTTTTTTCGGAAAGGACAGAGGTTTTTGTCCAAACTAGTGATAAGTTAAACAAAAAGGTGACTTACAATAAGTATTATTTATAATCTATACAAAATTAAAAGTTTCTGTTCTGTACTATTATACATATACGTCACGCTTATACTCCCTTAAGAGAGTAGGGATGGTCCAAATAGCAGCAAGCTAGTAGAATCACGTTCAGCCAAAAACTATGTTTGTAAAACAATTGATCGTTGGTTACGATAGCCTATCGCTTACACACTTGTAACCTAATATCTGATTTGTCGCCTTTTAGGACATGTTAGACAAGTAAAACAATTGGCACAAATCTTACGAGCATGAGACCTATAAATATCAGACTAACATGGAGAAGTTTTATTATAATACGTATTTAATTATTTATTGTAATAATAAAAAATAACACAATAGAAATAAAGTAAACATAAAATCCGGCACGAAACAAATATTTGTATGGGCTTCAAATAATTATCCCGGTTCTGGATGTTTGTCCTTGTACAATTTATATTTCTAATCTGCCTATATAATACAGGTGAATATCTTAGTGTTGGGTAACATTGAAAAAATCGCTCATATGCTTTCTTTCCATGGGGCCATTCGGACCGCGGTGTGAATCGCCCACATTGAGTTATAATGTACTACGTACTAGAGAAGCTATTTCAAGCAAAAAATGTGCGCTACTCTATGTTTTTGCGCATGTGCGATAAATAGTAGAAGCGCGCATGCGCAATTTTTGTCATCAAAGATTATACTTAGATAGAATGATCAGTATGTAATAAGTAATTGTTTATTTAGATTGTATTGGTAATTATATCGAGTACATTTTAATGGTTATTTATTTTGCACATGCGTTAATTTAATATAATATAACATAATATTATGGCAGAATTACATTTTGATGATATTTAATTTAATATTTTAAAAGGTAAATATGTAAAATATAAAAATATGCATTTATTTTCAAAGATCATTATTATTACTTTTCTAGCATTCTCTAACGTATTTATACGCAGCTGATGAATAATAGTGTAAACTCAATGCGAATTTACGTAAAGGTGCATGCAGTGTATAATAAATAATACGTGCTCTGTTTGTTCTTTTTCGTTAAAGATTTATGTCCTACTCCATAACTTCTGCTTTAGCCATTAAATCAATCTCAGCATTTAAGTTGAGACCGAATTTATGTTTCAAATTTTGTACAATTTATTTGTAAGAAGCCCATTTTTCTTTAGATAAATATTTTCTCTTTGTATTTTCTTAAATTTCTCAGTACATTTCTCTCTAGCTGCAGATTCCTTGCTATTAAATACAAACACAATATTACAACGTGCTCATATTTTATTATTTTCTAATGAGTTAGAATTATTGATTCCGTTACTAAGGTAGAACTAAATTTAAATGCTTAGGCTTCGTATACATCACTCAAATTAGACATAGGAGACATCACTTGCGTATTTCATTTTTAAGTACAATTTTGCTCGGACTATCAAAAATTAAAGTTCAAATGCTTATTCATTCAGACAACGGTTCTGATACTTTCTGTTCACATTTTGTTGGCTGATAAAAAAAGATATTAGTTATTTGGGAAGACTGTAAAAATTCTAGCGTTACAGTATTAAAAACTGCCATGTACTAATATGACTCGCGTGCCGACGGTTCCACCTCTCTTAAGTCACGTAAATAATATCTGCAATACTAACTTTGCAAAAAATTCGTTCATCGTCTTATCACAAAATAATACAAAAATCCTAGCAATGTTACATAATAATATAATTACGTTATCGCATGGTACTGCTTATTTCTTTAAGTACACTCTTCCTTGTTTATGTGGTATATTTGTCGTTTTCTTTGAACTGCACGGAACATGCACGTGAATAATCTGACGTTTCTTCGCTGCAATTCTTCTAAACAAGTTTGATCCATGATTCTTTTGTTTCATGACATATTTATATTTTACTGTTTATAATTACTTAACATTATACATCGATAATGTCAAGTCTGCGCATAAAAATGTTTTACTCTTTGAAATTCATGTATACGTTGCAGTTGATAAAATATAATTAAGTTAAGCGTGATTTAAAGATAATAATATGTTGAATTTACTGGTGAAAAGTCATTCCTTGACTTTTACTTATGTTTCTCGAGTTGTTTGAACAATATATCAATAATTCTTCACTCAAACGTCTCACGTTGCAGTAACCGCTTGACACAGACTAAGTGAGTTACACGTTACAAACAATCGAGTGGAGGCGTCTCCTCTAGTACGTAGTACATTATAATCTTTTTTATGCTGAGACTATTCAGACTGCGGTGTAAGTTGTCTTGGTGCTTTTTTCATGTTAGTGATTCGGACCAACAATATTTCAGTGTTGCGAATTCCAAAAAATAAAATACCTTAATATGTATTTCATTAATCACTCTGACCCATTTACTATTACTGGCCTATTTAACTATGGCCAACGGAAACAGAGCTATATAGGTATGTAAAATTATGCTAACTTTTGGCAAGCAGATTTTTAGTCAACTATTATTAACTGTCCAGATAAAGACAGGAACAACGAACACTACATCAATGTAGTTCCCGGGCATAAATAATGTGCCAATTGCTTCCTGATAAAAACAGATCACGTGTAATCTTTTATTTTAATTATAAAAATTCAATTAAAAAATGGTCGTCCATATTCATCTCAATGGACTTTGTAGTGACCGTGATAAACATAGATTTACTATATATATCATAAAAGTCCTCTATGTAGTTCAGTAAAATTAGCGATCAACCTCGGAACGAGATATAATATTCAGAATTTTCGTATATAAGTATATATGAAACTTCAGCTTATTATATATCAATCTAGAACATTTAAGCGTTTTTCGTTTAAATATTTTTTATGCGCTCATCTGTGTTTGAGATAGATGGCGGTGAGCGCACAATGCTCAGCCATAAGTACCGTAATGTAAGGTCAACCGTGAATATCTGTGAATACTACCTTGAATTTTGAATAATTTGTATTATTTATCAGTTAATAATAACATCTTAAATATTTTAAATATATTTATTTAATAACACTTACCAACGTTGCGTGATTAAAAACTCATTGAGTTAAATACTTATTGCATATCTTAATTTATTGAAAGTAGATATTAAGTAGAAAAATAATTAAGTATTTTATCTTTAAAATGTGTGCTTATAATTTATCGTATTACAGTGGTCCGTCTTCACAGTTATGATCATGATAGAAAAATAAGTATTTAAAAACTTACACATTTTAAGGATTACTTAATTATTAATTAATTATTTTTTCAATAAATTAAGATGTATATAAGATAAGTATTTCTGTTTAGGCCCAAAATGATCATTTGAGCCGGCATCCAATCGCCTTCGACTTAGTGAATCGCCCGATGATGTTAAGTGTCACGCGCGTCGCAGGAAGGGGGCATCGGTATGCAGTTTCCCAGCGTTTGGCGCTCGTGAGCGAAAACAGTAGCTTGAGTGCAGCGGCGCCGTCGCAACGTAATGTATTTGCGGTGACCGTGGCAGCGATTTCGTGCGACCAGTTTTGATTTTATGGTCTAGATTTTCAGTATTTGTGCGCGTTACTTCGCTACTTAAATTGTGTTTCGTGAAGACCGTCTCGAATTAGGTTGTCTAAGTATTGCAGTGAGTCTATTCGGGCCGCGTGATAATTGCCTTAGAAGGTCGCGTTCGGTTCTCGAAATAATTTGTTGCTGAGTGAACGGAAATGAACTTTGACCCACCGTTCATCAGTCGTGCCGCATGTTACGTTTTTGATTATAATTAACGGGATTTAGTTGAGTTTTGAAGTTAGTTAAATGTACAATAAAGTTGATAGATGAAGAAAGAAATTGTCCATTGGTGACACCGCTGGAGGATACCACATAGGGTGGCGGTGCTGGAGTCAGGGTTGCTACTAATTCAGGTTAAACATATATACACTTCTCACACAATACTTACATTCACTACTCCTAACGCCTGAACGAGCCTTGTGGTCCGTCTTCGCTTCTGAACCAGGTAAGTCGCATTAAGTACCTAATCCATATATATTAAATATCCATAGGCATTTGAGCCCCACTCTTAGTTGTCCGTCGAATCTAACAGCTGTATGGGCCCCTGTGTGGTCGACCTTAGTCTGGGCAACTAGGTGTGTGTACGATTTCATTTAATGAGTTTTTAATTTCACAAAGTAGTTATGAAAAATGACATTAAATACAATGATTAACTGGTAAATAATACAAATTATTCAAAATTCAAGGTAGTATTCACAGATGTTCACGGTTGACCTTGCATTACAGCACGTATGGCTGAGCATTGCGCACTTACCGCCATCTATTGTTTAAACAATTGAGCGCCTGAAAAAAGGTTTCGAATGAAATTTGTCGCAAATTATACGCTCTATAATTTTTATACGAAATGTTAACATCTTTGGAGCAATAGGCAACCGAGATAATCTCGAAACAATGATTTTTTTAACCTTTGACAGGCACGAGATTTTCTGAGACTCGTTCGGAGCGTTAATTAAAAAAATCACATTCTCGTACACACATAAAATAATATATTATACAGTTCTTCATTCCGTGTGTATGTGACTGAACTCCTCCTAAACGTCTGGACAGATTTTACTTATTGTTTGTATATGATCACATTGTTTAAATTTTGTGTAATTAATTTGATTAAATAATGATATCTTATATTTACGCGAACACTAGATATTTAAATACAACTAGTTCTACGGATTTTGGTTAAGGGTGACAAGGCATTTTGCATTTTGATTCGCAAACGAGAATAGATGTAGATGTATATGGGCCACAGCAACCACTTACCATCAGGTGGACTGTGTGATCGTTTAACACGCTATCCAAAAAAAAAAACTTATTTTATATTCCCGAAGTTTCGAGTACTTTACAGCACCCTTAGTCACGGGGGGGGGGGGGGGGAACTGAAGTGTAAGACGTCCCAATGTCATAGTTAATCACGGCTACTTCCAGATAAAAAAATATTAATTTTTGTTCTAATCTACGCAGTATGAACTTACAGTATGCTTGTATTCTGACCTAATTTTATTAATTATGGGATCCCAAGCAGATGGTAGCACCCAGCCATGCTCTCTATTGAAATTAGGATGTTTTTTCATTTCAACAGTCTCGCGAATCATCCTTGGAAGGAATCGGTGTTCTTTAGCAAGGATTTGTAGCCTATCAAATCTCACACGGTTCTACACATAGCTGATGTGAAGAATCAACGCTCCGGAAAGATACTGTAAGTTCATACTGCGTAGATTGAAACAAAAATTAATAATTTTTAATCTGGTGGTGGCCGAGATTAAAATATGATATTGGAACGTCATACCCTTCAGACCCCCCCCCCCCCCTCCCCCGTGACCATGGGTGCTGTAAAGTACTCGAAATGTCGGGAATATAAAATAAGTAATAGTAGTAGTAATAATATACGCGATAAAATCCGTAGATTGGAACAAATATTAATAATTTTTAATCTGGTGGTAGCCGTAGTTAAAATATGATATTGGAACGTCATACATCCTATTTTGTACACGAAAAACGTCATAAGCCTAGAGAGTTCAACTACAAGAATTTTGTATTTTAGGATTCCCTCCATGCTAGATAAGCATGTATAGTTTATCTAGCATATCGATAAGCTATATAGCTTTATTGATAGCGTAGACATCTTGTTGAAGCTTTTTTATAAAATTCTATTTATTGACCGCGGCGTAGTTTGCGGAACGACTGATAGACGATGTTACGAAATACTCCAATATTTTAACTCGTATCTAGCTTTAGACGTAGCATAGCATAAAGTATACAAGCTTATGAAACAAATACAAGCGATAGTTTTTTAATAGACTTACACGTCTATTGTATATGTAGATATTTGACTATCTAATAGTTGAGCGGGAAACCTTGTTACCACGTTGTAGCATTATTAGACTTAATTATTACTGCCCCGTGTAGTGGCGGGTAAGAATACTCACTAACTCATATCTTCCCATGGGTGTCGTAAAAGGCGACAGAGGAAAACTGAGGCAGAGGATGGGCAGAAGCATCTTTCTGATAACAACAAAACAACAATAAAAAAACTGCGGTTGCCAACCCGCTCGCCAAGCGTGGCAACTATGGCAATATACCCCCCATGAAAGTAACGAAGAGACGGCCCCAAGTCCCCGGCAGCCCCGCTATTCCTATTCCTATTCCGACCACGGTAACGGCGGGGCAGGGGGTGCTAAGAATCTCCGATGGAGGTTCGGTTGCCACCTATGACGACCTGGCAACTTATAACGCACGCACCCTGAGGACTGACGAGAAGATCCTGGAGCTAGAAGAAAAGATAGACAAGTTGCGCTGGAATGTCATAGGATTATCCGAAGTCCGAAGAGAGGGGGAGGACACGGTAATCCTCGAATCCGGCAATTTGTTCTATCATCGTGAGGGCGACCATCTGTCCCAAGGAGGTGTCGGATTTATCGTCCGCAAGTCTCTCGTTAACAACGTTGTAAAGATCGAGAGTGTGTCGACGAGGGTTGCGTACCTTATACTCAGAATCACCAAACGATATTCGCTGAAGGTCATACAGATTTACCCACCAACCATACAGTGTCAATGGGCGACTTCAATGCAAAACTAGGCACAAAAGAGAACGGTGAGCTGAAAGTAGGGAAATTTGGAATAGGGCAACGGAACCCAAGGGGAAAGCAGCTGATGGTGAGAGGCACACTGAACCCAAACGTTAAGTTGGAGAGGTCACGTCTAAAGAAGTCAACGCTCCGTCCCCATTGTGCTCTAATCCATAGTCCCGAAACCTTTCAGCTCGAGCTACAAAACCGTTTTCAGTGCCTAGAATATTGCAATGCAGTGGACGATATGAATGACAAGCTCGTGGAAACTGTCTATGCGTTCGGAGCTAAGTTTTGCAAGACCCGCCACAGAAGAACACAAAAACTCACACTCTTAATCTCATGGCTCTTAGACGGGATATGAAGCTGCAGATTTCAGTAGATTTGACAGCATACAGGCAAGTGAATAGACAGATCTCCAAATGCATGCGGCGGGACTTACGCAACTTTAATACTGCTCATATTAAAGAAGCGATCGAGCGGAACTAGGGCTCCAAAGTCTTTGCTAGAGATCTGTCTGCCAGAAAGAACCAACTGGCGAAGGAAGACCAAGTGTGGAAGCGTCGTCTCCGGGTCACCTGAGATTTTGAGTGAGATTGAGAGGTTCTATGGGCAGCTGTACACATCATCGTTGGAGCCACACGTAAGTCTGAGTAACGATCCAAGAGCGAGTCTTATCCGACACTATTACGATGATATCCCGGACGTAAGTCTGAGCGAGAATTTAGAATGGCTCTCCAGCATCTTAAAAACGGCAAGGCCCTTTTTACGCGTTTTTAAGCCCTAATTACAGCGGAGCTTCTGAAAGCCGGTGGAAAACCGGTACTTGAATTCCTTCAGAAGCTCTTTAATTCCGTCCTCCATGGTGGCACTACACCGGAGGCGTGGAGCAGAAGTGTTGTTGTCTTATTCTTCATGAAAGGTGACAACGCTCTCTTGAAGAACTACAGACTGATTTCCCTTCTGAGCCGCGTATACGTACTGTTTTCGAGAGTCATTACGAATCGTCTCGCGCGCAGATTTGACGACTTCCAGCCCCCCGAACAATCCGGTTTCCCAAAAGGCTTTAGCACCATAGACCACATTCATACCCTTCGAAAAATTGTACAGAAGTCCGGGGAGTACAATTTGCCACTATGTCTGGCGTATGTGGACTATGAGAAAGCCTTTGATTCCGTCGAAATTTGGGTGGTGTGCAGTCCCTTCAGCGGTGTCAAGTTAACAGTCGGTATATCGAAGTGCTGAAGTGTTTGCACTATTAGGTTACGATGGCTATCCGAATACAGAACCAGGGTACGAAACCTATCCAATTGCAGAGAGGTGTAAGACAGGGTGACGTGATATCCCCGAAACTCTTCACCACTGCATTGGAAGACGTCCTCAAGCTTCTGGACTAGAAAGGTTACGGTATCAACATCAATGGCAAGTACATCACTACACCTTCGATTTGCCGACGATATAGTCCTTATGGCAGAATCGCTGGAGGACCTAAGCACTATTATTAATGACCTCAATAGTGTTTCCCAACGGATAGGTTTAAGATGAACATGGACAAAACAAAGGTCATGTTTAATGTCCATGTCACACCAATGCCGGTAGTTGTTGGGAGCACTAAGCTCAAAGTTGCTGACGAGTATGTTTACCTGGGACAAATAGTCCGACTAGGTAATTCCAACTTCGACCGAGAGGTCAATCGACGGATTCAACTCGGTTGGGCAGCGTTCGGAAAGTTACGGCACATCTTCTCGTCAGGTATACCTCAAAACTTGAAAACGAGACTGTACAACCAGTGCGTGTTGCCAGTGATGACCTATGGTACTGAGACGTGGTCCGTCACTGCTGGCCATATGAGGAAGCTCAAGGTCGCTCAGCGAGCTATGGAGAGGGATATGCTCGGAGTTTCTCTGCGTGATAAACTTAGAAATGAGTATATCTGCAGTAGAGCCAGAGTAACCGACATAGCCCAACGGATTAGTAAGCTGAAGTGGCAATGATGGGCCGGCCATATAGCTCGAAGAACCGACAACCGTTGGGAAAAAAAGGTTCTCGAGTGGTGGCCTCGTACTGGCGGATGAAGTGTAGGGTCGTCCCCTTATTAGATAGAGTGACCACCTGGTAAGATATGCAGGAAGTCGATGGATGCAGGTGGCTCGGGACCGTGCTTTGTGGCATTCCTTGAGGGAGGCCTATGTCCAGCAGTGGACTTATGAAAAGCTGTAATGATGATGATATATAAGCATAATTGAATACTAAACTAACTAGATGTTGAGGTTATAACGATTCGTCAATAAGGCAGGTAATAGTCTTATACCATACAGGATATTCTGATGTGGATTTTGTTAAAACTGTAATATATTTAATTCCTAACTTCCCTCCAAAATTGTTCGGCATTTCGACCGCTATATTTTAAATTTCTTGACGCAAGTAAAAATAGCCTACAAAAAATTACATGGGAGTGGCTCATTATTCTTTGAATTCAGATCGTAACTATTTTAAGGCCAAACTAGTTATATGTCTAGTTACTAAGTAAAGTTCAACAGCTAGTTTGAATTAATTTAAATTTAAATAACTATTGCAATTGTTATCCATGTCTATTTTTATTTATAGTTGAATGAATATATAATTCTTGTCACACGTTAATGCGCTAATGTTTTAGCTATTTTAGAAAAATGTTAGTATGATCACAGCCTTAATTCTTCAAGTAATACTCATCTTGGTATAGACTATAGGCGTCTAATACAAATAAAGTATATCAATGTCAATATTACCATACTTCATCCACTTCCTAATTTTTATCAAGTAATTTATTTAATAATTAGAAGGAGACAGAACATCGTCTTATGTTCCCTATCGTTGATATAGGTGTTTTTAAGTCGGGCGCAAATCAGAAGTTCTAATATCGTTACAGGAATATTTCACGTTTGCCTTTTCCAACACCATGGGGACAAAATCAGGTGAACATATTTCACTTTGTAATAATCGTGGCGGTGCCATCGCGCAAGAACTAGTTATTCAGACGCGTTCAGAAGCTCCGCTGTAATTCCACCCTCGCCCGGGAACTTGCCATTTCTAATGTGCTGGAGAGTCATTCTAATCTTGCGCATACTGACGTCTTTCGCTTGTTGCTCATCTTCGGAATAGTATTGGATAAGACTTGGTCTTTGATCCTTACTCACATTTGCGTTGACTCCAACGATGACGTGTATAGCTGCTCATAGATCCTCTCAATCGCTCTCAAAACCTTAGGTGTCCCGGAAACAATAATACCACATTCGATCCTCAACTTATACAGTTGGTTCTTTCTGGCAGACATTCTCTGGTTACGCTCGATAGCTTCTTAAATACGAGCTGGATTCAAGTTACGTGTGTCCCGATGCATGCATTTGGAGATTTGTCTGTTCAATTTCCCGTATGCTGTCAAATCTGCTGAAGACTTCATTTCCCATCTAACAGATGAGCCATTAGAATAAGAGTGTGATCGGAAAGTTTTTGGGTTCTTCTTCAACGGATCTTGCAGAACTTATCATCGACCGAAAGGACAGTTTCTAAGAGCTTTTCGTTCGTACCGTTCACTTATTTGCAGTCTATGCATTGAAAACAGTTTTGTTACTCGAGCTGAAAGTTTTCGGGACTATGTATTAGAGCAAGTCTACAACTTAACGTTTAAAATTAGTGTGCCTCTAACTACTCGGTGATCGCTGCTTGTTTTTACCCTCGCGATCACTAAGACATAATTGAATAGTTGCCGTCTGCCGTCAGTCATCAAATGAGGTCAGTTTAATTTTT
The DNA here is from genome assembly GCA_963668995.1 of Parnassius mnemosyne. Classification (NCBI taxonomy): domain Eukaryota; kingdom Metazoa; phylum Arthropoda; class Insecta; order Lepidoptera; family Papilionidae; genus Parnassius; species Parnassius mnemosyne. The sequence goes on from CAVLGL010000086.1 coordinate 29,594,813, forward strand.
TTCTGAACCTACGGGTCTCCAACAGGTTCCATTCTTGTGGGGCTGCTTCTGGAAGAAATAATTAATCATAAAGAATTCCTCTTTCTCCATTAACTTCCGGACCGATACGACTTAGGGACCTTCAAGAAAAGAGCGTACTCCTTTTTGCGATCTGCGATTCCCCTGGTGTTGCAGTTGTTCATGGGCAGCGGTAGTCACTTACCATCAGGTGAGCCGCATGCTCGTATTCCCCCTCTCCTATAAAAAAAAAAAGTCGGCCAGCTGCTGGCCCTTTGGGCTCCGTTGCCCTTTTCCACATTCCGTATCTTTAGCTCACACTATCCCATTGTAATATCTAATCCCACAATAGCCCATTGAAACTTGTCTATCCCTTTTTTATATATTCTACTAATCCAGCGCTTATTACAATCCCACCTGATGGTATATGGTGATGTAGCCTAAGATGGTGATACGCACTGACTTAACAAAAGCCTATTCACTCTTGCCTTGAAGACACCCACACTGTGATTGGATGGAAAGACATATGCTGACAACTTATTCCACTCCTTTGCTGTACGCATGACGTAGCGAACCGTTTGGTTCGAATGCGTGGTAAGACAACAACGACAGGTGGCCAAACGCCTGGTTGTCCGATGGTGGAAAGGAGAGGGAAGAATTAAATTATGCAATTCCTTCACACACTCTCCGCTAATTTTCGTCTGTGTTCGAGGCTGTTAAGATTTATATTAAGATTGATTTTAACCAAATTCGGGTCACCAATAACCACGCCTTTTCATTGAGTCCAAAGCTGCTAGGTGGCATTTTGCAGCACCAGCTCAAATATGGCAGCAATACTCCATGCATCTCTTCTTTCAGCTCCACGATCTTCTTTTTAGTTCTCAGGGTGCATGCGTTAAATATTGCTATGTTGAATCGTCTTAGGTGGCAAAAAAACCTCCAGCGGATATTCTTAGCACCCCTTAACCCGCCATTACCATGGTCGCCACCGTAGCCGGGAATAGCAGGGTTTCCGGGAATTGGGGGCCAGTTTTTTTGTCATTGCTTACGGGGGAATATTTGCCATAGTTGCCGCTCTTGGTGAGCGGGTTGGCCACCGCAGTTTCTTATTGTACTGTTGCTGTTATCAAAAAGATGCTGCCGCCCATCTACTACTACTCCTGCTATTAACCTCTGTTGCCTCTTACGACACCCACGGAAAGATATGGGGAAGTGGATATACTTAACCGCCACTATACGGTTAACTTAATTATTATTAAACTTAATTATTATTAATAATAATACGTCGTCACAGACATAGTAATTTAGTCAGTCAACATATCTAAGCCAAGACGGACTGAACCTCAGAGAGTCGTGGGTTCGAAACCTTGTAGGTCGAAATAACTAAATATAAATACGCCTACATTTCTTATAACAGGTCTTTACATATGAAATTGTCGTTCTGCGGTACTGGCTATATCAAATCAAAATAATTTTTGATTGGCTAAAAATTCTAATTACAAATTAATTTAATTTAATATCTTGGAATTCTTTTTTCAAAAACAGTCATTTCTTTATTATTAGCTTTATGTTTTCATCGCATTGGAATCGCTTTCGTCATCATAATTATAAATAATAATAAGTACCGTTGATTCAGCAACACGACATAAGCTGCACGCAACATTAACGACAGAGCTACCACAATGGTTTTAAGTTGTAATTAGTGTTCTGTAATTATAGTGTCAATTTTGGTAATTCAATCGGCAGTATTTAATTGTCTCGAACCCAAGCTCGTAACAATAATAATGTGTATCATGTTTGTAGTTCATCACTTTTACGTTATTGTAATCACTTTGTTTAAATGCAATCAAGAGTTATCTAACTATCTGTCTATCTACCATGTAGTGGCGTTGTAAGTATATCTACTACTACGCATCATCCCGTGGGTGTCGTGGGAGGCGACAGAGCAAGACAAATCAGGAGATGGGCAGCAGTGTCTTCCTAATATCGACTAAAAATAAAGAAAACTGTGGTTTCCAACCCACTCGCTAAGCGTGGCAATCATGAAAAATATCTCTAATATGAGGCAATATATGGGGAGGCCTATGTTCAGTAGTGGAATTTAATAGGCTGTAACGGTGACGCGTGTCGTGGGGCCGCTACCGCTGCTGGTGCTAATAAATAGAACTCCACGATAACCTTGCTAAAGTATTTCTAATATTTTACAGCTAGCTACATCTGCATGTCAATTGGCGTCATGTTCGCCTGGCCATCTTCCACTCTGCAGCTCTTCTCGTCTGTAAACACGACCCTCAACAGACCAATGACGGAGACCGAGGGTGCTCTTTTAGGCAGCCTTTCTTCATTCAGCGCCTTGATAAGCATACCGTTTGTCAGTTACTTTGTAGAAACTCTTGGAAGAAAATATTGTTGTATGCTCTTTACAGTGATTCAAATAGTAAGTTTAATTTATACTGAACACTTTGGAGATATTTTTTAAGCAATCCTGCCTAAGATTACAGAAAAACAATTGCATTCATTTTGTCTGAGGGCAGAGGCTAGGGTTACATGTCAGATTTTGTGTCCGATAGTCTCATCAGACTATCTGATCGTATTTACTCGATACACATACGATTCTTGCGCCAGATTTTTTCTGAACTCGGTCGTTGTCGCTTGCTTGCATACGTCAACTTCATTACAGATAAGTCAATTTTTTAGAAATGTTTAGAAAATGAAATTACTTATATAATATTCTTTGCAAATCTCTCAAATTCTAAATTAAAAATAAACTGAGAAAATTATCTATGATAATTATTATGACAATACAATGACATATAATCTATTTTATATTTGTAATTAAAAATATTAATTACACAATTATTATTTCAATGATTCATAATAGGAATTATTTACAAACAATTATTTAAAAACTATTATTTAAAAAAAACACTGATAACATTTGTATAGTATGAGATCCAATTATAAAAAAAAAACAAAAAAATTATTTACATATTTGCAACGTCCATTGAAACCCATGTTTCTTCTAATATTTCGCAACCACCATTTCGCTTATTCAAAGTATGAATAGTATTTCTTTAATATTAAATAAATTTAAAACGAAGAATAAAACAACATACTACCAACACATGGATTATAAAATCAGTATACTTTTTATCGAAACGTGGTTGAGCTACGTTGCAGCGATTATGGCTGTAGCACCAATGAGGTGGCTCGACCGGAGAAGGACCACGCTTACACAGAATACCAGCGTGAAAAAGCAGCATAAATCTACTGTTTCGTTTCGTATGTTGAGTGATGAGAACCGGAGACCCTATTTACTGATAACGAGGCATTCTATCTTAGTCTTCAGGGCTGACAACATGTCTGTGTTAGAATTTTTAATGGAGGATACATTTATTTAAATGTTTATGAACCATGGTATCGGTATATATGGATAAGTGTACCATCATATGGACTGTGTGCTCGTTTTTATTTTACCTTACACGAAAAAAAAAGTTGGGAGCATTTTACAATATTAAAATATAATTAGAAGAGTACGTCATATCGTTTCGTATATAAATTCTCCTACCTAGATACAATATAAAAAATGTTTTAAGCTTGTACAATACTCTTGTTTGAATATTTTTTACTCAGGTCTTTTTTTATCCACAGATCAGTTGGGTCATTATAACTGTTTGCTACAATGTGGAAGCCATTCTCGCGGCAAGTTTCCTGTTTGGGATCTGCAGATGTATAATGCTGGTTGTACCGATCTACATCAGCGAGATTTGCCAAGCCTCCATACGTGGGGCGATGACTTCAAGCGCGATGATCTTCCAATCAATTGGGATGCTCGTTTCTTACCTCATGGGAGGCTATTTGAGCTACGACGCCCTGAACTACGCCTGTTTAACTATGACAGTGCTTGGAGTGGTTCTTATGTCTTTTTTGAAAGAGTCACCGATACATCTGATGAGGAAAGGCCACGAGAAAGTAAGTTGAATGGAAAAAAATCTCGACCATTTCGTGTTCTTCTTCTTCTTCTTATCTATCAGCTAGTACCGACTTTAATGCTAGTCATAGTCATCTCATATTATAGGTAGACATGGCTAAAAGCTTGGAAGCTTTTTTGAAAGTTAATGATAAACGAACTTACAGTCCATCTGATCGTAAGTAGCTAGACATCTGCTACTGCGAATGTTAACACTGCCAAGCGTGGTGTTTAAGACAAATCGACGATAGCACAGTTGAGGAGAGATACCAACCAACGTTTACGTGGTAGAGCCATGATGCAACTATTTTAGTAGTATAGTTGTAGCACGAATGGGTCGGCTCGATCGGGGAAGGACCAGGCTCTCACAGAATACCAGCCTAAAATAGCAGCTCAATGCTGCTGTGTTTCGTATGGTGAGTGTAGAGAACCGGAGACCCTTTTTACTGGAACATGGGCATTCCATCTTAGCCCTCTCGGGTGACAACGCATCTGCATTTTGATTCGCAACGAGGATAGATGTAGATGTCTATGGGCCGCAGCAACCACTTACCATCAGGTGGACTGTGTACTCGTTTGTCACCCGATTCTATAAAAAGAAAAAAAACCAACTCCTCGGGTCAGTCGGGATCAAATCCAGCCTGAAAGAGAAGCTATGGTAGAGCGTGTGAATCTCACACTGCAGGCAGTCTCCGAATGGGGCGATGCCCTTCTTGTGAAATTCAACGCCTCCAAAACACAACCGTTTCTCTTCACTGCAAAAAGGAGCCAGCTCACATTGGCTCCTTCTTTCCGAAATGTATCACTGCAATATACCGACCGCCTTCAGTTGTTAGGGTTTGAGATATCCTCAAATCTGAACTTCGGGCGGTTCATTGAGTCCAAGACCAAAGCAGCTGCAAGGAATCTGCGAGCTCTTTCAAAGCTGCGGCGATACTTCACGCTGGGACAGCTGCTTACTTTGTATAAAGCGCAAGTCCGATCGTACATGGAGTATTGCTGCCATATATGGGCTGGTACTACAAAATGCCACCTAGCAGCTTTGGACTCAATGGAAAGGCGTGCTAAGAGGATTATTGGTGACCCGAATTTGGTTAAAACTAATCTTACCAGCCTCGAACACAGCTTTTCGGTTTTCTACAGGATGCATTTCGGAGAATGTGTGCAGGAATTGCATTATTTAATTTTTCCCTCACCTTTCCACCATTGGACAACCAGACGTTCAGCCAGTCTCCACCCTTTCATTTTTGACTTATTACGCATTCGAACCAAATGGTTCGTTACGTCGTTTATCATGCGTATAGCAAAGGATTGGAATAAGTTGCCAGCATCTGTTTTTCCATCCTATTACAGTGTGGGTGTCTTCAAGGTAAGAATAAATATCTTAGGCTACATCACCACTTAGCATCAGGTGGGATCGTAGATAAGCGCTGGCTTAGTAGAATATAAAAAAAACAATCTTTCTTAACAGGAAAGGCTCTGTCCAGCACTGTGGAAAACGTATTTGATGGCAGTTTGATGATGACCGAAATCAAATTTTGTGCAAAAACAAACAAATTATTGTTTTGGGGTATACTAAGTTGTCGTTACCCCTATGCTAATGACACAGCTTCCTAGCGTACTTTCTATTTTAGTATCACATCAGACAGAGTTTTTGAATTCTTATTCAAAGCCATTGCTACATGTCGTAGTGGTTAAAACCAAGTTTAAGCTATGCTATGATTGCAGCATGGATAGATCTGCTTGACCAGAGTAGGTCGCTCTCATAGACTACCAGCATAAAAGAGCAGCATAATGTTGGTGTGCTTGCTAACCATACCAATAATTAGAATAATGGACTCCTTTTGATTTTAACGAAACATTGCATCTTAGACATCAAGGATAGATAAACATAGGTGCCTATGGACAACGGAATTCATTACCGTATAGTAGACTCTGAGATCGGTTCTTACCTCAACTTGTATGAAAAATATACTCCTCTGTATGAGGATGTAAACAAACACATATTTGTTTACGTGGTAGAGACATGCTGCAGTTATATTAATAGTATAGTCGGCTCGACCGAGGAAGGACCACGCTCTCACAGAATACCAGCGTAAAATAGCAGCTTAATGCTGCTGTGTTTCGTATGGTGAGTGTAGAGAACCGGAGACCCTTTTTACTGGAACAGGGGCATTCTATCTTAGTCCTCACGGCTGACAACGCATCTGCATTTTAATTCGCAAACGATGATAGATGTAGATGTCTATGGGCCACAGCAATCACTTACCATCAGGTGGACTGCGTGCTCGTTTGTCACCCTTATTTTATAAAAAAAATTCCATAAAGTAAGATTTTCCACATTCACCACACTTGGTAGGATAATTCAAAAGCAACATATGTACATTATCTCTTCTATTTACAGGAGGCTAAACGAGCAATCGCATTCTACAGAGGCACGTCCATCAATTCTAATCTGGTTGAAGAAGAATTGAAAACGCTTCGAAGGGCGCTTAATCCGGATTTGGGTGGTGGGTATCATAGAAAAATAGTCGTTGTTCTTGAAAATATCAATAAGTACACAGATTCCACATTTGGACGTAAGCCTTCCACATCGCTAATCGATTTTTTAGGTCTTAATATGAAACCAAGGTTATGGAGAATAGCAAATTGTAACGAAACCCTTCTATAAATAAAATCGGCCTTCTGTTAATATATAAAAAAAAATTAAATAATATATATTTACGTGACCAGGTGAATAAATATAGAGGTTTAGTTTTAGGCTATTTGTTATATGGCGTGATTGTCTTACTTAAGATTCTTATTTACGTTGTGTTTGTTAAGTAAATTAGTTATTTTAGGTGTCCCTCGGAAGAATTAATATCCACTAAAGCCTTAAAAAATGAAAGATAGGGTTTTATTAAGTTACAGAACCCCGTTCACGAGGAAAGGGCTCAAAAAGGTTAAAGAACATTTAATCGTCCTTATTTCACTTTTATCAGGCTCACATAAGTTAATTCTTTATTAATTATTCCTTTCCCGCTTGAAAAAGTCTCAATATATTTATATAAAACTACCTTATACAAGAGCTACGCTCTCCCAGGCCCCACACAGGCTCTCACAGGCCCACGCCGTGTGCGGTTAGCGCCAATCAAAACAACGTACTTCCCCCGAAGAGAGACGAGAAGTTGGGTCAGTAAAATATATAAACGAAAGGGTGTATAGTTTATTTATTTTTTTAAACTTTATTTTACACCTTAACCGATTCGTTGCGGCACCGATTTCCGACAACTTTTAGCTGTGGCGGCGTACAAATATTTCATGACACGCCCGGCTACAGAAGTTGATGACACGCCTATTGTGCCATCAGCCATGTGTAAAAGTAATATTCTTTTTTAAGATTTTTCACTTGTTTAGACCTAATTAAATTTAGTTTACATCAAACATCAGTTGCAAATGGAAGAATACTTGTTTTTAGTGGGTAACTACGTGTTTTTTCACGTGTTATCTCTGAAATTGAGAGTAAGTGACTTTTTTTATGCAGAGATTACGAACCTTTTGTACTATTTTGTGTTTTATAAAAAAAAACATTTATATAAGTAGGTACAGCTAAATCACTCTGAAATACCTTGGTTTTTATTAAATTATCTTTTACCTAATAATAACATTTGCAAATATCAAACAATCAAGAACCTTAATTTGGAAAAAAATAAGGTTTATGATTCATTGATTTACAAATGTTAAATACCTATTATTTAATGTTATACAAATGTAAAAGTAAAGTCGATCTGAAAACGTCTAACTAGTAAGAATAGCAAAACAAGTATTTCCAAAAAGAAAAAAAACGCCGGTGCTATACGGCGGCGGATTGACGAAAGACTATTTATTAGCGAACTTTTATGTATAAACGGTTTCGAACAGTTCAAATAAAAATAAACCTTATACCATATCAAAAGAGCACATGGTACTTTGTAGGTCTATTCGGCCATATGATAGTAATAAGACGACAGCTCAACCATTTTAAGCAAAATTAAACAATAAAACAAACGCATTGTTTTTTTATTTAAAATAATGAATATTTTGTTCTGGATATATTTTCCAAAAACGTAATTTGAGCGAGTTATAACGATTTTTAAAAAGACACGACTCGCGTGTCATACGCCACAGACAAAAGTAATCGATGGCACGCCAAGCGTGCCATCCGCACTGAACCGGTTAATAAAAGAATTTCAAAGTGCGGACATAATGTTGGCATTCTCCCTCAGTCAACTCGGATATAAACGAAAGTGTGCATAGCTTTAGTTTTCTTTTAACATAACTTTACGACGTTCATGCTTGATTATGGTTTAGGCTTTGTGTGGAAGTTCCATACCTTAATTATATAGAAAATTATTATTTTTAAATTTGGATCACTAGTTTTTGAGCATTCCTGTTTATATTAACAAAATAAGATTCATGTATTGCATAAAATATACACACGTTCTATAACTTGGAAATATTTTTACCCACATATTAATTGCTTCTTATTGCATTTTAATTGTTCATATTACTTCTATAATATTTTTAGATGACTCTATATTATAGTATTTAAGAGGATTGTGAAGCTGTAAATAGTTATACAAATAGCAGTAAAATTTTTGCCGCCGTAATATTTTAATAATTTTGGAAATGTAATTGTTGATATTTCGGGATGAAACCATTAAAATAACTGTAAAACTCGGAAATATGCAAGAATGTATTTTGATTAACAATGGAGAAATTACACAGTACAGTACAATACATGAAGTAAGAGTTATCTATGCGAATAAGAATAGAGAAAAAAGATGTTGCCAACATAATGTATTTAAATTAGCAGTGAATGCAACAAAAAAATATAAATGGTTGCGTTCCACTCCCTCTAGAACGCAATCCCATCTTACTAATACAGTATAAATGCTTGGCAAGTGTTACACCCTTTGTCAAATTGTCAGCTACCATGTTACAACCATTTACAAATAAAAAATTAACTTTACAATTAACAATGTTTTCCCTGAGAAAATGCAACCTTATATCTATATGTTTAGTCTTAGCTTTATAACAGTCAGTTGATGCCAACCTTATCGCACTTTGATTATCACTATAGATAAGTAATGCACTGTCCAGGCCTTGCCCGAGCTCAGCTTGTAGTTGCCGAAGCCACAACGCCTCCTGGGTCGCCGAAGCCATTGCCATATATTCAGCCTCTGCTGTTGAGAGTGCCACAGTCTGTTGTTTACAAGAATTCCAAGATATGGAAGCATTTTGAAAAATAAAAGTGTAACCGGTGCATGATCTTCTATCCTGTGGATCAGTAGCCCAATCTGCGTCACAATACCCAGTTATTTCCTTGGAGTCATCTTTGAGATAACATAACTTTAGTTTCTTGGTTCCTTGAAGGTACCTCATAACCCTTTTTACTCCAAGCCAGTGTTGAATACCTGGGTCATTACAGTACTGACTCAACTTGTTCACCGCATATGTGATGTCAGGTCGTGTAACTTGTGCCAAATATATTAGACACCCCACCGCTTCTCTGTATGGGAAATTGCCATCTTCATTTTCAGGTTTCTTATCAAATTTCATATTTACCTCTATCGGAGTGTGAACTGGTTTGCAAGCAGACATACCAAAGCGTTCTAACACTTGGTTTATGTACTTCTCTTGGTCCAACATGATCCCACCTGCCTTACGATCTCTATTTATATTTATCCCAATACACTGCTTTATCTCACCCAGATCTTTCATATTGAATTCTTCTTTAAGTTTTACTTTGATACCTGTTGCCGTTTTCTTGTCATTTGTAAATATCATGAAGTCATCTACCCATACTGCAATAAAAATCATTTTTGATTTATTTACGGAATAATAAATGCATGGATCTATTTTTGATCTTTTCAATCCGATTTTTAGCAGAGCATTGTTTAATTTAACATTCCACTGACGACTAGCCTGCTTGAGCCCGTAGATTGATTTATGTAGGTGACATACCTGATCATTCTCTTTATAGCATTCTGGTTGTGACATATATATTTCAGTGTCTATGTCACCCTGAAGAAATGCGCTTATAGCATCCATCTGAATCATTTCTAGGTCGTATTTAGCAGCTAGAGCAAGCAAGAATCGAACTGAGGTGTATCTTACCACTGGAGCATAGACTTCATTGTAGTCATTTCCTTTTCGTTGAGCACACCCCTTAATAACTAATCTTGCTTTAAAACGAACAATCTCACCTTTCTCATTTGTCTTACTTTTAAACACCCATTTGCATGGTAAGGCTCTCTTACCTGATGGCAAATCTACCAGTGACCATGTTTTATTCTTAACCAAGGAATCATATTCTTCCTTCATGGCCTTCTTCCACTGATCAGAATGTGGAGATGAAAAAGCTTCATCAACAGTAAGAGGATCGCATAAATTAAGAATTGGACAAAAGTAACTTACATCGTGGACATCCTTTTCTGCATACTGGGCAGCTCTGCGTGGACGTAAGTTTATATTACATGCTGGTATCGAAAAGTCAAATGATTCTTCTGGTAAGTAAGATGAATCAAAGTTTTCGTCTGACAGGTACTCATCACTCGCAGACTGTTCTAAGCTGATTGGTGATTCTTCTTTGCAGGGCTCTTCAGTTAACTGTATTTCAGGATCACTGTTGGTTAAGCAAGGTAAGTACACATTTTGCTCAAGTCTTTGAACATTTTCTAAAAATACTACATCTCTACTTTTGATAATTTTATTAGTGTCGGGATCAAGCAGCCGATATCCCTTACTAGAATCACAATAAACTACAAATAAAAATTTTTTAGATTTAGAATCCCATTTTTGGCGTTTTTCTTTAGGTACTTGAGCCATCACTTCAGAGCCAAAAATTTTTATATTTGATAAGTTGGGTTTCTTGCCTGACCACATCTCTATAGGAGTTTTGCCATTGAGGGATCTAGTGGGTGATCTATTAACTATATAGGTCACTGTTGCTAACGCCTCTGCCCAAAATTGCTTTGACAAATGAGCATCATATAGCATACACTTGGCTCTCTCTACTAACGTCCTATTCATCCTTTCTGCTAGGCCATTCTGTTGGGGTGAGTACGGGATACTTGTTTGATGTTCAATTCCATGCCTACTCAAAAAACTATCAAATTCTTTGTTACAGTACTCCTTGCCGTTATCTGACCGAACAATTTTTATTTTAGTTTCAAGTTCATTTTCTACTTTACTTTTATAATCTTTGAACACTCCTAGTACACTTAATTTGTCTTTTAAAAAATAAACATGAACTTTTCGAGTAAAATCATCTATAAAGGTAATGAAATACTTCATACCTCCCAGTGATGTTTGCTCCATCGGTCCACACAAATCAGTATGGATAAGCTGCAGTGGTCTTGAAGCTCTAGAGCCAATGTTGTTGAAAGGCAATCTGCTTTGTTTACCTTCTAGGCAGGTAGTACACGTGAATGGACCTTTACTTTAGTCAGGGAATGGATCGACTCCCTCTGCACACTCCGGTAACTTGTTAACATCTGAAAAGTTCAGGTGTCCCATGCGTCTATGCCACAGGACAATATCATTTAAGTTATTTGAGTATGTTAGGTTAGAGAAGACTTCTCTGTGAGTGTTTAACTGATACAAGTTGTTTACTAATGTGGCTGAACAGAGGAATTTATTACTTTGGTCATAAATATCACAACATTTATCTCTAAAATTTACCTTACAGCCACTTTTTACCATAGCACTTACTGATAAGAGATTGGCAGCAAGTTTAGGTATGTATAGAACTTCTCTTACCTGAATTTTACTTTGTTCATTACCATTTATCAATAAATTAACCTTTCCCATATTTTCCACAGGTAGTGGTGTCCTACTGGCAACAGTTATGGTGGGTATCGGTGGACTTGTTACATCATACATCCAGTCAGATCTATTTGTCATGTGCATGGAGGCACCTGAGTCCACATACCAAAGGTCCGGATTCATTGTTTGTGAACATGCTGAAAATGCTGCAACAAAACTTTTATTTTCTTCTACTTTTTCAATATTCTTCTTCTTCGGAGCACGACAGTTCTTTGCAAAGTGTCCGTGCTTGTTACAATTATAACATCGAGGCCCTTTCTGAATACAGGCCTTTCCTGTACTATGATTTTTGTAAACGGCTGTCTTCCTACTGAAGAATGCTGTGCTTTCTGAGCATTGAACTTCCTGCAGCAGTTTAGTTTTGATAGAGTCTGCACAGATCTTGATCCCTGAGCTCTCCAATCCCATTATCATTGGTTTATATACCTCGGGTAAACCAGCCAACATCAGTGTTCCAAGCCATTCATCATCAATGTCAAATTTGATATTCCTAAGCTTATGAGCTGATGACATTATCTTATTCACATAATCATCTACATTTTGAGAACTGTCCAATGTAGTTGTGATGAGGTCTCTCAACAGGGCAACTTTTCTGTATAACCCGCTGTCATCAAAAGCTTGCTGTAAGTTATCCCAGACATCTTTGCATGTAGTTGCGCTCTGTACATGCACGTAATTAATCGGATCAAGCAGTAAAATAAGCTTAGATTTTGCCTTTATTTCTTTCCTGGGATCAGTATTAGTTCCTTCGACACAACTCCACAAATCTTCAAGCTTGAAATACGCTTCCACTGCGAATTTCCAACTCGCATAATTGTTTCTTCCGACGAGTCTGTCAATGTGAAAAGGATTGTGGCTTGTACTGAACATCTTCTACATGTAATAACAATTTTTCAACAATGTGATGACTGAGCGAGCACGCCGCTCCAGGTTAGGTTATGCGGTAACCTCAAAAAGTATGACGATGACGTGACAGCACAAATACACCGCTGCCGGATTTTGTTCTGCGTTCTTTTTTTTTTTTTTTACTGTCAATGATTTTCATCAATCACGTTCTGCTACCATGTTGATATTTCGGGATGAAACCATTAAAATAACTGTAAAACTCGGAAATATGCAAGAATGTATTTTGATTAACGATGGAGAAATTACACAGTACAGTACAATACATGAAGTAAGAGTTATCTATGCGAATAAGAATAGAGAAAAAAGATGTTGCCAACATAATGTATTTAAATTAGCAGTGAATGCAACAAAAAAATATAAATGGTTGCGTTCTCATTTACTAACAGTAATTGTAAGAAAAAACGTTTTTATTGCAAAGAAATATTGCGTACAATATATAAGTCAGTACCATCTAAATATCTATATTTTTGACTTAAAAACTTTCTCGCGCATTTTTTTACTGACTTCAAAAAGGAGGAGGTACTCAATTCGAATGTAATATGTTTTTTATTTATTTATGTAACCTCATAAATTATTTCTGGGTGAACCGATTTCGATGATTTTTTTATATGAAAGCTGGTGCTTCTCATGTGGTCCCATATAAATTGATCAAGGTCTGACCAATAGTTTTTGAGTTATTATATATATATATATATATTCTATATTTCTATAGGGCTTCAATTCCGATAATTCATATTGAAGACCGTACCGTACAGGTTGTACAAATTTTTTAATTATTTAAATTAAACTAAAACAAGGAGGTGAACCTACTCTTTTTTTTGGTCGATAAAAATTAATGGATTATAAATTTAAATTCACAGATGCTACGCCTGAAGAAGAGAAACTAAATTCTGACCTACAGGAAAACCCTAAACTTTCCTGGTGGCAATTTTTAAGTAAGTACACTCCAGTCTCTTCCTCGTATTACTAACTACTTCGTGCTTGGATATGTTTTTTTAATAGAATTAGGGTGATAAACGAGCACACAGTCCACCTGATGGTAAGTGGTTGCTGTGATCCATAGACATCTACATATATCCTCAATAAAGAATCAAAATGATCTGCATTTATCTGCGTTATCACCCGTGAGGACTAAGATGGGATGCCTCTTTTCCGGTAAAAGGTGTCTTCGGTTCTCTGCACTCACCATAACGAAACAGCAGTGTTTAGCTGCTATTCTACGCTGGTATTCTGTGAGACAAAATGTTACAGTACTAATATAATTTTAAACGGGATAACAAAATACCCTGGTAATCTAATATTTACGAGAGTACCTTGATGGTTTCTTAGTATGGTAAGCATGACTGCTGATCTGGGGGTCCGGTGTTCGACTCTCGAGTCGGGTCAAAATCAGTTATTGGATTTTCTGTTAAGAAACTCTCAGTAGCAGCTTGCTCTTAACTACGGTCTCGAAGATGATTGTCGCCACCCCAGTGAGTCACGTAGGCAGGTCATATTTGGTTTTCGGCGCTTTCTAACTGTTTAGGCAAGAATATTATACCTTCGAAATGTATTCTTTAACGTGCGCGCTTAGCCTCGATATCGAGGTCACCTTCCCCTCCCCCGGCCGCATTACGCGGCGGGATCGGACGGACTTCTCGACAGTCATTGTAGAATTCTTTGCGAGCTATACTGACGTCTGTTTTCCGCGCCTAACTTGTTACGAAAGTATCAACCCGCGTAAATCGTTGTGAGAACCCGTATCGTTCATTAGGACTTACTATCTCTGTTAAATTAATTGTGCAACTATAATAGTGATTTACCTCTGAAGTACTACGTATAGCTGTCCCATTTCGTGACAAACCAGGAAGAGTGCCTCCAGAGGGGGAAAGTTCCGAGGATACCAGCGCATACCTTCTCCCGGACGGCATTGCGTCATCCAGACCAGGCCACGTCAACATACACATACATACAATCACACATACACTCACGACACTGTCATCAGCCGGGCCTGTCTTGGAGAACCGTCTCCGCTCCTGGAGCAGGTGAGTGCCTTTATCATAGTGATCTTTCCCCTCGTTTATTTCTATTAGAAATTTCCACTTTGGCCAAAAGCCCGACCTGTATCTGCCTGTAGGGTCTTCCTACTATGGGCCTAGGTGGATACTACCATTAGCTAGGCAGCTGCAGGCCGTAACATTTGGTAGCAGAAGCGTGGCTGATTGTGTCTACAATCACGCCCGGCCGTAATACGTAAAATTAATATAAATAATGATTCTTTCTTGTTGCATAGTGGCTCGCCTTTTCTCTGTTGTTAGGAGGTAGTTTACTAATGCCACGCCCGTAGGTAACAAGCGAGAATTGTTGAGGCGAAGTATTTGATTAGATACATAAGGCTGTCACGTAATGGGATAATTGTTAATCGTACTAGGGTTGTTACGTGCTAATTTGATTTGTGTTTTTTCGTATTAACTTGTATTTAATAATTGTGTTATTTCTAACTAACCTGATTGATATTATCGTATTAGTAGTACTGTATTCGTTATTTCTGTTATTTTGTTATTGTATTTAGTAAGGATGCCGTCACATAAGCTACTAATTCGTTGCTTGCAGACTGTGCTGCGCTGGGCTACCAGCGCACACGCGTTAATAGGCCGACCGGACAGGGTCTATAATCTGAGGAAGAGGCTCGAGCAGGTCGATGCTCGAAGGGCTGCCGTGGAGGAGGCTTACTCTGAGCTCGAGGACTCGGAGGTGGAAAAGGGAGTCCTGGACTCCTGCCGCGCGGACTACGAGCAGTTCCTCGCGCTAACGGACGACCTGGTCGAGGCAGGGGCCAAGGACGCGGAGAGGGAGCGCGAAGCTCAGCTGAGTAGCCTTCTCGAGTCCCCGCGGAAGCCGCCTACTCAGCCAGAGCTGCTAGGATGACTCCCCACACTGGACCTGCCAAGGTTCTCCAGGGTCCTCTCGGAATGGCTGACCTTCGTCGGCATGTTTGACAGCCTGGTGGACGCCCGGAGGGACTTGACCCCCTGCTAAAAAATGGGGTACCTGCTGGCATCACTGGAGGGGGAGGCCCTGGGCGTCGTCAGCCACCTTAAGTTGTCGGACGACGCCTACCAAAACGCCAGGGACCTCCTCGCTGGAAGGTACGCCAACGTCCGACGGATTGCGGACGATCATGTTCGGAGGCTGCTGAACCTCCCGCTGCTGAAGGACCGGAGTAGACTACATGAAGACATAGTGAATCCAGTCGTCGTAGCGTGCAACTCGTTGCGGCGGCTGGATTTACCTGTGGACGAGTGGTCTTTTCTGCTCCTTCATATAGTGCTGTCCCGCCTGCCCCTCGACCTTCGGCTCCATTTTGAGGAGAGGTACGGAGGGGATGGCGCCTCGTACATGCCCCCCTTTAGGGACCTGCTGCGGTTCCTGGAGGAGCAGTGTAGGCAGCTGGAGAACGCAGCAGGCGCCGTCGAGGGCCCCCCGGCCGCCTCCCGAGCGGTGCCCAGGGAGAGGCGGAATCAGCCGGCCAAGGCGGCGCCCACCCCCCTGAAGCCGAGCGGAGCCCCCGCGGGAGGGCGCCACCCAGTACCCTCCTATAGTGGCCTATCGGCCCGGGAGGCGCCTCCCTGCTCCTATTGTCGAGCATCCGACCACCGGGCGGCGTCGTGCCCGAAGTTGTTGCGCAAGCCGGCTACGGCGAGGCGAACCATCGCCATGGAGCGCCGCTGGTGCTTCTCGTGCCTGGAGAGGCATTTACAACGAGACTGCCCGCACCAGCGGCCCTGCACGCACTGCCAGGGCAACCATCACGTCATATTGTGCCTGGGTGCGCGCGGCTCGTCCTCTCAGGGCCCTGCCAGCCCCCCGACTCCCACAGGCGGGGGCGCCCAGCCACGCCCACTGTCGGGCGACGCTCGGCGCTCACCGGTGGACCACAGCGCCCCTCGTTCTGAGGGGAGTCCCTCCCCCGATCGGTCTGGGAGTCGTTCCCCCAGGGGCGGGGGGGTCTTCACCCCCCCTCAGCGGGTTGATAGTGGATTCGCAGCCACTCAGCGGTCAGCTAGACCGTTCTCACCCCCGTTGGCTGAGTGGCCGTGACTGGAACGCCGCCCGCCCCCTTTAGTCGGTGCCGGTACTACCGGGTTCCGGAAACTGCGTATCGGCCCCGGGCCTTGGAGCCGAGGATGCCCGCGTTTCCCCAGGTCGGCCCGTTCGGGGAATTCCAGTCAAGGGTCATCGAGACGCCGTCGGAGTGCCGCCCTCGGGGCCCCCGTTTCGGGTGCCGGTCCAACAGAGGCAGCTCCAGATAGGAGGCTGCCGCCCTAGCTCCCGCCATGGCCGCCTCCACTGAGCCTATAAGTCGTCAGCAGTCCACCTGTCAAACTGTTCTATTGCCGACGGCCTCAGTGAAGATTAACAACCCGAGCGGCGACCGCTTAAAGGTTCGAGCTCTATTGGATTCGGGTTCCCAACGTAGTGTGGCCTCTACTCGGTTGGTGGGAAGACTGGGGCTCCCCTGGAGCTCTGAATCACGTCCGATGGTAGGTATCGGAGGTGCCGAGCCTCCTGCTCCTAGGGGACAAGCGGAGTTGGTGTTCGTATTTTAGTCAAGGTAAATGTCCTCGACGACATTGTAGGGTTTCTCCCTAACGTTCGTATAAATGACAGCGCTGTGCACTGTGCGTCGGCTTTGAGACCGGCAGACCCTCGGTGGGCCCAACCTGGGCCTATAGATTTGTTACTGGGGGCCGACACGCTGGGTGTCCTCTTGTTAGGTGAGATACGAGCTCTGCAGCCCGATGGCCTGTCAGCTATTTCCACGATATTTGGGCACAGCTTCTTTGGACCGGTTATGTGGTCTCCTCCCCCTCCGACGGCCGACCCGCTCTCCGTCGTGGGCGTGTCCCTATCGGACGCCGTCCAGCGGTTCTGGGAAATTGAGGAACCACCACATGCAGCTCGAGTCGACCCTCTGGACCGTGAGTGTGAGTTGTTCTACCAGAACAATACCGGCCGGCGGGTTGACGGTCGTTTCGTCACTCGCTTACCCTTTCTGGACTCACGTCTCTCTTTGGGTCAATCTCGTGCTCTGGCCGAGAAGAGGTTGCTTTCCATGGAGCGCCGCATGCGGCGCGACCCAGCCTTTCGCGACAAATATGTCGAGTTCATGCGCGAGTATCAGGAGCTGGGTCACATGTCACCGTCCAACTTCGAATGGCGTTCACAGGAGCACTACTTCCTCCCTCACCATGCGGTCTTGAGGACCCCTGAGAGTAAGATTCGGGTAGTTTTTGACGGTTCCGCCCCCACATCAAACGGTGTGTCTCTGAACCAGTGTCTTCCCTCGGGTCCTAAACTGATCAAGGACATATCCGACATCTTGACCTAATTCCGTCGACACCAAGTGGTTTTTGTCGCGGACATTCGGATGATGTTTCGCCAATCAGTGGTCCATCGTGATGACCGCCGATATCAGCTGATATTGTGGCGCGAGAAACCCAGCGATCCTATACAGGTGTTTGAGTTGAACACCACCACATATGGACTCCGGTCCAGCCCGAATATCGCCAATCGAACCCTCCTTGAACTCGCTGAGAGAGAGCGCCTGAGATACGCTCGGGGAGCTTCTATTTTGGAGACTTCGGTCTACATGGACGACATTTGTACGGGCGCTTCCACCGTCGAGGAGGCTCTGGTCTTGCGAGACGAATTAATTGCCATCCTGAAGTCCGGAGGCTATGAGTTGCGTAAGTGGTTGTCGAACTCCCCTCATATTTTGAAGGACCTCCCAGGAGAGGATCAACAAGATCCTCATCTGTTCGAGAACCCTGAGAATCCTAATTTGTGACTGTGCTGGATCAGCCTGTTCAGGACACCTTTACGTATAGAGTAAAACTTGACCCACAGCCCAAAGCATGGACCAAACGCTTCGTGCTGTCCACCGTAGCCCGCACCTTCGACCCTAATGGGTGGATCACCCCGGTCATCTTTTTAGCTAAGTGCTTTCTTCAAAAGCTCTGGATGTCCGGGTTGGGTTGGGACGAGCCGATTGGCGGAGCCCTCTTGCGAGAGTGGCTCTCCATGCTCTCCTCCCTTCCGGATATCAACCGGGTTTCCATGCCAAGGTGCTTCCTTCCCCCCGGGAAATGTCGGGCTACCCTACATGGGTTTTGCGACGCCTCTGAGAAGGGCTATGCTGCTGTCGTATATTTGCGGACGGTGAGTTCCTCTGGTCATACTGCCGTCCATCTCGTACTCGCTAAAAGCAAGGTTGCTCCCATTAGGTCCCGCTTAACTATCCCTAAATTGGAACTGTCCGGTACCGCTCTCCTCACGCAACTCCTCAACCACGTTCACTCTTCCTTGAAGCCTGTAATCGACATTACGGGCGTCTACGCATGGTCGGATAGTGAGATAGTACTTTGTTGGCTCCGAGCTGCACCTCACAATCTTGAGGTCTTTGTGGCGAACCGCGTGTCTCAAATCCAGAGTTCTGAGATTTCTCCCAACTGGCGACATGTCCCAGGGGAGTTGAATCCCGCGGACTGCGCTTCTCGCGGCTGTGAGGCCCCATCGCTGGTTGACCACCCACTGTGGTGGGGTCCCGGTTGGTTATCTGGGTCTCAGTCATTCTGGCCCCCGGGCAATTACTCCGAACCTACCGAATTGCCGGGCCTACGAGCCCGAGTAGTAGTGGGCAAGGATAAGCCCACTCGGGATCTCTCTCTTCTGGAACGGTACAGCTCCCTCGATCAGCTCTTGGGAGTTACTGCTTGGTTGCGCCGCTTTGTCCGCAATTCGAGATACCCATCCCACCGACTCTCTGATAGCGTTTTGTCCCCTAGCGAGCGCCGTGAAGCTTTGATGCACTGGACCCGTATGGTCCAAACGGAGCAATTTGAGCCCGTCATTGAAAACTTGAAGCGTGGCTCCGTTATCAAGGGCGCCCTGGCCCACCTGAACCTCTTTCTGGATAACGCGGGGATGCTGCACGATGGCGGACGTTTAAAAAATTCTCAACTTCCGTACGAGGCTCGACACCCGTTGCTGCTCCCTAAGGACGGCGCCCTGGTCCGGTTGCTAGTAGCCCACCACCATATTAAGAATGCCCAAGCTGGGTGCAACGCTCTTTCGGCTATTTTACAGCGGGAGTTTTGGATTTTGGCTGTCCGACGTATCATCCAGAGCGTCATCTTTAAGTGCATATCCTGTTATAAACTGAAGGCCACCATATCGCAGCCCCTCATGGGTGACTTGCCGCCCGACCGCGTCAGGGCCATCCGACCATTTGCTGGAGTCGGAACCGACTTTGCTGGCCCCATCCTCGTCAAGCCCTCTAACCTTCGTAAGGCTCGTTCGCATAAGGCCTATCTTTGCGTCTTCGTGTGCCTTTCCACTAAAGCCGTTCACTTGGAACTTGTAAGCGCCCTCAGCACGGAAGCCTTCTTGGCCACGCTTGGCCGTTTCGTATCGCGGTGCGGGTTGCCGGACTTGATCCGGTCGGATTGCGGAACGAATTATAAGGGCACGGATAGGTATCTAAAGGAGGTCGTCGAGTTTCTGTCTAGCCACCGGACTTATTTAGGCTATGTCAAAAAGGGGCATCCAATGGAAATTCGACCCTCCGGCGTGTCCCCACTGGGGCGGTATTTTCGAGGCGGTGGTTAAAGTGGCAAAAACGCATCTCCGTCGCGTTATTGTTGAAGCTATTTTGACATTTGAGGAGCTCGCCACTGTATTCTGTAAAATTGAGGCGGTACTCAACTCTCGGCCCCTCTGTCCCCTCTCCTCCGACCCGAATGATTTGGAAGTTCTAACCCCGGGACACTTCCTGATTGGCCAGCCTCTTAACGCTCTGCCCGAGTACCCCTTCAGGGAAACGAGCGCTTCACGGCTTAGCAGGTTTGCCCTGCTGCAACAGATGACTCAGAGCTTTTGGCACCGATGGTCTCTGGAGTACCTACATCTTTTGCAGCAGCGCGTTAAGTGGTCTGACAAGACGAAGCCTCCTCGGGTGGGAGATCTCGTGTTAGTTAAAGAACCAAACCATTGTATTGGCGCCGTGGGCGCATTGTTAAGTTGTCGTATGGAGCGGATGGGGTGCCTAGAGTGGCCGAGGTTTTGGTCGGAGATTCGGTCTTGCAACGTGCCGTCGCGACCTTGTCCCGTTTGCCAATCTACTCGCGGACCTAATGCCTTTTGTCCGGGGCGGGGGTTTGTTTAGGCAAGAATATTATACCTTCGAAACATATTCTTTAACGTGCGCGCTTAGCCTCGATATCGAGGTCACCTTCCCCTCCCCCGGCCGCATTACGCGGCGGGATCGGAAGGACTTCTCGAGAGTCATTGTAGAATTCTTTGCGAGCTATACTGACGTCTGTTTTCCGCACCTAACTTGTTACGAAAGTATCCGCGTAAATCGTTGTGAGAACCCGTATCGTTCATTAGGACTTACTAACTCTGTTAAATTAATTGTGCAACTATAATAGTGATTTACCGCTGAAGTACTACGTGTAGCTGTCCCATTTCGTGACAAACCAGGAAGAGTGCCTCCAGAGGGGGAAAGTTCCGAGGATACCAGCGCATACCTTCTCCCGGACGGCATTGCGTCATCCAGACCAGGCCACGTCAACATACACGTACATACAATCACACATACACTCACGATACTGTCATCAGCCGGGCCGGTCTTGGAGAACCGTCTCCGCTCCTGGAGCAGGTGAGTGCCTTTATCATAGTGATCTTTCCCCTCGTTTATTTCTATTAGAAATTTCCACTTTGGCCAAAAGCCCGACCTGTATCTGCCTGTAGGGTCTTCCTACTATGGGCCTAGGTGGATACTACCATAAGCTAGGCAGCTGCAGGCCGTAACACTAACTCTGAGCACAGACACAACCTAGTCTCGAGGATTGGAAACTGTCTTGTTATAAGCACTTGCTGGAAGCCGTGCTCGAAAATGACCGCGCCAGACTCTACTGGGACCGGGCCACAGATAGGACTATTTTTGCGAATAATCGTGATATGGGTACAGTCTAAATTATTTTTGGTTGACATTAACATTCTGTTTGACGAGAGCCTCGTGAAAGCTGAAATAGATAAGCAAAGTAAATATCTGCATTCTGCACCTGGTTTTCGAGGTGACCGACATGTAAAGTAGTCTGCCGAACAAAATCATTCCTGTAGTCGTTTCTGCGAGCGGGCTAATCTCGGTTAGCCTGTCGGGTAATCTGAGGCTACTTTGACTCCGTGATGTACCGCTCCGGGCTCAAATGCAGAAGACGATGCTTCACCATAACGCCCGGATCGTCTGCCAGTCTTTTTCCTTTCTCTTAACCGTCAGCCGTTTGATCTCCCTTCTCGTGGGTTTCTATCTGATTGGGTTATTATTTATTTATGTAATTCTCATCTATTGACTTTACTATTTTAAATGTAACTTTATGTATACTTATCACTTTCTTTTATATATTTATTCAGCCCAATCAGATGATAAAA
Organism: Parnassius mnemosyne; assembly: GCA_963668995.1. Lineage (NCBI taxonomy): Eukaryota > Metazoa > Arthropoda > Insecta > Lepidoptera > Papilionidae > Parnassius > Parnassius mnemosyne. The sequence goes on from CAVLGL010000086.1 coordinate 29,617,008, forward strand.
CTACTTTTATAACCCATAATAATAACAATCGCATCATCCGTCGGTTTCTTTCCCTTTCCCCTTAAGATACCATTCCGTAGCCGACCGCAGACAGCAGCAGCAGACGACGTGTCGTCGCGACACTACTGGTTTCTATGTAGTTCTATGAAATACCTTCCGTAGCTAGCGACACGTCGTTTGCCGGAGCGACAGACGACATTTTGCCCGACCGCAGATCAGTAGTGCCGCCAACAGCCGAGCGACATGTTGAATTTTTCTCAAAAAATGAGTTTCACCGATTCCGTGGAAGAGAAACTGATAAACCAGGTGGTCCAATATCCCGCACTGTACGATGCATCTTACAATAATTATTTAAACAGTGTGACAAAAGGAATTTTTTGAATAAATATAGGAAAGGAATTAAATAAAAGCGATAAACAGGTATATATATATATATATATATATATATATATATATATATATATATATATATATATATATATATATATATATATATATATATGGGTACTCTCTTTATGTTTACATAAATAGAGTACCCACAGAACATTCGGAACAGATTGGAACACGTGCTGCTGCCGCCTGCAGTCGGGTTCGGAATCATGACCGCAGCGACGTGTCGTCGCGACACGTCGCGACGATACGTCGCCTACTGTTGCTGTCTACGGTCGGCTACGGAATGGCTTTAACCTTTTATCCATCTATTTGGGTTTTTTTTTTATTGATGTGTTTTTTATTTATTTGTTTTGCCACATTTTATGTATGTTTAACTTATCCATCTGTTTGGGTTCGTTTATATTGATTTGTTTGTGCTTTCATCGTAATATAGCTGCAGCACGGCTCTACCACGTAAATTTATTTCTTCTTTATTTCCTTAACAGAAAAATCAAGGTCGACCCGACGTGCTCTCTTCATGATAGTAGTTATCGATACGGCGTCACTATTCCAAGGCCGGATGGTGCTGCAGGTGTACGCGGAGCCTCTCTTCGCTGAGGCTGTGCCCTCAATATCACCAACTATTTGCAGCGTGATCTTCACGATAGTGACCATTATGTCAAGTTTCATTGGCGCCTTCTTGGTTGAGCGGGCAGGTAGACGGGTAAGACTGGGACTTATGTCTAACTTTTTCCATTTATAAAATTAAAGGAGTAACAAACTACCAGACAGTTCTTGTTCAATGCTCTGGACCAAAGATATCTAGATTGATCATCAATTAAGAGTCAAAATGCTGATTCGCTCTCACCCCGGAGGTCTGAGAAGAGGTGCCTCATTACCAGTAACAGGGTCTCTGGTTGTCTACACACACCATAAAAATCTCAGCAGCATAATGCTGCCATTTCAAACTTGTACCCTCTGAGTGTTGTAAGTTTTTGAGAGTAGGGTGTAGATATTATCAGTTATATTTATATCGAGTTTTTTTATAAAAGCTGTACAGTAAAGCTGAAAAATAAACAGACAAACTGAGTGATGGCTGACTGATATCTGATTCTATTAACTATTTAGTAATTCATTGTCATCTCAATACAAACACGTTACATAATTATCATTATCATCATCATCATGGCAGCCCTTCTTAAGCCCTATATATTGCTTATAAAGCGGATATTTCTGATTTAATATATGCTTATAACCTGCTGAGTATTTTTAATTCGGATTCCATCTTGGTTACAGCACCACAGCCACTTTACTGAAAATTACTGATGCTATTAGAGAAAGCGTGAAAAAAAAAGAAATTTATAGTTGTGATTGCATGCTGACTTTTCTAACGCTTTTAACACAGTTGGCCATGATATTCCTTCTTGCTATCCTTTCCTATCTGATGTTTGCACCGTCAGTCTTGGAGTGGTTCTCATCTTATTTTTGCACACGTCAACAGTTTGTCCACGTGGAGCAAATGACTTCACAGTAGGTTGTACCTTGTTTCTGACATACCGCATGGTGGTATACTTTTCCCGTTAATCTTCTGTTTTTATTAACTCTATCACACCCAATATTGATTGACCGTACCATCTGTATGCTGATGAATTTAGGTGCAGTCTGACATTTGTGACATTTGTGACATTCATAATACTATTGACAAATTAAATTCCAATCTCAAGTCAGTTCATGATTGGTCCCTGCGCTTCGGAGTGTCTGGCAACCCTATAAAATGTCAAGCGAAGATTATAGGTAGGTCGAGGATGCTTGCAGGAATTGATACCGTGATGCTGCCTTTTGTCTATAATAATGATCGTTTGATACCGTTCTCTTCTGTATTTAACAATCGTGATTTCCTATTTATAACACTCTGAGCTGGGGGAGTTTATATGTATATCTGGAACATGTAAAATCTCTGGTGCTTTATTTTAAAAATAGTATGGATTTTATTACACTTCCCTGTATAAATCAATTATGCTTAGATAAATACCTTTAATGATGTAGTGTACTAGTTTCAGTCTATTATTATTTGCTGTTACAGAAATCAATTTTTAAAATATTTACAAAAACATTACATTTGTTTTTACATAGAATTACTGTACGTTCAAGATATATGACTAAAAAGTAATAATAGCCGGTGACTTTAATATTAATTTACTTGAAAATAACCCAAATTGTTTACTTTTAAAAAATACTCTATTAAAGTATAGCTTAAAACTAACAACAAATGAGCCAACTAGGATAAAAATAAAATCGGAAACTTTCATAGACAATATTGTCTTCTATATATATAAAAGGAAAACCTGATTGATACATTTATCAACGCACAGCCGAAACTACTGAACGGATTTTGCTGAAATTTGGCACACAGACAGTTGTTATGACTTAGGCATCCGCTAAGGAGGATTTTTGTAAGTTCGCCACTTAAGGGTGTGAAAAAGGGGTTTAAAGTTTGTATGGAAGTCATCATCACTACATTGCGATGAAATTATAATTATAACTGGATGTGTGCAAGGGGAAACTGTATTTGTACCAAGAATTCGCTTGATCGAGAATGATCTTCTCTTTGAATTGAAATGAATACAGTTTCCCCTCAAAGTCTGCTTTGCAATGACCATAAACAAATCACAAGGGTAGACATTAAAATTTTCTGGTATAGACTTCAGAGAAAATTGTTTTTCACACGGGCAATTCTATGTAGTTTGCTCACGCGTAAGCTCGCCCAGTAGATAATTTTGGCATACAGTAATAGATTAGCAAAAAAAATGTGGTGTATAAAGAAGTTTTGTAGTTTACTAGCTTTTGCTCGCGACATCCAGTTATAATTATGGCTTGTACCAGCAGAGTCTTTTTCACACATGGGCGCGATATAACCGAACTCTACGCGGAAGAAATCGCAGGCAAAAGCTAGTAACAAATATAAAATGTTACAGAAATCAGAAATTTTTATTTGCTTTAAACATGGTAGTACAAAGATCTTAATATAGTGATATATCCAAATGTTTGACTTTTAACTATCATGCAAATTTAAAATTAATTACATTTTAATCTACTTAAAGTTAAAAATAAGTTAATAGACTAAATATAAAACCTATGGTAGACGTGAATCATAGACAGAACATTGCATTACATTTGTAAATTGTATAATATTTTAAATCAAATTATTCAATTGATAAATAAAATAAACACAGAAAAGCTACAAACACAATTAAAATTCAAAAATCTTGGTCATCTAAGTATTCTTGGACTGAATATAAGCACCTAGTCAAAAGCCATGAATGTAACTTTCTTTTAAACAATGGTAATGGCAGAGCCTTGAAAATTTGATGTAGCTTATTATAAATTTTGATAGCCGTACAATAACAGCTTCGTCTGTATAGTTGAAGTCTTATTCTAGGTTGCATGATCCTTTCTCGATGTCTGGTAAGTTTATTTTTGTATTCCCCTCTAGTGACAAAATAATGAGAGTGTTATCGTAAAAAAATATACATTTGTTTTATATACAGACACGGTAGCGGTAGGATTCCAAGATTTTTGAAAAGGGGTTTACAGCTTTCAAGAAAATGTACTCTGCAAATAGCCCTAATACATTTCTTTTGGGCTATGAAAGCCTGGTTTACATCCACTGAACCTCCCCACAATATAGTGCGGTAACTTAATAGTGATGACACATAGCCATGGTAGGCCCATAGAGCAGTTTGAGTGGATGATATATTACTGAGTAGTCGTAGCGCGTATACAAATTTATTAATTCTCGTACACAGATTGTCTATATGTGCTTTCCAGTCACAGTGTTCATCTAAAGTAAATCCAAGAAACTTAACTTCATTAAGGATTTCAGTGGTATTATCGCAATAATCGACTAGCGCATCCATTGACCTTGCTCTGTGAGTAGTAAAGTGGATGGCCTTTGTTATTTGTATGTTTATTTTAAGATTGTTTGAATGTAGCCAATTGAGTAGGTTATGTAGAATCTCATTAATAATGACATTGGATTTTTCTATTTCATCACATCTTATTACCACTGTGGTGTCGTCTGCCAACATGAAACAATTATGTTGAGTTGCGTCTGGTAAGTCGTTAATAAATATCAAAAACAACAGGGGCCCCAAGATACTGCCCTGTGGAACTCCCCATGGGTTAACGCGATATTTTGACCGGAAGGTACACTGTCTTGATTTTACGATTGTTGCTATCTCAATACATTGCTGTATATTATACAGATAACTTTCTAACCAGTCATAAGCGTTACCTCTAATACCATATCTATATAGTTTATCCAGTAGTCTTTTATGTGGAACAAAGTCAAAAGCTTTGGTCATGTCTAAAAATAAAGCAATAAGTGTTATTTTTTGATTTATATATTCTGTGACATAATGTACCAGACTGTAGCAGGCCAATGTAGTAGGGTGACCTTTGCGAAACCGGTATTGTTGTTGATAAAGCTATCAATACGCTTCAAGATGACTTTTTCATAGATTTTAGATAGTATTGGAATAATAGTTATCGGTCAATAGTTATTCATATCACATTTATCGCCCTTCTTGTATATTGGCTTGACAATACATAACTTAAGGATATCGGGGAATGATCCCTGTACCATTGACAAATTAATTACATGGGCAAGAGGTCGGCTTAAATCACTCGCACATGCCTTTAGTACACGTATGTTTATGCCATCATGTCCAAATGCATTGCTGTTATGAAGCGATAAAATAATAGAAGCTATTTCAATTTCATTGCTTGGGGTTAGGAATATTGAATTTTTATTGAATGTAATGTTGATTTTATCAGATTTTAAATTGTCCTGTTCTAGGTTCGTCATCATGTCTATAAAATAGTTATTAAACAATTCACATATTACAACTCAAATGTTTTACACTTAGGCTAAACTAATTGTTCTGCATTATATATAAACATACCATGTAATCAACGTTTTATTGAAAAATGTTGGTATGTACATAGAAGGAACAAAAATAAGTATTTAAATATGTTTCTAAAATATTTCTCTCAATTAAGTTTTTCTGAAGTTTTCTCGTACCGTGATGTCAATCAAGCGTTTACTATTTTCATTAGCTTATTCAAATTAATATACGATCTTTGTATACCTGTAGAAAAGGTTAGAATCTATTTTAAGGCTTTAAGAAGCCTGATTGACTTTGAATAAACAGCGACCACAGAGTCTAGCACCATCCAGCAACTACTTTCTAGAAAAATGCAAAGATTAATAGACTGCAGAGGTGAAAAGTATATAAGTGATATACTGCCTATTATGCCTGGGCATCAATGAGAGTTATGTCGTGGTTAAGCATTTTTAATTACATTGCACGGTGTAGTGCTGTAGCTTCGTTCGTTAGGCATCACGAGCTATCAAGTGTTTTACTTTTATCTACGTAAGACTTTTTTATTATATTTGTTGAATCGTATTTATTTGTATCGTATTTGTAGCTCTGGGTCTAAGCGTTCGTTGTAAATTTCATCAGGGTTTGATTCCCGGCAGCACCAATGAAATTTCTAATTGCAATTTTAAGTGTTGTTTTAGCACGTGCTTGGCGATGAAGGAAAACATCGTGAGGAATCCTCCATGTATGAGGTATAAGAAAAATAAATTTTTCTTCTTTCATCCCCAACACACATTGAGGCAGCACGGTGGAAATTTTCTTGCCCTAAAACCCTTTTAGAAATAAGAAGAATCCTGTGCCCAGCATAGGGAGTTATATAGCTTGTTACTTTACTTTTGTATCGTATACATATGCAATATTCATATTCGTTTCAGATACAGAAGGGTACTAATCCTGAGAAAAATACCATGTGGAGGTCACGAAAACGTAAAACATATTTGTGTCTAGGTAAAATGCTCAAGTGATTGTCAGTAATTTCATATGCCACATTTTCTATAGAGTTTGAAACGTTTCAGATAGGGCAAAATAAAAAACAATACAAAATATTATGGGAATGATTAATGAATAATAATTTATAATAAAAATAATGAACAGGCTGCAAGGTTCAACTGATAGTGTTTCTTGTAAACACAATTGTAAAATTGCTGTTCTCATTTTCATCAATATTTACATAATTTACATTTTCTCATTTACATAATTGATGAAACGTACAAGATCACTTCATATAAAATATATTTAATTAAATTGGCACCTGGCTTATTTGGCTTTCTACTTACAACTCGGGGGAAATTTGAAAAGAAAGATTTTGTCTGTTCTTAACTCTGTTGCGTACACTATTTTTCACAGGAGTGTTGTTTACAACTGGCGTGGTTTTCAAAATTGTAATTAAGGTTCAGCTGTATATCGTCAATTAGATCCTGAACTTTTTTGACATTTATTTTTGTTTCTTTGAGAAGTTATATCTCGTAACATTTTTAAAAACTGATGCAAACTCATTAGTTTATTATTTGTTATATTTTTTGTAACGTATTGGATATCTTGGATAAGTTTGTATTTTTTTTTAATTTTATCACAAAATTAAAAAAAATTATTACGTCTGTAGACAATGATACTCCCCTCTTAGTTTCGGAATGACTGTAGGATGTTATATGGGTACTAAGTTACTGTCAGTTACTAAGCGGTTATAAATTATTATATGTATGTATAGACATACAGATCAACATATCTTGATTTTATTATTTTTGATTTTTTTGAATTTTGATTGATTTTTTGAAACCTGGTAATTGTTTTCCATACCAATTGATCTGTCTGAGTATAATGCCAGTTGTGCTCTTTGACTGAAGTTATTTTTTATTTTATGCACAATTGTAGACAAAATAATATTGATTACACTTCTCTAAAACAAAATTTTACCTCTTCTCCTTCTAATAATAGCTTCTGCACCTGACACAGCGGAATAGTTTTTTCTATAAGAACATTTGCCGTAACAATTTTTGTTAATTATAGTTATGAGTGTAACATTTTTATCAGTTGCTTTATTCATAGTTCCTTGAGAAACACTTTGCTGGTTTTTGTACAGAAAATGATGCTAGTTTTGGTATTTCTTATCAAATATGGATAGCCGCTACCAATGAATATAATACTAAACTTTAAGATCAGTCCATCTTGTTTTTCGCTAACTAAGTCAATAGTAAAAGAAACCAAGAGGCCCGTGTTTAAAATTTCTTGCAGCTTTTTATAGAAAAGCATGACCTTATCATAATATGATAGTTAATCATTAAGCCATCTGATAAAACTTTTAAGTGTGCTAGTCATACATTAATTATGATATTTGGGTCATTATAATGAAAATAGTCTATTTAATATTTTACAGTACAATTGATCATTTTCAGTATGATTGACCGTATGTATGACTTTTATAAGTGTATGCTATTATTAGTATAAAATATTACCAAATTATTGGTATAAAATAATTTATACTAATAATGTGGTTCCTCTCTCTTAAAATGTGTAATGAATGACCGTGAAGTATTTGTGTAATGAGTGTAATGTATGTGAGCAGTTTAAGGAGATGAGTGTGTATATGTTAGTGTGTGTGTGCGCGTATGTCTGAATATTTTTAGTTTTGTACGGGTACCATTGCGGTTGGTCGTTATATAAGAATTTATGTTTAAGTCTGAATACTAAGAAGGTTTTCAGTTTCATTATAAGTTAATTTTTGTAGGTAAGCATGTACAATTTTTTACAATCTATTTTATTAAGGTGGTAAATGTCTAATGTTTTATTTAGTTTATTATATAAGTGCGGTCCTCAAATGCAAAGAGTCTTCCTATAAAAGTTGCTTTAAAATTTCCTGTATCTACGGAAAATTTCCTGCATTTATTTAAGTTCGTTGGGTTTTATAGCAATAATGTTGTTTCTGAATGATCGTTAATATAAATAATTGTCTTACCGTAAGGACCTGACAGTTATTATAAAGTTGTGATGTAGGGTATAGAAAAGGTTTAAATGTTATTACTTTGAGAATATCACGTTGGGAGATTTCAATCTTTTGTAACACCGTTTTAAAAGCACTATCCCACAGTGATATGTAGTACGTTATAATAGACTGATATTAAGTAAAGGAAACTCGTTTTAATATATCTGGATCCAAAACGTGTCTAATGTTTTTAAAAATATATATAAATTTATGAATTCTGCTGCTAGCCGTGTGGATAAGTTGTTTAAAATTTAAATTACTATCTATTATAACCCCAGATATTTAATATATTCAATAGACTCAAGTGAAATGCAGGAACAGCTATTATCTCTTGTTGAACAATTATACAAATAAACCACTAAGTTAGAATTTTCAAGGTTACAAATAGTTTTTCTTAATGACAAAACTATTTATTTTGTTTTCCTAATATTAAGTGAGAGTTTATTACTGTAAAGCCATTTAGTAATTGCATTTATATCTGTTTGTGCTGATTAGAATACATGTGTCCACGTATCTGCAGTAAATATCAAAACAGTGTCATCTACATACGAGATTATGTGAATTTTGTTAAATTATCAATATAAATAAGAAATAAGATTGGCCCGAGTATACTTCCTTGTGGTACGCCATGTGTTACTAATAAATCGTTGTTATCAATATTATTTACACCAACGCATTGATATCTCCCAGAAAGATAACTTTTGACTAATTTGAGTTGAGTGCCTCTGACACCGAGATTTTCTTGTCGTTTTAATTGTATTTTTATTGACACGGTATCGAATGCTTTAGCCAAGTCTAAGAAAACTGAGATACACTTTTCAATTTGCAAGAGTATGAACGGCATGCTCTGTTGATTTACCGTGTAAAAATGTTGAAATTACCACTAAAACCAAACTACGTATTTGATAAAAAATTACTTTCCTCCAGATATTCTGTAAGTCTCTTATTTATAATTTGCTCTAAAAGGTTTGACAAAGCGGATGAAATAGAGATAGGTCTACAATTAATTTCATTCGTCAAATTATGGACTTCTTAAGATATCTAGGGAATACACGATAATTTAGACATTGATTAAATGTATAAGTCAAAGGAGGTATTAACAAATATTTAAAAATTTTAATAAATTTATTCGAGATTCCATCCCAACAAACTGAGCAGTCTATCTTCAAATTGTCAATTAATTGTTCTACTTCACATTAATCCGTGTCCAATAAAATAAATGAATTTAAATAATAATTTGATTTTTTACCAATGTTACTATTAAAAAATTTACTATTATTATTTTCTGCAATAAAACTCTCTGGAAAACTTTTACTTACATTTACAAAATAATTATTTTTAAGATTAACACACAATTCTGGCATACTGGATATATTCAAAAGTTCTCTGTTATACCATTTGTTTTTCATGTTATCTATAATATTAATAAGTACGCCCCATAGCTTTTTATTATTACTTTTAGCCATATTCACTTGCTTTTTTTCATAATTTTTTTTTGTCTTTTTTAGCAGTGTGTTGCAGTGATTACGGTATATAATTTGATCACTTTCACTGTCTGGAAAACAGAAATATTCTGAATTTGATTAGATTATGTTCTCTTCATTGCTTAAAAAAATTCTTCCCTTTAAGACCAAACTTATGCTTGTACAGTAACTTAAGCTATCGATTTTTAATTATACAATCGTGTTTTATCCAGATTTAAACCAAAATCATTTTAGCAAGCTACACCGCTTTCTTAGCAATTGCATCAGATATATTTTCAGTCTTCGTAAATACATATCATCATATCTCTCACTATCACCTTTGTCTTAAATGGCTCATTATTACACAGATTTGTAACTCTAAAATTTTGCTTGTTGTCTTTTCTATCTTAAATAATCCATCCACTTGTCTCATCTCAAGGAATTAATTCGATATCTTTCTATATTATAAAACTCCGCATACCTGTAATTAATAAGTAAGTGAGTAATATCGATGGTAAACCCTTTAACCCTTTAGGCTGCAATTCGATTGCGATTCTGGAACTCTGCCGTAGACGTTATAAATATAAATACATATATATGTAAATATATATATATTTATATATATATATATATATATATATATATATATATATGTATATATGTATATATATATATATATATATATATATATACAACATGTACAATAATTTATTAATAGATAATCTTTTTCATATTTGCCATTTTTTTACTATTATAGTTGTTATTAGATTGTCTGTGTGTTGTTGCTTCTTATGACACCCACGGAATGATATGTGGTAACGGATGCTATTACGCCACCACTATACGGCTTTCACGTTATTAACTAAAATCTAACTACCAATTTCAGCTGTTAATGATCTACGCTTCCTTTGCTACTGGTGTATGCTGCGTGCTCCTGGGTACCCAAATTCAGCTGCACTGGGGTCCGCATTGGGTCACTGTAATGTTCATGTTTATATACGGCGTGACTTTCGCATGCGGAGCTGGGACCGTTCCCTGCGTGTTGTTTGCAGAGATATTCTTACCAGAGGTTAGTAAACATTAATGTTTATTTTTAAATAAGCTATAAAACTATATTCCTACCCCCTCCGTCAATCCAACGTCTGCCGCGCGGATGGATGCATGGCTAGGGGCAAGCCTAGTAGTTAGCGTGGCAAATTGCCCTGGAACCGGGCGACCCCAGAATTAAGCTAGCCTTACCCTGGCATGCGGGGCTCTGCTGGGGGGATAAACCTTACTCTCGCTATTCGTAGAAAAGCAGTGGATAATCTTTCGCCACCATCACATCTCGTTTCTCGCAAGGGCGATTTGAATGTAAGAAGAGGAATGGATGGTAAGGTAGATGAAGTATGTTAGATGATAGATAAACGACGCATTGATATTCTGTCCGTGAAAGAAACCAAGAGGAAAGGATGTGACACCACGGTTCATGGCCTCTACACGGCATACTGGTTGGAAGCCCCAAACCAGCCGAGGTTGTCAGGGAGTGGGTGTGATCCTTTCATCTCGAATGGTTGAATGTGTGATGGAGCATGAATGTGTAAGCCCAAGACTCCTCTGGATTAGGTTAAAAGTCGGACTCACTCGCTTGTTTATCCTTGGGGTTTATGGGAAGTGGGTCATTAAAATCCCAACAAGAGAAAGAGGAATTTTGGAATAGCATGAGAGAGGTCTTGAATAAATGCGGACAAAATGAACGGATCGTGATGTTAGGGAACTTTAATGGATGGGTTGGAGTAAAGCGTAATGGGTATGAAGGAGTTCTGGGTACGTTTGGGGACGAGATAGTGAATGACAATGGGAGAAGCCCGCTTGAAGTATGCTTGTAATGGAATTTGTACGGGGCTAATACAATATTTGACCACAAATGATCCATTTGTATACAAGAGATGAGGGTGAGTCTATAAGTATGATTGATTTTGTAATTGTGGATGAAAGACTGAGGAAGAAAGTGCTCTCGGGCATACAGAGGCGTAGACCTCGACACAGACTACTTCCTGGTCATATCCCGAATGCGTGAACTCTTTAAACGGTGGCGACACCGAAAAAAGAAGAAGAAGAAACTGGAAGAAAGTTTTAAAGGCATAGAAGAGATAGGTGTGATTGAAGATTTAAGAAAGGGGTCGTGAAAAATGCTATTGCGGTATGCGGGGTAGCTAAAAGAAAGAAAGGAAGAAAGAATTATAACGTGTGAATGGATAAAGATGTACAAAGGGTGGTGCAAGAAAAGAAGAAAGCGTGGTTGGATTGGTTAGCAATAAAAGCTAACCAGAAGTTTAAAAAGCAACGGATGACGAGATAAAGGAAAGCAGAACGAAGTATAAAATATTGAAAACAGCAGCGAAAGAAGTTGTGTCTAGAAAAAAAGAAGAAAGAAAGTATATTTCGATAGGAGGCTCACTGAAGATTTCCAGTCAAACATTAAGTTTTTCTGGAAATCCATCAAAACAGCCAGAGGAAAAACTTCTACCTCGAAGCTGAGTACAATCACGAGTCAAGATGGTAGCATTATAAAAGGAGAAGAATGTGCGTTAAAGAGATGGAAAGTGTATTTTGAAAGTTTGCTTGAAAGAGAGGAAGTGCAGGTACAGCATCCGGCACCTTCCATGGAAACTAATATAAATGTTGATGAAAATGAGATAAGCATGGATGAAATAGTGAAAGCGTTGAAAAGTATGAGATCAGGTAAGGCTATAGGGTATGACAGGCTTACCGTCGAGATGCTGAGGGTTGGACAGGGCATAGTGGCTAGTCAGCTGTACTGCCTTTTCAATTTGTGCTGGCGAAATGGGCAAGTACCAGGAGACTGGTGCAAAGCCGTAATCATGCCTTTGTATAAGGAAAAAGGGTCACGACAGAACTGCATAAATTACCGCGGTATAAGCCTTCTCAGCGTCGTCAGTAAATTGTATGCAAAAGTGTTGATTGAAAGGGTTGTGAATGAAACAGACCAAAAAATATGGGATGCACAAGCGGGATTTAGAAAGGGTATGGGATGTACGGATCAGGTCTTTTCCTTGCGGTGCATAGCCGAAAAGTGTTTGGATAAAAACAAGAAGGTTTATTGCGCGTTCGTGGACCTAGAAACGGTCTTTAATAGAGTGGTGAGGAATGAATTGTGATCAGCACTGTCCGTGAACGGTGTGAGCAGTATGCTCATACGAGCATTGCAATCTCTTTATAGGGATTCTAGTGCCTGTGTAAGGATAAAAGGGGCATAAACTGAATGGCTTAATATCGAAAAAGTGTTAGACAGGGATGTGTAGCGTCACCGTGGCGGTTTAATCTGACCATGGACAATTGTTTGAGAGATTTAAAAGAGAATGGAAGAGGGTTGAGAATGAATGAGTTACTCGTCAAATGTTTTCTCTATGCTGATGATCAAGTATTACTTGCGCCTTCGGCCGAGGAGTTGCAGGAGATGGTAACTACTATGAGTGAAGCTTTTGTTAGAAAGGGAATGAAGATTTTTTTTATAGGATCGGGTGACAAACGAGCACACAGTCGACCTGATGGTAAGTGGTTACTGTAACACATAGACATCTACATATATCCTCAATAAAGACTCAAGATGCAGATGTGTTGTCACCCGTGAGGACTAAGATGGAATATCTCTTTGCCAGTAAAAAGGGTCTCCGGTTCTCTACACTCACCATACGAAATACAGCAGCGTTAAGCTGCTATTTTACGCTGGTTTTCTGTGAGAGCGTGGTCCTTCCCCGATTGAGCCGACCCATTCGTGCTACAACTATACTACTACTATAGCTGCGGCATGGCTCTACCACGTTAAAAGGGAATGAAGATGAATGTAAGGAAGACGAATGTGATGGTGTTTGAAAGAGATGAGGCAGTGACAGACTGCAATATCTTGATTGGAAATGAACAAATTGAACAGGTGAAAGAGTTTGTGTGTCTGGGTTTAAAGTTTAAAAGAGATGGAAAGTGTGAGAGTGCTATCGAAAGAAGAGTGAATGCAGCAAACATGGTGAATGGAGCTTTGCACTCCTTTATGAGCTATCGGAAGGTGTCTAACAAGGCTCGTTTGGCTGTGCATGAGGAGGTGTTGGTTCCGACACTCATGTACGGAAGTGAAAGTTGGGTATAGCAGAAGAAATATGAAAGCAGAATAAATGCAGTTGAGATGAGAGCGTTAAGAAGTATGATGGGAGTTAAACTGAGTGAGGATTAAAAATAGTGAGATAAGGAAACGTTGTGGTATGAAAGAAGATGTAGTGACAAAAATTGAGAAAGGTATGCTGAGATGGTTTGGCAACGTCGAGGGAAGTGAGGATTAAAAATAGTGAGCTAAGGAAACGTTGTGGTATGAAAGAAGATGTAGTGACAAAAATTGAGAAAGGTATGCTGAGATAGTTTGGCTACGTCGAGGGTATGAATGAAGAACGATTGATGAAAAAAGTGTATAACGATGAATGAAAGTGTTGGAAGGACGTCTTGAAAAAAAGTCAGGTCAAGAGCACCCTAAACCGTAGAGCATGTATGAAGAGAATAATGAAAGTAGACAAAGCGAAACAAGTATGTAAGGATCGTAGCAAGTGGAAAGAAGTGGTCTCTACCCACCCCTACGGGAAATAGGCGTGATTATATGCAGGTATTTATATGTATAAAACTATAATATATATATATATATATGATTGATTAATTCAGGCAATATAATATATAGTATTTATGAAAATTTCGCAGTTGGGTAGTCCGCCCTCCCCCATAGGTTGTCTCATAATATTTCTATTTTTGGCAAAGGTGCCACGCTAGACGGTTTTGTTGCTAACCACGGCTTTTTTTAAATTATTATTGAAATGTTATCAGGAAGATGCTGTTGCTCACATTCTGTTTTAGTTTACCTCTGTACAACTCTTAAGACACTCATGGAATTACCTGCTGTGACACCGATACCGTGATAAAAATAAATCATAGTAATACCAAGTTACCGCCAAAGCCTATCTAAAGGTATTTTTTAATCGGGGTCCGTTCCCGCGATAAAGAATTTTATGCAATTTTTGACCTAAAAGATTAAAGTTGAAAAAGATTATGACATCGAATTTTTTTTGTTACGAGTATAAAATACATTTTTGAGGTGCTTTTTTATCATAAGAAATCATTTTCATAGTCTAAAAAGTTAAGTAAAAGATTACGTGTGTACCCTAAGAGTATCAGAGGGCAGAAGAGTGAGCCACGATCTTCCAATAAGTATTGAAGGACTTCATGTTATGTTCTTAATATTTTGAAAGTTTCCTTACTATACCTGTCGAACACGTGGTAATTCAGCATATAAAATTGCAGTTAAAAATTTCATTAATGCTGGTGGAGATCGATCTCGGCTTGCTAGCTAACTGTGTTAATTTCCATTTTAAGACGAGCGCTCCCGTTAGCTACGGTATAGTTTTACGGTACAACCCGATAGAAATATCTGCGGACCTCGCTGGAAAGTGGATTTCTCTTGCGCTGCACCGCATCTTGCCTTGTGTTTCTATTATGTCTACCAGGCTCAGATTTACTTTAATGACGCCATTTAACAGATCCACACTAATTTCCGAGGAATTGTAGTTTTAAATTGGTTGCATTTGAATTTCAACCAGGTCTATTAGTAATTAATATTAGACCTGATTGAAATTTAATTAAGGAATAGGAATAGTTGAATAAGTTTAGGAATATTTTCTAAGTAGTCCAGATATTCAGATATAATACAATTATATAAGAGTTCTGCGAAACAAAAAGGACATAAATATGCCAAAATTGCATGGTTATAGCCTTATTAAAAACAAACCACTGACCGATCATCTTAACCATGTAGTGGCGGTTTAAGAATATGCACTACCCCATATCGTTCCGTGGGTGTCGTAAGAGGCGACAGAGGTAAACTGAAACAGGAAATAGGCAGCAGTATCTTCCTGATAACACCTCGAAATAATAAAAAACCAACCCGCTTGAAAAGATTTTAAACTATGCCAAAAACCCCTTAAGAGGCAATCCATACGGAAGATCATGTTCAGCTGTACACTTTTCTGGGCTGTAATGTATTGATTGATATTCTCGGGTTTAGGATGAATATTTGTTACAAAAGTACGTTAGCCGCGTCGCCACAGGGTTCGCAATATTCAAAATTTGTTGTAAAATGTTGAATATCGTCAAATGTAAAATACTTTAGATTTTAGTTTACATATTTTTCCACTGGCCTTCTTTAGTGTAAAAGTATCTAATTAAAAAATAATTTTGTAATAAAACTGTTTTTATATAATAAGAGTGACAAATGTCATCAGTCCACCTGATAGTCCATAGACATCTACAACTATCCTTGATTAAGAATCAAAATGCAGATTCGTTGTCACCCCTGATAACTTAGATGTAATGTTTCGTTTCTAGTGATAATGGTCTCCGGTTGAATCCAATTCCCCAATGTGGCTCCACTGCCATAAATAAAATGTGCCCACTTGCACTGCTGTGCAAATTTGGTCTGAAGGGTATAATTACACCTTTGAGGCATTCCATCTTAGTCCTCAGATGTCAACTCATCTGTAGCATTTTGTATGAAGTTGGTTGTAGGTGTCCATGGGATGCATTAGCAGCTTGGTGAACTTAAAGTTTGTTTTTCACTTCAATTTTATAACAAAAAATATCGTCTGTTCAGATCAAGAGCGTTGCAGTAATGATTGAAGTCGAGTGGTTCATGGTCTGCAGTTTCATCGTCCTCTTCATCTACAACCCACTCGTCACGGCAATCGGCTTGGGTCCAGTCTTCTACTTCTTCGCGGTCGCCTGCTTCTTTTCCGTCATCTTCTGTTTCTTCTTCTTACCAGAAACGAAGGGTCTTAATGTGGACGTTATTCAGACTCTCTTCATAAAGAGAAACATTCGACGACGTTATATGATCGATACATAAATCACATTTCACACACGCAATCAAAGTTAAATAACTTCGGCAGATCACGTTAATTCCTTACTCATACAGTCATCAAATTTCACAAAAAGTAGAGTATACAACTGCTTATGGGCGTACGGTCTTGGAAAATACTATTTTTCCTAATATAGGAAGTAAAAAAGGGGTCCAGGAAATCACATCGCTAATGCTAAATCCAGCGCTATTTCTGATACTTCAAAAGCTCAGGAGAGTATACGGGCTGCAATACATCTGAGAAATGGCTTTTTAATGACCTATTGATGCGCTATGCCCAAACGACAAAGCCACAAAACCAAGGGAGACAATTTCAGCTGGGAGTAGTTATACCTATGAGAAGTTGACGAAATCACCATCCTGTATTATTTACCTATTTCCTCCTTTAAAAGTGGACCGATTGGGAATAATATATGAAGAATTGTGGCTATGTCTGCATGTTTCTATTTTATTTTAATTTAAAATTTGTTTGCTTGATACTTAATAACAATGATATTAAGTTTAGTATTGGTATAAGTATAAGTTTAGTATTGGTAATTTTAGGATTGCGCATTGTAAAATAAGAAAATAATGAAAAAAAAACCTAAAAATATGGCTGTGGTAGATATAATTTTTATTGAAAAGAAAAACTGTTGACCCGAGAAGTCATTATTCAGCGTGAAAACTGAGAATTACTTTTTATGATGTACTAAACTTAGTCCAAATATCCTCCTTATATACTAGCTATGTAACTACGGTGGAGATGATACAACAAAATATAAAAAGCTTGCTCATCTACTCAATCACTATACGGAAAACAGCAGCATTATTCTGCTTTTTCACGCGTATTATATTGTTTATTGTGCTGCATTCAGTGAAATCATGGGCTTACCCCGGTTGAGTCAACCCATTCGAGTTGAAATTATGTATAGCTGCAGCGTGACTCTCATCATCATCATCATCATCATCTTTACAGCCCTTCACAAGTCCACTGCTGAACATAGGCCTGCCCCAAGGAATGACAAAGCGCGTTCCTGAGCCACCTACATCCATCGACTTCCTAGATATCACACTCCATCTAGGGTGGGGGGGTCGCCATACATTTCGCCTCTATCAGTTCATCACTCCATTTAGTGGGTCGCCCTACATTTTGCCTACTGGTACGAGGCTGCCAATCGAGAAAATTTCTTCCCTATCGGTTGTCGGTTCTTCGAGCTATATGGCCGGCACTTTGCCACTTTAGCTTACTAGTCCACAATAAGCGTGACTCCACTATAATACAATTTAATAAAATACAAAATTTAATACGTATAACTTCTATAAGTAAAAAGCTTCTACGACATACTCGTAGTAATTCCCAATATTTGGGGTTTCAATTTTTTTTAAAGAAACTGGGCCTGCGTTATTGTATGACTTTTGTGATTGTACAAGTCTAGATTGTTATAAAGTAATTTTACCAGTGCCAAAAGGTGCGCAGACCAATAAAAATGTAAAGACAGAGTTACCGCTAACAATTGCGACGAAATAAGTAAAGACGTTAGTGTAGGCTTTGTGTGCGTGACTTTGTGACTAAGACATGGCAAGAATTGCGCATGTGCGCCAGATAAAAATGTTGCAAACAGCCCTTGTACTTCTTGTAAATCCCCAGTGCAAGGATTATAATTTTCCGAAAAGTTTTGTTATCAGTTAAAATGATGTCCTATTAAGTCTCGGTTGAATTAAATGAAAGATAATTTAGTCTAACAAGTGTTATTTATAACAATCAAATTAAGACTAACGTAATTTAATGTTAAATTATATGTGTACATAAACCAACAACATCATGAGATATAATTAAATACTTACATCTGATATCTTTAACCCGCCAACGGTGACGACGATTTGACTTACATCTTCGGTGATCCCGGTCCCACGCACCGGGGTTTTCAATGGAAGATTTTTCTAAATATTTTATTTACTGACCATTTTATTTATTAATTATAAATTATTTGACATTAAAACAACAACATTTCATTAATCACGGCCTCGTTTATTTACTTTTTATTATGATTAGACAACTTCACATAGACCCTATAAATTTAGTAAAAATTTGAAAATTCAATAATCAACATAATTTTAAAATTAATTCAGTCTTATCAGTTTTTACTCTCTAGGAACTTACTTATAATAAACAAAAATGGCATCTTACCAACAAAAAATAACAAAAAAAATTCTTTGAAAATCACTATTCTTCAGTCAAGCAAATACTGCAATAAGGCACTACGTGCTCAAGACACAAATGTTTCTTGCATTTTTGGCAAGTGTATTTGGTGTTTCTATTTTTTTTCCATCCACATACAAAGCAACGGCCATTTCGTGATGGACCTGCCGTTCCAGATACCTCATCTATCTTCAAAATTTCAGACAGTCTTTGTCTCATTGACCGCGGCAGGTGCAAGTGCATCTGTCGTTCTCTTATGTGGGGTTCAATTAATTTCATAGCCAAATTCTCAATGAATTGACGACGTTTCATTTTGGAGAGGTGAAGTTCTTTGCTCCATTTCGTACTTTTATCCTTTCCTAAATAAAAGGCGCTGTAGTTACCTGAAACTTCTCATTCACTTAGCTCCTCTTCGCTGTTTGAATCCTGTATGTCGTTTGGTGAAGGATTCTCCAGTTCGATGTCACTTCCAGCTTCACTGTCTGAAGACATTGATGGTCTGTCGTCATCAAGCAGTTCATGAAGAAGCGATTCTAGACGATGCTGTTCCCTTTCGTACGACATACTGTAACAAAGTTTATATTTGAAACAAGATACAATATTTGATATATTATATTTTGATAAAATCATGCAATAAACTTACTGATTATAGGATAATACAATAAAAAATAACAAATGTAAGTAAACAATGTACATTAATCAGACAAAAAACGAATATTCAATAATTCAATTCGGCCTGTTTTACTTACATATTCGGTGACCCCGGTGTACCGCACCGGGCTGGCGCCAAAACTCAGGAACGTACGCCTGCTCCGACGTTGCCGGGTGAACTGACGGTGTGGGAGGGGAAATGAGGCAGCTACTCGAAATCGCGACAAAAATCGGCGGCGGCGGAAAAAGTTATTCGAATTTTTCAAGTCACCCGGTCCCACAGACATATAGGTCACCGTTCCCGGGTTAAATATAGTAAAAAGGGTATCTTAGTTATTAAGTTATAACCTATAATACCGCAAACACAATATAATCAATTACAATCTTGTTAAATTAAACCATTTTTATACAAATTCCTATATTTTAGGAAAACAATAATGTTCTTAAATTACAACACTAATACCATGGCGCCTAGTATTTGCGTTTATTGGTCATGTTATTCAAGCTTGGCAGCTATATTATGGTTGTAGCACGAATGGGTCGGCTCAACCGGGGAAGGACCGCGCTCCTATAGAATGCCAGCGTAAAATAGCAGCCCAATGCTACTGTGTTAAAACGAGGCTTTCCTTCTTAGTCCTCAGGGGTGTCAACGCATCTGCATTTTAATTCTTAATGGAGGATAGATGTAGATGTCTATGGGCCAGACAATCCACTTACCATTAGTTGGACTGTGTGTTCGTTTGTCACCCTTATTCTTTAAATTAAACTCATTCGCGACAAAATTCGTATTGTCATTTGTGTAAGGTCGTGAACAATTGAATGAGTTGGTCCAATGTTGAAAGAGTAACTCTTGCAATTTGCCGTCACGAGGACATTGAACGAGGTAATACATCACTAACTCCGAGATATTTGGTCACAACATTTTAAGATTTTAGTTAAATTAAACAGAGGATTGATTACTTCTAAAGGAAAAGACATCCTTATTTTAAAAACAGCAACTGTTTTTGCAGACGTTTATAACATAGGACGGCATAATTTTGCAATTGTAGATAGCATAATTCTATATTTCGCGGCAGACTACCGAGCTTCTGTATTCATAGCTCGGTATTTTATAGTAAATTACTAGCTGTAAAATTTATAATCAGTATTTTATGTGACTTTTTTTCAACTGGCTGTTAGATTAGATTCATATCTAATATATGAAAATAATTTCTTGTTCGTTCGTATTTTATGCGCTGCCATACTCTTCATCAGATTGCGGTAAAACTTTGTCAACATATTGCTTTCGTGAAGGTTATTGGCATAGTATAATTAACTAACAGTAAGTAGCGCGCCTACCGTACCGACAAATTTATTTGAAAGTTATAAATCAGGTATGGGCAAGCTTTGACATGTTGAGGGCCAAACTTTCGCTTGCAAATAACGTTAGCGGGCCGCGTTTAAAAGTACTTAGTGCATTTTAAAGTTTAGATAATATTTTTTGCGATAGATATTAGACATGAAATAATACGACAATGTTATAACGAAAAAAGAAATTTAATAATATGGTACATTTTAATTAAATCGTTAAATTTGCAATTGTTACAAACTACGAAAGTTAAATACTTACACCGAAATCAATGAGACACTTGAGCTTGAATTTGGGAAACTAATCCATTGATATTTGGATTAATTCCACTGATACAAAGTCGTAAAGAATTTTCCAAATTATCGTCATTCAGTCTTGTACGATGTGTTGATTTATTAACTTTCATCAATGAAAAGAACTGTTCGCATTTATAAGTACTGCCAAACGCACAAATCAATCTTCTTACGAATTTTCTAAGCTGCCGCAAATTGTCTTTTTCTAGGTATTTTTTGTAGAAAACGCACACCTCTACGTCTTCAAATTTGTATTTTAGGAGTGAGTTTTCTTGAATCTCAATCAACTCCATTTATGTATGTATTGGAGCATTTTCTGCCGACTTCCAAAAAGGAGCCGGTACTCAATTCGACTGTATGTTTTTTTTTTTTGGTTTTTTTTTTATGTGTGTTACCTCAGAACTTTTTTCTGGGTGAACCGATTTCGATGATTCTTTTTTTATTTGAAAGCTGGTACTTCTCGTGTGGTCCCATATGAATTTGATCAAGGTCAGACCAATAGTTTTTAAGTTATTCTTAAATAACTTATATTGAAGTCGGCTGTACAAAATTTTTAATTTTAAATTATGTACATTATATTTTGTAGGAGTAGCAAATAAACTGAAAATGTCTTCCATGTTTTTGAAGTCGCTAAATATGTTCGAAAAATGTTCCGACAGTAACTTGAGTTCTTCAGCATATTGAGCATAAGTAATATTTTCATACGCAGAGAGCGTGTAGAAATGGTCACTGTTACCAGACCAGCATCTGTGACTCCCACAAGCGTAGTTTGATCTGAAACGCTTTCACATGGCTGTACAAATCATTTACTAACTGTCCTTGTTTTTAAAGTTTCAAATTTAAATAATTCAAATAGCCTGTAAGATCGACCAGAAATGCCAAGTCACATATCCATTTTGGGTCACTTAATTCAGATAGTGGGTATATCTTTTATTTTCATAAAGTCTGCTATCTCATTTCTAAGCTCGTAAAACCGTCTCAACATTTTTCTTTTGCTCAGCCATCTGACTTCACAATAATATTTACGTCGTTATATTCAGCTGGTATTTCAGCAAAAAACGCCTCGAACTGACGATGATTAAGCTTTCGGGATCGAATAAAGTTGATGGTTTTTACTACCACATTCATAACATTCTGGAATTGAATTGACTTAGAACACAAGTTCTGTTGGTGGATAATGCAATGAAGGACTATCAAGTCATCTTTTTGTACATTTAATTCTGTTGCTTTTTAATTCAAAATTCCGATGAAGCCTGTAAGAGGATTGTCAAAGACCCCGCTTTACTTAGCTTTATCATCGGCTATTGTCAATAAGAGGTAGTAAAACCACATAAAATCAAAATATTTTTTTAATTAAATAAAAAGAATATGGTCGAGTTTAAAAAAAAGTTATTTCTATAGCTTTGAATACTGATCCTGATAACGTAATTAACGGGAACCACAGGGTTTTTGTTACATATTGTATAGAATGGCTCCAAATTGCCACTCAGAGCGTTGGCCGCTCTCCGGACAGAAAACCTGGCCCAGCGGGAGATCTCCCCTTTTCCTTCTACCCGCCACAGTGGTGACCACCCGACGTGATATGAACATGCAATCAACAACCTTCGGAAAATACAACTTCAAAAACATTCGCCATCGTCCTCAAGTATCCCATTCATCCGCTCCCGAGCAGATATTGTCTGTATTCTTCACATTCTGCAAGCCATCTAGCTTTACAAAGGTTCATCGCAGCACTGGAATAATAATGCTTCCTGTTCCTTCAAGCTACTTAATGCCTTTGTCGATTTTGAGCTAAGTATAAAACTAGCTTTCACAACATTATCAATTTGTGTTCTTTGTTTATGAAACATTTGTTGCTGTTTGCGGTAAGCTTCTCGATTTTTCTGTTCTTAATTGTCTTGTCAGTGAGTACAGCGTAGCATGATTAGTTGAGTAATGCCTCTTTATATTGAATTCTTTCATTACTGAAATTATTACAATATAAAATTACACAGCAAACAAATAGGCTTACCATTGTGCAAGATCTTTCCTCTGTATTTACTTTTCGTTTCCTTCCACCAGACATAATTTTTGTTTACTTTTGGTTCAATAAACTTAATAACAAACTATAGTTAGGAACCACTCAAGATGCACACAAAATAACAAAGCAAGTTGACGGCTCGAGCAGTTCGCTAGGATATCGTTTGTCCAAGTTATCACCTCGGTAGCTCAAATAGAACTAAACTAAAACGTTCGGACCATTCACCCGCTTATAAAGGCAAAATGAAGGAATAATCTGGAATAAACTAGTTTAGAATAATTGGGAAGCAATAAATCTTTTGATGTGTCGCTCGTGAGGCGGCCAACCTCAAAGAATTTGATCGAGCAAGCCGAGTGGCGGCGATTATCAAAGTTTTAGGCGGCAAACATCAAATCCTTTGATGCTGCCGTGAGTATAAGTACCTAATGTAATATTTTTTTAATTGGGTTTTTTCAAAATGTCTCGCGGGTCTGATCATATCTTACAGTGGGCCGGATCCGGCCCGCGGGCCGTTGTTGCCCATATATGTTATAAATCATTAAATTTCAATAAATGTATTATAATACCTATTTCATTTAACAATATAACTCTTCCAAATTTAAAACGATATTTCCACAATTATTTCTTCTGAGGCAGCAAAGCGCCGGGTAACAACCAGCTAGTACTCGTAGTTTAAAAATATAACTTATAAAATGTTGTATAATATATTTTATTTTATTGGTACTTGCTTTAATAAACTAGAAATATTAAATTGTTTAAATATTTCTTTTAAAAAAATCTTTATTTTTTGCAAGACAAAATTCATTTGTATAACTTTAATGAACATTATGTAATATGTACGCATATTGGCTACATATAGTCACAAAATACAAAATATACTACATATATGTAGTGTTTAATTTGCTCAGAGCTAAAGCTTATTGATTTCATTATATTCAAAATACAACATGTATATTATATTTTAATTCACACACATAGAACATATGTACCTACACAACCTCTAAGCATGGTAGGTTATGACGATATGTTTGTTTCATACATTTTATCGAGTGTGGCAGGGTGTGGTGTATACTCGTAGATCATTGATTTAAAATATAAGTCAATGTGTACAGTTTAATATTATCCTCTTTTTCAGTTATTTTTATATGAATAATATGTTTATAATTATACTTACTATATTTTGGTGTCATAAAATAATCTGAAAAAATTGTTTTAAAGTATTGTTAGATTTATGTATTAATTATGTCTGCTTATGTGATTACCAGATGCAATATAATTTCAGAGTTAGCCGATAAAAACATAAGCAAAATATAATTACTTGTTGGCAAAATTTAATCAATAATTTATTACTGCTATAACAAGTGCTGATTAATCACAATCTCTGTGTCCGAGAGTCCTGACCTCGAAAATGTTAAAACGTTTCAGATCCTAACTCCAAATCACTTACATCCTCCTCTCAGTTCAGCAGTGAGATCAACAATGACTGTTTTACTAACATATTTGTTTTTAATTTAATTTATCATGTTTTTGGCAATAAATATTTGATTTTCAATATTTTTATTTTATTTTCCTTATTTATAATATATTTGAATTACAACATGAAAACTTTTACTTGATAATATTATTGGTACAAAAACAAATATTAATGGTTATAGAATGGATTCCATTTAAGATGTGGTCTTTCTGCCTGGTTTTGACAAGGGCGATAACTTAATATTTTTATTGGAGTGGTAAATACTCACTTGCCATAACCTATCCGTACCCGATGTAAACGGATCGGATATGGATATATATATAAGTGTGTCAACTGTTTCATTCTTCTAATTGTATAATGCTCCTCCAACGCGGCGTTATTTCTGTCAATATATTCTCACTAGCAGCTTGGAGTCATGAAGTTGGTTGATTCCTTCGGTCATCTCTTGCGACACCCACGGGATGATATCGGGTAGTGGATATTCTTACACCGCCACTACATGGTTAGTATAATAAATGCAACGTAAATAATAAAGCCTGTTCTCAGAGGCTTAAAACAAATAACCTTATGCTGAATACAGAAAAAAACTAAAGTTATAGTATTTAAAATCATAGCAAAGAAACGAGATACCTTGAATATCAGATAACATGGGAAGTGCATACCACTTCTACAATCGATGAAATTCTTAGGTGTCTATATAGATTCGTATCTAAGGTGCATAATCAATAGAGGTTACATTAACGATTACTTATGTTATGCGGGTTGCATAATCATGAGTCATTACTCATTACGTTACTTGAGTAGAAACGTCGTGAGCGGCATTATTTTTACATTGATAAATGTATTTTGAACAGAAGACACTCAGATTATCGCTCTAATAAAATCTCGCTTAATCTATATATATAAAAATCAGTTGCTGTTCGTTTGTCTCGCTAAAACTCGAAAATGGCTGGACCGATTTGGTTAATTTTGTTATTTAAATATTTGTGAAAATTCAGGAAAAGTTTTAGCTTTGAGAAATATAAATAATAAGTAACAGAAAATACTGAAATTGACAATTTAGTTTTTCAATACAAAATATTCCCAGCTGTGAAATAAGGTCCGATCTCGTTTGTCTGTTCCTAGCTGTGAAGTGATGAGGTCCGATCTCTTTGGTATGTTTTGTTTCAGAAATAAAAAAAAGTGTTAAAGTGTCAGTTAGTTGTTAAAAAATGAAAATAAATAAATTTTAAGACGATTAATAAAATCCAAGGAGGTTATAATATAATATAATATAATCTATCATCAGTTTGTCAGTGCGCGAGAAGTTTTTTTATTGTTATTGTTTTAAAATGCCAAGGAGAAGACGACCTGACTTAGGCCGTCGAAGTCAATCAAAAATGTGCGAGGGGCTACCTCGTTTTCAAACCACACTGACGACCAGCGAGAAACAGATAATAATAACATTCGTATTGGTATGACAGAATTGCATTCCACAGTGAATAATAATGAAGTAGATAGGCTCATGCCTGAATACTGAAAGGCAATTTAAATCTGTCACTTTATTAAAGATCCCCTATATTTAAGCATCCCACAAATATAACTGAATTACTGAAACATCTTTCAGGTGATTTGAGGACTTGATTAGTTGGGCAGCTCTCAAATGTTTACATCGTGGTTACATTCATTTATTAAACTTGGTTCTACTTGACAATTTTACGATATTTTAATTTAAATACGTTTTATGCAACATCATCTAAAAGATTTAAATACTTTTTAATTATATTCAATTATAATCTCCTAACAACACTGATCACGGTTAGAATGCGTGGTAGTTAGGATGCAGTTTTTAAATAAAAATCTTTGTCTTCATAATATATAAATTATAATATCGTACTATATATAATCAAATTAAATGCAGTGATACAATTCAAGAGAAAACGCCATATTTTTACATTCACAGAAAACATTCTCTTTTTTCTCAATACTCGTGACATCTGTCCTTTTAAATTTTTACAATTATTTAAAAAATTAAAATAAACAAAACATATAAAAACTCCACCAACATACTCCGCCCCCCTGGAAGTTTCAGAAACAGAAACTTTTTTATTCAATATAGATTATAAATAATACTTATTGAAAGTCACTCTTTTGTATGATTACCACTGGTTCGAAAAAAAAACCCCTGTCCTGGGAAGAACCAGCAAGAAACACAGCGGGACTTTTTTTTTAAATAACAGCTTACAATCATGTATGTTACACAAATTAACAACACAACAAATTAGAAATAGCTTGGTAGCGATCACCTCATTTCCAGGGGTTATTCATCATCATCATCATTACAGCCCTTCACAAGTCCACTGCTGAACATAGGCCTCCCCCAAAGAATGCCACAAAGCACGGTCCTGAGCCACCTGCATCCATCGACTTCCTGCATGTCTTACCAGGTCGTCACTCCATCTCGTGGGGAGACGCCCTACACTTCGCCTACCGGTACGAGGCTGCCACTCGAGAACCTTTCTTCCCCATCGGTTGTCGGTTCTTCGAGCTATATGGCCGGCCCATTACCACTTCAGCTTACTAATCCGTTGGGCTATGTCGGTTACTCTGGTTCTAATGCGGATATCCTCATTCCTAAGTTTATCACGCAGAGAAACTCCGAGCATAGCCCTCTCCATAGCTCGCTGAGCGACCTTGAGCTTCCTCATCCGGCCAGCAGTGAAGGACCACGTCTCACTTCCGTATGTCATCACTGGCAACACGCACTGGGTGTACAGTCTCATTTTCAAGGTTTGAGGTATACCTGACGAGAAGATGTGCCGTAATTTCCCGAACGCTGCCCAACCGAGTTGAATCCGTCGATTGACCTCTCGGTCGAAGTTGGACTTACCTAGTCGGACTATTTGTCCCAGGTAAACATACTCGTCAACAACTTCGAGCTTAGTGTTCCCAACAACTACCGGCATAGGTGTGACATGGACATTAAACATGATCTTAGTTTTGTCCATGTTCATCTTAAGACCTATCCGTTGGGAAACACTATTGAGGTCATTGAGCATAGTGCTTAGGTCCTCCAGCGATTCTGCTATAAGGACTATATCGTCGGCAAATCGAAGGTGAGTAATGTACTAGCCATTGATGTTGATACCGTATCCTTTCCAGTCCAGAAGCTTGAAAACGTCTTCCAATGCAGCGGTGAAGAGTTTCGGGGATATGACGTCACCCTGTCTTACACCTCTCTGCAATTGGATAGGTTTCGTACTCTGGTTCTGTACTCGGATAGCCATCGTAGCCCTACTGTACAAGCACTTCAACACTTCGATATACCGACAGTCAACTTGGCACCGCTGAAGGGACTGCAGCACCGCCCAAATTTCGACGGAATCAAAGGCTTTCTCATAGTCCACATACGCCAGACATAGTGGCAAATTGTACTCTTCGGACTTCTGTACAATTTGCCGAAGGGTATGTATGTGGTCTATGGTGCTAAAGCCCTTTCGGAAACCGGCTTGTTCGGGAGGCTGGAAGTCGTCAAGTCTGCGCGCGAAACGATTCGTAATGACTCTCGAAAACAGCACGTAGACGCGCCTCAGAAGGGAAATCGGTCTGTAGTTCTTCAAGAGGGTGTTGTCACCTTTCTTGAAGAACAAGACCACCGCACTTCTGCTCCACGCCTCCGGTGTAATGCCACCATGGAGGACGGAATTAAAGAGCTTCTGAAGGACTTCACGTACCGGTTTTCCACCCGCTTTCAGAAGCTCCGCTGTAATTCCATCCTCGCCTGGGGCCTTACCGTTTTTAAGGTGCTGGAGAGCCATTCTAATCGCGCTCAGACTGACGTCCGGGATATCTTCGGAATAGTGTCGGATGAGACTTGATCTTGGATCGTTACTCACACTTGCGTGTGGCTCCAATGATGACGTGTACAACTGCCCATAGAACCTCTCAATCTCACTCAAAATCTCAGGTGTCCCGGAAACGATGCTGCCACATTCTGTCTTCAGCTTTGACAGTTGGCTCTTTCTGGCAGACAGATCTCTGGCAAAGACTTTGGAGCCTTGGTTCCGCTCGATCGCTTCTTCAATACGAGCTGTATTGAAGTTGCGTAAGTCCCGCCGCATGCATTTGGAGATCTGTCTGTTCAGATGCCTGTATGCTGTCAAGTCTGTTGAAGAATGTAGCTTCATCTCCCGTCTAACAGCCATGAGATTAAGAGTGTGATCGAAGAGTTTTTGTGTTCTTCTGCGGCGGGTCTTACAGAACTTAGCTCCGACCGCATGGACAGTTTCCACGAGCTTGTCATTCATACCGTTCACTTCATTGCAGTCTTCTAGGCACTGAAAACGGTTTTGTAACTCGAGCTGAAAGGTTTCGGGACTTTGGATTAGAGCACGAGGGGGACGGAGCGTTGACTTCATTAGACGAGACCTCTCCAACTTAACGTTTAGGTTCAGTGTGCTTCTAACCATTCGGTGATCGCTACCAGTTTTCACCCTCGCGATCACGGAGACATCACTGAACAGTTGTCGTCTGGTCGTCATAATGAAGTCAATCTCATTTTTTGTCGAACCGTCGGGGCTCGACCAGGTCCACTTCCTGTGGGGCCGCTTCTGGAAGAAAGAGTTCATCATAAAGAGTCCCTCTTTCTCCATGAAGTCGGCCAGCTGCTGGCCCCTTGGGTTCCGTTGCCCTATTCCAAATTTCCCTACTTTCAGCTCACCGTTCTCTCTTGTGCCTAGTTTTGCATTAAAGTCTCCCATTAACACCGTATATTGGGTTTTGGAGGAATGCATGGCTCTAGAGATATCCTCATACATTTCCTCCACCTCCTCATCGGGGTGTGCCGAGGTTGGTGCGTAAACCTGTATGACCTTCAGCGAATACCGTTTAGTGATTCTGAGTATAAGGTACGCAACCCTCGTCGACACACTCCCGATCTTTACAACGTTGTTAACGAGAGACTTGTGGACGATAAATCCGACACCTCCTTGGGACAGATGGTCGCCCTCCCGGTGATAGAACAAGTTGCCGGATTCGAGGATTACCGTGTCCTCCCCCTCTCTTCGGACTTCGGATAATCCTATAATATGCCAGCGCAACTTGTCTATCTCTTCTTCCAGCTCCACGATCTTCTCGTCAGTCCTCAGGGTGCGTGCGTTGTACGTTGCCAGGTCGAGTCGTCTAAGGTGGCAACCGAACCTCCACCGGAGATTCTTAGCACCCCCTGCCCCGCCGTTACCATGGTCGCCACGGTAGCCAGGAATAGCGGGGCCTCCGGGGACTGGGGGCCGTTTTTTTGTTACTGTCATTCATAGGGGGGTATTTGCCATAGTTGCCACGCTTGGCGAGCGGGTTGGCAACCGCAGTTTTTTTTTATTGTTAGTTTGTTGTTATCAAGAAGATGCTGCTGCCCATCTCCTGTCTGTTTCCCTTTGTCGCCTTTTACGACACCCACGGGAGGATATGGGGTAGTGGATATTCTTGACCGCCACTACACGGCCAGGGGTTATTATCATTTATAAATTCATTAATATTATAATAACCCTTTTTTATACAAACTAAACTAAGTTTTTCAACTTTGAGCAGGTCAAATTTTGTATATTTTCTGGAATTTTGTTGTAAAAGCGTATACATCGCCCCAAGAATGAATTACTGAATCGATGGAGTCGAGTAACTGGAACTACTGGCTTGTGTCTGTTCCTAGTATTTACAGAATGAATATCACTTATTTTTGTAAAACTACTTTTATTTTTGTGTACGTACATTACATTTTCATAAATGTGTTGAGAGGCCAAAGTTAATATATTAATTTCCTTAAATTTTTGTCGCAGCAAATCTTTAGGCTTTAAATCATAAATTGCTCTTATCGCCCTCTTCTGTAAAACAAATATAATTTCAGTGTCAGCTGCGTGTCCCCATAGCAAAATACCATACGACATTATGCTATGGAAATAGCTAAAGTAAACTAGTCTAGCTGTTTCAACACTAGTTAGACTTCTAATATTTTTTACGGCATATGCTGCAGAACTAAGTCTTCTTGCTAGTTTTGATATATGGGGGCTCCATTGAAGCTTCGCGTCTAGTGTGATTCCAAGAAAAATGGTGGTATCTACAAGACTCAGTTTCTCCCCATTTAAAATTACATTAGTATTTAATTGTTTGACATTTGGAGTCATAAATTTCATACATTTCGTTTTATTGCCATTTAAATGCAAATTATTAACATTGAACCAATTTACTAATTTAGATATAGCATTATTTACTTCGTCATATTTTAGCAATTGTCGAATTAATTTGTAAATTATAGAAGTGTCATCTGCAAATAATACTATATCATGGTTATTCCCTACTATATAAGGTGTCATAAATGTATACAAGGAACAGAAAGGGGCCGAGAATTGAGCCTTGAGGCACGCCCGGAAGAACTCATACCGTTAATGACAATTTTTTGCGTTCTCTTACTTAAATATGAAATAATTAATTTAAGAGCATCACTTCTTACACCGTAGTGTTGAAGTTTCCTAATTAATGTTTCATGGTGAACACAATCGAAGGCTTTGGATAGGTCACAAAATATACCCAAAGCATCCTGTGAATTCTCCCATGCATTAAATATATATTTAATCAGCTCAACACCGGTATCACTTGTCGAGCGACCCCTTGTGAAACCAAATTGATTTTTATGAAGTAAATTATTTATATTAAAGAAATTTAACATTTGATCAAGAATAATTTTTTCAAAAATCTTACTAAGTATTGGTATGTACTACCAACACTTAGTAAGATTTTTGAAAAAATAGGTCTAAAATTGGCGGGGTCTAATGTACTAATATACTTCATTAAATCAGGAAACACACCAGATTCGATACTAGTATTAAAAATAATAGCTAAATGAGGCGCGATTGTATCTATTA
This sequence comes from Parnassius mnemosyne, assembly GCA_963668995.1. Classification (NCBI taxonomy): domain Eukaryota; kingdom Metazoa; phylum Arthropoda; class Insecta; order Lepidoptera; family Papilionidae; genus Parnassius; species Parnassius mnemosyne. The sequence goes on from CAVLGL010000086.1 coordinate 29,648,570, forward strand.
TAGACGCAATAACTTTAACGGCAATCCCCCACAGATCCGCAGATTTCTTAACATCAATAGTTTTAAAATATTTTACAATATCTTTTGATGATAATTTATAAAATGCAAAATTCTTTGTACACGCATTTACATTTTGTTTAAGTAATGATTCGGCGACCGCAGGAGAAGAATTCAGTGCCTTAGTGGTTAATATCTGAAAATCAGTAAAATATTTCTCGAAAACCATTGCAACGTCCAGATCTGATTGGGTTAATTTGTTTCTGATTTCAGTCTTCGTATTGGGGATCTAATAGAGGTAACAGGTATTTAATACCACGTTTGAAGACTCTGGTAGACGTCAGAACGTCTGCCACACGGTTTTATTTCGTCTGGTCCCGGGTAAAACTATATGATACGTCCGAGTTTCCACTGTAGTGGAGGAGTGTTGTCATCCTTGAGTAAAACCAAATCTCCAAACCCTAATTCTCGAGCTGTTACTCACCATTTATGTCGCTGTTGCAATTCAGATATATATTCCAGCTTCCATTTATTCCAAAAATGCTGACGGTATTTTTCCAGTTGTTTAAATCTGTTAAGCCGGTTGAAACTCGTTGAAGTATGATCAGTCAGGATATCGTATCCAGAGCACGTCAGAGGAGGAAATGACCGGGAGTGAGTGGATGGAAATCATTAGGAGAGGACGACATAGGATATAGAGGGAGACTGTTCAGGATGGATTCAACTTGACTAAATAAAGTTGCCAGCTCTTCAAAAGTTAAATGTGTAGAACCAAAGGTTCGTTTAATATGAAATTTAGCGGATTTTACGCCCGCCACCCACAGACCGCCAAAGTGCGGCGCATAAGCCGGGGAAAAATTTTATGCCTTCGTTCGAAGCAAAATCGGAAATGGAACGTAAATTAGTGTTTGAAAAATTGCCTAGTTCTTTCGAGGCTGCCACAAAATTCGTATCGTTGTCACAATAGATAACTTGCAGCTTTCCTCTGCAAGATATAAACCGACGTAAAGCTAGTTTTTTTTATAGGAGAGGGAGCAAACGAGCATGCGGCTCACCTGCTGGTAAGTGACTACCGCCGCCCACGAACAACCGCAACATCAGGGGAATTGCAGAACCGTTGCCGGCCTTTTAAAAAGGAGTGGGTTCTTTTCTTGAAGGTCCCTAAGTCGTATCGGTCCGGGAAAATCGCTGGTGGTAAACTATTCCACAAGGAAGTTGTGCGAGGAAGAAAACATCTTCTAAATCGCACAGTGGTAGACCGCCAATCATCCAAATGATGTGGATGGTATCGGGAGTTCTGCCGCGATGTGCGTTCGTGAAATTTGGCAGGTGGAATTAAATTTGGCAGGTGGAATTAATCCGAACAATTAGTACAAACGCATCTTTGATGAGATCACTCACCGCTTCTAAGTGAAGGCATATATATTTCATACAAATAAATAAACATAAGTAGCATTTAGTTACGATTTTACAGCCTCTACCTTTACGATTAACCATAGAAAATGGTCCCGCAAAGTCTAAGCCAGTACTAATAAAAGGAAATCCAGCGTCTACGCGAACGGAAGGTCAGTTTCTTATTTTAGGGGTTACTGGTTTAGCAGCAAATCTACGACATCTGACACACTGATTATAGACAGAACGAGCGACATCTCTACCAGCAACGGGCCACACAGGGCGACGGACGGACGACAGCAGCAGCTGCGGCGTGGCATGCAGCAAGCGCAGGTGCTCACGCTCGAACATCAGCCGAGTGAACCGATGCGTGCCGTGGACTAAGATAGGATGTCGTTTTTCGAACGAGTAGGAGGAATCATCGAGTCGGCCCTCACATGAATTAAACCACGCTTACTCTTAATACGTTACGATACGTTCACAACGCTTAATCTTAATACGGTCGCGTGCAGACCCCTTTGCGGTATGTACAGTTCGTTTTCCGATTTCAAGACGTTTCCGTTTTTCAGGCACGTTTTTATTGCTAAATGATGCTCCAAATTGGTCACTTAACAAATTTAAAAATTTGGCCATCTTCTACAGCTCAGGCTCCATGGGATGTTGAGCTCGATATTCGATCTATTTAAATTTAATCATAGTTCCGAGCTTCTCCACTATCATCATCATTACAGCCCTTCACAAGTCCACTGCTGAACATAGGCCTCCCCCAAAGAATGCCACAAAGCACGGTCCTGAGCCACCTGCATCCATCGACTTCCTGCATATCTTACCAGGTCGTCACTCCATCTAGTGGGGGGACGCCCTACACTTCGCCTGCCGGTACGAGGCTGCCACTTGAGAACCTTTCTTCCCCATCGGTTGTCGGTTCTTCGAGCTATATGGCCGGCCCATTGCCACTTCAGCTTACTAATCCGTTGGGCTATGTCGGTCACTCTAGTTCTACTGCGGATATCCTCATTTCTGAGTTTATCACGCAGAGAAACTCCGAGCATAGCCCTCTCCATAGCTCGCTGAGCGACCTTGAGCTTCCTCATCCGGCCAGCAGTGAAGGACCACGTCTCAGTTCCGTATGTCATTACTGGCAACACGCACTGGGTATACAGTCTCGTTTTCAAGTTTTGAGGTATACCTGACGAGAAGATGTGCCGTAATTTCCCGAACGCTGCCCAACCGAGTTGAATTCGTCGATTGACCTCTCGGTCGAAGTTGGACTTACCTAGTCGGACTATTTGTCCCAGGTAAACATACTCGTCAACAACTTCGAGCTTAGTGTTCCCAACAACTACCGGCATAGGTGTGACATGGACATTAAACATGATCTTTGTTTTGTCCATGTTCATCTTAAGACCTATCCGTTGGGAAACACTATTGAGGTCATTGAGCATAGTGCTTAGGTCCTCCAGCGATTCTGCCATAAGGACTATATCGTCGGCAAATCGAAGGTGAGTGATGTACTCGCCATTGATGTTGATACCGTATCCTTTCCAGTCCAGAAGCTTGAAAACATCTTCCAATGCAGCGGTAAAGAGTTTCGGGGATATGACGTCACCCTGTCTTACACCTCTCTGCAATTGGATAGGTTTCGTACTCTGGTTCTGTACTCGGATAGCCATCGTAGCCCTACTGTACAAGCACCTCAATACTTCGATATATAACAGTCAACTTGGCATCGCTGAAGGGACTGCAGCACCGCCCAAATTTCGACGGAATCAAAGGCTTTCTCATAGTCCACATACGCCAGACATAGTGGCAAATTGTACTCCTCGGACTTCTGTACAATTTGCCGAAGGGTATGTATGTGGTCTATGGTGCTAAAGCCTTTTCGGAAACCGGCTTGTTCGGGAGGCTGGAAGTCGTCAAGTCTGCGCGCGAGACGATTCGTAATGACTCTCGAAAACAGCACGTAGACGCGGCTCAGAAGGGAAATCGGTCTGTAGTTCTTCAAGAGAGCGTTGTCGCCTTTCTTGAAGAACAAGACCACCGCACTTCTGCTCCACGCCTCCGGTGTAATGCCACCATGGAGGACGGAATTAAAGAGCTTCTGAAGGACTTCAAGTACCGGTTTTCCACCCGCTTTCAGAAGCTCCGCTGTAATTCCATCCTCGCCTGGGGCCTTGCCGTTTTTAAGGTGCTGGAGAGCCATTCTAATCTCGCTCAGACTGACGTCCGGGATATCATCGGAATAATGTCGGATAAGACTCGCTCTTGGATCGTTACTCACACTTGCGTGCGGCTCCAACGATGACGTGTACAGCTGCCCATAGAACCTCTCAATCTCACTCAAAATCTCAGGTGCCCCGGAAACGATGCTGCCACATTCTGTCTTCAGCTTTGACAGTTGGCGCTTTCTGGCAGACAGATCTCTGGCAAAGACTTTGGAGCCTTGGTTCCGCTCGATCGCTTCTTCAATACGAGCTGTATTGAAGTTGCGTAAGTCCCGCCGCATGCATTTGGAGATCTGTCTGTTCAGTTGCCTGTATGCTGTCAAATCTGTTGAAGAATGTAGCTTCATCTCCCGTCTAACAGCCATGAGATTAAGAGTGTGATCGGAGAGTTTTTGTGTTCTTCTGCGGCGGGTCTTGCAGAATGTAGGTCAAAATGGCGTAAGGCGTCGTAGGTTCAGTGAAGAAAACAGTTTATATTAACGTTCACAGTCTTTTAATAGTCCACGACACAAAGCACACTACAATAAAGAGTCAGAAGGGAAGCGAGCACAATCATAGTTACAAAGAATAGCACAAGCAAGAAAGTAAGAGATAGCATTAACAAATAAACTGTACGTGGTTAGCCGCGGGCGCAAAGGTGTTACAAGGGTCTAGTCGCAGAGGCGATCAGCAGGTAACTAACTTGATACAAGTATAACAGGATATGCGCGAGCGCCGCGATTCTATCCCCGGCCGCTCTGTCTAGAAAAAGGTCGATCCACAATGGTCCCAATGTGTTAAATGCTTGTTCTATAATGGTTACATAATATATAATTAATTACGTTTATTGTAGGTGTTGTATGTGTTTATGTGTAAGTGTTATTATGTTTCTGTGTGTATATATGAGGTGTGTGTAATAATGTGGTGGAATCCCCACATCACTCCCCCCCAGAGGCCGTGCCTACGGTCGATAAAAATCAGGAAATCTGACATGCCTACCGGCCCTTGTAGTTTTCCGGTTTTCTAAACTGCCGTCCATGACTTTGGGGCTGCAATCAGGAGAGACGTCGCAAGGCGGATCGGTGTTCAGCATATAGGCCGGTTTCAGACGGTCTATAGAATTTGTTATCTGCTTACCTTTAACGATGATCTTAAATACTTTATCACCTCTTTCGGTCACTTCATGTGGACCGGAATATGCAGGATGGAAGGTGCTTTTCAGCCGGTCTTCCCTAAGGAATACGTGGCTGGAATTAGCGAGATCCTTATATATAAATATTTTATTTTTATTATGCCGTGATGCGGGACGAGGCTGCAGTTTCTCACAAACTGAACGAATTCGTGCAGTAAAATCCGTAATGTCAGTTGTGGTGCTTACTGTACTTTCGAAAAATTCGCCTGGGTGTCTTAAAGGCTCGCCGTAGACGAGTTCTGCTGAGGAACACTGCAGATCAGCTTTAAATGCGCTTCTGATGCCCAATAGTACTAGAGGTAAAGATTCCGTCCAGTTGCTATCAGCGTGACATGTAATAGCTGTCTTCAGCTGTCGGTGGAATCTTTCTACTAGGCCATTAGAAGCGGGATGGTAAGCTGTGGTTCTGCGGTGTTTGAATCCGATTATTTTCGATAGATAATTAAATAAATGGGATTCGAACTGCCGTCCACGGTCCGTCACTATGTCCGTTGGACAACCAAATCTGGCGATCCAACCTGATATGAGTGCCTTCGCTACAGTTTCGGCTGTAATATCCGCTATGGGCATAACTTCTGCCCATCTCGTGAAACGGTCAACTGCTGTTAAGCAGTAGCGGAAATTATTCGAGTATGGGAGTGGACCAATAAGAGCGATATGCACATAGGAAAACCTGGCTCGTGGTAAATCGTATGTGCCTAAAGGTGCTGACACATGGCGGTTTACCTTAGAGCGCTGGCAGGCTAAGCACGTACGAGACCATTCTCGGCAGTCTTTTCTGACTCCTGGCCAAACGAATCGCTGTGCTACCAGCTTAGCAGTAGCGTTTGCACCAGGGTGACTTAAAGAATGTAGACTGTCAAAAATAGCTTTTCGAAAACTTTTGGGAACGAAAGGTCTTGGTATGCCTAGACTTATGTCGCAAAAAATTTCGACTTTGCTGTCGGGCTCTTTAACTTTAATAATGCGAAGTGATGATTCATCGCCTAGAAGCTGTGATAGCTCAGAATCTGTGGGCTGAGTTTTTGCGAGCTCTTTAAAATCCACCGGCTGCTGTATTTCATCCACGCGCGACAGAGTATCAGCAACGATATTATCCTTGCCGGATATGTGCTGAATGTCGCTTGTAAATTGAGACACAAAATCTAGATGTCTATACTGACGCGGCGAACAGTTACTTTTCCTTACATGGAATGCATAACATAAAGGCCTATGGTCAGTATAGACTGTGAAGTGGCGAGCATGTGGCGAAAATACTTAATGCCTTCATATATAGCCAGCAACTCACGGTCGTAGGGTGAGTACTTCTGTTGTGCTGGGCTAAGCTTTCGCGAAAAAAATGCTAATGGCTGCCAGGCATCATTTTTGTACTGTTGCAGTACAGCACCCAATGCTAAGTCTGATGCATCCGTTACCAGAGCTAATTTGGCTTGGCAATCGGGATGTGCTAATAGGGCAGCATTGCAAAGACTGTCCTTGGACTGCTCAAAAGCTGTTAGAGCGTCGCCTGTCAGGTCTATAGCTTGTGAAGCCTTCATCGAACCAGTTAATAAGGCGTTTAAGGGTGCTTGAATTTTTGCGGCTTCTGGTAAGAACCGCCTATAGAAATTAAGCATGCCCAAATAACGTCTGAGCGCTTTGACTGTTCGGGGCTTAGGGAATTCTTTAATGGCTTGAACTTTTGACTCAAGTGGCTTAGTACCTGCAGCTCAAATGTGGTACCCCAGAAACTGTACCTGTGATGAACCAAATACACACTTAGAGGTGCTCACCAGTACTCCGTACTGCTTCATTCGGCCAAAGAGAATATTGAGGTGATGTTCATGCTCAGTAGCACTTCCAGAAAATACTAAGAAGTCATCTAAGTAACAGTAACAGAAATCCAGTCCTCTAGTAATTTCATCTACAAACCTTTGGAACGTTTGTGCGGAGTTCCGGAGTCCGAAGGTCATGCATGGGAACTCGTACAAACCAAACGGTGTGGTGATTGCCGTTTTCTGGATGTCCTCCTCAAAGACGGGGATCTGGTTGTACGCTTTGACAAGGTCGATAGTCGAGAATACGGTGCATCCTGATATGTTGTGCGAAAAATCATGAATGTGTCTGATTGGGTACTTATCTGGTATGGTGCGTGCGTTGAGTAGCCTGTAGTCTCCGCAGGGGCGCCACCCATTGCCTTTTTTTTGAGCCATATGTAAAGGAGATGCCCAGGAGCTCTCAGAAGGACGTGCCGTTCCGTTGCTCAGCATCAGCTCAAATTCTTTCTTAGCTATTGCAAGCCTGTCAGGAGCTAACCTGCGAGGAGGGCAGGATATGGGAGGTCCAGGCGTAGTGCGAATGTAGTGTACGGTATTATGTGCAGAGGTGTGTGGTGTGCCTGCTGGTCGTGTTATTTCTGGATATTTAGCTAAAATAGTGTGGTATCGTGTGTCGCCAATAGGAACCTTAACAGAATTAATATTATTTACATTTTTAGCAATAAAAGCAATTGTCGACAAGGATGTTAAATTATCAATTAATCGTTTGTTCTTAATGTCTACAATTAGGTTATAGTGACTAAGAAAATCTACTCCTATTATGGCTTTATTTACATCGGCAACAATAAAATTCCATGGAAAATTACGTCGTAAATTTAAATTTAAATTAAGTTGTAAATACCCGTATGTATCAATTGCACTACCATTAGCTGCTGATAATTGATAAGATGTCTTACTCCGTCGTTCGCGAAGTGCCGTACGCGGAAACACACACACGTCACTTCCAGTGTCCACAAGGAATTGGCTCTTGGAGTTTCGGTCAGTAACGAAGAGGCGACCCGAAGAAGTTAAGCAGTCGTCAGTCGCCATCACCGACTGCTTCGAGCGTTTCCCGATTTTCCAAAATCGCAGGGTTTGATGCACCGGTTGGCCTTATCTCCATATTTCGAGTGATACCAACAGGTTGGGTATCTTCTGTAGCTGGAGTCAGATCGGGAAGTTGAACGTCTGCGATTGCGGATGCTAGAACGGTCACATGGTCTGGAACGTCTGCTCCATTGCATGGTAAGGTTCTTAACAGCTGCTTTCAGCTCCGCTATTTCATTCTCCATAGACTGCGTACTGGTACCAGGTGTCGATGTAGTACGTGAGGTTGTTGCGACTTGAAGTGTTGGAGATACTATATTGTTACAAATAGAAACACGAATTGACTTTATTTAAAATATTTTAATGGCCTTTGGCCTAACAAATATTAACTAACTTAAAAGCTTAAAACAAGGTTCAAAATAATGACGCTAGTATTCGAGCAAAGCTTCCGCACTCCGTGATGACCGTCGGCAAAAAGGGGCGACTGACGCCAGCCGCCCTCCTATATAGCCCGGCGCGGCGTCGTCAGACCTTCTCTTCTAACACGGCCTCTCCTGACGGGGCTGCGTGCTCGAAGCCCTCAGCAGGAACTCGTGGATGGCTCAGCAACACTCACCGCGTCCCGCGGTTGTTCGACGTCACCATCGTCGATCTCTGAGAAGATACACACAATCTAAGAGACACTTATTTATATCGCGTATTAACAGTTGATCAAAATTCATATAGTTCATAAAAGCGTCAGATTATGTACCCAATTAGCCAAACAAGTCAGTCAGTCAAAACAGTCAACATGAACAGTTATCAACGCCACACAAAAGCGTTTCAAGTCACATAGGTTTTACACAGGTCTCTTCCCACGCAACCGAATACCCCGCACATACTCGCGTGTGCAAACAGGATTTACATCAGTCTCTAGCAGGTCACCCCAGATACCTAATAATGGCTGGATTTACACAGGTCTGTTGTCGGCTGCGCCACCGACTCACCCCAGAAACCACCAGTGTCAGGGTCAACCCAATACCATGCGCACAGGATTTATACGGGTCTCTTCCACTGAACACAACACGTAACGTAGTCAAAATCAATAAACACGGGCTTGTTTGGTACATAATCTAGCTCAAGAATAGGGAAAGATTATCTTCTCGATTGTCACAGCACCAACACACGACCAAGCGCATTCGCCGCGGCACCTCTGAAGGAACTCGCGCGATCGCGGTACGTGTAATCAGATTTGCGATTTCTGCAGAAGTCCCGGATGAGAGCTATAAACAATGCATACATCGTTTGAGTCATTATAAAATAAGCTAACGAATTACATACGAATCAGGACAGCTCCCTTCGTAACACATTATCAATTCTATTTTGAAATTGATGTAATCGAGCTCCTCCTACTTCAATACACATAAGTCGTTACAATCACAAAAGCAAACCTTTATTCGACAAATATTTTACTTTACCCACTTAAAACATATTTAACATAAATCCATAAAAATAACATAGCTCTTGACACATTTTTTTTTTTCACCCCACAAGCTCTACGATAACATGCCTCACTTAAGTGACCCGATAAGGTAAGTTTTGGGTGAGTTTAAGTCGAGAGTCGAGAATACTGCAAATTAAGTGGTTTATGTAATAATTTATGTCCCGTTTGGGTTCACACTTCTTATCACAAACATAGTTTTAACTTTTGGATAAGAAATATAGCAAAAAATATAGAAATACGTGGGAACTGATCGAGCTCCACAAGGCACTTGACATAATATGCGCCTTTGTTTACTCCAATATTCCAGAGGCCTGTTGACAGATGAGGGGTTATTAGTTATGTAAAATAACAAAACAAATATAACAGCAATCGTACTACTAGTACCTTCAAAAAATGCAGTTGCGCAGTCTTTAGTGCGTAATTAGGAATGTATCTTCGGAAGTATCCTGCGAGGCCAAGAAATTGGCGAACCTGTTTGATATTACTCGGTCGTGGTGATTTAACTAACGCATCAATTTTATAATTGCTCGGTCTAACCTGACCATCTCTTATAATCCTACCCAAGTATTCTATTTCGTTAGTAACAAAAGTACATTTCTTTAAATTAATTGAAAAACCTGTTTCAGTTAGTGTTTTCATAACCGAATCTAATAAAACGAGGTGTTCGTCAATCCCGACCGTCATTATTAATACGTCATCTATGTAGACCATGACTTTTCCGGCATCGATAAAAGATTTAAGCGTTTTAGAGATAGTCTTCTGATAAAATATAGGCGCGTTCGCCAAACCGTAGGGTACCTTGCAATATTCATACTGCGCCTCTGGTGTAACGAATGCGGTCTTATGAATCGACTCTTCTGCAACTCTAAGTTGATGGAAACCGGAAACCATATCCAGAGAGCTAAACCAGCGACCATTGCCTAGCCTGTCTATATAGTCGTTGATCAAGGGGAGAGGATATCTAGTTTTAACGGTTATTCGATTCAATGCACGATAGTCAACGACCATTCTATCAGAACCATCCTTCTTTTTTACGAGCAAGATCGGACTAGCGTATTCTGAATCGGACTCGCGAATAATTCCTTTATCGAGCAGATCCTTCACTATAGTGCGTACTTTTAATTTTTCGCCATGCGATAATTTGTAGGGTCTATAGTACACGGGCACATCGGTTGTTAATTTGATATGCATCTCACTATCTTTCACCGTTGTGGTCGCGGTACCACTTAAAAAGAAATCGGAATACTTGGTGAGGATCTCTAGTAATCGTTCTCTATTATTTCCAAATACCGACGTATTAACTTGATCGGACAAAGAAATCAAATTTACTTGCAGAATATCGTTTACAGTCGCCTCACTATGAATTATACGTTGGCTATCACCGGTCCTAACATATGTAATACCTTTCCTGTTTAGTACGTCTGTACCGATAATGACTGGCACACTCAAATTATTCCCACCCACCACATAAAAATCAATTTCTATCGTTATATCGCTAAACTCGACGGGTAATGTTACAAATGATTCCGACCTTATTTCCATACCACCCAAGCCGCGTAGCAACTGATTCGTAGGCTTTACTTGACACGGAAAATGCTTAACAACATTTTTTGACATTAAGGAAACACATGAACCACTATCGATTAGTACGTCTAATGGTATTCCCGATATGACCGCAGTCGTGACGTCGCGATTTTTATAACTGTCCGTGATTTCGCGACAAAAATTGACACCATTATTATTCCGAGAATTTGCGCGTTCCTTAGCAAAACAAGTTACCTCGGAATGACCTACCTTTTTGCAAAACCCACACTTTAACGGATCGCTACGAGATATCGTCGGTAACGCGATTGTTTTTTCGTTACTATAACTCGGGAGTGTATTCGACCGTTTGTTACAATTAAAACTCCTATGACCAAATTGATTACATTCGTAACACCTTATTGATTTTAAGTCTTCGGAATCATATCGACGTTTTATCGGTTTGCGGTTCGAGTTACTATTATTAGAGGGTCGGTCAAATCGATTGAGACCATTAGAATACACTTTCCTATTATGGCTGTTAGAAGGTTTAACAAAGCTCGATAAAAACTCCACTATAGAGTCAGGTGATAATTTGGCGTTAGCAGCCATAGCACGAATTTGTGGATCTGCAATTCCACGAATGATAATAGCCGTAAGCAGCTCGCTACTGAGACCTTTAACTATGCGTAACCTTAAAAGTGATTTACGAGCATACTCAGCATATGTGGAGTATTTATCTGACCCTGTCCTCATTACATCATAAAGCATGTTCGCGACATCGACAGAACGTGGGCATAGCGCTTTTAGTTCTGATTTGAAATTGGACCACGTGCGAATACTGCTTGTCCATTGGCTAAGCCAGGTGCGAGATTCTCCTTTAAAACAATGTCCGACACGAGCAAGGCATTCTCTGTCGTCCCAATGGTTCGAAATACGGGCTCTTTCTACCTCATCACACCACGTGTCGAAGTCATGAACATTCGGATCAAAATCAGAGACAAAATATCGGTTAGATCTGACCTGAGTACTGCCGATAGCGGTCAAAAGACACTCTACGGCGTTCGTCACCACGTCTTCAGACTGCGTTGATCCCACGTTGCCAGTGTGCGGAGTCAGCGGCGGCGTCCCCACTCGCGAGGGCACAGGCGCACGCGGCGGTGTAGGCATCCCGAACACCGATGCCGATGCCGATGCCGATGGTGTCGTGTTTGGCAGCTCGAGGGCGCACCTAGGGCCCGAGCTGGTCGTTGCAATGGCTTGCGTCTCCACTGACGCACGGGGCTGCTCCTCCAGCACGCGTAGCCTCCTCAGGATCTCTTCCATCGGATTGGGCGAAGGAGTTTGCCCACGGCGTTTTTGTTTGTTGCGTTTATTGTTGCTAGGCATCTCACAGACAAAAACTGTGCCCGAATATTAAATAAACAACTGAAAGGAAACTAAGTTTTCCTTTATAAAACCAGAAATATAGGCGTACAGCGGCTTTTCAGCCTTCTGATCCCACTTCTGATGTTACAAATAGAAACACGAATTGACTTTATTTAAAATATTTTAATGGCCTTTGGCCTAACAAATATTAACTAACTTAAAAGCTTAAAACAAGGTTCAAAATAATGACGCTAGTATTCGAGCAAAGCTTCCGCACTCCGTGATGACCGTCGGCAAAAAGGGGCGAGTGACGCCAGCCGCCCTCCTATATAGCCCGGCGCGGCGTCGTCAGACCTTCTCTTCTAACAATATCATATATTCTGTCTGCTAGATCGGCTAAAACGTCCAATGAGCTGGTTGGTTGCGACACAATCAGCGTTTGGATGTTGTTGGGAAGTTGGCTGCTCCATATGCTCTGTATAAAGTCCTCGGGTACCGAGGGACCTGCCAAGCTCTGCAGGTGTCGTAAGAATTGGGAAGGTTTCCGATTTCCCAATTCCTCGTGCATGAGTAACTGCTGAATCTTCCTTTCACGCGATGCTGACAAGCGTTTAATCAGTTGGTCTTTAAGTTTCTCGTATTTGTAACTAGAAGGCGGAGAAACAATAATATCTTTTGCTTCTTTAGAATATTGAGGATCTAAATTACTCGTCACATAATAAAATTTTGTGGTATCCGATAATATGTTTGAAATTGTGAATTGACCCTCTATTTGCGCAAACCATAATTCAGGATCGTCCGGCCAAAATGGGGGTATACGTACGCTAACTCGATTAACGTCTGATGTAAGGTCGACGTGCGATCTGTGCTTGCGCCTTGTACATGGGCGCGTGGTAACATTTTGTTCTGATGCCGTTTTTGGCGATTCACTACCACTACTCATTGTACCTGTAGCGTCTTCTGCAGGGGTCACCAGTTGTAGGTCAAAATGGCGTAAGGCGTCGTAGGTTCAGTGAAGAAAACAGTTTATATTAACGTTCACAGTCTTTTAATAGTCCACGACACAAAGCACACTACAATAAAGAGTCAGAAGGGAAGCGAGCACAATCATAGTTACAAAGAATAGCACAAGCAAGAAAGTAAGAGATAGCATTAACAAATAAACTGTACGTGGTTAGCCGCGGGCGCAAAGGTGTTACAAGGGTCTAGTCGCAGAGGCGATCAGCAGGTAACTAACTTGATACAAGTATAACAGGATATACGCGAGCGCCGCGATTCTATCCCCGGCCGCTCTGTCTAGAAAAAGGTCGATCCACAATGGTCCCAATGTGTTAAATGCTTGTTCTATAATGGTTACATAATATATAATTAATTACGTTTATTGTAGGTGTTGTATGTGTTTATGTGTAAGTGTTATTGTGTTTCTGTGTGTATATATGAGGTGTGTGTAATAATGTGGTGGAATCCCCACACAGAACTTAGCTCCGACCGCATGGACAGTTTCCACGAGCTTGTCATTCAAATCGTCCACTTCATTGCAGTCTTCTAGGCACTGAAAACGGTTTTGTAACTCGAGCTGAAAGGTTTCGGGACTTTGGATTAGAGCACGAGGGGGACGGAGCGTTGACTTCATTAGACGAGACCTCTCCAACTTAACGTTTAGGTTCAGTGTGCCTCTAACCATTCGGTGATCGCTGCCGGTTTTCACCCTCGCGATCTCTGAGACATCACTGAACAGTTGTCGTCTGGTCGTCATAATGAAGTCAATCTCATTTTTTGTCGAACCGTCGGGGCTCGACCAGATCCACTTCCTGTGGGGCCGCTTCTGGAAGAAAGAGTTCATCATAAAGAGTCCCTCTTTCTCCATGAAGTCAGCCAACTGCTGGCCCCTTGGGTTCCGTTGCCCTATTCCAAATTTCCCTACTTTCAGCTCACCGTTCTCTCTTGTGCCTAGTTTTGCATTGAAGTCTCCCATTAACACCGTATATTGGGTTTTGGAGGAATGCATGGCTCCAGATATATCCTCATACATTTCCTCCACCTCCTGATCGGGGTGTGCCGAGGTTGGTGCGTAAACCTGTATGACCTTCAGCGAATACCGTTTGGTGATTCTGAGTATAAGGTACGCAACCCTCGTCGACACACTCTCAATCTTTACAACGTTGTTAACGAGAGACTTGTGGACGATAAATCCGACACCTCCTTGGGACAGATGGTCGCCCTCCCGGTAATAGAGCAAGTTGCCGGATTCGAGGATTACCGTGTCCTCCCCCTCTCTTCGGACTTCGGATAATCCTATAATATGCCAGCGTAACTTGTCTATCTCTTCTTCCAGCTCCACAATCTTCTCGTCAGTCCTCAGGGTGCGTGCGTTGTATGTTGCCAGGTCGAGTCGTCGTAGGTGGCAACCGAACCTCCACCGGAGATTCTTAGCACCCCCTGCCCCGCCGTTACCATGGTCGCCACCGTAGCCAGGAATAGCGGGGCCGCCGGGGACTAGGAGCCGTTTATTATTGTCATTGCTCATGGAGGGTATATTGCCATAGTTGCCACGCTTGGCGAGCGGGTTGGCAACCGCAGTTTTTTTATTGTTATTTTGGCTATTATCAGGAAGATGCTGCTGCCCATCTCCTGCCTGTTTCCCTTTGTCACCTTTTACGACACCCACGGGAATATATGGGGTAGTGGATATTTATAACCGCCACTACACGGCACTCTCCACTTTATGACTCACTAACTATGGTGAGTATAAATACTGTGGTTGATTAAACGCTTGTATTGAAGCAACCATGCTCGTAATGCGCCTTGAAGAAGAGCCTATGTTTCTGCAATCATCTGCCAGTCTTGGCATACGCTTTATATTCTCGATCTCGGCTAGATTGAGCATCTCAACCCTACTGAATCTTCTTTCGAGAGCGTACATTATTTCATCTGGTTCACATAAAGTAAACAACAATGACTTAACCGCTTCCTTGGCGGTGCCCTTCAATGCCTACCTAAGGCGTGCTACGTTCTACACTCCTGAAAAATGACTACTTGTGTCTTCAAACACCGTTTTTGAAATTATCCATTCGCCCGGGTCTCCATCGAAGACCGGTAAATCCTGGAGGAAAGGAAGCGGGGAACTCTTATCTTTATTGCACTCACAATCACGTCAGTCAATTGGGACATTTCACACACGTGTTCTTTCTGTGCATTTCCTAGGTTGCGCTCGACCTCCGCCTCTATGCGGCGTGATACCTTGGATGCTTCCTTATCAGCAGTGTCGGGTTTCGTTACACTAATAGGCGCGCTCAGTATGGTTTGTTGAACCCAACTCCTTACGAAAGGTTACACCTAAGTATTCCGCTCTTCATCATCCTCACACGAGTCGATTTTCTTTTCACGTTTGAGACGTATCAACTCCAATTGTGACTTGGCTAAATCAGCAGCTGCTTCTGCTCGTTCGAGATCTGAGCGTTCGAATTTACTCCGCGCCTCTATTTCGGCTCTCAGCCTCCCTGATCGCGATGACCTACTACCTTTATGTGACCCATTGTCACTAGTCTGCCCGATTATCGTTTTGTCGATGCCGCTTTTTCGGTTCCAACTTGACCTACATTTTCGTCTATCGTTTCGCTCCTGTTAATAACGGATTTCTGTGCGGTGCTGGTCTGCGTACCGTAAAACGTGTGTACGCAAACTGCGCGACGCTTTCCGTCGAACTGACTCATCGCTACTAAAACTGTCTGTAATATATAATGTACGAGTACTCTGTGACTAAACCTACCCCTCTGCGTGCGTCCTAAACTCCGCGAAAAATGATGATGCAATTTGCATGTTCTATTGCGCCATTCTGTATTTCGTAGAGCGTAAGTTTTGGAAATGTTTTTTTTGGATTTAAAAGTGAATTTTATCATATCTAGGACCACCATGTCATTACCGCATAGTAAAGGTCTCCATTAAAAATTGTTGCCATTTCAGTTTTCATAAGTGTTAATGGTCTCTTTCAGATAATTCTATTTCACACAACAGGAACTTTATTTTTATACATTATTGGAGATGTGTCTTGCATTACCAGCATTACATATAGTAATTTTTATGGTTATGCCGGCCTTCGGCAAACAGTCTCGGCTGCTACACTTACATGATGCCTGTGTATTGTTACTGCTAACAGCTACCTGTGCATTGTCATTATCACTTCATCGTCAATAGAATCAGTCGAAAGTGCGATTGCAGTACCGCAAATATTCAGAGCGACGCAAGCAAAATCACGGAGTACCAACGCAACGCGAGTAAAATCAATAGAAAATAATAGAATAGAATAACTTTTTATTCAATATTGGTTCGAAAATACCTCTGTCCTGGGAAGAACCAGCAAGAAACCTAGCGGGACTTTTTTTTCAAACATATTTCACATCGACAATAATTTCGTTTATAAATTTTTTAAATGATATTTCATAGAACCAGCATGGTGGCGATCACCTTATTTCCAGGGGTTATTTTCATTCATATATTCCTTGATATTATAGTAGCCCTTTTTGTAAAGTTTTCTTTAATAAAACTTTTAACTTAAAATAAGGCATTTTGTTGCAAAAGCGTATACATTGCCACATAAATGAATTACTGATTCTGTGGAGTCTAGTAACTAGCATTACAAGCTTATGTTTGTTTCTAGTATTTAAAGTATGCACATCCTTATTCTTATTAAAGCTATTTATGTTTTTATGTACATACATTACATTTTCATAAATATAATGCGATGCCAAAGTTAATATGTTTATTTCTTTAAATTTTGTCTGTGGGACTCTTTACAATTTAGGTTATAAATCGCCCGAACGGCTCTCTTTTGCAAAATAAATATAGCTTCAATATCAGTCGCATTACCACATAGCATAATTTCATAAGACATTACTCTATGAAAGTAACTAAAATACACTAATCTAGCTGTCAACATCTGTGAGACTTCTAATCTTTCTTACAGCATATGCTACAGAACTAACTCTGCTTACTAATTTAGATATATGGGGGCCCCATTGAAGTTTCGCGTCAATAGTAATACCGAGAAAAACAGTGTTATCCACAAGAGTCAACTCCTCCCCATTTAACAGCACATTGGTATTTGAATGTTTTACATTAGATATTGTAAATTTAATACACCTTGTCTTTTTGTCGTTTAAGAGCATATTGTTGGCGTTAAACCAATGTACTAGTTTCGATAGAGCATTATTTACATTGTCATAATTAATTGACTGTACTTTGAGTTTGAAAATTAAAGAGGTATCGTCAGCAAATAATACTATATCGTGATTGTCTCCTACAAGATAAGGTAAGTCATTAATATAGATTAAAAACAGGAATGGGCCAAGAATCGAGCCCTGAGGTACGCCCATTAACACTACCGATCCGAAGGAACCTTTACCATTAATCACGACTTTTTGAGTTCTGTTAAAAATCACGGAGCACCAACGTAACGCGAGTACAAGCAATGAATGGAAAACAAAATGGCAAGTAGCGTCGTATATATTATGCCAAGTACCATTTCACTTTTTAATGTATTTTATTCATGCGCAAATTTCAATAATGTAAATGAAGGTAACGATATGTTTATCGTTGGAAATTAATTAGCCATTGCATTTATTTACATTATTTTTGATACATTTTAGTTAGATTTTTGTTTTTGTGTGTAAAAAACCTTCAATATTTTGGTAATTAATATATCTTTACTAACAGTTTCTAATACAAAAGAATTAACCATTTATTCGGGGTTGCCGTTTTAAAAGCTGATTTCTCAAAAAAACTTTTTAAATAAATGACTAGCAAAACTGATTTAGTCAACCTGTAATTTAAGGAAGCAGCCAGAATACTTGCTTGGTTTCGTTGAAGAAGAATAAACCATGTTAAGGTATAACAGGAGTTGGAAAATATCAAACAGGAGCAAATAATGACGAAGAGAGTAAGAAATTCTTGTTAAAGGCGAAGGGAGTAAAATAGTTTTTTCTTTTGCAATTTAATAGTGATTTAATTTTTTTAAAGTAATAAGCAAATTATCCTTTATCCAAAATTAACTTGTTGGGACATCTCAAAAAAAATTATGGGACGTTTATCACTCTAAAAACTAATATGACTACGACTGCCCGAAACGAAACGAAAGAGAAAAACTCACGAAATAATGAGTATGGAATGCAGTCGATGGATGAAGGTTGCTTCTTTCTAATGCGGTTCCAGTTTTAAGGGTATGGAGAACTAGTACTCTTATAGTATGTAAGGCCCTTAGTCTTAGCCCTCAAAGGTGAAGCGCTACTGTAACTTTCTGTGCATGAAGTTGGTAACAGATATCCATTAACTGCTGTTGTCACTGACTCTTATCATCAGCTGGCTTGTTTACTCGTATATCCTCTGTTTGCATCCAATTTATGTGGAATATGGTTGTAATGTGTAGACAAGTCATGGTGCAGCTACATTAATATGGTTATAGCATGAATGGGTCGGCTCGACGGGAAAGGGACCACGTTTTCAAATGATAGCTGAATACTGTTTGTCTGGTGAATGAAGAAAATTTTACTAGAAAGAAGGCATTTTGTCTTAGTCGTGAAGGGTGACAAAGTAACTGCACTTTGATTCTAAATCGAGTGTAGATATAGATGTCTATGTTCCGCAGCATTTGTTTACCGTCTAGTGAACTATAATCGACACCCTTATTCTATAAAAAAAACAAATAAATAAAAAAGCTCTTTGCTCTTTAGACGTTACAATAATTATGATATATCAACAAATCATACCGCGATAATATCGAATAAGCACGGTCCTAAGGTCATGGATTTCTATTAGCTTCACTCCAATTATTTAATTGCGATATATAATGAATAAAGTGTGACACACAACTTGTTTTTATGACGTATTTTAGAGTTAGAATAATTTTAATTAATTTAAAATTCAGATCTTATACAACGCATATAGAATATTTAGTTGTTGTTGGCAGAATAATTTAAATTAATTTAAAATTCAGATCGTATTCTACGCATATAGAATATTCAGTTGTTGTTGGCAAATCAATCAATGTTTGGAATATATTATTATTTCTCCTGACAGATTGCTGTACACGGAATAAACTTACGAATATATTATAATAAGAAGTTACTCACTATGCAGAAGTTAGACATAGACACACTCTTTCGAATCTACCCGTTCTCTGTGTACTGTGTAATGCCTACACAGTAACAGAGTAATGTGGGGATAATCACAATACAATCCAGCCCAAACACAACGCCCCGGCTCATATACAAACCTAGGAACCTTCCAACTATCAAGTATCTAGTCTGAACTTCACTCATTTAGAAGGTCACTTATTACTTTCCAATCGATTAAGATAAAAATGATGATGATGCTATTCGCTAACTACTTTACATCTAAACAAGTCAACTGTACGTTTTGCATATATATCTACTTTTAATTGGTTAACTCTTCGTTGATTAAAGAAGAATCCGTTAAGTTCACTTAAGTTAAAAATAGGTAGAATAAAAATACAAAAATATTGGTAAATCCAATATGGAATACCTTAAGCGCATTAAAAAAATACGTATAAGAAGATTATACGGTATTTTAAAGTAGTTTAAATACATTTCGACAGCACTATCGGCTTCATCACCCTCGAAAACCATGAAAATGACACTCATGGTGTAAAAATTGATACCTATTGCAGCCGCCATCTTAGATTTACATTTCGACAGCACTATCGGCTTCGACACCCTAGAAAACCATGAAAATGACACCCAAGATGAAAAAAATTGATATCTATCGCAGCCAACATCTTGGATTTACATTTAGACAGCACTATCGGCTTCAACACCCTCGAAAACCATGAAAATGACACCCATGATGAAAAAATTTATATCTATTGCAGCCACCATCTTGGATTTACATTTCGAGAGCACTATCGGCTTCAACACCCTCGAAAACCAGGAAAATGACACGCATGATGAAAAAATTTATATCTATTGCAGCCGCCATCTTGGATTTACATTTCGACAGCACTATCGGCTTCGACACCCTAGAAAACCATGAAAATGACACCCAAGATGAAAAAAATTGATATCAATCGCAGCCAACATCTTGGATTTACATTTCGACAGCACTATCGGCTTCTACACCCTCGAAAACCATGAAAATGACACCTATGATGAAAGAATTGGTACCTACTTCAGTCGCCATCTTGGATTTACATTTCGACAGCACTATTGGCTTCAACACCCTCGAAACACATGAAACTGACACCCATGATGGAAAAATTGATACCCATTGCAGCCGCCATCTTGGATTTACATTTCGACAGCACTATCGGCTTCAGCACCCTCGAAAACCATGAAAATGACACCTATGATGAAAAAGTTGATATCTATTGCAGCCGCCATCTTGGATCTACATTTTGGCAGCACTATTGGCTTCAACACCCTCGAAAACCATGAGAATGATACCCATGATGAAAAAAATGATATATATTGCAGCCGCCATCTTGGACTTACATTTCGACAAACCTATCAGCTTCAACACCCTCGAAAACCATAAAATGACACCCATGATGAAAAAATTGATATCTATTGAAGCCGCCATCTTGGATATTTTACATTTCGACAGCACTATCGGTTTCAACACCCTCGAAAACCATGAAAATGACACCTATGATGAAAAAATTGATACCCATTGCAGCCGCCACCTTGGATTGACATTTCGACAGCACTATCGGCATCAGCACCCTCGAAAACCATGAAAATGACGCCCATGATGAAAATATTTATATCTATTGCAGCCGCCATCTTGGATTTACATTTCGACAGCACCATCGGCTTCAACACCCTCGAAAACCATGAAAATGACACCCATCATGAAAAAATTGCTACCTACTTCAGCCACCGTCTTGGATTTACATTTCGACAGCTCTATCGGCTTCGACACCCCCGAAACCCATGAAAATGTCACCCATGACAAAAAAAATTATACTACTTACTTTTAGTACGTACTACTATTATTTATTCTGTGCTTTTAAAATATTGCAATAAAAAAATCTCTTACTATTATTATAATCAAGTATTTAAGAAATTTGGTTATTCGAATATTGTGTATTTGTACAGCGATCTTTTTGAGCCGCTGCAAACAAACAAAACAGTTTCCACTCACGACGGTGACTGAAGCCAAACCTGAGGTATATATACAGTAATCTTGCTGTTGTATGCTTGGGTTGGGATTTAATTTTAATAATTATGGAATCTCAAGCAGATGGTAGCACCCAGCCATCTTCTCTAATGAAATTGGGATGTTTTTTTATTTCAATAGCCTCACGAATCATTCTTGGAAGGAATCGGTATTCTTTAGCGAGGATTTGAGGTCTATTTAATCTAATGTAGTGACGGGGGCGATCCTGTACGTGTTCATATACTGCAGACTTCCCGGAGCGTTTATTCTTCACATCAGCTATGTGTTCTTTAACGCGGGTTTTTATGGATCTTTTAGTTTGTCCTATATCAGAGACACCACATTTACAATCAAGCTTGTACACTCCTGCATCTTGCAGAGGGAAATTACACTTGACTGATGGTAAAAATTTACTAATCTTCTTCGGCGGCTTGAAGTATGTTTTAAAGGAAGCACGCTTCAAGATGTAGCTAATCTTGTCAGTGACACCTCTGACATATGGCAATACAGAAGGCACTCGCTCGATTGTGGCCGGCTTCACTTGTACACAGTGACATAGGTGCGAAACCCGAATCTTATTGTCGTGCAAAACTTTCTTGACGTGTTGGAGCTCGACGGCCAGATGTTTACTGTAAGATTTACCCACGGTAGCTAACTGTGCTACACATACAACCATTTTTTGTCATATCGAAGAGCTGTTCACGAAAGTACATCAGTGACATCAGCTTTTGCAAACTTTGGAGGAACATTACAGCTGTCTGCATACCTGGTCACCGGAATACCATCTGATTCCCCACGCAGTATAACCGATTATGCAAATGACTTGCAGATCAAAATGAATGACATATATGACCACATCAAACAATCAGGCCAGCAAGTTTCTGAAAAGGTGAAAACACAGTATGACCGCAAAATGAACAACAAAGGGTTCGACGAAAGTTCACTAGTGTGGTTACACAATCCAGTTCGCAGCAATAGGAAATTTCAAAAAAAAAAAGCTTCAAGCTAAATGGGACAGACCGTACTGGATTATGACAAGAATTAATGACGTAACCTACCGCATGTAAAAAGGTGCAAGAGGTAATCCTAAGATCGTCCATGTTGATCGACTGGCGCATTATTTTGGGCTCGATAATGCTCGGGACGAGCATTTCTTAGGAGGGAGCAGTGTTGCGCGCGACCATTAACGACTGGTACATGGCGACACTAGTTACCACTAGCGCCTTCTAATATCGAGTAGCAGAACCAGGAGAGTCAAGATCCTTCTAGAAATTTCCATGGATGTATTTTCTAGAACTAGCGACACCTAGTCAATCGGGACCGGTATGTAGTCGAACATTCTAGATGTTACTAGAGTAGAAAATCGGGAACTATCTGAGACCCTATGTAAGGCCGGTATAGACCGCGTCCGGGGTCAGTGTTGAGTTGGCGATACAAGCGAATACAATTTTATTATAAGTGTGGTTCTAAATTGAAATTAGTGTTCTGTAATTAAAGTGTCAATTTTGGTAATTCAGTCGGCAGTTTTTAATTTTCTCGAACCCCCGTAACTCGTAACAATAGTTTTTGTAATTGGATGGCTCATATTGACGAAGTTTGTAAAAAAAATTAATAGGTATGTATACGTCCTAAACAGGTTAAGAAGAAGATCGTCACGAGAAACCGCACTCATTGCATATAATGGGTATGTTGTAACAATTTTAAGGTACGGATTACTTACTAATTTGGGGTAAGAGCTCTTATTCAAAAAGAGCTTTTTTAGCTCCAAAAAGTGTGTAACAGCCTTAACTGGAGCTAAATAGTATGAATCATGTGAGCCCTTATTTAAGGAGCTAATATCCTAACTTTACCAGGAATGTATATATTCTAAGCAGGTATTTCTGTAAAAAGGAATTTACCTATGTACAAGAAAGCGTCCAATGTATTTGCGCAAAACTAGAAAACCAGATAGACTAGACCGAAAACTGAATTTTATCAATAGGGCTGTTATGCGATTAGTATAAAGTTATTTAATAAGCTACCGGTAAATGTTAAAGAAGATATGGAATTTAGTAAATTTAAAACCAAACTCAAATGGTGGATATTATTAAAGTGTATTTATGATATAAAATACTTCTAAATTGAAAAGAATATCGTTACCTAAACTTGAAAACTTGACTTACGCATTTATATTTGTTTAATGTTCTTTAGATTAAATACTCATTTGACATTTAAATTTTTCTATATTCACTTAATATAAAAAAAAAAATAGTATCAAAGAAGCATGGACAGTTTTCACGAGCTTGTCATTCATATCGTCCACTGCATTGCAATCTATCTATTCTTGGCACTGAAAACGGTTTTGTAGTTTGAGATGAAAGATTTCGGGACTTTGAATTAGAGCAGGAGGGGGACGGAACTTTGACTTCATTAGATGTGACCTCTCCAACTTGACGTTTAGTTTCAGTGTGCCTCTCAGCATTCGGTGATCGATGCCGGTTTTCAGCCTCGCGATCACTGACACATCACTGAACTTTTGTCGTCTGTCATAATGAAGTCAATCTAATTTTTTGTCGAACCGTCAGGGCTCACCAGGTCCACTTCCTGTTGGGCCGTTTCTCGAAGGAAGTGTTGACCATGAAGAGTCCTTCGTTCTCCATGAAGTAGGCCAGCTGCTGGCCCCCGGGGTTCCGGTGACCTATTCCGAAATTCCCTTCCTTCAGCTCACTGTTTTTTCTTGTGCCTAGTTTTGCGTTGAAGTCTCCCATTATCTCCATATAGTGGGTTGTGGAGGAATGCATGGCTATAGATATTTCCTACATCTCCTCATCGGGATGTGCCGAGGTTGGTGCGTAAACCAGTATAAGCTTTAGTTAATACCGTTTGGTGATTCTGAGTATAAGGTACGCAACCTTCTTCGACACACTCCCAATCCTTACAACGTTGTTAACGAGAGACTTGTTGACGATATATCCGATGCCTCCTTGGCACAGATGAGCTCCCTCCCAGTGAAAGAACATGCTGCTGCCCATTTTCTGCCTCAGTTTCCCTCTGTTCCCTCTTACGACACCTACTGGAAATCTTGCGCATTGCCGTAGGAATCCCACTAGGAGCGGCGATTTGTCAACGTCATCAGTGCCCCTGTGGTAACAGCATCGACAAGTTTGGGCTCCACGGACTTTCATGTAAGAAAAGCGCTGGTAGGTTTACATGACACAGTTCTTTGAACGATGTCATCCGAAGGGCTCTTGTCTTTATAAATGTTCTCTTGGAATATTTAGAGACCATGGCAGGCGACCCGACCGTATGACATTGGCCCCTTGGGAGAGAATTAAAGCCCTAGTGTGGGATGCTACTTACGTAGACACTCTGGCGGCCTTTCATCTCAGGAGTACCTCGTTTAGAGCCAGAACGGCATCAGAGGTAGCTGAACTGAGTAAGTGGCGCAAATATGAGTCTCTGAAAGATGACTACATATTCGTGCCATTTTCTGTAGAGACTATCGGTCCGTGGGGTCCACGTGCGGTGAAGTTCTTAAAGCAACTCCATCCGCGACTGGTCGTTGCTGCTGGTGATAAGAAGACTGGTTATTTTCTCGCTCAAAGGCTAAGATAGCAATTCAGCGGGGAAACGCAGCCAGCGTTCTTGGCACGATATCGCGGGGAGTAGAACTGTATGATTATTAAGTTACTAGTTTTAGTTTTTTTTTATTAATCTAGTTTTTAATATTATATATAATAAAATATTGTATATTATGTTATGTAATAAAATTTAAGTGCTTTAACAATGACTTGTTATATACATAATTTCAATAAACTATACAATTAATTTAAACAATGTCTTAATTTAAAATAGTATACAATAAGAGGCACTTAAACTAGGATAAACCTGTATTTCAGGTATATTATATGTCTAAGAGGCACACTAACAAATTTTTTATATTTCTTATATAAAATGAATAACATACTTATGTAGTAAATTTTGTAAAATATATTATCATTAATTTACTTATGATATTAGTTAACTTAAAACAATCAGCAACTTTTGTGATGATCATATCACAAATTTTATAACCATATTCAAAAAATATTGTAACGAGTATAATCGGCCATTTTTAATGGATTCATGAACAAAATTGCATTGATTTGTATAAATAATATTGAATGTAAAAATTTATTCGTGAAAGAACGCCTTATTCTAATGTTAGTTTCGATTGACGTCGATTGACCTCTCGGTCGAAGTTGGACTTACCTGGTCAGACTATTTGTCCCAGGTAAACATACTCGTCAACAACTTCGAGCTAAGTGCTCCCAACAACTACCGGCATAGGTGTGACATGGATATTAAACATAATCTTTATTTTGTCCATGTTCATCTTAAGACCTATCCGTTGGGAGACACTATTGAGGTCATTGAGCATAGTGCTTAGGTCCTCCAGCGATTCTGCCATAAGGACTATATCGTCGGCAAATCGAAGGTGAGTGATGTACTCGCCATTGATGTTAATACTGTATCCTTTCCAGTCCAGAAGCTTGAAAACGTCTTCCAATGCAGCGATGAAGAGTTTCGGGGATATGACGTCACCCTGTCTTACACCTTTCTACAATTGGATAGGTTTCGTACTCTGGTTCTGTATTCGGATAGCCATCGTAGATCTACTGAACAAACACTTCAGCACTTCGATATACCGACAGTCAACTTGGCAGCGCTGTAGGGACTGCAGCACCGCCCAAATTTCGACGGAATGAAAGGCTTTCTAATAGTCCACATAAGCCATACATAGTGGCAAATTGTAATCTTTGGACTTTTGTATAATTTAAAACAGTGTGTATGTGATCCATGGTACTAAAGCCTTTTCTGAAACCTGCTTGTTCAGGAGGCTGGAAGACGTCAATTCTGAGTGCGAGACGATTTGTAATGACTCTCGAAAACAGCACGTAGACGCGACTCAGAAGGGAAATCGGTCTGTAGTTCTTTAAGAGAGAGTTGTCGCCTTTTTTGAAGAACAAGACCACCGCACTTCTGTTCCACGCCTCCGTTGTAGTGCCACCATGGAGGACGGAATTAAAGAGCTTCTGAAGGACTTCAAGTACCGGTTTTCCACCCGCTTTCAAAAGCTCCGCTGTAATTTCATTCTCGCCGGGGGCCTTGCCATTTTTAAGGTGCTGAAGAGCCATTTTAATCCCGCTTAGACCGACGTCCAAGATAGTTTCGGAATAGTGTCGGACTAGATTCGCTCTTTGATCGTTACTCACACTTGCGTGTGGCTCCAACGATGACGTGTATAGCTGCCCATAAAACCTCTCAATCTCACTCAAAATCTCAGGTGTCCCAGAAACGATGCTGCCACATTCGGTCTTCAGCTTTGACAGTTATAAATAATAAATAAATAAATATCATTTTATTGCCACTTTTAAACACATGTTTACATATAAACTAATTATTTAATCTTAATTTAATTTAGGCAAACGGAGGTGACTCAGCTTTTGCTCATGTCCCAGAAACGATGCTGCCACATTCGGTCTTCAGCTTTGACAGTTATAAATAATAAATAAATAAATATCATTTTATTGCCACTTTTAAACACATGTTTACATATAAACTAATTATTTAATCTTAATTTAATTTAGGCAAACGGAGGTGACTCAGCTTTTGCTCACATGGAACTAGATCCCATGAAGCGCTGGTTTTCAGGCACTCCTTCTTCCCTGAGATGTTACACGGGTGTTATGAGAATTTCGAGTTCCCCAATCACCTCTTTCATTTACTCATCTATCATTGGAATTTAACATGGTATGGTTGTGAACTTTCATAATTATTAATTAATCAGTTAATAATTCTTGCATTCGTGCGCGCGTCTTTCTGGCAGACAGATCTCTGGCAAAGACTTTGGAGCCTTGGTTCCGCTCGATTGCTTCTTCAATTCAAGCTGTATTGAAGTTGCGTAAGTCCCGCCGCATTAATTTGGAGATCTGTCTGTTCAGTTGCTTGTATGGTGTCAAATCTGTTGAAGAATGTAGCTTCTTCAACATTCTCCCATTAACAACGTATATTGGGCTTTGGAGGAATGCATGGCTCTAGAGATATCCTCATACATTTCCACCACCTCCGCATCGGGGTATGCCGAGGTTGGTGGGTAAACCTGTATGACCTTCAGCGAATACCGTTTGGTGATTCTGAGTATAAGGTACGCAACCCTCGTCGACACACTCCCGATCTTTATAACGTTGTTAACGAGAGACTTGTGGACGATAAATCCGACACCTCCTTGGGACAGATGGTCGCCCTCCCGGTGATAGAGCAAGTTGCCGGATTCGAGGATTACCGTGTCCTCCCTCTGTCTTCGGACTTCGGATAATCCTATAATATGCCAGCGCAACTTGTCTATCTCTTCTTCCAGCTCCACGATCTTCTCGTCAGTCCTCAGGGTGCGTGCGTTGTACGTTGCCAGGTCGAATCGTCTAAGGTGGCAACCGAACCTCCACCGGAGATTCTTAGCACCCCCTGCCCCGCCTTTATCATGGTCGCCAACGTAGCCAGGAATAGCGGGGCCGCCAGGGACTGGGGGCCGTCTATTTGTTGCTCTAATCATTGGAGGGTATTTGCCATAGTTGCCACGCTTGGCGAGCGGGTTGGCAACCGCAGTTTTTTTATTGTATTATTATTTATCAGTTATATACTTATTTATCAGGAAGATGCTGCTGCCCATCTCCTGTCTGTTTCCCTTTGTCGCCTTTTACGACACCCACGGGAGGATATGGTAGTGGATATTCTTGACCGCCACTACACAGTGTACGGTAACTTTCTTGTAATTTCGGGCAATTCTCGGTAATTAAGTCCTCTTCGAGTCATAATACATGCACATCCTCTTGCATTTTTTCTGCAGTATATGGTAGCTAGATCATAGTTATTACATACTAAATTGGTTTCATGTCCATTCTTTACAAAATGTTCAGTTAGACAAATAACGTCAGTACAGTTGCCTTCACTTGAAAACTCCTTCAATATGATCTCAATATTATCCATTTTACCTAGCGCACTACATATGTTTTGATGCATTACATGTAGAAATTTACTTTTCTTGTTTTAGAAAAAAGTCATTCAAGTTTGAATCTAGTAAATCTGCATATTCATGGGCATCTAAAAGTTGGTATGCAAATTACTATATTAGTGTGAGTGATGCATTGTGTGGTTTGCCTCAAGCTCTCCACTAGTCTGTTATAATCTTGTGACATCCTGAAGTCATAAGCTTACAAAGAAAAGTTTAAGTAATCGGTATTATAAAGTGGGTTAAAGTCAATGTTTTGTATTGCGTATTCAAGCGTTTTCATATTAGTTTTAGGGATGGAGCATATACACTTAGGTTTATGTATTTTAAGGCTTAAGTTAAGATCGATGGCACCAAGATCAGTTAATAAAGGATTGGTTCTATAACCCGTGGTCTAAACAGGAACCACTTATATGAGTTGGGAGTAAATGCACTGGAAGCAGGCCCTGGCATGCACAGATAGTCTTTTGCTCCGCCATCACCGCCTTTTGAGTTGAGATCTATATTTATATCACCCGATAATACTATATTTTTGAATAGCGACAGTTTTTATACGTGGTAGAGCCATGCTGCAGCTATTTTAATAGTATAGTTGTAGCACGAATGGGTCGACTCGACCGGGGAAGGACCACGCTCTCACAGAATACCAGCGTAAAATAGCAGCTTAATGCTGCTGTGTTTCGTATGGTGAGTGTAGAGAACCGGAGTCTTAGTCCTTACGGCTGACAACGCATCTGCATTTTAATTCGCAAACGAAGATAGATGTAGATGTCTATGGGCCACAGCGACCACTTACCATCAGGTGGCACAGTCCACCTGATGGTAAGTGGTCGCTGTGTGCTCGTTTGTCACCCTTATTCTTTAAAAAAAAGTTTCTTAACCGCATTGTCTAATGACGTAATAAAATAATATATTGGATTAAAATCACAAGGGCAGCAGTTTTATGGCGTATTTTAACCAATAACTTACAACAATCTAGCATATCACGTTCTTTGACTGATATGTTTTTTTTTTCGCAAAGACTGTTATACACCGTCATTTTGGTTATGTACAGTTTTACTACTAAAATTATTATATCCTGACAGTGATGGCAAATAATATTGGATTTTAGGCAGCCAGCATTCTGTTAGTATGATAACGTCGCAGTCAGTGTCCAATCTTTGAAGTAGGATCCATTTTTTTATTAATACTATGAACGTTCTGTGTTAAAATAGTAAGATCGTTTGTGAGTTTGAAGAGATATTTCTTGCACATATCAATTTCACATATTTTTGCCACTGATAAATAAACAGTATCAATTTTATTACTTTACTGATCCATACTACTTTTCTAAAAAAAGTAATTACCTAACAACAGAAATAAACTTATACTTATCTTCACGCACAATCCCTGACGGGGTAGCCAGAGAGAACAGATCGCCAAGTGTCACGATCCTTACATATTAATCAATCGCAAAATAAAATTTAATGAAAGCGCTTCTTTTTTTTTACGTGATTTATGACTTAACTTTACAGAGGACAAAAAATACTCCCGCGATTAATTATAGAGCTGATCGGCTAAATTTTGTTCATAAATGCAATCAGAGACTACTCATTAGCTAAGGGCGGCAGGTATACCTAAGACTATGATCCTTTATCTTCTTTTATAGGTCACTTTTAGACTGGAACTACTAAGCTGCTTCTAGCTTCTCAATGTTGCCCTTTGTTTCAGTGTTGATAATAACGCCTCCATTTGTTTGTTCTTCGTAGACCTCTTACGTGCAATTTAAATTGTTTGGTGCATATAATTTATTGGAGAAGAGATTTTATGTCTTAGATACATTTTTTATTTATTTTCTAGGTAAATGAAAGAATGTTTGGGGCATGTAATTATTTTTGTTTGCCTTAACCATATCAGCAATGGATATTTTTTCTAGCGGCGGTTTGGCACAGCTTTCTAGAATTGTTTTCTTAAGAGATTTTCTGAAATCATTAAGGCATTCTATTAGGTCTTGTTTTTCTCTCTTGTAATACTTCAAGAATTTTACAGCAATCTGCAACAATAGGTTTGACTGGTGACGACTCTTTAACTTCAGGAAACACAGTAAGGATTAATTGCAGTGAAGCCAAATTGAAGACGTATATAAAAGTTAATAAATACATAAGGAAAGTACAAAAATTAATAAAAAAAAGATTAATTGCAAAAATTATGTAAATTTATGTAAAGAAAAGCATGCATTGATATATAAACTGAAGTTGTATTCATTTGAGGTGGATAACATAAAAATATGTTATGAGACTGACGTAGAGTGCCTTAAATCCGATATATTATCTGTAACTAATTCCCTTCAAACTGTATCCAATAGCTATAAATCAACCCAAAACAAAATAAAATAACACATATTGGCTATGGATAATCTGGTAAAGACATGTAAATATAATGAGGAGAGTTTTGACTCCTTAGTTAAACATCAATGTGAGTGTCAACATTCCATATCAGCTCCTTCAGAGTCGGTGTGTGCTGATAATATTATACCACCACCAAAACTCTATAACAGTGTCATAGCAGAGGAGCTTAGAATAAAAAATAACTCAAATATTAACAAAAATAATATAATTGTGTATTGCGATGACATAGGAAAAAATCTAGGCATAACTTTAAATTACTCTTTAAAGGAACAAAAAATTACAAATTGCTGCATGCCTGGAGCATCTTTAGTGAATCCTAAATAAAATTATAGTTACTAAATTTTGCCCAAATAGTACAATAATATTTTTTGTTGGTAGAAGCAGCAGTGTAAACAACAAACAGTTATTAAGCTATATTGAGCAACTTAATAACTGAAATGTACACAAAATTGTCTTGTTCACACTGCCTTACATACAGGGATTGCCACAGGAAAATAATCTAAGGCATAATTTAAATATACAAATGAATAATTTAATATGTAACAATAATTTAAATTTGACATATAAATGTAATGATTATAATAAAAAATTTCATTTAGTTGACATAAATAATTTAATAAAAAAGTTTTGGACAAAAGATAGGTATCCAGATTGAAAATTATTAATTTTTGTTCCGATCCGATTAATAATTTTCAATCTGGAGGTAGCCGTGGTTAACTATGACATTGGGACGTCATACACCTCAGTCCCCCCGTGACCATGGGTGCTGTAAAGTGCTTGAAACGTCGGGAAAGTAAAATAAGTTAATATATGCGATAAAATCCGTAAAATTAGTTTTATTTAAATGTGTAGTGTTCGCGTAAATATAAGAAATCATTATTGGCTAAAAGATTATAATTTCATTTTTAATTTCAGAAATCACCATGTGGTCAGTTCCTTCAATAGAGAAAAAAGTTTACGTGGTGGCTCCTTAATACTAGCAGGTAAATCATTGTTATATAAAGAACGTGAGGATATATTGAGCCTCTCTGTTGAGCGAACTGTAGAAATGGCTTGTTTCGAGCTCGAGCACCTCATTGTTGTAAGTGTTTACAAGACACCCATGTGCTACTTATGACTATTTTGAAAGGATTGTGGAAGAAGTTTTGCTCAAACTTAGTAAATAGAACAAGTTTGTTGTAATATGTGGAGACTTTAACATCAATCTCCTTGAAACTTCTGCCATTAGTGTTAAGTTTAATTCAATGTTTAAATCGTATAATCTTGTCAATTTACTCTTAAAACCCACACGTATTGCTGGGCCTAGTGCGATCTGTATAGATAACATTTTTACAGATGTTAAGCCCTTGCATAAATCAATTATTCAAAATTTAAGTTCAGATTACTATGTTGATATCATTGCCTTACATACACAAGAAACAGAAAAATAAGAAAGTTGTGTTTGTTCCAATAAATGAACATCGTTTGGAGAGGTTTAGAAGTAATATAATAAAAAGACTTCCATCACTTTCATTTAAAAATAGTGCTAATTATTTTATGGTACGTTATTTAAAACTATAACTTGTGTATTTAGTAGGATATTTACTTCTAAAACTTTCTCTTTTAACAGTCGCAAATCATTTAATGCATGGGCGACAGTAGGAATTTATAAAAGTAGGCGAAAATCATATGAGCATTATAAGGAAAGATCATATAATTGTAGTGTAGAGATTATGTAAAAGCATATTCTAAAATATTTAAAAAAGTGTGCACACAACTTTACATTTAGGTAATAAAATTAAAACTGCATCTAACAAAATTAAAATGACCTGGAAAATAATAAATAGTGAAACGGGAATTTTAATATTAACAATAATTTAACTCCATCTGATCAAGAAGTTGCTATGGTTTTTGAGAAACATTTTACTGATGTTCCTTTTTTGACAACTAAATCATTCAATTTTTCTCCTACTGTCGCCGTATCATTGCTTAAACAAAATGTAAAGGCTTGTTCAAATACTTTTAAATTCCATAGAGTACTGCCAAAAGATTTCATTAAATATTTTAAAACTATTGATGTTAAGAAAACGGCAGACTTATGAGGGATTTTGGTAAAGTTATTTTATCTATAATAGATAAAGTAGCACCTTATCTAGCCACTATATTTAATGCAAGCGTCGAATCTGGTGTGTTTCCTGATTTAATGAAACATTGTAAAGTCATAGCTTTATTTAAATCTGGTAATATATTAGACCCCGTCAATTTTAGACCAATTTCTGTACTACCAACTTTTAGTAAAATTTTTGAAAACATATTTTAGATCAAATATATAAGTTTCTTTAATATTAATAAATTGCTACATAACAATCAATTCGGTTTTACAAGGGGTCGCTCGACAACTGACGCTGGAGTTGAGCTTATTAAACATATTTTTTGTGGATGGGAGAATTCAGAGGATGCTTTGGGTATATTTTGTGACCTTTCCAAGGCTTTCGACTGCGTTCACCATGAAACATTAATCAGGAAGCTACAGTACTATGGTGTCAAGAACACATCGCTAAAACTTATCATTTCATATTTAAGTAAGAGAATGCAAAAAGTTGTTATCAATGATAAAAGTTCTTCCGGGTCACCTGTACTGATGGGTGTCCCTCAAGGCTCCATTCTCGACCTATTTCTATTTCTAGTGTATAGTAATGACTTACCTTATCTTGTAGGGGATAATCATGATATAGTATTATTTGCTGATGATACTTCCTTGATTTTTAAACTTAAACGTCAATCATTTAAATATGACGAAGTGAATAATGCTATATCAAGATTAGTGCATTGGTTTAACGTTAATAATCTACATTTAAACGGAAATAAAAGCAAATGTATAGGTTTACAACAACAAATGTTAAAAATCTGAGTACTAATGTGTTTTTAAATGGGAAAGAACTGAGCCCTGTTGAATCCACTGTTTTTCTTGGCATCACTCTCAACGCAAAGCTTCAGTGCGGCCCCCATGTGTCTAAACTAGCAAGCAGACTAAGTTTTGCAGCCTATGCTGTAAAAAAGATTAGGGGTCTCACTAGTATCGAGTCAGCTACATTAGTTTATTTCAGTTATTTCCTTAGCATAATGTCTTATGGGATTTTGCTATGGGGAAAAACGGCTGATTCTGAAACTATTTTTGTTTTACAGAAGAGGGCCATTCACACGTGTACAGGCTCTCTCTATTACCAAGTTTAAATGTTTTGTTAAGTTGAAACTGTATAAAAAGGGTTATTATTGTATAAATGAATACATGGTTGATAATAACCCCTGGGAATGAGGTGGTCGCTTCCAAGCTGTTTCTAAAATTTATTTTGTATCTACCAACCATTAATGTAAAATATGCTTTAAAAAAAAAGTCCCGCCGGGTTTCTTGCTGGTTCTTCCCAGGACAGAGGTTTTTTTTGAACCAGTGGTAAAGTAAAAAATTACTTTCAATAAGAATTACACATGAGATCTATATTGAATAAAAATTATTCTATTCTATTCTATTCTCAGTGCGTCAAGAGACGTGTTCATTAAAATAGTCTTTCGCTTCAATGATTGGTAGTGTTCTGCCATCTGAGCGGCTGCATTACAGACTTTTTGCGATAGGGAATTGATTCTCAACTTTTGTTGAGAATTTAGTTTTCCCTCCTGGGCAATAACACTAAAATTTCATTAAGGCACTGTTCAATTGAGGTCACCCAATTTTTTATTTCACTGGTGACTAAAAATTAAATAGACTCTGCAGCATCATGGTTTGGGGGTTGAGGCGTGCTGAGTGTACTCCGAGGTGTAATTGTGCTCCATTTGAAAGGGCTATTTAATTTTTATTTAAATAAATACTTTTTATTATATTTTAGTTTTTAAATAAAAACTTTATTGCGTCCCTTTAGAAAAAAAAGGATACAAAGGGCGGACATAATGCCTCAAGGCATTCTCTACTAGTCAACTCATGGAGTGGTGAGAGTTTGTCGTAGGTGTAGCAATTAAAATAAAAAAAAAAAAAAAAAAATTAATACACATTATATGTACCAAATCAGTTTATGATATAATATTATAAGTGAATGCATATATATATATTTATTCGCACATTAACATATTTTCGTATGTATTAAACGTGATTTCTTTTGAATTTTTTTATTGTAATTTGTTATTCACTACTGTAAGATTACAAAATGCAGAAACATTATAGAAACACAACATTGCTTTTACGACTGCTCGATTCTAGTTCCCTTAACGAAAATGTTAACTAGTAAATAACTTTTTATAAAAATATTTTCATTAAATGCTATGGTACTTAAAAGTTCTCGCCAACGTCAGAAACATAAAAAATGACACAATATAAGGGGAATTATTATTTGTCCAAAATAAGTTAAGTTAGATTATTCTTTATTTGATAATGATAGATTTTACTTGTTAAACTAAATTATCTCTCATTTCATACAACTAAGACACAAATAAAACACCGTTCTAATATAAACTTTCACCAAAAATAATATTACTTGCCTCGTAGCACTACGCTTAAAACGAACATATTCTTTAGCACACACGCGCAAATCTCACCGTGTATTACACCGAGTCACACAACAAAGCCAACACTAGTCTTTACATATTTCGTCGCGAATATTTACGACGACTCAGTCTTTATGTGTTTATTGGTCTGAGATGAGTACATTCCGAAGACATTTCTCTTAATCCGTAAGCTGCGCTTTTTCTTTACATAAGAAATTAAAATATCTTCATCTAAAGACGGTTTAAATCAGTACTGTGTTGTAAAGCCAAGTATTACAAGGGGCTTTTACATAATCTCAAGCGATTTTGAGGACCTGGGGATTTGTGCTTCAAGAAAATCTGAGAACGGATAAAAACTAAACGAAGTAAAGTTGCGAATTATTTGAAAAAATAAATTGTTGCCGGCAAGATGACAATCCTATTTCAAGTGATATCGACAGGAATTGGTAATGTTTGGGATTATATATCTTTATTATTTGATGTTGCTTTAATATCTTACAAAAGTATTTCTATTTATCTTAGTTTTAAAATTCATATAGTATTACATAAATTGCATGTGGACATACATTAATAACTTATATGCCATACCTATATTCGTTTCGTACGTAGGGTGTCAAAATTTGTAAAGAGACAAATTAATTAATAGTTTTTTTTTTGAAGTAAAACTTTTGAAAAAAAAAATTCTTGGGCGTTGGGCACTTTTGATTTGGATGGGGAAAAAGCACGGAACTAGCTTTTCCAGTACACATACACTCACACATACACACACACACACACACACACATATACATATCGTGGTAGCTCAGATGGTTAGCGCTCGATGTAAGCTTCACAGTACTCGAGCAACCCGGGTTCGATCCCCGCCGGCACCAATGAAGTTGTTAATTGCAATTTTAAGTGCTGATTTACCACGTGCTCGGTGGTGAAGGAAAACATCGTGAGGAAACCTGCATGTCTGAGAAATAAGAAAAAAAATATATTTCGAAGACATGTGAAGTTTGCCAACACGCATTGGGGCAGCGCGTCGAACATTTCCTTGCCCTAAAACCCTCTCAGAAATGAGAGGAGGCCTGTGCCCAGCAGTGGGACGTAAATAGGCTGCAACTTTACTTATATATATATATATATATATATATATATATATATATATATATATATATATATATATATGTATGTATATTCTATACATATCTATTGTCTACTTTATGTTTGTGTGTGAAAGAGTCTTAAGATATTTCACGAGTATATTTTTTTTAACACAATATTTTGTTACCTTCATAAATACATAGAAAATTTTAAAGTGTAATGTAATTACATAAATGCGGTTCAAAAAGTGAAAAGTTTTCTTGTAAAACATGTATTACAGAGCACTGATAAGGCTACGAAATGATTACGGCGATGTTCTTTTTGAGTTATTTTGTAATTGTGTGTTATCTTAAAACAATACATAGCGCAGATAACTGTCGAAAAGAACTTCGCTTACTTTATATAGGTAATAATATAGTTGGTCCAAATTAATTGGGCTTTAATCTTTTAAATTTGAGTAAAAAATATTGTATGAAAATAATTTGTTTAGACGTATAATTCAAACCACTGAACGTAGAAACGAGTATAATTTGAACAACAAATTGCTGTCTTTACGTAGACATCCACTAAGAAAGGATTATGGAAAATGCATTCCAATAGAAGGTAAAATAGGTGGGTGTTGCAGTTTGTACGACACTTTTTATTTAACGGGGTGATTTCATATTTCTATAGAGAAAATTTTAATGATTTTTTTACTTTTAAAATTGGTACAAATACTTTTTTGGATTGAATACACTATTTTTCATACAAACTTTTCACCCACATTTTGAGAGTAAATTTCATATTTATATTTTTGACAATTATAGCCTAGCGATGGTAAAATTAAGAGGATGGAAGGCTGCTTGACATTCTGCAATGTTAAAATTACCTTTTCCTTTGATTCCACTATTCATCATCATCATTACAGCCCTTCACAAGTCCACTGCTGAACATAGGCCTCCCCCAAAAACGCCACAAAACACGGTCCTGAGCCACCTGCATCCATCGACTTCCTGCATGTCTTACCAGGTCGTCACTCCATCTCGTGGGGGGACGCCCTACACTTCGCCTACCGGTACGAGGCTGCCACTCGAGAACCTTTCTTCCCCATCGGTTGTCGGTTCTTCGAGCTATATGGCCGGCCCACTGCCACTTCAGCTTACTAATCCGTTGGGCTATGTCGGTCACTCTGGTTCTACTGCGGATATCCTCATTCCTAAGTTTATCACGCAGAGAAACTCCGAGCATAGCCCTCTCCATAGCTCGCTGAGCGACCTTGAGCTTCCTCATACGGCCAGCAGTGAAGGACCACGTCTCAGTTCCGTAAGTCATCACTGGCAACACGCACTGGTTGTACAATTTCGTTTTAAGGTTTTGAGGTATGTCTGACGAGAAGATGTGTCGTAGCTTCCCGAACGCTGCCCAGCCGAGTTGAATTCGTCGATTGACCTCTCGGTCGAAGTTGGACTTACCCAGTCGGACTATTTGTCCCAGGTAAACATACTCGTCAACAACTTCGAGCTTAGTGCTCCCAACAACTACCGGCATAGGTGTAACATGGACATTAAACATGATCTTTGTTTTGTCCATGTTCATCTTAAGACCTATCCGTTGGGAAACTCCACTATTATAAGCTATTAATTAGAAACTAAGTAATACGTGTTTAAGGATTTCGTACTAAGTAATATGGGATAAAGATATTATATAAATATAAGCTAACTTGAAGCAGTTTTCACTCAATCAATCAATAATAATAATAATAATAATAATAATAATATTCCACAACTATCAAACAACGCCATCTAGTCCCAAGCTAAGCAGAGCTTGTGTTATGGGTACTAGACAACTGATAAATATACTTATATATTTCTAAATACATAAATATTATAGATAAATTACACCCAGACACAGAACAAATGATCGTGCTCATCACACAAACATTTGTCCTGGGTGGGAATCGAACCCACGACCTCCGGCGTAGCAGTCAGGGTCACTAACCACTAGACCAACAGGCCAGTTTATTCATTATTAAATAGCAAGACATATTGAAGCAAACACAAAATTAAATTAATTAAGAACTTACAAAAAGCGGTAATACAGCTTCTTTATAAACTTAAACATATGTGGACCCTACGGACTGACAAACTCTACAGAAAATGGCACAAATATATTGCCATTTCTCAGAAAGAGATGTTTGCTTTGTGTACTCAGCTTAGCCACCTCTCCGTCCCGGCTTTAAACGGGGTACCCCTGAGATATAAGGCCAAAAAAGTGTCTATTCACGTAGTATCCCTTATTAGGGTTTTGCCTCTCTTCCAATGGGCTAAACTTATACTGTCAAGTATCTTGGCATCGTGTCCAAATATAGAGATATTAGGCCTCCGGATATCATCGTCCTGAAAACTGTGATGTTACAAGCTATTAGCACATTTTTTTTACAACAAAGTACTTGGAAGTAGAAGTTGTCGACAGCGCTACCTAGATATAATTATATGGAACATTATTTAAGCTTATTCATAATTACTTTGATAATACTTTTACTTTTTTACATTCCCATTAAACACTTGCAAGGCATTCAATGAAACGGCGATATTACATGTCCATGAGAACGGTCAATATGAACTTTACCATGAAAGGTCATATAATCCTAGCGTCAATAAGTGTGCTCTATAGCCAAGTATGTATTTGAGCAACAAAATTAAGACGGCTTCTAATAAAATTAAAATGACAAGGAGTATAATTAATATTGAAACTGGCAAGGTCAAGTCTAGCCATTAAAACTGCCCATTTAGTTGAAATAACAAATTAACTAATTTAATTAAGCTACCAACTCATGCGGTACCTTGAGGATCACCAGCTGTTTAGTAACCGTCAATACGGTTTTCGTCGGAGTCGATCAGCTGGTGATCTTCTGGTCTACCTGACTCATAGATAGGCGGAGGCAGTAGAGGCATTGGCCGTTAGTTTGAACATTGCGAAGGCCTTCGATCGGGTTTAGCACAAAGCGCTTCTATCGAACATCCCTTCCTATGGGCTTCCCGAGAAATTGTGCAGTTGGATCACTAGCTTTCTTGCAGATCGGATCATCAAGGTCGTTGTAGACAGTGCATGCTTCGACTACAAGCCTATTAACGCTGGTGTACCACAAGGCTGCATGCAATCACCAACGCTGTTTCTTCTGCATATTGTGACATCTAATAATTATTATTAAGAAATAATAATTAGATTCATTATACAGACATTAAAATGTCATAGAAATTATTATTTAAACAATTAAATGCAAACAATAAGCATAAAGTTAAAAAATATCCATTTGGAATATTGAATATTATAATATTATTAAACGCATTAAATGTCTCTAAAAATCTCTAAATTTATTAAAAACCTGCTTAAAATGTTCAAAATGTATCAAATCTTATGAATACAAGTCGATTATATTGCAATAACAAAGATGAATAACATTTGTAATATAATAGAAAAAATGGATCCAGATTTTCTAAGTTGATGAACGTGCTCTTGGAATGTTCTCTTATATTGGGGCGTTGCCGGAGACACACACCCAAGTTTGTACATATATATGGGGTGGTCGGCTTACCGACTGCTAGTACTAAGGTTGCACAATGACTAGTCCTATATTAGGGACTTATCATAGTAAGGTCTAACGAACCAAAGCATTAATATAGAAGGTCTCTATGACATCATAGCAGACATGACTGATAGCAGAGTTATGACTTGAAGTCCCATATGAATAAGACATACAATAGTATGGTCTATGAAATAAAGCAAATATGTGGAAGGTCTCAAATATGTAAAAGCATTATATTGAAAGAAATGGGACTTGAAAAGGATTATTATAGTGGCGTGTAGGTTGCTTCGCAGCCTCTGAGACCGCCGAAGTAAACTTGGACTCACCAACCGATGTGTCCTAGACATATCATCTTAGTGCCGGTGGTAAGCGAGTTTGTTGTAGCAATACGACTTGCCCGTGGACATCGCACACTCCTACCGTTTGTTACAATATCAATGATATATTGCAAACCGGTAGCATTCATTGCTATGCGGATGACAGCACTGGTGATGCTCTATACATCAGCCGTGCCAATATTTCTCGGGAAACCGTCGCCGAGTACCGGAACAAACTTGTGTCTGAAGTCGAGTCTTTGCTGGACAAAGTCTCGGATCGGGGGCGACTAAATCTAGTCCAGTTTAATGCTCAGAACACACAAGTTTGCGCGCTTACCGTTAAAAAGAATCCCTTTGTCGTATCTCCTCAGTTTCAAGGTACTCCCCTTGTTGCCTCAGCCAGTATCGGAATCCTCGGAGTCGACATATCGAGTGACGTGCAGTTTCGTGGTCACTTCGAAGAGAAGGCCAAACTGGCCTATAAAAAACTTGTCGTGCTCAGCAGAGCGAGACAGTATTCCATGCCGGCACACCGTCTGCAACTTTACAAGGCTATCTCTGGGCTGGGGCTCCCCAGTGTAGACTCCTTCCAAATGAACGCATCTAGTGCAGAGCGCAGATTCACTTGCGCTGCGAAGAGATGTAGCATTTCTTTGCATTTTCTTTCGCATTTACCACAGGGAGTGCTGTGAGGAATTGTTCGGATCAATCCCAGCCGCCAAATTTCACGAACGCACATCGTGGCAATACTATCGATACCATTAACACCATCTGGATGCTTGGCGGTCCTCCACAATAGTTTTCATTAGCAGTTTTCTTCCGCAAACGACCACTCTGTGGAATAATTTACCACCGGCAATTGTTCCCAACCGATAAGACCTTCAAGAAAAGAGCTTACTCCTTTTTAAAACGCCGGCAACTAAAGAGATTTAAATATATAGGTAAACTATGGAGCAGACATTGGGAACATTTATATGCAAAAACTTTGAGCTAGTGCGCGTGTGGCGCCCTCTAGCTAAAAATAGCAAAACAACGCTAAGCATTTATTAAGACAAAATTTTAGCTATTCCCCAGTAGGTGAAGCTAATAAATATAACGACGCTTTGGGAGTTTCGATGTCAAAGTATCGATAATGTTGTTGGGGATTACTAAGTTTGAAATGCTTTTCGATATAATAGGGAATACAAAAATTGACCTCCTCATAAAGTTCAAAAACTTTATAAAACAAATTTCATATAAAGTTTGGCTTATAATAATACTAAGGAACTTATGGATGATAATGTCCTCTAGGAATGAGCTATTTCTAATTAGTTTTGTATTGTTAATTGTGTAGTATATATGATGGTAAGCTGTTATTTTTTTAAAGACCCACTGAATTTCTTGCTGGTTCATCCGGTTTTTTCGGAAAAGACAAAGGTTTTCTCCGAACCAGTGGTAAATTGAACAAAAGGGTGACTTACAATAAGTATTATTTATAATCTATACGGAATTAAAAGTTTCTGTACTGTTCTATTAAACATATAATATATCGTGCTTATACTCGGGAGTACGCAAAGTCCAAATAGCAGCAAACTTGGCCCAAAACTATGGGTAAAGATGGAAAATTGTAAAACAAGTGATAGTTGGTTATGATAGCCCATCGCTTACACACTTGTAACCTAATATCTCATTTG
Organism: Parnassius mnemosyne; assembly: GCA_963668995.1. Taxonomy (NCBI): domain Eukaryota; kingdom Metazoa; phylum Arthropoda; class Insecta; order Lepidoptera; family Papilionidae; genus Parnassius; species Parnassius mnemosyne. The sequence goes on from CAVLGL010000086.1 coordinate 29,690,305, forward strand.
TCGCTTTTACGACACGTTAGACAAATAAAACAGTTGGCACATTCATCTTACAAGCATAAGATCTATAAATATCATCTATAATATAAGAAAAAATAACCCAATAGCAATAAAGTAAACATAAAATCCCACACGGAACAAGTATTTGTATGGCCTTCAAATAATTATCCCAGGTCTGGATGTTTGTCCTTGTTTAATTTATGTTTCTAATCTACTTCTGCTGCTTGTGGGGTAACATTAAAAAAATTCGATCGTATGCTTTCTTTTAATGGGGCCATTCCGACCGCGGTGTGAATCGTCCATGATCTTTTTTATGCTGAGACTATTCAGACTACGGTGTAAGTTGCTTCGGTGCTTTTTCCATGGTAGCGATTCGGACCAACGATCTTTCATTGTTGCGAATTCCAAAAAATAAAATCTATACAAATAAATAAAATTGAAGTGTCTGTTTGTAATGTCAAAATTACAGTTTTTTACTAAATGCATATGAAAGTAAATACGATACCTATAACTAAAATGTATATTTTGTAAAATGTATTTTAGTTATAGGTATCGTATTTACTTTCATATGCATTTTGTCAAAATTGTAATTTTTAAAATTTTTGTCTGTCTGTCTGTCTGTCTGTCTGTCTGTCTGTCTGTTTGTTCCGGGTAATCTCCTAAACGGCTGGACCGATTTTGACGGGACTTTCACTGGCAGATAGCTGATTTCATAAGGAGTAACTTAGGCTACTTTTATTTTAGAAAAAGAATCAGGGTTCCGCGCAGAAACATAAAAACCCTAACACGCGAACGAAGTCGCGGGGAACAGCTAGTACCTTAATATGTATTTCATTAACTACTCTGACCCATTTACTATTGTTATTGGCCTTTTTAACAAGCGCCAACGAAAATATATAGGTATGTAAACTTATGGTAAATTTTCGCAAGTAGACTTTTTTGTCCACCATTATTCACTGTTCAGATAAAAACAAGAACAATGAACACTACATCAATGTAGTTCCCGTGCTATGTTCATTGCTTCCAGAAAAAAACGGATCACGTGTAATCCTTTATTTTAATTATAAAAAGTCAATTCAAAAATGGAAGTCCATATTCATCTCAATGGACTTTGTAGTGACTGTGATAAACATAGATTTACTATATACGTGATAAAAGTCCTCTATGTAGTTCAGTAAAATTAGCGATCAACCTCGGAACGAGAGATAATAGTCTGAATATTAATTCCATAATTACTGTAATGCAAGGTTAACCGTTAATATCTGCAAATACTGCCTTGAATTATGAAAAATTTGTGTTATTTACCTGTTACTAATAACATCTTACATATTTTTAATATATTTATTAAATAATACTTATCAACGTTGTGTAATTAAAAACTCATTAAATTAAATACTTATTGCATATCTTAATTTATTAATAGTAGATTTTAAGAAGAAATATAATAAAGTATTTTATCTTTAAAATGTGTGCTTATAATTTATCGTATAACAGTGGTCCGTCTTCACAGTTATGATCATGATAGAAAAATAAGTATTTTAAAACTTACACATTTTAAGGATAACTTAATTATTACTTAATTATTTTTTAAATAAATTAAGATGTATATAAGATAATTACTTCATTTATTGAGTTTTTAATTTCACAAAGTAGGTAAGATTTATTAAATGAATATATTAAAAACATGTAAAACGTTATTCAAAATTTAAGGTAGTATTCACAGATATTCACGGTTGACCTTGCATTACAGCACGTATGGCTGAGCATTGCGCGCTCACCGCCATCTATCGCAAAAACAGTTGAGCGCATGAAAAATGTTAGAGACCACAGAACCGGTCCAAAGAAGCTGTGCCCAAATACAGTGGACATGGCTGACAAGCCATAGGGCTGTAGTACTCGTATCTCGCATAACAAGATCAACCCCAGCGCGTCGGCCCCCAGCAACAAATCTATAGCCCCAGGTTGGGACCATTGAGGGTCTGCCGGTCTCAAACCCGACGCACAACGAACCGAGCTGTCATTTATACGGATGTTAGGGAGAAAACCTACAATGTCATCGAGGATATTTACCTTAACTAGAATGTGAAGGTGTTCGCTGGTAGGGCCAAACACCAACTTCGCTTGTTAGGTTGCCACTTGGATTTTTTTGTAAATGATCGTTTTTAAATATTTTTTAATTATTCAATTAAATCAATCCATCAACTTTATTGTACATTTAATTAACTTCAAACTTAACTAAATCCCAGTTAATAGCAACCAAACACGTAACACACGGCACGCCCAGTGCACTGCGGGTCAAAGCTCACTTCTGTTTTACGTAGCAACAAGATTATAAGATATTAAATACTGCGCCCGCAATAAGATTCAAAGTCAGCCTAGCTGGCACGCATAAAAACTACATAGACTACACACAAGGGCACTTAACGCGAGGGTACAGTTAAACGTTACCTTCCAAACAATTAATCGACCCGGCGTCTATTTTTATAGACTCCACAAATTCCTAGTCGTTGCATAAATTTGCTCACAAACCGACACTAATACAGAGTATACCGGATGACTCACGCCGTGCTAGTGACTTCACTGCATTCAATCACTTCCAACCCGCCCCACAAGCAACCAATCCGGTCTCGCGCGAACTTCAAACGGTAGGAAATTACCGCTCTGCGCGCCCCCTGGGCGTCGATTCTTGACATTAGCGTTTGGCGCGAACACTAGCTATCTCGACACTAGTGAGACTTCTAATCTTTTTTACAGCATAGGCTGCAAAACTTAGTCTGCTTGCTAGTTTGGATATATGGGGGCCCCACTGAAGCTTAGCGTCGAGAGTGATGCCAAGAAAAACAATAGATACAACAGGGCTCTGTTCTTCCCCATTTAAGAACACATTGGTACTCAGATTTTTAAGATTCGTTCTTGTAAATTTAATACATTTGATTTTATTTCCGTTGATTATTAACGTTAAACCAATGCACTAATTTTGATATAGCATTATTCACTTCGTTACATTTAAATGATTGACGTTTAAGTTGAAAAACCAAGGAACTATCATCAGCAAATAATACTATAATGTGATTACCCCCTACAAGAGAAGGTAAGTCATCAATATACACTAGAAATAGGAATGGGCCGAGAATCGAGCCCTAAGGGACACCCATTAGTACATGTAACCCGGAAGAACTTTTACCAATGATTATAACTTTCTGCATTCTATTACTTAAATACTGTGAAGAACTGAACACAATGATGTCGAAGCTCTCCCATCTCCAACCGGCTTTGGTCAATTGTTCTTCCCCGCTGATTCTGCACGACAACGCGTGACCTCATACCGCACAATAGTTGGTCCCCAAGTTACAAGAGCAAAGATCTCCGTTATCCGGCTTACTCACCAGACCTTCTAGACCTAGCGGCTATAGACTTCTTCTTTTACCAGAATTTGGATACTTTTTGCGGGAAAAAATTTAACGCCCGTGAGGCAGTACAAAATGCTTTTGAAGAATTTATTGCCTCCCGTCCAGCTGCATTCTTCAAGAAGGGCATCAATTAACTGCCACTGCGTTGGCAATGATGCATCGAATGTATGGATGATTACTTCGATTAATAGAAATAAAAAAACATAGAATAATAATTACCTACTGTGACGCCTCGAAATTATTATTAATAAATAATAATTAAATTCATTATACAGACATTTAAAAATGTCATAGAAATTATAATTTAAACAATTAAATACAAATAATAAGCATAGAGTTCAAAAATATCCATTTGGAATATTGAATATTATACAGGGTGTTTTTGGAACGCTCCCGAAAACTAAGACAGGCGACAACACCAAGTATACATTTGATCATGGGTCACAAATAAATTCGATCCTGATGAAAAAAAAATCATCTTTTTACAAGGTTTTATTAGCTTTATTCACGCGCCATCATGTTAGTACAGCTAAATGAAACGATAATTTCATAAAAAATATCATGAAAATACTGAAACATAAAACCAGCAGTGGAATGACTGAATTGATATCACCTGACCTGAGCTAGATAAAGGTCAATGTACGCGCGAACACAAATTCGCGCGGCCCGCAACTAGCGGGCCTTCCCACAATACCTAATAATTTACAACACGTGTCTAAATACCTAACTTATCTACTTAACCTACTATTTTGCCACTGTGCTTATCTCCACGTAGCCACTTTAATCCGAATTTACAGGTTAAATAACCCAAATAACTGGTTCGATTCCCCGCTAATGAAGAAATACTTAAATGAAATGTAACCAAGGTTGGAGTCATGCGTTTTTATTCATCGTGTAGGTATGTTTATTATTCTCGTGTATTCAGTTATGTACCTATTCAGATTAGTCTAGTACTAAGTTATTTAAAAAAAATAGTTATGAAACAGCTTACTGCTCTAAATCCTCCGTGGTCTTATGAGATGCGGCTCAAATTGTGCTCCATTCATTTTAAGGCAGACTTGGGTGCAGGCGGGGCATCATCGTGTGGTCTTCGACACAGTCCGTACGTAGTTTCTCGAAAGCATCCACGTTCCTTTGGCGCATTTCTTCAGCACTATCACATTCACGATTAAAAACCCTTTCTTTCACATACCCCACAAAAAGAAGTCTAACGGAGTCAGATCTGGTGAGCGAGGTGGGCAAGCGTGTGGTCCTAGTCTGCCGATCCAGCGATCATCAAATAGCTCATTGAGGCGCTCACGGACGAACCTCATGAAATGTGGAGGGGCACCATCATGTTGGAACTATGTGCGGCGATATTCAGCCAACGATAGGTCGTTTAAAATGTCAACCAACTGTTCATTTATAAAGTTTAGGTATCGCTGTCCGTTCAGTCGCTCTGGCAGAAACACTGGTCCCAGTATGCGATCCTTAAATAAACCTGTCCATACGTTAACCGACCATCGGGTTTGGTGCCCGGTTTGTCGAACAGCGTGCGGGTTAACCTCTGAATACACGTGTGTATTTCTTCGGTTCCACAGGCCGTTTCTGGTAAATGTCGACTCATCCGTCCAGATAATGTGATCAATGGAACCAGGCACACGTTGTTGCTGATATAATAACCAACGGCAGTATAATAACCACTATAAACGTACGCGTTAGGCATTATTAAAACAAAAAAGAATCCAAAAACGTAACAAAAACTTTAATATCAACACGTAATCACAAGTAAATTTATTAAACAAAACGATTGAACTGTCGCTCGCGCACGCGTGTACTAAATCAACACCTGAAACCTACTGCGTCACAAGCGTGAGGCGACAGGGTTAGGCATTCTGCCGTCATAATAAAAAAGGAAGTAACTAACAAAAACGTAAAATGGAAATAAAAAATAAATTGATGAATTTTTCTTTCAGACCCCGTGTCTAAAGTATATTAAAAGGTATCTATATTGAAATATATACGTAGAGACATGAAGATTTTAAGGACGAACTTATTTTCTTTTTAAATTTGTTTATTTATTTAAATAAAACGAATTTTCCTTTTCATCTTAGATTAAAAAATACACCTGGCAACACAAAAACATCGAAGGAAAGACGCATTTAACTATTTGGGTCTTCCCAACCTAATAAATAAAACAAAACTACCATTCATTTAACATTTTTACATATTTTGGAAAGGTCATTTGAAGTTGAGAGGACGCTAATAGTAATTTACTACTTTTTTCTTAGTAAATATTAGAAAAGCATTGGTAGTGAGACACAAAAAATAACAACCCGCAACTCTTGAGTAATGATTTTAAAGGGGATATCATACAAGACTTACTACGATAATAATTAAAAATTAAAACATTTGTACAACCGACTTTAATATAAATAATTAAGGATAACTCAAAAACTATTGGTCTGACCTCGATCAAATTTATATGGGACCACATGTGAAACACCAGCTCTTAATAATAAGATATAAGCTCTTAATAATAAGATATAAAATAATAAGACAAGAATAATTTAAATTTAAGTAATCGATGCAAATATTGTTAAAGATGACGTAGCAACTGGTTAAATAAGTCTTTTCTTTTATGTTGAATTTGTATAAGTCTTTGTATAAGACGATAATTTCTAAAATATTGATATTAGTGAATATTAAAAAAATTTAGTAGATGCGTCTTCTTATCATGAGTCGAATGGTATATTTAACTCATTTATTCGAAAATTGTTAGATGTGCCCTTTTTTCTTATGACCGTAGCATTGTTTCATACCGAGCTAGATACAGGTCGACAGCGGAGTGAGTGTGGGTACAGTCGCGTTCTAAAGTACTACATGGTATTGGGCTATTGTTTTATAATATTATAGTAATTAATTGTTTTATTGTAGAATCATAATAGGTGTTTTACTAGCTACTTAGAACTTTGGAAGAGGTGGGAATTAAAAATAGATAATGTTTACTTGAGCATTGTTTGTTATTTCTATCGTAAAATATAAAGTAGTTTGTAACAAAAAAACTTAAGCTAAGGGTGACACGCCGTCCATTATGACGTCTTGGGTCACATGGAAGCCAGATGTTGATGGTGTGTTGGTGTTTCTGGATGCTACTTCATCATCACTTTCATATTCGCTTGAGCTTCCGTCATCAGGTCGATCACATGGTAATTTTTTCGGTATTCTTCCTCAATAATTTTAACTTTACTGCACAATTTTCCCCATTCACTTTTTCGTTCACTAGTTTAGTCATAAAACAATAGATATAAATATTTTTTTTTCCTTCCTTTTTAAAACATCGTCGCGAGTCGCAAAGTAAGCTGTGTATGCGACTGTATTTTTGGAGCGAACAAAGCGCGGGAACCAATAGCATACAGGCACAGTAATACTGGCCAATATGTGATAAATCGCTCAGTGCCCAAGTTCAAGGCCAGCGTTCTTTTTTCACCGTTCGCGCGTACATTAACCTCCATTAGTCAGGTGATATCAATTCAGTTTCCACTGCTGGTTTTATGTTTCAGTCTTTTCATGATTTTTTTTATGAAATTATCGTTTCATTTAGCTGTACTAACATGATGACGCGTGAATAAAGCTAATAAAACGTTGTAAAAATATGTTTTTTTTTTCATCAGGATCAAATTTATTTATGACCCATGATCAAAGGTATACTTGGTGCTGTCGCCAGTCTTAGTTTTCGGGAGCGTTCCAAAAATACCCTGTATATATTAGTGAACGCATAAAATGTCTCTAAAAATGTCTAAATTTATTAAAAACCTGCTTAAAATGTTCAAAATGTATCAAATCATATAAATACAAGGCGATTATATTGCAATAACAAAGATAAATAACATTTGTAATATAATAGAAAAAATGGATTAAAATTTTCTAAGTTGATGAAGGTGTTCGTGTAATAATTGGAAAATTTCTAAGTTAATGAATGTGTTCTTGTAATGTTCCCTTATATTGGGGCGTTGTCGGAGACACATACCCAAGGTTGTACATATATATGGGGTGGTCGGCTGACCGACTGCTAGTCTAAGGTTGCACAATGACTAGTCCTATATTAGGGACTTAACATAGTAAGGTATGACGAACCAAAGCATTAATATAGAAGGTCTCTATGATGCATAAGCATTATGATAGCAGAGTTATGACTTGAAGTTCCATATGAATAAGACATACAGTAGTATGGTCTATGAAATAAAGCAAATATGTGGAAGGTCTCAAATATGTAAAAGCATTATATTGAAAGAAATGGGACTTGAAAAGGATTATTATAGTGGCGTGTAGGTTGCTTCGCAGCCTCTGAGACCGAGGTAAACTTGGACTCACTAACCGATGTGTCCTAGACATATCATCTTAGTGCCGGTGGTAAGCGGGTTTGTTGTAGCAATACGACTTGCCCGTGGACATCGCACATCCCTACCGGTTGTGGGCGGCGTCTTAGCGCATAGCGTTATGATACGTCGGCTATATTTCGGATTAGGGTGAGTGTGTTTGGTAGTACTTTTAAGTGCAGCAAGCATACTCAACTTAATGTCTTAGTGCAATAGCGCTATGATACGTGGAGTTTTGGCTACTGACGTCTTAGTACCGTACTACTATGATACGTTGATGGTATTTTTAGTTAACAACACTATCAAATTTTGTTACCAAAGTCGATAGGGATCATGTGGGTGTGTTGTGAGGGGGCGCCATCCGTGTGATAGTTGCATTGATGCTTACTGCTACTTGCAGTATTGTGTCTTGTGATGGATCTGCGGGTGTGCTGCACCTGATTCGATGCATCTTGTGGTTCTGGTCGATGGAGGTATGCGGGTGGTGATGTCTGCTGGGACTGTATGGGGGACCTTGGGATGGTGTAAGCCCGACGATAGTCGTATTGATGCTTGTTGTATTCTGTAGCATTGCGGCTCTACGATGGTTGTTTGGCGGGTCGCTATTCTCAATGGCGCTCTCTGCGTCTTGGTTTGACTCACAACCTAAGTAGCTTTGCCATAGTCGGGTCCCTTAATTTCAGCAGACTGTCTGCCCTCCATGATGTTTTATATAACGACTTAATAATATATCTCTATAAAGTTCCCACCTTTGAGAGATTGAAGGCAACTTGTTGGTGGGTGAGACAAACATGATCGAAAAATGCATATACTCAACGTCAGTGACACAAACCCTTTCTGATGGCGAATAATTAAAATTATCTTATAACTGCCTATTGGCTATATCTGCCATTGTATTGGTTGGTGGAGCATATGTGTTGACCTCATGCAGGTGGTAGCTGGAGGGAGAATCTGTGGAGGCTCTCAAGGCTGCGGCCGAAAGCCGCGCAACGTGGGACCCTATTCCCTTGAGGTGAGCGGTAGACTCATGACACGCTCTGCGGCCAATTGGCCGTGCTGACCATGCAATTGGTGGTGATGCCTTACACTTACATCACGTCTGCAGAAACGGCGGTCTGGCAGGTGGTGGCGCTCACGGAGGGCTTTTTATGGTCAGTGTGCCGATTGTTGCCTAACCCGCGTGACGTACATTTCACTGTGGCTGGATTTGATCGTATTCTGTATGGCGTTTACACGCATTGACATGCGCGACTTCGGTCGATGTTTGTGCTTACGCACTATCAAGGGGCCAAGTCCTCTTTTACTGGTTCGCCAGTTATTTTGCTGTGGACTACGGTCCATTCCCAACTTTGCGTACCCTCCGGGGGGAGCGCATTAAAATGGTTGGCGCTCACCGTGCGCGGCGTGTGTGGGGCCGTGTACCTCCTCCACATTTTTTTAAAATGTGGCAGAGCGAAACCCTTGTAACTGGTATTTAATATAAATATTGTGAGCCTTTTCCAAGCGGGAAGGGATTAATTAATAAGGAATTGACTGTTGTGAACCAGATACAAGTGGAATAGGGACAATTTATTGTTCTTAACCTTTTTGAGCTCTGTCTTCGTGAACGGGGTTCTTTAGCTTATAAGACTCTACCAACAGCTTTCGATTGCTCTCGTGAATATTCATTCTTCCAAGATACACCTAAAAGAACTAAGTTACTATACAAACACAACGTAAAAAAGGGTCCTAACTAAGACGATCACGTCATAAATTTATTAAACGGCCTATATTTAAACCTTTAGAAAGATCAAGTTATACTGGTCACGTAAATTAGATATATTTATATATCTTATAGATATAGATTCTAAAGAAATACAAGTATAAGTGGATATATAGTAGAAAAGAAAAAAGATGGGGGGGGGTTCGTTACAATTTGGTGCCGTGACCAGGATAGAGGTTAAATTTTAAATAGGAGGCCGGTAATATAAAATTATGAGGTAGGCTATATGCCTACAATTTGTTGTGCGTGAAATGGAGAGGTGTCTTGGAGAGTGGTGTTTGCTGGGGGTGGTTGAGAGTCTGGGGGTGGGGCTTAAATATTAAAATTGAGTAATAATATAGGAGGTGTGTGCATAACGGAGCGAAATAATAAAAAGTGAAATAAGTGGAAAGACTCAATTAAACTAAGTGAAGGACACAACAGGTGTAAAAAAAAAAACTGCAATACTATATATTATAAAGTGAAATAAGTGAAAAAACTCAATTAAAGTAAGCGAAGGACAAAAAAAGTGTAAAAAAAAAAACAAGTGGTAATAAAAATTAAAAATGGCTAAAAATAAGAAAAAATCAACCTCAATTAAGGCTAAGTCTAAAGATGAGATGAAAATGCTTCAGAAATTAATTAAGAATGCAGTGAAAACCTTTGAGGTTAAAATAAAGGATCTTGAGGAAAAATTTATTAACCAAACGAAAGATTACCAAATTAAAATAAATCAAGGAGAGGTGTCCGGGGCGAGCACCTCTCATGTAAATGATCCTAGACAAAATATTGTATATAATGTGCATAATGTAACAATAGAAAAGCCGAAATTTGGAAATGAAAATACTCATCCAGTATCATTTTTGGAAGATCTCACCAATTATTTAAAGAAAGTTCCATCTAATGGTCTCGAAATTTCGATTGCACAAGAGTGCTTAGTAGGTGAAGCCAAGTATTGGGCTCGCATTAATAATGTGCGTTGGACAACTTTTGATGATTTTAAAGCTGACTTTCTAAGAGTGTTTTGGGGTGAAGAAGAACAAAATAAAGTAAAGAGATTCCTTGTGCAAAATAAATGGAATAGAAGTACACACCCCACCATGGTTAGTTATTTTCTTTATGTGGTTGAGAAGGCACAAACATTATCATATCCGATACCTGAAAAACAATTAGTAACTGATGTCATCGGACATTATCCTAAAACTGTGCAGCAATTATGGAGAATAGCTAAAATTGAGACAATAATAGACACGACAGATTTCTTAAGAAACTTAGATGACATCGACAAACAAGATGAAGGTCGTGAACCTTACTATAATGAGAAAAGGAGGAAGTTTCATAATAATACGGAGAAAAAACATAAAGAAATACAACAATCATACAAAACATGGCGTAAACCCGAAGAGGGAAAAAAAGAAGGTAAATGAAGTACATGAAATACATTTCACTAATGACCAACCTGATGTTACGGCCCTTGAGCGAAATTTAGAGCTGTAGAGGTCGAACTAGTTCCTGATTCGACCCCTTACAATGTAAAAGGGAACAAAGCATTAAATATGTTATTAAAACTGGGTTGGCGACCTGGTCAAACATTGGGTAAAAACAATAGAGGGTTGCGAAAACCTATTACTTTAAAAGCAAATTTTAACAGAGAAGGCCTTGGTTATAACGACAATGTAAATAGCATATTAAACACCTTAAAAGCCAGGTCGGACTTACCCATAACGGAGTTATTCGTGCAAACCGTCTTCGAGGAAGACGAAGATAAATATCAAAGGGAATTTATAGGGAATATGAGATCTGAAATTAAAGTTTCAATATTTGACAAAGAAATAGACGCGCTCCTCAACACTGGGAGCGATGTTACATGCATTTCAGAAAGTTTATATTTACAAATTAAAGATAATAATCGTAAAATATCAATAATGCCAGTTAAAGCAATGCAAATAAAAGGTGCTGTTGGGCAGCGCAGCACAAAAATACAACAGATGATCATATTGCCTATAAAGATAGATGAAGTAGTCTTTGAAACACAAACTTTAATTGTAGGTAATTTAATAAGACCTTTAATATTAGGCTTTGACTGGCTCAAGAGAAAAAAAAATATTGATTGATTTGAGAAATACTACTGTTGGAATAGAATTTAAAGTAAAAAACAAAGACTACTTTATACCTTTCAAATATAATAATAAATCTGTATTACATAATAACTGCATCAAACAATGTACCGATGATCCCTTAATAAATATAAAAATAGGATCTACATTGGAGGTCTCTGAAAGGGCAAAACTTAGTAAGGTTTTGGAAAAGCATAAGAATATGTTTTAGAGCAAATTGGGAAGAGCCAATTGCTATGAGCATAAAATTGAAATGATCGATGATGAACCTATAGTTACTAGGTCCTATCCCATTCCATATGCATATAGAGCGAAAATGGAAGAAAAGTTAAATGAAATGGAACAAGCTAGTATCATCACAAGGACATCAACGCCTTACAGTAGTCCATTGACATTCACTCTTAAAAAGGACGGCTCAATTAGAGTTCTGCTTGATGCCAGAAGCATAAATAAGAAAATGGTTGCAGAAACAGAGAAACCACCTATACAATTAGATGTTTTGAATTCATTTCACGGAGCGAATTATATCACTACCATTGACTTAAATAATGCATATTTTCAAATTCCGATAAATAAAGATGGTAGAAAATATACTGGATTCACATTCAATGGAAAGTCAGATGTATATAATGTTTTGCCGCAAGGATTAAAAACATCAGTAGGAAGCTTTAGCAGAGCCATGAATTTAATATTAGGACCAGAAGTCCAAGAACTTTGTGTGAACTATTTAGATGATCTAGCCATTATTACAACAGGAACGTTAGATAAACATTTGGAGCACATTGATATTGTTTTAAGTAAATTGAACAAAGCTGGCTTAACGTGTAACTTGTGAATTTATTTGTAAAGAAATTAAAATGCTGGATTTTATAATTTCAACAGAAGGCATAAAGACAGATCCCGATAAGATTCGAGCGATCCAAGAGTTTCCAGCACCTAAAAAGATTAAACAATTAAGGGCCTTTTTAGGTCTATGCAATTTTTATAGAAGGTTTATACCAAATTACAGCGAGAGCATAATACCGCTCTGTGAATTACTTAAAAAGGGACGAAAGTTCCAATGGATATACTGGTCACGTAAATTAGATATATTTATATATCTTATAGATATAGATTCTAAAGAAATACAAGTATAAGTGGATATATAGTAGAGAAGAAATAAGATGGGGGCGGGGGGTTCGTTACACTACGTTAAGTTACTTCATTAAAAAGGCAATTTTATAGATAAAGACCTAATATTATGCGTGTTATAATTTCTTTACTGTTATGTGTACTGTTTGATCTGAAATCTAAGGTACCTAAAGGAACAATTTCACTATCGACATGAATTTTATTGTCGTAATTTGCGTTCAGTGTATAGCTTGGCTGTGAATACTCCTTGCAGCGTGGCTTCGTTTTATAATAAGTCATTTACTTCACAAACAACCGGACTATTCAAAAACAACTTATGGTTTGATTTTCCCATCATAAGAATGTACATATTATATCATGTTTCTAGTTCATAAATTTTGCGATATTGTAATGAAAGACTTATCTATCTATCTATCTATCTATCATGTAGTGGTAATGTAAGAATATCCACTACCCCATATCATCCCGTGGGTATCGTGGAAGACGACAGACGAAGACAAATCAGAAGAAGGGCAGCAGTGTCTTCCTAATATCAACTAAAAATAAAAAAAAACTGTGGTTGCCAACCTGCTCGCTAAGCGTGGCAATTATAACAAATATCCCTAATATGAGGCAGACTATGGGGGAGGCCTTTGTTCAGTAGTGGACTTTAATAGGCTGTAACGGTAATGCGTGTCGTGGGGCCGCTACCGCTGCGAGTGCTAGTAAATAGATCTCCACGAAAACCTTGCTAAAATATTTCTAATATTTTCCAGCTAGCTACATCTGCATGTCAATTGGTGTCATGTTCGCCTGGCCATCTTCCACTCTGCAGCTCTTCTCTTCTGCAAACACGACCCTCAACCGACCAATGACGGAGACCGAGGGTGCCCTTTTAGGCAGCCTTTCTTCAATCAGCGCCTTGATAAGCATGCCATTTGTCAGTTACTTTGTAGATACTCTTGGAAGAAAATATTGTTGTATGCTCTTTGCAGTGATTCAAACTGTAAGTTTAATTTATAGTGAATATTTTGGAGATATTTTAAAAGCAATCCTGACTAAGATTACAGAAAACAATTGCATTCGTTTCGTCTGAGTGCAGTGGAGTCTAAACACCAACTTGCAGAAACCAGTAGCTAGTTCACCTTCCTTCTGGAACACGTGCAATCTGGTCTCTCGCCAAGGCTGTCCAAGGGAACTTCTGTCAGCCATCTCTTCCATCTCTGCACAGAAAGGACGACTCACTAACCCATGCCGCAAAGGAGAAAGCCGATCTGTAAGGCTCGCTCTTTGAATCCAAATCGACTCTAGATGACGGAGGGAACCCACCACCGACCATCCCATAGTGTGAGTGCTCCATGCCGAATATGCGATTTACACAGCGCTCGATTCGCAAAGCACTCTTCTCCCTGGACGTCAGCAAGTCGAGTGGGCCTGATGGAGTCCCTTCCATTGTGCTGGCGACGTGTGCTTCAGAATTGGCACCGGTTTTAAGGCGTCTTTTCCAGCAATCCTACTTCCAAGGCGTAGTCCCGAATTCATGAAAGACAGCTTTGGTCCACACAATCTCTAAAAAGGACGACCGCTCAGATCCGTTAAACTATATGCCCATCGCCATCAACTCGTGGTACTTTTACACTTTTTTTACGTGGTAGAGTCAAGCTGCAGCTATATTAGTAGGATAGTTGTAGCACGAAGGGGTCGGCTCGACCGGGGAAGGACCACGCTCTCACAGAATACCAGAGTACAATAGCAGCTTAACACTGCTGTGTTTCGTATGGTGAGTGTAGAGAACCGGAGACCCTTTTTACTGGAAAAGAGGCATTCTATCTTAGTCCTCACGGCTGACAACGCATCTGCATTTTGATTCGCATACGAGGATAAATGTAGATGTCTATGGGCCACAGCAACCACTTATCATCAGGATGACTGTGAGCTCGTTTGTCACCCTATCCTATAAAAAAAACTCCTTGTTCTCCAAAATAATAGATAGTATTATATACTGCCAGCTCAACAGGTACCTTTAGGATCACCAGCTGATTAGTGACTGCCAATATGGTATTCGCCGGGGTCGATAAGCTAATCAGCTAGGCAGTAGTGTCCAAGGGGGGAGGGGGGGACATTGGCCGTTTGTTTGGACATAGCGAAGGCCTTCGATCGCATCTGGCACAAAGCGCTTCTCCCTGTGGGCTTCCCGAGAAATTGTGGAATTGAATCACCAGTTCCCTTGCTGATCGGAGCATCAAGGTCGCTGTAGACGGTGCATGCTCTAATTGTAAGCCTACTGGTGTTTCTATTGGATATCAATGATATGTTGCAAGTGGGTATCATTAATTGCCATGCAGTCGAAAGCACTGGCGATGCCTTATACACCGGCCGTTCCAATATTTCTCGGGAAAACATCACCCAGTACCGGAGCAAACTTGTGTCTGAAGTCGAGTGTTTGCTGAACAAAGTCTCGAATTCGGGGCGGCTAAACCCAGTCCAGTTCAATGCCCAGAAGGCACAAGTTTGCGCTTTTACCGATAAAAAGAACCTCTTTGTCGTATCTCCTCCGTTTCAAGGCATTGCTGCCTCAGCTAGCATCGGAATCCTCGGCGTCAACATATCGAATAGTATGCAGTTTCGTGGTCACTTGGAAGGGAAAGCCAAATTGGCCTTTAAAAAGCTTGGCGTGCTCAGCAGAGCGAGACAGTATTTCATGCAGGCACATCGCTTGCAACTTTACAAAGCGCAAATTCGGCCTCACATAATATATTGTTCTCATCTCTGGGCCGAGGCACCCCAGTGCCAGCTCCTTCCACGTGACCGCATCTAGCGTAAAGTGGTTCGAATAGTCGACGACCGAGTTCTTTCTGATTGGCTCGATACACTGGCGCTGCGTAGGGATGTTGCATCCCTTTGTATTTTCTATCGAATCTGCCACGGGGAGTGCTCTGAGAAATTGTGCGGATTAATTTCAGTTGCCAAATTTCACGAACGCACATCGCGTCAAAATTCACGATGCCATCCTCACCATCTGGATGCTTGGCGGTCCACGACTTTTTTCACTATGTTTAATTATTTTTTATAGTTTTTTCTTCGTACAGCTTCTCTGTAGAATTGTTTACCACCGGCGATTTTTCCGGACCGATACGACTAAGGGACCTTCAAGAAAAGAGCTTACAACTTTTCAAAAGGCTGGCAACTAATCTGCAATTCCCATTGTGTTGCGGTTTTTCATGGGCGACGGTACTCACTTACCATCAGGTGAGCCCATGAAGCAAATACTAAGAGGAGGTATTGTAATTAGATGAAAGCTAACTATGTAACAACGCGTGACAATTTGCGGGGTGAAGGGATGTTAAGTCCCGCCCACTTTACACTATCTACATCTACCGATAAATAGTAAAACTACTCGAATTGTTTCATATCGATGTTGCAATTTAGTTTAGCTAGCTTGACGATAGATGGCGGCCTGTTCACAAAATATGTGTTGTTTATAACCTATAAAAATAATATTTTGGCGATTCAAATTTCTTTATGTCTGAATGCAAAACAAATTTTCAGCACCTTAGTATGAATATTTTACCAATAGTGAGCTCTACGTACCTTTATATTTTAGTTCAAATGACACAAAGTGTCGCCATCTAGTGTTGAATATATTTAATTATATATAAAAGCTGACTCAAAGACATTTTATAGAACTATTTTAATAAATGAGATGTAAAATTACTTACAAATTAAATATGATGCCATCCATAGCATCAGAGCGTCTATCTGAGTAGTTTTTAAACGATAAAAAACAATTCATCCTTTTCTTCTTAATACTACGAAAACACACCGATTTTTGATTTTATATTTCCGACAAATAAGCGCACAGGACTAATGCTGACAGTATACTAACTAAAGTCACTACGATGACGTAAGGACCTACTTAGAATCACAGTGCACAGTTGCTTATGCCGTCTCCTCTTTGTATTTGCTTCACGGGTGAGCCGCAAGCTCGTTTAAAAAAACAACTATGTGCAACATTAATCTGGATCTGAATGTTTGTCAACGTACAATTTACATTAATGTAAAGCACCTCAGGACAAGTCCTGTTGGACATGGACCTATCATAATTGTAAAGAGGATTTGCCGCAATAGTCACTCTTGGTGAGTAGATTAACGAAAGCAGTACCGGACTTTTTGCGCTCTTGATGCTGCTTCTTGTCAGCGGTCTGGGTGTTTTACGCCTGGCGTTAACGAGATGGTCATATCTATGAGAATCCATGAGATCTTTGGCATATCTCATAATCGCCTCTTACGACACCCACGGTACAAAATGGGATGTTGGAATATGTTGTACCGTAACTCCAAGGTAAGTACATTACTGTACGTAATTACATTAGTCAAAAAGCAATCACAGGTCCTAAACTTCCGAGTCGAAAGAATTATTGGTACTATTATGAATTATAGTGTTTAATCACAACTCAGTGCGGTGTCCACTACCCCTTTGCATTGCATGGGTGTCGTAAGAGGTAACAAATGGAAATGAAACATAAGATGTGCAGGAGTATCTTCTTGATAATAACTCAAAGTAATAAAAACTGTGTTTGACAATCAGTTCGACTCTAATTAATGAAAAATATATCTAAATTTACTAGTCAACTTTGCTAGACTCATAATGATTTGTTATATTTACGCGAACACTACACATTTAAATAAAACTAGTTTTACGGATTTTATCATGTATATTAACTTATTTTATATTTCCGACTTTACCCATAACTTGACAGCACCCATGGTGACCAATTAATATACGCGATAAAGTCCGTAAAACTAATTTTATTTAAATTGCTAGACTTTTTAACGGTACCACTATTTTGTTTATTCAAAGTATGAATAGTATTTTCCAACAATTGGATAAAAAAAACAGTATACCGTTTATTGAAACGTGGTTGAGCCATGCTGCAGCTATTATGGCTGCAGCACGAATGAGGTGGCTATACCGGGGGAGGACCACGTATTCACAGAATAACAGCGTGAAAAAGCAGCATAAATCTACTGTTTCGTTTTTTATGTTGAATGATGAGAACCGGAGACCCTATTTACTGATAACGAGGCAATCTATTATAGTGTTACAACACGTTTGTATTTCAATTGTTAATCGCCTAAATATTTATTTAAATGTTTATGTGTCATGACATAGGTGTCCAGTAAATAGTACTACATGTCCAGTAGTGAAAAAAATGTATGTGACACTTTTGTACAACAACCTTAAAAAATTGCTTTTTTGATGGTGGTTTCGAAAAGATACAACGCTAGCGCATTTTCTTTAAGAAATAATGAAAATATGCTATTTTTGTTTCAGATAAGCTTTTTGTTTAAAATGCAATTAACGTAATTTTGACACAAAGTAATAAAAAATAAAAATGCCTTTTATTTCTTGCTTCAGAGTAGAGATTTACTATTTTAAAACAGTGTGCATGCAAAAATTTATTGATCCAGTGTTACAAAACTTAGTATTTGGTGGATATTACTTTTAATAGTTAGGAATATAACATTTATTTAGTAAGGAATATACTTAATTTTGATCATCCATCTGGGTTTGTAATAGAATAATAGAACAAGATATTTTTTTTTACTTCTAGTAATTGTCTCAGACAATTATAACAATGCATTCTTAATAACATGACGAGCATGTATTAGGACACAAGGAAAGCAACTCCAAGCATTTATTGTGATTTCTTTAAATATTTTTTAATAAAATTTAAGTTAAAGTCTACTGATTTTACTATCGTATTACCTTATCCTTCGAGATGTCAACTACAAACTGACAAGCTGGTTGGCCGTAGATTATTATCTAATATGTAACTCAAATCGTAGTACGCCCGTACTACGTTTCGAATTCAAAATCACATTACTTGCATTAAATACAAAAGCCCCCTTTGAACTAAAATAGCATAACGATAATTCTAATTATTATTAAAGAAAATTCGCTAGTATTGTATCTACAAAACTAAACTAAACTAAATAACAATACAAAAAAGAGCGAGATAGCACATCCGCTTCTTTTGTTAGACAATAACCGGTCGGGTCGGTTCGGCGAGCAGGTAACGTCCTTTATTCATTATGCGTGCATATCGCATTTAAGGTGTTACAACTTGTTTTATAATAATTTGCGTAAATGAGCAGCGATAATATTACTATCGTATTATTTTGTGTCAAAATTACGTTAATTGCATTTTAAACAAAATCAGCTTATCTGGAACAAGAATAAATTTCAATATGAAATAAGCAGTGCCTTTGTACAAAATATCTTTTTTTTTTCTTCATTATAACATTATTTTTGTGTGTACATAAATTGTTAAATAAATAAATAAATAAATAGCATATTTTTCATTATTTTAATAAAAAATGCACAAGTGTTGTATCTTTCCGAAACCACCATCAAACAAGCTATTTTTTAATGTTCTTGTACAAAACTGTCACATACATTTTTTTCAGCACTGTAGGGTAAAGTGAAGCGATAAGGAAATCGTTCAGTGAAAAATATTTAAAAATATTTATTACTTGGACATATTTTTGTTTTTGATAGAAAAAAGACTTATCGTTGAGTAGAATGACTCATCATCATTACAACCCTTCACAAGTCCACTATTGAACATAGGCCTCCCCCAAGGAATGCCACAAAGCACGGTCTTGAACCACCTACATCCATCGAATTCCTGCATGTCTCACCAGGTTGTCACTCCATCTAGTGGGGGGTCGCTCTACACTTCGCCTACCAGTACGAGGCTGCCACTCGAGAACTTTTCTTTCCCATCGGTTGTCGGTTCTTAAAGCCATATGACCGATTCTACTGCGGATATCCTCATTTCTAAGTTTATCACGCAGAGAAACCCCGAGCATAGCACTCTCTATAGCTCGCTGAGCGAGCTTGAGCTTCCTTATACGGCCAGCAGTGAAGGACCACGTCTCAGATCCGTAAGTCGTTACTGCCAACACGCACTGGTAATTTCGTTTTCAGGTTTTAAGGTATGTCTAACGAGAAGATGTGTCGTAGTTTCCCGAACGCTGCCCAGCCCAGAGTTCAATCCGTCGATTGACCTCTCGGTCGAAGTTGGACTTACCTAGTCGGATTATTTGTCCCAGGTAAACATACTCGTCAACAACTTCTAGCTTAGTGCTCCCAAAAAATACCGGCATAGGTGTGACATGGACATTAAACATGATCTTTATTTTGTCCATGTTCAGCCTAAGACCTATTCGTTGGGAGACACTATTGAGGTCATTGAGTATGGTGTTTAGGTCCTCTAGCGATTCGGCCATAAGGACTATATCGTCGGCAAATCGAAGGTGAGTGATGTACTCGCAATTGATGTTGATACCGTATCCTTTCCAGTCCAGAAGCTTGAAAACATCTTCCAATGCAGCGGTAAAGAGTGTCGGGGATATGACGTCACCCTGTCATTAACCTCTCTGCAATTGGATTGGTTTCGTACTATTATACGGGACCGTGGATAGAGCTTTTTAAAAAACGATTTTATTTACACAACACGATATAATTGGTTATAATTAACAATAAGATTTATTTAACTTAGGATTTAGAATAACTGGGACTTAGAAAACCAGCGTGAAGTAGAGGTTTACCTCTGCGTTTCGCTTGGTGAGTGCAGGTGGCCGGAGGCCCTTTTAACTGGAAATGAGGCATTCCATCTTAGTCCTCACGGGTGACAACGCATCTACATTTTAATTTGTAACAGAGGATAGATGTAGATGTCTATGGGCCGCAGCAACCACTTACCATCAGGTGGACTGTGTGCTCGTTTGTCACCCTTGTACTATAAAAAAAAAATAGTAAAGATTTAGTAAAGATATAGAAACGACTTAGTAACGATGTATGAAAGAGACTGAGATTGGAACGAGACTGACTTGTAGATTGATTCTTGATTCCCGACTGACTTCTGATTCGACTGACCTGTGGGCGTTTGTCGGGAGGTCGGTTATATAGGCTTTATGGTGCTGACGCAGCAGCGTTAAAGAGATGCGTTAACCGATCTCCTAACATTGATGGGGTATAACAGCCCCCCCGCGGAAAACTGAAGATCGGGAAAATAACCGAGCTTCAGAATATTATAGTTTATGCGACTTCTCTTAACCGGGGTGCTGGTATTGTTGAATCCTCGCGTTGTGAAATGGAATGATTATCATCATCGTTACGAGTCGAAATTGGTACATTAGTATTTGAATTATTCTTAAATCTAGACATTATAAATTTGTAACATTTAAAGGCTATGAATATAACAATAATTATTAATATAACAGAGGTTAGCGTTGTATGGTGTGTCCCGTATTTTACTACCAAGGGTTTATTAATTATATTATCAAGTTTCGAAAGGTTTTCTAAATTTTGTTTATTATTTGTGAAATCATCTAGGTCTATATTTTGTAGTAAAATAGGAGATGTATATTTTTTAATACTAGAGGATACATTAGGTTTACAACAGGGATCATTAATTATATTAAAATCTAATCTAGGCGTAGGAATATTAATGTTCAAAGTGTCGTCAGACGACACGAGCCTTGTGCTCTTTGTATACACTGTGCACTGTGCGGGAATATTTAGGATACCCGTACCGAGTATGATTGGCTCTTTTAATCCTGAGATACCACAGTCGATGGTTATCCTATTTGGACGAGATTGCACAAAAATCCACCGATTGTTCACTAGTGGTTTCTAGATGTCCATTTCACTATATAGTGTTTTAGTTTCGCACTGAACGGGTAGAGCACTGAATGTCTTAGTGAGAAGTTCACTTTCACATGTAGGGTTACCACTTGTTAATGATATGGTCGGGACTTTACACAGGTAGAACTCAGAGCGTATAGACTTACAATTATTAATATTATCTAAATTACAGTAGCTTAACTTATAATTAGATATTCCGATGTAGGGAGTTGAAGGTAGGATTAAACTAAAGATGTTCAGGCTGGTTAGGTTATGAGGAATAAGTAGAGCTATGCTATGGTATAGGTTAAATTGTTCATTCATTGTAAGAGGGATTGGTAGGATAAAACAATTTTATTATTTATAAAATAACACGAAACATCGGAAATACTTAAAATTAAATGAATATTATTTATGCTTAATGCTATGGGTATCCCTGTGTCTCTAGGTAGGTGCCTATCGTTATCAATGAGTTCTTTGTATAGTTGCGTCGGGGACAAAACACTCGGATGTAGGATGTTTTGGCTACTTAGAACAATGGAGTTGGTTATGTCCTCCAATTGGAATGATAAGGCGAGTAACGAAGCTTCGAGGCTACTAAATACTGAATGGACCTTTGATTCAATTAATAAGTCATTGGTGATTTTATTTGTATTGTTTAATATTGTATTTAATGCGTTATTTAATATTTCCTCGTTGTATTTTATTTTGCTTATAGTTTTATTAAATGTATTAAATGAGGTAGTTGTTATTAAAATATTTTCTTTTAGGAGTTGGGCGAGTTCCTTTTCGTCCTTTTGAACCGAGGTTATGGCGGAGTCGTATTTTATGGCGTCTTCTTCGTCCATAGTACCAAAGATGTGTTTGAATACAGTGCCTACTGCACTAAACCACGCGGAACGTTTATTACGTTTAGATATTAAATGGGAGATTGAGTCATATTCACGTTTGATGTCATTGAAACGGGTTGTTAAAGGAGACAACGTGTTATCGCAATAAAGATTATTCGATTGTTGACATATAAGTTCTACAGTTTTTAGAATTTCGTTAAGATTAGTTAAGTGTGGTTCAATATAAGAAATATCTATGTGGCTAACAACGTCTAATTTACCTCTAATTATTTTTAATTTCCCTATCTTATCAAAGTAGATGTCGGAGCTAGAAGGAAGCGGCTGAACGAAATGCTGAACGGCATTTCCGGTTGCGCCTGGGACGAGACACTGAAAGTGATATAAATGAAATATGAATGTAAAGATATTTAATAGAAATTAAAACAGTAACATTTTATTTACTAAAATTAATATAGATTATAATATTTCTAGATGACTAATACTTAAATTTAAATTAAATTATTCCGGACATTTCAGCCGGTTTGAATTTGTCGAAATGATGAGTTACGTGACGTCTATTAATTAATAGTGTGGCCGTATGGTTGTTGTGAACACGAATTATTTTAAAAGGTCCTTTCCAGACAGGTGAGAGTCCCTTTCCTTGTCTTAAATGGTTTTTGAGGTAAACGTAATCGCCGGATTTATATTGGGGAGGAGTTCTGGTGTGAGAGTCATAATAAGCTTTGGAGGATTCTTTAGATTTTAAAATGTTTTCTACGGCCATTTCTCGTGTATATTTGAGCTTGTGTTGTAACATTTTAATATAGTCGGAATAGGTTGTTCCGGAGCTTCTTTCATATATAGAATTGGGAATATAGGGTTTTTGTCCAAAGACTTGCTCATAAGGAGTGAATTTTGTAGTGGTATGTGGAGTGGTATTGTATGTAAGTATAGCGGTGTAGACGTAAGTGGGCCAATTATTTTGATTTGTGTTGACGAATGATTTTAGATATTCTTTGAGAGTGGAATGGCTGCGTTCTAATGCTCCTTGAGTTTGTGGATGATAGGGTGAAGACCATAACTGCTTGATTTTTAGGAATCGGCATGTGGTTTTGAAGAGGTCGGACGTGAAATTTGTCCCTTGGTCTGTTAGGATTGATTTGGGTATTCCAAATAAGGAGATGAAGTGGATGAGGCAATCGCTGGTTTCTTCGGCTGTTGTGCTACGTATGGGATATGCTACAGAGTACTTTGTTAGGTCGTCTTGTAAGGTGAGTATATAACGGAGTTTAGCGGTTCCGGATTCGGGTAGAGGTCCTACGATATCTAGAGCTACGCGTTGAAAGGGAGCAGTGGATGTAGTAGTGATTTCCATGGGGGCTTTCTTTTTTTTCCTGAGAGCCTTATTTTCTTGGCAGGCTTTGCATTTCTTGACATAGTCTTCTATGTCGCTTCTCATTCCTTTCCAATAATATTGGTCCTGAATCCTATTATACATCCGGGTTGAGCCTAGATATCCTGCTATTGGGATATCGTGGTTATCCCGAAGGATTTTTTAATTTCACCTAGAGTAGGATATATTATTTGATTACGATAAATATGGATAGAGATTTTAGAGTTGTTGAATATGTAAGTAAGTATATTATAGATTTTGGAGTGGGAAAGTCTGTCGAAAGGGTTCCGGAAGTCAGATATTGCGATATCTGTTACGTCATTTGTTTGAAGGATTTTGCTTTTTATTCGTTGCAGTGTTTCATATATTGCAGGATAGGGTGTTTCATCGAAGTAATGGACTTTCGTGAATATGAAATATATTATTTTATCTAAGTATTGTAACTTTTGGAATGAAAATAATTCTTTTTCAGCTTTTATAATTTCCTCTGTGTTTTCTAAATTTGATAGGATTTCGGAGATGTAGGGATTTGATTCGTCTAGGTCAATAGAGGTAGGAATTATAATTGTTTTGAAGGATGATTTTAACAGGTTTTCGTTGTGTTCTTTTAAGGTGGTGTTTGGTATAAATTCTTTATTGATGGATGGATTTTAGGAATTGGGAATAGTTATTGTTTTGCGTCTGGTTTAATTTTTCATTTTCTGGTTCAGGTGTGGGAACAGTTGAAGATAGTAAATTTGGTTGATTCGACGGGATAGGAGACGTTTCAGGTATCGGCGAGTGACGGAAGGGAGTTGGAAGTTGGTTTGGCGGAATTGGTAGAGTTTCAGGTGGAGGTGTAGGCAGATTAAGTGAATCAGTATTAATATTGAGATCGTCACCGTAAGCACCTAGGTCTCGGAGGCCGAAATCGTCAAAGTCAAAGATTTGATCGGTTGTAGAAGGTTGAGGATCTACTGAACTAGAAGGATTAGGGTTGGTGTTATTAGTTGACTCTAGGATAGGACTATTATTTAAGGGAATCTCGATATCTTCGAGGAGGTCGATTAAAGGTGTTTCATTGCTATCGGGATTAGGTATAGAGGGGAGCTGTCTTTCTAGCTCTTCGGGTGTGATGTGGTCAAATGAAGGAGGAGAATAATTTTCCACTTGTGTATTGGGAGCCTGAGGTTCTGGATATTGAATGGGATTGACAGGGAATCTGGAGAGAGCGTCAGCGTTGGTGTTAATTTTACCCTTTTTATGGACGATGATATAGTCGAATTCTTCAAGTTTGAGTCGCCAACGGATTAGTCTGGATCCTGGGTCTTTGCAACTGAACAGCCATTGTAGAGGCTTATGATCCGTGACGATGGTAAAAGTGCGTCCATAAAGATAAGGACGAAATGCTTTGGTTCCGAAAACGATAGCGAGACATTCTTTTTCAGTCACGCTATAATTGCACTCTGCTTTGTTTAAAGTGCGAGAAGCGAAGGCTATAGGATGGTCTTTTCCTATTTGTCCCTGGGATAGGATTGCTGAAATAGCGAAATTAGAAGCGTCGCAAGTTAGTATAAAAGGTTTTGAGAAATCTGGGTATGCCAGAACTCGTGAAGTGGTAAGTTTTTCCTTAAGTACTTCGAAGGCTAGTTGCTGTTCATTTTTCCAGCAGAAAGGAGTATGCTTTTTTAGAAGTGAGGTAAGAGGTTTGGCTAATTTGGAGAAGTCGGGAATGAACCGTCTATAGTAAGAGACCAGTCCGAGGAAAGATATTATGTCTTTAGCACATTTGGGAACAGGGAATTCGGAGATTGCTTTTAATTTCTCTGGGTTTGGTTTTACGCCATCGTTGTTGATGAGATGTCCCAGATAAGCGACTTCTTTACATAGGAATTCACATTTGTCGGGTTGAAGCTTAAGGTTATAGTTTCTTAATCTACTGAAGACAGAGGCAAGATTTTGTATATGAGAGTTAAGATCGTGAGAATAGACAACTATGTCGTCGAGGTAAACGAAACAGCGGGAGCCCTGGAGGCCAGAGAGGCATGTATTCATGAGTTTTTGGAAGGTAGCTGGAGCGTTTTTAAGGCCAAAGGACATCCTAGTTAACTGGAAGTGACCTTGAGGTACTGAGAAGGCAGTCTTAGGTGCATCTTCAGATGATACAGGGATTTGATGGAATCCTGATGCAAGATCAAGAGTAGTGAAGGTCCCAATTGGTCAAGGATTTCAGTTATTTGAGGAATAGGGTATGTTTCCCCAATGGTGACGTCATTGAGTTTACGGTAGTCAATTACGACACGCTATTTACGTTCCCCTGACGCGTCTAATTTTTTGGGAACGACCCAAATAGGAGAGGACCATGGTGAGTTTGAGGGAGTTATGATGTTTTGATCTAGCATTTTACTTATTTGTTTTTCCACTTCTTTCTTGTGGCATTCGGGGAATCTATAGGATTTTGTTTGGATAGGGACGTCTGTGTTAGTTTTAATTTTATGTTCGTATGCAGTGGTGCACGTGAGTTGGTCGTCTGGGAGGTGGAATATATCTGAATAGTTCGAACATATGTCCAATAAAGCGTTTTTCTCTTCGCTATTAAGGTGAGAGGTTCTTAATTGTTTGAGGACTTCGTTTGTCCTTTTTGACACGTTGTAGACTGATGGTTTGGAAAAAGCTATGATGTTTTCAAGCTGTACTGGCTCTATTTTTAAATTAAGGTTTGGGTGGATTATAGCAGGTTTCTCGGAAGTGTTTACTACTGTAATATTGACGCGGTTGTTTTCCTTTACCTTAACTAAACAATTTGCAATTAATAACGAGTCAGAGATGTGTTGATCTAGAATCATTCCTTCGCGAACTTCTGGGTTACTAACTGTGCATTCGATTACAGTTTCCGTGCGAGGGGAGATTGTATACACGGGTTCGGAAAAGTTGAGTTTAATTGAATTAGAACCTATTTGTAGCATTCCTTGAGAGTAATTGATTTGGCATTGAAAGTCCCTAAGAAGATCGTTACCGATAATTCCATCATGATTTAGGTTAAGATCTTGAACAACATGAAATTCGTGTGAAAAATATTTATTAGAGTTTATGTATATTTTCATTGGGAAGCTGCCTAATGTAGGAGTTGTCTCGTCTCCGGGGTCGATTCCTTTAAGTGTTATTATCTCATTACTTAGAACTGGAAGGTTTGATATGGATTTTGATTTTAGTAGGCTTACAGATGAACCGGTATCTACTAGGAAGGATAATGGCTTTGTTGCAACGGATGTTTGTATCATAACATGAGGTAAGTATCTTTTCTCTATATTACTATTTATTTCGTAAACTTTAATTTGTCTTTTTTCTGATTTCAGGTTGTGCGCTGGAAGCGGTGTGACATTTGGATTTAAGTTATGCTGGTTCTGGAAGTTAATGCGTTTGGAATATTTGACTGGAGGAACAGATTCAGTGGGTTGCAAGGATATCTTATGTGAGTTAGGAATGCGTGATGCTGCAACGGATGCGTATGAGACTTTAGGATTGGTAAGTTTTACAGGGATTCGTGCATGGAGATTGGATTCAGTGTTAGCAGTGATATTGGACTTGTCAGTTCGGGGCTGGTTACCCTGTCGTTTAAGTCGTTTGGATACAGTGGATACAGTGATATTTGACTTGTCGGTTTGGGGCTGGTTACCCTGTCGGTTTAGTCGGTTGGATACAGTGGATACAGTGATGTTCGACTTGTCGGTTTGGGGCTGGTTACCCTGTCGGTTAAGTCGATTGGATACAGTGATGTTTGACTTGTCGGTTTGGGACTGGTTACCCTGTCGGTTAAGTCGATTGGATACAGTGGATACAGTGGAGTTCGACTTGTCAGTTTAGGGCTGGTTACCCTGTCGGTTAAGTCGGTTGGATACAGTGGAGGTGTCGTTTGGAATTGAAATAGTGTGTATACGAGGCCTTGGACTCGCGGGACACCGCCGAGAGCCCTTTATTCGTTTAAATTATGGTCAACCTCGTCATGTCCTTGGTCTACCATGCCCACCTGTTCGACAGAGTGGATTTTACGCGGTATGTTTTCGCTACGCTGTGGGAATAAATGAGGTGGACATTGTGAGGTTGATGTACCGAATTGATGTTTGCTATTGTTGTATTTGCGTTTACGACAGTTCTCTATGGTGTGACCGACACTCTTACAATATCTACAAAATACATTATTGTTGGGCCTAAAATTGTCGGTGCGGTAGTTTTGTTGAAAAGGTATGTTACGACGGGGCGGCGATCGTCTTTCGGTGTATATAGATTGAGACTGTGGCGGTTGAGGTCTTTTCCCTATGCTAGAGAGGATTTTTTCTTCGGCCACTGCGAAGTTAACTGCTGAATTTAAAGAGTCAGGGTCACGGCACCTGACTATCTGGGATAAACGCGGGTGAAGTCCTATTACGAATGTGTGGAGGGCTAGGTCCACCATAGCTGCTACGCGACCTGATAATTCCGTTTTCCTTTTAGTTGGGATAGAAATATTTATTTCAGTTAATAATTTGGCTAGGCATGTTTCTATCCTTAGAGCAAATTGATTGACCGATTCTGTGGGGTTCTGCCTGCAATCCTGTAGGTCTGACAGGAGGTGAGAGTAGTGTTTTCTTTCACCAAACTGTTGTTTTAAAAATTCTAAGAACTGTTCAAATGATTCGAAATCTTTTATGCTACACGTTGTTTCCGCCCTACCTTCTAATTGGCTAAGTATATATTTCGATTTTTGTGATTTGGAAGCTAAACTATAAGCATTTTGGCAATTGGATATAAACGGATTTAATTTTTCTCGTGACCCATCAAAAGGTTTAATGAATTTTAATAACACACCGATTTCTTTTTTCTTTGCTTATATTTCCTCAGCTTCACCGCGCATTGGTAAGTTTTTAGAGGCACAGGGAGTTTCTTCACATTTACTCATTATGGTATTGAAGTAGTTATTACAAATTAAAATTAAATCGTAGACCGCTTATCGGCTATATAACAATGAACAACACAACACAGAACAATGTTAACTAAAGCTTATCATAACATAAATACATTCAACAACAAAATCACAGTTAATGTATAGAACAATGAATACAGTTTAAATTTGAAGTATTGTAACATAAGAATGAAATGGTTAGGAGATAAATTATATTTTAAATTAAATAAAAGGATGTCTTTGCTCTGAGTTCATTAATAATTGCTTAAAAGAAGATCACTTACAGGAGTAGTGATAGAGTGATGAATAATCTTGCATTTGTGTTCATTGTATGCTGGAGACACACCCCTGTGTGCCAGTGAGGATGATGACGGTGATGAGTAGGATGCTGGTTGATGCAGAAGGCCTGTGCTTGGAACAGGCTGGATGTTGATTTTCTTGATGCACTTCCACTATGTTTAAACTTTTAATTTTACTTATTTTTCACTTTGATTTAATTGCACTTGTTAGAATTCACTTTATTAATTCTTCGATAATATTATTCTTCGGAAACGTATTCGGGTAGGGGATTTTCGTATCCCACCGCTGCCACCAATATTATACGGGACCGTGGATAGAGCTTTTTAAAAAACGATTTTATTTACACAACACGATATAATTGGTTAGAATTAACAATAAGATTTATTTAACTTAGGATTAAGAATAACTGGGACTTAGAATTATATAGTAAAGATTTATTAAAGATATAGAAACGACTTAGTAACGATGTATGAACGAGACTGAGATTGGAACGAGACTGACTTGTAGATTGATTCTTGATTCCCGACTGACTTCTGATTCGACTGACCTGTGGGCGTTTGTCGGGAGGTCGGTTATATAGGCTTTATGGTGCTGACGCAGCAGCGTTAAAGAGATGCGTTAACCGATCTCCTAACATTGATGGGGTATAACAGTACTCTGGTTCTGTACTCGGATAGCCATCGTAGTCCTACTGTACAAGCACTTCAACACTTCGATATACCGACAGTCAACTTGGCACCGCTGAAGGGACTGCAGCACCGCCCAAATTTTGACGGAATCAAAGGCTTTCTCATAGTCCACATACGCCAGACATAGGGCAAATTGTACTCTTCGGACTTCTGTACAATTTGCCGAAGGGTATGTATGTGGTCTATGGTGCTAAAGCCCTTTCGGAAACCGGCTTGTTCGGGAGGCTGGAAGTCGTCAAGTCTGCGTGCGAGACGATTCGTAATGACTCTCGAAAACAGCACGTAGACGCGGCTTGAAAGGGAAATCGGTCTGTAGTTCTTTAGGAGAGCGTTGGCGCATTTCTTGAAGAACAAGACCACCGCACTTCTGCTCCACGCCTCCGGAGTAGTGCCACCATGGAGGACGGAATTAAAGAGCTTCTGAAGAACTTCAAGTACCGGTTTTCCACCCGCTTTCAAAAGCTCCGCTGTAATTCCATCCTCGCCCGGGGATTTGCCGTTTTTAAGGTTCTGGAGAGCCATTCTAATCTCGCTCAGACTGACGTCCGGGAAATCTTCGGAATATTAGAATAGTAGAATGACTATTCATAAATAACTTGAAGTAAACAAAATAGCAATAAAGTAATTTTTCATTACGAGATGCTTAAAAATCTTTTATTTTGAGCATCTTTAAATTTCTAATTCTTCTATAATCTAGATTTTTAAGCATCTTTAAATTTGTAACATATATTGCGGTACATATATTGTATTGTTTTGGTAGTTATTGATCCAAGCTATCACTCCCTGGACTATGTCGTACTATTTACTGGACACCTTAGGTATGTGTACCATCAGATGGACTGTGTGCTCGTTTTTATTTTACTATACAATATAATAAAATTGTAAGAGTCATTAATGTTGGGAGGATTTTACAACATTAAAATTTAATTAAAAGAGTACGTCATATCGTTACGTAGCTATATAAATTCTCCTACCTAGATACAATATAAAAAAGGTTGTAAACTTTTACAATACTCTTGTTTGAATATTTACTCAGGTATTTTTTGTATCCACAGATCAGTTGGGTCATTATAACTGTTTGCTACGAGGTGGAAGCCATTCTCGCGGCAAGTTTTCTGTTTGGAATCTGCAGATGTATACCACTGGTTGTACCGATCTACATCAGCGAGATTTGCCAAGCTTCCATACGTGGGGCGATGACTTCAAGCGCGATGATCTTCCAATCAATTGGAATGCTCGTTTCTTACCTCATGGGAGGCTATTTGAGCTACGACGTCATGAACTACGCCTGTTTATCTATGACAGTACTTGGAGTGGTCTTGATATCTTTTTTGAAGGAGTCACCGATACATCTGATGAGGAAAGGTCACGAGAACGTAAGTTGAATGAAAAAAAAACTCGACCATTTTGCGTTCTTCTTCTTTTTATCTATCAGCCTATACTGACTTTAATGCTAGTCATAGTCATTTCATATTATAGGTAGACATAGCTATAATAGCTTGGATAGTAAGTAGCTAGACATCTGCTACTGCGAATGTTAACACTACCAAGTGTGGTTGTTTAAGACAAATCTTTGCTAACGGGAAAAGCAAAGTCCAGCACTGTGGAAATCGTATTTGATGGCAGTTTGATGATGATCGGAATCAAATTTTGAGTAAAAATATACAAATTATTGTTTTGGGGTATACTTGGTTTTGGTTGGTGTCCCTTTGCTACTCACATTATCTTAGCATCACACCAGACAGAGTTTTTGAATTCTTATTCAAAGCTCTTACTATATGTCTCAGTGATAAAAACCAAGGTTTCGTTATGCTATGATTGCAGCACGGATAGATTTGCTTGACCGGAGTAGGCCGCTCTCATAGACTACCAACGTGAAAAAGTGGCTTAACGCTGGTGCTAACCATATCAGTAATTATAATAATGGACCCATTTTAATTGTAAACAAGCAATCCATTTTAGACTTTAGACATAGCAACTCATCAGCATTTTGTTCTTTAATCAAGGATAGATGTATGTGCCTATGGCTAAAGGAACTCAAACTCAAACGTTAGTCAATTAATTATGACGTTGTAAATAATGCCGTGTAGTGGCGGTTAAGAATATCCACTACCACAATCTTCCCGTAGGTGTCGTAAAAGGTGACAAAGGTAAACAGGCAGGAGATGGGCAGCAGCATCTTCCTGATAACAGCAAAATCGGAATAAAAAATCTGCGGTTGCCAACCCACTCGCCAAGCGTGGCAACTATGGCAAATAACCCCCTATGATGAGAGCAAAAAAGAGACGGCCCTCAATTCCCGGCGGCCCCGCTATTCCTGGCTAATGCGGCGACCATTTTAGCGGCGGGGCAGTGGGTGCTAAGAATTTCCGGTGGAGGTTCGGTCGCCACCTAAGACGATTCGACCCTGAGGACTGACGAGAAGATCTTGGAGCTGGAAGAAGAGGTAGACAAGTTACGCTGGCATATTATAGGATTATCCGAGGTCCGAAGAGAGGGGGAGGACACGGTAATCCTCGAATCCGTCAACTTGCTCTATCACCGGGAGGGCGACATACTGTCCCAAGGAGGTCGGATTTATCTTCCACAAGTCTCTCGTTAACAACGTTGTAAAGGTTGAGAGTGTGTCGGCAAAGGTTGCGTATTTTATACTCAGAATCACCAAACGGTATTCGCTGAAGGTCATGCAGGTTTACGCACCAACTTCGGCACACCCCTATGAAGAGTTGAAGGAAATGTATGAGGATATCTCTAGAGCCATGCATTCCTCCAAAACCCACTATAAGGTGTTAATGGGAGACTTCAATGCAAAACTAGGCACAAGAGAGAACGGTGAGCTGAAAGTAGGGAAATTTGGAATAGGCCAACGGAACTCAAGGGGCCAGCAGCTGGCGGACTTCATGGAGAAAGAGGGACTCTTTATGATAAACTCTTTCTTCCAGAAGCGGCTCCACAAGAAGTGGACCTGGTTGAGCCTCGACGGTTCGAAAAAACATGAGATTGACTTCATAATGACGACCAGACGACAACTGTTCAGTGATGTCGCCGTGATCGCGAGGGTGAAAACTGGTAGCGATCACCGAATGATTAGAGGCACACCGGACCTAAACGTTAAGTTGGAGAGGTCTCGTTTGATGAAGTTAACGCTCCGTCCCCCTCGTGCTCTGTCCCAAAGTCCCAAAACCTTTCAGCTCGAGTTACAAAAACTATTTCAGTGCCTAGAAGACTGCAATGAAGTGGACTATATGAATGACAAGCTCGTGGAAATTGTCCATGCGGTCGGAGCTAAGTTCTGCAAGACCCGCCGCAGAAGAACACAAAAACTCTCCGATCACACTCTTAATCCCATAGTTGTTAGACGGGAGATGGAGTTACATTCTTCAATATAGTTAACAGCATACAGGCAACTGAACAGACAGATCTCCAAATGCTTGCGGCGGGACTTACGCAACTTCAATACAACTTGTATTGAAGAAGCGATCTAGCGGAACCAGGGCTCCAAAGTCTTTGCAGAAGATCTGTCTGCCAAAAAGAGACAACTGTCAAAGCTGAAGACCGAACGTGGCAGCATCGTTTCCGGAACACCTGAGATTTTGAGTGAGATTGAGAGGTTCTATGGGCAGCTGTCCACGTCATCGTTGAAGCCACACGCAAGTGTGAGTAACGATCCAAGAGCGAGTCTTATCCGACACTATTCCGATGATATCCCGGACGTCAGTTTGAGCGAGATTAGAATGGCTCTCCAGCACCTTAAATACGGCAAATTCTTGGGCGAGGATGGAATTACAGCGGAACTTTTGAAAGCGGGTGGAAAACCGGCACTTGAAGTCCTTCAGAAGCTCTTTAATTCCGTCCTCCATGGTGGCACTACACCGGAGTCGTGGAGCAGAAGTGCTCTTCGTCTTGTTCTTCAAAAAAGGCGACAACTCTCTCTTGAAAAATGCCAGACCGATTTCCCTTCTGAGACGCGTCTACGTGCTGTTTTCCAGAGTCATTACGAATCGTCTCGCATGCAGACTTGTCGACTTCCAGCCTCCTGAACAAGCCGGTTTCCGAAAAGGCTTTAGTACCATGGACCACATACAGAACGTTCGGCAAATTATACAGAAGACGGAGGAGTATAATCAGCTGCTTTGCCTTGCGTATGTGGGCTATGAGAAAGCCTTTTCGGAAAGCCAAAGAAAAATTTGGGTGGTGCTGCAGTCTCTTCAGCGGTGCCAAGTTGACTGTCGGTATATCGAAGTACTGAAGTGTTTGTACAGTAGAGGTAAGATGGCTATCCGAGTACAGAATCAGAGTACGAAACCTATCCAACTGCAGAGAGGTGTAATACAGGATGACGTTATATCCCCGAAACTCTTCACCGCTGCATATGAATACGTTTTCAAGCTGCTAGACTGGAAAGGATGCAGTTTCAACATCAATGGCGAGTACATCACTCACCTTCGATTTGCCGACGATATAGTCCTTACGGCAGAATTGCTGAAGGACCTAAGCACTATGCTCAATGACCTTAATAGTGTTTCCCAACGGATAGGTCTTAAGATGAACATGGACAAAACAAAAATCATGCTTAACGTCCATGTCACACCTATGCTGGTAGTTGTTGGGAGCACTAATCTCGAAGTTGTTGACGAGTATGTTTACCTGGGACAAATAGTCCGACTAGGTAAGTCCAACTTCGACCGAGAGGTCAATCGACGGATTCAACTCGGCTGGGCAGCGTTCGGGTAACTACGACACATCTTCTCGTTTGACATACCTCAAAATCTGAAAACGAAATTGTACAACCAGTGCGTGTTGCCAGTGATGACTTACGGATCTGAGACGGGGTCCTTCACTGCGGCCGTATGAGGAAGCTCAAGGTCGCTCAGCAAGCTAGGGACAGGGCTATGGTCGGGGTTTTTCTGCGTGATAAACTTAAAAATGTGGATATCCGCAGTAGAACCAGAATAACCGACATAGTTCAACGGATTAGTAAGCTGAAGTGGCAGTGGGCCGGCCATATAGCTCGAAAAACCGACAACCGATGCAGAAGAAAGACACTTGAGTGGCAGCCTCGTACCGGTAGGCGAAGTGTAGGGCGGCGCCCCACGAAATGGAGTGGCAACCTGGTAATACATGCAGGAAGTCGATGGATGCAGGTGGCTCAAGATAGTGCTTTGTGGCATTCCTTGGGGGAGGCCTATGTTCAGTAGTGGACTTGTGAAGGGCCGTAATGATGATGAGTCTTTCTACTCAACGATGTCTTTTTTTTCTGAATTAATGCTCTATCGAAATTAGTACATTGGTTTTACGCCAACAATTTGCTTTTAAACTGCAATAAGACAAAGTATATTAAATTTACAATACCCAATATAAAACATTCAAAAACCAGTGTGCTCTTAAATGGGGAGGAGTTGAGTCTTGTGGATATCACTGTTTTTCTTGGTATTATTATTGATGTGAAACGTCAATGGGGCCCCATATATCTAAATTAGCAAGCAGACTTAGTTCTGCAGCATATGCCGTAAGAAAGATTAGAAGTCTCACAGATGTTGAGACAGGCAGGTTAGTGTATTATAGTTACTTTCATAGCGTAATCTCTTATGGAATTTTGCTATGGGGTAATGCGACTGATATTGAAGCTATATGATTGCGAAGGCCTTCGATCGGGTTTGGCACAAAGCACTTCTTTCGAAGCTCCCTTCCTATGGGCTTCCCGAGAAATTGTGCAATTCAAAAACCGGTAGCAATCATTGCTATGCGGATGACAGCACTGGTGATGCTCTATACATCGACTTTGCCAATATTTCTCGGGAAAACGTCGTCGAGTACCGGAACAAACTTATGTCTGAAGTCGAGTGTTTGCTGAATAAGTCTCGAATTTGGGGCGATAAATCTAGTCCAGTTTAATCCTCAGAAGACACAAGGTTGCGCGTTTACCGCTAAAAAGAACCCCTTTGTCGTATCTCCTCAGTTTCAAGGCACTCCCCTTGTTGCAATTCTCGTCGTGGACATATCAAGTGACGTGCAGTTTCGTGGTCACTTGGAAAAGAAGGCCAAATTGGCTTCTAAAAAGCTTGGCGTGCTCAGCAGAGCGGGACAGTATTTCATGCCGGCACGCCGCCTGCAACTTTACAAGGCGCAGGTTCGGCCTCACATGGAATACTGTTCCTCTCTCTGGACTGGGACTCCCCAGTGTCAGCTCCTTCCACTTGACCGCATCCAGCGCAGAGCAGCTCGAATCGTCGAACACCGAGTCCTTTCCGATCGGCTCGATTCATTGGCGCAGCGAAGAGATGTTGCATCTATTTGCATTTTCTTTCGCATTTACCACGGGGTGTGCTCTGAGGAATTGTTCGGATTAATCCCAGCCGCCAAATTTGACGAACGCACATCGCGGCAGAACTCTCAATACCATCCGCACCATCCGGATGATTGGCGGTCCACCACTGTGCAAGAAGATGTTTTCTTCCTCGCACAACTTCCTTGTGGAATAGTTTACCACCAGCGATTTTTCCGGACCGATACGACTTAGGGTTCTTCAAGAAAACGCCTTTTTAAAAGGCCGGCAACGCATCTGTAATTCCCCTGGTGTTGCATTTGTTCATGGGCGGCGGTAGTCACTTGGCATCAGGTGAGCCGCATGCTCGTTTGTCCCCCCTCCTTTAAAAAAAAGACAAACGGACGGACAAAAATAGTAGGTAGTTAAACTAACCAGAGCTCGCTGTATGTTATGAGTTTTCTCATACAGCCAGCAGTAAAGGACCATGTCACAGGCCCATATATCTACACTAGCACTGGTCTCGTAGCTAGTCTAAACACTTTATTACAATTAAAACCTATCAAAAACCCATTGCTGATTACATGTGTCCCCCATATATTGCGTTATAGTCAGGATATTTGTCATAGTTTTCAAACTTGGCGAGGGGTTCAGCAATCACAGTTTATAATTTTTATTTAGCTGTTATTAGGAAGATGCTGCTGCCCATATCCTGGTTCTTTTTCCTACTGTTGCCTCTAACGATATCTACGGGTTGATGTCGGGTTAATGTTCTAACGGTGTTAAAAATATATTATGTATACCTTGTTGAATTTGTATCTAGTCTCTCCTAAAACACATATTAGCGTTACCCACGGGATTAGATGTGAAACCCACATTAGAGCGGGCTTTAGCTTTCCGAGCGAGACATTTTGAGACTTTTCACTAAATAAACCAGTGCTTGACGACAACTCCACTTGATAACATAACAATAGAAGTAGCCCTAGTTTGTGACCCAGGTTGGCTATGATAATAGATTAATTAGTAGGTCACAGTGCCGCACGAACACGTGGCTCTCTTGACACTGACGTCCCGGCCATCATCCAAAACGTCCTGCTCTAAAGACGCCACTGTCTTCTATGCCAATACCGCATGGTGTATATACATTATCTCTTCTATTTACAGGAGGCTAAACGAGCAATCGCATTCTACAGAGGCACGTCCATCAATTCTAATCTGGTTGAAGAAGAATTGAAAACGCTTCGAAGGGCGCTTAATCCGGATTTGGGTGGTGGGTATCATAGAAAAATAGTCGTTGTTCTTGAAAATATCAATAAGTACACAGATTCCACATTTGGACGTAATCCTTCCACATCGCTAACCGATTTTTTAGGTCTTAATAGCAAATCAAGGTTATGGAGAATAGAAAATTGTAACGAAACCCTTCTAATATATATAATTTAATAAATAAAATTGGCGTTCTGTTAAAATATAAAAAAAATATTAAATAATATATATTTACGTGACCAGGTGAATAAATATAGAGCTTTAGTTTTAGGCTATTTGTTATATGGCGTGATTGTCTTACTTAAGATTCTTATTTACGTTGTGTTTTTTAATTAAATTAGTTATTTTAGGTGTCCCTCGGAAGAATTAATATCCACTAAAGCCTTGAAAAAAGAAATACAGGCTCTTATTAAGTTACAGAACCCCGTTCACGAGGAAAGGGCTCAAAAAGTTTAAAAAATATTAAACTTATTTCACTTTTATCAGGCTCACATAAGTTAATTTAACATAACATTCATATAACATAAACACTCAAGCCTGTCACCCAGAGGGGTAGGCAGAGACTACGGACTTCCATTTGGCGCGATCCTGACACACCTCTCTCGCCTCCTTTACATATCTACACATACTCGCTCGTCGATTAAGGGTACACCTAATCTGCCCCATTTTTAATGTATCGCCGATTTGGTCGATAAACCTTCGTCTAGGGCGTCAACTCCCGACCCTGCCGTTCACTTCTGCAACATAAATTTGCATTGTCACTCTTTCCTCGTTCATTCTTTCTACATGAACAAACCACCGAAGCATTCCTTTCTTAATCCTTGTCACAACGTCATCTCGCAAACCACACTTTTCTCTTATCACACTATTTCTCACCCTGTCATTCAGATTCAGCCCTAGCATACTCTTTAAGGACCGCATTTCTACAGCATTTATTCTACTCCCATGCTTCTTCTGCCAAACCCAACTTTCACTACCATACATTAAAGTAGGGACTAACACAGCATTATGAATTGCCATACGTGCCGTATTTGACACATTCTGACTCCTCATAATAGCGTGTAGAGCCCCATTCACTCTCTCTACCATCCCTGCTAAATAAACATCCCAAATATACAAACTCATCCACTTGCTCAATCAAGTCCCCTTCTATTCTTATTTCACATAAAGTTTTACTTTCTTCTCTTTCAAAAACCATCACTTTCGTCTTACTTGCGTTCACCTTTATACACATTTCTTTCAATGACCATTTCATTAAAGTAACCATC
This sequence comes from Parnassius mnemosyne, assembly GCA_963668995.1. Taxonomy (NCBI): domain Eukaryota; kingdom Metazoa; phylum Arthropoda; class Insecta; order Lepidoptera; family Papilionidae; genus Parnassius; species Parnassius mnemosyne. Next base: position 29,728,662 of record CAVLGL010000086.1, read on the forward strand.
ATTTGCAACTCGGCCGCCGACGATGCAAATATGGCTTGATCATCATCATTCCATCCACCCATTCTCAACCCACATTTTTCAACTTTCAAATTTTGCAAACAACTGTCCATAAATAGATTAAACAGCCACGGGGAAGCTAAACAGCTCTATCTGACACCTTTTTGAATGCCAAACCAGTCCGAGTAGACCCCGTTGATCCTGACACAAGCACTAGAGTCCCTATAAAGAGACCTTAATGCCTGTATCAAGCCAGCGCTCAACCCAAATGAGTTCAGTGTTTGCTATAACACATTCCTGTCCACTCTGTTATAAGCCTTTTCCAAGTCCATGAACGCATAAAAAACTTTCTGGTTTTTGGTCAAAACTTCTCCGCTATCATGCGCATGGAAAATACTTGATCCGTACACCTCATCCCCTTTCTAAATCTAGCTTGTACATCCCACATTTTTCCATCAGTTTCTTCCATAACTCTTTCAATTAACACCTTAGCATACAGTTTACCCACAAAAACCCACAAAAAAAAAACCCAGCAAGCTGATACCACGGTAGTTTTTACAGTCCTGCTGCGAGCCCTTTCCCTTATATATTGGGACTAAAACGGCTTTACACCAGTCTTACGGTAACCACATCAGTTCCCAACATAAATTAAATAAGGTGCACAGCAGGCCTGCAACCACACCCTCTCCAGCCCATAGCATTTCGAGTGATATTCTATCATATCCGGCTGCCTTACCTGCTTTCATGCTTTTCATTGATTTTATTATTTCATCTACACTTATATCCCTACCTCTCTCCACTTCCTCCGGAATTTCTATTGCACTTACTTCAGACGATTCTTCACTCTTAAACACGCTTTCAAAGTATTCCTTCCATCTCTTTAAATTCGAAACTTCATCATTCAGCATGCAGCCATTCCCGTTTCGTATAGCATTTATTCTAGGCTGTTTTGAATTTCCCCTGGCAGTTCTTACGAGCTTCAAGAACATTTTAATATTTGCCTGGAAGTTATCAGATATCTTTCTATCATTCTTATCTAACCTTTCTTGCTTTTTCCTTTCAACAACTTCTTTTACTCTCTTATTTATACGTTTAAAGTCTGCCTTTTTTCTTTCAATCTCATCATTCATACCGCCAGAATTACCAGCTTTAGTTGCTAGTAAATCTAGCCATGCTCTCTTCTTTGCTTCAACTTCCATCCGTACCTCATCATCCCACCACAACGTATTACTTTTCCTTTCATTCATTATTTTACTTACACCACATACTTCGGTGGCTGCATCCACCAAAACTTTCTTAATATTATTCCATTCATTCTTCAAGTCTAAATCATTCATACATAATTCATTCAACCCACTTATATTTTCCCTCAGTCTGCATTTATATTTCTCTTTCACACCTTCATCTTGTAACCTCTCTATTCTTATACGCTGTAACGCAGTGGTAGGCACAGATGTCCGATACCGCCAACGTCTGAATAGACCATTAATTCGGCATAAGACCAAGTAATGATCCGTCCTTACCTTGGACCCCCGGTAAACCCTTGTATCTACCACTGCGCTCCTCATTCTTTCATCCACAATTATGAAATCTGACATGCTTCTATCATCCCCCCTTTCCCATGTATACATGTGAATCCCCTTATGGCGAAAGAAAGTGTTCGCCACAAAAATATTCTTTTCCACACATAAGGTGAGAAGGTCACCATTCTCATTTATTCTTTCATCGCCAAACGTTCCTAATATTCTTTCATAACTAGACCTCTTTACCCCAACCCTTCCATTAAAATCTCCTAACATAATAATATTTTCATTTTCATTACATTTCGTCAGCACCACCCATACCATGTCCCAAAACTGCTCTCGAATATAAGTGGGCTTAGACATATCTGGGGCGTACACTCCAAGCATGAACAACTTCTTTAAGCCCACTTTCATTCGTATCCACAGCAGCCTTGGGCTTACACATTCATACTGTTTCACACATTGACTCATTCTTTCTGAAAGGATGACACCGACTCCCTGGCATGCCCGCTCGGTATCGTCTGCTCCAGACCCGTAAGCGGTATACATGCCATGTGCAGTGACATCTCTTCCCTTTCGTTTCGTCTCGTTTACACATAACACATCTATTCCTCTATCATTCATAATTTCGCATACTTCATCCATCTTATTATTCATTGCTCCACATACATTCAGCGTAGCCAGACGGGCCTCCGCAATCCACTTTTCGCCCCTCCGGGAGACAGGACGTGACGGGTGGCAAAACTCGTCGCCGGTTTTTCTTCCGGAGATTCTTCGCACCCCTGCCCCATTAAACGGGCGCCGGGAACTCGGGGCCATATCTTTTTCTTCTTGCCTCATGGTGCGAACTAAGTGGTGGTAGATTTTACGCCGCTACCATACGGTGAGGAGCCGAGTCTATCCTATCGGCTTTGTCGGCTTTGTTGCTCGTTTAGCACCACCAGGGGGACACGTGTAGGTTGGGCCTAGGATAAGGTGGTCGAAGCCTACGGACGCGAGCTACTCATCCCCCAAGTTAATTTTTTATTAATTATTCCTTTCTCGCTTGGACAAGTCTCATTATATTTATATAAAACTACCTTATACTGGGTGGCCCAGAAAGACCGAAGTGGTGTGAATTGCTTATAACTTTTTATTTAAGAGATATTTTTTTAATTTTTTTTTTAAATACATTAAATTTATGGGGAATATTTTTGGATTAGTTATTAAAAATGATATCCCGCAAGTGGTGGCCATATTCTGCTTCGCACAAATGTGCTCTTTCCAACACATTTTCCATGACCTTTCGCAAAACTTCCGGTGGTATGTTGTTAATTTCTTCTCGAATATTGGTTTTTAACTCCTCAATAGTCCTAGGCTTATTAACATAAACTTTTCCTTTTAAATAGCCCCAAAGAAAACAGTCTGGAGCGGTTAAATCCGGGGAACGCGGAGGCCAATTAAAATTGCTGTTACGAGAAATTATTCTTTCACCAAAGATGTCGCGTAAAAGAGTCATTGTGGCCCTCGCAGTGTGCGCTGTGGCTCCATCCTGTTGGAACCATATTTGCGGATGGTTTTCCACGGCTGGCCTTACAAAATTTTGCAACATGGCCCGATATCGATCACCATTGACGGAAATTGCGACACCTTGTTCATTTTCAAAAAAAAATGGGCCAATGATCCTTTCTGAAGAAACACCGCACCAAACGGTACACTTAACTGGGTGCAATTGTCGTTGATGAAGTACTCTCGGGTTTTCCGTAGCCCATATCCTACAGTTTTGCTTGTTAACGAACCCATTTAATTGAAAATGGGCTTCGTCACTCATTATTAAGTTATGAATAAAATTTGGATTCTCTTGTGCTTTTTGCTGGAAATAAATTGCATAGTCAAGTCGTTGCTGGTAATCTGTTGGTTTCAATTCTTGGACAAGTTGAATTTTGTATGGAAACAATCCTATGGTGTGCAAAATTCGCTGCAGCGACGTTCTTGAGAGGCCCAGTTGTGACGAACGTCTCCTGGTTGATGTTTCTGGATCCTCCCGAATACTCTCCTGTACCACTTGAATATTGTCAGCCGTGTGGACAGTTCGGTGTCTGCCGGGACCAGGAAGGTTCCTTACTGCTCCTTGTTCTCGAAAATTTGCAACCAGACGGTTTATTGTTGACTGAGAGGGTGCAACCCGCACATTAAATTGACGACGGTATGCACGCTGAGTCAACACAATGGACCGTTGATTTGAAAAGTAAATTTCAACAATTTGGGCACGTTGTTCAATTGTGTATTGCTCCATTATAAATTATCCAAGTCTTCTTTACAAAATACTGAAAAGAAAAGAAAAAAAAAATTATAATAAAAAAGTTATAAGGAATTCACACCACTTCGGTCTTTCTGGGCCACCTCGTACAAGGGCTACGCTCTCCCACATTTAAAAAAAATGTGGGGGAGGCACACAGCTCTACACAAGCCAACGCCATGTGCGGTTAGAGCCAATCAAAACAACGTACTTCCCCCAAAGGGTGGATAGTTAATTTATTTATTTCTTTATTTAAACTTTATTTTACACCTTAATAGAAGGATTTCAAACGGCGGACTTAATGCCTTTTGGCATTTTCTCTTAGTCAACTCGGATATAAACCAAAGGGTGGATAGCTTTAGTGCTCTTTTAACTTAACTTTATGACGTTCATTGGTTTGGATATGGTTGCTTCGATATGGTTTAGAGATTGTATTTTGTATTTTATATGACTTTTTTATACTTCGACTTCTCATGTGGTCCCATATAAATTGATCAAGGTCTGAGCAAGAGTTTTTGAGTCCGTACCGTACAAGTTGTACAAAATTTTTAATTTTTAATTATTTAAATTTAACTAAGCAAAGGGCTGAAACTCCTCTTTTTTTTGAAGTCGATAAATATAAATTAATAATTAATTTACATTAACAGATGCTACGCCTGAAGAAGAGAAACTAAATTCCGACCTAAAGGAAAACCCTAAACTTTCCTGGTGGCAATATTTAAGTAAGTACACGTAAAAATTTCCTCGTAATAATAACTACTCCTTGGTTGGATATGTACAAAATATTGCAGTAGTAATATAATTTTAAAAGGGATAAACAAATTTTCTATCTGGTAACCTAATATTTACATGTAGATTACCTTGATGATTTCTTAATATGGTAAGCGTGAATGCTGATCGGGTGGTCCGGTGTTCGAATCACGGGTCGGATCAAAATCAGTTATTGGGTTTTCTGTTAAGATACTCTCAGTAGCAGCTTGCTCTTAAATACGGTCTCGAAGATGATCAGTGAGTCACGTAGGCATGTCATCTTTGGTTTTTCGGCGCTTTCTAACTCTGAGCACAGACACAACCTAGTCTCGAGGATCGGAAACTGCCTTGTTATAAGCACTTGCTGGAAGCCGTGCTCGAAAATGACCGCGCTAGACTCTACTGGGACCGGGCCGCAGATAGGACTATTCTTGCGAATAATCGTGATATGGGTACAGTCTAAATTATTTTTGGTTGACATTAACATTCTATTTGACGAGAGCCTCGTGAAAGCCGAAATAGATAAGCAAAGAAAATATCTGCATTCTGCACCTGGCTCTCGAGGTGACCGACATGTAACGTAGTCTGCCGAACAAAATCATTCCTGTAGTCGTTTCTGCGAGCGGGCTAATCTCGGTTAGCCGGTCGGGTTATCTGAGGATACTTTGACTCCGTGACGTACCGCTCCGGGCTCAAATGCAGAAGACGATGCTCCACCATAACGCCCGGATCGTCTGCCAGTTTTTTTCCTTTCTCTTAACCTTCGTCCGTTTGGTCTCCCTTGTCGAGGGTTTCTATCTGATTGGGTTATTATTTATTTATGTAATTCTCATTTATTGACTTTACTATTATAAATGTAACTTTATGTATACTACTACTATATAATTATTCAGCCCAATCAGATGATAAAAGTACTTTTATAACCCATAATAATAACAATCGCATCATCCGTCGGTTTCTTTCCCTTTCCCCTTAAGATACCATTCAGTAGCCGACCGCAGACAGCAGCAGACGACGTGTCGTCGTAACACTACTAGTTTCTATGTAGTTCTATGAAATATCGTACCTTCCGTAGCTAGCAACACGTCGTTTGCCGGAGCAGCAGACGACATGTCGCCCGACCGCAGATCAGTAGTGCCGCCAACAGCTGAGCGACATGTTGATTTTTCTAAAAAAAATAGTTTCACCGATTCCGTGGAAGAGAAACTGATAAACCAGGTGGTCCAATATCCCGCACTGTACGATGCATCTCACAATAATTATTTAAACAGTGTGACAAAAGGAATTTTTTTGAATAAATATAGGAAAGGAGTTAAATAAAAGCGGTAAATAGGTATATATATAAATATTATGTAAACATAAATAGAGTACCCACAAAACATTCGGAACAGATTGGAACACGTGCTGCTGCCGCCTGCAGTCGGGTTCGGAATCATGACCGCAGCGACATGTCGCGACGACACGTCGCCTGCTGTTGCTCTCTGCGGTCGGCTACGGAATGGTACCTTTAACCTTTTATCCATCTGTTTGGGTTCATTTTTATTGATGTGTTTTTTATTTATTTGTTTTGCCACATTTAATGTATGTTTAACATTTTCTTTTATGTCATTCAGATGAGAAATATTAATATTATATAAATTAAATATTATATTTATCACAAAATTGTGGTTTAACAAAGGTAAAATATATAGGTACAATATTTTTAAGACTATTTGTAGAAAGTCTGGTGTCTGAACTTGACAGATACCTGTGTTACGGATCACCACTTTATCGTATTGTTTGTGCCGAAATTTCCATGTTTGGCCTCGCTATTGGGTAAGTAGCGCTAGTAGTAGTAAATTACTACTACAAGTAGTAAAGTAGAGCTAACCCAGCCCGGAGAAGAAGGATCGAGGACCGTATCGCAAAGGCCGACAATTGCGTTTCCTGGGACAATCATCAGTTTGTCCTAGCTATATATAACGCTAAACGCTGATGGAGAGCATAGACAATCTGAAGCAGAGAATCGCTGCTTGGAAGACGCGGATTTAGCGATATGTCGCGAGAGGTCGACACGGTTCAACCAGAATCGTCTCTTTCAAAGTGACCAGAAGAGGCTCTATAAATCATTGGAGCAACCAATGGTACGTGGAATGGGCCCAGCACCGAATGAGGCCAACATTATTGCAATTTATTGCGACCTGTGATCCTCAAACAGAAGTTGTAGCGAGTCAGTTCAGCCCATTTATCATAACGCCTGAAATTACATCTGAAAATATTAAAGAACTACGTTTACCAACCCGCCTGCTAAGCATAGAACTATGGCAAAATTATGTAGGTAATATATGGGGAAGGCTGATATACAGCATTGTAGTTTGATGGGCTGTAATATATGAATGAATAAATAGAAACAAATATAATTCATGCCAGCTAACACATATTGTCCGCGCTCCGCTAAAAATGACAATTCAGCTGTATTATAATTATTGAATATGGGTGACAAGTGGGCACACAATCTACCTGATGGTAACAGGATGCTGTGGCCTATATACATATACATCAATCTTCGATTAAAATGCAGATACGTTGTGACCCCTGAGGACTAAGATGGAATGCCTCGTTACCAGTAAAAGTGTCTCCGTTTCTCAACACTCATCATACAATAACGCAGCATTATGGTTTTCAGTGGTATTATATGAGAGCGTGGTCTTACACCTAGCCAATTCGTTCGTGCTTTCATCATAATATAGCTGCAGCACGGCTCTACCACGTAAATTTATTTCTTCTTTAATTCCTTAACAGAAAAATCAAGGTCGACCCGACGTGCTCTCTTCATGATAGTAGTTATAGATACGGCGTCACTATTCCAAGGCCGGATGGTGCTGCAGGTATACGCGGAGCCTCTCTTCGCTGAGGCTGTGCCCTCAATGTCACCAAATATCTGCAGCGTGATCTTCACGATAGTGACCATTATGTCAAGTTTCATTGGCGCCTTCTTGGTTGAGCGGGCAGGTAGACGGGTAAGACTGGGACTGATGTCTAACTTTTTCCCCTATTTATTGACGCATTTATAAAATTAAAGGAGTAACAAACTACCAGACAGTTTTTGTTCAATGCTCTGGACCAAAGATATCTAGATTGATCATCAATTAAGAGTCAAAGTGCTGATTCGCTCCCACCCCGGAGGCCTGAGAAGAGGTGCCACATTACCATTAACAGGGTCTCTGGTTCTCTACACACACCATAAAAATCTCAGAAGCATAATGCTGCCATTTCACACTTGTACCCTCTGAGTGTTATAAGTTTTTGAGAGTATCTACACACTAGATATTGTTAGTTGTATTTATATCGAGTATTTAGTCAGTTGTATTTTAACAGGGTCTCTGGTTCTCTACACACATCATAAAAATCTCAGAAGCATAATGCTGCCATTTCACACTTGTACCCTCTGAGTGTTATAAGTTTTTGAGAGTATCTACACACTAGATATTGTCAGTTGTATTTATATCGAGTATTTTTATAAAAGCTGTACAGTACATGTCTGATTCTATTAACTATTTAGTAATCCTGAGAAAAATACAATGTGGAGGTCACGAAAACGTAAAACATATTTGTGCCTACGTAAAATGTTCTAGTGATTGTCAGTCATTTCATATGGCACATTTTCTTTAGAGTTTGGAACGTTTCAGATAGGGCAAAATAAAAAATAATTTATAATAAAAATAATGAACAGGCTGCAAGGTTCAACTGATATTGTTTCTTGTAAACACAATTGTAAAATTGCTGTTCTCATTTTTATCAATATTTACATAATTTACATTTTCTCATTTACATAATTGATGAAACGTAGTCAAGATCACTTCATATAAAATATATTTAATTAAATTGGCACCTGGCTTATTTGGCTTTCTACTTACAACTCGGCGGAAATTTGAAAAGAAAGATATTGTCTGTTCTTAACTCTGTTGCGTACACTATTTTTCACAGGAGTATTGTTTACAACTGGTGTGGTTTTCAAAAGCGTGATTAAGTGTCAGCTGTATATCGTCAATTAGATCCTGAACTTTTTTGACATTTACTTTTGTTTCTTTAAGTTATATCTCGTAACATTTTTAAAAACTGATGCAAACTCATTAGTTTATTATTTGTTATATTTTTTGTAACGTATTGGATATCTTGGATAAGTTTGTAATTTTTTTTTAATTTTATCACAAAATTTTCGCTATAAATTCTTACGTCTGTAGACAATGATACTCTCCTCTTAGTTTTGGCGTGACTGTAGGATGTTATATGGGTACTGAGTTACCGTCAGTTACTAAGCGGTCATGAAATATTATATGTAGGTATATACATACAGATCTATATTTTTTTATTTTATTATTTTTTATTTTTTTGAATTTTGATTGATTTTTTGAAACCTGGTAATTTTTTTCCATACCAATTGATCTGCCTGAGTATAATACAAGTTGTGCTCTTTGACTGAAGTTATTTTTTATTTTATGCACAATTGTAGACAAAATAATATTTATTGCGCTTCTCTAAAACAAAATTTTACCTCTTCTCCTTCTAATAATAGCTTCTGCACCTGACAAGGTGGAATAGTTTTTTCTATAAGATCATTTGCCGTAACAATTTTTGTTAATTATAGTTAGGATTGTAACATTTTTATCAGTTGCTTTATTCATAGTTCCTTGAGAAACACTTTGCCGGTTTTTGTACAGAATATGATGCTAGTTTTGGTATTTCTTATCAAATATAGATAGCCGCTACCAATTAATATAATACTAAACTTTAAGATCAGTCCATCATGTTTTTTGCTAATTAAGTCAATAGTAAAAGGAACCAAGAGGCCCGTGTTTAAAATTTCTTGCAGCTTTTTATAGAAAAGCATGACCTTATCATAATATCATAGTTAATCATTTAGCCATCTGGTAAAACTTTTAAGTGTGCTAGTCATACATTAATTATGATATTTGGGTCATTTTCAGTATGATTGACCGTGTGTATGACTTTTATAAGTGTATGCTATTATTAGTATAAAATATTACCAAATTATTAGTATAAAATAATTTATACTAATAATGTGGTTCCTCTCTCTTAAAATGTGTAATGAATGACCGTGAAGTATTTGTGTAATGAGTGTAATGTATGTGAGCAGTTTAAGGAGAGGAGTGTGTTAAATGTGTGTGTATATGTTAGTGTGTGTGTGCGTATGTTTGAATATTATTAGTTTTGTACGGATACCATTGCGGTTGGTGGTTATATAAGAATTTATGTTTAAGTCTGAATACTAATAAGGTTTTCAGTTTCATTATAAGTTAATTTTTGTAGGTAAGTATGTACAATTTTTTACAATCTATTTTATTAAGGTGGTAAATGTCTAATGTTTTATTTAGTTTATTATATAAGTGCGGTCCTAAAATGCAAAGAGTCTTCCTATAAAAGTTGCTTTAAAATAACCTGTATCTACGGAAAATTTCCTGCATTTATTTAAGTTCGTTGGGTTGTATAGCAATAATGTTGTTTCTGAATGATCGTTATTATAAACAATTGTCTTACCGTAAGGACCTGACAGTTATTATAAAGTTGTGATGTAGGGTATAGAAAAGGTTTAAATGTTGCTACTTTGAGAATTGCACGTTGAAAGATTTCAATCTTTTGTAAAACCGTTTCAAAAGCACTACTCCACGGTGATATGCAGTACGTTATAATTGACTGATATTAAGTAAAGAAAACTCGTTTTAATATATCTGGATCCAAAACGTGTCTAACGTTTTTAAATGTGAATGTGAATTCTGCTGCTAACCGTGTAAATATGTTGTTTAAAATTTTAATTACTATCTATTATAACTCCAGATATTTAATATATTCAATAGACTCAAGTGAAAGGCAGGAACAGCTATTATCCCTTGTTGAACAATTATACGAATAAACCACTAAGTTACGAGTAGAATTTTCAAGGTCACAAATAGTTTTTCTTAATGAAAAAACTATTTATTTTGTTTTCCTAATATTAAGTGAGAGTTTATTACAGTAAAGCCATTAGTAATTGCATTTATATCTGTTTGTGCTGATGAGAATATATGTGTCCACGTATCTGCAGCAAATATCAAAACAGTGTCATCTGCATATGAGATTATGTGAATTGTGTTAAATTATCAATATAAATAAGAAATAAGATTGGCCCGAGTATACTTCCTTGTGGTACACCATGTGTTACTAATAAATCGTTGTTATCAATATTATTTACACCAACGCATTGATACCTCTCAGAAAGATAACTTTAGACTAATTTGAGTTGAATGCCTCTGACACAGAGATTTTCTAGTCGTTTTAATGATATTTTTATTGACACGGTATGGAATGCTTTAGCCAAATCAAAGAAAACTGAGATACACTTTTTTCCCGCTGTCTTAATACGATGATATAAAATTTGCAAGAGTATGAACGGCATGCTCTGTTGATTTACCATATGAACATGTTGACATTACCAGTAAAACCAAATTATGTATTTGATAATAAATTATTTTCCTCCAGATATTCTGTAAGTCTCTTATTTATAATTTGCTCTAAACGTTTTGACAAAGCGGATGAAATAGAGATAAGTCTACAATTACTTATACAAGTTTTGTCACCATCTTTAAAAGGTCAAATTACGGAATTCTTAAGATATCTAGGGAAGACACGATAATTTAGACATTGATTAAATGTATATGTCAAAGGAGCTATTAACAAATATTTAAAAATTTTAATAAATTTATTCGAGATTCCATCCCAACAAACTGAGCAGTCTATCTTTAAATTGTCAATTAATTGTTCTACTTCAGATTCATCAGTGTCCAATAAAGTAAATGAATTTAAATAATAATAATTTGATCTTTTACCAATGTTACTATTAAAAATTTTACTATTATTATTTCCTGCAATAAAACTCTCTGGAAAACTTTTACTTACATTTACAAAATAATTATTTTTAAGATTAACACATTATTGTGGCGTACTGGATATATTCAAAAGTTCTCTGTTATACTATTTGTTTTCTATGTTATCTATAATATCAATAAGTACGTCCCATAGCTTTTTATTATTACTTTTAGTCATATTTACTTGATTTTCTTCATATTTTTTTTTGTCTTTTTTAGCAGTGTGTTGCAGTGATAACGGTATATAATTTGATCACTTTCACTGTCCGGAAAACAGAAATATTCTGATGTTGATTTGATTCTGTTCTCTTCATTGCTTAAATAATTTCTTCCCTTTAAGACCAGATCTTAAGCTTGTACAGTAACTTAAGCTATCGATTTTTAATAATACAAACGTGTTTTATCCAGATTTAAACCAAAATCATTTTAGCAAGCTACACCGCATTCTTAGCAATTGCATCAGATATATTTTCAGTTTTCGTAAATACATATCATCATATCTCTCACTATTACCTTTGTCTTAAATGGCTAATTATTACACAGATTTGTAACTCTAGAATTTTGCTTGTTGTCTTTTCTATCTTCATTTGCGATTCTGGAACTCTGCCGCAGACGTTATAAATATATATACATATATATGTATGTATATATATATATATATATATATATATATATATATATATATATATATATACAACATGTACAATAAATTATTAATAGATTAATCTTTTTCATATTTGCCACCATTTTTTTACTATTATAGTTGTTATCAATTTGTCTGTGTGTTGTTGCTTCTTATGACACCCACGGAATGATATGTGGTAACGGATGCTATTACGCCACTTTCACGTTATTGACTAAAATCTAACTACCAATTTCAGCTGTTAATGATCTACGCTTCCTTTGCTACTGGTGTATGCTGCGTGCTCCTGGGTACCCAAATTCAGCTGCACTGGGGTCCGCATTGGGTCACTGTAATGTTCATGTTTATATACAGCGTGACCTTCGCATGCGGAGCTGGGACCGTTCCCTTCGTGTTGTTTGCAGAGATATTCTTACCAGAGGTTGGTGAACATTAAAGTTTATTTTTAAATAAGATATAAAACTATATTCCTATCCTCTACGCCAATCCAACGTCAGCCGCGCGGATGGATGCATGGCTAGGGGCATATGGCCTAGTCGTTAGTGTGGCACACTGCCCTGGAACCGGGCGACCCCAGAATTAGTCTAGCCTTACCCTGGCATGCGGGGCTCTGCTGGGGGATAAACCTTACTCTCGCTATTCATAGGAACGCAATGGATAATCGTTCGCCATCCATCACGTCTCGTTTCTCACAAGGGGTACATGCGGCCCACGGAAAGCCGCTTCGCTACATTGAATGTAAGAGGAGGAATGGATGGTAAGGTAGATGAAATATGCCAGATGATAGATAAACGATGCATTGATATTCTGTGCGTGAACGAAACCAAGAGGAAAGGATGTGACACCACGGTTCACGGCCCCTACACGGCATACTGGTCGGGAATCTCCCAAACCAGCCGCGGTTGTCAGGGAGTTGGTGTGATTCTTTCATCTCGAATGGTTGAATGTGTGATGGAGCATGAATGTGTAAGCCCAAGACTCCTCTGGATTAGGTTAAAAGTCGGACACACTCTCTTGTTTATACTTGGGGTTTATGGGAGGTGGATCATTAAAATCCCAACAAGAGAGAGAGAGGACTTTTGGGATAGCATGAGAGAGGTCTTGAATAAATGTAGAGAAAATGAACGGATCGTGATGTTGGGGAACTTTAATGGATGGGTTGGAGTAAAGCGTAATGGGTATGAAGGAGTTCTGGGTACGTTTGGTACGAGATATTGAATGACAATGGGGGAAACCCGCTTAAAGTATGCTTGGAATGAAATTTGTGCGTAGCCAACACAATGTCTGACCACACATAATCCATTTGTATACAAGAGATGAGGGTGAGTCTATAACTATGATTGATTTTGTAATTGTGGATGAAAGACTGAGGAAGAAATTGCTCTCGGGCATACCGAGGTGTAGGCCTTGACACAGACCACTTCCTGGTCATAGCCCGAATGCTTGGCCTTTTTAAACGGTGGCGACACCGAAAAAGAAAAGAATAATGCTATTGAGGTATGCGGGGTAGCTAAAATAAAGAAAGGAAGAGAAAGAATTATAACACGTGAATGGATAAAGATGTGCAAAGGGTTGTGCAAGAAAGGAAGAAAGCGTGGTTGGATGCGTGCGAAATGGGCAAGTAACAGGAGACTGGTGCAAAGACGTAATCATGCCTTTGTATAAGGGAAAAGGGTCACGACAGGACTGCATAAATTACCGCGGTATAAGCCTTCTCAACGTCGTCGGTAAATTGTATGCGAAAGTGTTGATTGAAAGGGTTGTGAATGAAACAGACCAAAAAGTATAGGATGCACAAGCGGAATTTAGAAAGGGTATGGGATGTACGGATCAGGTCTTTTTCTTGCGGTGCATAGCCGAAAAGTGTTTGGCTAAAAACAAGAAGGTTTATTGCGTATTCGTGGACCTAGAAAAGGCCTTTGATAGAGTGGTGAGGAATGAATTGTGATCAGCACTGTCCGTGAACGGAGTGAGCAGTATGCTCATACGAGCATTGCAATCTCTTTATAGGGATTCCAGTGCTTGTGTAGGAATAAAAGGGGCATACACTGATTGACTAAATATCGAAAAAGGTGTAAGACAGGGATGTGTACCGTCACCGTGGTGGTTTAATCTGTTCATGGACAATTGTTTGACAGATTTAAAAGAGAATGAAAGAGGGTTGAGATTGAATGAGTTACTCGTCAAATGTCTTCTCTATGCTGATGACCAAGTATTACTTGCGCCTTCGGCCGAGGAGTTGCAGGAGATGGTAACTACTATGAGTGGAGCTTAACGTAAGTGGTTACTGTGATCCATAGACATCTACATTTATCCTCAATAAAGACTCAAGATGCAGATGCGTTGTCACCCGTGAGGACTAAGTTGGAATACCTCTTTGCCAGTAAAAAGGATCTCCGGTTCTCTTAATTCACCATACGAAACACGGCAGCGTTAAGCTGCTATTTTACGCTGGTTTTCTGTGTGAGCTTGGTCCTTCCCCGGTCGAGCCGACCCATTCGTGCTATAACTATACTACTAATATAGCTGCAGCATGGCTCTACCACGTTAAAAGGGAATGAAGATGAATGTAAGGAAGACAAAAGTGATGGTGTTTGAAAGAGATGAGGCAGTGACATACTGCAATATCGTGATTGGAGATGAACAAATTGAACAGGTGAAAGAGTTTGTGTATCTGGGTTCAAAGTTTACAAGAGATGGAAAGTGTGAGAGTGATATCTAAAGAAGAGTGAATGCAGGAAACATGGTGAATGGAGCTTTGCACTCGTTTATGAGCAGTCGGAAGGTGTCTAAAAAGGCTCGTTTGGCTGTGCATGAGGGGGTGTTGGTTCCAACACTCATGTGTACACGGACACAACACGGAAGTGAAAGTTGGGTATGGCAGAAGAAACATGAAAGCAGAATAAATGCAGTTGAGATGAGAGTGTTAAGAAGTATGATGGGAGTTAAACTGAGTGAGAGGATAAGAAATAGTGAAATAAGGAAACGTTGTGGTATGAAAGAAGATGTAGTGACAAAATTGAGAAAGGTATGCTGAGATGGTTTAGCCAAAGTCGAGGGAATGAATGAAGAACAATTGACGAAAAAAGTATATAAGGCGAGTGTGAATGAAAGTGTTGGAAGGGGTAGACCTAGGCGGACATTTCGAGACCAAATCAGGGACGTCTTGAAAAAAGGCCAGGTCAAGAGCACCCTAAACCGTAGTGCATGTATGAAGAGAATAATGAAAGTAGATAAAGCGAAATAAGTATGTAAGGATCGTAGCAAGTGGAAAGAAGTGGTCTCTGCCCACCCCTACGGGAAAGAGGTGTGATTATATGTATGTATTTATATGTAAAGAACTATAATATATATATGATTGATTAATTCAGGCAGTATAATACATAGTATTTATGAATATTCCGCAGTTGGGTAGTCTCCCCTCCCCCATAGGTTGTCTATAATATATAATAATATTTCTATTTTTGGCAAAGATGCCACGCTAGACGGTTCTGTTGCTAACCACGGTTTTTTTTTTTAAATTATTATTGAAGTGATATCAGGAAGATGCTGTTGCTCACATTCTGTTTTAGTTTACCTCTGTACAACTCTTAAGACACTCATGGAATTACATGCTGTTACACCGATACCGTGATAAAAATAAATCAAAGTAATACCAAGTTACCGCCAAAGCCTATCTAAAGGTATTTTCTTAACCAGGGTCCAATCCCGCCATGAAGAATTTTATGCAATTTTTGACCTAAAAGATTAAAGTTCAAAAATATTATGACTTTGAGTGTATTTTTTTTGTTACGAGTATAAAATACATTTTTGAGGTGCATTTTTATCATAAAAAATCATTTTCATAGTCTAAAAAGTTAAGTAAAAGATTACGTGTGTACCCTAAGAGTATCAGAGGACAGAAGAGTGAGCCTCGATCTTCCAATAAGTAATGAAGGACTTCATGTTATATTCTTAATATTTTGAAAGTTTCCTTACTATACCTGTCGAACACGTGGTAATTCAGCATATAAAATTGTAGTTAGCAATTTCATTAATGCTGGTGGAGATCGATCTCGGCTTGCTAGCGAACTGTGTTAATTTCCATTTTAAGACGAGCGCTCCCGTTAGCTATTACGGTACAACCCGATAGAAATATCTGCGGACCTCGCTGGAAAGTGGATTTCTCTTGCGGTGCCCCGCATCTTGCCTTGTGTTTCTATTATGTGTACCAGGCTCAGATTTACTTTAATGACGACATTTAACAGATCCACACTAATTTCCGAGGAGTTGTAGTTTTAAATTGGTTGCATTTGAATTTCAACCAGGTCTATTAGTAATTAATATTAGACCTGATTGAAATTTAATTTAGGAATAGGAATAGTTGAATAAGTTTAGGAATATTTTCTAAATAATCCAGATATTCAGATATAATACAATTATAATTATAAGAGTTCTGCAAAAGAAAAAGGATATAGATATGCGAAAATTGGATGGTTTTAGCCTTATTAAAAACAAACCACTTACTTATCATCTTAACCATGTAGTGGCGTTGTAAGAATATGCACTACCATATCGTGCCGTGGGTGTCGTAAGAGGCGACAGAGGTAAACTGAAACAGGAAATAGGCAGCAGTATCTTTTTGATAACAGCTCAAAATAATAAAAAACCAACCCACTTGAAAAGATTTTAAACTATGCCAAAAACCCCTTAAAAGGCAATCTATACGGAAGATCAATGTCCAGCTGTGCACTTTTCTAGGCTGTTATGTATTGATTGATATTCTCGGGTTTAGAATGATTATTTGTTACAATCGTTAGCCGCGTCGCCACAGGGTTCGAAATATTCAACATTTGTTGTAAAATATCGTCAAAATAAATATCATCAAATGTTTAATACTTTATATTTTAGTTTACATATTTTTCCACGGGCCTCCTTTAGTGTAAAAGAATCTAATTAAAGAAATAACTTTGTAATAAAACTGTTTTTATAGAATAAGAGTGACAAACGAGTACAGTCCACCTGATAGCCCATAGACATCTACAACTCTCATTGATTAAGAATAAAAATGCAGATTCGTTGTCACCCCTGATAACTTAGATGTAATATTTCGTTTCTAGTGAAAATGGTCTCCGGTTGAATCCAATTCCTTAGTGTGGCTCCACTGCCATAAATAAAATGTGCCCATTTGCACTGCTGTGCAAGTTTGGTCTGAAGGGTATAATTACACCTTTGAGGCATTTCATCTTAGTCCTCAGATGTCAACTCATCTGTAGCATTTTGTTTGAAGTTGGTTGTAGGTGTCCATGGGATGCATTAGCGGCTTGGTGAACTTAAAGTTTGTTTTTCACTTCAATTTTATAACAAAAATATCGTCTGTTCAGATCAAGAGCGTTGCAATAATGATTGAAGTCGAGTGGTCCATGGTCTGCAGTTTCATCGTCCTCTTCATCTACAACCCACTCGTCACGGCAATCGGCTTGGGTCCAGTCTTCTACTTCTTCGCGGTCGCCTGCTTCTTTTCCGTCATCTTCTGTTTCTTCTTCTTACCAGAAACGAAGGGTCTTAATGTGGACGTTATTCAGACCCTCTTCATAAAGAGAAACATTCGACGACGTTATATGATCGATACATAAATCACATTTCACACACGCAATCAAAGTTAGATAACTTCGGCAGATCACGTTAATTACTTACTCATACAGTCATCAAATTTACTAAAAGTAGAGTATACAACTGCTTATGGGCTTACGGTCTTGGAAAATAACTATTATTCCTAATATAGGAAGTAAAAAAGGGGGCCAGGACATCACATCGCTAATGCTAAATTCAGCGCTATTTCTGATACTTCAAAAGCTCAAGAGAGTATACGGGCTGCAATACATCTGAGAAATAGGTTTTTAATGACTTATTGATGCGCTATGCTTGAACGACAAAGCCAGACAACTAAGGAAGAGGGGTTCCAGGATAACACATCGCCGAAGGCTTACGTGGCTAAATCCAGCCCTATTTCTGATACTTCAAAAGCTCAAGAGAGTATATGGGCTGCAATACAACTGAGAAATAGGTTTTTAATGACCTATTGATGCGCTATGCCCAAACGACAAAGCCACAAAACCAAGGGAGACAATTGCAGCTGGGAGTAATTGTACCTATGAGAAGTTGACGAAATCACCATCCTGTATTATTTACCTATTTCCTCCTTTAAAAGTGGACCGATTGGGAATAATATAAGAAGAATTGTGGCTATGTCTGCATGTTTCTATTTTATTTAAATTAAAATTTGTTTGCTTGATACTTAATAACAATGATATTAAGTTTAGTATTGGTAATTTTAGGTTTGCGCATTTTAAAATAAGAAATTAATGAAAAAAAACCTAAAAATATGGCTGTGGTAGATATAAATTTTATTGAAATGAAAAACTGTTGACCCAAAAGGTAATTATTCAGCGAGAAAACTGAGAATTACTGGCTCAACACTTAGCAAAAGTACTATCACCACTCAGAGGACATACAAGAGCACACACTAAGGATTCATACCATTTTGTCAGTGAGATAAAAGACCTATGTCTTACTGACAATGAAACTATGGTCAGTTTTGATGTTCATTCTCTATTTACATGCCTACCTGTTGAAGACTGCATCTCAATTATAACTAGGAAACTAGAGGAAAACAACATGCCAGCAGAATATGCAGTATTACTCAGACATTGCCTTACATCTGGCTACCTATTGTGGAAGGAACAGTTTTACAAGCAAGTAGATGGTGTTGCGATGGGCTCACCGGTATCTCCCATTGTCGCCGATATTTTCATGGAGGACTTTGAGGAGAAAGCCCTGCTTACTGCACCAGTAACTCCAAGTTTCTACAAGCGGTACGTAGACGATACTTTCACAATTTTACCATCAGACAAAGTAACTGCATTTTTAGAACATTTTAATTCCATAAACTCTAAAATTCAATTTACTATGGAGTTAGAGGCAAATAATTCCTTAGCTTTCCTAGATGTGTTAGTCATTCGAAATCCTAATAACACCGTAGGTCACACTGTGTATAGAAAAAAGACCCATACAAACCGATACTTAAACGGTGAATCCCACCATCAACCTTCACTGTTAGCTACCGTGGGCAAATCTTTGTTGCAGAGAGCACGAGGGATCTGTGACAGCAAACACCTGGCCGCCGAGCTTCAGCACGTCAAGCAGGTTCTGCACGACAACAAGCTTCGGGTTCCGCGCCTACGTCACAGTGACCGAGTGAAGCCGGCCACAGTCGAGCGTGTGCCTGCTGTACTACCATATGTCAGAGGTGTCACAGACAAGATTGGCTACATCTTGAAGCGAGCTTCTATTAGAACATTCTTCAAGCCGCCGAAGAAGATTAGTCAGTTCTTACCATCCGTCAAGTGCAATATTCCTCTACAAGATGCAGGAGTATACAAGCTTGATTATGAGTGTGGTCTCTCATATATAGGGCAAACAAAACGATCAATAAAAACCCGCGTAAAGGAACACATAGCTGACGTGAAGCACCAACGTTCCGGGAAGTCTGCAGTTTGTGATCATATCCTAGACGGCCCCCGTCATTACATTAGATTTGATAAACCACAAGTCCTCGCGAAAGAACATCGATTCCTGCCAAGGATGATACGTGAGGCTATTGAAATTAAAAAACATCCTAATTTCAATAGAGAGGGAGGCTGGGTACTACCACCTGCTTGGGATCCTGTAATTCATAAAATTAAAACTAAACCCAAGCATACCACTGTAAGACTTCAAGACACAGTTAGTTCATTCTGCGTAGATCGGACCAAAATTAATAATTAAAAAGCTGAAGGTATTCCGGGTTAATTTTGACATCGGGACGTCAATCACCTCAGTCCCCCGTGACCACGGTTGCTGGAAAGCAACCGAAACGTCGGGAATATAAAATAAGTTAATTAAACGCGATAAAATCCGTAAAAAATAGTTTTATTCAATTTTTCACGCGTATTATATTGTTTATTCTGCTGCATTCAGTGAAATCATGGGCTTACCCCGGTCGAGTCAACCCATTCGAGTTGAAATTATGTATAGCTGCAGCGTGACTCTCATCATCGTCATCATCATCTTTACAGCCCTTCACAAGTCCACTGCTGAACATAGTCCTGCCCCAAGGAATGACAAAGCACGTTCCTGAGCTACCTACATCCATCGACTTCCTACATATCTCACCCCATCTAGGGGTCGCCATACATTTTGCCTCTATCAGTTCGTCACTCCATCTAGTGGGTCGCCCTATATTTTGCCTACTGGTACGAGGCTGCCAATCGAGAACATTTCTTCCCTATCGGTTGTCGGTTCTTCGAGCTATATGGCCGGCACTTTGCCACTTCAGCTTACTAGTCCGCAATAAGCGTGACTCCACTATAATACAATGTAATAAAAAACAAAATGTAATATGTATAACTTCTATAAGTAAAAAGCTTCTACGACATACTCGTAGTAATTCCCAATATTTGGGGTTTCAATTTTTTTTTAAAGAAACTATGCCTGCATTATTGTATGACTTTTGTGATTGTACAAGTCTAGATTGTTTAAAGTAATTTTACCAGTGCCAAAAGGTGCGCAGACCAATAAAAATGTAAAGACAGAGTTACCGCTAACAATTGCGACGAAATAAGTAAAGACGTTAGTGTAGGCTTTGTGTGCGTGACTTTGTGACTAAAACATGGCAAGAATTGCGCATGTGTGCTAGATAAAAATGTTGCAAACAGCCCTTGTACTTCTTGTAAATCTCCAGTGCAAGGATTATAATTTTCCGAAAAGTTTTGTTATCAGTTAAAATGATGTCCTATTTAAGTCTCGGTTGAATTAAATGTAAGATAATTTAGTTTTACAAGTGTTATTTATAACAATCAAATTAAGAATAACGTAATTTAATGTTAAATTATATGTGTACATAAACCAACAACATCATGAGATATAATTTACTACTTACAACTGATATCTTTAAAAAGAGTAAAAAGGGTATCTTAGTTATTAAGTTATAAAGTACCTATTATACCGCAAACACAATATAATCAATTACAATCATGTTAAATTAAACCATTTTTATACAAATTCCTATATTTTAGGAAAACAATAATGTTCTTAAATTACAACACTAATACCATGGCGCCTAGTATTTGCGTTTATTGGTCATGTTACTCAAACTCGGCAGCTATATTATGGTGGTAGCATAAATGAGTCGGCTCAACCGGGGAAGGACCGCGCTCCCACAGAATGCCAGCGTAAAATAGCAGCCCAATGCTACTGTGTTAAAACGAGGCATTCCTTCTTAGTCCTCAGGGGTGTCAACGCATCTGCATTTTAATTCTTAATGGAGGATAGATGTAGATGTCTATGGGCCAGATAATCCACTTACCATTAGGTGGACTGTGTGTTCGTTTGTCACCCTTATTCTTTAAATTAAACTCATTCGCGACAAAATTCGTATTGTCATTTGTGTAAGGTCGTGAACAATTGAATGAGGTGGACCATTGTTGAAAGAGTAACACTTGCAATTTGCCGTCACGAGGACGTTGAACGAGGTAATACATCACTAGCTCCGAGATATTTGGTCACAACATTTTAAGATTTTAGTTAAATTAAACAGTGGATCGATTACTTCTAAAGGAAAAGACATCCTTATTTTAAAAACAGAAACTGTTTTTGAAGCCGTTTATAACATAGGACGGCATAATTTTGCAATTGTATTGTCTCCTCCGTATTCATAGCTCGGTCTTATATAGTAAATTGCCAGCTGTAAAATTTATAATCAGTATTTTATGTGACTTTTTTTCAACTGGCTGTTAGATAAGATTCATATCTAATATATGAAAATAATTTCTTGTTCGTTCGTATTTTATGCGCTGCCATACTGTTCATCAGATTGCAGTAAAACTTTGTCAATATATTGCTTTCGTGAAGGCTATTGGCATAGTATAATTAACTAACAGTAGGTAGCGCGCGTACCGTACCAACAAATTTATTTGAAAGTTATAAATCAGGTATGGGCAACCTTTGAAATGTTGAGGGCCAATCTTTAGCTTGCAAATAACGTTAGCGAGCCGCCTTTAAAAGTACTTAGTACATTTTAAAGTAGTGATAATATTTTTTGCGATAGATATTAGACATGAAATAATACGACAATGTTATAAAGAAAAAATGAAATTTAATAATATGGTACGTTTTAATTAAATCGATAAATTTGCAATTGTTACAAACTACGAAAGTTAAATACTTACACCGAAATCAATGAGACACTTGAGCTTGAATTTGGGAAACTAATCCATCGATATTTGGATTAATTCCACTGATACAAAGTCTTGAAGTATTTTCCAAATTATCGTCATTCAGTCTTGTACGATGTGTTGATTTATTAACTTTCATCAATGAAAAGAACTGTTCGCATTTATAAGTACTGCCAAACGCACAAATCAAACTTCTTGCGGATTTTCTAAGCTGCCGCAAATTGTCTTTTTCTAGGTATTTTTTTGTAGAAATCGCACACCTCTACGTCTTCATATTTGTATTTTAGGAGTGAGTTTTCTTGAATCTCAATTAACTCCTTTTATATATGTATTGGAGCATTTTGTACATTATATTTTGTAGGAGTAGCAAATAAACTGAAAAAGTCTTCCATGTTTTTGAAGTCGCTAAATCTGTACGAAAATTGTTCCGACAGTAACTTGAGTTCTTCAGCATATTGAGCATAAGTAATATTTTCATACGCAGAGAGCGTGTAGAAATGGTAACTGTTACCAGACAGCATCTGTGTTTCCCACAAGCGTAGTTTGATCTGAAACGCTTTCAAATGGCTGTACAAATCATTTATTAACAGTCCTTGTTTTTAAAGTTTCAAATTTAAATCATTCATATAAATCGTTTTGGGTCACTTAATTCAGATAGTGGTGTATCTTTTATTTTCATAAAGTCTGCTATCTCATTTCTAAGCTCGTAAAACCGTCTCAACATTTTTCTTTTGCTCAGCCATCTGACTTCACAATAATATTTACGTCGTTATATTCAGCTGGTATTTCAGCAAAAAACGCCTCGAACTGACGATGGTTAAGCCCTCGGGATCGAATAAAGTTGATGGTTTTTACTACCACATTCATAACATTCTGGAATTGAATTGACTTAGAACACAAGTTCTGTTGGTGGATAATGCAATGAAGGACTATCAAGTCACCTTTTTGTACATTTAATTCTGTTGCTTTTTAATTCAAAATTCCGATGAAGCCTTTAAGAGGATTGTCAAAGACCCCGCTTTACTTAGCTTTATCATCGGCTATTGTCAGTAAGAGGTAGTTAACCACGTAAAATTAAAATATTTTTTTAAATTAAATAAAGAAAATATGGCCGAGTTTTAAAAAAAAAGTTATTTCTATAGCTTTGAATACTGATCCTGATAACGTAATTAACGGGAACCACAGGGTTTTTGTTACATGTTGTATAGAATAGCTCCAAACTGCCACTCAGAGCGTTGGCCGCTCTCCGGGCAGAAAACCTGGCCCAGCGGGAGATCTCCCCTTTTCCTTCTACCCGCCACAGTGGTGACCACCCTACGTGATATGAACATGCAATCAACAACCTTCGGTAAATACAACTTCATTCGCCATCGTCCTCAAGTACCCCATTCATTCGCTCCCGAGCAGATATTGTCTGTAGTCTTCACATTCTGCAAGCCATCTAGCTTTCCAAAGGTTCATCGCAGCACTGGAATAATAATGCTTCCTGTTCCTTCAAGCGACTCTCTGCGCTACAGTGTTCGGCACGGCTCTGAGCCTTTTATATATGCCTATTAAGCCGACCATAGAATGTGTACCATCAGTGCATACTCCAATTAATTTTGACCATGGCAAGCCGAAACTTGTGAATACCTTTTGAACTTCAATAAAAATATCCTCTCATGTAGTGGTTCATTTTAGCGGCTGTAAAGCTAGCAATTCCTATATAGTATATAGTATATAATAGCCAATTCAGCTGTGTCGGACAAATCGGTGCTCTCGTCTAATGCTATGGAAAATGATTCAAAACCAGCCATATGGTCAGTCAATGTTGTTTTTTATCATTAGCCATAATTTCTATACGTCGAACAACAGTTCGTCTTGACAAACTAATTTTTTCAAATTAATTTTCCTTTTCAGGACACAAAATACCGCAAACTTCTAACATACACTCCTTGATAAATTCTCCTTCGGCAAATGGTTTTAATGCCTTTGTCGATTTTGAGCTAAGTATAAAACTAGCTTTCACAACATTATTAATTTGTGTTCTTTGTTTATGAAACATTTTTTGCTGTTTTTCGTTTTTCGGATATCGTTTGTCCAAGTTATCACCTCGGTAGCTCAAATAGAACTGAACTAAAACGTTCGGGCCATTCACCCGCTTATAAAGGCAAAATGAAGGAATAATCTGGAATAAACTAGTTTAGAATAATTGGGAAGCAATAAATCTTTTGATGTGTCGCTCGTGAGGCGGCAAACCTCAAAGAGTTTGATCGAGCAAGCAGAGTGGCGGCGATTATCAAAGTGTAAGGCGGCAAACATTAAATCCTTTGATGCTTTGATATTCGCCGCCTCACTGTCACCGCCGTGAGTACAAGTACCTAATGTAATATTTTTTTAATTGGGTTTTTTCAAAATGTCTCGCGGGTCGGATCATATCTTACAGTGGGCCGGATCCGGCCCGCGGGCCGGTTGTTGCCCATATATATTATAAATCATTAAATTTCAATAAATGTATTATAATACCTATTTAATTAAACAATATAACTCTTCCAAATTTAAAACGATATTTCCACAATTATTTGTTCTGAGGCAGCAAGGCGCCGGGTAACAACCAGTAGTTTAAAAATATTACTTATAAAATGTAGTTTAATATATTTTATTTTATTGGTACTTGCTTTAATAAACTAGAAATGTTAAATTGTTTAGATATTTCTTTTAAATGGATCTTTATTTTTTGCAAGACAAAATTCATTTGTATAACTTTAATGAACATTATGTAATATGTACGCATATTGGCTACATATAGTCACATAATACAAAATGTACTACATATATGTACTGTTTAATTATTCATTAGTAAATTTAAATTTTATCTACAATATTAAAAACTACGATAATAAAAAAAAATAAAACTAGAAACTTAATTATCATATAGTCCTACTCCCCGCGGTATCGTGCCAAGAACGCTGGCTGCGTTTCCCCGCTGAATGGCTATACTTAGCCTTTGAGCGAGGAATTGTTTAATTTGCTCAGAGCTAAAGCTTATTGATTCCATTATATTCAAAATATAACATGTATATTATATTTTAATTCACACATATACAAACCACAGTGGTGGTGTACTTACACAAACTCTAAGCATGGTAGGTTATTACGATATGTTTGTTTCATACATTTTATCGAGTGTGGCCAGCGTGTGGTATATGTATTTACTCGTAGATCATTGATTTAAAATATAAGTCAATGAGTACAGTTTAATATAATCCTCTTTTTCAGTTATTTTTATATGAATAATATGTTTATATTTATACTTACTATATTTTGGTGTCATAAAATAATCGATTAAATTTGTTTGCTTATGTGATTATCACATGCAATATAATTTCAGAGTTAGCCGATAAAAACATAAGCAAAATATAATTACTTGTTGGCAAAATTTAATCAATAATTTATTACTGGTATAACAAGTGCTGATTAATCACAATCTCTGTGTCCGAGAGTCCTCACCTCGAAAATGTTAAAACGTTTCAAATCCTAACTCCAAATCACTTACATCCTCCTCTCAGTTCAACAGAGAGATCAACAATGACTGTTTTTCTAACATATTTGTTTTTAATTTATTTTATCATGTTTTTGGCAATAAATAAATGATTTTCAATATTTTTTTTTTATTTTCCTTATTTATAATATATTTGTATTACAACATGAAAACTTTTACTTGATAATATTATTAGTACAAAAACAAATACTATTGGCAGCAAAGTAAATATTAATGGTTATAGAATGGACTCCATTTAAGATGTGGTCTTTCTGCCTGGTTTTGACAAGGGCGATAACTTAATATTTTTATTGGAGTGGTAAATACTCACTTGCCATAACTTATCCGCACCCGATGTAAATGGAACGAATATGGATATATATATAAGTGTGTCAACTGTTTCATTGTTCCAATTGTATTATGCTCCTCCAACACGTCGTTATTTCTGTCAATATATTCTCACTAGTAGCTTGGAGTCATGAAGTTGGTTGATTGCTTCGGTCATCTCTTGCGACACCCACGGGATGATATCGGGTAGTGGATATTCTTACACCGCCACTACATGGTTAGTATAATAAATGCAACGTAAATAATAAAGCCTGTTCTCAGAGGCTTAAAGCAAATAATCTTATGCTGAATACAGAAAAAAACTAAAGTTATAGCATTTAAAATCATAGCAAAGAAACGAGATACCTTGAATATTAGATAACATGGGAAGTGCATACCACTTGTACAATCGATTAAATTCTTAGGTGTCTATATAGATTCGTATCTAAGGTGCATAATCAGCAGAGGTTACATTAACGATTACTTATGTTATGCGGGTTGCATAATCATGAGTCATTACTCATTACGTTACTTGAGTAGAAACGTCGTAAGCGGCATTATTTTTACATTGATAAATGTATTTTGAACAGAAGACACTCAGATTATCGCTCTAATAAAATCTCACTTAATCTATATATATAAAAATCAGTTGCTGTTCGTTTGTCTCGCTAAAACTCGAAAATGGCTGGACCGATTTGGTTAATTTTGTTATTTAAATATTTGTGAAAATTCAGGAAAAGTTTAAGCTTTGAGAAATATAAATAATGAGTAACAGAAAATACTGAAATTGACATATTAGTTTTTCAATACAAAATATTCCCAGCTGTGAAATAAGGTCCGATCTCGTTTGTCTGTTCCTAGCTGTGAAGTGATGAGGTCCGATCTCTTTGGTATGTTTTGTTTCAGAAATAAAAAAAGTGTAATAGTGTCAGTTAGTTGTTAAAAAAAGAAAATAAATAAATTTTAAGACGATTAATAAAATCCAAGGAGTTTATAATATAATATAATAAAATCTATCATCAGTTAGTCAGTGCGCGAGAAGTTTTTTTATTGTTATTGTTTTAAAATGCCAAGGAGTAGACGACCTGACTTGAAAATGTGCGACGGGCTACCTCGTTTTCAAACCACACTGACGACCAGCAAGAAACAGATAATAATAACATTCGTATTGGTATGGCAGAATTGCATTCCACAGTGAATAATAATGAAGTAGATAGGCTTGTGCCTGAATACTGAAAGGCAACTTAAATCTGTCACTTTATTAAAGATTCCCTATATTTAAGCATCCCTCAAATATAACTGAATTACTGAAACATCTTTCAGGTGATTTGAGAACTTGATTAGTTGGGCAGCTCTCAAATGTTAGATCATGGTTACATTCATTTATAAAACTTTGTTCTAATTGACAATTTTACGATATTTTAATTTAAATACGTTTTATGCAACATCATCTGAAAGATTTAAATACTTTTAAATTATATTCAATTATAATCACCAAACAACACTGATCACGCGCAGAATGCGTGGTAGTTAGGATGCAGTTTTTCAATAAAAATTTTCGTCTTCATAATATATAAACTATAATATCGTACTTTGGATAATCAAAATAAATGCAGTGATACAATTCAAGAGAAAACGCCATATTTTTAAATTCACAGAAAACATTCTCTCTTTTCTCAATACTCCTGACATCTGTCCTTTTAAATTTTTACAATTATTTAAAAAATTAAGATAAACAAAACATATAAAAACTCCACCAACATACTCCGCCCCCCTGGAAGTTTCAGATTTCAGTCTTCGTATTGGGGATCCAGTAGAGGTCACAGGTATTAAATACCACGTTCGAAGACGTAGACGTAGTCCGGTAGACGTCAGAACGTCTGCCACACGGTTTATTTCATCTGGTCCCGGGTAAAACTTAATGATACGTCCGAGTTTCCACTGTAGTGGAGGAGCGTTGTCATCCTTGAGTAAAACCAAATCTCCAGACCCTAATTCTCGAGCTGGTACTCACTATTTATGTCGCTGTTGCAATTCAGATATGGGCGTTTTCCAAAAAAGATGTACACGTGACGAACCGGAACAATATTTTGTGTTATAGAAATTTTACCGTAAATTTTTATCTCATTCGATAAAATATACTATAAACAAGTAAAAATAAAAAAAATACATCAGTATTATGAAAATCAACGTGATAATCTTTATTTTTATGGAAGAGTTCACAGGAACGTGCTCCGGTTCGTCACAAAGGAAAAATGTAGATGAAATGAAAAATTTGAGTTAATATGATAATTTGTTTTATTATTTATTAAATAAACCTTGAAATCTTTGAAACAAACATCTAAACATAGATAAATCACTATAATCATCGCTTAGCAATCATTTTACTTTCGAGATCGTTACAGACGGAACTTTTGAGCATTAAAATATTACATTAATACTTATTACTTAAAATAAAATTGAACGTGATGAAAAATAATATAAACAACAAATTCACGGTCAACAACTACTACAAAAATATTATCAATTTACTAAATATTTACTAAAAGGATTAATTTATTGTCTCGGTAAAATATGGGACAGTGACTATCTGGACTCCTAAGTGACTAACTGAAAAAAATAAAGCTAAGTTTACACAGAGTAATATTTGGTCGAACGTTTTTATTTTAACATTCTTGAAATTAATAATCTAAAGTAAAAACAGCTTATTACTAAAACCTGTTTGAACTTAATCTTGAGGTACACAGTTTACATACTTTGAACACAGCCTTTTAAAATTGGTTAATTTTCAAATATTAAGTAATACCTATCTGTTCCAAATAGCAATTACCCTCACGACCAAGCAATCAAAATAAAATTGATGCAAAGAAAATTATTCAGTTGTTAAATGTACTCCTGAGTTATATTATTATTATAAGAAAAAAATAAAGAAAAATTATTCATTATTGAAATTAGGTTTTTTCATTGCTATTTGGAATGTAGTTAGTTACGTATCGCTTAAAGTTCTAATCAGTCTTTGAAACATCGGTCGCAAATATAATCAATAGCTGGTTGGTTGCAGCATGATCTGCATACCCAGTTTTTACAAGCAATACACTTTTTCATGTCTGTGATCACATAGAGTTTACGCAGTTTACACAATTGGCATGTAAAGTTTCTATTGATTATAGTTTTTAGTGACGTATTCCTGTATTTTTCTTCTTTTGTTGGTAATAGTACTTTTAGCTTTTTCTTTGACGGACCTTTATCTGAAGCCTATGTATAATTCTTTCTTTTGTTCCTATTTTCATTCTCTTTTTCTTCTGTCAAACAGCCTACGGCATCATATTTTGTCAAGCAGTCTACGGTATCTAAATCTAAATCAAACCTCAGTTGAGGGTAATCTATGACATCGTCAAAAACTTCTAAATTCAGAACATCATCCACTTTCAATTTAAGTTCCATAACGGAATCAGTCTCATTATAAGTCTCAGTAAGGTCAACAATATTAAGGTCACTTTGGTCGGTTTTACTGCAGAGTGCAGTTTCAGTTACAGTCGTGATTCCTCCACTACTTTCACCGCGAGGTACATTTTCGCGATCAATGATCGAGACTGTTTGAACCTCGGGGTTAATCTGATCGTTTTCAGCAATAAAAGCAGCTTTTTCTTCGATATCCAAAAATATTTGAGCATCATGACCACCCTGGTCAGTTTTATCGTAAAGAACAATGTCGTTTACGAAGTTGGTTGTAACATCACGGCTTTTATTGCAAAGTGCCATATCGAGTCCAACAACAGAGACAGTTCGACTGTCACATTGACTCCGGTCAGAATCAAATGAATGAATTTCGGGATTCAGATAAGTGCAAAGCCCGCGTTTATTGCCACAGAAGCAGCTTAATTGCCGATGCATAATTTGGCCGACATCGACAGATATGATCTGGTGGTGTTTCATGGTCTACGGGACAGCTTTAAGATCTCTTGGAATGATTTTGTTCATATTGTCGATATCACTATCAGACTCTTTGAAACATTTAACAGATTTCATGCTGGTTGATAAATGTTGATACGCATCATCTGCATTTGTCACATCATGCCCATAAGCCACACGTTTATCTAACTGTCTTTTAACTGCACCTCCAATGCCATTTTTGACTGATCTATTGGTTTTGACCACTTGGTTTGCTGCGACAGATTTAAGCAGTCTTTTTTCTGGTAAAGATTGAGCAGTGCAGTAAGTTTCGCGTAGTGACATTTCTAAAATTTCTTGCCGCACAGTAAGTTTATCTATTATTTTTTGGAGTTCACCAACTTTTGCCTCATGAGCTAACTTTTCACGGTAAAGTTTTTTGCGAATTGCTTCATTTTTTACTTTTAATTTGCGAATATTTTCTAAAGCTCCTCGATAATTATTACGTATTTTTTTGTAACGAATTTTTAAAACAGCTGGTCATCCTTTTCTTTTTTATTCTTTTTTACTTTCCGTTTTTTCTTTTCTTCCCTCCATTGTTTTCTTCGACATTCTTTATCTTCTTCTGCCAACTCACTAATGGTTTTTCGATTCTTTTTAAGTCGTTCTAACTGCTTCTTCCGTTGCTCTTCAAATTTTTCAGGGTTTTGTTTCAGTTTCTCCCGGTATCTTTTAGCTCTTTCTGCTGCCGTTAGGGCCATGTTTACTGAAATGTAGCACATACTTAACATATAGGTATTATATTACATTATATATTATATTATAATACTACTCATAACCTAGTTATTATATAAGGTGTCTCTAAATTAACTTTACAAAGGTTAAGGAGTGTTTTAGACCATCTAAATGGATAACTGACAATGGGACGTACTTTGAAATCGCGAAAAAGAAAACAGCTGTCCCATACAGTTTAGAACAGTAGATATTAACTTTAGTATGGAACAGCAGTAATTTTTTCGCGGTTTCAAAGATAGTCCCTTAGTAAAATTGATTCAGTTCAATGGTTTAAAGCACTCCTTAAAGTTTTGCAACATGCACGGCATGTCAAAATATTGTGTCCTGCAACCTACGAACAAATATCATCGGACTGTTTCAACTGCTTCAACATAAAATCTTGCTGTGTAAAAAGGAGTCGTATTTTGATAAAGATGACTCTTTTTTACATTGTTAATGATATTTACTCTACACTAGCGTGTACTTAAGTACATAAAATTGTAAACCAGTACCATATTTTTATTCTAGGTATCTATGTATAATTTAATATATATCTATGTATAATTTAATTTTTATCCAAATTAGTTCGAAGATTAGCGGTATCATCATCATCATTACAGCCCTTCACAAGTTCACTGCTGAACATAGGCCTCCCCCAAAGAATGCCACAAAGCACGGTCCTGAGCCACCTGCATCCATCGACTTCCTGCATATCTTACCAGGTCGTCACTCCATCTAGTGGGGGGACGCCCTACACTTCGCCTGCCGGTACGAGGCTGCCACTCGAGAACCTTTCTTCCCCATCGGTTGTCGGTTCTTCGAGCTATATGGCCGGCCCATTGCCACTTCAGCTTACTAATCCGTTGGGCTATGTCGGTCACTCTAGTTCTACTGCGGATATCCTCAT
Source organism: Parnassius mnemosyne (assembly GCA_963668995.1). Classification (NCBI taxonomy): domain Eukaryota; kingdom Metazoa; phylum Arthropoda; class Insecta; order Lepidoptera; family Papilionidae; genus Parnassius; species Parnassius mnemosyne. The sequence continues at coordinate 29,760,427 of CAVLGL010000086.1, forward strand.
TTCTGTGTTTATCACGCAGAGAAACTCCGAGCATAGCCCTCTCCATAGCTCGCTGAGCGACCTTGAGCTTCCTCATCCGGCCAGCAGTGAAGGACCACGTCTCAGTTCCGTATGTCATCACTGGCATTAGCGGTAACAAACATCCAAATATCCAATATTTGATTTTTATTAAAATTTTAAGGATTTATTTATTATATTCCTCCTATTCATCTATCAAATGTAACCCCAGCTTAATAGTTCCGGTTCGTCACAAAACGATTCCGGCTATACAATACGTGACGAACCCGATGTGACGATTTCATACCAACAAAACTTCTAAAAATAATTCAAGCTGTTGTGTCCATTTAATTACTTGTTTTGACTTGTTTTACAATAATTTATAAACAAAAATGTGATTGTGTTATGGCAAATAACTTGGAAAATTGCTACATACCTCATTAAATCCTGTTACTATCTGGAACTCCAATTCGGTACCGCCGTAACGCGCCCACTTTTGTCACAGATTTTATTGATACTGAGTTTTGCTTCAAAATGGCGGTTACACCACAAACAAGATAAGTGTTGCCAGAAATGAAAAACAACCATATTTTAGGGTAATATTGCGTTGAAGTATTGAAAAGTTTACCGTGACTATTGCCGGAATTCCGGTTCTGTCATATTCCTGGGACAACAATAAATATAGTATTTTGAGCTATTGATGCCCCAAATCGAAATAAAAAGCTTTGAATTATATTTATAAGTTCAACATATGTCTACAGAGCCTGAAACAGTAGGCCAATTTAATATATCTAATCTTACCCGAGTCTTGAAAGTTCCTAACATGGACGTGGACATGAATATTTTACACTTTTTTTTGTGTTCATGTTATGATATTTTAATATCAGTGATATTTGGGTTGCAAATTATAGTCAATTTTATAATTTAAATATGTAACTATTAAATAAATATTCAGTTTATTTGAGTACGGTGCATACAAAAATTATAAAAAATAGCTGAAGTCAGGGGACACCTGATTCGCAATGTACATCTTTTTTGAAAAACGCCCATATATAATCCAGCTTCCATCTATTCCAAAAATGCTGACGGTATTTTTCCAGTTGTTTAAATCTGTTAAGCCGGTTGAAACTCGTTGAAGTATGATCAGTCAGGATATCGTATCCAGAGCACGTCCGAGGAGGAAATGACCGGGAGTGAGTGGATGGAAATCATTGGAGAATCAAATCATCAAAATAGTGGAGAGGACGACATAGGATATAGAGGGAGACTGTTCAGGATGGATTCAACTTGACTAAATAAAGTTGCCAGCTCTTCAAAAGTTAAATGTGTAGAACCAAGGGTTCATTTAATATGAAATTTAGCGGATTTTACGCCCGCCTCCCACAGACCGCCGAAGTGCGGCGCATAAGCCGGGGAAAAGTGAAATTTTATGCCTTCGTTCGAAGCAAAATCGGAAATGGAACGCGAATTGGTGTTTAAAAAATTGCCTATTTCTTTCGAGGCTGCCACAAAATTCGTGCCGTTGTCGAAATAGATATCTGGCAGCTTTCCTCTGCAAGATATAAACCGACGTAAAGTCAGTACAAACGCATCTTTGCTGAGATCACTCACCGCTTCTAAGAGAAGGCATTTATATTTCTTGCAAATAAATAAACACAAGTAGTATTTAGTTACGATTTTACAGCCTCTAGCTTTACGATTAACCATAGAAAATGGTCCCGAAAAGTCTAAGCCAGTACTAATAAAAGTAAATCCAGCATCTACGCGAACGGAAGGTAAGTTTCTTATTTAAGGGGTTACTGGTTTAGCAGCAAATCTACGACATCTGACACACAGATGATAGACAGAACGAGCGACATCTCTGCCAGCAACGGTCCACACAGGGCGACGGACGGACGACAGCAGCAGCTGCGGCGTGGCATGCATCAAACGCAGGTGCACACGCTCGAACATCAGCCGAGTGAAGCGATGCTTGCCGTGGACTAGGATGTCGTTTTTCGAACGAGTAGGAGGATTCATCGAGTTGGCCCTCACACGGAATAAACCACGCTTACTCTTAATAAGTTACGATACGTTCATAACGCTTAATCTTAAAACGGTCGCGTGCAGACCCTTTTGCGGTATGTACGGTTTGTTTTAAAGCCTTTACAAAAATTTACTTCGCAAATATCCGCGTTATAAAATAAAATGATGTGTCTTACCTAGTATGAAGAAGCACCTCCCGCCCTCCCTCAATTGCGTGCACTATCCCCGTCACCACTAATCCCAGCACCGCTACTCCCAACACCACTACACTAGGCAAGACACACCACTGACGATAATACGACACGTGTTTCGCCTCTACACGAGGCATCCTCAAGTGATATAGACTCTACGGTGGCTAACCGCTAAGTTAATTTTCTTGACTTAACAATAACAAGAAAAGAATCGTCACATGTTTTCCAAATTTATCGAAAGCCAACTCACACCGACACGGTCATCCCCGCGTCATCATGTCATCCATGGCAACATAAAGTAGCCGCTTTTTATTGTTACATTAACCGTTTGTTCACTGTCCCATTAAGTAAAGAAAATTATTTAAAAGAACTTAATATAATTTATCAAATAGCGGTCTCTAACGGTTTTTCAAAAAATCTCATTAACAATTTAATTAAAAAGAAACAAAAGCATGTTATACGCAACTCTCTGTACGCGGTTCAACCTCAAAGTATTCATCGATATGTGAGCAGTTTGACCTACTTAGGTCCCATATCTGAAAAAGTAGCTAATACTCTTCAAAAAAACGGCGTTCGTGTGGCGTTCAAAACAAACAATTCTCTTAGAAATATCTGTAATAGTAAAGATAAGTTGGATATTCGTCAAAAGTCAGGTGTTTACAAACTTGTTTGTGACAAATGCCACGCCGTTTACATGGGTCAGACTGGTCGCAATTTCAAGACACGTTATAAAGAGCATTTAGCCGCGTACAGGAATTGCAATCCCGATAAATCCCATTTTGCCAAACATCTTTTAGACACTGGATACAACCTAGCCAACGACCACTCCTTTAAATTCTTACATACGTGTAATAAAGGGCTGCGGCTGTGTATGCTGAAACAGTTAGAGATATTAAAAAGTAATAATAATACCGTTGCATTGCTGAATGAACAAACAAATGTTACTAATTCACCTCTCTTAAATATCTTCAAGCCTGCTCTCTAGGAATGTGGGCGTTGCGCGGCGGTTTGTGTTAAATTTACAAACGGCTGCGTAAGTCCAGCGGTGATTGGTCGCATGTTTTATCGCATGACGCAGTCGCTCGCTCCTTAGGTAGAGAGCGGTTGCATCATCGATTTGTATAAAAGGCACTTGTTTTGGCTCGCCGCTCACTTAGCGGTTAGCCACCGTAGAGTCTATATCACCTGAGGATGCACCGTAGAGTCTATATCATCTGAGGATGCCTCGTGTAGAGGCTAAACACGTGTCGTATTATCGTCAGTGGTGTGTCTTGCCTAGTGTAGTGGTGTTGGGAGTAGCGGTGCTGGGATTATTGGTGACGGGGATAGTGTACGCAATTGAGGGAGGGCGGGAGGTGCTTCTTCATACTAGGTAAGACACATCATTTTATTTTATAACGCGGATATTTGCGAAGTAAATTTTTGTAAAGGCTTTTATATAATGGATTTCCGCAAAGTAACGCCTGATTCTATTAATTATACGGTTTGTTTTCCGATTTCAAGACGTTTCCGTTTTTCAAGCATGTTTTATTGCTAAATGATGCTCCAAATTGTTCACTTAACAAATTAAAAAATTGGACCATCTTCTGCAGCTCTGGCTCCATGGGACGTTGAGCTCGATTTTCGAATCATTTAAATTTAATCATAGTTCCGAGCTTCTCCACTATACGGCTCACTAACTCTGGCGAGTATAAATATTGTGGTTGATTAAACGCTTGTATTCAAGCAACGATGTTCGTAATGCGACCTGCAGAAGAGCCTATGTTTCTGCAATCTTCTTCCAGTCTTGGCATACGCTTTATATTCTCGATCTCGGCTAGAATTAGCATCTCAACCCTACTGAATCTTCTTTCGAGAGGGTACATTATTTCATTTGGTTCACATAAAGTAAACAACAATGACTTAACCGCTTCCTTGGCGGTGCCCTTCAATGCCCACCTAAGGCGTGCTACGTTCTACACTCCTGAAAAATTACTATTTGTGTCTTCAAACACCGTTTTTGAAATTATCCATTCGCCCGGGTCTCCATCGAAGACCGGTAAATCCTGGAGGAAAGGAAGCGGGGAAGTCTTATCTTTATTGCAGTCACAATCACGTCAGTCAATTGGGACATTTCACACACGTGTTCTTTCTGTGCATTTACTAGGTTGCGCTCGACCTCCGCCTCTTTGCGAAGTCATACCTTGGACACTTCCTTATCAGCAGTGTCGAGTTTCGTTACAGTAATAGGCGCGGTCAGTATGGTTTGTTGAACCCAACTCCTTACGAAAGGTTCCACCTAAGTATTCCGCTCTTCATCATCCTCACTTGAGTCGATTTCCTTTTCCCGGTTGAGACGTGCCAACTCCAATTGTGACTTGGCTACAGCAGCAGCTGCTTCTGCTCGTTCGACATCTGAGCGTTCGAATTTAATCCGCGCCTCTTTTTCGGCTCTCAGCCTCGCTGATCGCGATGACCTACTACCTTTATGTAACCTATTGTCACTAGTCTGCCCGATTACCGTTTTTGTCGATGCCGCTTTTTCAGTTCCAACTTGACCTACATTTCGACTATCGTTTCGCTCCTGGTAATAACGGATTTCTGTGCGGTGCTGGTCTGCGTACCGTAAAACGTGTGTACGCAAACTGCGCGACGCTTTCCGTCGAACCGACTCATCGCTACTAGAACTGTCTGTAATATATAATGTATAAGTATTCTGTGACTAAACCTCCCCCTTTGCGTGCGTCCAAAACTCCGCGTAAAATGATGATGCAATATGCATGTTCTATTGCGCCATTCTGTATTTCGTAGAGCGTAAGTTTTGGAACTGTTGTTTTTTTGGTCAATTGAAATTTAAAAGTGAATTTTATCATATCTAGGACCACCATGTCATTACCGCATAGTAAAGGTCTCCATTAAAATTTGTTGCCATTTCAGTTTTCATAAATGTGAATGGTCTCTTTCAGATAATTCTATTTCACACAACAGGAAATTTATTTTTATACATTATTGGAGATGTGTCTTGCATTACCAGCATTACATATTGTAATTTAGAAATAGAATCAGAAAGCAAAATTATGGAGTACCAACGCAACGCGAGTACAAGCAATAGAAAATAAGAGAATAGAATAATTTTTTATTCAATATTGATTATTACATAATGCTTATTGAAAGTCACTTTTTATTTACCACTGGTTCGGAAAATACCTCTGTTCTGGGAAGAACCAGCAAGAAACCCAGCGGGACTTTTTTTTTCAAGCATATTTCACATTGACAATAATTTAGTTTATACATTTTTTAAATGATTTTTCATAGAACCAGCATGGTGGCAATCACCTTATTCCCGGGGGTTATTATCATTCATATATTCCTTGATATTATAGTAACCCTTTTTGTAAAGTTTTATTTAAAATTAAAACTTTTAAACTTGTTTATTGACAAACTTTGAATATGTTCTGGCATTTTGTTGTAAAAGCGTATACATTGCCCCATAAATGAATTACTGATTCTGTGGAGTCTAGTAACTAGCATTACAAGCTTATGCTTGTTCTAGTGTTTAAAGTATGCACATCCTTATTATTATTAAAGCTATTTATGTTTTTATGTACATACATTACATTTTCATAAATATATTGCGATGCCAAAGTTAATATGTTTATTTCTTTAAATTTTGTCTGACTCTTTACAATTTAGGTTATAAATCGCCGGAACGGCTCTCTTTTGCAAAACAAATATAGCTTCAATATCAGTCGCATTACCCCATAGCAAAATTCCATAAGACATTACGCTATGAAAGTAACTAAAATACACAAATCTAGCTGTCAATATCTGTGAGACTTCTAATCTTTCTTACAGTATATGCTGCAGAACTAAGTCTGCTTGCTAATTTAGATATATGGGGGCCCCATTTAAGTTTCGCGTCAATAGTAATACCGAGAAAAACAGTGGTATCCACAAGAGTCAACTCCTCCCCATTTAGCAGCACATTGGTATTCGAATGTTTTATATTAGGTATTGTAAATTTAATACACTTTTTCTTTTTGTCATTTAAGAGCATATTGTTGGCGTTAAACCAATGTACGAGTACTTATTTCGATAGAGCATTATTTACATTGTCATAATTAATTGACTGCCGTTTGAGTTTGAAAATTAAAGAGGTATCGTCAGCAAATAATACTATATCGTGATTGTCTCCTACAAGATAAGGTGTCATTAATATAGATTAAAAACAGGAATGGGCCAAGAATCGAGCCCTGAGGAACGCCCATTGACACTACCAATCCGAAGGAACCTTTACCATTAATCACGACTTGTTAAGTTCTGTTAAATATTACGGAGCACCAACGTAACGCGAGTACAAGCAATGAATGGAAAACAAAATGGCAAGTAGCGTCGTATATATTATGGAAAGTACCATTTCACTTTTTAATGTATTTTATTCATGCGCAAATTTCAATAATGAACGCAATGATATGCTTATCGTTGTAAATTAATTAGTCTAATTAATTAGCGTTTATTTACATTATTTTTGATACATTTTCGTTAGATTTTTGTTTTTGGGTGTAAAACACTTCAATATTTTGGTAATTAATATATCTTTACTAACAGTTTCCAATACAAAAGTATTAACCCTTTATTCGTGGTTGCCATTTTAAAAGCTGATTTTAAAAAAAAAAACTTTTTAAATAAATTACTAGCAAAACTGATTTGGTCAACCTGTAATTTAAGGAAGCATCCAGAGTGCTTGCTTGGTTTCTTTGTAGAAGAATAAACGATGTTAAGTTATAACAGGAGTTGGAAAATATCAAAAAGGAGCAAATAATGACGAAGAGAGTAAGAAATTCTTGGTAAAGGCGATCTGTTAGTAAAATAGTTCTTTTCTTTTGCAATTTAATAGTGATTTAATTTTTTTAAATTTATTAGCAAATTATCCTTTATCCAATATTAACTTGTTGGGACATCGCAAAAAAAATTATGGGACGTTTCTCACTCTATAAACTAATATCACAACGACTGCCCCCAAAGAGAAAAACTTACGAATAAATAGATATGGAGTGCAGTCGATGGGTGAAGGTTGCTTCTTTCTAATGCGGTTCCAGTTTTAAGGGTATAAAGAACTAGTACTCTTATAGTATGTAAGGCCTTTAGTCTTAGCCTTCAAAGGTGAAGCGCAACTGTAGCTCTCTGTGCATGAAGTTGGTAACAGATATCCATTAACTGCTGTTGTCACTGACTCTTATCATCAGCTGGCTTGTTTACTCGTATATCCTCTGTTTGCATCCAATTTATGTGGAATATGGTTGTTATGTGTAGACGAGTCATGGTGCAGCTATATTAATATAGTTGTAGCATGAATGGGTCGGCTCGACGGGAAAGGGACCACGTTTTCAAATGAAAGCTGAATGCTACTGTGTTTGTCTGGTGAATGTAGAAAATTTTACTAGAAACAAAGCATTTTGTCTTAGCCGTGAAGGGTGACAAAGTAACTGCACTTTGATTCTAAATCGAGTGTAGAATAGATGTCTATGTTCCGCAGCATTTATTTTACCGTCTGGTGAACTATAATATCCCTCGACACCCTTATTCTATAAAAAAAAAAAAAAAAGCTCTTTGCTCTTTAGACGTTACAATAATTATGATATATCAACAAATCATACCGCGATAATAACGAATAAGCACGGTCGTAAGGTCATGGATTTCTATTAGCTTCACTCCAATTATTTAATTGCGATATATAATGAATAAAGTGTGACACACAACTTGTTTTTATGACGTATTTTAGAGTTAGTATAATTTTAATCAATTTAAAATTCAGATCGTATACAACGCATATAGAATATTTAGTTGTTGTTGGCAGAATAATTTAAATTAATTTAAAATTCAAATCGTATTCTACGCATATAGAATATATAGTTGTTGTTAGCAAATCAACCAATGTTTGGAATGTATTATTATTTCTCCTGACAGATTATTGTACAAGGAATAAACTTACGAATATATTATAATAAGAAGTTATTCACTATGCAGAAGTTACACATAGACACACTCTTTCGAATCTACCCGTTCTCTGTGTACTGTGTAATGCCTACACAGTACCAGAGTAATGTGGGGATAATTACAATACAATCCAACCCCAATCCAACGCCCCGGCTCATATACAAACCTAGGAACTTTCCAACTATCAAGTATCTAGTCTGAACTTCACTCATTTAGAAGGTCACTTATTAATTTCCAATCGATTAAGATGAAAATGACGATGATGCTATTCGCTAACCGCTTTACATTCAAACAAGTCAACTGTACGTTTTGCATATATATCTACTTTTAATTGGTTAACTCTTCGTTGATTAAAGTAGAATCCATTAAGTTCACTTAAATAAGAAATAGTAAAGTAAATACAAATAAATTTATTTCAATAAAGCATGCACACCTATGTAGTAAAATTTTACAAATATTTCAATGCGTAAATCAAATGAATGAAAAAAAAATCAGCGGCATACAATATTGTTGTAGCTTAAGTTATTATATAACTTTTAACCTCACTCTAGGCCAAACGTTTAGTTACCGGGTGGTATTTGGGGGAGATTAAGTTGACCTGAACTGTAGCAAGCGGGAATTTTAAATAAAAGACCACAACTGCGTACTGATCTCGGAGTCGATCCCCGATTCGATCTCGTTTATTGAAAATAAATCGCATAGACCTATTCAAATTGCGGAAGCCAAACGCTAACGACTTCTAATTCGAAGCCAACGCCATCTATCGAAGACGTTGGAAGCTTTACAAAATGTTAAGTTACAAACATACCGCCCACCAAGGACGTTACTGAAGGAACGTCCTTCTAAAATGAACTAATTATGAACTAAAGTACTATTAATAATTTGAATTGCATTAGTACAATAACATAATACTCGTACATAAACATAAGTACTTGGCCTGTAAAGATTAAATAATTTGATCTGTTCTGCAAGAAAGCACTGTGGACTAATTATAACAAGTATTTACAATATTTTAAAGCTAAACATGAACTATTCTAGAGCATAGAAAATGAACTTAAAACTAGCTAAATATAAACAACCAATGTGAGCTTAAAACTAACAATATGTAAACAGCGTAAATATACTTAACAATTAATGTATAAAGATATATAATTTGATTTTGCACATTTGGTTTTAAATTAATAAAAAGAGTAAAATTTTGGTATAAGTTGATTCTGCAAATTTAAATGTTAATTTGTTATAAAAGCAACATGTGTAAAATAAAAGAAAATAACAAATATTTATTGACTTACGGGTAAAATGCATAATTTGGATGTTGGTCTTTTGATTGTTGAGGATTTAGTGCGTAACGTGACAACACGGGTGATATTATCATCCCCAGGATGTTTCTCAATGATCCTACCTAACAACCAACGACTTGGCGGTAAGTCGTCTTCTTTGACAAGCACAATGTCACCAACCCTTGGCTCAGCAACTTGGGATGACCATTTGTAGCGATGCATCAACGTTACAAGATATTCTTGTGACCAACGTTTCCAAAATGACTGAAGAATGCGTTGAATTAATTGCCAGCGAGATAAATAACTTATATTGGTGTTTGTGTAATCAGTATCAGGAACATTTAATAATGGTTCTCCAATCAAAAAATGTCCCGGAGTTAATGGTAGTGGTTCTCCAGGATCATCAACGTTAATTGTGCTCATAGGTCGCGAATTTAAACACGCCTCTATTTGACTGAGGAGTGTCGTCAGTTCTTCAAAGGTGAGAGTCGCTTCACCGATTACTCGCTTCAAATGGAATTTTGTAGATTTCACTCCTGCCTCCCAAAGTCCACCAAAGTTGGGACTGTGAGGAGGAATGAAATGCCACTCTGTACCATTCGTTTCGAGGTGTTCGGCTATTGATGACTGAATAGCTGTCAACTGCTGTAACTCCCTGGAGGCACCTACGAATGTAGTGCCATTGTCACTCCACAGTTTGGCACAATGGCCTCGCCTTGAAACAAAGCGTCTGAACGCCGCTAAAAAGGCTTGAGTGCTCATGTCACTCACTGCTTCTAAGTGCAGCGCTCGAGTGACCATGCATACAAAGAGGCATATATATCCCTTGTATGACCGATGGCCACGCCCTTTTGTTGTCCTTATGCTAATTGGACCAGCATAGTCAACCCCACTATGAAGAAATGGTCGAGCTGGGTTGCAACGAACAGCTGGTAGTGAGCCCATGAATTGGTTTTTTGTACTGGCTCTTTGCCTGGCACATATGACACATTTGATGACATGATGTTTGACCAGATTTCTAACCCCAATAATCCAGTAGGCTGTTCTCAAATAGTTAGTCATGAGCTGGGGACCCCCGTGGAGGGTTTTATGGTGAGCGTCAGCTATGATTAACTTAGTTAGGTGACTGGAGTGAGGCAGGACGATAGGATGTTTCATCTGTTCGCTGAGCTCTGACTTTTCCAGTCTCCCTCTAACTCTCATGATGTCCTTATCATCAAGGTAAGGACAGAGTGACCTTAATGGGCTTGATTTTAATTGTATATAGCCTTTGTTCTTTAATTCTTCATATTCTGTTGTAAATAGTTCTCTCTGTGTTTTTCTTATACAACTTTCGAGTGCAGCGTCTAATTCTGTCTTTTGTAAATATCCCTTTCTGTATATTTTGTTCTCCTTTAAAAATCTACGACAGTATGCAACAATCCTAACTAATCTTCGTAACTGAGAAAACCGATCAAAGAACGATTCGTTTGGAATTGTCGCTACATGTACCTTTGCTGACTCTTCTAAATCTGTAGTACAATTGTTGTGATTTGGCCTATTGTAAACTACGTTTTGTAGCTTAAGAAACGGTGGTCCAGTAAACCATAAATTGTTTTCTGGCATTGAACTAGGAAGTATCCCTCTCGAGGCACAGTCTGCTGGATTATCCTTTGTGGAGACGTGAAACCATTGCGACGCTTTCATTGAGGTTAATATTTCAGATGTTCTATTGGCCACAAATGTCTTCCACCTGCTTGGGTGGCTGTTTATCCAAGCCAACACAACAGTGGAATCAGTCCACGCCTTGACCCTTTCTTGAGAAACATTCAAGACCTCAGCTGTTTGCGATAGCAGTTGTGACAGCAAGACCGCTCCACAGAGTTCCAATCGCGGAATACTTATTTGTTTTACTGGTGCGACTCTAGTTTTAGCAACCAGCAACGATACATTAATGTTACCATCTGAACCGACAACTCGCAAGTAAACAGCAGCTGCGTAAGCTGTTTTGGAGGCGTCACTAAAACCGTGAAGTTCCAGATAGTCGTTCGACCTTGTACCAAGCCAACGAGGAATCCGAACCTTGGTGAGTAATATCAACTCTTCACGATACGGTATCCATTCATTTATTAAATCATCGGTTAGCTCCTGGTCCCAATCAACACCTGCAAGCCACAACTTCTGTATGAAGACCTTCGCTATAATCATACTAGGGGCTAACCAACCTAATGGATCGAAAAGTCGTGCTATCACAGAAATAATAGCTCGTTTAGTTACAGGTGCGGTCGTGGGCATCGGGAGGTTCACCGTGTACTGGAAGCAGTCTGCGTTGCGGTTCCAGGTAAGTCCTAGAATTTTAATAGTACTGTCAAGTTTTATTTCTACTTCGTTTTGTTTATTTCCTGATTTATTTGGTTTATATTGTTCTATTGATTTTATGTCCTGTATGATATTGTGATTATTTGTGTTGTCCTTGTTATCCTTTGTCCTGTTTTGATCTATTTGTCCTTTTAGTATATTACTTTCTATGTCCTGTATTTTGTTTACTATGTCTTGATTATTACTGTTCCATTTTTGAAGCGCAAATCCACCCTTTCCTAATAAGTCTGTCATTTGACGATGTATTTCCAGGCCTTCTTCGACGTCGTTACAACCGGTCATCAAGTCGTCCATGTAGAAGCAGTTGAGAATCTTATCTGCAGCAACTGTATAATTGTGGCCTTCATCGTAGGCTACTTGATGAAGTGTTCTGACTGCTTGGTATGGTGCTGATGCCGTCCCAAAGGTAACAGTCACTAGTTCGTAGTCCTCGATTTCGATTTCAGAACTGTCTCGCCATAAAACGCGCTGAAACATTGCATCTTCATCCGAAATCCTGACCTGGCGGTACATTTTAACAATGTCTGCTACCAGTGCAATAGGGTGAAATCTCCATCTTAAAACTGTGTGTCTCAAATCAGACTGCAATGTAGGTCCCACCATCAACGTGTCATTGAGTGAGACTCCATTGTTGTTCTTTTCGGAGGCGTTGAACACGACACGTACCTTCGAGGTAGTTTTGTCCTCCCGAATGACAGCATGGTGAGGTAAGTATACCGCTGCATCCCTATTCTTGTCCCTTTTATCTATCTTCCTCATGTGTCCTAGTTGTAAATACTCTTCTATTACCTGCTTGTATCTTTCCTTTAAATCTACATCCCTTCCTAACCTTTTTTCTAAAGATTTAAATCTCCTTTCAGCGATAGCACGAGAGCCACAACCTTTACAAGATGGATTTTCTTCGCGGAAAGGTAATCTTACTACGTATCTTCCACTGACGTCTCTTATGGTAGTTTTACTATACAGCTCTTCGCACTTCTTCTCCTCGGGTGTCAATATTTTCTTTGAACTATTTTGCTCTTCAATTTCCCAAAATCGTCTTAATAATTCGTCATCACTAAGTTGTGCATGCAAGACATTAATTTTTGTTGAACTTTCCCTACTGACAGCGCCAGACAGGACCCACCCTAAGGTAGTGCTTTGAGCAATCAGCGTACCGGACGGGCTCTTAACAATACCTGCCTTAATAATGCAACTGTATGCATCAGCGCCCAACAACACGTCTATCTTATTGGGCGTGTTGAACTCTGGATCTGCAAGCTGTAGCGTATTAACGCTTAACCAATCTAAAGTAGTGTGTACTTTGTATTCAGGTAAGTATGACGTGATTTTGGTAAGTACGTAAGCGTTAACCGTAAGACTGAATACAGGATCTACTCGCGATTTTATATTTAAACGTACCATGTACGTTGCTTTGGTTGAACTATTGCCGCCAAGTCCTGAGATAGTTCCTTGGATCGGGATTTTCTTCAGGTTGAGCAGCTGAACTACGGCCTCTGTAATAAAACATGCCTGCGAACCCTGATCGAGCAAGGCTCGGACCATCTGAAAGTCACCAGAGCGTGACTCGGCTTTTATTAGCGCAGTGGCTAATAAAACCTGTCGGGGCTTGGGAGTATTACCTATTGACAGACATGAGACAATCGGGCCAGCATTAGGTGAACTAACACTGTCAACAGTCGATGCCGTCGAAGGTTGATCCCTTTTGTCCGACTCCTGGCTAATAATATGCAGTAGCGAATGATGGCGCCTTTGACAAACCTTACATGTAGTGGGCTTTCTACATTCCGAAACCATGTGATTGCCGCCTAAACAGTTGAAACATATTTTATGTTTTATCACAAAATCACGACGTGCTTCAACCGTCTGTTTTGAGAACTTCTTACAGAAACACAATTTGTGTCCTTCTAAGCAAAACTCACATCGCATTGATGAACTCGTAGTCAACATTGCCTTCGGAGAGTGAGCAATTGATGCTTTATTAACGTTGTTGCTCTGGTGAACTGGTACCCTTTTAGGATCTAAACATTCTAACGCACGAAACCGATTTTCTATAAAAGCCTTAAATTGGTTGAAAGTTGGTAAGTCATTGCTGGAGTCATTGTTGCCAACACTAAGCTCCCATTGCTTACGCGTCTCATTATCCAATTTAAATGAAACTATGTGAATTATAATAACATCCCATGTGCTCACGTTAATACCCAAATTGTTCAACGCATTAAGACAGTCACAAGTGGTATCAAGTAACTCCTTCAGAGCTGTAGATGATTCCACCTGCATACGTTTTTGATTAAACAACCGTTTAAGAATACAATTTGTTAAATATTTCTTATTGTTATAACGCTTCTGTAATTGATTCCAGCACTGAATATAATTGGCATCAGTTACAGGTGTGTGGCGAATCAATTGTTCTGCTTCACCGGAAAGGTGGCTCTTTAGGTAATGAAGCCTTTGTACATTATCTAAAGATTCATTATTATGTACTAATGAGGTAAACAGATCGTGAAATGTTGTCCATTCATCATATTTTCCTGAGAATGTTGGAATGGATATTTTGGGCAACTTTACGAAAGAACTACTTGATTTATTAAAGGTGCTAGAAGTATTGGCTTGATTTAAAGAATCTTTAGCTGACCGAATTGTGTTAAGGGTAGTTTTCATTAAGCTTTTGTAAACAATATAAGTATCCTCTGTAGCATCATAAATATCAACAACCCTTTGTGATATATCTTCTGCTTTGAAACGTTCGTATAACTTAGTATTATTTTCTTTAAACAGTGCCCAATCCTTTTCTAATAATTCTTGTCTTGTTTCTACATACTCTATGGTTAACCTATCTTTACCACATTTTTTAAAATTAGTTAGTCCCTTTGTTATAACATTTTGTTGATCTTTTAATACATTAATTAATCCTTCCATTTTATTATTTATTTGATTTTGTAGATAAATAAAATGTATCTAAATTGATTTCAATTTGATTTAACCTTGTAAATAACAATGTAAAGTTGATAAAACTTATTTAAAACAAAGTATTTCAAATCTATGTTGGCAAAATAGAAATCCTAGAAATAATACAAGTATCAAGACACCTTTGAAAATTTTACAAGTGTTTGGAAGCACACAAAATCTGATAGAAATCGGGCGTAGGTTCCCCGTTCCCCCGTTTTCTTTAAATTATTCTAAGTCCTAATATTAACATGCACACAAATTGACAAATACTAAAATAAATTAAGTCTAAAATTGTCATTAAAATTTTACAAGTCCAAGATAGTTCTTCACCTTTTCAAAGTTTAAATTGACGTTAGAATAGAGTTCAAATTCACTCGATTTGTGGACGATGTATATAAACAAATTTTACTCACGAAACTGTACTTCACACAAACACCTTTGAACATGCAAGTGGCGCCCCCTGTGGCTGCCAGCTGTACTGCGCGTGACGTCCTCTGTGACGTCGTGTGATGGCTGCGCCTGCGTCACCTTGCTGCGTCGTCTGGGGTGTTGATCTGAGAGTGGCGCCCTCTGGTGGCCACTCCTTGAACTAATCCGCTAAAGCTGGCTCAGCTCACCGCCTATGCTGGGTGAAGCTGTCGCCGCTGGTACGGAGGACTCGTGTACCTCTCTGTAGCGATCCACTACAAGTACACGGAGAAGCGGGCCAGCGGTGGCCGCCTTGAACTCAAAAGGCCTGTCCAAACGATCCGGCTCGTATGGGCCAATGTTTAGTTACCGGGTGGTATTTGGGGGAGATTAAGTTGACCTGAACTGTAGCAAGCGGGAATTTTAAATAAAAGACCACAACTGCGTACTGATCTCGGAGTCGATCCCCGATTCGATCTCGTTTATTGAAAATAAATCGCATAGACCTATTCAAATTGCGGAAGCCAAACGCTAACGACTTCTAATTCGAAGCCAACGCCATCTATCGAAGACGTTGGAAGCTTTACAAAATGTTAAGTTACAAACACCAGCGTTTACACATAAATCATTTCATAATTCCAATCTAGTTTTATTATAAATTAATAACAATACTGTATTAATTTCATTTAATTAATTACCCTGAAATATTTGACTACGTTTGATTAAATAGTTTTGATTATAATTTACAAAAGTATGTTATTTGTTATACAACTTTAATAACATAATGATTTCTTATATTTACGCGAACAATACACATTTAAATAAAATTAGTTTTACGGATTTTTCAGCACCCATGTTCACAGGGGGGGGGACTGAGGTGTATGAAGTCCCAATGTGATAGTTAACCACGGCTACCTCCAGATTAAAAATTATAAATTTTTGTTGCGATCTACGCAGTACGAACTTACAGTATCATGAAGTCTTGCTGTTGTATGCTTGGGTTGGGATTTAATTTTATTAATTATGGAATCCCAAGCAGATGGTAGCACCCAGCCATCTTCTCTAATGAAATTGGGATGTTTTTGATTTCAATAGCCTTGCGAATAATCCTTGGAAGGAATTGGTATTCTTTAGCAAGGATTTGAGGTCTATTAAATCTAATGTAGTGACGGGGGCGATCCTGTTCGTGTTCACATACTGCAGACTTCCCGGAGCGTCTATTCTTCACATAAGCTATGTGTTCTTTAACGCGGGTTTTTATGGATCTTTTAGTTTGTCCTATATCAGAGAGACCACATTTACAATCAAGCTTGTACACTCCTGCATCTTGCAGAGGGAAATTACACTTGACTGATGGTAAAAATTTACTAATCTTCTTCGGCGGCTTGAAGTATGTTTTAAAGGAAGCACGCTTCAAGATGTAGCTAATCTTGTCAGTGACACCTCTGACATATGGCAATACAGAAGGCACTCGCTCGATTGTGGCCGGCTTCGCTTGTACACAGTGACATAGGTGCGAAACCCGAATCTTATTGTCGTGCAAAACTTTCTTGACGTGTTGGAGCTCGACGGCCAGATGTTTACTGTAAGATTTACCCACGGTAGCTAACTGTGCTACACATACAACCATTTTTTGTCATATCGAAGAGCTGTTCACGAAAGTACATCAGTGACATCAGCTTTTGCAAACTTTGGAGGAAAATTACAGCTGTCTGCATACCTGGTCACCGGAATACCATCTGATTCCCCACGCAGTATAACCGATTATGCAAATGACTTGCGGATCAAAATGAATGACATATATGACCACGTCAAACAATCAGGCCAGCAAGTTTCTGAAAAGATGAAAACACAGTATGACCGCAAAATGAACAACAAAGGGTTCGACGAAAGTTCACTAGTGTGGTTACACAATCCAGTTCGCAGCAATAGGAAATTTCAAAAAAAAAAGCTTCAAGCTAAATGGGACAGACCGTACTGGATTATGACAAGAATTAATGACGTAACCTACCGGATGCGAAAAGGTGCAAGAGGTAATCCTAAGATCGTCCATGTGGATCGACTGGCGCATTATTTTGGGCTCGATAATGCTCGGGACGAGCATTTCTTAGGAGGGAGCAGTGTAGCGCGCGACCATTAACGACTGGTACATGGCGACACTAGTTACCACCAGCGCCTTCAAGTATCGAGTAGCAGAACCAGGAGAGTCAAGGTCCTTCTAGAAATTTCCATGGAAGAACTTTCTAGAACTAGCGACACCTATTCAATCGGGACCGGTATGTAGTCGAACATTCTAGATATTTCTAGAGTAGAAGATCAGGAACTATCTGAAGCCCTATGTAAGGCCAGTATAGACCGCGACCGGGGTTAATGTTGAGATGGCGATACAAGCGAATACTTCGAAGCGATACAATTGCGAACTAAAGTGATCAGTTAATACAATTTTGTTATTAGTGTGGTTTTAAATTGAATTTAGTGTTCTGTAATTAAAGTTTCAATTTTGGTAATTCAGTCGGCACTTTTTAATTTTCTCGAACTCTCGAAACTCGTAACAATAGTTTTTGTAATTGGATGGCTCATATTGACGAAGTTTGTAAAAAAAAGTAATGTTCACAGTTCAACAGGTTAAGAAGAAGATCGTCACGAGAAACTGCACTCATTGCATATAATGGGTATGTTGTAACAATTTTAAGGTACGGATTACTTACTAATATGGGGTAAGACCTCTTATTCAAAAACAGCTTTTTTAGCTCCAAAAAGTGTGTAACAGCCTTAACTGGAGCTAAATAGTATGAATCATGTGAGCCCTTATTTAAGGAGCTAACATCCTAAATTTACCAGGAATGTATATATTCTAAGCAGGTATTTATGTAAAAAGGAATTCACATTTCTTGTACATAACAAGAAAGCGTCCAATGTAATATATGTTTGCGCAACATTATAAAACCATAATAACCATTTATAAAAGAACCACGCGGCAGCTTTTGCTGTCGCACGGATGGGCCGGCTCGAACCGGGATGGTACCACGACCTCACAGAATACCAGCGTGAAGTAGAGGTTTACCTCTACGTTTCGCTTGGTGAGTGCAGGTGGCCGGAGGCCCTTTTTACTGCAAATGAGGCATTCCATCTTAGTCCTCACGGGTGACAACGCATCTGCATTTTGATTCGCAAACGAGGATAGATGTAGATGTCTATGGGCCGCAGTAACCACTTACCATCAGGTGGACTGTGTGCTCGTTTTTCACCCTTATCTTATTAAAAAAAAAACAGATAGACTAGACCGAAAACTGAATTTTATTGAAAGCGCTGTTATGCGATTAGTATAAAATTATTTGATAAGCTGCCGGTAAATGTTAAAGAAGAGATGGAAGTTAGTAAATTTAAAACCAAACTCAAAAGGTAGATATTATTAAAGTGTATTTATGATATAAAATACTTCTAAAATGAAAAGAATATCGTTACCTAAACTTGAAAACTTGACTTAAGCATTTGTATTTGTTTAATGTGCTTTAGATTAAATACTCATTTGACATTTAAATTTTTCTATATTCACTTAATATTAAAAAAAATAGTATCAAAAGAAAATGGACAGGTTTCACGAGCTTGTCATTCATATCGTCCACTGCATTGCAATCTATCTATTCTAGGCACTGAAAACGGTTTTGTAGTTTGAGATGAAAGTTTTCGGGACTTTGTATTAGAGTAGGAGGGGGACGGAACGTTGACTTCATTAGACGTGACCTCTCCAACTTGACTTTTAGGTTCAGTGTTCCTCTCAGACACATCACTAAACTTTTGTCGTCTGTCATAATGAAATCAATCTAATTTTTTGTCGAACCGTCAGGGCTAAACCAGGTCCACTTTCTGTTGGGCTGTTTCTCGAAGAAAGAGTTCACCATGAAGAGTCCTTCTTTCTCCATGAAGTAGGCCAGGCCTGGCCTGGTACTGGCCCCTTGGGTTCCGTTGACCTATTCCGAAATTCCCTTCCTTCAGCTCACCGTTTTCTCTTGTGCCTAGTTTTGCGTTGAAGTCTCCCATTATCACCGTATAGTGGGTTGTGGAGGAATGCATGGCTATAGATATTTCCTCCACCTCCTCATCAGGATGTGCCGAGGTTGGTGCGTAAACCTGTATAACCTTTAGTTAATACCGTTTGGTGATTCTGAGTATAAGGTACGCAACCTTCGTCGATACACTCCCAATCTTTACAACGTTGTTAACGAGAGACTTGTTGACGATATATCCGATATCTCCTTGGTACAGATGAGCTCCCTCCCGGTGAAAGAACATGCTGCTGCCCATCTTGTGCCTCAGTTTCCCTCTGTCCTCTCTTACGACACCTACTGGAAGATATGGGGTAGTGGGTATTCTTACCCGCCACTACACGGGGAACATGAGATAAATAGAGGACTAGATGAGAAAACCATGTAGATACCTCATAATAATAATAATAATTTTTATTTCAATAAATAATACAAAATTTGGTAGCATTGGTGTGAAAAGTCTTTCTAGCATTGCATTGCCTGCTTTCCTTGCTTCCGTGCATAGTGTCAGTGACTTATGAAACATAATTTTAAATAATAAAGTAGACCTATACTTTGCTACGGAGGCAAGGTAGACATGGCAAACGCTGTGTTCCGGTGAAAATGTTCCACTGGAAGTTAACCAACAAAAACAGTGGTATATTCCGTTGGTACAGAGCGTTGAGAAAGATTTGTTTCATAATTTCCATAGTGACCAAGATAAGGCACGTCTTCTAGCTGTTTCGTCTAAGAAATATAGTCACTGGTTACACGCTTTACCATCAAGTTATCTCGGCACATTACTTGATGGGGAAATCTTGCGCATTGCCGTAAGAATCCCACTAGGAGCGGCGATTTGTCAACGTCATCAGTGCCCCTGTGGTAAAAGCATCGACAAGTTTGGGCTCCATGGACTTTCATGTAAGAAAAGCGCTGGTAGGTTTACATGACACAGTTCTTTGAACGATGTCATCCGAAGGGATCTCTTGTCTTTGTAAATGTTCTCTTGGTCTTAGAGCCTTGTGGAATATTTAGAGACGATGGCAGGAGACCCGACGGTATGACATTGGCCCCTTGGGAGAGAATTAAAGCCCTAGTGTGGGATGCTACTTACGTAGACACTCTGGCGGCCTTTCATCTCAGGAGTACCTCGTTTAGAGCCAGGACGGCATCAGAGGCAGCTGAACTGAGTAAGTGGCGCAAATATGAGCTTCTGAAAGATGACTACATATTCGTGCCATTTTCTGTAGAGACTATCGGTCCGTGGGGTCCACGTGCGGTGAAGTTCTGGCGACTGGTCGTTGCTGCTGGTGATAAAAAGACTGGTTATTTTCTCGCTCAAAGGCTAAGATAGCAATTCAGCGGGGAAACGCAGTCAGCGTTCTTGGCACGATATCGCGGGGAGTAGAACTGTATGATTATTAAGTTACTAGTTTTAGTTTTTTTTTTATTTATTATTCTAGTTATTAATATTATATATAATAAAATATTGTATATTATGTTATGTAATAAAATTTAAGTGCTTTAACAAATACTTGTTATATACATAATTTCAATAAACTATACAATTAATTTAAACAATGTCTTAATTTAAAATAGTATACAATAACAGGCACTTAAACTAGGATAAACCTGTATTTCAGGTATATTATATGTCTAAGAGGCACACTAACAAATATTTTATATTTCTTATATAAAATGAATAACATACTTAGTAAATTTTGTAAAATATATTATCATTAATTTACTTATGATATTAGTTAACTTAAAACAATCAGCAACTTTTGTGATGATCATATCACAAATTTTATAACCATATTCAAAAAATATTGTAACGAGTATAATCTGCCATTTTTAATGGATTCATGAACAAAATTGCATTGATTTGTATAAATAATATTGAATGTAAAAATTTATTCGTGAAAGAACGCCTTATTCTAATGTTAGTTTCACTTACTTTACCTTTGCGTCTTTAATCACCTCTGTAGGCCAATTTTAAGTACTATTTTATTAACGTAGTCATAACGAATAACTGCTGATAGGATTTATATATAAGAGATGGGAATAGGATAGGGCAAAATGTTGCGACTTTTAATACTGCCCTTTAAGCGCATTCCAGTGCAGTCGATGCAGTATCGTATTTGTTGCTCCCATAACCACCTATTGTATAACCCCATGATGTTATAAAATAGGTGAGAATCGATTGACATAATACGAAATATACTTGCTTTACTACCTTAATATCAGCAAAAGAACGAATCTTTTTAAAAACAACATTACTTTACGGACTCTATTGCACGGATGGTGTATGCGATTTTTAAATGTAAAAGTAGAATCCATAATTATTCTGAGGTATTTAATAGTTTTTGGATTTAAAATAACTGGGAAATTGCATTAAAACTGCAAATGGCAAACTTGAGCTGCACATAAACTCGGTTTTGTCCGTATTTTTTTATATATTTATGTAAGTGGTTGCTGTGGCCCATAGACATTTACATCTATCCTTGTTTGCGAATCAAAATTCAGATGCGTGGTCAGCCGTGAGGACTAAGATGGAATGCCTCTTCAGTGTTAATGTATTTTGTTGGAAGAATTTATTAACCCTATCAAAATCTTGCTATGCACATAAATCAACCTTGTCTACTGTATTTGCGAAAAAAAGGAGGATATTAATTTACCCGACTCAAGGGGACTACAGGAGCTAAACCCAAGTTTTATATTGCCTTAAAGTATATCATCCAATACAGTAAACTAAATCAGAAAAATATATGATATATTTTAGTACATATGCTAGTTAAATAGTGTAATGGAAACATGATACTACTAATTTGATACGATAAAAAAAAATCATAAAAATACCTCTAAAAAAAATTTTTAACGAGTAAAAACCATACTAATATATGTGCAATCATTTAGATATTTTTTCAGATTATTCTACAAGTAACATGTTAACGTAATAGTGTTTTAATTTTTTAACAAAATTAATAGATTTTCTTTAAATCACATTTCCTTATTTCTGAAATAATATGCATGGATGTGTGCGTAAATGTCTGTGTACGGACACTGCTGGTCGGGGCCCGATGCTACACAGACGTGTCGCACTCTTTGCCGCATTATTTACGTAAAGATTGTTTAATGTTTTTGTATAATTTTATTTTTAAATTAATTGTTTCATATTCATAAATATTCTTCCTTTTATAAATATTCCTCTTTCATGTAAATATAAAATATGTTAAGTTTATTTATTTATTTATTTATTTATTTATTTAGAAAACCAACAGCGTATATAGAAAATATTAACATTAATGTAACAAACTAAAAGTATGGCCAATAACAGGTTTCCCTTATATTGTTTGATGGTAGGTGTATTGTTGTTAGAAGAAAAGGAAAAAGAACAATCTAATAGATAAATTATAAGCAAAATTATAAGCAATTCAATGAAGGTGGTCATAAGTTTACAGATCAGGAGAGATAGTCAGGTAGAATGATATATTAGATTACCTTTATATATATATATATATATATATATATATATATATATATATATATATATATAAACATATATATATATATATATATATATATACATACATATATATTTACTTATGTATATATAAATATTAAATGTTTAAATATATAAACATAATACAAATAATTAATTATAATATATATTAAATAAAATAACTTAAGTACTTATATTTATATTAGTAGCCTCAAAAATACATATAGAAGAAATAGATGAGAGAATATATGATTGTATGTGAATTTAACTTCAACTGCTCTATTTCGTAATAGTTTTCTTGATGTAATCTTTAAACGTAAGTTTAGATTTCGCAAAGAGGTCAATGTGTCCAAATTGTTCATTATATGTACGAGCAAGCCGCGAAAGAACAGTGTTTCGACAGTAGTTTGAATGATGCCAGGGAGTCTGTAACAATGTAGTATTGCGGGTACGGAATTTCGGAGTACGAAAGGTGATTCTTGAGACAAGATATGGACAGTCAATATTACTGTTTATTATATCATATAACAAAGCCATGTCAAGCAAAATGCGCCTGTGTTCCAGAGATAAGAGATCGTGCTCAGTGCAACTGTCTGTGTAAGTATCGATTTTATTCCGACAGCGAAAGTTAAGGTGATTAACAAATATTTTTTGAATACGCTCAAGGCGGCTTTTGTAGACATTGTACTGTGGAGACCATATTGAACTAGCATATTCCAAAACACTTCTGACATATGCAAAATAAACCATTTTAATTGTATTAATATTCGAGAATGGTTTACAGATGCGAAGAACAAAACCAAGATTTTTATAGGCTTTACTGATAACGTAATCAATGTGTTCGGATAGTATCATTTTATGATCAAAAATTACGCCTAAATCCCTAACACTTACTTTTCGGCTGATTTCTAATCCGTCAAAGTGATATTTATTTAGAATTGGCTTAGATTTCCGTGTAAAACTAATACATTCGCACTTGCTTGCATTGACAGTTATATTATTTATTTTGTAATATTCAAATAAACGGTCCAGGTCTACTATTTTTAGATTAATTTAAATTAAGTTAATAATTATAAGTGGTACATATGGGAAATAAAAGTGAAGACTAAAAAACGTTCATATAACTCAAACGGCCAACATATTGTGACGCCTCATAATTATTATTAATAAATAATAATTAAATTCACTATACAGACATTTAAAAATGTCATAGAAATTATATTTTAAACAATTAAATGCAATTAATAAGCATAAAGTACAAAAATATCCATTTGGAATATTGAATATTATAATATTAGTAAACGCATAAAATGTCTCTAAAAATCTCTAAATTTATTAAAAACCTGCTTAAAATGTTCGAAATGTATCAAATCATATAAATACAAGTCGATTATATTGCAATAACAAAGATAAATAACATTTGTAATATAATAGAAAAAGTTGATGAACGTGTTCTTGTAATGTTCCCTTATATTGCGGCGTGTCCGGAGACACATACCCAAGGTTGTACATATATATATATGGTGGGCTGACCGACTGCTAGTACTAAGGTTGCACAATGACTAGTCCTATATTAGGGACTTATCATAGTAAGGTCTAACGAAGCAAAGCATTAATATAGAAGGTCTCTATGATGCATAAGCATTATGATAGCAGAGTTTTGACTTGAAGTCCTATATGAATAAGACATACAATAGTATGGTCTATGAAATAAAGCAAATATGTGGAAGGTCTCAAATATGTAAAAGCATTAAATTGAACGAAATGGGACTTGAAAAGGATTATTATAGTGGCGTGTAGGTTGCTTCGCAGCCTCTGAGACCGAGGTAAACTTGGACTCACTAACCGATGTGTCCTAGACATATCATCTTAGTGCCGGTGGAAAGCGGGTTTGTTGTAGCAATACGACTTGCCCATGGACATCGCACACCCCTACCGTTTGTGGGCGACGTCTTAGCGCATAGCGTTATGATACGTCGGCTATCTTTTGGATTAGGGTGAGTGTGTTTGGTAGTACTTTTAGGTGCAGCAAGCATACTCAACTTCATGTCTTAGTGCAATAGCGCTATGATACGTGGAGTTTTGGCTACTGACGTCTTAGTACCGTGCTACTATGATACATTGGTGGTATTTTTAGTTAACAACATTATCAATTTTGTTACCAAAGTCGATAGGGATCATATGGGTGTGTTGTGCCATCCGTATGATAGTTGCATTGATGCTTACTGCTACTTGCAGTATTGTGTCTTATGATGGATCTGCGGGTGTGCTGCACCTGATTCGACACATCTTGTGGTTCTGGTCGATGGAGGTATGCGGGTGGTGATGTCTGCTGGGACTGTATGGGGGACCTTGTGATGGTGTAAGCCCAACGATAGTCGTATTGATGCTTGTTGCATTCTGCAGCATTGCGTCTCTACGATCCTTGTTTGGCGGGTCGCTATTCTCAATGGCGCTCCCTGCGTCTTGGTTTGACTCACAACCTAAGTAGCTTTGCCCAAGTCGGGTCCCTTCATTGCGGGGCTGCAGACTGTCTGCCCTCCATGATGTTTTATATAACGACTTAATAATATATCTCTATAAAGTTCCCACCTTTGAAAGATTGAAGGCAACTTGTTGGTGGGTGAGACAAACATGATCGAAAAATGCATATATTCAACGTCAGTGACACAAACCCTTTCTGATGGCGACTTATTACTAATATCTTATAATTGCCTATTGGCTATATCTGCCATTGTATTGGGTAGAGCATATGTGTCGACCTCATGCGGGTGGTAGCTGGAGGCAGAATCAGAGGAGGCTCGCAAGGCTGCGGCCGAAAGCCGCGCAACGTGGGACCCCAACCCCTTGAGGTGAGCGGTAGACTCATGACACGCTCTGCGGCCAATTGGCCGTGCTGACCATGCAATTGGTGGTGATGCCTTACACTTACATCACGTCTGCAGAAACGGCGGTCTGGCAGGTGGTGGCGCTCACGGAGGGCTTTTTATGGCCAGTGTGCCTATTGTTGCCTAACCCTTGTGACGTACATTCACTGTGGCTGGATTTGATCGTATTCTGTATGGCGTTTACACGCATTGACATGCGTGACTTCGGTCGATGTTTGTGCTTACGCACTATCAAGGGGCCAAGTCCTCTTTTACTGGCTCGCCAGTTATTTTGCTGTGGACTACGGTCCAGTTCCTAACTTAGCGTACACTTCGGGGGGAGCGCATTGAAACAGAAACAGAAACTTTTTTATTCAATATTGATTATAAATAATACTTATTGAAAGTCACTCTTTTGTTTGATTACCACTGGTTCGGAAAAAACCTCTGTCCTGGGAAGAACCAGCAAGAAACCCAGCGGGACTTTTTTTTAAATAACAGCTTACAATCATGATGTTACACAAATTAACAACACAACAAATTAGAAATTGCTTGGTAGCGATCACCTCATTTCCAGGGGTTATTATCATCCATAAATTCCTTAATATTATAATAACCCTTTTTATACAAACTTAGTTTAATAAAGTTTTTGAACTTTGAACAGGCCAAACTTTGTATATTTTCTGGAATTTTGTTGAAAAAGCGTATACATCGCCCCAAGAATGAATTACTGACTCGATGGAGTCGAGTAACTGGTACTACTAGCTTGTGTCTGTTCCTAGTATTTACAGAATGAATATCACTTATTTTTATAAAACTACTTTTATTTTTGTGTACGTACATTACATTTCCATAAATGTATTGAGAGGCCAAAGTTAATATATTAATTTCCTTAAATTTTTGTCGCAGCGACTCTTTAGGCTTTAAATCATAAATTGCTCTTATGGCCCTCTTCTGCAAAACAAATATAATTTCAGTGTCAGCTGCGTGTCCCCATAGCAAAATACCATACGACATTATCCTATGGAAGTAGCTGAAGTAAACTAGTCTAGCTGTTTCAACACTGGTTAGACTTCTAATCTTTTTTACCACATATGCTGCAGAACTAAGTCTGCTTGCTAGTTTTGATATATGGGGGCTCCATTGAAGCTTCGCGTCTAGTGTGATTCCAAGAAAAATGGTGGTATCTACAAGACTCAGTTTCTCCCCATTTAAATTACATTAGTTTTTAATTGTTTGACATTTGGAGTCACGAATTTCATACATTTTGTTTTAGTGCCATTTAAATGCAAATTATTAACATCG
Organism: Parnassius mnemosyne; assembly: GCA_963668995.1. Classification (NCBI taxonomy): domain Eukaryota; kingdom Metazoa; phylum Arthropoda; class Insecta; order Lepidoptera; family Papilionidae; genus Parnassius; species Parnassius mnemosyne. The sequence continues at coordinate 29,787,310 of CAVLGL010000086.1, forward strand.
AACCAATTTACTAATTTAGATATAGCATTATTTACTTCGTCATATTTTAGTAACTGTTGACTTAATTTGAAAATTAAAGAAGTGTCATCTGCAAATAATACTATATCATGGTTATCCCCTACTATGTAAGGTAAGTCATTAATGTATACTTGAAACAGAAAGGGCCTGAGAATTGAGCCTTGAGGCACGCCCATTTGTACCATCGATCCGGAAGGGCTCATATTGTTAATGACAACTTTTTGCGTTCTCTTACTTAAATATGAAATAATTAATTTAAGTTCATCACTTCTTTCACCGTAGTGTTGAAGTTTCCTGATTAATGTTTCATGGTGAACACAATTGAAGGCCTTGGATAGGTCACAAAATATACCCAAAGCATCCTGTGAATTCTCCCATCCATTAAAGATATATTTAATCAGCTCAACACCGGCATCAGTTGTCGAGCGACCCCTTGTGAAACCAAATTGATTTTTATGAAGTAAATTATTTATATTAAAAAAATTTAACATTTGATCAAGAACAATTTTTTCAAAAATCTTACTAAGTGTTGATAGTACAGAAATAGGTCTAAAATTGGCGGGGTCTAATGTACTACCAGATTTAAATAAAGGTATTATTTTACTATGCTTCATTAAATCAGGAAACACACCAGATTCGATACTAGTATTAAAAATAATAGCTAAATGAGGCGCGATTGTATCTATTATAGACGCAATAACTTTAACGGAAATCCCCCACAGATCCGCAGTTTTCTTAACATCAATAGTTTTAAAATATGTTAATATATTATAACAGTTCATTGTACGCCAACGAGCGAAACAGTTGTGCGCACTACCTTATTCCAATTTAATAATTTCCTCAATTTTTCTACTTAAAAAACAACCGTATACTCGACGCTCGCAAAGTTGAACTTTCTATAACATATACAATAGTAGTGAACGTGCATATTGATTGAAATTACGTTTTGTTGTTAGTGATTCTCAAACTGCGTGAATTGCTTACTATGCCGACCTGCAGTAAATGCAAAGAACAAGTTGCAGATGGAGCGGACTGCAGTCTTTGTAAGACTTGTCTTCACTTCCATTGCGCAGGTATCAATGAACCGGGATACCGTAAATTGGGTGATCGAAAAATGACCTGTTGGTGTCCAAAGTGTAAACAAGGACATGGACAAGGTAAATCTCCCTCGCAGCCTTCAACTACTAAGCCTTCAGGCCCAACCGATCTCGAACACCAAGAGATAACTCCAACACAATTGATGAAGGAAATCAAGGATATTGCAAATAAACTAAATTCTCTTGATTCTATTGTTGAGGACATTAAGTACCTGAAGGATAATCTCACGCAGCTCCAAAAATCTAACGTCCAAACGAACAACGTCATCCAGGAACTCTCCAAAAAAATTGTGCACCTTGAATCACGTGTTAAAGAAGTCGAATGTGATAAGGAGAAAGTTGTTTGCCTATCCCAGAAGGTTGAAAAACTTGAGATTCAAATACAGTTTAAAGATCAGTGGGCTCGATTAAATAATGCGGAAATAAATGGAGTGCCCATGAAAAAAGGTGAAAACCTTTTGGATATTGTTATTTCCATTGGCTCTAAAGTTGATTTCACACTCTCTAAGAGCCAAATTAACTACGTCACTAGGGTGCCTAATCGAGATCCAAACAGCGCTAAGCCTATAATTGTATGTTTCAACAATCGTTTTGTAAAGGAGGACTTCGTCACTGCTGCCAGAAAATATTCGTCCATGTCTCCACTCACCACCATTGCTATAGGTCTACAAGGCAACAACCGTATCTTTGTGAACGATCACCTAACTGCCTACAACAAAACTTTACTTAATAAGACTAAGACTGTTGCTCAAGAAAAAAATTTCCAGTTCGTATGGGTGAAGAACTCGAAAATCCTTGCACGAAAAAATACCACATCTCCCATCATATCGATAAAGACAGAAAGAGACCTTCAAAAAATGATATAAGTTCATGTCATGTATTTGAAAAAGTCGCAACAAAATATATTAAAACTATTAAATGTTTTGAAACCACTGGTTGGGTCAGTATGATTCAATTTTTCTATTGTCCGCATGAGCTCAAACTCAAGGCAGGTAAATTAGCCCTATGCTTAACAATTTTTACCCGAACAAGCAATACTATAGAGTTGATAACTCGTTACATAGTTTACTACTTGCTTGTAATGTACAAACAGAGAATATTTTTTCTATTGAAAATTTTGCTATACCCTATTTTGGATCACACAAATAACTTAAATGTAATTTTACGGTTAACACTATTTAATCGCTTATTTAAAAATCTATATTATGTTGGAATAGTTACATTTCTTTTCCGAAGGGGTACACTGCGCCCTATAAATTGGTTTATATTAATATTAATTTTATATTTTTTAAATTATACCTATCTATATACACTGCTGACACATTCCTTATATACCCTACAGAAATTAACTAAAGATATAATATGCTGTTGTCGAATAATTACATATTTTATTACAAGTATACTTATGACTAGTTTATGTTTCAACGTACCGCCTCGACATTTTACACACTTTACTATAGTTAAATATTTAGGAAAATATTGTTTTTGTTATTGTAAATAATATCTTTAAACGTGTACTATCAGAATGTAAGAGGCCTTCGGTCGAAAACTGATAATTTTTGTAGAAATATACTATTAAATAATTATGATATTATATGCTTGACTGAAACTTGGCTAATAGATAGCATATATAGTTCTGAGCAGTTTGATGACAGGTACATTGTTTGGAGGCGGGATCGTAATTATTTACGAACAGGACAAAAATTGGGCGGTGGAGTCTTAATAGCGATCAAACGTGAGTTAACTTCTGTTGAGGTAACTGAATGGCAATCCTCTGCTGAGGACATTTGGGTGAGCATAAGTATTAACCGATGTCGTATACACGTATGTACTGTCTACTTATGTAAAGAAAATAGAGGTAACTCATTTGACTTGCAACTACGTAATTTTTGTGACAAACTTATGGACATTATGTTATCTCATCCCAATGACAAATTTTTTATTGCTGGCGATTTTAATGTGCCTGCTATTAAATGGGAAACAAGCCCGGATAATTCGGAGATGACGGCGACTAGCTATGTGAGTGATCTTTATGACTTATTTATTAACACCCTGAATTATTGAGGATTACGGCAGTACAATTGTGTATATAATATAAATAATGTGATTTTAGATCTTGTGTTGAGCAATTCTGACACCTGTGTAATAGCTTGCGACCCGCTTATTCCGGAAGATGTTCATCACAAAGCTTTATCTATTCTTATAAAATCTGTTAAGGTCAATGAACTACCAGTTTTAAATCAAACCAAATACATTTATTCCTTAGAATTGTAATTCAGCTCGTATCTTGTCAAACCTACCCTTAGGTAGGTTTGACAAGATACGAGCTGAATTAAATGGCTTTGATTGGTACTCTCAACTTAATGTAGACAGTTTGGATAATGCGACAAAATTATTTTATAATAAAATATATGAGTTAAGAAATTTATACATACCGACTAAAACTGTTAAATGCTCTCGTTACCCGCCTTGGTATAGTCAGCCTTTGATAAAGATACTACGAAATAAAAACAAATACCATCGTAAGTACAAGACCTATGGCAATCTAGGTGATTATGAATCTTTTTCATTTCTACGTGCAAGAGCTAAGGATGTTGAAAGAGAGTGTTACCGTAATTTTATCTCACAAACGGAAAAACACATTGCTAGCAATCCAAAGTCGTTTTGGAGATATGTTAAATCCTACAAGAATAATCAGTCATTTCCTAGCAATATGTCACTGCAAAATGAAACAGCTGTGAATGGACAACAAATAAGTGACTTATTTGCAAAATACTTTCATTCCACATTTTCCTCTCCGTACGGTAATTTTCATGCTGGTCATATGACTATTAAAGAGTTAAACATTCCGAACTCAGTTAGTTTGAATACCATATGTATTAATAAAACTGAAATCAATAAATTACTTGAAACATTGGATCTCAACAAATCGGGTGGGCCGGATCTTATACCACCTATTTTTATAGTTAATTGTTGCAAAGAGCTTTCGGAGCCTCTGTTCATTCTCTTTAAGCGATCGATAGCTGAAGGTGTTGTTCCCAAAATTTGGAAGCAGGCATACATCACACCTGTTCATAAAAAAGGGAACACCACAAAAATAGAAAATTACCGGCCTATATCAAAACTATGTTTATTTGCTAAAGTATTTGAAAAGGTAGTATATCAACAAGTGTACAATTCTATTTCCCCTATACTTAGCGATTCCCCACATGGATTTCTTATAAAAAGATCAACTGTTACTAATCTGATCCTTACAAATAATTACATTTCAAAAGAGTAAATGTTTCGATCGAATAGATCATCAAATCCTTTTAAAAAAATTGGCAATGTCAGGTATACATGGAGATCTTCTACGATGGTTCTCCTCTTATATTGAAAATAGGTCACAAGCAGTAGTGCTTAATGGGTTTATGTCCACTTGGCTACCGGTTCCTTCAGGCGTACCTCAAGGCTCTCTGTTGGGCCCCCTACTATTTATTATCTTTGTGAACGATATAGAGAAGTGTTTCTTGTACTCCAAAGTACTCTTATATGCTGATGATATGAAAATACTTAAATTCATCTCTAGCTCAGATGATACTATATTATTGCAATCAGACTTGGAAAGATTTGAAACATACTGCAATATAAATAAACTAGATTTAAATGTATCTAAATATTTTTTTGTGTCCTTTACAAGGAAAAGCGATACAATCAATGGCGGCTATCAATTGAAGGGTACCTCTTTGGCTAGGGTATATGAAGCTTGTGATCTTGGAATAATTCAAGATTCTAAACTTATCTACGACAAGCATATATCTAGCATTATAACTAGGGCATATAAAGCCATGGGATTTGTCATCCGCTGTTCTTGTGCCTTCAACAGCCTAAAGACGATAAAAATTCTCTACTGTTCATTTGTACGTCCTATTCTTGAATATGCATCACAGGTCTGGAACCCAGAATATGAGGTTTATAAGTCTCGTATTGAGGGTATCCAGAAAAGGTTTCTAAAGTATCTTGATTATAGAGCGCATACAGATTCTCAGAACTATGAAGAGAGGTGCAAACGATATCACTTTCTTCCTTTATCTGTTCGGCGTAATATTAATGACGTATGTTTATATCTAAAAATTTGCAATGGTTCAATTTACTCCCCGGAATTATTATCTGATGTTACTTTAAATGTTCTATTAGCAAATAAGAGGAAACGCAAACTTCTTTACATAAACAGAGCTCATACGAACTATAGACTTAATTCTTTCATGATTAGAACTGCTAAATTTATAAACTCGCTTAATTTTGATATTGATCCATTTTATACAAACCTCTTTTGTATAAGAGGTTTGTAAGGATCGTGACACTTGGCGATCTGTTCTCTCTGGCTACCCTGTCAGGGATTGTGCGTGAAGATAAGCATCCATTTTATACTACCCCGAGTGTGGCCAAGAGTACCTTAACCAGTGAATATTTTGCTTAAATTTTTATATTAAGTCTTAAAATATTCATAATACACATAGCTTTTTAACTTTAAGGTACCTATTGTTAACTAGTTAATATATCTTTGAATTGTCTTTTGTTTATACTTTTTATTTTTAATTCTAAAAGTGGAAACTTGTAAATGGCTTAATAGTATATTATTATATCTTTTATTTAATTATAAGAAATTGCTGTAAGTTTTCCGAATAAAATAAAATAAAATAAAATAAAATATCTTTTGATGACACTTTATGAAATGTAAAATTCTTTGTACATACATTTACATTTTGTTTAAGTAATGATTCGGCGACGGCAGGAGAAGAATTCAGTGACTTAGTGGTCAAGATCGGAATATCAGTAAAATATTTCTCAAAAACCATTGCTACGTCCTGATCTGATACAGTTAATTTGTTGTTAACACTTAACTGGTAATTTGAATTGCGAGAGTTGATCTTACCAGTTTCGCTATTAATTATACTCCATGTCATTTTAATTTTATTGGAAGCCGTCTTAATTTTGTTGCTCAAATGCAAAGACTTGGCTATGGAGCACACTCTTTTAAATATTTTTGAATATTTTTTTACATATTCCCTAAATTCGACGCTATGATTATATGACCTTTCATGGTAAAGATCATATAACCTATGCCTACTCTTATGGACTCCTACTGTCGCCCATTCATTGAATGACTTCCGACTGTTCAAGGAGAATGTTTTAGAAGTAAAAGTATTATTAAATTCATTGCAAATAAGCTTAAATAATGTTCCATACAAAAAATTAGGATCATTTTGGTATGAAAGTGATGGAAGTTTTTTCACTATGTTACTTCTAAATTTCTCCAAGCGACGTGCATTTACTGGAACAGACACAACTTTCTCATCTACTTGCTTTTTGTGAACATAAGGTAACGAAACTACTTGTCCACAGTGATCAGAACTTAATTTTTAAATTATACATTTATGCAACGGCTTCACATTTGTAAAAATGTTATCTATACATGTTGCACTAGATTGAGAAATACGCGTTGGCTCTAAAAATAAATTAAAAAGACCATATGATTTAAACAATGATCTAAATTTAATATTGATGGAGGAAGCTTCTAGGAGATTGATATTAAAATCTCCACATATTACAACAGATTTATTCTGTTTATTAAGCTTAGCAAAAACTTCCTCCATAATGTTTTCAAAAGTATCATATGTACAACATGGGGGTCTGTAGAGCTCACAACAATGAGGTGCTCAAACTCAACACATGCCATTTCTACAGTTCGCTCAACAGAGAGGCTCACAATGTCTTTACGTTCTTTACATGATAATAATTTACTAGCTAATATTAAGGAGCCACCTCTTAAAACCGTATCTCTATTGAAAGAACTGACCACCTGGTGATTACTGAAGTTAAACATTAAATTATAAGCTTTTAACCAATGTTCAGTAATACATAAGATATGAATATTGTTGCTATTTAGGAACAACTCAATTTCTAGCTCTTTGCCTATCATGCCTTGTATATTTTGATGCACCAGGTGTAAACAATTTTCATTATCTTTCTGTCATACAATTAAAGATTTGTAAGCCACATTCTAAATTATTTAAGTTATTATAACTGCTAGAGATTACCTCTATTGTCTCATTTTCTAATTTAAATTACTTGGAACTGATTCCAAATTGCACATTAAGTCATTACACTGCTCAAAAGAAGCAGATGTCTGTGTAGCCAAGTCCTTGGCTGAGTTAATATATAAATAATAAGATAGCACATTTGCTATCTGTCTTAAATTATATTTTGATAGGTAATACCTATCTCTAGTCAAAAATTTCTTAATCAAATTATTTAATTAAATTATTTTATTAAATTAATTCTATCATTATAATTGTAAAATTAAATGTCAAGTTTAAATTATTATTACATGAAAAGTTATTCATTAATAAATTTAAATCATATCTTATTTTATTTTCCTGCGGCCAACCCTGTATGTAAGGCAATGTAAACAAGATAATTTTATGTACATTTTTTTTTATAGGAGAGGGGGCAAACGAGCATGCGGCTCACCTGATGGTAAGTGACTACCGCCGCCCATGAACAACTGCAACACCAGGGGAATCGCAGATGCGTTGCCGGCCTTTTAAAAATGAGTACGCTCTTTTCTTGAAGGTCCCTAAGTCGTATCGGTCCGGAAAAATCGCTGATGGTAATCGATTCCACAAGGAGGTCGTGCGAGGAAGAAAACATCTTCTAAATCGCACAGTGGTGGACCGCCAATCATCCAGATGGTGTGGATGGTATCGGGAGTTCTGCCGCGATGTGCGTTCGTGAAATTTGGCGGCTGGGATTAATCCGAACAATTCCTCAGAGCACTCCCCATGGTAGATGCGAAAGAAAATGCAAAGGGATGCAACATCTCTTCGCAGTGCCAATGAATCGAGCCGATCGGAAAGGACTCGGTCGTCGACAATTCGAGCCGCTCTGCGTTGGATGCGGTCAAGTGGAAGGAGCTGGCACTGGGCAGCCCCTGCCCAGAGATGGGAACAGTATTCCATGTCAGGGTGAAACTGCGCCTTGTAAAGTAGCAGGCGGTGTGCCGGCATGAAATACTGTCCCGCTCTGCTCAGCACGCCAAGCTTTTTAGAGGCCAATTTGGCCTTCCCTTCCAAGTGACCACGAAACTGCACGTCACTCGATATGTCGACTCCGAGGATACCGATACTGGCTGAGGCAAGAAGGGGAGTGCCTTGAAACTGAGGAGATACGACAAAGGGGTTCTTTTTAGCGGTAAACGCGCAAACTTGTGTCTTCTGAGGATTAAATTGGACTAGATTTAGTCGCCCCCAATCCGAGACTTTGTTCAGCAAAGACTCGACTTCAGACACAAGTTTGTTCCGGTACTCAGCGACGTTTTCCCGAGAAATATTGGCACGGCCGGTGTATAGAGCATCACCAGTGCTGTCATCCGCATAGCAATGAATGTTACCAGTTAGCAACATATCATTGATATGCAGAAGAAACAGCGTTGGTGATAGCACACAGCCTTGTGGAACATCAGCGTTAATAGGCTTGTAGTCAGAGCATGCACCGTCTACAACGACCTTGATGCTCCGATCTACAAGGAAGCTGGTGATCCAATTGCACAATTTCTCGGGAATCCCATAGGAAGGGAGCTTCGAAAGAAGCGCTTTGTGCCAAACCCGATCGAAGGCCTTCGCAATGTCCAGACTAACGGCCAACGCCTCCCCCTTGGACTCTACTGCCTCCGCCCATCTATGGGTCAGGTAGACCAGAAGATCACCAGCTGATCGACCCCGACGAAAACCGTATTGGCGGTCACTAATCAGCTGATGATCCTCAAGGTACCGGATGAGCTGGCAGTTAATAATGGATTCCATTATTTTGGAGAACAAGGAGGTGATCGCGATAGGCCTATAGTTGGATGGGTCTGAGCGGTCGCCTTTTTTAGGGATCGGGTGGACAAAAGCTGTCTTCCATGAATTCGGGACTACGCCTAGGGAGTAGGAGTACCGGAAAAGACGCGTTAGGACCGGTGCCAACTCCGGAGCACACGTCCTCAGCACAATTGGGGGGATTCCGTCAGGCCCACTCGACTTCTGGATATCCAGGGAGAGCAGTGCTTTGCGAACCGAGCGCTGTGAGAACAGCACATCCGGCATGGAGCACTCACACCGCGGGATGGTTGGCGGTGTTTCGCCCCGTCATCAAGAGTCGAGTTGGACGCAAAAAGGGAGCCTAAAAGGTCGGCTTTGTCTTTTGCGTCATGGGCCAGTGAGTCATCCTCCCTGTGCAGAGATGGTAGTGATGGCTTACAGAAATTCCCTTGGACAGCCTTGGCGAGAGACCAGAATGCACGGGTTCCCGAAGGAAGGCGAACTAGTTTCTCGCCAATTCTGCCTATGTGCTCTGACTTTGCCTTGGCAATAACTCTTTTGAAGGACCTGGAGGCGAAGTTATACTTCTTTTTAAGTGTGCTGGTATTTACATCCCGAGTCGCCGAAGCCGCAGCCCAGGCTTGATAACACTCCTGCTTTCTGCGTAATGCAGTCTTACAGGAGCGACCAAACCAAGGCTGAGATCTGCCTCCGATGGGTACCACAGATGATGGAATAAATAGTTCCATTCCCTGTAGCACCACATCAGTGACAGAGTCAGCAACAGCGCTGGGATCGTCCGGCGAGAAGCAAACCCGCCCCCATGGGTAGGATGCAAAGAAGGACCGCATTCCGTCCCAATCCGCCGACCTGTAATGCCAAACACGGCGGCAACCTGCAGAACGCAACCGCGAAGGGAGCGTGAGTGGCACCACACTCCGGATCAGACAATGGTCCGAAGAGCCGAGAGGGGCATCGACGGAAACCTGATATCCGTCCGGATGAGAGGTCAGCAGAAGGTCCAACAGGGAAGGTGTATGATCCTCCACATCTGGAATCCGCGTAGGCGAAGTAACCAGTTGTGTCAGACCATATGCCAAGGCAAAGTCATAAACAGATCTCCCCGCATGATCGGTTAGACGTGAACCGAGCCATTCGGCATGGTGGGCGTTAAAATCGCCAAGGATCACGATCTCTGCGGATGGGACCTGTTGTAGCAAGAAATCTGTAGCCATTTGGACGTGGTCGATGAGTCGGTCTGTTTCGGCATTACCGCTATGGGACCTATAGAGGCACCCGTAGACGCGCGGATGGTCGTCGCTGTCTACGCGTAGCCAAAGGATGCACAGGTCCGAACCTTCAAGACTGCCGAGGCGTCGAGAACAGATGTCCTCTCTGACATACACGCAAACTCCAGCCCGAGGCACAAAGGAATGCTCCAATTTGTACCCCGGGTAGGAGAGATACGAAATATCAGCCGGAGAGGAAACCTGCGTCTCGGTCAGAAAGAGCAAGGCCGGCTTCGCCGTCTCGAGATGGTAGTGGACGGCGTTTAGGTTAGAGTGAAGTCCCCTGATGTTGCAGGAATTCACGGATAGCGTGGCAGGGGTCGCCTTGGTGTTCTTGCTCAGTTTGCCCCTAGCAGTAATGCTTTTGAGCGGAATTTTGCCCCCCCCCCCAGAATACGCGGGGCAGCCTGAGCACCCACGCTCAGGATCGGAATAACATGGTCGTGGATGCTCAGCGAGGGATTCTCCAGGGGTGCTGGTACCCTCCTGGGGTAGTTCTTCGTGTAATTCCGCTACCATGTTGATGGGGGGGGGAGGGGGGGGGAATTGGGCCTCCGGCCACCTGCACTCACCAGACGAAATGCAGAAGCAAAGCTTCTACTTCACGCCGGTATTCTGTGAGGTCGTGGTACCAACCCGGCTCGAGCCGGCCCATACATGCAACAGCAAAAACTGCTGCGTGGCTCTACCACCGTTTAAGTATTTAGATTATCAATATATTTTAATAATTGATTTTTGTTTACATTGCCTCTTCTCCCAACAAGAATAATTAATGTGCTATTAGGACAAAATTTACTAGCTAAAACTTTATTCATTATATGCCTAAAGGATGCTCCAGGCATGAGATAATTAGTGATCATATGTCCTTTTAAACAGTTATTTAACATCATGCCCAAATTTTTGCCTATGTCATCACAATACATAATAACTTTATTTTTTTTAATATTTACATTGCTTTTTAAGTTTATATCCTTTGTCATGGCACTGTTATAGAGTGTAGGTGAAAATAATGAGGTCTTACTGTTAACTTTGTTATTTACACATATTGTCCCCGATGACCCTGGTATGGAGCGCTGATACTCACACTGATTTTTTATTAAGGAGTCAAGGCGCTCCTCATTATATTTACATGATTTTACCAGATCATTCATGGCCAATATGTGTTCTTTTATCTCATCTTGAGCCGATGCATATTTATTTGATACAATTTCTAGAGAGCTTTTAAGTGATAAAATTGTTGAATGTAGACACTCTATATCAGTCTCATAACAGTAATTCATATTTTCCACCTCAATTGAATATATTTTAAGTTTATTAATTAGTTCTTGCTTTTCTTTGCATACATGTATTTAATTTTTAACATTAATTTTAGTTTTAATTAATTTTTGTAGTTTTCTAATATATTTATTAATTTTTATATATTTCTTTAATTTTCTTCTACTGCAGGTAGTCCTTGCTGCTGTTCTTGACATGACATCATCATCACCAGTCAAATCGATTGTTGTGGAGGGTTGCAATGCTTTAGATTTAGTAGATTCACACTCTATGAGCTTGTTGAACAGACTTTGAGTTTGGGACGCTTTCATGTTATCTATGTAATGTTTTAATAAAACAATCTGCTCATTAGCCTCACTTAACTGTAACTGCAATGCAGCAATTAATTTGAGGGATTCCTCATATTCCTTGCTGTATTGGTCAAACTCATCAACTGTTCTCTGAAGTTGATCCCTCATTAAAATGGTTAGCGCTCACCGTGCGCAGCGTGTGCGGAGCCGTGTATCTCCTCCACATTTTTTTTAAAACGTGGGAGAGCGAAGCCCTTGTAGCTGGTATTTGATATAAATATTGTGAGCCTTTTCCAAGCGGGAAGGGATTAAATTAATAAGGAATTGACTGTTGTGAACCAGATACAATTGGAATAGGGACAATCTCTTGTTCTTAACCTTTTTGAGCTCTGTCTTCGTGAACGGGGTTCTTTAGCTTATAGACTCTACCAACAGTTTTCGATTGCTCTCGTGAATATTCATTTTCCCAGGATACACCTAAAAGAACGAAGGTACTATACAAACACAACGTAAAAAAAAGGTCCTAACTAAGACGATCACGCCATAAATTTATTAAACGGCCTATATTTAAACCTTTAGAAAGATCAAGATATACTGGTCACATAAATTAGACATATTTATATATCTTACAGATATAGATTCTTAAGATATACAAGTATAAGTGGATATATATAAGAAAAAAAAAGAAGGGGGCAATGTTCGTTACAATATGAACGATATTAAAAGGTAAGAACATTTTATTATTAGTAAATATTTATTTTTATAACAATAAACTTGTGATTTGGAAACTTAGTTATATGCCTGAGTACCTGGGTTCGATTCCAGGAATATGAAGTTAAATTTTATTTTTTAAAGTATTATGTATTTAGATAATTTTTTTAAACATTTTATAAATAATAACTAAAGAATATATATTTATTTTTATAACAATAAACCTATGAATTTAGTAAACGTAGTGTATTACAGTAGTGCATTTTGTAGAATTATGGATTTTTTTTTTTGTATTTCATTACATCAAAATTTTCTTTTTTCTTTTTTATTTAAAGTACATATTCAGACAAATTTATTAAATACTTTTATAAATAATAACTAAAAAAAATATTTATTTTTATAACAATAAACAACAATACAAACACTCACGCCTGTCACCCAGTGGGGTAGAGAGAGGCAGAGACTACGGATTTCCATTTGGCACGATCCTGACACATCTCTCCATATATTTACGCATACACGCTCGTCAGTTAAGGGTACTCCTTAATCTGGTCCATTTTCAATGTATCGCCGATTTGGTTGATAAATCTTCGTCTAGGGCGTCCCTTCCCGACTTTGCCTACCTACCTACGACAGTAAACCCATATTTGCAGTTTGCATTTGAAAGCGCCCGGATTTATTTTAAGTATTACATGTTTAGATAAATTTATTAATTACTTTAATAAAAAAAACATTCGAAATGTAATTACTTTTTACAGGAAAAAGAAAGAGAACATATCAACACGAAAGTAAGTATTTCCATTGTGTAAGTACCTAAAACTTTTCTACGCTATAATAAAAAAAACTAAATATACCTAATGTTTTTGCTAAAAAAGCGCGGCTTATTGATAAATTAACAAATAGGCATGACGAAATAACAGAATCATCTGTAAGAGTTTATGTTTATTGATTTTGTTTAAAACTAGGAATTATAATTATGTATAAATCTTAGGTATTTTACTTGTAGCTTAACAATTTTTTAAAAGCAAATACAAAACATAAACGAAATGCAAATTTTTATTACCTATCTTGTGCACCATAGAACTATAATATTTAGAATTGACATATCTACATAATTTGAAATATTCAATTTTATTTGCATAGATTGGAAACAGTACCACAGGAAAATCATCATTGTGAAGTTATTGATATAAGTAAACATTATCCATCGAAGCGTGTACTGGAAGAAGCCTATAGTGCATAGGTAATATTCAGCTGCACATTGTAATGTAATATGCCTACACACACAAACACACACACACACACACACACACACACACACACACACACACACACACACACACACACACATACATACACAGACACACATACATGTGCATATGTTTCTCATTTTAATATTTAATAATTTGAATACTAGATTTTGTTATCATTGTAGCACTTACACCTGTAAGTATGTACTTATTATATACCTACAATTACGGGGATTGAGACTGTTACTCCTTCAAATAGGTTATTCTGTAACCTAGCTAGGAAAACAGAGCTACATCCACTAGATTGAATTAATATTTTATAGTTAGTACAAACGATGTTATGTCATACCCATATACTACAACCACGTTTATATAAATAAAATTTATTACCATTATTATATAAATAAAAATAATTTAAACCTCATCGAATAACTTTTATTTCAAAATCAAAATTTCAAATTCGAGGTCACTTAGCTCTTGTAGTCCTCTTAAGTTCGATATATTCGGTTATTGATATATATCGAAAATAGGGTTGGCCCTAATACAATTCGATATGAGTATTTTTTTGTTCATAGCTAATAACGTTATTTGATTTTTATGCATTGATATCGATTTTCTAAATAGTTCGCAAAAAGATGAAGCTGTTTACCTCGAATATTTATGCCCTCTAGCTTATTTAGTAGGGTGGAAATATAAACTACATCAAAAGCTTTTGCTAAGTCAAGAAAAATGCCAATTGATTGGTTGTCCTTATCTAATTCTTGAGAGACGTAATCGATAATTTCCTGCACAGCATCGGCAGTGGACAGTTTAAGTCTGAAACCATATTGCATATTCGATATTGTGGATTTAATTTGTAAATAATTCATTCATCTATTTTGATTAATTTTTCCAATATTTTAGATTTTGGTGAGAGTATTGAGATAGACCGATAATTGGAAACGTCTGTTTTATTCCCCGATTTATGTTCGTGAACTACAATGTATTTTTTAAACAATCTAGGAAACCTCCTTTAAAAAGGCAAATTAGGAAAATATTAGTTAATGTTGGTATTAGAATTTCTCAACTAGTGGGTATGCCGTCCCAACCAACCGCGCTCGTGCCATTATAATTATTTCTATCTCAGTATCGTCTGTATCTAATAATGCGAACGAGCCTAATTGGCAGTTTCTTTGAGTTGTGAAAGTGGCCTGACAAAGTGAATACAAATTCATGAATAATGTTAGAATTATTTATTATCTGCTCTGCAAAATTTTTACCGACGTTCACAAAGTAATTAATTGCTCTATTTGCTGACATAAGTAATAATTATTTTTGTTGTTTGGATATGAATGCAATATCGATACATGCCGCCAAATCTTTTTATAATCTCTACAAGACTCTACCAATAAGTTCGTAAGATAATTATTTATCAACTTTTTTTTGCTATCAAGTGTAGTTTGTCCCTATGTATCATGCACCTTATTAGACCGGGTGTAATCCAAGGCATTAAATTATTATTATTTGTAGCTACCGTCATATACGAAGTATTGTTAACGATGAAATTTCGTACGTTATTTATCAAGTAAGAATAGAATAGAATAAGTCATTTATTGTGCTAGTTGTAGGTTTAAGAGATTTAACACTATAAAAGTAATTAAGTATCACCACAACCTGCCTAGATAAGGCTTACAATATTATTAAAATCATGGAACTTAAAACATTATCTCGTTATTTATTAAATCAAATCAAATAACACGGATAATAAATCATAATGTCAATTTCAACAAACATGGACAATAAATAACAATGTCAAAAGTACAATGGAATTATGCCAGTATAATCTAACTCTGTGAATGGAATATTGATACGTCACAATATATTTAAGCTTATAACTAAAACGTAGTGATTTTAATACTCTTTGCTTAAAACATAATTCAGAAAATATTTCATATGTCAATTAATTTAGAATGAAAGTTTGTAGCACAAATAATCTTTTAAGGAGTAAATACATCTTTCAGTCAATAATTCTAATAATTTATTCTTAAATTTTTTTATTCCTAAATCTCTGAATTTATATTCTTTTAAAATATAGTTTTGGTCCTAATGAATAAAAACTTTTTGAGAAAGAGGCTGTCCTAGATTTGTGAAACGGTATAATAGTAACATTATTCTTAGTTTGCCTCGGGTGCTTAGTAATGTGCGAGTTGAAATAATGTAAATTACTTTTGACGAATAAGCAAGCTTGGTATATGTACAATGATGGCAAATTTAGGATTCTTAATTTTACAAACAGAGGTCTGCAACTGTCTGTTTAATTGGTACCAAACATTGCTCTGAGACACTTTTTTTGCATACTAAACAATGGCAACAGGTTAACATCAGCCGCGCCTTCTCAATTTATGATAACATATCTTAAGTTGCGCTTAGGGTGCTGCTTTGCCACGATAAACGTCGAGTCTGTGTTTAAAGTGAAATAAAAACAGATTTATAGCATTATAAAAACAAAAGTGAATGAATTTGTGAAATTGGACAAAAATCTATAAGGACAATATATAGGACCTCCTTGTTCTCCAAAATAATGGAATCCATTATTAACTGCCAGCTCATCCGGTACCTTGAGGATCACCAGCTGATTAGTGACCGCCAATACGGTTTTCGTCGGGGTCGATCAGCTGGTGATCTTCTGGTCTACCTGACCCATAGATGGGCGGAGGCAGTAGAGTCCAAGGGGGAGGCGTTGGCCGTTAGTCTGGAAATTCCGAAGGCCTTCGATCGGGTTTGGCAGAAAGCGCTTCTTTCGAAGCTCCCTTCCTATGGGCTTCCCGAGAAATTGTGCAATTGGATCACCAGCTTCCTTGCAGATCGGAGCATCAAGGTCGTTGTAGACGGTGCATGCTCTGACTACAAGCCTATTAACGCTGGTGTTCCACAAGGCTGTGTGCTATCACCAACGCTGTTTCTTCTGCATATCAATGATATGTTGCTAACTGGTAACATTCATTGCTATGCGGATGACAGCACTGGTGATGCTCTATACACCGGCCGTGCCAATATTTCTCGGGAAAACGTCGCTGAGTACCGGAACAAACTTTTGTCTGAAGTCGAGTCTTTGCTAAACAAAGTCTCGGATTGGGGGCGACTAAATCTAGTCCAGTTTAATCCTCAGAAGACACAAGTTTGCGCGTTTACCGCTAAAAAGAACCCCTTTGTCGTATCTCCTCAGTTTCAAGGCACTCCCCTTCTTACCTCAGCCAGTATCGGTATCCTCGGAGTCGACATATCGAGTGACGTGCAGTTTCGTGGTCACTTGGAAGGGAAGGCCAAATTGGCCTCTAAAAAGCTTGGCGTGCTCAGCAGAGCGGGACAATATTTCATGCCGGCACACCACCTGCAACTTTACAAGGCGCTAGTTCGGCCTCACATGGAATACTGTTCCCATCTCTGGGCAGGGGCTCCCCAGTGCCAGCTCCTTCCACTTGACCGCATCCAACGCAGAGCTGCGCGAATCGTCGACGACCGAGTCCTTTCCGATCGGCTCGATTCATTGGCACTGCGAAGAGATGTTGCATCCCTTTGCATTTTCTTTCGCATCTACCATGGGGAGTGCTCTGAGGAATTGTTTGGATTAATCCCAGGCGCCAAATTTCACGAACGCACATCGGGGCAGAACTCCCGATACCATCCACACCATCTGGATGATTGGCAGTCCACCACTGTGCGATTTAGAAGATGTTTTCTTCCTCGCACGACCTCCTTGTGGAATCGATTACCATCAGCGATTTTTCCGGACCGATACGACTTAGGGACCTTCAAGAAAAGAGCGTACTCCTTTTTAAAAGGCTGGCAACACATCTGCGATTCCCCTGGTGTTGTAGTTGTTCATGGGCGGTGGTAGTCACTTACCATCAAGTGAGCCGCATGCTCGTTTGCCCCCTCTCCTATAAAAAAAGGACAAATTTAAAAACGACAGAATAACAAAAAACATCATCTTTTCAAGTGGAACAACACAACGGCTACTTTGCGATATGTCAAGTAAAGAAAGCAATTAAAAATCGAATGTAATAAACGTGAGTGAAAAATAACGATCAATAAGCTGAAAAGTGACTGAAAAGTGTGACAGAATAAACATTGGTTATTGCACAAAATAAAACATAACCTAAGGAAGTGAGCAGAAATGAAAACGTGACATACAAATATCACCTGTAGAACAACTAACGCCATCTATCAAAACCTTTAAAAAATATGCACTCATTGATCACGATTATTTAGTAAGGTAACATTACTAATGAGCCGGAAACATTTGCTAGTTCATCACTCCGCTAACAGAGTACGCTGTCTACAATTACCGCAAAAAACAATATTTGCTATAAGGTTGCATTACACTAAAACTTTATAATTACCACTTTACTGTAAACATGGAGGAAATAAAAACCATGTAAGAAGACCTTCGGAAGGAAATGTTGCAACAAAAAAAAGACATACACGAAATGAAAGAAGATATTAAAAATACAATCAACAATAATATAAATGAAAAGTTTAAAAAAGTTGAAATGAAGAACAAACATCTAGAAAATAAAATGGAAGAACATTCTTTACTAATCAACAATATTGAAAGATTTATGAGACGTAAAAACTTAATTTTCTTTGGTGTGGAAGAAGGGGAAAAATCATATCACGATTTGAAAAATGCAATATTATACATAATATATAAATACTTTGGTTTTATTTTGAAAATGGTTTGGAGTCTGTTAGAAGAAATCGGAAAAAAAGGTTAAACAGTCAGGCTTGTTTTTGTCACGTTCAGAACAATAGGATTCAAATTGAAAATTCAACAAAACCAAAAATGCTTAAAAGATTCCCCCTACTATGTTAAACTGGATTTCCCAAAGAAGTGTTGAAAAAACGTAAGAAATTACAGTCCCAGTTGAAAGAAGAAAGAGAAGCAGGTAAGAAAGCTTTTATAAAATGTGATAAGCTCATAGTATTACCAGAAAATATAAAAATTCTACACAAAACCCTACCAACAAAAGTTTACTATCTGAATCTCCCGAAACAACATTAAAAAATCCTGCAAACATTTCACAAAATAAAAAACAGTCAGTTAAAAAGAGCAAGACAACAACAATGAAGGAATACATTCTACAAAAACCAAAATTTCTACATAATTCTGAACGGGCTACGCATGACTCTACGCCTAATAAAGAGGACACAAATTAGCAACTACAAAAGGCCTCTCTTAATCTCCTATCACGGCTTGTCACCGCAGGAGACAAAGACTATATGTCCTCCAACACAACAATAACTATATATACCTAGTCAGGTCATAAATTCTGTCACATGTTTAATATAAAATAATTGTAACAAGTTTATTCATTATGTAACCATTTATATACCAAAAAAACCTAACAAATATAGATTTTTATGACACTAAAGTTTATTCAAAATGACCTCCGTGATTTTGAATACAGGCCTTCAATCTGCGCGGCCAGTCGTCTATCGCAGCACGAACGAGGTCCATGTCATTATAGGCGGCTGCCTTAATCAAGAATCTCTTGAGTGACTCCAAATTGGGATGAGGCTTTGAGCACGCTTTTTCCTCCAATGTTGCCAACCAGTGTTGTTGTTGTAATCTAACGGATTCAAATCTGCACTGGAGGAGGGCCAGTCTTCGTGCCGGATGAAGTCGATTTCACGCGCCGCCAGCCAGTCTTGTGTGCTCTTCGCTCTATGAGCTGGCGCCGAATCTTGTTGGAATACCCAGTGCCTGTTATTGAACATGGTATGAGAAACAGGTTCCACAAGGTTCGTCAGGACTGTATTTTGATACACAACTGCATTCGTTTTTACACCTTTCTCACATAAATGTACCTCTGTTAAGCCCCAATAAGAAACTCCCAACCATACCATGAGCGAGGATGGAAAATGACCTCGTTGGACACGCGGAATATGGTTGCTCGCTTCTTCATTACTGTGTGCGTACACCTTATCATTTTGTTTATTTTAGCTCTCTTCTACGGTAAAAATTTTTTCATTGGAAAAAAGAATTTCCCGATATTTTTTCCCGCGTACCGCTTCAACCAACCGCGGCATCTCTTCAGTTTCAGGTCCATTAGACGAGCATTCAAACGATGTCCTATTTTTCTTCGATATGCTCGAAGCCTTAAGTCTTCATTTAACACCCTTTTCACCGTAGTTCTACTTAACCCCATCTGAAGGGCCAACAGTTTCTGCTTACGTTTGGGATATCTTTGAATTCGCGCCTTCACAGCTTTTATCACTGCTGGAGTCCTAACAGACCGAGGGCGACCACTTCTTGACCTGTCATCTACACTAGAGTCTTCATTGTATCGTTTGATGGTACGATAAACGAATCTTTTGGTTATATTCAAATTTTTCAGTATGTCAAAAATTTGAATTGGCGCGTAACTGCAACGATGCAACGCAATAACTGCACACTGTCTTCTTTAAGCGTCCACTCCATATTTAAAAATGAGTAAAATTCTAAAAAGTATACAGTTTTATTTTTATGAACAATTCGAAATTCGAATTCAATAAACTTTTTTGTGGCCAGCATTCTAAAAGAAAAGTTTTTACTGTGTGACAATACTTATGACCTGACTAGGTATTTACGTACAATGTAAGATCACTGTTATCGCCACAACGAATGATATTACTCAAATACTCCCTAAGTAACATAAAATATGACATTATTGGATTGGCGGAAATAAGAAAAACTGTTAGCCACATTATAGAACTTGAAAAACACATTTTCTGCTATACAGGAGTAACGAAAGGTCTGCATGTTGTTGGCTTCTTGACCAAAAAAGAAATATGAAGCAAATATTCAGAACTACATAGGAATATCGGAAAGAGTATGCATGCTGAATCTCTAATTTGAAACAACAAAAATATCACTACTACAAGTATATGCACCCACTTACGACGCAACTTAGGAAAAAATGACATCCTTCTACGACCAACTTCAAACTGCTCACTCACTCGCCAACGAGACACTGATTGTAATAGGAGATTTAAACGCCAAAATTGGCCAAAGAAAACAAGGAGAAGATACAGTAATGGGACCATACTGCTATGGCATCAGAAACGATAGAGGCGATGGGATAATACAATATGCATTAGAAAATAATCTTACTGAAATAAAGACATTATTTAAGAAAAAACAAAAGAAACTTATGGACTTGGACTAGTCCAAATGGAATGATTAAAAACCAAATCGATTACATTCTCAGTAATAACCCTAAAAAATTATCAAATATAGAAACATTAAACAACAACCTATTCACAAGTGACCATAAGTTAGTACGTGGTACATATGACCTAGAAAAACAAAAGAAAAGTAGAGCTATGTTTCGCAGTTTTCCAACCCTAATACAAGGCGAGGAAAACACAAAAGCATTCTTGAATTCATTAGAAAAAGAAACACAAAAAATATCTCGGTGTAAAACAGAGGAGTCCTATTATTGCAAAATAGAAACAGCGATATTACAAAGTATAAATAGCACAAGATTAGAAAAAGAAAAGAAGGATATAATATCAGCAGAAACAAAGACTTTGATAAAAAGAACAATTAAGCTACAACGTAAAAAACCTAAAAGTAGAGAAGAGAGGCAGGAACTGTCCAACCTATATAAAACAACAAATAAGAGCTTACATAACGACTACAATAATTATAGAATGAAAATAATAGAATCAAATTTATTAAAATCTGGAAGCCAAAAAATGGCGCATAAACAACTTAGTACCAGCAAAACATGGATTCCAAAGCTACAATCAAAAATTCCACACAAACACACGTTAACAAGAATCGATATAGTTAAAGCTGCCTCGGATTTCTACAAAGATCTGTATACCTACCAAAACGGTAGCAAAGAAATCGAAACAAGTTCAACTCAAGTTCACACCTCAATGTCTCTACTACCAACTCGACCAATCAAACCATTCGAAGAGACGGTAATAATAAGACAAATATACATACTCAAACAAGAAAAAAGTCCCAGACATGATAACATACCCAACGAAGCTATCAAAGTAGGAAAATTCATACTGGCTAGTCCTCTTACAAATCTTTTCAACAAAATCTTGCTAGAACAAAAAGTACCTTTGAATTGGGTGGAGTCGAGAATCATACTTCTTTACAAGAAAGGCGACCCATCAGATATTAACAACTACCGCCCTATTAGCCTACTTCCTGCTATATACAAATTATTTGCGGCCTGCTTAAAAAAGAGAATAGAGACAGAGATAGAGTCGCATCAACCCATAGAACAGGCAGGCTTTAGAAAGGGCTTTTGCACAATCGATCATATCCATACTTTGGAATAAGTAATTGAAAAACACCAGGAACATCAACAGCCCCTATATCTAGCCTTTATTAACTACACAAAGGCCTTCGACTCTATCTCACACAACAGTCTACGGCGAGCGCTAGAAAACCAAAATGTTCCAGAAACCTATATGAACATAATGAAATATGTCTACAGCAAAAGCGTAAGCCGAGTAAAGCTCGATAGACTTGGGCCAATAATTAAAATATGTAGAGGCGTGAAACAGGGGGACCCTCAATCCCCCACAATTTTTATATCTGTCTTACAGCATATAATGAAAGACCTAGATTGGCAACATAAAGGTATCAATATAAATGGAAAAAATTTGAGTAACCTTAGATTCGCTAATGATATAATACTCTTCTCGAGATCATCGAAACAATTAGAATGATATCAGAACTATGCACAATAAGTAACAGAATAAGACTACAACTAATCACAACAAAAACTAAGGTTTTGACTAATGATAGGCAAACGCCTATACACGTAAAAAATGTACAGAGCTTAGAATACGTAGACAGCTACATATACCTAGGGAAATCTATCTCATATCTCAATTCTAGAAACAAAGACGAGATTGACAGGAGAATAAACATAACATGGAGAAAGTTCTGGAGCCTAAAAGAAATATTGAAGTCTAACCTACCTGTGAAAATCAAAAAGAAAGTCATGGATGGATGTTTACTACCCTGCTTTTCATACGGATCACAAACCTGGATCTACAACAAAAACGCGATAGACAGAATACAAAAGACGCAACGTGCTATGGAAAGGAGCATCTTGAATATTAGGCTGAAGCACAAAATAAGATCAGAAAACATAAGGAAAAAAACAAATGTGATAGATGCTCTGCAACATATGAGAAAGCTCAAGTGGAAGTGGGCTGGCCACGTTGCACGACTGTCAGATGAAAGATGGACGCATTTGGCTACAATTTGGGCAGGTCCAAGTGGTAAGAGAGCTAGAGGCCGTCCTAAGGAACGCTGGGTAGACGGGATCAAAAAATATGTTGGAAATGACTGGAAAAAGAAAACAAAGACAAGAAAAACCTGAAAACTGTTGGAGGAGGCCTATACCCGCCAGGGGCTTTAACTATATACAAGTCCATAAAATATTACTATGTATAATCTTAGTACCATCCAATATTTAATTTAGTTTAAAACTCTATAAGTTAAGGAAAATAAAGAGTCTAATTATTATTTATTATTATCTTATTTGGTGGCAACTTATCCATGATAAGCAGTAAGTGCAGCTTTTTGTGAGAAAGTTTATGTTAATTTTCTTAGAGGATAAAATAAACAAATTTACTTGAAAGATATTTGGTATGCGGTTTCCAGCTTACAAATTCATCAACCAACACACAAAGGAAACGTATTTGTTTTACTCGCTCAATCAAATGCCCCTCATAGTTAACAACAACAGTCTCATGTTTCCGGTTTAGGGGAAGATAAAACTGCATATATTTTGTCTTATCTAGGTTTATGACGAGATCATTAGCTTTCGTCCTTCCCCCCGGACTTTTGTGACGAATAGACGTGTTTTTGTAATCCTTTTCTTTATTAAAATTACAAATAAATTAAACAATAGTTTAAAGTAAATAATAGGAAAACAGCACTAGCAAGAGATTAATTTGTTTCGCTGCTGTTGGTGAAACATAATATACACGAAGGAATACTAGTACTATAAACGGAGTACAGTTGCGAGGGGTCAACATAAAGTGGTGACCATAGTATTTGTACTGAATCGTCGATCGTCGTCAAAAAAGTAAGACCTCTGAACGTGATATTGATCTGTCGTCTTAATTCAAGTAAGTACGCATTTCTGTTGTCCTAGTACTTTGTCAAAGGTAATAAATATGCCGCTTAAACGTACTCCACCGCACTTGCCTTCGTCCCGCGAAAAGTCAGAAACTGTGGATAATTAGACTAATGATGATGCAGAAAGATCTTTATTTCATAGTAGCTCGGAATTAAGAGTATTGGATACGATGCTACACTATGATTCCGAGCCTGACCTGCGCCTACCACAGAATGCTGCAGAGAGAAAGAAAAGAAAGCGTGCTGAAGATGATAACACAGTTATGTCCACGTTAAAGCAAATGTTTGACTCGCTTTTAAAAGAACAAAATAAGCGTTTTCATGATCTTCATATCTCTGTGAATTGCATAAAAGATCAAAATGCCGAGCTTTCAAAATCTGTTAAAGTGATGTCAAGTAAATATTACGAGTTTTTAACTAGAATTGAAAACCTAGAGGCCGAAAGAAAGAAAGATAAAAAGTACATTAGCCTTTTGGAGGAAAAAATTGACTTGTTGAAACGCAAAAATCGGGCAGCTGGTATTGAAATACGTAATATTCCAAATAAAAATACAGGGAAGACCGAATCTAAAGATGACCTTGGTAACCTAGTTAAACAAATGGGAAAAGCTTTGTGCATTGATATCAAAGATTCAGATATTAAGGACATATATAGAATAACTGCTAAGGATTCATCAAAACCCATTATCACTGAATTCACTTCTGTAATTATGAAAGAAAAGGTTCTCAAGGCAGTGAAATTATTTAACAAGAATAAAGAGAAAGGCGAAAAATTAAACACTGGACATTTTAACATAGTTACCCCTATTAAACCTGTATTCGTTGCTAAAACGTTGACACCAAAGGCACAGAGAATGTTCTTCTTGGTTCGAGCGTTTCAAAAAGAACACATGTTTGCTTTTTGTTGGACATCGCGTGGTGTGGTTTATCTTCGTAAAAACGTAAACTCTCCTTTGGTGAAAGTAGAAAGTGAATCAGATCTTGAAAAATTTAAAATAACTCAAGGACTAGTAGCTGTAAGTTTAACTTTCATTGTATTTTCTCCTCATAATTTTATTCTTTTACTTTTTAATCTCAATTTTTTGTACACTAAGCACACTTTCACACGATTACCCTTTATTACTTTTAGTTATGAATACCTTGTATATTTTTATTTCTTAAAAAAATGTCTTACTTATTTTACTGTCACAAAATTTCTTTTCTTACACGGAGTAATTCTGTTGACATATGATATGATGATAATTTTGCCTCGTTTTCAATAATTTAAAAGATATATCTGATGATCTGGACAAATTATTTGTCACAAATGCTTTTGAGTGTGATTTGGAGGACTGCAGTAGATGTTTACCAGCTGCACAAACTTCCCTCTCAATCCTTACACAAAACATCCGCAGCATTAACTTAAACATTACTGGTTTTGAAGTTCTACTTGCAAGATTAAAAGTTAATATGGATATTCTTATCTTGACAGAGTGTTGGCTATCGTGTACGGTTGTTATACCATCTTTAGCAGGTTATCGTGTATTTTCAACTAAACATAATCCCATTCAAAATGATGGAGTGGTAGTTTATATTAAAAATGATCTAATGTCTACTGTTGAATAGCCTCTATTGTTGATGCAAACTCGCTTCTTATAAAAATTGGCATTGACACCGCCATCCTAGCGGTTTACCGTTCTCCCTCATACTCTTGCTTAGATCACTTTTTGAGTTCCTTGAATGACAATTTGCAAACAGTAAAGGGCTTCAGCAATATTATTCCAATGGGAGACATGAATATATTTATTAATGATGATAAACTTCATAAATTTTCTGATCAATACCTAAATCTTGCTGCTTACCATTCATTGTTACCTGCGCATACTTTCATTACTCGCGAATCTAGTGGTACTTGTATTGATCATGCTCTTATAAAAACAAAATATCCAATAACCGCGATAGTAATGCAGTCGAATCTTACTGATCATAAACCGGTTATGTTATGTTTACATAAGAAACAAGTTCGTAGTTACTCTAATCACACAATAGCAAAGATAAATTATAATCAACTTGAAATAGATATCTCGAATATGGATTTTTCTCCTGTTTATGAATCACTTGATCCTGATTTTGCTCTAACCTATTTCCTGGAAACAATGATATCCACTCTAAATAAAAATTCTCAAACTGTTTCTTTAGCAAGACGTAAGAAAATTATAAAGCCTTGGATCACACCAGGTCTTTTACGCTGCATGAAAAATAGAGACAAACTGCATTATAAAGTAAGAAAATATCCAAATAATGAAATAATTAAAATTACATATACTCGCTATAGAAATTTTTGTAACACATTGCTAAAAAAGGTAAAAAGAGCTTATGAAAAGGATAAAATAAAAGAAGCTGGAAATAACAATAAAAAAATATGGCATATAATTAAAAATATAACACATACAGCTAAAACAAAAAAATCTTTATTGAATTTATTGAAGAATGAGTCTTGTCCGTATAGGTCCGTCAATAAAATAAATGAGTATTTTATTAGTGTTGGTGTAACTTTAGCAGATACAATAGCGAAAAATCCAAACCATAATTTTTCTAGCGCTTCTAAGGGTCCTGCTTCCGGCTCCATTAATTCTTTGTTTTATTAGAGACTGACATTGCTGAAGTTAGTAGTTTTTCTTTTTCTGTTCTCAATCTTAAAGATAATTGTGCAGCAGGTTGGGATAATATTTCAAACATATTCCTAAAAAAATTCAGAAATTACTTAGTCTCGCCTCTTACATTTATTTTTAATCTTTGTTTACAAGTTGGGGTCTTTCCTAATTATTTAAAAAAGTCCATAGTTATTCCGATACATAAAGGTGGTGATGAAGATCTTATCACAAATTATAGGCCTATATCATTACTTCCTGCTATATCTAAGATCTTGGAAAACTCATTAATATCAGACTGGTGAGTTATTTGGAAAATCGTAAGTTACTTTCTGATAACCAATTTGGTTTTCGTCAGGTAAAGTCTTCTTCAGATGCAGTTCATGCAGTGACTAATTTTATTGCTACGAATTTAGATAAACATAATAAATGCTTAGCTATATTTCTAGACATTGCAAAGGCATTTGATACAGTATCGATTCCTATTCTACTAAATAAGCTTGAGTCTATAGGCATAAGAGATAATCAGTTTAATCTTTTTAAGAGTTACCTTGCAAATCGTGTTCAAGCTACAGTAGTTGGAGAATATATGAGCACATATGCACCTTTATCTTATGGAGTTCCACAGGGCAGCGTTCTTGGACCAACTCTATTCCTGATTTACATTAATGAACTAAGTTCATTTAAACCTTTAAATGGTAATCTGATCTCCTATGCTGATGATACAGTTCTATTAATTTCAGCCATTTCCTGGCAGAAAGATTTTGATGCTGCGCAGGATGCTTTTGACAGTGTCTCTAGATGGCTGGGTGAAAATCTTTTGACACTAAATCCTAATAAAACAAAATACATTCCTTTTTCTATTCGGAAATTGAAAGGACTTGGAGATAAATTTCATCTTGTGGCTCACAGTTGCAATTTTGTAGATAAACATAAATGTTCCTGTCCTAAATTAGAGCGTACTAATGAAATAAAATACTTGGGGGTAATGTTAGATTGTCACTTAAATTTTAAAACGCATATTGAATTATTACGCAAAAGAGTGCGGAAATTAACAATAATATTTAAAACATTTAGACATACTGCAGATTATAAACTCATAAACCAAATTTACTTTGCACTCTGCCAATCACTGATATCGTACTGCATTACTTCTTGGGGAGGAGCGCCAGCTTCTACTATTAAGTGCTTAGAAATTGCCCAGCGTGCAGTACTCAATGTAAGCACTTTTCGACCTTTCTTATTCCCAACCAAACTTCTCTTTGAAAATTGTGAAGTCCTTACCGTCAGACAACTGTTTATCTTAGGTATAATCTTGAAACAACACAGTGAAGTGATTTTCGATCCTCAAAAATGTATAAACTCCAGAATAGTCAGACCTTGTGAACTAAAACAGTTTCATACTTCATTTGTTCGCAGATTTTACTGTGCCTGTCCTTTTGTGTATAACAAAGTTAATAAAACTATTCCAGTTTACTCCTTACATATAAAGCAATGCAAAAAGAAAATAACAGCTTGGTTACTGACTCTAGGATTTGATGAAACGGAAGATCTCTTGACAGTGCACAGCTAAGTTATTATGGACAGTGCTCGAATTTCTATTGTTAGGTCATCATCATCATCATCATTACAGCCCTTCACAAGTCCACTGCTGAACATAGGCCTCCCCCAAAGAATGCCACAAAGCACGGTCCTGAGTCACCTGCATCCATCGACTTCCTGCATGTCTTACCAGGTCGTCACTCCATCTCGTGGGGGGACGCCCTACACTTCGCCTACCGGTACGAGGCTGCCACTCGAGAACCTTTCTTCCCCATCGGTTGTCGGTTCTTCGAGCTATATGGCCGGCCCACTGCCACTTCAGCTTACTAATCCGTTGGGCTATGTCGGTCACTCTGGTTCTACTGCGGATATCCTCATTCCTAAGTTTATCACGCAGAGAAACTCCGAGCATAGCCCTCTCCATAGCTCGCTGAGCGACCTTGAGCTTCCTCATACGGCCAGCAGTGAAGGACCACGTCTCAGTTCCGTAAGTCATCACTGGCAACACGCACTGGTTGTACAATTTCGTTTTAAGGTTTTGAGGTATGTCTGACGAGAAGATGTGTCGTAGCTTCCCGAACGCTGCCCAGCCGAGTTGAATCCGTCGATTGACCTCTCGGTCGAAGTTGGACTTACCTAGTCGGACTATTTGTCCCAGGTAAACATACTCGTCAACAACTTCGAGCTTAGTGCTCCCAACAACTACCGGCATAGGTGTGACATGGACATTAAACATGATCTTTGTTTTGTCCATGTTCATCTTAAGACCTATCCGTTGGGAAACACTATTGAGGTCTTTGAGCATAGTGCTTAGGTCCTCCAGCGATTCTGCCATAAGGACTATATCGTCGGCAAATCGAAGGTGAGTGATGTACTCGCCATTGATGTTGATACCGTATCCTTTCCAGTCCAGAAGCTTGAAAACGTCTTCCAATGCAGCGGTGAAGAGTTTCGGGGATATGACGTCACCCTGTCTTACACCTCTCTGCAATTGGATAGGTTTCGTATTCTGGTTCTGTACTCGGATAGCCATCGTAGCCCTACTGTACAAGCACTTCAACACTTCGATATACCGACAGTCAACTTGGCACCGCTGAAGGGACTGCAGCACCGCCCAAATTTCGACGGAATCAAAGGCTTTCTCATAGTCCACATACGCCAGACATAGTGGCAAATTGTACTCTTCGGACTTCTGTACAACTTGCCGAAGGGTATGTATGTGGTCTATGGTGCTAAAGCCCTTTCGGAAACCGGCTTGTTCGGGAGGCTGGAAGTCGTCAAGTCTGCGCGCGAGACGATTCGTAATAACTCTCGAAAACAGCACGTAGACGCGGCTCAGAAGGGAAATCGGTCTGTAGTTCTTCAAGAGAGCGTTGTCACCTTTCTTGAAGAACAAGACCACCGCACTTCTGCTCCACGCCTCCGGTGTAATGCCACCATGGAGGACAGAATTAAAGAGCTTCTGAAGGACTTCAAGTACCGGTCTTCCACCCGCTTTCAGAAGCTCCGCTGTAATTCCATCCTCGCCTGGGGCCTTACCGTTTTTAAGGTGCTGGAGAGCCATCCTAATCTCGCTCAGACTGACATCCGGGATATCTTCGGAATAGTGTCGGATGAGACTCGCTCTTGGATCGTTACTCACACTTGCGTGTGGCTCCAACGATGATGTGTACAGCTGCCCATAGAACCTCTCAATCTCACTCAAAATCTCAGGTGTCCCGGAAACGATGCTGCCACATTCTGTCTTCAGCTTTGACAGTTGGCTCTTTCTGGCAGACAGATCTCTGGCAAAGACTTTGGAGCCTTGGTTCCGCTCGATCGCTTCTTCAATACGAACTGTATTGAAGTTGCGTAAGTCCCGCCGCATGCATTTGGAGATCTGTCTGTTCAGATGCCTGTATGCTGTCAAGTCTGTTGAAGAATGTAGCTTCATCTCCCGTCTAACAGCCATGAGATTAAGAGTGTGATCGGAGAGTATTTGTGTTCTTCTGCGGCGGGTCTTGCAGAACTTAGCTCCGACCGCATGGACAGTTTCCACGAGCTTGTCATTCATATCGTCCACTTCATTGCAGTCTTCCAGGCACTGAAAACGGTTTTGTAACTCGAGCTGAAAGGTTTCGGGACTTTGGAACAGAGCACGAGGGGGACGGAGCGTTGACTTCATTAGACGAGACCTCTCCAACTTAACGTTTAGGTTCAGTGTGCCTCTAACCATTCGGTGATCGCTACCAGTTTTCACCCTCGCGATCACGGAGACATCACTGAACAGTTGTCGTCTGGTCGTCATAATGAAGTCAATCTCATTTTTTGTGGAACCGTCGGGGCTCGACCAGGTCCACTTCCTGTGGGGCCGCTTCTGGAAGAAAGAGTTCATCATAAAGAGTCCCTCTTTCTCCATGAAGTCGGCCAGCTGCTGGCCCCTTGGGTTCCGTTGCCCTATTCCAAATTTCCCTACTTTCAGCTCACCGTTCTCTCTTGTGCCTAGTTTTGCATTGAAGTCTCCCATTAACACCGTATATTGGGTTTTGGAGGAATGCATGGCTCTAGAGATATCCTCATACATTTCCTCCACCTCCTCATCGGGGTGTGCCGAGGTTGGTGCGTAAACCTGTATGACCTTCAGCGAATACCGTTTGGTGATTCTGAGTATAAGGTACGCAACCCTCGTCGACACACTCCCGATCTTTACAACGTTGTTAACGAGAGACTTGTGGACGATAAATCCGACACCTCCTTGGGACAGATGGTCGCCCTCCCGGTGATAGAGCAAGTTGCCGGATTCGAGGATTACCGTGTCCTCCCCCTCTCTTCGGACTTCGGATAATCCTATAATATGCCAGCGCAACTTGTCTATCTCTTCTTCCAGCTCCACGATCTTCTCGTCAGTCCTCAGGGTGCGTGCGTTGTACGTTGCCAGGTCGAGTCGTCTAAGGTGGCAACCGAACCTCCACCGGAGATTCTTAGCACCCCCTGCCCCGCCGTTACCATGGTCGCCACCGTAGCCAGGAATAGCGGGGCCGCCGGGGACTGGGGGCCGTTTATTTGTTACTGTCATTCATAGGGGGGTATTTGCCATAGTTGCCACGCTTGGCGAGCGGGTTGGCAACCGCAGTTTTTTATTGTAATTTGGCTTTTATCAGGAAGATGCTGCTGCCCATCTCCTGCCTGTTTCCCTTTGTCGCCTTTTACGACACCCACGGGAGGATATGGGGTAGTGGATATTCTTGACCGCCACTACACGGCTTTGTTAGGTAACTTAAGGTATTCATTAAACTGTATTCTTCACCTTGTACACACCCTCTTACACGCGCGCACACACACACACACACACACACACACACACACGCACACACACACACACACACACACACAAACACACACACACATACACACACACACACACACACACACACACACACACCACACACAAACACACACACACACACACACACACACACACACACACACACACATCCACACACACACGTACACTAGCACCATATACACAAGAGGTACATTTTACATTTATATATATATTTTTTTTAATTTCAATTTTACATTTTGTTTTATACCACATATGTAATATAAAGAACAATGTTTTGTAAATTTTCTATAATTTAAATAAATATTTTATGTTTATTATGCCTGGGGAGTGGCGCCATATGCTGAAATACAGGTTTTGGCCTAGTTCGGCAATGGATGCTACTTTTCATGTTATAAGATGAAATATTCCTATGTAGTTTATAAATAGACATATTGTTAACTGATATATATATATGGAAAATAAAGATTAAAGGTTAAATTGATAATATCAGACAAAGCTTCAGCAATAACACATTCGTATGGTTTATTGCTGTTATTTTTTATCATAACAGTAGAATCATCTGCAAAAAGGATCATTTCATGCTGCGCATGTCTAGGTAGGTCATTGATGTACAATAGAAAAAGAAGCGGCCCAAGTATACTTCCTTGGGATACACCACACTTTACAAGCTGTGACTGAGATAGTACCTGCACTTCAGATCGATTTTCCTTATTAACATAAGAGATTTCTGTGCATTGAAATCGGTTATTTAAATTTGACGACACAAGACCAAATATAGGTCCTCTGATATCATACATATGTAACTTTTGCAGAAGTTTTTCATGATTTCAAAAGCTTTTGACATATCCATAAAAATAGCAGTTACTGGAACGCGATCGTCGAGGCATTCCGATACAACTTTTATCATGTGATGTATGGCTAGATTCGTAGATCTATCCTTTCTAAATCCGTATTGCTCGTCTGCTAGTAAATTAAATCGTTCGCAATAATTATATATGCTTGTGTATATGATTTTCTCAAAAATTTTGGAAATGACAGAAACCAGAGCAATTGGGCGATAGTTTTTACAATCTTCTTTATCCCCTTTCTTGAAAATAGGTTTAATTACTGTTATTTTTAGCTTGTCAGGGTAAATCTCATTATTTATAGTTAAGTTGATAATGTGAATAAGCGGCCGAGCAAACTGAAAATTACAAAATTTTAATACTCTAGTGGTCATTTCATCGTGACAAACACTTGTTTTTTTTTTTAAGTTATTATTTATTTTAACTATATGATAGGGCATTGTTGGATTCATAAACAAGGAATTTGATATACGTTCAATGTTACTTCTGTAATTTATTGGTTTGCAGTTCTGTACAGGATTCATAAATGTATCATTAAAAGCTTCTGCAATATCACCTGGTTCAGTAATCGTTTTCCCTTTATAAGTTACACTCTTCAAAATTTCTTTCGGCTTTGTGAAATTATTTGAATTTATTATCTTCCACGTAGATCTTGTTATATTTTTAGACTTGTTGATGTACATGTTGTTTTGAATGCGTTGTGATTTATTAATAACTTTTTTAAAAGTGATGTAAATGCATTATATTTAAGTTTATCATTTTCAGATTTTAATTGAAAATACATTTTATTTTGCGTTTACACGATGTTATGATACCACTTGTAATCCAAAATGGCTTCCGCTGAGCTGAAACTTTAACTAGGTTGAACGGGAAGCATAAGTCATAAAAGAGTTTAATCATTTCATATAACTTATTGTACGCTTCGTTTTTATCATTGATTTGATAAATATCATAAAAGGATAAACTTTCCAGGCGTTCTCTCAATTTGGTTAGATTTTCAATACCATAGTCACGTCTTTTGATAAACCAGTATCGCAAGCAGGAGTAATTTATTGTGATCTCGTAGGTTATTGCAACACTTGAGCAGTGTGGTCGGACAATCCTAAATGGAAAATTTTACTTTTACACCCACGGCAGTTATGAATGATATTAATGACACACGTTCCAGTTTGTAATCTAGTCGCATCCATAAATTAAATTTTAAAGTTAAGACTCGACAAAAGATTAATAAATACATTAGTTGTCATGCATTTTTTTAAAACATCAATATTAAAATCACCACATATTATAGTTTTCTTAGTTCTATATTTGCTAAGACCTATCCAACAAAGTTTCAAGTTTTTTGAAGAAGATAGAGATATTACTATAATTAGGAGTTCTGTATAAACAAATAATTATAACATTAAAAGACACAAGTTCAATAGCACAACATTCAAATACGGTACTGAGAGAGATTCTTGTCATCACTATCATCATTACAGCCTTTCATAAGTCCACTGTTGAACATAGGCCTCCCACAAGTAATGCCACAAAGCACGGTCCTGAGCCACCTGCATCCATCGACTTCCTACATGTCTTATCTGGTCGTCACTCCATCTCGTGGGGGATCGCCCTACACTTCGCCTACCGGTACGAGGCTGCCACTCAAGAACCTTTCTTCGCTATCGGTTGTCGGTTCTTCGAGCTATATAGCTGGCCCACTGCCACTTCAGCTTACTAATCCGTTGGGACATGTCGGTTACTCTGGTTCTACTGCGGATATATGCTGGATATGTCTCAGTTCCGTATGTCATCACTGGCAACACGCACTGGTTGTACAATGTCGTTTAAAGGTTTTGAGGTATGTCTGACGAGAACATGTGTCGTAGCTTCCCGAACGCTGCCCAGCCGAGTTGAATCCGTCGATTGACCTCTCGGTCGAAGTTGGACTTACCTGGTCAGACTGTTTGTATCAGGTAAACATACTCGTCAACAACCTCGAGCTTAGTGCTCCCAACAACTACCGGCATAGGTGTAACATGGACATTAAACATAATCTTTGTTTTGTCCATGTTCATCTTAAGACCTATCCGTTAGGAAACATTATTGAGGTCATTGAGCATAGTGCTTAGGTCCTCCAGCGATTCTGCTATAAGAACTATATCGTCGGCAAATTAACTCGCCATTAATTTTAATACCGTATCCTTTCCAGTCCAGAAGCTTGAAAACGTCTTCCAATGCAGCGGTGAAGAGTTTCGGGGATATAACGTCACCCTTTTTTTTTTTTTTTGCGGATGGAAAATCATCTAATGACGCCTTTCGCTGTGGGTGGAGCGGAAGGGAGTGTCAGACTTTTACTGACTAAAAACCATCCGTGTTCCTTCAGTGCCCTTACGTTCCGGAGCCGCGGTATCTCTTTCAAACAGCCCGCAGCCCCGGTAGGCGTCGGCCCTTGCGGGCCCCTTCACGCTGCTGACAGCTCTTTGAGGCGCGCGTGGAACAAAACGCGCCGTCGACACGGCCTGTCGTCGTTAGACGGACGGACGGCGAGCTACCCATTGCTCGCCGTCCACAGGCCCGCGCCTACGGTGGTCGGGGGCCACGACGTAGCCCCCGACGCCCGGGGCGTCTCCCGCGGCGGCCGGGAAGGAAAGCTGTTGCTCTTTCCTTCTCCCGCTCCGCCACCTCCTTCGCTAGCATCACTGCTTCGCAGAAGGTGGTGACGGCATCCCATTCCGTCTCGCTCCGGACCATGGCTTCGACCAGAGCCGGACGCGAGAGGTCGCCGCCGCCTATCGCCGCTACGAGGACACGGCGGTGCTCCGCCCAAGCAGAGCACACCTCCACGGTGTGCTCCACCGTGTCCTCCGGTCGATCCTCGCAGTGGGAGCACCCGGGCGTTTCCTCCCGCCCGATTCGGTGCAGGAACCTCCCGAACACACCGTGTCCGGTGAGGACCTGCGTCAGGCGGAAGGTGAGGACGCCGTGGCGTCTCTCAAGCCACTCCTCAAAGAGGGGTCTTATCGCCGCTATAGTGGCGTGCCCAGCACGGGGTTGCGACAGTCGCTCTCTCCATGTCGCCATGAGATCATGCCGGAAGTCTGTCCGCTGCGCGACAACTTGCCGCGGCAGCGGGGTTTCCCCCCGGCATAGTGCTGCCGCGCGCCATTCGTGCAGGCGCGCGAGGACTATCGCCTCCAGATCCCATGGCGGCAATCCGGCAAGGAGGCTCGCCGCCTCGCGGGAGATCGTGCGGTAGCCGCGAACCATCTTTACGGCAACCACCCTTTGGGGCGCGTTTAGGTGGTGGACGGCAAGCCGCGCCAAACCACGCGCCCACACCGGGGCCCCGTAAAGGGCCATGGACCTCACGATCCCCGCGTAGAGCCTCCGGCAGGAGGCGTTTGGCCCCCCCAGGTTCGGCAGGAGCCGCCTGAAGGCAGCCCCGGTCCGTTCCAGTTTGGGAGCCAAACGTCGGAAGTGCTCAACGAAGTTCCATCGGCCGTCGAGGACGAGTCCTAGGTACTTCAACGTCGACTCGACGCCGATGGATACCCCTCCTACCATCACTGAGGATCCCGGTGGTGGCCTGTTCCGAGGACCATGGAAGTGCATGGCCTCGGACTTGTGCAGAGCCACCTCGAGACCCAGTTGCCGGATCCTCTCAACGACTATCGCAACCCCGCGTGTCATAGTTTCCGCCGCCGCCTCGTACGACCCCCCTTGTGCCAGTACCAGCGTGTCGTCAGCGTAGCAAACTACGCTGACGCCGGTAAGGAGGTCGGCGCGCAGCACCCAGTCGTAACCGATGTTCCACAGGGGCGGCCCCAGAACCGAACCCTGTGGGACACCGCACGACATCTCTCGCCGGTTCCACTCTCCGTTTCGACCGGGGTAGATGACGGCCCTGTCCGTCAGATAGTCCCCGACTATACGACGGAGATAGGTCGGCACCCGGTGATACCGGAGTGCCTCCCTAATGCAGCTCCAGGGCATGGAGTTGAAGGCGTTGGCGATGTCGAGAGACACCGCCAAGACAACCCCCCCCCTGGCCACTGCATCCCCCGTCGTGAGGGCTCTCACGCGCATGATGGCGTCCACCGTAGAGCGCCTCTTGCGGAAACCAAACTGGTGTTCCGCAAGATCCGGCCCCGTCCCCGCAAGGTGCTCGGCGAGGCGGTTTGCAATTACTCTTTCAAAGAGCTTGCCCACCTCGTCGAGCAGCACCACGGGCCGGTATGCGGACGGAGAGTCCGCAGGGCGCCCCGGCTTCCGAATGAGGACCAGCTTCCCCGTCTTCCAACGAAGCGGGAATTGGCCTCTCTCCAAGCATGCGCTTAGGAGCCCCTCCAGTCGGGGCCCGAGAGCCTCCGAGGCCAGGACCCAGGCTTTGCCAGGCAAGCCATCGGGTCCTGGGGCGGTATTCCTGGCCTTGAGCCTACGTACCGCCACTCTCAGGTCTACCCCGGTCCCTTCCGGGATGTCGTCGTCGTCGTCCTGGTGGTCCGCTTCCGGCACCGCAGGTGGCGGAGCCATAGGCGGGGGCGGATGTTCCCCGCGCGCAGGGAACAGAGCGCTCACCACATCCTCCACGAGCTGAGGCCGGAGACTCTGCGTCAGCGGGGGGGCCCAGGTGCGGAGTTTATCCCGCACGATCTTGTAAGGGCGCCCCCACGGATCTCTATCGAGAGTCTCCAGCATCTCCTCACGGGCCCGATCCCGGGCCCGCAGGACAGCCTCCCGGAGGGCGGTCTTTGCCGCTCTGTATCCCTCGTACAGCTCCGCCTCAATGGCTGCCGCATTCGGTAGACGAATGCGGAGCCTGCGATGCCTGGCGTACAGGTGCCGCGCGGCGACACACGCCTCGCGCAGAGACGTCAGCTCACGCGACCACCAATACACCTGACGCCGGGCGCTTCCTGGCCGGACGCGGGGCATTGCCACGTCACATATCTCGGACATGGCCTCCTGGAACCACCCTGCCTCATCATTGACGTCGGCAGGCCTGTCCGGTGATGACACCCAGGCCTGCACGATCGAGGCTTCCAGGAGGAGCTCCCGGTCCAGCTGCTTCAGCGCCCAACGCGGACCACTCGGGGCCTGTTGGACTGGCGCGCTCGAGGGCTGGGTGGAGACGTCAAACCGGATGTACCGGTGGTCGGAGTAGGTCTCCACCCCCTCCATGACACGCCAGTCAATGGCACGCGGCGACAGAGCGGGGCTAGCGAACGAAATGTCCACCACCGACTCGCCCCGCATCCGCACACACGTGGGGACAGAACCCCGATTTAGGACGACCAGGCCTGTCTCCAGAGCCCAGTCTTCCACCATCCTACCCCGCACATCTGTACGACGAGAACCCCAAGCCAAGTTCTTGGCATTGAAGTCCCCGAGGACAAGTACGGGGAGGGGATTACTTCCGACGACGACTGCTCTCAGCTCTGCAAGAGAGTTGTGAAACTCGGCGAGAGATCGGTTCGGGGAGAAGTACACCCCCACAACGACGAACTCCCCGAACCGTGCTGCTACGCACCCCTGACCCCTCCTGACACCTTCAAGGGTCGGGGTACCGGCGGCGGCTGAATAAATGATGGCCACTGAGCCGTTAAGGTCCGCCACCCAGTCCTCCCTAGGCCAGACAAAATACGGCTCAGCGACCACAGCGATGTTGATCGACCACTGCGCCATGCTCTGGAGCAACAGATCCTGAGCGCAGGCGCAGTGGTTGATATTCGCCTGGAGGAAGCTTAATGGGGCCGTTATAGGCATTCCATTTCAGCTTCCTCCACGGGGCGCCTCTCTGCGGGCGTCGGTGTCGCGGCGGCGGCGGCAGCGACAGTGACAGCGGCGGCGGCGGCGGCGGCAGTCGCGACTGCGGCGGTGGCCACAGAGGCGGTGGCGGCGGAGGGCCCTCCCCTACCCGCGGCCTTGGCCTTGGCGGGTGGCACGCAGGCCTTGCTTCCGGCCCGGTGATCGGCTGGCTTGCCGGTCGCCGCACATGCATCACAGTGCGGCGTGGCGCAGCAGGTCGCCGATATATGTCCGGGCTGACAGCAGCGGAAGCAAAGGCCACTGCGGTCAACCTCCGAGGCGCATTTCACAGATACGTGGTGCCCCACGAGACAGCGGTAGCACCTCAGAGGTCTGGGCTCCAGCAGCTTAACCTGCGCTGAGACCCAGCCCACCAGAAGCCTTCGGCCCTCCACTATGGTTTTGGCCGCCGTAACAGGGCAGCACACCGTGGCGGCATGCATACCCTGTTGGTCCGGGCGTATGGCGCCTGACTTGACCTGGTCAGTAGTGCACCCCCCGGACCTGGCGACGGCGGCCACTAACTCCTTCTCCGATACCGAGTCGTCCAGACCCATGATGCGTAGGTCTGCGCATCTGACGGGCCTGGACACTCGGGCCTCGTCCGCGTCCAGGGACGCTCTGAGCTTCGCAGCCAGAGCGTCCGCGGTCGCGCCACTGGATTCCCCGGGGATCTCCAGCATACGGGCCCCCGTCTGGGTGACTTTGAGCCGGAGGCCCCCGGTGATCCCGAGCTCCCCGAGATCCACAGCCTCTTTCGCCTTCGCGAGCAGATCGCGGTAGGTAACGCCCTTCTTTTCCGCGTCAGGCTGTAGTGTAATCACTACAGCTGCGGTCTTCGGGGCGCGGAGCCTAGCCGCCATCTTGCGCGCCCTGAACTGGCGCTGCCGCTCCTGCTCTTTGGCCTTTTTGGCTGCCTTCTTCCCCTTATTTTTGTCCCCGACCACCTGCCAACCGGCTTCAGCCGTGGGAGGTGTAGGGAGCTGAGGGGGCGGTGGCGGCGGCGGCAGCTGGCTTGCCGCTGGCGCTGGCACATTCGCCGCAGGCACTGGGGCTGGCGCAGCCACCACCTGTGCTGCCGCTTTGCCCTTTTTTGTCTTCGCCTTGCCTCTCTTTCCCGTTGCCGGCTTAGCCGGAGCCGGTTCAGCCGGTACCGGTTTTGCCGGAGCCGGCTTTTCAGGGGGAGGAGGGGCAACTGCAGCCCCGCCCGAAGGCTGGCTGGACGGCCCCGGCCTGGATGCGGCAGCTGTGGCCGCCGCGTACGAGACCGTTGCCGGCCTCGCCGCCGTCTTGTTTGCCCCTAGGGGGGGGCGCAGGACGATGCCCTCCAGCACGGAGAACCGGTGCTGGAAGGCAGCCAGCTCCTGCCGGACCAGGTTCAGAACCTGGTTCTCCACCGGCACGGGCTGGCTTGGGCGCTGCGTCTGGGGCGCCGCGCGAGAGGCAGGCTCACGTAGACTGGCCAGGTCTGCGCGGAGCTTCTCGTTCTCCTTCTGGAGAGTCTCCATGGCGGACGTCAGGCGGGCCACTTCCGCCCGCAGCTCCGCTACCTCGTTTACATTAAGCTCGGCCCCAACAAAGTTGGCCTCCGCAGCCGCCATGATGGAGGCGGAGGCCGCGGGAATGGCCTTTAACTTTGAGGAGGCCTTTTGCTTGTGGGCCACGACCTTGATCGCGGCCTCCACCTCCTTTACGAATCTGGCCTTACGCTCCACCTCGGAGCCGCCAGTCGCATCCGTCTCTTCGCCTGATACCCGAGCCGTATCGCCCGGGTGGCGCCCCTCCTCGGCATGCTTTGCCGCTTGTTCGGCCCTCTGATTGTCAGAGGGCCCCCTCCCCTTGCCTCTCAGCCCGCCCCGCCTGTTGGTGGGGATTTTCCGGGCCGAAGTCTCCTCTTCTCCGGCTGACGACCCCTGGTCGCCATCCCGCCTGGACCGCTTGCGGAAGAACTTACTGGTCTCCGCGGTCCCAGGCTCCACGCGTCGGGAGCTCTCTGAGCCTCCCACGCTGCTCGATGCGGCGTCGGACTCTGTCCCCGCATCGTTCCTCCTCTCCTCTACGTTGCCGTTGCCGGCGGTTTTGGTTTTTTGTTCTTTATTTTCCATATTTGTACCCACGAGTATGGGAGTAATTAAATGTCCACCTTGGCAGTGACCCCTTACCAAGGTAAGCAGATTTAGAGGATTTATTACTCGCCAGGGGGTCTGCAGGTACCCTGGCGAGGAGCGCACTATCGACTGATTTGTTCATAGAACCCCGTCAGCCATCCATCCCCTCGCGGTGCGTCGCCGCTTGAGATTCGGGGTAACTTTTTATAGAGGTTTTCTCCCTCGCGGTCCGGGCGGTTAAGCCAAGACCCTCGGTCCCAATCAAAGCCGCGAGACATGATCCACGACACTTCGATACTGGGATTACGAGACCGGCGGTGACAGCAAAGGATGAATCCTTCACTGTCTGCCCGGAGGCAGGGTAAGTGCACACCGAGCCCGCCCTCACTCCTCTGCTATGCCCTCTGCTGATCAGAGGGTCACGCAGTGGAACGCGCCGTTGGTCCGGGACGGACCCCACCCATGTCAGAATAATTAGCCGCGGCAGTAACCTTCCCCAAGGAGTAAGAATTTCTTCTCATTTCTCGAGGAAGATTACTGCCGCGCCCAGGGTGCACCGGCCCAGTAGCTGCTCTTCCCTCCAGACGTATCGAGAGGGACCCGCAACTACCAGGCACACGTGGAGGACTTCTGACTTCGCACCCCATATAACGTCACCCTGTCTTACACCTTTCTACAATTGGATAGATTTCGTACTCTGGTTCTGTACTCGGATAGCCATCGCAGCTCTACTGTACAAACACTTTAGCACTTCGATATACCGACAGTCAACTTGGAACCGCTGAAGGGACTGCTGCACCGCCCAAATTTCGACGGAATCAAAGGATTTCTCATAGTCCACATACGCCAGACATAGTGGCAAATTGTACTCTTCGGACTTCGGTATAATTTGCCAAACGTTGTGTATGTGGTCCATGGTAGTAAAGCCTTTTCCGAAACCGACTTGTTCAGGAGGCTGGAAGTCGTCAAGTCTGAGTGAGAGACGATTCGTAATGACTCTCGAAAACAGCACGTAGACGCGACTCAGAAGGGAAATCGGTCTGTAGTTCTTCAAGAGAGAGTTGTCGCATTTTTTGAACAACAAAACCACCGCACTTCTGCTCCACGCCTCCATTGTAGTGCCACCATGGAGGACGGAATTAAAAAGCTTCTGAAGGATTTCAAGTACCAGTTTTCCACCCGCTTTCAAAAGCTCTGCTGTAATTTCATCTTCGTCCGGGGACTTTCCGTTTTTAAAGTGCTGAAGAGCCATTCTAATCTCGCTCAGACTGACGTCCGGGATATCTTCGGAATAGAGTCGGATAAGACTCGCTCTTGGATCGTTACTCACACTTGCGTGTGGCTCCAACAATGACGTGTATAGCCGCCCATAGAACATCTCAATCTCACTCAAAATCTCAGGTGTCCCGGCAACGATGCTGCCACATTCGGTCTTCAGCTTTGACAGTTGGCTCTTGCTGGCACACAGATTTCTGGCAAAGACTTTAGAGCCTTGGTTCCGCTTGATCGCATCTTCAATACAAGCTGTATTGAAGTTGCGTTAGTCCCGCCGCATTTATTTAAAGATCAGTCTGTTCAGTTGCCTGTATGCTGTCAAATCTGTTGAAGAATATAGCTTCTTCAACATTCTCCCATTAACACCGTATATTGGGTTTTGGAGGAATGCATGGATCTAGAGATATCCTCATACA
This sequence comes from Parnassius mnemosyne, assembly GCA_963668995.1. Taxonomy (NCBI): domain Eukaryota; kingdom Metazoa; phylum Arthropoda; class Insecta; order Lepidoptera; family Papilionidae; genus Parnassius; species Parnassius mnemosyne. The sequence continues at coordinate 29,829,156 of CAVLGL010000086.1, forward strand.
TTTCCTCCACCTCCTTATCGGGGTGTGCCGAGGTTGGTGCGTAAACCTGTATGACCCTCAGCGAATTCCGTTTTGTGATTCTGAGTATAAGGTACGCAACCCTCGTCGACATACTCCCGATCTTTACAACGTTGTTAACGAGAGACTTGTGGACAATAAATCCGACACCTCCTTGGGACAGATGGTCGCTTTCCCGGTGATAGAGCAAGTTGCCGGATTCGAGGATTACCGTGTCCTCCCCCTCTCTTCGGACTTCGGATAATCCTATAATATGACAGCGCAACTTGTCTATCTCTTCTTCCAGCTCCACGATCTTCTCGTCAGTCCTCAGGGTGCGTGCGTTGTACGTTGCCAGGTCGAGTCGTCTAAGGTGGCAACCGAACCTCCACCGGAGATTCTTAGTACCCCCTGTCCCGCCGTTACCATGGTCGCCACCGTAGCCAGGAATAGCGGGGCCGCCGGGGACTGGGGGCCGTCTGTTTGTTGCTCTAATTATTGGAGGGTATTTGCCATCGTTGCCACGCTTGGCGAGCGGGTTGGCAACCGCAGTTTTTTTTTTGTATTATTATTTGATGATGCTGCTGCATATCTCCTGTCTGTTTCCCTTTGTCGTCTTTTACGACACCCACGGGAGGATATGGGGTAGTGGATATTCTTGACCGCCACTACACGGTGTACGGTGACTTTCTTGTAATTTCGGGCAATTCTCGGTAATTAAGACCTCTTCGAGTCATAATACATGCACATCCTCTTGCATTTTTTCTGCAGTATATGGTAGTTAGATTGTAGTTATTACATACTAAATTGGTTTCATGTCCATTCTTTACAAAATGTTAATTTAGACAAATAACGTCAATACAGTTTCCTTCGCTTGAAAAATTCTCCAATATGATCTCAATATTATCCATTTTACCTAGCGCACCACATATGTTTTGATGCATTACATGTAGAAATTTACTTTTCTTGTTTTGGAAAAAAGTCAACATTTGATAATTTTACATCCGAAACGATTTCACTAACACCTTGCTAAACTAATTTATCAGTTTGCGTCCCTATGTTGGATTTATGGTGGTCTATAGACATATACGAAATCTCTATTTCTGATAGTATACTCTAAAGATCTGCAAACAAAGCTCTCATGCCTTTATTGTTCACGGCACCAAGTTTACCAGAGAACATTTGATAATCATTAGTGAGATTCAAGTTTGAATCTAGTAAATATGCATATTCATGGACTTTAATATTTTTGTACAGCAAATAGTTAAAAATATTTGTATCTTTAGCACATCTAAAAGTTGGTATGTAAATTACTATATTAGTATGAGTGATGCATTGTATGGTTTGCCTCAAGCTCTCCACTAGTCTGTTATAATCTTGTGACATCCTGAAGTCACAATCTTACAAAGAAAAGTTTAAGTAATCGGTATTAAAAGTGGGCTAAAGTCAATGTTTTGTATTGCGTATTCAAGCGTTTTCATATTAGTTTTAGGGGTGGAGCATATACACTTAGGTTTATGTATTTTAAGGCTTAAGTTAAGATCGATGGCACCAAGATTGGCAACTAAAGGATTGGTTCTATAACCCGTGGTCTAAACAGGAACCACTTATATGAGTTGGGAGTAAATGCACTGGAAGCAGGCCCTGGTATACACAGATAGTCTATTGCTCCACCATCACCGCCTTTTGAGTTGAGATCTATATTTATATCACCCGATAATACTATATTTTTGAATAGCGACAGTTTTTATACGTAGTAGAACCATGCTGCAGCTATCTTAATAGTATAGTTGTAGCACGAATGGGTCGGCTCGACCGGGAAAGGACCACGCTCTCACAGAATACCAGCGTAAAATAGCAGCTTAATGCTGCTGTGTTTCGTATGGTGAGTGTAGAGAACCGGAGACCCATTTCACTAGAAAAGAGGCATTCTGTTCAATGCCTAGAACTTTCCCAACACCGTAATCCCGTGATTGATAAATAAAACTTCTTGACGTGTGGCGTATAACGATTGACTGTATTTTAAAATTGTAAGCTATATAATGCTCTATGAAGCAAACCATACCGTGATGTAATGTTACAAGTGACACCATCTAGTGAAAGATATTAAATGTAAAAAAGAACAAACCAGAAATAATTATTTAACAAAACTTTGCTCACAAGAACAGACGAAATTAATAAATAATACCTAAAATAAGTCTACAATTTTATTTGACTTATTTCCTTCAAACTATTTTCATGTCTTTAACATTCCGCCCACCAAGGACAACTGTCCTTTACCCTTTTAGTTTGAAGTGTAAAACAAGGTAAATAACAACATTCAACTAATTAAAATAATAAAAAACGATCATTTCACACTGAGTAATAATGTGTAAAATAGCAAATGAAGATAAAATATGAACTAAATAAAATAACACTTATCTTCACAAATTGGTAATACAATTAATTTTGACACAGGCCGTTTTATGATCGAGTTTTTAAAACGTAAACTTACAACACGCGTAACTTTGTCCACACCTGGATGTTTTTCCACTATACGCCCTAATAACCACCTAGCAGGAGGCAAGTCTGTTTCCCTCACTAAAACAACGTCTCCAATTTTTGGTTCAGGATTTGAATGCGCCCATTTGTACCTGTGCATAAAATGGGTCAAGTATTCTTGAGACCACTGTTTCCAAAAATCCTGTATCATGCGCTGGCAAAGGTGCCATCGTCGTAACAGATTAATAGAAGTGTCATATTGATGATCTGGTGCCGGAATTAATGGTTCGCCTACAAGAAAATGACTTGGAGTTAAAGCAAAATATTCACCTTTATCGTCTGTTATAGATGTCATAGGCCTAGAATTTAGGCAAGCCTCAATTTGCGTTAAGAGTGTTGACATCTCCTCATAAGTTAATGTAGAGTTTCCAATCACTCTTTTTAAATGATATTTGGTTGATTTTATGCCAGCTTCCCATAAACCTCCGAAGTTAGGAGCTTGTGGTGGGTTAAAATGCCACTTTGTATCGTGTGATTCTAACCATTCTCCAATTTTACTGTTTCTTGACTTTTCTTCATTAAAAAGTTGCTTGAGTTCCCGAGCTGCACCAACGAAATTAGTGCCATTGTCACTAAATAATTCCATGCAGTGACCTCGTCGTGCAGTGAATCGCCTAAATGCTGCTAGAAAACTTTCAGAGCTCATGTCGCTTACAACCTCTAGATGAATTGCTCGAGTAGCCATACAAATGAATAAACATATATAGCCTTTATATGATCGATTGCTTCGGCCTTTTGAAACCCTTATGTTGATCGGCCCCGCATAATCCACACCACTACATGAGAAGGCTCTGCTTGGCCTTACTCTTGACGGAGGTAACTGGCCCATCAGCTGAGTTTGGTTTTGAGCGGAAAAACGTATACAAGTAACGCATTTTCGAAAATGATTTTTTACAAGCGATTTATCTCTAAGTATCCAATATTTAGATCTCAGGTAATTGATCATTACTTGAGGTCCACCGTGTAGTGTTCTAATATGAGCCTCACGGACGAGCAACCCAGCTAAATAAGAATCGTGAGGAATCAATGCTGGATGTTTTGTATCTCTGTTGACTGTAGCATGATAAATCCGTCCACCAATGCGAAGTATGCCTTTGTCGTCTAAGAATGGATTAAATGAGATAAGTTTACTTTTCTTTTGTATAAAATTACCCCTTTTTAATGTTTCTATTTCGTCATTAAATTCTTTTATTTGTGCTTTCTTTATCATTATATGTAATGCTTCTTTTATTTCTTCTGTTTTCAAATATGCACTAATATCTTTTTTCTTTTTCAGGAATCTTCGACAATAGGCAACCACTCTTAGCAGTTTCATCAATGAAGAAAATTTATACCACATGGCATCCTGATCATCGACAGTATTTACTGCTGCACTGTGTATTTTTACAATTCTTTCTTCTATGTTTGTATTCACAAATTTAGAAAAAGGATAATCAATTTTCTTATTACGTAACCAGGATGGACCTTCTAACCAAAGTCGATGATAAGCGATTTCAGATGGAGCAATGCCACGAGATGCGCAATCAGCGGAATTGTCTTCTGACTGTACATGAAACCAGTGAGTACGATCTAAATATTGTAATATTTCCGCCACTCTGTTACCGATATATGTTTTCCACCTACTTGGATGAGAGCTTAACCACGCCAATACTATTTCTGAATCAGTCCATGCTTTCAAGTGGTTTTTAGAAATTCCCAGAACTTCAGAAACTTCTATAAGTAATTTAGTTAGTAAAAGAGCTCCACATAATTCAAGTCTAGGTATAGATAATTGACTATTAGGAGCTACCTTAGATTTGCCAGTCACCAGATTTACATGGACTTGTCCATCACTATCAATAACTCGCAGGTTATGCGCTGCACTATATGCTAATGAAGACGCATCTGAAAATCCATGTAGCTCAACAAACTCATTGTTGTTTTCACATTTCATCCAACGAGGTAACCTGAACTCGGTAAGTTTGGATAATTCATCTCTATATGTAAGCCAATAATTCAAAAAATGTGGAGGTAATTCTTCATCCCAATCTAATTTTTCTAACCACATCTTTTGAATAAAAACCTTTACGCTGACTATACTTGGTTGTATCCATCCTAATGGATCATACAAACGTGAAATATCAGATATGACCTTTCTTTTAGTAACTGGAAATGATAACGGTGGAAGTCTGACTGCATATTCAAACTCATCGTTTTTTCGATTCCAGGTAAGTCCCAAAATTTTATTTACAGGGTCTTCTTTTAGTTCCAAAATTTTGTGATCACTATTTTCCTTCTTCTCATTCCGTATAGTATTCAAAAATGTATCGTTGTTGCTTGACCATTTTTGCAATTCAAATCCACCTTTGTTGAGTAATTTATTAATCTGATAATATAATTTTGTAGCTTCCTTCTCGTTTTGACATCCAGACATTAAGTCATCTACATAAAAATCTCTTTTGACTATTTCAGCTGCTAAAGGTATATTTTGTCCTTCATCAATAGCCAACTGAATCAAACTTTTGATTGCTAAGTATGGAGCTGAAGAGGTACCAAATGTCAATCTTAGTAATCTGTATTCTTTTAACTCTTGCTCGCTATTCTCACGCCACAAAATGCGTTGAAAATCAGTATCCCTTTGATTTACCTTAACCTGTCGGTACATTTTGACAACATCTGCAATAAAACAAACTGGATGAGTTCTCCATCTCATGATAATATGGCGTAAATTCGATTGAAGTTTAGGGCCAACCATCAAATCATCATTTAAAGATTTTCCATTTACGCCTTTACATGAGGCATCAAAAACTATATGCACTTTAGTTGTCTCCCTATCTTCTTTTATAACAGCATGATATGGTAAGTAAATAGCTGGTAAATCTAATTCTTCTTTTGGTACTATCTCCATGTGATTTAAGTGCAAATATTCGTCAAAAATTTTCTTAAACTCTACATTCATATCAGAATTCTTCTGTAACCTTTTCTCCAGAGAAGCAAACCTACGAAGCGCAATTTGTTTTGATTTTCCTTCTAAACATAATGGATGTTCATTTCGAAACGGAAGTCGAACTATGTATCTGCCATCATTATCCCTTATCGTAGTCGATTCATATAATCGTTCACAATTTTGTTCCTCTTCCGTTAAAATTGTCTTAGATAAATTTGGTTCGGCTTCCAATTCCCAAAATGAGCGAATTAAACTATCGAGATGAACTTCACCATGTAAACTCACTACGTTACAGTAAGGTGTATTAGAATGCAACTGTCCACTTAATATCCACCCCAAAGATGTATTTTGAGCTACTGTAGATCCTGAGGGATATTTAAGTAGTCCTTCCATAATGATAAGTGCATAAACTTCTGCTCCTAATAAAATGTCAATTTTATTAGGTTTGTGGAAACTTGGGTCTGCCAAGTTGAGTTGTTTCAGCTCTGGCCAATGCAAGAGATCAACATTAGTAGAAGGTAAGTATGATGTCAACTTCTCTAAAACATATGCTGTCACATGTAGACATGAATTTGTATCGTACCTTGAATGAATTGTCAAATCTACTGTAGATTTTGAGACCAAACTTTTTTCTGCTCCTAAACCTGAAACCATAACATTTGTCTTAGTCTTTTTTAACCCGAGTAACTGTACCGCCGACTCTGTGATAAAGCTGGCCTGCGAGCCTTGATCTATCAATGCTCGCATTGTTTGATAGTCATTCCTATATTTCACGTTCACTAAAGCTGTAGCTAGTAAAACATGATGAATAGGCTCCTTTAAGAAATGACTTGCAATATTTTGATGAGATTCCTCTAAAGTTTCTGGTTGTAAGGCTGTTCTAGTGGGCTGTCCTGTTTTTACCGATTCCTTCCCTCTAGATACATCTGAATCATTATTGCCATTTATTGAGATTACATTTTTTGGATGCAAAAGTGAATGATGTCGTCTACGACATATTTGGCATGAGGTGGTTATACGGCACAGTTTTACTGAATGATTATTACCTAAACAATTGAAGCATAACTTGTTTTGTTGGACAAAGTTACGTTTATCAAAACATTGTAAACCTGAAAATCTTTTACAATTACTGATCCTATGATCACCATTACAATATACACAAGGTGATGGATTGATATGAAGGTTTACAAGTGCATTAGAATTTTTTATGTTACATACATTGCTGTGATTAGATAACTTTTTTATTGTACCTTTTGAATCTAGAAACTCCAAAGAATGGTATTTATTTTCCAAAAACTCTTTAAATTGAGAAAAAGATGGTAGTTCCTTTGACCTAGAGACAGTTTCACTTACTCTCGACTCCCATTGTTTGTGAGTTTCTTGATCCAGCTTAGAACAAACAATATAAATTATAATTAAGTCCCAAGAATCCGTATTAATACCAATGCTTTTAAGCCCGTTTAAGGTATCAGTCGTATTATCAAGTAATTCTTTTATAGCAGTTGCAGACTCTGTTGTAACGTTCCTTTGACTAAAAAATTTTTTCAAAATACAATTTGCCAAAAACTGTTTATTGTCATATCTATCTTGTAAAATTTTCCAACACTGTTCGTAATTTTCATTTGTAATAGGAATGTGACGCAATAACTTTTCAGCTTCACCTGTCAAATATCCTTTCAAGTAATGAAGCTTCTGTACATCTTCCATAGAACACTTATGAATGAGTGATACAAATAAATCCCTGAAACTCATCCATTCGGAATATTGTCCTGAAAAGGTTGGAATCGAAATCTTAGGCAATTTTACATTAGAAGATGACATTATATGCTTATCATATACAATTCCAGGTTGTTCCAAAAGTTGGTCAAATTTTTCTTTCATTTCCGCAATAAAATCAATATAAAACATTTCTGTTTCTTGAAAATGATCATTTTTAATGTAGTCTGACGCTGATACGTCTTGCTTGCTTTTAATAATTGCAGAATGATTGCTTGAAAATTCAGTCCATTTTTCTTCCGCTAATTTTATTCTGGTTTCAATATTACGAAATGTTAATCGTTCTTTAGGACTTTTCTTATAATTTATTTTAGCTTTATTCAATTGATTTATAATTTCTGTCTGAAGCTTTATGAATTCCATGTTTCAATTCAAATTTTGTAGGTTATAATTTTTTCAATAAAATTTTTCTAAGTCAATGTTATTTGCTTCGAAAATTTTCTAAGTGTTTGTATTTTTTTTTGAAATTGGGCATAGGTTCCCCGTGTGTTCAATTTTTCTTAATCTATTCTAAGTCCACTACACTTAGAAAATTCTAGCAATTTAACATGAAATTTTTCTAAGTCCGAATTTATCCAATAATTGCACTATGTTAATAACGCAGCAATGTACTTACAATTATTTCTTCAATGTATCTAAAAGACACCATATACTACTCTTTGTTGTCCTTTTCTTACGCCTGCTGCAAGGTGTGACGTCGCAGTAGGTTTCTTTTCACACTCCGAAGATCACCTCGTGGATGTTCGTGTTCCGTCGCTAACAGCGTTGTCTTCCAATTTTGTAAATGGAAGATGTATCCCTCTACGACATCCCGACGCCGTGTCTCGTAGTTGTAAAAATGATGTAGCACAGATCAACCTCAGCCTTAAGTATCCGAACTCGAAGGACCAATGTTCAATGCCTAGAACTTTCCCAACACCGTAATCCCGTGATTGATAAATAAAACTTCTTGACGTGTGGCGTATAACGATTGACTGTATTTTAAAATTGTAAGCTATATAATGCTCTATGAAGCAAACCATACCGTGATGTAATGTTACAAGTGACACCATCTAGTGAAAGATATTAAATGTAAAAAAGAACAAACCAGAAATAATTATTTAACAAAACTTTGCTCACAAGAACAGACGAAATTAATAAATAATACCTAAAATAAGTCTACAATTTTATTTGACTTATTTCCTTCAAACTATTTTCATGTCTTTAACACATTCCGTCTTAGTCCTTACGGCTGACAACGCATCTGCATTTTAATTCGCAAACGAAGATAGATGTAGATGTCTATGGGCCACAGCGACCACTTACCATCAGGTGGCACAGTCCACCTGATGGTAAGTGGTCGCTGTGTGCTCGTTTGTCACCCTTATTCTTTAAAAAAAAAAGTTTCTTAACCGTATTGTCTAATGACGTAATAAAATAATATATTGGATTAAAATCACAATGGCAGCAGTTTTATGGCGTACTTTAACCAATAACTTACAACAATCTAGCATATCACGTTCTTTGACTGATATGTTTTTTTTTTTCGCAAAGACTGTGATACACCGTCATTTTGGTTATGTACAGTTTTACTACTAAAATTATTGTATCCTGACAGTGATGGCAAGTTGTATTGGATTTTAGGCAGCCAGCATTCTGTTAGTATGATAACGTCGCAGTCAGTGTCCAATCTTTGAAGTAGGATCCATTTTTTTATTAATACTACGAACGTTCTGTGTTAAAATAGTAAGAGCGTTTGTGAGTTTGAAGAGATATTTCTTGCACATATCAATTTCACATATTTTTGCCACTGATAAATAAACAGTATCAATTTTATTACTTTACTGATCCATACTACTTTTCTAAAAAAAGTAATTACCTAACAACAGAAATAAACTTATACTTATCTTCACGCACAATCCCTGACGGGGTAGCCAGAGAGAACAGATCGCCAAGTGTCACGATCCTTACATATCAATCAATCGCAAAATAAAATTGAATGAAAGCGCTTCTTTTTTTTTACGTGATTTATGACTTAACTTTACAGAGGACAAAAAATACTCCCGCGATTAATTATAGAGCTGATCGGCTAAATTTTGTTCATAAATGCAATTAGAGACTACTCATTAGCTAAGGGCGGCAGGTATACCTAAGACTATGATCCTTGATCTTCTTTTATAGGTCACTTTTAGACTGGAACTACTAAGCTGCTTCTAGCTTCTCAATGTTGCCCTTTGTTTCAGTGTTGATAATAACGCCTCCATTTGTTTGTTCTTCGTAGACCTCTTACGTGCAATTTAAATTGTTTGGTGCATATAATTTATTGGAGAAGAGATTTTATGTCTTAGATACATTTTTTATTTATTTTCTAGGTAAATGAAAGAATGTTTGGGGCATGTAATTATTTTTGTTTGCCTTAACCATATCAGCAATGGATATTTTTTCTAGCGGCGGTTTGGCACAGCTTTCTTGAATTGTTTTCTTAAGAGATTTTCTGAAATCATTAAGGCATTCTATTAGGTCTTGTTTTTCTCTCTTGTAATACTTCAAGAATTTTACAGCAATCTGCAACAATAGGTTTGACTGGTGACGACTCTTTAACTTCAGGAAACACAGTAAGGATTAATTGCAGTGAAGCCAAATTGAAGACGTATATAAAAGTTAATAAATACATAAGGAAAGTACAAAAATTAATAAAAAAAAGATTAATAGCAAAAATTATGTAAATTTATGTAAAGAAAATCATGCATTGATATATAAACTGAAGTTGTATTCATTTGAGGTGGATAACATAAAAAAATGTTACGAGACTGACGTAGAGTGCCTTAAATCCGATATATTATCTGTAACTAATTCCCTTCGAACTGTATCCAATAGCTATAAATCAACCCAAAACAAAATAAAATAACACATATTGGCTATGGATAATCTGGTAAAGACATGTAAATATAATGAGGAGAGTTTTGACTCCTTAGTTAAACATCAATGTGAGTGTCAGCATTCAATATCAGCTCCTTCAGAGTCGGTGTGTGCTGATAATATTATACCACCACCAAAACTCTATGACAGTGTCATAGCAGAGGAGCTTAGAATAAAAAATAACTCAAATATTAACAAAAATAATATAATTGTGTATGGCGATGACATAGGAAAAAATCTAGGCATAACTTTAAATTACTCTTTAAAGGAACAAAAAATTACAAATTGCTGCATGCTTGGAGCATCTTTTGTGAATCCTAAATAAAATTATAGTTACTAAATTTTGCCCAAATAGTACAATAATAATTTTTGTTGGTAGAAGCAGCAGTGTAAACAACAAACAGTTATTAAGCTATATTGAGCAACTTAATAACTGAAATGTACACAAAATTGTCTTGTTCACACTGCCTTACATACAGGGATTGCCACAGGAAAATAATCTAAGGCATAATTTAAATATACAAATGAATAATTTAATATGTAACAATAATTTAAATTTGACATATAAATGTAATGATTATAATAAAAAATTTCATTTAGTTGACATAAATAATTTAATAAAAAAGTTTTGGACAAAAGATAGGTATCCAGATTGAAAATTATTAATTTTTGTTCCGATCCGATTAATAATTTTCAATCTGGAGGTAGCCGTGGTTAACTATGACATTGGGACGTCATACACCTCAGTCCCCCCGTGACCATGGGTGCTGTAAAGTGCTTGAAACGTCGGGAAAGTAAAATAAGTTAATATATGCGATAAAATCCGTAAAATTAGTTTTATTTAAATGTGTAGTGTTCGCGTAAATATAAGAAATCATTATTGGCTAAAAGATTATAATTTCATTTTTAATTTCAGAAATCACCATGTGGTCAGTTCCTTCAATAGAGAAAAAAGTTTACGTGGTGGCTCCTTAATACTAGCAGGTAAATCATTGTTATATAAAGAACGTGAGGATATAGTGAGCCTCTCTGTTGAGCGAACTGTAGAAATGGCTTGTTTCGAGCTCGAGCACCTCATTGTTGTAAGTGTTTACAAGACACCCATGTGCTACTTATGACTATTTTGAAAGGATTGTGGAAGAAGTTTTGCTCAAACTTAGTAAATAGAACAAGTTTGTTGTAATATGTGGAGACTTTAACATCAATCTCCTTGAAACTTCTGCCATTAGTGTTAAGTTTAATTCAATGTTTAAATCGTATAATCTTGTCAATTTACTCTTAAAACCAACACGTATTGCTGGGCCTATTGCGATCTGTATAGATAACATTTTTACAGATGTTAAGCCCTTGCATAAATCAATTATTCAAAATTTAAGTTCAGATTACTATGTTGATATCATTGCCTTACATACACAAGAAACAGAAAAATAAGAAAGTTGTGTTTGTTCCAATAAATGAACATCGTTTGGAGAGGTTTAGAAGTAATATAATAAAAAGACTTCCATCACTTTCATTTAAAAATAGTGCTAATTATTTTATGGTACGTTATTTAAAACTATAACTTGTGTATTTAGTAGGATATTTACTTCTAAAACTTTCTCTTTTAACAGTCGCAAATCATTTAATGCATGGGCGACAGTAGGAATTTATAAAAGTAGGCGAAAATCATATGAGCATTATAAGGAAAGATCATATAATTGTAGTGTAGAGATTATGTAAAAGCATATTCTAAAATATTTAAAAAAGTGTGCACACAACTTCACATTTAGGTAATAAAATTAAAACTGCATCTAACAAAATTAAAATGACCTGGAAAATAATAAATAGTGAAACGGGAATTTTAATATTAACAATAATTTAACTCCATCTGATCAAGAAGTTGCTATGGTTTTTGAGAAACATTTTACTGATGTTCCTTTTTTGACAACTAAATCATTCAATTTTTCTCCTACTGTCGCCGTATCATTGCTTAAACAAAATGTAAAGGCTTGTTCAAATACTTTTAAATTCCATAGAGTACTGCCAAAAGATTTCATTAAATATTTTAAAACTATTGATGTTAAGAAAACGGCAGACTTATGAGGGATTTTGGTAAAGTTATTTTATCTATAATAGATAAAGTAGCACCTTATCTAGCCACTATATTTAATGCAAGCGTCGAATCTGGTGTGTTTCCTGATTTAATGAAACATTGTAAAGTCATAGCTTTATTTAAATCTGGTAATATATTAGACCCCGTCAATTTTAGACCAATTTCTGTACTACCAACTTTTAGTAAAATTTTTGAAAACATATTTTAGATCAAATATATAAGTTTCTTTGATATTAATAAATTGCTACATAACAATCAATTCGGTTTTACAAGGGGTCGCTCGACAACTGACGCTGGAGTTGAGCTTATTAAACATATTTTTTGTGGATGGGAGAATTCAGAGGATGCTTTGGGTATATTTTGTGACCTTTCCAAGGCTTTCGACTGCGTTCACCATGAAACATTAATCAGGAAGCTACAGTACTATGGTGTCAAGAACACATCGCTAAAACTTATCATTTCATATTTAAGTAAGAGAATGCAAAAAGTTGTTATCAATGATAAAAGTTCTTCCGGGTCACCTGTACTGATGGGTGTCCCTCAAGGCTCCATTCTCGACCTATTCCTATTTCTATTGTATAGTAATGACTTACCTTATCTTGTAGGGGATAATCATGATATAGATATTGTTTTGCAAAAGAGAGCCGTACGGGCGATTTATAATCTAAATTGTAAAGAATCCCTTAGAGAAAAATTTAAAGAAATAAACATATTAACTTTGGCATCGCAATATATTTATGAAAATGTAATGTATGTACATAAAAACATAAATAGCTTTAATAAGAATAAGGATGTTCATACCTTAAACACTAGGAACAAACATAAGCTTGTAATGCCACTTACAAGACTCCACAGAATTAGTAATTCATTTATGGGGCAATGTATACGCTTTTACAACAGAATCCCAGAACATGTTCAAAGTTTGTCAATAAACAAGTTTAAAAGTTTTATTAAAGAAAAACTGTACCAAAAGGGTTATTATAATATCAAGGAATACATGAATGAAAATAACCCCTGGGAATAAGGTGATCGCCACCATGCTGGTTCTATGAAAATTCATTTAAAATTGTATAAACAAAATTATTGTTAAGTGAAATTATGTTTAAAAAAAAGTCCCGCTGGGTTTCTTGCTGGTTCTTCCCAGGACAGAGGTATTTTCCGAACCAGTGGTAAATAAAATAATGACTTTCAATAAGTATTATGTAATAATCCATATTGAATAAAAATCATTCTATTCTATTCTATTCTAGTATTATTTGCTGATGATACTTCCTTGATTTTTAAACTTAAACGTCAATCATTTAAATATGACGAAGTGAATAATGCTATATCAAGATTAGTGCATTGGTTTAACGTTAATAATCTACATTTAAACGGAAATAAAAGCAAATGTATAGGTTTACAACAACAAATGTTAAAAATCTGAGTACTAATGTGTTTTTAAATGGGAAAGAACTGAGCCCTGTTGAATCCACTGTTTTTCTTGGCATCACTCTCAACGCAAAGCTTCAGTGCGGCCCCCATGTGTCTAAACTAGCAAGCAGACTAAGTTTTGCAGCCTATGCTGTAAAAAAGATTAGGGGTCTCACTAGTATCGAGTCAGCTACATTAGTTTATTTCAGTTATTTCCTTAGCATAATGTCTTATGGGATTTTGCTATGGGGAAAAACGGCTGATTCTGAAACTATTTTTGTTTTACAGAAGAGGGCCATTCACACGTGTACAGGCTCTCTCTATTACCAAGTTTAAATGTTTTGTTAAGTTGAAACTGTATAAAAAGGGTTATTATTGTATAAATGAATACATGGTTGATAATAACCCCTGGGAATGAGGTGGTCGCTTCCAAGCTGTTTCTAAAATTTATTTTGTATCTACCAACCATTAATGTAAAATATGCTTTAAAAAAAAAGTCCCGCCGGGTTTCTTGCTGGTTCTTCCCAGGACAGAGGTTTTTTTTGAACCAGTGGTAAAGTAAAAAATTACTTTCAATAAGAATTACACATGAGATCTATATTGAATAAAAATTATTCTATTCTATTCTATTCTATTCTCAGTGCGTCAAGAGACGTGTTCATTAAAATAGTCTTTCGCTTCAATGATTGGTAGTGTTCTGCCATCTGAGCGGCTGCATTACAGACTTTTTGCGATAGGGAATTGATTCTCAACTTTTGTTGAGAATTTAGTTTTCCCTCCTGGGCAATAACACTAAAATTTCATTAAGGCACTGTTCAATTGAGGTCACCCAATTTTTTATTTCACTGGTGACTAAAAATTAAATAGACTCTGCAGCATCATGGTTTGGGGGTTGAGGCGTGCTGAGTGTACTCCGAGGTGTAATTGTGCTCCATTTGAAAGGGCTATTTAATTTTTATTTAAATAAATACTGTTTATTATATTTTAGTTTTTAAATAAAAACTTTATTGCGTCCCTTTAGAAAAAAAAGGATACAAAGGGCGGACATAATGCCTCAAGGCATTCTCTACTAGTCAACTCATGGAGTGGTGAGAGTTTGTCGTAGGTGTAGCAATTAAAATAAAAAAAAAACTAAAATTAATACACATTATATGTACCAAATCAGTTTATGATATAATATTATAAGTGAATGCATATATATATATATTTATTCGCACATTAACATATTTTCGTATGTATTAAACGTGATTTCTTTTGAATTTTTTTATTGTAATTTGTTATTCACTACTGTAAGATTACAAAATGCAGAAACATTATAGAAACACAACATTGCTTTTACGACTGCTCGATTCTAGTTCCCTTAACGAAAATGTTAACTAGTAAATAACTTTTTATAAAAATATTTTCATTAAATGCTATGGTACTTAAAAGTTCTCGCCAACGTCAGAAACATAAAAAATGACACAATATAAGGGGAATTATTATTTGTCCAAAATAAGTTAAGTTAGATTATTCTTTATTTGATAATGATAGATTTTACTTGTTAAACTAAATTATCTCTCATTTCATACAACTAAGACACAAATAAAACACCGTTCTAATATAAACTTTCACCAAAAATAATATTACTTGCCTCGTAGCACTACGCTTAAAACGAACATATTCTTTAGCACACACGCGCAAATCTCACCGTGTATTACACCGAGTCACACAACAAAGCCAACACTAGTCTTTACATATTTCGTCGCGAATATTTACGACGACTCAGTCTTTATGTGTTTATTGGTCTGAGATGAGTACATTCCGAAGACATTTCTCTTAATCCGTAAGCTGCGCTTTTTCTTTACATAAGAAATTAAAATATCTTCATCTAAAGACGGTTTAAATCAGTACTGTGTTGTAAAGCCAAGTATTACAAGGGGCTTGTACATAATCTCAAGCGATTTTGAGGACCTGGAGATTTGTGCTTCAAGAAAATCTGAGAATGGATAAAAACTAAACGAAGTAAAGTTGCGAATTATTTGAAAAAATAAATTGTTGCCGGCAAGATGACAATCCTATTTCAAGTGATATCGACAGGAATTGGTAATGTTTGGGATTATATATCTTTATTATTTGATGTTGCTTTAATATCTTACAAAAGTATTTCTATTTATCTTAGATTTAAAATTCATATAGTATTACATAAATTGCATGTGGACATACATTAATAACTTATATGCCATACCTATATTCGTTTCGTACGTAGGGTGCCAAAATTTGTAAAGAGACAAATTAATTAATAGTTTTTTTTGAAGTAAAACTTTTGAAAAAAAAATTCTTGGGCGTTGGGCAATTTTGGATTGGATGGGGAAAAAGCACGGAACTAGCTTTTCCAGTACACATACACTCACACATACACACACACACACACATATACATATCGTGGTATCTCAGATGGTTAGCGCTCGATGTAAGCTTCACAGTACTCGAGCAACCCGGGTTCGATCCCCGCCGGCACCAATGAAGTTGTTAATTGCAATTTTAAGTGCTGATTTACCACGTGCTCGGTGGTGAAGGAAAACATCGTGAGGAAACCTGCATGTCTGAGAAATAAGAAAAAAAATATATTTCGAAGGCATGTGAAGTTTGCCAACACGCATTGGGGCAGCGCGTCGAACATTTCCTTGCCCTAAAACCCTCTCAGAAATGAGAGGAGGCCTGTGCCCAGCAGTGGGACGTAAATAGGCTGCAACTTTACTTATATATATATATATATATATATATATATATATATATATATATATGTATGTATGTATATTCTATACATATTTATTGTCTACTTTATGTTTGTGTGTGAAAGAGTCTTAAGATATTTCACGAGTATATTTTTTTTAACACAACATTTTGTTACCTTCATAAATACATAGAAAATTTTAAAGTGTAATGTAATTACATAAATGCGGTTCAAAAAGTGAAAAGTTTTCTTGTAAAACATGTATTACAGAGCACTGATAAGGCTACGAAATGATTACGGCGATGTTCTTTTTGAGTTATTTTGTAGTTGTGTGTTATTTTAAAACAATACATAGCGCAGATAACTGTCGAAAAGAACTTCGCTTACTTTATATAGGTAATAATATAGTTGGTCCAAATTAATTGGGCTTTAATCTTTTAAATGTGAGTAAAAAATATTGTATGAAAATAATTTGTTTAGACGTATAATCCAAACCACTGAACGTAGAAACGAGTATAATTTGAACAACAAATTGCTGTCTTTACGTAGACATCCACTAAGAAAGGATTATGGAAAATACAAGCCAATAGAAGGTAAAATAGGTGGGTGTTGCAGTTCGTACGACACTTTTTATTTAACGGGGTGATTTCATATTTTTATAGAGAATATTTTAATGATTTTTTTACTTTTAAAATTGGTACAAATACTTTTTTTGGATTGAATACACTATTTTTCATACAAACTTTTCACCCACATTTTGAGAGTAAATTTTATATTTATATTTTTGACAACTATAGCCTAGCGATGGTAAAATTAAGAGGATGGAAGGCTGCTTGACATTCTGCAATGTTTTAATTACCTTTTCCTTTGATTCCACTATTATAAGCTTTTAATTAGAAACTAAGTAATACGTGTTTAAGGATTTCGTACTAAGTAATAGGGGATGAAAGATATTATATAAATATAAGCTAACTTGAAGCAGTTTTCACTCAATCAATCAATAATTATTCATTATTAAATAGCAAGACATATTGAAGCAAACACAAAATTAAATTAATTAAGAACTTACAAAAAGCGGTAAAACAGTTTCTTTATAAACTTAAACATATGTGGACCCTACGGACTGACAAACTCTACAGAAAATGGCACAAATATATTGCCATTTCTGAGAAAGAGATGTTTGCTTTGTGTACTCAGCTTAGCCACCTCTCCGTCCCGGCTTCAAACGGGGTACCCCTGAGATATAAGGCCAACAAAGTGTCTACTCACGTAGTATCCCTTATTAGGGCTTTGCCTCTCTTCCAATGGGCTAAACTTATACTGTCAAGTATCTTGACATCGTGTCCAAATATAGAGATATTAGGCCTCCGGATATCATCGTCCTGAAAACTTTGATGTTACAAGCTATTAGCACATTTTTTTTACAACAAAGTACATGGAAGCAGAACTTGTCGACAGCGCTACCTAGATATAATTATATGGAACGTTATTTAAGCTTATTCATAATTACTTTGATAATACTTTTACTTCTTTAACATTCCCATTGAACACTTGCAAGGCATTCAATGAAACGGCGACATTAGATGTCCATGAGAACGTTCAATATGAACTTTACCATGGAAGGTCATATAATCCTAGCGTCAAAAAGTGTGCTCTATAGCCAAGTATGTATTTGAGCAACAAAATTAAGACGGCTTCTAATAAAATAAAATGACGAGGAGTATAATTAATATTGAAACTGGCAAGGTCAAGTCTAGCCATTAAAACTGCCCATTTAGTTGAAATAACAAATTAACTAATTTAATTAAGCTACCAACTCATGCGGTACCTTGAGGATCACCAGCTGATTAGTAACCGCCAACACGGTTTTCGTCAGGGTCGATCAGCTGGTGATCTTCTGGTCTAACTGACTCATAGATAGGCGGAGGCAGTAGAGGCATTGGCCGTTAGTTTGAACATTGCGGAGGCCTTCGATCGGGTTTGGCACAAAGCGCTTCTATCGAACCTCCCTTCCTATGGGCTTCCCGAGAAATTGTGCAATTGGATCACCAGCTTTCTTGCAGATCGGTTCATCAAGGCCGTTGTAGATAGTACATGCTACGTCTACAAGCCTATTAACGCTGGTGTTCCACAAGGCTGCGTGCCGTCACCAACGCTGATTCTTCTGCATATCAATGATATGTTGCAAACTGGTAGCATTCATTGCTATGCGGGTGACAGCACTGGTGATGCTCTATACACCGGCCGTGCCAATATTTCTCGGGAAAACGTCGCTGAGTACCGGAACAAACTTGTGTATGAAGTCAAGTCTTTGAGATTGGGGGCGACTAAATCTAGTCCAGTTTAATGCTCAGAAGACACAGCTTTGCGCGCTTATCGTTAAAAAGAACCCCTTTGTCGTATCTCCTCAGTTTCAAGGTACTCCCCTTGTTGCCTCAGCCAAAATCGAAATCCTCGGCGTCGACATATCGAGTGTCGTGCAGTTTCGTGGTCACTTCGAAGAGAAGGCCAAACTGGCCTCTATAAAGCTTGGCGTGCTCAGCAGAGCGAGACAGTATTCCATGCCGGCACACCGCCTGTAACTTTACAAGGCTATCTCTGGGCTGGGGCTCCACAATGTAGTTTCCTTCCACTTGAACGCATACAGTGCAGAGCGCAGATTCACTTGCGCTGCGAAGAGATGTAGCATTTCTTTGCATTTTCTTTCGCATTTACCACAGGGAGTGCTCTGAGGAATTGTTCGGATGAATCCCAGCCGCCAAATTTCACGAACGCACATCGTGGCAATACTCTCGATACCATTAACACCATCTGGATGCTTGGTGGTCCACCACAATAGTTTTCATTAGCAGTTTTCTTCCGCGAACGACCACTCTGTGGAATAATTTACCACCGGCAAGTTTTCCCAACCGATAAGTCTTAGGGACCTTCAAGAAAAGAGCTTACACCTTTTTAAAAGGCCGGCAACCAAAGAGATTTAAATATATAGGTAAACTATAGAGTGGATATTGGGAACATTTATATACAAAAACTTTGAGCTAGTGCGCGTGTGGCGCCCTCTAGCTAAAATATCAAAACAACGCTAAGCATTTATTAAGACAAAATTTTAGCTATTCCCCAGTAGGTGACGCTTATAAATATAACGTCGCTTTAGGAGTGTTACCGTTTCGATATCAAAGTATCGATAATGTTGTTGAAGATTACTAAGTTTGAAATGGTTTTCGATTTAAATATATGAAACGAATGCGTCTTGACTTTTTAACGATGTCACTAAGACTAAATGACAAAAATCGGAGATATATCCTATAGGACATAAGTTACAGGCGACAATTTTGCTGCTGATGTCCGATCTATTACTATTACTACTTAAATGTCTTTGCCGGCAACGCACCTGCAATTCCCCTGGTGTTGCACTTGTTCATGGGCGGCGATCGTCACTTACCATTGGGCGATCGTAAGCTAGTTAGGTCGCTCTCCTATAAACAAAAAATTTAATTAGGACGTTGCAAATGTTTTTGAGAAATATATTGCTGATATTCCGATCTGAGGTCACTGAATGCCTCTCATGCCGTCGCCGAATCATTACTCAAAAAATTTAAATGCGTGTGCAAAGAATTTTGCATTTCATTTTTTTTTTATAGGATGAGGTGACAAACGAGCACACAGTCCACCTGATGGTAAGTGGTTGCTGCGGCCCATAGACATCTACATCTATCCTCTGTTACAAATCAAAATGTAGATCCGTTGTCACCCGTGAGGACTAAGATGGAATGCCTCATTTCCAGTAAAAAGGGCCTCCGGCCACCTGCACTCACCAAGCGAAACGCAGAGGTAAACCTCTACTTCACGCTGGTTTTCTGTGAGGTCGTGGTACTACCCCGGTTCGAGCCGGCCCAGCCACGCGACAGCAAAAGCTGCCGCGTGGCTCTACCACTGTTTGAAATAGTATCAAAAATATATATATCATAAATTAGTATCAAAAGTTGTGTTAAAAGATTTAAAAACTATTGATATTAACAAAACCGCAGATCTGTGGGGGATCGTTGATGATGTTATGTTAAAGTAATTGTATCTATAATAGATACAATTGCACTTCAACTAGTTATTATTTTAATACCAGTATCGAATCTGGTGTGTTTCCTGATTTAAAGAAACATAGTAAAGTGACACTTTCATTTAAATCTGGTAGTAAATTGGATCCAGCCAATTTTAAACCTATTGCTGTACTGCCAACACTTAATAAAATTAAAAAAAAATATTCTTGATCAACTGTTAATTATTTTAATGTAAATAATTCACTCCATAAAAATCTATTCGGTTTCACAAGTGGTCGTTTGACAACTGATGCTGATATTGAGCTGATTATAATATCTTCAATGCGTAAGAGAATTCATGCTTTGTGTATATTCTGTGATCTAAAGCATTCGATTGTGTTCACCATGAAATTTCAACACTACGGTGTAGGAATGGATGATTAAATTAATATTTCGTATTTAAGTAACAGAACGCAAAAAATTGTCATTAATATTATGAGTTCTTCCAGGTCGAGGCATGTCTCAGGGCTCAATTCTTCTTTTTCTTGTATTTATTAATGACGTACCTTACATAGCAGGGGACAAGCAGATATAATAGTATTTGCTGATGCTACTTCATTAAGGTTTGAATTAAAACGACAATTACTATAATATAACTAAATCATCAATGCCATATCTAAATTAGTAAATTGGTTTAATGTTAATAATTATCATTTAAATGGCACTAATATCATTTAGTATGAAATTCATAACCCTAAATATCAAACATCTAAATACTAATATAACTTAAATGAGGAGGAGCTGCGTCTTGTCGATACCACCATTTTAATTGGAATCACACTAGATACAAAACTTCAATGGGACCCCCATATATCAGAACAAACAAGCAGACTTAGTTTTGTAGCAAATGCTCTACAAAGATTAAAAATCTTACCAGTGTTGCAACATCAAGACTAGTTTACTTTAGCTATTTACATAGCATAATATTGTATCCTATTTTGCTACAGACACGACCGACACCGAAATTATATTTGGTTTACAGAAGAGGGACATAAGAGTAATCTACGAGTATGATTCAAAATCTAAACAGTCGCTTGGACAAAAAAATAAGGAAATTAATATATTAACTTTAGCCTCTCAACACATTTATGTAAATGTAATGTATGTATACAAAAACAAAAGTAGTTCTAAAAAATAAGCGATAGTTATTCATTCTGTAAATATCTGGAATAGACACCGGCTAGTAACACCGGTTATTCGACTCCACCGAATCAATAATTCATTCTTGTGACAATGTATACGATTTTACAAAGAATCTAGAAAAAACACAAAAATTGACCTCCTCATAAAGTTCAAAAACTTTATTAAACAAATTTCATATAAAGTTTGGCTTATAATAATACTAAGGAACTTATGGATGATAATGTCCTCTAGGAATGAGCTATTTTTAATTTGTTTTGTATTGTTAATTCTGTAATATATATGATTGTAAGCTGTTTTTTTTTAAAGTCCCACTGGATTTCTTGCTGGTTCTTCCGGTTTTTTCGGAAAAGACAAAGGTTTTTTCCTAACCAGTAGTAAATTGAACAAAAGGGTGACTTACAATAAGTATTATTTATAATCTATACAGAACTAAAAGTTTCTGTTCTCTTCTATTAAACATATAATATGTCGTGCTTATACTCGGGAGTACGCAAAGTCCAAATAGTAGCAAGCTCGGCCCAAAACTGTGGGTAAAGATGGAAATTTGTAAAACAAGTGATAGTTGGTTATGATAGCCCATCGCTTACACACTTGTAACCTAATATCTCATTTGTCGCTTTTACGACACGTTAGACAAATAAAACAATTGGCACGTTTCTTCTTACAAGCATAAGATCTATAAATATCAGATTAACATGGAGAAGTTTTATTATAATACGTATTTAATTATTTATTGGAATAAGAAAAAATAACCCAATAGCAATAAAGTAAACATAAAATCCCACACGGAACAAGTATTTGTATGGACTTCAAATAATTATCCCGGGTCTGGATGTTTGTCTTTGTACAATTTATGTTTCTAATCTGCTTACATGATACAGAAGAAAATCTTAGTGTGGGGCATTGAGTTATATGTACTACGTACTAGAGAAGCCATTCCGAACATTGACTATGTTCAACTGAACTGTAGTGCAATCTATACAAACTAAATATTGCGTAAATTGAAGATTTGTGAATTCCATAAAATAATAATTATTACATTTTATTTAGAAATATGTTTGTTTAGATTAAATTAAGATATTTTTATTAACTTCTTATATTTAATGTATATTAATATCTTATTTTACATTAAATTAAAGTCTTCGCACATGCGCGACTACTACTCCCGCGTATGCGCGAAGACATAGAGTAGGACACAATTTTTGTTTTGAATGGCTTCTCTAGTACGTAGTACATATAATTCAATGATATGGGGTAACATAAAAAAAAATCGATCGTAAGCTTTCTTTTAATGGAGCCATTCCGACTGCGGTGTGAATCGTCCATGATCTTTTTTATGCTGAGACTATTCAGACTGCGGTGTAAGTTGTCTCGGTGCTTTTTCCATGGTAGCGATTCGGACCAACGATCTTTCAGTGTTGCGAATTCTAAAAAATAAAATACCTTAATATGTATTTCATTAACTACTCTGACCCATTTACTATTGTTATTGGCCTATTTAACTAGCGCCAACGAAAATATATAGGTATGTAAACTTATGGTAACTTTTCGCAAGTAGACTTTCTTGTCAACCATTATTCACTGTCCAGATAAAGACAAGAACAACGAATACTACATCAATGTAGTTCCCGTGCTAAGTGCATTGCTTCCAGAAAAAAACGGATCACGTGTAATCCTTTATTTTAATTATAAAAAGTCAATTCAAAAATGGTAGTCCATATTCATCTCAACGGACTTTGTAGTGACTGTGATAAACATAGATTTACTATATACGTGATAAAAGTCCTCTATGTAGTTCAGTAAAATTAGCGATCAACCTCGGAACGACAGATAATAGTCTGAATATTAATTCCATAATTACTGTAATGCAAGGTCAACCGTTAATATCTGCAAATACTGCCTTGAATTTTGAATAATTTCTATTATTTACCTGTTACTAATAACATCTTACATATTTTAATATATTTATTAAATAATAGTTACCAACGTTGTGTAATTAAAAACTAATTACATTAAATACTTATTGCATATCTTAATTAGATTTTTAGTAGAAAAATAATTAAGTATTTTATCTTTAAAATGTGTGCTTATAATTTATCGTATTACAGTGGTTCGTCTTCACAGTTATTATCATGACAGAAAAATAAGTATTTAAAAACTTACACATTTTAAGGATTACTTAATTATTACTTAATTATTTTTTCTATAAATTAAGATGTATATAAGATAAGTACTTCATTTATTTAGTTTTTATTTCACAAAGTAGGTAAGTCTTATTAAATGAATATATTAAAAACATGTAAAACGTTATTAAATACAATGATTAACTGATAAATAATACAAATTATTCAAAATTCAAGGTAGTATTCACAGATATTCACGGTTGACCTTGCATTACAGCACGTATGACTGAGTATAGCGCGCTCACCGCCATCTATCGCAAAAACAGTTGAGTACATGAAAACTGTTTCAAATGAAATTTATCGCAAATTTTATGCTCTATAATTCTTATAAAAAATGTTAACATCTTTGGAGCAATAGGAACCGAGATAATCGCGTAACAATGTTTTTTTTTACCTTTGACAGGCACGAGATTTTATGAGACTCTTAAGACAACTATAAGAACGCCAAAATGAAGGTATATACGAAAATTCAGCTTATCTCTCATTCCAAGGTTGCCCCATTTTTTATGCTAAAGTAATTGGATCATATGGTTTATTTCCAGAAGTAAAGCAGTTAGCTTCTATTTTCAGAACAGTCGCTGTTTTTGGAACTAAAGCTCCACTTAGTTGTTAGTTTAGTTGGGGCGTTTTTATTACCACCACCTATTTATTCCATTCATGGCTTTTCGGATATCAGAAAATAGAAAAGCATTTTAACCGTATTTACCTTTATTATGTTCCTATATAAATAAGGTATTCAAAAGTTTTATTTTAAACATTTATCTATACGGGTTGTTATATTACAAAGGACTTTAATTAAAAAATCATTCTTTCAAACTATAGCTCTTATAGGTATAAAACTAGATCAGAATATTCTTTTTAGAATGTTAAAATTACCGAGAACGTATTATGAAATTCCACCACAAACGGCAGTGCGGAGGTGATAAAAATAATATATTATATAGTTCTTCATTCCGTGTTGTCAAGTTCATACTACGTAGATTAAAACAAAAATTAATAATTCGAAACGTCGGGAATATAAAGTAAGTTGATACGAGTATACGCGATAAAATCCGTAAAACTAGTTTTATTTAAATAATTCGTTAATGATTTAGATTCACAATTGGACCCGATAGGTGGCTTTGTTGTCGACATCCAGATATCACCCGTGCGAAGCTGCAAAGCCTGGGCGGTTAGTTAGGTTAGGTTAGGCTAGTTACAAAATATTCTTGTACAATGTGGTAAAGCACGTGCATCGTTGACCCGGCCATTTGATGTTTTTTTTTATTTGGCCGCACCATTTGACTACTTCATTAATTTTGAAATTAAATCAGTGTTTTCTTATAAAAATATTTTTTTTTTATAGGAGAGGGGGCAAACGAGCATGCGGCTCACCTGATGGTAAGTGACTGCCGTCGCCCATGAACAGCTGCAATACCAGGGAGGGAATCGCAGATGCGTTGCCGGCCTTTTAAAAAGGAGTACGCTCTTTTCTTGAAGGTCCCTAAGTCGTATCTGTCCGGAAAAATCGCTGATGGTAATCGATTCCACAAGGAAGTCGTGCGAGGAAGAAAACATCTTCTAAATCGCACAGTGGTGGACCGCCGATCATCCAGATTGTGTGGATGGTATCGGGAGTTCTGCCGCGATGTGCGTTCGTGAAATTTGGCGCCTGGGATTAATCCGAGCAATTCCTCAGAGCACTCCCCGTGGTAGATGCCAAAGAAAATGCAAAGGCATGCAACATCTCTTCGCAGTGCCAATGAATCGAGCCGATCGGACGAAGCACTCGGTCGTCGACGATTCGAGCCGCTCTGCGCTGGATGCGGTCAAGTGGAAGGAGCTGGCACTGGGGAGCCCCTGCCCAGAGATGGGAACAGTATTCCATGTGAGGCCGAAATGCATGAAATACTGTCCCGCTCTGCTGAGCACGCCAAGCTTTTTAGAGGCCAATTTGGCCTTCTCTTCCAAGTGACCACGAAACTGCACGTGACTCGATATGTCGACTCCGAGGATTCCGTTACTGGCTGATACAAGAAGGGGAGTGCCTTGAAACTGAGGAGATACGACAAAGGGGTTCTATTTAGCGGTAAACGCGCAATCTTGTGTCTTCTGAGGATTAAACTGGACTAGATTTAGTCGCCCCCAATCCGAGACTTTGTTCAGCAAAGACTCGACTTCAGACACAAGTTTGTTCCGGTACTCGGCGACGTTTACGACGGCTTGTAGTCGGAGCATGCACCGTCTACAACGACCTTGATGCTCCGATCTGCAAGGAAGCTGGTGATCCAATCGCACAATTTCTCGGGAAGCCCATAGGAAGGGAGTTTTGAAAGAAGCGCTTTGTGCCAAATCCGATCGAAGGCTTTCGCAATGTCCAAACTAACGGCCAACGCCTCCCCCTTGGACTCAACTGCCTCTGCCTATCTATGGGTCAGGTAGACCAGAAGATCACCAGCTGTTCGACCCCGACGAAAACCGAATTGGCGGTCACTAATCAGCTGGTGATCCTCAAGGTACCGCATGAGCTGGTAGTTAATAATGGAATCCATTATTTTGGAGAACAATGAGGTGATCGCGATAGGGATAGGGACGCCTCTTTTAGGGATCGGGTGGACAAAAGCTGTCTTCAATGAATTCGGGACTACGCCTTGGGAGTAGGAGTACCGGAAAAGACGCGTTAGAACCGGTGCCAACTCCGGAGCACACGTCCTCAGCACAATTGGGGGGATTCCGTCAGGCCCACTTGACTTTTGCGTCGTGGGCCAGTGAGTCGTCCTCCCTGTGCAGAGATGGTAGTGATGGCTTACAGAAATTCCCTTGGACAGCCTTGGCGAGAGACCAGAATGCACGGGTTCCCGAAGGAAGGCGAACTAGTTTCTCGCCAATTCTGCCTATGTGCTCTGACTTTGCCTTGGCAATAACTCTTTTGAAGGACCTGGAGGCGAAGTTATACTTCTTTTTAAGTGTGCTGGTGTTTACATCCCGAGTCGCCGAAGCCGCAGCCCAAGCTTGATAACACTCCTGTTTACTGCGTAATGCAGTCTTACAGGAGCGACCAAACCAAGGCTGAGATCTGCCTCCTATGGTTACCACAGATGATGGAATAAATAGTTCCATTCCATGTAGCACCACATCAGTGACAAAGTCAGCAACAGCGCTGGGATAATCCGGCGAGAAGCAAACCCGCCCTCATGGGTAGGATGCAAAGAAAGACCGCATTCCGTCCCAATCCGCCGACCTGTAATGCCAAACACGGCGGCAACCTGCAGAACGCAACCGCGAGGGAAACATGAATGGCACCACACTCCGGATCAGACAAGGGTCCGAAGAGCCGAGAGGGGCCTCAACGGAAACCTGATATCCGCCCGGATGAGAGGTCAGCAGAAGGTCTAACAGGGAAGGTGTATGGTACTCCATATCTGGAATCCGCGTAGGCGAAGTAACCAGTTGTGTCAGACCATATGCCAAGGCAAAGTCATAAACTGATCTCCCCGCATGATCGGTTAAACGTGAACCGAGCCATGCGGCGTGGTGGGCGTTGAAATCGCCAAGGATCACGATCTCTGCGGATGGGACCTGTTGTAGCAAAGAATCTGTAGCCATTTGGACGTGGTCAATGAGTCGGTCTGTTTCGGCATTACCGCTATGGGACATATAGAGGCACCCGTAGACGCACGGCTATGCGACGACCATCCGTGCGTTCGGACCTGTCCTATGATGGACAGGTCCGAACCTTCAAGACTGCCGAGGCATCGAGAACAGATGTCCTCTCTGACATACACGCAAACTCCAGCCCGAGCCACAAAGGAGTGCTCCAATTTGTACCCCGGGTAGGAGAGATACGAAATATCAGCCGGAGAGGAAACCTGCGTCTCGGTCAGAAAGAGCAAGGCTGGCTTCGCCGTCTCGAGATGGTAGTGGACGGCGTTTATATTCGAGTGAAGTCCCCTGATGTTGCAGAAATTCACGGATAGCGTGGCAGGGGTCGCCTTGGTCTTGTTGCTCAGTTTGCCCCGAGCAGTTATGTTTTTGAGCAGAATTTTGCCCCCTTCCCCCCCCAGAATACGCGGGACAGCCTGAGCACCTACGCTCATGAGTGGAATAACATGGTTGTGGATGCTCAGCGAGGGATTCTCGGGGAATTGGGCCTCCGGCCACCTGAAAAACTGCTGCGTGGTTCTACCACCGTTAAAAATTATTACTGTTTTATTAGTACTGTTGAAAAGAAATATCATAATTATTCTAAGTTTGAAGTTTGAATAGTGGTTCAACAATGGTCTTTTGATATGCTGTAATTACGAATAATATTTTGAAGGAGTTGTCGTGGAGTGAGAAAAGAGGCAGATCGCGGTCGTGCCGCGGTATTTATACTATTGTAGCAGTGTACTCTGTGAACGTATCGTGAAGCGAAACCGGTGCTGTATTAACAAACACAAATATATAAAATATTTTAAAGGAATGTTTGGTTTTTAGTTCCATAAATACCACATCAATTGATGTGTCTATGAAATGGAAGGTGGCAGCAACCTTGCAAAAGATAAATAAAGATAATGCAGCTATCTTATTTTGTACACGAGAAACGTCATAAGCCTAGAAAGTTCAACTACAAACATTTTGTTCTTATTTTAGGATTCCCTCAATGCTAGATAAGCATAATTGAATAATAAATTAACTAGTTGTTTAAGTTATAACGATTCGGCAATTAAGGCAGGTAATAGTTTTATACCATACAGGCTATTCTGATGTGGATTTTGTTCAAACTGGAATATATTTAATTCCTAACTTCCTACCAAAATTGTTCAGCATTTCAAACTCTGTATTTTAAATATTTTAAATTTCATGACGCAAGGAAAACTAGCTTACAAAAATGTTTAGAAGTGGCTCATTATTCTTTGAATTCAGATAAATAGGAAAAAATATTTATATCGTAACTATTTTTAAGGCCAAACTAGTTATATACCTAGTTACTAAGCAAAGTTCAACAGCTAGTTTGAATAAATTTAAATTTACATAACTATTGCCACGGTAATCAATGTCTATTTTTATTTATAGTTGAATGACTACAATACTATATAATATATAATTCTTGCCACAAGTTAATGCGCTAATGTTTTAGCTATATTAGATTAATGTTAGAATGATCACAGCCTTAACTCTTCAAGCAAACCTCATCTTGGTATAGACTATAGGCTTCTAACACAAAAAAGTATATCAATGTAAAAATTATCATACTTCATCCACTTCCTGATTTTGGTCAAGTAATTTATTTAATAATTAGAAGGACACAGAACATCATATTATGTTCCATATCGTTGATATAGGTGTCTTTAAGTCTTTAAGTTCCAATATCGTTACAGGAATGTTCCACGTTAGCCTTTTCCGACACGATGGGGACAAAATCAGGTGAACAGATCAGATTTCAATTGGTAATAATTATGGCGGTGCCATAGCGCAAGAATAGTTATCCAGACGCCTTCAGAAGCTCCGCTGTAATTCCACACACGCCTGGGAACTTGCCGTTTTTAATGTGCCGGAGAGTCATTCTTATCTATGTCATACTGACGTCTTTCGCTCGTTGCTCATCTTCGGAATAGTATCAGATAAGACTTGCTCTTTGATCCTCACTCACACTTGCGTTGGCTCCAACGATGACGTGTACAGCTGCTCATAGACCCTCTCAATTGTACTCAAAACCTCAGGTGTCCCGGAAACAATACTACCACATTCGAACCTCAGCTTCAACAGTTGGTTCTTTCTGGCAGATATTCTCTGGTTACGCTTGATAGCTTCTTCAATACGAGCTGTATTAAAGTTTCGTGTATCCCGCCGCATGAATTTCGAGATTTGTCTGTTCAAATGCTTGTATGCTGTCAAATCTTCTGAAGACTTCATTTCCTATGATGAGCCATGAGATTAAGAGTGTAGTCGGAGAGTTTTTGGGTTCTTCTTTGACGGATCTTGCAGAACTTACCACCGACCGTAAGGACAGTTTCTGAGAGATTTCGTTCGTACTGTTCACTGCTTTGCAGTTTATGCGTTAGAAACAGTTTTGTTACTCGAGCAGAAAGTTTTCGGGACTTTGAATTAGAGCAAGTCTACAACTTAACATTTAAGTTTAGTGTGCCACTAACCATTCGGTGATCGCTGCTTGTTTTCACACTCGCTATCACTCATCTGCCATCAGTCATCAAATAAGGTCAGTTTAAGAGGTGGCATTTTGCAGCACCAGCCCATATATGGCAGCAATATTCCATGCATCTCTTCTTTCAGCTCCACGATCTTATTTTTAGTATTCAGGGTACATGCGTTAAATGTTCCTAGGTTGAATCGTCTTAGGTGGGAACTAAACCTCCAACGGACATTCTTAGCACCCCTTACCCAACCGTTACTATAGTCGTCACCGTAGCCGGGAATAGCGGCTTCGCCGTGGATTAGGGGCCAGTTCTTTTTGTACTTGCTTATGAGGGAATATTTGCCATAGTTGCCGCTTTGGCGAGAGGGCTGGCCACCACAGTTTCTTATTGTACCGTTGCTGTTATCGGAAAGATGCTACTGAACATCTACTACTAATCCTGCCATTTACCTCTGTTGCCTCTCACGACACCCACGGGAAGATATGGGGTAGTGGATATACTTAACCGCCACTACACGTTTTATACTCGTAGATCTTAATTATCTATAATATAAAAATGAATATAACAGACCAATGAGGTACCCAAGGTACTAAAATGACATGATCGTTTCTATTATGTAGCCACAAAGCAAAGTAAGAGAATTTTAACCATAAATCTATAATATAAAAATGAATCGCTGAATGTGTTGCTAATCGCGAATCTCGAGAGCAGCTGAAATGATTTCGTTAATTCTTTTTTTATAATATTCCTTGAAGTAGGGAGATGGTTCTTACGGAGAAAAAATTAAAAAAAAATTCCTGAAAAAGTATAAAAACAACACTTTTCTATATTCCTATACAAAAGATTCGTAATAATATTTAAAAGTCAATTTGAACTTTAATACCATACCATAAAGATTAAGAGTTAGTGGAGGGGATCCCGGAACGCAAAACAATTTTAATTTTAATTTTTTGACATAATGTAATTGTTGACTTATCAACTTTCTTTTTTTTCCCGACTCTACGGTGGCTAACCGCTAAGTGAGCGGCGAGCCAAAACAAGTGCCTTTTATACAGACCGCTGACGCAACCGCTCTCTACTTAAGGAGCGAGCGACTGCGTCATGCGATAAAACATGCGACCAATTACCGCCGGACTTACGCAGCCGTTTGTAAAATTAAAAAAAACCAACGCACAACGCCAACCCTACAACCACGCAACCAATCGCCGAACACCGTGAGGGTGACAAACGACCATATTGCGAGGCTCTCTATTATTAGAGAGCAGGCTTAAAGATATTTAAGAGAGGTGAGTTAGTAACATTTGTTTGTTAGTAGCATAGTTGCTGAATGAACAATTAACTATGCTGAAGCAACTCAGCAACTATATCACCTGAGGACGCCTCGTGTAGAGGCGAAACACGTGTCGTATTATCGTCAGTGGTGTGTCTTGCCTAGTGTAGTGGTGTTGGGAGTAGCGGTGCTGGGATTAGTGGTGACGGGGATAGTGCACGCAATTGAGGGAGGGCAGGAGGCGCTCTTCATACTAGGTAAGATACATCATTTTATTTTATAACGCGGATATTTGCAAAGTAAATTTTTTTAAAAGCTTTTACATAATGGATTTCCGCAAAGTAACGCCTGATTCTATTAATTATAAAACTACCTTTTTTTTTGTACACATACTTTAAATTTTCGTAAATATACTGAGAGGCCAAAGTTAATATATTTACTTCTTTAAATTTATCTCTAAGAGACTCTCTCGGTTTTAGGTTGTAAATAGCTCTAATGGCCCTCTTCTGTAAAACAAAAATAGTTTCTGAATCAGCCGCATTTTCACATAGCAAAATTCCATAAGACATTATGCTATGAAAATAACTGAAATAAACTAATCTAGCTGTCTCGATACTAGTGGGACCTCTTATCTTTTTTACAGCATAGGCTGCAGAACTTAGTCTGCTTGCTAGTTTGGATATATGGGTGCCCCACTGAAGCTTTGCGTCGTGAGTGATGCCAAGAAAAACAGTGGATACAACAGGGCTCAGTTCTTTCCCATTTAAAAACACATTGGTACTCAGATTTCTAAGATTCGTTCTTGTAAATTTAATACATTTGGTTTTATTTCCGTTTCAATTTTAATTATTAACGTTAAACCAATGCACTAATTTTGATATAGCATTATTCACTTCGTTACATTTAAATGATTGACGTTTAAGTTGAAAAATCAAGGAAGTATCATCGGCAAATAATACTATAACATGATTATCCCCTACAAGAGAAGGTAAGTCATTAATATACACTAGAAATAGGAATAGGCCGAGAATCGAGCCCTAAGGGATACCCATTAGTACAGGTAACCCGGAAGAACTTTTATCATTGATTATAAATTTCTGCATTCTATTACTTAAATACTGTGAAGAACTGAACACAATGATGTAGAAGCTCACCCATCTCCAACCGGCTTTGTTCAATTGTTTTTCCCCGCTGTTTCTGCACAACAACGCGTGACCTCATACCGCACAATATTTGGTCCCCATGTTACAAGAGCTAGAGTTGAAAGATGTCCGTTATCCGGCTTACTCACCAGACCTTCTAGACCTAGCGGCTATAGACTTCTTCTTTTTCCAAAATTTGGATACTTTTTGCGGGAAAAAATTTAACGCCCGAGAGGCAGTACAAAATGCCTTTGAAGAATTTATTGCCTCCCGTCCAGCTGCTTTCTTCAAGAAGGGCATCAATTAACTGCCACTGCGTTGGCAATGATGCATCGAATGTATGGATGATTATTTCGATTAATAGAAATAAAAAAACATAGAATAATAATTACCTACGTTAAGTTATTTCATTAAAAAGGCAATTTTATAGATAAAGACCTAATATTATGCGTATTATAATTTCTTTACTGTTTTGTGTACTGTTTGATCCGAAATCTAAGGTACCTAAAGGAACAATTTCACTATCGACATGAATTTTATTGTCGTAATTTGCGTTCAGTGTATAGCTTGGCTGTGAATACTCC
Source organism: Parnassius mnemosyne (assembly GCA_963668995.1). Classification (NCBI taxonomy): domain Eukaryota; kingdom Metazoa; phylum Arthropoda; class Insecta; order Lepidoptera; family Papilionidae; genus Parnassius; species Parnassius mnemosyne. The sequence goes on from CAVLGL010000086.1 coordinate 29,862,047, forward strand.
TTGCAGCGTAACTTCGTTTTATAATTAGTCATTTACTTCACAAGCAATCCGAGTTTTGAACTCATTGCCACTTAATATCCAGCAAGCGCAATCTTTACCGACTATTAAAAAAAACTTATGGTTTGATTTTCCCATCATAATAATGTACATATTATATCATGTTTCTAGTTCATAACTTTTGCGATATTATAATGAAAGAGTTATCTATCTATCTAACTATCTATCATGTAGTGGTAATGTAAGAATATCCACTACCCCATATCATCCCGTGGGTATCGTGGGAGACGACAGACGAAGACAAATCAGAAGAAGGGCAGCAGTGTCTTCCTAATATCAACTAAAAATAAAAAAAAAACTGTGGTTGCCAACCTGCTCGCCAAGCGTGGCAATTATAACAAATATCCCTAATATGAGGCAGACTATGGGGGAGGCCTTTGTTCAGTAGTGGACTTTAACTGTAACTCCTTTTCCTTCCTTCCTTTTAGCTGTAACGGTAACGCGTGTCGTGGGGCCGCTACCGCTGCGGGTGCTAGTAAATAGAACTCCACGAAAACCTTGCAAAAATATTTCTAATATTTTCCAGCTAGCTACATCTGCATGTCAATTGGTGTCATGTTCGCCTGGCCATCTTCCACTCTGCAGCTCTTCTCGTCTGCAAACACGACCCTCAACCGACCAATGACGGAGACAGAGGGTGCCCTTTTAGGCAGCCTTTCTTCAATCAGCGCCTTGATAAGCATACCGTTTGTCAGCTTCTTTGTAGATACTCTGGGAAGAAAATATTGTTGTATGCTCTTTGCAGTGATTCAAACTGTAAGTTTAATTTATATTGAATATTTTGGAGATATTTTAAAAGCAATCCTGACTAATATTACAGAAAAACAATTGCATTCGTTTCGCCTGAGGGCAGCGGAGTCTAAAAACCAACTTGCAGAAACCAGTAGCTAGATCACCTTCCTTCTGGAACCCGTGCAATCAGGTCTCTCGCCAATGCTGTCCAAGGGAACTTCTGTCAGCCATCTCTTCCATCTCTGCACAGAGAGGACGACTTACTGGCCCATGCCGCAAAGGAGAAAGCCGATCTTTAAGGCTCGCTCCTTGCATCCAAATCGAATCTAGATGACGAAGGGAACCCACCACCGACCATCCCATAGTGTGAGTGCTCAAGCCGAATATGCGATTTACACAGCGCTCGATTCGCAAAGCACTCTTCTCCCTGGACGTCAGCAAGTCGAGTGGGCCTGATGAAGTCCCTTCCATTGTGCTGGTGACGTGTGCTTCAGAGATGGCAGCGGTTTTAACGCATCTTTTCCAGCAATCCTACTTCCAAGGCGTAGTCCAGAATTCATGAAAGACAGCTTTGGTCCACACGATCCCTAAAAAAGACGACCGCTCAGATCCGTTCAACTATAGGCCCATAGCCATCAACTCGTGGTACTTTTACACTTTTTTTACGTGGTAGAGCCATGCTGCAGCTATATTAGTAGGATAGTTGTAGCACGAATGGATCGGCTCGACTGAAGAAGGACCACGCTCTCACAGAATACCAGCGTACAATAGCAGGTGTTAAGCTGCTATTGTACGCTGGTATTCTGTGCTGTGTTTCGTATAGTGAGTGTCGAGAACCGGAGACCCTTTTTACTGAAAAAGAGGCATTCTATCTTAGTCCTCACGGCTGACAACGCATCTGCATTTTGTTTTGCATACGAGAATAAATGTAGATGTCTATGGGCCACAGCAACCACTTACCATCAGGTGGACTGTGAGCTCATTTGTCACCCTATGCTATAAAAAAACTCCTTGTTCTGCAAAATAATAGAGAGTATTATATACTGCCAGCTCAAGAGATACCTTGAGGATCACCAGCTCATTAGTGACCGCCAATAGAGTTTTCGCCGGGGTCGATCAGCTGATCAGCTAGGCAGTAGAGTCCAAGGGGGGGGGGGGACATTGGCCGTTTGTTTGGACATAGCGAAGGCGTTCGATCGGGTCTGGAACAAAGCGCTTCTCCCTGTGGGCTTCCCTAGAAATTGTGCAATTGAATCACCAGTTCCCATGCTGATCGGAGCATCAAGGTCGTAGTAGACGGTGCATGCTCTAATTATAAGCCTACTGGTTTTTCTTTTGGATATCAATGATATGCTGCAAGTGGGTATCATTAATTGCTATGCAGACGAAAGCACTGGCGATGCCTTATACACCGGCCATTCCAATATTTCTCGGGAAAACATCACCCAGTACCGGAGCAAACTTGTGTCTGAAGTCGAGTGTTTGCTGAATAAAGTCTCGAATTCGGTGCGACTAAATCTAGTCCAGTTCAATCCCCAGAAGAAACAAGTTTGCGCTTTTACCGATAAAAAGAACCCCTTTGTCGTATCTCCTCAGTTTCAAGGCATTGCTGCCTCAGCTAGCATCGGAATCTTCGGCGTCAACATATCGAATAGTATGCAGTTTCGTGGTCACTTGGAAGGGAAGGCCAAATTGGCCTCTAAAAAGCTTGGCGTGCTCAGCAGAGCGAGACAGTATTTCATGCAGGTACATCGCTTGCAACTTTACGAAGCGCAAATTCGCCCTCAGATAATATATAGTTCTCATCTCTGGGCCGGGGCACCCCAGTGCCAGCTCCTTCCACGTGACCGCATCTAGCGTAAAGCGGTTCGAATCGTCGACGACCGAGTTCTTTCTGATCGGCTCGATACACTGGCGCTGCGTAGGGATGTTGCATCCCTTTGTATTTTCTATCGAATCTGCCACGGGGAGTGCTCAGAGAAATTGTTCGGATTAATTCCAGGCGCCAAATTTCACGAACGCACATCGCGTCAAAATTCACGATGCCATCCTCACCATCTGAATGCTGGGCGGTCCACGACTTTTTTCACTACGTTTTATTATTTTTTATAGTTTTCTTCCTCGTACAGCTTCTCTGTAGAATTGTTTACCACCGGCGATTTTTCCGGACCGATACGACTAAGGGACCTTCAAGAAAAGAGCTTACACCTTTCCAAAAGTCTGGCAACTAATCTGCAATTCCCCTTGTGTTGCGGTTTTTTATGGGCGGCGGTACTCACTTACCATCAGGTGAGCCCATGAAGCAAATACAAAGAGGAGGTATTGTAATTAGATTTCACTATGTAACAACGCGTGACAATTTGCGGGGTGAAGGGATGTTAAGTCCCGCCCACTTTACATTATCTACATCTACCAATAAATAGTAAAACTATTCGAATCGTTTCATATTGATGTTGCAATGTAGTTTAGCTAGCTTGACGATAGATGGCGGCCTGTTCACAAAATATGTGTTGTTTATAAACTATAAAAATAATATTTTGGCGATTAAAATTACTTTATGTCTGAATGCAAAACAAATTTTCAGCACCTTCGTATGATTATTTTACCAATAGTGAGCTCTACGTACCTTTATATTTTAGTTCAAATGACACAAAGTGTCGCCATCTAGTGTTGAATATATTTAATTATATATGAAAGCCGACTCAAAGACATTTTCTAGAACTATTTTAACAAATGAGATTTTCAACAATCATCCTTTTCTTCTTAATATTACGAAAATACACCGATTTGCGATTTTATATTTTCGGCAAATAAGCGCACAGGACGAATGCTGACAGTATACTAACTAAAGTCACTACGATGACGTAAGGACCTACTTAGAATCACAGTGCACAGTTGCTTATGCCGTCTCCTCTTTGTATTTGCTTCATGGGTGAGCCGCATGCTCGTTTAAAAAAAACAACTATGTGCAACAACAATCTGGATCTGAATGTTTGCCAACGTACAATTTACATTAATAAAGCACATCAGGACAAGTCCTGTTTAACATGGACCTATCATAAAGAGGATTTGCCGCAATAGTCACTCTTGGTGACTGGGTGTTTTACGCCTGGCGTTAACGAGATGGTCATATCTATGAGAATCCATAAGATCTTTGGCATATCTCATAAACGCCTCTTACGAAAACCACGGTACAAAATGGGATGTTGGAATATGTTGTACCATAACTCCAAGGTAAGTACATTACTGTACGTAATTATATTAGTCAAAAAACAATCACAGTTCCTAAACTTCCGAGTCGTAAGAATTATTGGTACTATTAAGAATTATAGTGTTTAATCTCAACTCAGTGCGGTGGCAGCCTAAGTGTATCCACTACCCCGTTGCATTGCATGGGTGTCGTAAGAGGTAACAAATGTATATGAAACATAAGAGGTGCAGGAGTATCTTCTTGATAATAACTCAAAGTAATAAAAACTGTGTTTAACAATCAGTTCGACTCTAATTAATGAAAAATATATCTAAATTTACTAGTCAACTTTGCTAGACTCATAATGATTTGTTATATTTACGCGAACACTACACATTTAAATAAAACTAGTGTTACGGATTTTATCATGTATATTAACTTATTTTATATTTCCGACTTTACCCATAACTTGATAGCACCCATGGTGACCAATTAATATACGCGATAAAATCCGTAAAACTAGTTTTATTTAAATTGCTAGACTTTTTAACGGTACCACCATTTTGCTTATTCAAAGTATGAATAGTATTTTCCAACAAATGGATAAAAAAGCAGTATACCGTTTAATGAAACGTGGTTGAGCCATGCTGCAGCTATTATGGCTGCAGCACCAATGAGGTGGCTATACCGGGGGAGGACCACGTATTCACAGAAAACCGCGTGAAAAAGCAGCATAAATCTACTGTTTCGTTTTTTATGTTGAATGATGAGAACCGGAGACCCTATTTACTGATAACGAGGCAATCTATTATAGTGTTACAACACGTTTGTATTTCAATTGTTAATCGCCTAAATATTTATTTAAATGTTTATGTGTCATGATATAGGTGTCCAGTAAATAGTACTACATGTCCAGTAGTGAAAAAAATGTATGTGACACTTTTGTACAACAACCTTAAATAATTGCTTTTTTGATGGTGGTTTCGAAAAGATACAATGCTAGCGCATTTTCTTTAAGAAATAATGAAAAATATGCTATTTTTGTTTCAGATAAGCTTTTTGTTTAAAATGCAATTAACGTAATTTTGACACAAAGTAATAAAAAATAAAAATGCCTTTTATTTCTTGCTTCAAAGGAGACATTTACAATTTTAAAACAGTGTGCATGCAAAAATTAATTGATCCAGTGTTAGGTTAGTTAAAACTTAGTATTTGGTAGATATTACTTTGAATAGTTAGGAATATAACATTTATTTAGTAAGGAATATACTTAATTTTGATAGATGGGTTTGTAACAGAATAATAGAACAAGATAATTTTTCTTTTTACTTCTAGTAATTGTCTAAGACAATTATAACAATGCATTCTTAAGAAGATGCCGAGCATGTATTAGGACAAAAGGAAAGCAACTCCATGCATTTATTGTGATTTCTTTAAATATTTTTTAATAAAATTTAAGTTAAAGTCTACTGTTTTTACTATCGTATTACCTTATCCTTCGAGATGTCAAATACAGACCGACAAGCTGGTTGGCCGTAGATTATTATCTAATATGTAACTCAAATCGTAGTACGCCCGTACTAAGTTTCGAATTTAAAATCACATTACTTGCATTAAATACAAAAGCCCCCTTTGAACTAAAATAGCATATTTCTAATTATTATTAAAGAAAATTCGCTAGTATTGTATCTACAAAACTAAACTAAACTAAATAACAATACAAAAAAGAGCGAGATAGCACATCCGCTTCTTTTGTTAGGCAATAACCTGTCGGGTCGGTTCGGCGAGCAGGTGATGTCCTTATGCGTGCATATCGCATTTAAGGTGTTACAACTTGTTTTATAATAATTTGCGTAAATGAGCAGCAATAATATTACTATCGTATTATTTTGTGTCAAAATTACGTTAATTGCATTTTAAACAAAATCAGCTTATCTGGAACAAGAATAAATTTCAATATGAAATAAGCAGTGCCTTTGTAAAAATATTTTTTTTTCTTCATTGTAACATTAAAAAAAAATATTTTATATGCTATTTATTTATTTATTTAACAATTTATGTACACACATAAATTGTTAAATAAATAAATAAATAGCATATTTTTCATTATTTTTATAGAAAATGCACTAGTGTTGTATCTTTCCAAAACCATCAAACAAACTATTTTTAAGGTTCTTGTACAAAACTGCCACATACACTTTTTTCACCACTGTAGGGTAAAGTGAAGCAAGGAATAAAATATTTATTTCTTGGACACATTTTTGTTTTTGATATAAAAAAGACTTATCGTTGAGTAGAATGACTTATCATCATTACAGCCCTGCACAAGTCCACTACTGAACATAGGCCTCCCCCAAGGAATGCCACAAAGCACGTTCTTGAGCCACCTGCATCCATTGAATTCCTGCATGTCTCAGGTCGTCACTCCATCTAGTGGGGGGTCGCTCTACACATCGCCTACCAGTATGAAGCTGCCACTCGAGAACTTTTCTTTCCCATCGGTTGTCGGTTCGTCAAGCTATATGGCCGGTTCTACTGCGGATATACTCATTTCTAAGTTTATCACGCAGAGACACCACGAGCATAGCCCTCTTCATAGCTCGCTCAGCGACCTTGAGCTTCCTTATACGGCCAGCAGTGAAGGACCACGTCTCAGATCCGTAAGTCGTCACTGGCAACACGCACTGGTAATTTCGTTTTTAGGTTTTAAGGTATGTCTAACGAGAAGATGTGTCGTAGTTACGAACGCTGCCCAGCCGAGTTGAATTCGTCGATTGACTTCTCGGTCGAAGTTAGACTTACTAATTCGGACTATTTGTCCCAGTTAAACATACTCGTCAACAACTTCGAGCTTAGTGCTCCCAACATCTACCGGCATAGGTGTGACATGGACGTTAAACATGATTTTTGTTTTGTCCATGTTCATCTTAAGACCTATCCGTAGAGAGACACTATTGAGGTCATTGAGCATAGTGCTTAGATCCTCCAGCTATTCCGCCATATGGATTATATCGTTGGCAAATCGAAGGTACGTGATGTACTCGCCATTGGTGTTAATACCGTATCCTTTCCAGTCCAGTAGCTTGAAAACGTCTTCCAATGCAGCGGTGAAGAGTTTCGGGGATATAACGTCACCCTGTCTTACACCTCTCTGCAGCTGAATAAATTTCGTACTCTGATTCTGTACTCGGATAGCCATCGTAGCTCTACTGTATAAACACTTCAGCACTTCGATATACCTACAGTCAACTTGGCACCGCTGAAGGGACTGCAGCACCGCCCAAATTTCGACGGAAACAAAGGCTTTCTCATAGTCCACATACACAAGGCAAAGTGGCAGATTATACTCCTCTGTCTTCTGTACAATCTGCCGCAGGGTATGTATGTGGTCCATGGTGCTAAAGGCTTTTCGGAAACCAGCTTGTTCGGGAGGCTGGAAGTCGTCAAGTCTGCGTGCGAGACGATTCGTAATGACTTACGAAAACAGCACGTAGACGCGGCTCAGAAGGGAAATCGGTCTGTTGTTCTTCAAGAGAGCGTTGTCGCCTTTCTTGAATAACAAGACCACCGCACTTCTGCTCCACGCCTCCGGTATAGTGCCACCATGGAGGACGGAATTAAAGAGCTTCTGAAGGACTTAAAGTACCGGTTTTCCACCCGCTTTTAAAAGCTCCGCTGTAATTCCATCCTCGCCCGGGGATTTGCCGTTTATAAGGTGCTGGAGAGCCATTTTAATCTCGCTCAGAATGACGTCCGGGAAATCTTTGGAATATTAGAATAGTAGAATGAGTCAAAACTATTCACAAATAACTTGAAGTAAACAAAATAGTAAGAAAAGAATTTTTAATTACGAGATGCTTAAAAATCTGGTTTAAAGTAAAGATTTTCGTTATTTTGGAAAATGTAGTATAACTATAAATTCGTAACTTTTTGCGGTACATATATTGTATTGTTTTCGTAGTTATTGACCCAAGTTACCACTCCCTGCACTATGTCGTACTATTTACTGGACACCTTAGGTATGTGTACCATCAGATGGACTGTGTGTTCGTTTTTATTTTACTATACAATATAATAAAATTGTAAGAGTCATTAATGTTGGGAGGATTTTACAACATTAAAATTTAATTAAAAGAGTACATCATATCGTAAGGTAGCTATATAAATTCTCCTACCTAGATACAATATAAAAATGTTGTAAACTTGTACAATATTCTTGTTTGAATATTTACTCAGGTCTTTTTTTATCCACAGATCAGTTGGGTCATTATAACTGTTTGCTACAAGGTGGAAGCCATTCTCGCGGCAAGTTTTCTGTTCGGAATCTGCAGATGTATACCACTAGTTGTACCGATCTACATCAGCGAGATCTGCCAAGCTTCCATACGTGGGGCGATGACTTCAAGCGCGATAATCTTCCAATCAATTGGAATGCTCGTTTCTTACCTCATGGGAGGCTATTTGAGCTACGACGTCATGAACTACGCCTGTTTATCTATGACAGTGCTTGGAGTGGTCTTGATATCTTTTTTGAAGGAGTCACCGATACATCTGATGAGGAAAGGTCACGAGAACGTAAGTTGAATGAAAAACAAAACTCGACCGTTGTGCTTCTTCCTTTAATCTATCAGCCTATACCGACTTTAATGCTAGCCATAGTCATCTCATATTATAGGTAGACATAGCTATAATAGCTTGGATAGTAAGTAGCTAGACATCTGCTACTGCGAATGTTAACACTACCAAGTGTGGTGTTTAAGACAAATCTTTGCTAACGGGAAAAGCAAAGTCCAGCATTGTGGAAAACGTATTTGATGGCAGTTTGATGATGACCGGAATCAAATTTTGAGTAAAAATATACAAATTATTGTTTTGGGTATACCCCAAAACAATAATTTGTATATTTTTACTCTTGGTTTTGGTTGGTGTCCCTTTGCTACTCACATTATCTTAGCATCACACCAGACAGAGTTTTTGAATTCTTATTCAAAGCTCTTACTATATGTCTTAGTGATAAAAACCAAGGTTTCGCTATGCTATGATTGCAGCACGGATAGATCTGCTTGACCGGAGTAGGCCGCTCTTATAGACTACCAACGTGAAAAAGTGGCTTAACGCTGGTGCTAACTATATCAGTAATTATAATAATGGACCCATTTTAATTGTAATCAAGCAATCCATTTTAGACTTTAGACATAGCAACTCATCAGCATTTTGTTCTTTAATCAAGGACAGATGTATGTGCCTATGGCTAACGGAACTCAAACTCAAACGGCAGTCAATTAATTATGACGTTGTAAATAATGCCGTGTAGTGGAGGTTAAGAATATCCACTACCACTATCTTTCCGTAGGTGTCGTAAAATGTGACAAAGGTAAACAGGCAGGAGATGGGCAGCAGCATCTTCCTGATAACAGCAAAATCGGAATAAAAAAACTGCGGTTGCCAACCCGCTCGCCAAGCGTGGCAACTACGGCAAATAACCCCCTATGATGAGAGCAAAAAAGAGACGGCCCTCAGTCCCCGGCGGCCCCGCTATTCCTGGCTAATGCAGCGACCATTTTAGTGGCGGGGCAGTGGATGCTAAGAATTTCCGGTGGAGGTTCGGTTGCCACCTAAGACGACTCGACCCTGAGGACTGACGAGAAGATCGTGGAGCTGTAAGAAGAGGTAGACAAGTTACGCTGGCATATTATAGGATTATCCGAGGTCCGAAGAGAGGGGGAGGACACGGTAATCCTCGAATCCGTCAACTTCTCTATCACCGGGAGGGCGACCATCTGTCCCAAGGAGGTCGGATTTATCTTCCACAAGTCTCTCGTTAACACGTTATAAAGAATGAGAGTGTGTCGACAAGGGTTGCGTATTTTATACTCAGAATCACCAAACGGTATTCGCTGAAGGTCATGCAGGTTTACGCACCAACTTCGGCACACCCCTATCAAGAGTTGAAATGTATGAGGATATCTCTAGAGCCATGCATTCCTCCAAAACCCACTATACGGTGTTAATGGGAGACTTCAATGCAAAACTAGGCACAAGAGAGAACGGTGAGCTGAAAGTAGGGAAATTTGGAATAGGCCAACGGAACCCAAGGGGCCAGCAGCTGGCGTACTTCATGAAGAAAGAGGGAATCTTTATGATAAACTCTTTCTTCCAGAAGCGGCTCCACAAGAAGTGGACCTGGTCGAGCCTCGACGGTTCGACGAAATATGAGATTGACTTCATAATGACGACCAGACGACAACTGTTCAGTGATGTCGCCGTGATCGCGAGGGTGAAAACTGGTAGCGATCACCGAATGGTTAGAGGCACACTGAACCTAAACGTTAAGTTGGAGAGGTCTCGTTTAATGAAGTTAACGCTCCGTCCCCCTCGTGCTCTGTCCCAAAGTCCCAAAACCTTTCAGCTCGAGTTACAAAAACTTTTTTAGTGCCTAGAAGACTGCAATGAAGTGGACGATATGAATGACAAGCTCGTGGAAACTGTCCATGCGGTCGGAGCTAAGTTCTGCAAGACCCGCCGCAGAAGAATACAAAAACTCTCCGATCACACTCTTAATCCCATAGCTGTTAGACGGGAGATGAAGTTACATTCTTCAACATATTTGACAGCATACAGGCAACTGAACAGACAGATCTCCAAATGCTTGTAGAGGGACTTACGCAACTTCAATACAACTTGTATTGAAGAAGCGATCTAGCGGAACCAAGGCTCCAAAATCTTTGCAGAAAATCTGTCTGCCATAAAGAGACAACTGTCAAAGCTGAAGACCGAACGTGGCAGCATCGTTTCCGGAAAAACTGAGATTTTGAGTGAGGTTCTATGGGCAGCTGTCCACGTCATCGTTGAAGACACACGCAAGTGTGAGTAACGATCCAAGAGCGAGTCTTATCTGACACTATTCCGAAGATATCCCGGACGTCAGTGTGAGCGAGATTAGAATGGCTCTCCAGCACCTTAAATACGGCAAATTCCCGGGCGAGGATGGAATTACAGCGGAGCTTCTGAAAGTGGGTGGAAAACTGGTACTTGAAGTCCTTCAGAAGGTCTTTTATTCAGTCCTCCATGGTGGCACTACACCGGAGTCGTGGAGCAGAAGTGCGGTGGTCTTGTTCTTCAAAAACGGCGACAACTCTCTCTTGAAAAATACCAGACTGATTTCCCTTCTGACCTAAGCACTATGCTCAATGACCTTAATAGTGTTTCCCAACGAATAGGTCTTAAGATGAACATGGACAAAACAAAAATCATGCTTAACGTCCATGTCACACCTATGCTCGTAGTTGTTGGGAGCACTAAGCTCGAAGTTGTTGACGAGTATGTTTACCTGGGACAAATAGTCCGACTAGGTAAGTCCAACTTCGAACGAGCGGTCAATCGACGGATTCAACTCGGCTGGGCAGCGTTCGGGAAACTACGACACATCTTCTCGTTTGATCTACCCAAATCCTGAAAACGAAATTGTACAACCAGTGCGTGTTGCCAGTGATGACTTACGGATCTGAGACGGGGTCCTTCACTGCGGCCGTATGAGGAAGCTTAAGGTCGCTCAGCAAGCTAGGGACAGGGCTATAGGCGGGGTTTTTCTGCGTGATAAACTTAGAAATGTGGATATCTGCGGTAGAACCAGAATAACCGACATAGTCCAACGGATTAGTAAGCTGAAGTGGCAGTGGGCCGGCCATATAGCTCGAAAAACCGACAACCGATGCGGAAGAAAGACTCTTGAGAGGCAGCCTCGTACCGGTAGGCGAAGTGTAGGGCGATGCCCCACGAAATGGAGTGGCGACCTGGTAATACATGCAGGAAGTCGATGGATGCAGGTGGCTCAAGATCGTGCTTTGTGGCATTCCTTGGGGGAGGCCTATGTTCAGTAGTGGACTTGTGAAGGGCTGTAATGATGATGAGTCATTCTACTCAACGATGTTTTTTTTTTCTGAATTAATGCTATATCGAAATTAGTACATTGGTTTTACGCCAACAATTTGCTTTTAAACGGCAATAAGACAAAGTATATTATATTTACAATACCCAATATAAAACATTCAAAAACCAATGTGCTCTTAAATGGGGAGGAGTTGAGTCTTGTGGATATCACTGTTTTTCTTGGTATTACTATTGATGTGAAACGTCAATGGGGCCCCATATATCTAAATTAGCAAGCAGACTTAGTTCTGCAGCATATGCCGCAAGAAAGATTAGAAGTCTCACAGATGTTGAGACAGGCAGGTTAGTGTATTATAGTTACTTTCATAGCGTAATCTCTTATGGAATTTTGCTATGGGGTAATGCGACTGATATTGAAGCTATATGATTGCGAAGGCCTTCGATCGGGTTTGGCACAAAGCGCTTATTTCGAAGCTCCCTTCCTATGGGCTTCCCGAGAAATCGTGCAATTGGATCACCAGCTTTCTTGCAGATTGGAGCATCAATATCGTTGTAGACGGTGCATGCTCCAACTACAAGCCTATTAACGCTGGTGTTCCACAAGGCTGCGTTCTATCGCCAACGCTGCTTCTTCTGAATATCAATGATATGTTGCAAACCGGTAGAATTCATTGCTATGCGGATGACAGCACTAGTGATGCTCTATACATCGACTTTGCCAATATTTCTCGGGAAAACGTCGCCGAGTACCGGAACAAACTTGTGTCTGAAGTCGACTCTTTGCTGAACAAAGTCTCGGATTGGGGGCGACTAAATCTAGTTTAGTTTAACCCTCAGAAGACACAAGTTTGCGCGTTTACCGCTAAAAAGAACCCATTTTTCGTATCTCCTCAGTTTCAAGGCACTCCCCTTCTTGCCTCAGCCAGTATCGGTATCCTCGGAGGTGACATATCGAGTGACGTGCAGTTTCGTGGTCATTTGGAAGAGAAGGCCAAATTGTCTTCTAAAAAGCTTGGCGTGCTCAGCAGAGCGGGACAGTATTTCATGCCGGCACGCCGCCTGCAACTTTACAAGGCGCAGGTTCGGCCTCACATGGAATACTGTTCCTCTCTCTGGACTGGGACTCCCCAGTGCCAGCTCCTTCCACTTGACCGCATCCAGCGCAGAGCGGCTCGAATCGTCGAACACCGAGTCCTTTCCGATCAGCTCGATTCATTGGCGCAGCGAAGAGATGTTGCATCTCTTTGCATCTTCTTTCGCATTTACCACGGAGAGTGCTCTGAGGAATTGTTCGGATTAATCCCAGCCGCCAAATTTCACGAACGCACATCGCGGCAGAACTTTCAATACCATCCGCACCATCCGGATGATTGGCCGTCCACCACTGTGCAATTTAGAAGATGTTTTCTTCCTCGCACAACTTCCTTGTGGAATAGTTTACCACCAGCGATTTTTCCGGACCGATACGACTTAGGGTTCTTCAAGAAAACGCCTTTTTAAAAGGCCGGCAACCCATCTGCAATTCCCCTGGTGTTGCATTTGTTCATGGACGGCGGTAGTCACTTGGCATCAGGTGAGCCGCATGCTCGATTGTCCCCTCTCCTATAAAGAAAAGACAAACGGACGGACAAAAATAGTAGGTAGTTAAACTAACCTGAGCTCGCTGTATGCTATGAGTTTTCTCATACAGCCAGCAGTAAAGGACCATGTCACAGGCCCATATGTCTACACTAGCACTGGTCTCGTAGCCTGTCTAAATACTTTATTACAATTAAAACCTATCAAAAGCCCATTGCTGATTACATGTCTCCCCCATATATTGCGTTATAGTCAGGATATTTGTCATAGTTTTCAAACTTGGCGAGGGGTTCAGCAATCACAGTTTATAATTTTTATTTAGCTGTTATTAGGAAGATGCTGCTGCCCATATCCTGGTTCTGTTTCCTACTGTTGCCTCTAACGATATCTACGGGTTGATGTCGGGTTAATCTTCTAACGGTGTTAAAAATATATTATGTATACCTTGTTGAATTTGTATCTAGTCTCTCCTAAAACACATATTAGCATTACCCACGGGATTACATGTGAAACCCACATTAGAGCGGGCTTTAGCTTTCCGAGCGAGACATTTTGAGACTTTTCACTTAATAAACCAGTGCTTGACGACAGCTCCACTTGATAACATAATAATAGAAGTAGCCCTAGTTTGTGACCCAGGTTGGCTATGATAATAGATTAATTAGTAGGTCACAGTGCCGCACGAACACGTGGCTCTCTTGACACTGACGTCCCGGCCATCACCCAAAACGTCCTGCTCTAAAGACGCCACTGTCTTTTATGCCAATACCGCATGGTGTATATACATTATCTCTTCTATTTACAGGAGGCTAAACGAGCAATCGCATTCTACAGAGGCACGTCCATCAATTCTAATCTGGTTGAAGAAGAATTGAAAACGCTTCGAAGGGCGCTTAATCCGGATTTGGGTGGTGGGTATCATAGAAAAATAGTCGTTGTTCTTGAAAATATCAATAAGTACACAGATTCCACATTTGGACGTAAGCCTTCCACATCGCTAACCGATTTTTTAGGTCTTAATAGCAAATCAAGGTTATGGAGAATAGAAAATTGTAACGAAACCCTTCTATAAATAAAATTGGCCTTCTGTTAAAATATAAAAAAAATATTAAATAATATATATTTGCGTGATCAGGTAAATAAATATAGAGGTTTAGTTTTAGGCTATTTGTTATATGGCGTGATTGTCTTACTTAAGGTTCTTATTTACGTTGTGTTTTTTATTAAATTAGTTATTTTAGGTGTCCCTCGGAAGAATTAATATCCACTAAAGCCTTGAAAAAAGAAATACAGGCACTTATTAAGTTACAGAACCCTGTTCACGAGGAAAAGGCTCAAAAAGTTTAAAAAACATTAAACTTATTTCACTTTTATCAGGCTCACATAAGTTAATTTAACATAACATTCATATAACATAAACACTCAAGCCTGTCACCCATAGGGGTAGGCAGAGACTACGGACTTCCATTTGGCGCGATCCTGACACACCTCTCTCGTCTCCTTTACATATCTACACATACTCGCTCGTCGGTAAAGGGTACACCTAATCTGCCCCATTTTTAATGTATCGCCGATTTGGTCGATAAGCCTTCGTCTAGGGCGTCACCTCCCGACCCTGCCGTTCACTTCTGCAACATAAATTTGCATTGTCACTCTTTCCTCGTTCATTATTTCTACATGAACAAACCACCGAAGCATTCCTTTCTTAATCCTTGTCACAACGTCATCTTGCAAACCACACTTTTCTCTTATCACACTATTTCTCATCCTGTCATTCAGATTCAGCCCTAGCATACTCCTTAAGGACCGCATTTCTACAGCATTTATTCTACTCTCATGCTTCTTCTGCCAAACCCAACTTTCACTACCATACATTAAAGTAGGGACTAACACAGCATTATGAATTGCCATACGTGCCGTATTTGACACATTCTGACTCCTCATAATAGCGTGTAGAGCCCCATTCACTCTGTCTACCATCCCTGCTAAATAAACATCCCAAATATACAAACTCATCCACTTGCTCAATCAACTCCCCTTCTATTCTTATTTCACATAAAGTTTTACTTTCTTCTCTTTCAAAAACCATCACTTTCGTCTTACTTGCGTTCACTTTTATACACTTTTATTTCAATGACCAATTCATTAAAGTAACCATCATTTGCAACTCGGCCGCCGACGATGCAAATATGACTTGATCATCATCATAACTCACCCATTCTCAACCCACATTCTTCAACTTTCAAATTTTGCAAACAACTGTCCATAAATAGATTAAACAGCCTCGGGGAAGCTACACAGCGCTATCTGACACCTTTTTGAATGCCAAACCAGTCTGAGTAGACCCCGTTGATCCTGACACAAGCACTAGAGTCCCTATAAAGAGACCTTAATGCCTGTATCAAGCCAGCGCTCAACACAAATGAGTTCAGTGTTTGCCATAACACATTCCTGTCCACTCTGTCATAAGCCTTTTCCAAGTCCATGAACGCACAAAAAACTTTCTGGTTTTTGGCCAAAAACTTCTCCGCTATCATGCGCATGGAAAACAATTGATCCGTACACCCCATCCCCTTTCTAAATCCAGCTTGCACATCCCACATTTTTCCATCAGTTTCTTCCTTAACTCTTTCAATTAACACCTTAGCATACAGTTTACCCACAATGCTAAGCAAGCTGATACCACGGTAGTTTTTACAGTCCTGCTGCGAGCCCTTTCCCTTATATATTGGGACTATAACGGCTTTGCACCAGTCTTCCGGTAACCACTTCAGTTCCCAACATAAATTAAATAAGGTGCACAGCAGGCCTGCAATCACACCCTCTCCAGCCCATAGCATTACGAGTGATATTCTATCATATCCGGCTGCCTCACATGCTTTCACGCTTTTCATTGCTTTCATTATTTCATCTCCACTTATCTCCCTACCCCTCTACACTTCTTCCGGAATTTCTATTCCACTTACTTCAGACGACTCTTCACTCTTAAACACGCTTTTAAAGTATTCCTTCCATCTCTTTAAATTCAAAACTTCATCATTCAGCATGCAGCCATTCTCGTCGCGTATAGAATTTATTCTAGGCTGTTTTGAATTTCCCCTGGCAGTTCTTACGAGCTTTCAGAACATTTTAATATTTGCCTGGAAGTTATCAGATATCCTTCTATCATTTAAATCTATCCTTTCTTGCTTTTTCCTTTCAACAACTTCTTTTACTCTCTTATTTATACGTCTAAAGTCTGCCTTTTTCTTTCAATCTCATCATTCATACCGCCAGAATTACCAGCTTTAGTTGCTAGTAAATCTAGCCATGCTGCTTTCTTTGCTTCAACTTCCATCCGTACCTTATCATCCCACCACAACGTATTACTTTTCCTCTCATTCATTCTCTTACTTACACCACATACTTCAGTGGCTGCATCCACCAAAACTTTCTTAATATTATTCCATTCATTCTTCAAGTCTAAATCATTCATACATAATTCATTCAACCCACTTATATTTTCCCTCAGTCTGGATTTATATTTCTCTTTCACACCTTCATCTTGTAACCTCTCTATTTTTATACGCTGTAACGCAGTGGTACGCACAGATCTCCGATGCCGCCAACGTCTGAATAGACCATTAATTCGGCATAAGACCAAGTAATGATCCGTCCCTACGTTGGACCCCCGGTAATCCCTTGTATCTACCACTGCGCTCCTCATTCTTTCATCCACAATTATGAAATCTATCATGCTTCTATCATCCCCTCTTTCCCATGTATACATGTGAATCCTCTTATGGCGAAAGAAAGTGTTCGCAACAAAAATATTATTTTCCACACATACGGTGAGGAGGTCTTCACCATTCTCATTTATTCTTTCATCGCCAAACATTCCTAATATTCTTTCATAACCTGACCTCTTTACCCCAACCCTTCCATTAAAATCTCCTAACATAATAATATTTTCATTTTCCTTACATTTCGTCAACACCAGCCTTACCATGTCCCAAAACTGCTCTCGGATATAAGTGGGCTTAGACATATCTGGGGCGTATACTCCAAGCATGAACAACTTCTCTAAGCCCACTTTAATTCGTATCCACAGCAGCCTTGGGCTTACATATTCATACTCTTTCACACATTGACCCATTCTTTCTGAAAGGATGACACCGACTCCCTGGCATGCCCGCTCGGTGTCGTCTGCTCCAGACCAGTAAGCGGTATACATGCCATGTGCAGTGACATCTCTTCCCTTTCGTTTCGTCTCGTTTACACATAACACATCTATTCCTCTATCATTCATCATTTCGCATACTTCATCCATCTTATCATTCATTGCTCTACATACATTCAGCGTAGCCATACGGGCCTCCGCAATCCACTTTTCACCCCTCCGGGAGACAGGAAGTGACGGGTGGCGAACCTCGTCGCCGGTTTTTCTCCCGGAGATTCTTCGTACCCCTGCCCCAATAAAGGGGCGCCGGGAACTCGGGGCCATATCTTTTTCTTCTTGGCTCATGTTGCGAACTAAGTGGTGGTAGATTTTACGCCGCTACCATACGGTGAGGAGCCGAGTCTATTCTATCGGCTTTGTCGGCTTTGTCGCTCGTTTAGCACCACCCGGGAGACACGTGTAGGGTGGGCCTAGGATTAGGTGGTCGAAGCCTACGGACGCGAGCGACTCATCCCCCAAGTCAATTTTTTATTAATTATTCCTTTCTAATATTTATATAAAGCTACCTTATACAAGGGCTACGCTCTCCCACATTTAAAAAAATGTGGGGGAGGCACACATCTCTACACAGGCCAACGCCGTGTGCGGTTAGAGCCAATCAAAACAACGTACTTCCCCCAAAGAGAGACGAGAAGTTAGGTCAGTAAAATATATAAACGAAAGGGTATCCACTCTTTCGTTTATTTATTTATTTCTTTATTTAAACTTTATTGTACACCTTAATAGAAGGATTTCAAACGGCGGCCTTAATGCCTTTTGGCATTTTCTCTTAGTCAACTAGGATATAAACGAAAGGTTGGATAGCTTTAGTGCTCTTTTAACTTAACTTTATGACGTTCATTGTTTTGGATATGGTTGCTTCGATATGGTTTATAGATTGTATTTTGTATTTTATATGACTTTTTTATACTTCTACTTCTCATGTGGTCCTATATAAATTGATCAAGGTTTGAGCAAGAGTTTTTGAGTCCGTACCGTACAAGTTGTACAAAATTTTTTATTTTTAATTATTTAAATTAAACTAAGCAAAGAGGTGAACCTCTTTTTTTTGAAGTTGATAAAAATGGATTAATAATTAATTTACATTAACAGGTGCTACGCCTGAAGAAGAGAAACTAAATTCCGACCTAAAGGAAAACCCTAAACTTTCCTGGTGGCAATATTTAAGTAAGTACACGTAAAAACTTCCTCGTAATAATAACTATTTCTTGGTTGGATATGTACAAAATATTGCAGTAGTAATATAATTTTAAAAGGGATAACAAAATATTCTACCTGGTAACCTAATATTTACATGTAGATTACCTTGATGATTTCTTAGTATGGTAAGCGTGAATGCTGATCGGGTGGTCCGGTGTTCGAATCACGGGTCGGGTCAAAATCAGTTATTGGGTTTTCTGTTAAGAAACTCTCAGTAGCAGCTTGCTCCTAAATACGGTCCCGAAGATGATTGTCGCCACCCCAGTGAGTCACGTAGGCATGTCATCTTCGGGTTTTTGGCGCTTTCTAACTCTGAGCACAGACACCACCTAGTGTCAAGGATCAGAAACTGCCTTGTTATAAGTACCTGCTAGAAGCCGTGCTCGAAAATGACCACTCCAGACTCTACTGGGACCGGGTCACAGATAGGACTATTCTTGCGAATAATCGTGATATGGGTACAGTCAAAAATATTTTTTGGTTGTCTTTAACATCCTGTTTGACGAGAGCCTCGTGAAAGCCGAAACAGAATTTTCTTCATATAAATTTATTTTCAATATATTTCAAATTTCTTTTACAGTACTAATTTTCCCCATTAAGTTATTTAAATATTATATTTTTTATTATTTCATCTTTATTAATTTATCCACCTTAATTAATTATAATACAATATCTTTTTAATATAAATGAGATTATTTGACCAGCTCTAATTTCTTCTTTCTAGAAACACTTTCTTATTTCTTATTCCAATTTATTAATGAAAATGACGGGCAATACGTACATATTTTAATATATAATCATTTTATTAATTAATTAAAATTACATTTAAATCCACCTTATATATATTAAAATATTATTCATATATTTTTATTTGTTATCCATTATATTCTTAATTATAATCTGCATCTTGATCTGAATTAATTTTAAATATTTTTTTTATTAAAAAATATTTTAACAACGATATACAAAATAATAAATTAAGTAAATTTAGTCGTGGATTATCAATTATTCAACATATTCCTATAAATGAACTAAAATACCGCCAAATTATTTAAGTTTAAATATTTAATATATATTTTTAATTTAATTTTTAATAATAGGGTATCTAATCCTAGCTTTTTTTTAAATTTCACCACATAATTTAATATTTATTTTAATAATAATTTATATTTATTATATACAGATGAAATTTAAATTATTTTTTGTATAACTGCAACTGCCGGCAAAAAAATTGTTTATAAAAATAAATATTACTAAATCTGAATTCCTAAAATTTTTAATTTTAATTACTGCAAATCTTAATAATAAATTATTGAAATAATTAAAACTCTACACTAAAATTTGTAAAATAAAATAAAATAAAATTTTATAAATCATTAAAAAATTATTTATAAATACAATTTTGTTATACAGATTTTATATTAAAATATTAATAAATAATTTTTAAATAAAAATTAAACTACATTTTTAAAATATCTAAATAAATATATAATACTGTGGGCAAAAAATAGTAAGACTTCGTTCATAATTTTAAAATTCTTTATTTATTCTGCCAAATCTATTTCATCCCCTCGAAGTAATCCCCCCCGGCCGAAATTCACTTATGCCAACGTTTTTTCGACAGTTGTTAAAGTCAATTTCCGGAATAACCTTCAATGCACGTTGCGATTCACGTTTAATGTCTTCAATTGACTCAAAACGGTTTCGCCAGAGCGGTCGCTTGAGTTTGCTGAACAGCCAGAAGTCGAACGGAGCTAAATCAGGCGAATACGGTGGTTTTGGTACGATATTGGTTGAATTTTTGGCGAAAAACTCACAAAGAATCAATGCAGTATACGACGGTGCATTATCGTGGTGCAAAAACCAAGAGTTATCGGCCCATAATCCCGGCCTCTTTTTACGAATAGTTTCGCGCAAACGACACATAACACTCAAATAGTATTCCTTGTTGAAAGTTTGGCCGGTCGGAAGGAATTCCGAGTGCTCCACGCCTGGTCGAAAAAATTGTCAACATGACCTTGATTTTTGATTTGCCTTGACATGGTTTTTTCGGCTTTGGCTCAGCTTTGGCACGATATTCGGCCAATTGATCGTCAGTTTCCGGGTCGTAAGCGTAGATCCAAGACTCGTCGCCAGTTGTAATACGTTTCATGACATCCTGGTCATCGGAAAGCATTGTTTCACAGACGACAAATGATCTTTTAAAATGGTTTTCACTGATCCTTTATATATTTCAACGATATCAGTAAGGTCTCTGACTGTTAATCGTCGATTCTCGAGCACCATTTCCTTGATTTTATTGACGTGTTGATCATTAGTTGATGTTGATGGCCGTCATGGACGTGGTTTGTCGTCAACGCGTTCTCGATCCTCTTTGAATAATTTTTACCAATTTAAAACACTTGTTCGCGACATACAATTATCAACAAAGGCCTTTTGCAACGTTCTGAACGTTTCGGCACCAGAAATTTGATTCCGGACACAAAATTTAATGGAACTTCTTTGTTGAATAATTCCACTCAATGTAAAAATCGCCGGATGTACTTTTTGTACTTCAAAAAGACAAGAGTATACTGAACACTAATGATTACTTTGATGTAATATTTGGCACAGATATCACTGACAGACATACCAACATTTAATATAATTTATTAAATATTGAATAAGTTCTTCCTTTTTATTCATAATCATCATCATCATCATTATTACAGACCTTCACAAGTCCACTGCTGGACATATACCTCCCCCAAGGAATGCCACAAAACACGCTCTGCGGTTGCCAACCCGCTCGCTAAGCGTGGCAACTTTGGCAATATACCCCCATGATAAAAGATAGAAAAAGATGGTCCCCAGTCCCCGGTGGCCCCGCTATTCCTGGCTACGGTGACGACCATGGTAACGGCGGTGCAAGGGGTGCTAGGAATCTCCGGTGAAGGTTCGGTTAAAACGCACGCACCCTGAGGACTGACGAGAAGATCCTGGAGCTGGAAGAAGAGATAGACAAGTTGCGCTCGAATATTATTGGATTATCCGAGGTCCGAAGAGAGGAGAAGGACACGGTAATTCTTGAATCCTGCAACTTGCTCTATCACCGGGAGACCGACCATCTGTCCCAAGGAGGTGTCGGATTGATCGTCCACAAGTCTCTCGTTAACAACGTTGTAAAGATTGGGAGTGTGTCAACGAGGGTTGCGTACCTTATACTCAGAATCACCAAACGGTATTCGCTGAAGGTCATACGGGTACGCACCAACCCTGACACATTCCGATGAGGAGGTGGAGGAAATGTATGAGGATATCTCTAGAGCCATGCATTTCTCCAAAACCCAATATACGGTGTTAATGGGAGACTGCAATGCAAAACTAGGCACAAGAGAGAACAGTGAGCTGAAAGTAGGGAAATTTGGAATAGAGCAACAGAACCCAGAGGGCCAGCAGCTGACGGACTTCATGGAGAAAGAGGGACTCTTTATGATGAACTCTTTCTTCCAGAAGCGGCCCCACAGGAAGTGGACTTGGTCGAGCCCCGACGGTTCGACAAAAAATGAGATTGACTTCAACATAATGACCAGACCACAACTGTTAACGCGAGGGTGAAAACTGGTAGCGATACGGTACCGAATGGTTAGAGGCACACTGAACTTAAACGATAAGTTAGAGAGGTCTCGTCTAATGAAGTCAACGCTTCGTCCCCCTTGTGCTCTACTCCAAAGTTCCGAAACCTTTCAGTCTGCCAGAAAGAGCCAACTGTCAAAGTTGAAGACCGACTGTGGCAGCATCCCTTCCGGGACACCAGAGATTTTGAGTGAGATTGAGAGGTTCTATGGGCAGCTGTACATGTCATCGTGGGAGCCACACGCAAGTGTGAGTAACGATCCAAGAGTGAGTCTTATCGGACACTATTCCGAAGATAATCCGGACGTCAGTCTGAGCGAGATTAGAATGACTCTCCAGCACTTTAAAAACGGCAAGGCCCCGGGCGAGGATGGAATTACAGCTGAGCTTCTGAAAGTGGGTAGAAAAACCAGTACTTGAAGTCCTTCATCATCATCATCGTCATCATCGTTACAGCCTTTTATAAGTCCACTGCTGAACATAGTCATCCCCCAGGGAATGCCACAAAGCACGCTCCTGAGCCATCTACATCCATCGACTTCCTGCATGTCCTACCAATTCTTCACTCCATCTAGTGGGGGTCGCCCTCCAATTTGCCTACCGGTACGAGGCTGCCTCTCGAGAACCTTTCTTGTGATTAAAGAATTATTCTGTTGAATGAATGAAATAGATTTCTACCTTCACTATATTTTATAAAATTAACTATATCTTATAATATCAAAAATTATTGTGCATCTTACACTTAAATATAAATGTATTGAATCGAAAATACAAAGCTAACCTGCTATTTTTATCTTTTTTAATTTAAATTCAAGTAAAATATTTTTTAATTTTGCTCTTTTTTTATAACATTAATTTCTATTACAGCTTATTCTTGATAATGATGTTGAAAAGGGTTAGAAATCTATTTATTAAGATTAATCCCCCTAATTTCCAATTCTAAAAATCTTTAATCATCAGAAGCTGCTTTAAAATATTTTCTTAATCAATCGCATCTATTAATATTTTATTTTCAATTTTATTAAAAATAATTGAATTAAAAATTTTTGAAATAAATAATTTATTTTCTATTTTAATTAATTCCTCCATATTAACAAAAATAGGATCAACCCCCTTTCACTTTTGATTTCCTAATTTCATTGCAGGTTTTCCTTGATTTATTGTTTTATTTTAATAACTTGACAAAAATTGATTGCGATCAACGCCCGAATTTGAGTATGGTGCGCGCCTAATTACTATCGAAGATTTGGGTATCTTTAATACCGCCTCGAATTGAGTGTCTATTTGAGTGTTGCGTGACGGGAGGCCTAATTTGAGTTTTGAGTGATTAAAATTCGACGATTTGCTTCGTGGCATTTTGATATAGTGCGAGTGAACCCGAAACATTGAATATTGAACTTGGAACGACGGTTCGTTACTTGAAGTTAATTATATGTATGATAAGGTTGTTGAACTGAAATAGTGGAGTGACGTCAGAATTTAGTTCAGATAAAGTGAATTATCACTGGAGGATCGCATATTTGAAGAAACGCAGCGCCTGCGGATCGGCGGTTCGACTTCCACGGTTAAATCAGGTTACACATGTCCATATTACTCCACAATACTTACATGCACATACTTAACGCCTGACCGCGCCTAGGGGTCGGTTCTCGATTCGGAACCAGGTAAGTTCTTATTAATTACCTAGCCTTACATCTATTGTGTAGGATAATTGTCCATCGGGCATTTTGAGCCCCACCCTTAGTTGTCCGTCGAATCTACAGCTGTATGGGCCCCTGTATGATCGACCTTTGTAGAAGCAACTAGGGGCGTGTACAGTAAATATGAAATTTTCTTTAAAAATATCTTTGTTAATTAATGCATTGGCCATTTTATACAAACGCTCATGTAACTATTACATTCGATAATCACCTATTGTTACGGCCTACGGCTGCTCCAGCAAGGGTCAAATCCTCCGGGGCCCATTCATCAGAAGACTTCACGAGCAGACGCAGGTCGGGCCTCAATATGGCCGCGTGGAATTTCCTATCACAATAAACTATATGGGAGCAAACTAGAAAGCAAATGTACTTACCTGTATCAGCAGCTAACTTCTCTCCAAGGCTTGGGCAGGCCGTGAGTTCCAGGCTGCTCCAAAATGCTGCATCGCTCCAGACTGCTTTAACGCTGGACCACTTCTTTCTTCACTGTCACTATTCAGTCTCTTAGCTTCATTGTACATTTAACTAACTTCAATTCGCCTAATTCCACACTCATCGCAGAATCGAACACGTGATATCCGACACGGCAAGGACAGTAGCACAAAATTCGACATTGAATGTCCCGGATTCACTTATCACAAATTATAAATTCGGCACCAGAATAACACGTCGCGCCAGAGTCAAAATACGCCTCGTTGACACACAAATTAATTTAACTAGGCAATCAAAACACTAAAGGCACTAACGCGACGACCCTATTATAAGGATATCTTCATCTAGCTATCTAGATCCACGATGGGCCCGTGAATTTAGGGAAGAGGGCTTGACGGTCTCCCCGAATCATGGCCGGCGGGGCACCGACGCTTCGCCCACGCGTCGAGCGACTGACTCCCACGCAGCCGCGTACGGCCGCCCCACCTCTGCGCTTATCTCACCTACATACCATCGGGTGAGGCGCCAGCTCGAACGCAATTGGGTGGCGTTCAAACATGACCAAATTTGGGCATAAACAAACCCCGTCCCGGTCATAAGGACTTATGTCCGCGAGCAAACCGACAAGCGGAACAGGGTCGCGACGGCACGTTGCAAGACCGAATCTACACCAAAACTAGGCCACCTTAGGCACCCCATCAGATCTTGCAACCCTAGCCACCGCGTCAAAAGATAGCCCCAATATGGCAAGCCGGAGAGTCATGTGGCACCTCCATTGGATGCCCCTGGTGAGCATCACAGCACCTTAACAAGTCCTGTACTGGACAGAAGTCCGACGACCTCTTTCAAACACCTATCTGTGCCCCTATGATTCGTTCCGCAATCCGACCGGATCAGGTCTGCAAACAGCGACGCGACACGAAGCGGCCCAGCGTGGCTTCCTAAGCTTCAGTGCAGAGAGCACCCACAAATTCCACATGAATGTCGTCTGTGGAGAGCCAAACGAAACGCACAGATAGTCCCTAGTATGAATTTTCAAACAAGTAGGCATAACCAAGCCATCCACCATATAATCATTTACTAAATAGTGCGACAGCTGATTTCAATCTGATAATCTCCAAAACTAGCTAGCCTGTTAGACATGTAGTCCTATGCTCATATTTCAACTAATTTTTCAAATGCATCAATGTTCAACTACAGAATTAATTCAAACAAACCAATCACCGATGCACATAGGTCAACTGACAAATTAAACAAAACAATAAACGTAAGAGACAGCCCTCTTTCTCATTTTAAATAAATATCTTAGACAGTGCCTCAAATGCGAAACCCAAAGGAGGAATGACTCTTTATTCCTTTCGGCACAAGTAGGGTTATCCAATCTCAGCTTTCTCTTCAACAAACCACCATGACAAAACACATCCACAAAACATATATAGAAATATACAAATAACGCGTCATTCACTTTCAAATGAATTCAAATTTTCCTTTCAGCAAAACAGACGCAATAATCAAATACGTTACAAAACATATGCACAAGCATTCAAAAAGGGCACATAATTAAATTTCAATTCTCCGGGCAACAAAACAAACACAGTGATCGAATACATTTACAGAACATATGCACAAGCATTTAAAGGGAACACAATTCAATTTCAATTTTCCGTGCAACAAAACAAACACAGTGATCAAATACATTTACAAAAACATATGAACACATATTCAAGGAGTATATTAAATTCAACCCTTTTAATCACAACCTAATATGAAACATTTCGCGGAAGGCACAAACCATTTTTAATTTTAATTCAAAGCATCGTTCATTAAGTGCTCGACCAAAACCAAATCTAACAATCCCTAACAGCGCAATTCAATGCTCCCATGGAGCCCTAGTCTTCCCAACAACTAAGCAGAGGCTAACCCGGGTGTGAACCCGGAACAAATAAAGCGCCTACCGTTAAACAATCGACGCTCGGGTGGTACACCCTCACTGAGGCCGTCGACAAGAGAACAGATTGACATGTGAGCTGTTGACGGCTCACAGAATTAGTGGAGGCGGCCGTGGTGGGAGCTAGGGCGGCAGCTACCTGGCTGGGCTGCCTACATCAAAGGGGGAACGGTAGTACCCCGAGCCGCGGCCACTCAGCTGACGAGGGCGAGAAGGGTCTAGCTGACCGCTGAGTGGCAGTGAAGTCCCCCTCAACATACTGTGGTAGGGGGCGACGACCTCCCGCCCCTAGGGGAACAACCCCCCGACAGGGGGCGCGGCCGAGCGCCCCCGACCGTGCGAGTCGAGGGCCCGGAGAGCCCTGAAAGGAAACGCCGCTCGCAACCAGACACAAAACGGCATGGCGACAGCCCTAGCCGCGCGCCGGCATCACTTCTAAAGTGATGCCGGCGCGCGGCTAGGGCGTTAAAATTAAATACAAATACACAAATACAAATTACCATTTATTAGATTTATATTATTACCATTTATTAGATTAAATACGAACCACAATGCAATAAAGATAAACATCCCGTTCGATCTACAAAAAATGCCTCGCTCAGACAACCGACCCTTTGATAAGTAATCAACCATAATTATACGACAACAATAATTATCCGATTACGTGATAATAACCATCTACTTACCCAACGCATCTCTCTAGCAAACTCCCGCTTGCGCAACCTACGGGCGTAGCATTCGCAACTACCCACCAACAACAAAAAAAGCAAGCAACAAAGCAACAAAAGAAAATAATTTTATTTTTACGTATTACGGCCGGGCGTGATTGTAGACACAACATTAAACCAAGCAAACCAACGCTCCCTGTCACCAAAATTGTATAGATCCACGACGGGCCCGTGAATTTAGGGAAGAGGGCTTGACGGTCCCCTCGCATCGTGGCCGGCGGGGCACCGACGCTTCACCCACGCGTCGAGCGACTGACTCCCACACAGCCGCGCACGGCCGCCCCACCTCGGCGCTTATCTCACCTACATACCATCGGGTGAGGCGCCAGCTCGATCGCAATTGGGTGGCGTTCAAACATGACCAAATTTCATTCACACATTGGTCGCCTTCCAACTTTCGATTAACCGCTACCCCTTCAGTCTATGATCAATAACCGCGTCGATAGCAAGCCTGTACACCTCAGCTCCGCAAAAATCCTTAAAAGAATTTCATCATAATTTTTCACAATTAATTTTTTATCTTTAGGCGGTTAACCTCTTTTTTTAGGATTCTTTCCTAAATGCATTATTATTAATTTTCCTATTATAAATAAATTATTAATTATAAATATTTTTTTCGAATAATTCATTTATTAGGTATAATTATCAGAAACTTTATATTTATATAAAGGTTTTAACTTACATAAATTCATCATCATCATAATTACAGCCTTTCACAAGTCCACTGCTGAACATAGGCCTCCCCCAAGGAATGCCACAAAGCACGGTCCTGAGCTACCTGCATTCATCGACTTCCTGCATGTCTTACCAGGTCGTCACTCCATCTAGTGGGGGGTCACCCTACACTTCGCCTACCGGTACGAGGCTGCGGCTCGAGAACCTTTCTTCCCCATTGGTTGTCGGTTCTTCGAACTATATGGCCGACCCACTGTCACTTCAGCTTACTAATCCGTTGGGCTATGTCGGTTACTCTGGTTCTACTACGGATATCTTCATTTCTAAGTTTAAGCATAGCCCTCTCCATAGCTCGCTGAGCGACCTTGAGCTTCCTCATACGGCCACCAATGAAGGACCACGTCTCAGATATGTAAGTCATCACTGGAAACACGCATGGGTTGTACAATTTCGTTTTCAGGTTTTGAGGTATGTCTAACGAGGAGATGTGTCGTAGTTTCCCGAACGTTGCCCAGCCGAGTTGAATCCGTCGATTTACCTCTTGGTCGAAGTTGAACTTACCTAGTTGGACTCTTTGTCCCAGGTAAACATACTCGTCAACAACTTTGAGCTTAGTGTTCCCAACAACTACCGGCATAGGTGTGACATGGACGTTAAACATGGTTTTTGTTTTGTCCATGTTCATCTTAAGACCTATCCGTTGGGAGACACTATTGAAGTCATTGAGCATAGTGCTTAGGTCCTCCAGCTATTCTGCCATAAGGACTATATCATCGGCATATCGAAGGTAAGTGATGTACTCGCCATTGATGTTAATACCACATCCTTTCCAGTCCAGTAGCTTGAAAACGTCTTCTAATGCAGCGGTGAAGAGTTTCGGGGATATAACGTCACCCTGTCTTACACTTCTCTGCAGTTGGATAGGTTTCGTACACTGATTCTATACTTGGATAGCCATCGTAGCTCTACTGTACAAATACTTCAGCACTTCGATATACCGACACTCAATTTGGCACCGCTGAAGGGACTGCAGCACCGCCCAAATTTCGACGGAATCAAAAGCTTTCTCATAGTCCACATATGCAAGGCAAAGTGGCATCAGAATGAATAAATCAGAATGCAGAAGAGTTGTTAATCTAGAGTAGAAATAGTAGAGGAATTTCTCATATCCAGGAAAAAATTTCTTTGGATCTCTATACTCACCATAAGAAACACGTAATCATTAATCTGCTTTTTACACTTGTATTCTGTGAGAACGTGGTCCTTCCCCAGGCGAACCGACCTATTCGTGCTACAACCACATTATAGATGTAGCATGGCTCTACTATGTATAATAGCTGCGTATGATGGCAATTCGTAATATAATCGTACTGATAGTGCTACTATGTGCTCCATCACCAGCTAGCGAAATTTGTATGGATTTTCTACCATCATTCTTTCACTCAAACCTCGTCCGTCAATCAGCTGAGTGACAGTCCCCTTGGCACCGCTGAAGGGACTATAGCACCGCCTAAATTTCGACGCAATCAAAGGCTTTCCATAGTCCACATACGCAAGACGAAGTGGCAGATTGAACTCTTCGGTCTTGTGTAAAATTTGCCGAAGGGTATGTATGTGGTCTACGGTACTAAAGCCTTTTCGGAAAATGGCTTGTTCGGGAGGCTGGAAGTCTTCGAGTCTGGGTGCGAGACGATTCGTAATGTCTCTCGAAAACAGCAAGTAGACGCGGCACAGAAGGGAAATCGGTCGGTAGTTTTTTAAGAGGGCGTTGTCGACTTTCTTGAAGTAAAAGACCACTGCACTTCTGCTCCACGCTTCCGGAGTAGTGTCACCATGGAGGACGGAATTTAAGAGCTTCTGAAGGACTTCAAGTACCTTTTTTTAAATTTATTTAAAAGAAAAACAATATAATCGGTAAGTGGTATCATAAAAACATCCCCTTAAAAACCCTTACGGGTTTTTGTGATATTTTTATGATACCACTTTTGAGCAATCTGTTGACATTAGTTTACACATATATTATTTTATAAGAACATCAAAAATACAATATTAGCAGTCATGGGTACATTGTTTACATAGAAGCGGATAATAAGGAACCGGTTCTAGATTGCGGCTCGGCGCAGGCAGCCGGCCGGCTGTTGCTACTTAAGTTTGTTATATACATAATGTTGCAATTATCGATATGTTATTACGTTAGGTTTAATTTGATTAAAATTAGACTACTTGTTATGAAAGTAAAGAATAAAAGTATTGTTTATATTTATGTTTACAATTTTTATGCGTTATTTCTAATTGGGTTTAAGTTGGTATGTCATTAATGAGAGTTGGTATGAAATACGCATTTGTTCGTTTTCCGTAATAGTTTCTGACTCTTGGTATTTCTAGTTTTGATTGAACTACTTTCCGTGTCGTTATTTTATGATTGACTTTCATTTGTAGTTCTTTGTTAGTAAATTATTCAATTAATAGCCACAGTTTTATTTTATATGAACAGGTAAGATTTTACAATATTTAAATAAGGCCAATACATCGTCATCGGAGCAGATTGATTATTTAATTTTATTAGGTGTTATAATTTTTAAAAACCGAAGTTGAAGGCTGTATATTTTGTCCAAATAAGTTTTAAATGTCCACCATAGCTTGAGATCCCATATGAAATTATTGACTCTGCGAGTGCATTATATAGATTTAGTAATATTTTAAATGGTACTTTGTATTTCAAGATATTAAAGAGCAACGGCAGAAAAATAGTTGACAAAAATGATAGCGTCTAGAAATAAGTTATATATAAAATGAGTTTCATTATTTTTCTATGATTTTCCAAATAAAAATGTATTTTAATTAAAGCCCCAGAAAAAAACTAACATTTTTGGGAATGTCAAATGACTGAAATCATTTTACTCTATTCAAATGTTGCCATTTAGTATATTTCTACTATTTTCGTATACACTTTGTAACACTACCAACACACCACACAAAATATTTTTATATAAAGTTATTATTAGTAATAACTGTACTATCAGTAATAACAAAAATAAAAGTAATATGGCTGAGAATAAGTCTCTTACAAAGAAATTCCTACAATAATACATTATCTCAATCATAGTACTATGTAACAATTCCATTTAATGTTATGCCAACACTAGCTAAAATAAAGTGTCACTGTTTTTTTTGCTGTCTTTACGGCTGTGGGTTCTAGCCCTTCTGAGAATGTCACTATGATACAAAAGCCCTGGAGTCATGCCAGTAATATACATTTATAGTATGCAAATATATAATAGAGATACAATAATCTAAATACTCTCAATTATGTATTATGTATTAAGCTAACATCAAACAACCACAGGAAGCATGACTTTTTCCAAGTGACATAGGACATAACCAAAAAGGTTTAAATGTAAATATCTTTTTTTTTGACGCCTTCTCGGTACAAAATTCTTTGACAGAGTTATTAAGGGACTGACGCTTAACATTTTAAGATATTTTTGGTATATAGACGCTACCATTTCTTCTCAACTAATTTTATGTATGAAAGTCTGCCATTGCTCTTTAGCTAACATTGCTCTCAGTTTGTTACAAATTGTGTTAATATGATAACCCCAGTTAAGCCTGTCATCGACTACTTGTCCTAAGTATTTGTAACGAGGAACCTGCTCTAACAACTCATATTTGCAACCGGTCCTATTTGTTTGCAAAATATGCAAGCACTGGTGACTATGCGCGATTACTTCGATTTTCTTATCAAAATTGAGTAGATGGTTAGAGCGGACATGAATAACTTTAGTTTTACTAGCATTGAGTACTAGACCAACATCATGAGACTATTTACATAAGTTAGTGAAATCAATTTGTAAACAGTGTTCAGCCTTAGCTAAATCTTTATCAGCTGCTACAAGACATGTATCGCCAGCGTATTGGTATATGGAACAGTGTTTTATTATGTTTTCCATATCATTGACGTACGCTAAATAATGCAAGGGTCCGAGAACAGAGCCTTGTGCTGTTCCAGTAGTTACCAGTAATTCGTCACTAAAGTTATTGCCAATATTTACCCGGTATTTTCTACCGTTGAGATAATCTTGGCACCATTGTAATAATGGCCCGCAGACACCTGTATTCTCAAGTTTATTATAAGAATATCATGCCTAAGAGTATCAAATGCTTTACTAAAGTCGATGAATAGTAATATAACATGTTTTTTATCATTAAGGTGTTGATTTATTTCATCCGTGAATTTAGACAGCATAGTAGTTGATTTATTAGATTGAAAGCCATGTTGAGCATTTGACAATACATCGTGTTTAGTATTAAAATTGTGAATTTGTTGAGATACATATTTTTCAACTACCTTGTCTATGACTGGCAGTATTGTTACTGGCCTATAGCTATCATAGCCACTATGCGATCACTTTTTGTAAATTGGTCTTACGATACCGGTTTTCAAATCTGGTGGATATTTTCCTACTGATATGCTAGTGTTTATCAACTTAACTACAACATTAGCTATCTTATCACTTAACATATTCATGTGAAAACATCGAATTCAATCATTACCAGCCGATTTATTTGCATTTAAACTTTTTATAACAGTTAGTATATCGCGCTTAGTAGGTTTTCTAAATAACATAGATTTATTCTGACATGAGTTTTTTGCTACACCTAGGCAAAATATTCGTAACGTTTTCGCAGAATTCCTTACCAAAATTGTTAGCTATATTTTTTAATAATAAATTGTTATTCTTAAATGCTTTGATTACAGCTTCATCTACTGACTTACAGACGCGACCATTCAGTGTATTTAATATATCCCACATTTTCTTTTTATTAGTTTTATTATTGTTAATTATATTATTAAAGTATTTGTTTCTAGATTTTGCTTTTAACTTTTGAATTTTATTTTGCTGTTTATTAAATTCTTATCTAAGTATATAATTATTGGTATCTTTTTTCCACTGATTAAAAAGTAAATCTCTTTTTTGGCTCATATTGTTAATTTTATTATTTATCCATAATTCATTGTTTCTATTGCTACTCAAATGTATTTTTTTGTATATTTAGATTGTTCGTAACATATTTCGAATTTATTTTTTATATAATTATAAATTTCTATCGAATATTACATCTTATCTACTACATTCCAATCTATTTTATTAAGCGATGGTTTTAATGTGTTATAATCAATTAGCAGTTTATTTTTTGCACCATTCTGTATAATGTTTTTACTCCGCTTCCTATGCACGACAACACAATCATACGGTGGTCCGCCATAAAAGTACCGAGCGCAGCCGAGTAAAGGTCTAGCGAGCGCGTTCTTGCAAAAATATGATCAATGCAACTCCGCGTAATAGTATCATTTCGTTTTTCGATTCTAGTATGATCTGATATTGCACTCGCTAGGGGACACTCGGCCATACAAATTATATAGTATTCACGTATGTTATTATGCGACTTCAAGTCGATATTTATATCACCCAATAAATATAAATCTAAGCGATTAAAAGAGTCCCTACACAACAGTTCTCTCAATTCCTTGATAAATAAGTGTTTGCTTTATTTGGGTGGTCTATACAATGAACAAATAAGTGCCGTGTAATGAAGTGACGTAGATAATTTCCCTATTAAAGATTCACAATGGTTTAGTGATATATTATTTAGAATTTGGAACTTGTGGGTACTTTTTATATACATCACAATGCGACCACCTCTTTGCTGTTCACAAAGTTTACAGTACATTTCATAGCCATGAATATTAAACAGTTGCATAAGATTACTGCTTATGGAAATTCCTACCTCTGTTAATAAAATAACATCAACATCAATTTTAGATGAATGAATGAATTGTAAAACTAGACAAAAATTATTAACTATTGATCGTAAATTTATATGGAAAATATTTAGTTTTTGAGTATTATGTGGTAAATGTTTACTAAAATCGTTTGTGTTGTTAGCACAGTCAAACAGTTCATGTATTTCCGGTGAAGAAACTGTTGCGTTGTATCAAACTGCTATCGATCTTTTAGCATCGACATCTTATCAATATCACATGAGGTCCTTATGACAATCGGTTTATCATTATCGTTTTTGCGAGCCAAAATTCTACCACCCTGGAACCAAATATATTTGTAAGTCTCCTTTAAGGTTTGTTTAGTTTGCCACAGGAGCGTTTTATTTGCTTTAGGTTAGTGCGCGTCGAAGTATAACTCTTGTTTTGGCTACATCAGGATTAGTGACATTGGGAATTATATCTTCCATAGCAATTGTTTCCCTTCGTGCAGCGCGGATCCACTGGTTGACCTGCTCCTCTTGTTGCAATACTAACTGGATTACACCTTCTTTGCCGCCCATGCCTTTCAGTCTCTTCACCATAGACACTTGACGTTTCTCTATATTTAGCTTCGAGGCTAGTTTACTTGAAAGTTCTTCTAAGTTCTCGTTCTTACCTTTGGGAATTCTGGTTATTTCCAGTACATTATCCAGCAGTTTTTGATCCATATTTCTTATTTGTTGTTCCATTGCATTAACTTTTAATTTCAGGTGGGTATTTTGATTTGTCAAGTACATGTTTTACTTCTCCAAGTCTTTAACTATTTCCGGTAGGGTGTCCAGTGTAGCGTTTATATTATTCATTTTAATACACCATGACCTTAACGATTCATTCACAGAAGCCATTCCTTCTTCACTGCTTCCTTTACCTCAGTTGAGATATCACTAAGTAGTTTACTCATCGCTGCCGAACCGCTTTCACCCATTTGGTTCTCATCAGTATCATCGTCATCATCCTCCGGAATTATGAAAGACTTACGATGGAGCGATTCTTTATGACAATCTTGGCATGTCCACTCCAGGTTTTCAGTATTGTGCAGCGCTGATAACTGCTTCGAAGATAAGTCTGTGCATAATTGATTGACGTGTACTACTTTTCCACATTTGTTACACTCGAGCCCAGGTAACTTTTTTGTTATGGATTTATCACAATTGTCGAATTCAGGCATTTTTTTAACTTTATACCGAATTGAAGATAAATTGAAACTAACTATTACAAGTCCGTATACAGTTCGACTACGATATGTGGGAGCTCGCAAGTGACTGAGTGGTTTTCCACCCGCTTTAAGAAGCTCCGTTGTAATTCCATCCTCGCCGGGGATTTGCCGTTTTTAAGATGCTGGAGAGCCATTCTAATCTCGCAATCTCGCTCAGACTGACGTCCGGATTATTTCTTCGGAATAGTATCGGATATGACTCGCTCTTTGATCGTTACTCACACTTGCGTGTGGCTCCAACGATGACGTGTACAGCTGCCCATAGAACCTCTCAATCTCACACAAAATCTCAGGTGTTCCGGAAACGATGCTGCCACAGTCGGTCTTCAGCTTTGACAGTTGGCTCTTTCTGGCAGACATATCCCAGGCAAAGACTTTGGAGCCTTCTTCAATACAAGCTGTATTGAAAATGCGTAAGTCCCGCCGCATGCATTTAGAGATCTGTCTGTTCAGTTGTCTGTATGCTGACAAATCTGTTGAAGAATGTAGCTTCATCTCCCGTCTAACAGCCATGAGATTAAGAGTGTGATCGGAGAGAAAAACTTAGCTTCGACCGCATGGACAGTTTCCACGAGCTTGTCATTCATAACATCCACTTCATTGCAGTCTTCTAGGCACTGAAAACGATTTTGTAGCTCGAGCTAAAAGGTTTCGGGACCTTGGAACAGAGCACGAGGGGGACGAAGCGTTGACTTCATTAGACAAGACCTCTCCAACTTAACGTTTAGGTTCAGTGTGCCTCTAACCATTCGATGATCGCTACCATCATCGAATGGTTAGAGTCCGGGACTCGACGGACTGCATCACTACTGGCTGAAGGGGTTCGTGGTGTGTTACGCTGTGCTCGCCCGACAGTTTCAAGAGGCTGTCGACGAAAAGTCACTCCCGAGCCTCTTGAGTGACCCAATGAGTGATCCCAGTAGTAACTGGGATCACTCACACCCGAGCAAATACCGTCCCATAACGTGTCTACTACAAGACACTAACATCCATTTTGAGCGTGAGAATCACTCGTCACCTGAACTCTAATCAGGTGATGTCGCGCGCTCAAAATGGATGTCGGGGCGATGGTCGTGGAACCAAGGAACCGCTCCTCATTGACGCGGTCATTGGCAAGGTGGTTAAACGTAACCGTCGGAACCTCTCCGCCTTTCGGCATTCGACTCGGTGCCTCATACAAAGCTTTATGAGCTGTACAAGGTTGACTGTACAGTTCGAGACTTCCTCGGGCAGTGTATGGGGCAGTGGAGTACGATCCTTTGTCATCTAGGCGAGCGGATGATGGCTGCGGAGAACCACATAAGGATATGAAGGGGTATCTTCCAGGGCGATTGTTTGAGTCCAATCTGGTTCTGCCTGTCTCTGAACCCTCTTAGTACCTTACTAGTGGGTTCCGGGAGGTGATTTCAGCTTCGGAGAGGAGGTACAAAAGTGACCCACCTTTTCTATATAGATGATCTCAAGTTATTCGCCTCCAGTCACTCTCATCTTATGGAATTGCTAAACATCACTTGTGATTTTAGCAATTCTATTAGAATGGAGGTGGGGACGGATAAGTGTGCGGTCCTTCATATCGAGAGGGGTAGGGTTGCTAACTCTGAGGGCATAGACTTATCTATCCCCTCAGAGTGCTCGCGGCTTTTTAAGCGCGCTTACCATACATAATCGTGAAGTGTGCAGCCTCCGTAATTACTTTCTGACAAGAGCGGATGATCCATTCTATAGGGACGTTATT
The DNA here is from genome assembly GCA_963668995.1 of Parnassius mnemosyne. Lineage (NCBI taxonomy): Eukaryota > Metazoa > Arthropoda > Insecta > Lepidoptera > Papilionidae > Parnassius > Parnassius mnemosyne. The sequence continues at coordinate 29,898,786 of CAVLGL010000086.1, forward strand.
TCTTGTGATAAAGGACTTACCCCTCTATCCTTAGCCAACGAGCAATGGTAAGACCCGGCAGTACAGAGCATTTCCGACTGGGAGACCGTATCGAAGAAGAAGGAGCTCCACGGTAGGTTCTACAAGGCTCTATATATCTTTCTAACTCTGAGTATTTGCACAGATACAACCTAGTAGCCAGGATTCGACACCAGGAGCTCGCTCTGAAATATGGTCTCGTGGATCGGAAACTGCCATATTGTAATTACTCTCCGGAAGGCGTGCTCGAAAATGACCGCGCCAGGCTCTACTGGGACCGGGCCATCATCACAGACAGGACTATTCTTGCGAATAAGCCTGATATTGTGCTGATGTACTGGGCACAGTCAAGGATATTTTTGGTCGACATTACCATTCCTTATGACGAGAACCTCGTGAAAGCCGAAACAGTTAAATTGACAAAATATCTGGACTTGGCTCACGAGGTGACCGACATGTGGGTTCGTCAGCCGGTCTAAATTATTCCTGTGGTCGTTTCTGCAAACAGGTTAATCCCAGTTAGCCTCTCGGGTCATCTGAGGCGACTGGGACTCCGTGACGGATCGCTCCAACCTCAAATGCAGAAGGCGGTGCTCCTCGGTACCGCCCGCATCGTCCGCCGGTTTCTTTCCCTTTCCCCCTAACCCTCGGCCGTTTGGTTTCCCCTGCTGAGGGCTTCCATCTGGTTGGGTTTTTATATATTTATGTAATTTTTATATATTTATTTTATTTTATTGATATTTATGTAAGTTTTTCATTTTCATTTTTAATTATATATTTATACAGCCCAACCAGATGAGAAAACTATACAAATACCCCATAATAATAATAAAACTAAAACTAGAAACTTAATTATCATATAGTTCTACTCTCCACCGTATCGCCAAGAACGCTGTCTGGTTTTCTCCGCTGAATGGTTATACTTAGCCTTTGAGCGAGAAAAAAATTATTAAATAATTTGAACTATTAATCCTGCAATTACATTAACTTTTATTGCTCTACCTTTTTTGCGTCTATTATATTTATTAGATGAACTTAATAATCCCTTTATTACTTTAAAGTCTATTGGACATGAAGGATATTGAAGTTATCAATATTCAGATTTTTATAGTATTGAATTTGATTCATATATAATTCAATATAATAAAAATACTCCTGAACACTTTCGTTTACTAGATGTTGATATCGAATTATCTTACCTTAAAATAATCAAATTAGAATTATAGTAACTGCTACTGATGTAGTTCATTCATGAACTATTCCATCATTAAGAGTAAAAGCAGATGCTAATCCTGGTCGATTAAATCAAAATATATTTTTTATTAATCGATCAGGAATTTCTTCTGGTCAAGGTTCACAAATTTGTGGAGTTCATCATAGTTTTATACCTATTGCAATTGAGAGAATTTCCATTACGAAATTTATTAATTGAATTAATAATTATTCATCATTAGATGACTGAAAGCAAGTACTGGTGTTTTAAACCTTTTAATAGTAAATTAGACCGATTACTTCTAGTGAAAGAATTAGTTAAAATACATAACATAAATATGTCAAATATAAATTATTACATTAGTAATATTCTTTTATTCCTCAAATAATAACTATTAGTTGATTATTATCTTTATTATTATAATTTTTATTTTATTTAATATTTTAATTATTATATTTTTAATGTTAATAATTTCAAAAAATATTTATTTTCATTAAAAATAACTTTAAAATATAAACTGAAAATGATAAGTAATTTATTTTCAATTTCTTATCCTCCAAAAAATTTATTTAATTTACTATTAAATTGAATAAGAACTTTTATTGGTTAAATATTTATTCCTTTTTCTTTTTGATTAATTCGTAATCGACATTATATCTTTTGAAATTTTATTACTAATAAACTTCATAATGAATTTAAAATATTATTAGGAATTAATGGATTTAATGGATCAACTTTCATTTTTATCTTATTTTTTAATTGTTAAATGCTCTGATTTAATAATTTAAATACCTAGAAAAAATCATTAGAATGGCTTAATGATATTTCTTTTTGTATATCTGGGCAAATCACCGTGCAGTGCCGGTGTAGGAATATGCACTACCCCAGATCGTCCCGAGGGTGTTGTAAGATGCGACAGAGGAAAACAAACCAGGGCAGCAGCATCTTCCTAAACCAATTTCTCGTGTTGAATAGACGCTTTTCTGTCTAGTTTTATTTTCTATTTGACTTGCAACTTCATAAGTTTATTAAGTATTCCCAATGGATAAACTTCTTTAATGTAGAACGGGATATTTTTTAAGCATTGTTTATTTTTCTAGATAATTATTTTACATCATTTTATATTGTAATGTACTAACACAGATCTAAGTTATGCTCCTTGCTTTTCTTTCTATACTTCCTATCTTTTATTTTATTTTATTTAATAAGTTTTTTAGGATTATTTCTCCATATTTTCACCAATACAAGTCATTTTACTATTTCCTCATCAATTAAATTATCTTTTTGAATTAGATTTATACTATATGGATGAATTAATAATTATCAACATATATTTATTCATATACTTTTACAAGGAACCTGAAGTATTTTAATACCATTCATAGTATTAATTGAAACTATTAGTAATATTATTCGTACAGGAACTTTAGCTGTACGTCTAACAGCTACTATAATTACAGAACATTTATTATTAGAGAGACGGATATTTATCTGCACATGGTTCTCGAGGTAACCGACATGTAAAGTGGTCTGCCGACCAAAATCATACCTGTCGGGTCGTCTGAGACGACTTTGAGTCCGTGACGTACTGCACCGGTCTCAAATGCAGAAAAAGATGATTCACCTTAGCGTTCGGATCGTCTGCCGGTTTTTTCCTTTTCCCCTAACCGTCAGCCGTTTGGTCACCCCTGCCGAGGGATTCTATCTGATTGGATTGTTATTTATTTGTGTATTTCTTATTTATGAACTTTGCTATTTTAAATGTAACTTTATGTGTATTTATTACTTTCTTTTATATTTTTATTTAGCTCAATCAGATGAAACTACTTTTATAACCCATAATAATAACAATCGCATCATCCGTTGGCTTCTTTCTCTTTCCTCTTAACCTTCTATCCATTTGTTTGGGTTTACATTTATTGACGTATTTTTATATATTTGTTTAGCCACATTGAATGTATGCTTACTATTTTCTTTTATGTCATTAAGATGAAAAAATTTCTACCACATAATGATAAATAATTATAAATAAAAATAAATATTATTTACTCTCAAAATTTAGCTTTAACAAAGGTAAAGTATAGACAATGTTTTTAAGACTATGGGTAGAAAGTCTGGTGTCTTTACTAGGCAGATTCCTGTGTTACGGATCACCAGTTTGTCGTATTGTTTGTGTCAAACTTCCCACGCCTGGAGGCGCTTTTGGGAAAAGTAGCGCTAACCCAGCCTAGAGAAGAAGGATCAAAGACCGTAGCATAAGCCGGTAATTGTGCGCACCGTCACCATGGTGTATGCTGGGATAAATATCAGTTTGTCCTAGCCATATATTACGCAAAAGCTGACGGGAGAGCATAGACGACCTGAAGCAGAGAATCGCTGCTTGGAAGAAGTGGATTTAGCGATATGTAGCGAGAGGTCGACACGGTTCAACCAGAATCGTCTCTTCCAAAGTGATCAGAAGAAGGTTTATAAATCACAAACGAACAGTGGTACCTGAAACGGGCCCAGCACTGAATCAGATCAACATTGTCGCAATCTGGTGTAACTTGCGGTTCTTAAACAGAAGTTGTAGCGAGTCAGTTTGTGTTACGCCCATGGACCCAGTCATCATAACGCCTGCAATAACAACTGCAAATATTAAAGAACTACGTTTACCAACCCGCCTGCTAAGCGTGGCAACTATGACAAAATTATGTAGGTAATATATGGGAAAGGTCGATATACAGTGGTGTATTTTGATAGGCTGCAATGTATGAATGAATAAATAGAAACAGATGTAATGCATGCCAGCTGAAACATATTGTTCGCGCTCAGCTAAAAATGACAATTCACTTGTATTATAATTCTTAAATATGGGTGACAAATGAGTACACAGTCTACCTGATGATCAGAGGATGTTGTGGCCTATATACATCTCCATCAATCTTCGATCAAAATGCAGATGCGTTGTCTTCCCTGAGGACTAAGATGGAATGCCTCGCCACCAGTGAAAAGTGCCTCCGTTTCTCAACATTCATTATACAAAAACGCATCATTGTGGTTTGCTCTGGTATTGAGAGCGTGGTTCTACTCCTAGCCAGTTCCTTTGTGCTACCATCATAATATAGCTGCAGCACGGCTCTACCACGTAAATGTATTTCTTCTTTATTTCCTTAACAGAAAAATCAAGGTCGACCCGACGTGCTCTCTTCATGATAGTAGTTATAGATACGGCGTCACTATTCCAAGGCCAGATTATGATGCAGGTGTACGCGGAGCCTCTCTTCGCTGAGGCTGTGCCCTCGATTTCGCCAACAATCTGCAGCGTGATCTTTACGATAGTGACCATTTTGTCTGGTTTCATTGGCGCCTTCTTGGTTGAGCGGGCAGGTAGACGGGTAAGACTGGGACTTATATCTAACTTTATCCTCTATTTATTGACGCATTTTACTACTACACAGTTCTTGTTCAATGCTCTGGACCATAGATATCTAGATTGATCATCAATCAAGATTCGCTCTCATCGCTGAGGCCTGAGATAAAATGCCTCATTACCAGTGAAAGGGTCTCTGGTTCTCTCCACACACCATAAAAATCACAGCAGCATAATGCTGCCATTTTACACTTGTATCCTCTGAGAGTTGTAAGTTTTTGAGTACGGTTGTGTAAATATTGTCTGTTGTATTTATATTGAGTATTTTTATAAAAGTTATACATGAAGCTGAAAAATGAACAGAGAGTCTAACTGATTGGTGACTGACTAATGTATGATTCTATTAATTATTTATTAATTCCTTGTCATCTCAATACCAACACGTTACATAATTATCATTATCATCATCATTATTGCAGCCCTTTCTAAGCCCCATAGATTGCTTATAGAGCGGATATTTCCAATTTAACGTATGCTTATAACCTGCTGAGTATTTTTTAACCCGGATTCCATCTTGGTCACAGCACCACAGCTACTTTACTGAAAATTACAGATGATATTAAAGAAGGCATCGAAAACAAGAAAGTTACAGTTGTTGTGCTTTTTGACTTTTCCAATGATTTTTACACAGTTGACCATGATATCCTGCTTGCTTTCCTTTCCTATCTGAAGTTTACACCGTCAGTCTTGGAGTGGTTCTCATCTTATTTTTGCACAAGTCAACAGTCCCTCCACCTGGGGCAAATGACTTAACAGTAGGTTGACCAGGTTTCTGACGTACCACAAGGTGTTATTCTTTTCCCGTTAATCTTCAGTTTTTATGAGCTCTATCACATCCAATATTGATTGTTCGTACTATCTGTATGCTGACGAATTTAGGTACAGTCTGACATTTTTGAAATACGATTGACAAATAAATTCCAATCTCAAGTCAGTCCGTGATTGGTTTCTGCGCTTAGGAGTGCCTGGCAACCCTATAAAATGCTAAGCGAAGATTATAATTAGGTCGAGGATGATTTCACAAATTGATACCGTGATGCGGCCTTATATCTATTTTAATATTGTATAACAATCGCGGTCTCCTTTTAATAACACCCTGAGCTGGGGGGTTTATATGTATATCTGGTACATGCCGTAAAATCTCTGGTGCTTTATGTTAAAAATAGTATGGATTTTATTACCCTTTTATTGTATAACAATCGCGGTCTCCTTTTAATAACACCCTGAGCTGGGGGGTTTATATGTATATCTGGTACATGCCGTAAAATCTCTGGTGCTTTATGTTAAAAATAGTATGGATTTTATTACCCTTTCCTGTATAAATGAATAAAACTTAGATAACCTTCGATGTTGTGGTGTACTGTTGCCATCTATTATTGTTTGCTGTTACAGAACTGCAGACTCAAGTTTACAAAAACATTACATTTGTTTTTACATAGAATTACTGTTCGTTTAAGATGTATGATTAAAAAAGTAATAATGGCCGGTGACTTTAATATTAATTTACTTGAAAATAATCAAAATAGTTTACTTATAAAAAATAATGTATTAAAATATTACTTAAAACTAACATTAAATGAACCAACTAGGATAAAAATAAAATTAGAACCTTGCATAGACAATACTATAACAAATATAAAAGGTTACTGATACCGAGATTTTACTATTCGTTTTAATAGTATTTTTATGGACACTGTATCTGATGCCTTATCCAAATCTAAGAAAACTGGGATACACTTCTTTCCACTGTCTAATTACGATGATATAATTTTTTAGAGTATGAACGGAATGCTCTGTTGATTTTCCATTTCTAAAAACAAATGGTATATTTGAAAACAAATTATTTTTCTCCAGATATTTTGTAAGTCTATTATTTATAAATTTCTCTAAAAGTTTTGCAAAGGGGGTAAAATAGAGAAGGTTCTATGTATAATTACTTATACAGGTTTTGTCACCATCTTTAAAAATAGGTCAAATTACGCATTCCTTAAGATATCTACAACACCATAGTTTGGACCTTAGGTTTGGACATTGATTATATATATATAAGTCAAAAGAGGTATTAACAAATATTTAAAATTTTTAATGAATTTAATCGAGATTTCATCCTAATCAACTGAATAGTCTGTCTAAAGAATGTCAATTAATTGTTCTACTTCACTTTCATCCGTGTGCAATAAAGTAAATGAATTTAAATAATAATTTGATTTTTCACCAATGTTACTATTGAAACCTTCACTATTATTATTTCCTACATTAAAACACTCTGCCAAACTTTTACCTATATTTACATTATAATTATTTATAAGATTAACACGTAATGTGTTAATCTTTTTAAAAAAAAAATTTTTCTAATGTGGCATACTAGATATATTCAAAATTTCTGTGTTATAGCCTTTGTTTTTCAGATTACCTATAATATCAGTAAGTACGTCCCATAGCATTTTATTATTATTTTAACCCATATTCACTCGCTCTTTTTCATAATTTCTTTTTATCTTTTTAGCAGTGCGTTGCAGTGATTGCAACACCGTCGGCATATAATTGGTACAATTTCACTGTCTGGAAAACAAAAATGTTCTGATTCTGATTCTATTCTCTTTATCGCTTGAAAAATTTCTTCCCTTCAGGACTAAACTCATGCTTGTACAGTAACTTAAACTACATACCGATTTTTAATTATGGAAACGTGTTTTCTCCAAATATAAACCAAAATCTTTTTAGCAAGCTACAGCGCCTTCTTATTGCATCAGATATATTTTCAGACTTCGTAACTACGATCATATCTCTCACTATCACTTTTGTCTTAAATGGCTCATTATAACACAGATTGGCAACTCTAGAATTTTGCTTGTTCTCTTTTCTATCTGAAATGAAATAAAATTTCTATCTAAAATTTCTATCTAAAATTTCTATCTAAAATAAAAAATAAAAAAAAATCCACTCTTTCTCATCTCAAGGAAAAATTTCAATATCTTTCTATATTATAGAACTCTGCATTCCTCGTCTAATTAATAATAATAATAATAACTATAAGAATAAGACTGTACAGTTCGAGACTTCCTCGGGCAGTGTATGGGGCAGTGTAGTACGATCCTTTGTCATCTAGGCGAACGGATGATGGCTGCGGAGAACCACATAAGGATAAGAAGGGGTATTTTCCAGGGCGATTGTTTGAGTCCAATCTGGTTCTGCCTCTCTCTGAACCTCTCTTAGTACCTTACTGGAGGGTTCCGGGAAGGGATTTCATCTTCGAAGAGGAGGTGTAAAAGTGACCCACCTATTCTATATCTTATTGAATTGCTAAACATCACTTGTGATTTTAACGATTCTATTAGAATGGAGCTGGGGACAGATAAGTGTGCGGTCCTCCATGTCGAAAGGGTTAGGGTTGCTAAATCTGAGGGCATAGACTTATCTATGCCCATCAACATAAAGACCCTATCCGAGGCTGAAACATACTGATACCTGGGTATGTCACAGAACATAGGTATCGATGAGGCGGACATGAAACAGTCAGTATGCGGTGTGTTTTATGCACGCTTGACAAAAGTGCTTAACAGTCTTTTGTAGGGCGTTAATAAGACACATGCATATAACGGTTGGATCATGCCTGTTCTCATGTATACCTTTGGCATACTCAGGTGGACTCAGACCGAACTGAATGCTCTGGATAGAAAAGTCCGCACTATAATGACGTCCCACAGGATGCATCTTCAGAGATCGTCAGTAATGAGGCTGTACTTGCCGCGGAAGCATTGTGGGCGCGGCTTTTTAAGCGCTCTTACCATGCATAATCGCGAAGTGTGCAGCCTCCGTAATTACTTTCTGGCGAGAGCGGATGATCCATTCTATATGAACGTTACTTCTTGTGATAAAGGACTTACCCTTCTATCCTTAGCCAACGAGCAATGGCAATACCTGGCAGTACAGAGCATTTCCGACCGGAAGACCGTATGGAAGTAGAAGGAGCTCCACGGGAGGTTCTACAAGGCTCTACATGAGACTTACGTAGACACAGTCGCCTCTCTCCACTGGCTACGTTTCGGTGACCTCTTTAGGGAAACCGAGGGTTTTGTCTGTGTGATACAGGAAAGGCCAGGTCAAGAGTACCCTAAACCGTAGAGCATGTATGAAGGGAATAATGAAAGTGGACGAAGCAAAACAAGTATGTAAGGATCGTAGCAAGTGGAAAGAACTGGTCTCTGCCTACCCCTACGGGAAAGAGGCGTGATTATATGTATATGTATGATACAGGATTAGGTTATTAAGACCAACAATTATCGGAAATACATCCTAAAGGATGGCGCCGTCGACATCTGTCGAGCTTGTCGCCATCCCGGTGAGTCACTTAGGCATGTCATCTCCGGTTGTTCGGCGCTTTCTAACTCTGAGTATTTTTGCACAGACGCAACCTAGTAGCCAGGATTCTACACCAGGAGCTCGCTCTGATATACGATCTCGTGGATCGGAAACTGTGCCATATTATAATTACTTGCCGGAAGCCGTGCTCGAAAATGAGCACGCCAGGCTCTACTGGGTCCGGGCCATCATCACAGACAGGACTATTCTTGCGAATAAGCCTGATATTGTGCTGATGGACCGGGCATAGTCAATAATATTTTGGTCGACATGACCATTCCTTATGACGAGAACCTCGTGAAAGCCGAAACAGATAAGTTGACAAAATATCTGGACCTGGCTCACGAGGTGACTCACAAGTGGGGTGTTCTGCCGGCCGAAATTATTCCTGTGGTCGTTTCTGCGAACGCGTTAATTCCAGTCAGCCTCTCGGGTCAGCTGAGGTGACTGGGACTCCGTGACGGATCGCTCCAAGCTCAAATGCAGAAGGCGGTGCTCCTCAATACCGCCCGCATCGTCCGCCGGTTTCTTTCCCTTTCCCCCTAACCCTCGGCCGATTGGTCTCCCCTGCCGAGGGCTTCCATCTGGTTGGGTTTTTTATATATTTATGTAATTTTTATGTATTTATTTTATTTTATTGATATTTATGTAAGTTTATCATTTTCATTTTCAATTATATATTTATACAACCCAACCAGATGAGAAAACTATACAAATACCCCATAATAATAATAATAATTATCTGAAATACGGTCTCGTGGATCGGAAACTGCCGTAATATAAGTATTTGCCGGAAGACGTGCTCGAAAATGACAGCGCCAGACTCTGCTGGGACCGGGCTATCATCACAGATGGGACTATTCTTGCAAATAAGCCTGATATTGTGCTGATAGACCGGGCACAGTCAAGGATATTTTTGGTTGACATTACCATTCCTTATGATGAGAATCTTATGAAAGCCGAAACAGATAAGCTGATAAAATATCTGGACCTGTCTGACAAGGTGACCGACATGTGGGTTGGTCTGCCGACCACAATTATTCCTGTGGTCGTTTCTATGAACGGGTTAATACCAGTTAGCCTCTCGGGTCATCTGAGGCGACTAGGACACCGTGACGGACTGCTCCAAGCTCAAATGCAGAAGTCAGTGCTCCTCGATACTGCCCGCATCGTCCACCGTTTTCTTTCCCTTTCCCCCAACCCTCGGCCGTTTGGTCTCCGCTGCCTAGGGCTTCTATCTGGATGTTTTTTTTTTAAATTTATATATTTTTCAAGTATTTATTTTATTTTATTGATATTCATATATGTTTACCATGTTCGTTTAGAATAATATATTTATACTGCACAACCAGATGAGAAAACTTAATTACGTTAGCTGCAGCCGCAGGACTTAAAAAAAACCAATTCTTAAAATATAAATTTAATAAAAGAAAGATTACTGGTTTCCTCCGCGTATCGATTTTCGGATACTCGTCCCCGGTGCTGCTGCCACGTGGTTCGGATATTAGATTAAGGCTAGAGAGCCAAATCAGCGTCCTTCAGCGCCAGCCGAAATCTACCGATTTTTGGAGATTTTAACGCCGCGTACTGACTCTAATATCCTACCGACTGCGCCAATTACGTTAGCTGCAGCCGCAAGACTTAAAAAAAACCAATTCTTAAAATATAAATTTAATAAAAGAAAGATTACATTAATTCTATAACTAAATTAAAATGATTAGCTAGGTCGAAGTGTGACCGAAGAATGACGAAATCCGATGCTCACTTCCACGGGCGTCGGGTTGTCGGCGCCTGCTGACTCGGCGTCTCGTGACACGCGGCTCCGTCGTGTTCGTCTTTAAGTAGGTTTTACATACTTGGCGATTTTAGTGTAATAGAACTACGTAATTCCTCCCCCCACAGTTCAGCGACTATTTTCCAACTTTGAGGGAAAATGTTGCTGAATATGCTTTTGCGTTTTTAGGATCTTCATAGGAATGCTTTCCAGGTGCTAGCAGCTGGCTGCTCTGCTGTTGCGGCTTACTGCGTCTCCACAGATTGAAACGTCGACAGATTATTACAATGGCTGTTATGATAAGTGAGCCAATTATCATTACATAAACGGGAATAGTTGTGTGGTACAGAGTGTTGCTAGCTATGGTGTCTTGTACCATTATCGGCTCTCTCATGACTTGACTGTAGGCTTCATGTAGTTTTCTCAGGTCGATGGATTGCAGCGAGATTCTGTGTTGAGGTGTGGTTTCTTCTTTGAAGTTACGTGGGATATCGGTAATTATTAGTGGCTGTCCGGATACTTGGTTGTTCTCGTTAACTGTTGTAAATTCTGACGTCATCAATGTGCAATTTAAGGGTATGGTTACCAAATAACTTCCTTGAAGCTGCTTGTATTCTTCTCTTCCGCATCGTAGATGGATTGTTGTAGTGCGAGGGAATGTGACAACATAGTTCCCGGCGTCCAGTTGCTCCATGGCTTCCTTTTCCAATGTTATAGTGGTCAGGTTGCAGTCATCTCCTAGTGCGTGGTTTGTGACGAGGTCTCGTGTGCAGTCGTGATGATTCTTGACTCTGTTAATGGCATCGTCTTCGCAGAGGTACTGCTGGTCTACCTTCGGGCATTCAGCCTCCATATACGCATACGCTTCCCTATTGCTTGCTAGGAAAGGAAGGGGTGGAATAAGGATCTTGTTATACCTATTCGGGGCTATCGAAAGTTTATACAGATCGAATACGTTCGCACTAACTATGGGAACTTTAAAAACTATAACTATCTGCTTTTCGACGTAATATGAGCCAGGTTTTATGATACTATAATAGTCGCGTAAATCTAAATTTAATATTCTATCATCCCCATATATCATTCTTACCCTTTCTATCATTAACCTTAAAGTATCGATATCTATCATTGAATGATGCGTGCTTAGGGCATGCACAAGAGCTAGCATGTTTTCTATTCTAACTAATTCTCCCAACAAATCATTGACGTTTTCTGTTATGATGGTCAGAAGCTGAGCGAAATGAGCATATTTTATTAAACTATTTTCTTTATAAGCAGTGCTATTCAACAAAAGTTCTAACGTAGCATTAATTGATTGCTGATTTCTAACTAACTGGTCTATGACGCTGTTATGTTGCGTCATCCATTCCTTGTTGAGACTTATGTGCGAGTTAAATTCCGATATAATTTTAACTTGGTTATTTTCGAGATTTTTTATTGCATTATCAAATTTAATAGCATCCTGATAATCTAGATTTCCTGTTAAGCTTTTAATAGCAGATCCTAAGCCATCAATTAAACCTCTCTTGGCTCGACTAGGTTCGAGTCCTTTTAAATGATTTAAAACTCTATTGATTTTATGAGATAAATAGTTAATTTGAAGAGAATATAGGGAAAACGTATCATTATTTAATCTTAATTCAAAGTCAGATAACTGCTGTCTCACTGCAATAATTTTGTCTTCTATATTATTGATGCGAATATACTGTAATAAGCTATGGTAATGTGACACTAGACGAGTTCTACCTAATTTATAAGGAAGGAGGCCAGGACCATCGTTGAGACTTTCAAGTCTTATCTCCTGTGTTTGAGCAAGATGCACCATTATCACCAACGGAATTCTGTAACAATTTAGCGCTATTAGGGACACGCTTAATGCGAGCTTTGGCAACGGGACCACGTTTTCGTGAAGTATAAATATGTATAGGTAGGTTAGCTAGAACGATATCGTTAGTGTATCTAGGTGCTAATTTTTGTCGGCTAGCAAGCGCGTTTTTTATGAAAATTTGCTGCTGTGGTTCATACTGAATTTCGGGTTCTCTATCCTTATTTCTATTCTCAATTAAAACTGTGCGATCATGTAAGGCAGACTGATTTATAATTTCATAAACTAATTTCATTTGTTCTCTATGATTTTGAGTATACTGTTGAAGTAGATGCTGGGTAAGGTCTACACCTACCGGGTCTCTGGGGTCAAAGTGACCTGTTATTATATCGAAGGGCCTGCATTTCGTGAAACTGTGCACCGAACTATTGTAAGCGATAATCGCATATGGTACTAGGTTTACAGCTGGCTCTTCTTTACGCTGAAGTTTCAGTAATCGAAGATGTTCGAGCAGAGTTGAATGGAAACGTTCTACATTTCCATTGTCGTTTGGTGAATGGGGAAGTATTTTATGGTGGTTAATATCGTGCATTCTTAAAAATTCGGAAAATAGTTGGTTGGTGAATTCAGTGCCGTTATCAGTTACTATGGTTAAGGGTAAACCATGGTGCGTGCAATATTTTAGTAAGGCCCGTAAAACGCTGATGGCTGTACCGTCGTGTAAATGATAGGCTTGACCGTACTTGGAGAATACGTCGACGAACGTAACGTATTTTTCGCTATCTACTGTGCACAGGTCCATATGAACTATTTCTAGAGGCTTGGTTGGAGGCGGAACAACGTTAAATCTTGGTTGGATAGGATTACGGTCGTATTTACCTTGACCACACACAATACATTCATTAATGAATTTTGTTATTTGTTCTTTCATTTTTGGCCAGTAGTATTTTTTCGAAAGAGACAAATAACACTCATTAATGCCTCTATGGTTGGTCTTGCCCTCGTGATAGTGTTTAATTATTTCTTGTTGCCTAAGGTAAGGTTTAACGTTTTCAAGTTCGCTTTTGGCAAGTACGATGTTCATCGCGGAGCTTTTAAAGTTATTCTGTATGATAGGTATAATTGAATAAAGTCCTAACGGGGGGTTGATTAGAATTCCTGTTTTAATTTTTGGGTTCACGAACTCCTTTATTACGTTTATAATATCGGTTTCTAAATTTGATTCCGTTACTTGCACCGAAATAAGAGTATGTGTGTCGAAGGGCTTTGAAACCGCGGGACGCTTTTTTACGTCACCTACGATAGTGATAACCAATTGGCGATGAAATTTGTTTAGTGGTTCATCGGTTATTGGAACTTCCAATATGGGATTTTCGTGACTCGTATGAATGGTAGCGGTTGTAGAACCATGACTGCGTTCTGGATGTTCTGAGGGATTCGCTAGAAGAGAATTAGTATCTTCGTTATGGATCTCAATGCGACTGAGTGCATCTGCGTTCGTATTTGATTTCCCTTTCTTGTAGACTACAGTGAAGTCGTATTCGCTAAGCTTTAAGCGCTATCGAGTAAGGCGAGAGTTCGGTTCCTTTAAACTCATAATCCACTGTAAAGGTTTGTGGTCGGTAAGTATTTTAAATGTCCTGCCGAATAGGTATGGTCTAAAATATTTAGTGGCCCATACTATTGCCAGGAGCTCTTTCTCGATGGTGCTGTAATTTTGTTCACTATCATTAAGTGTTCGCGAAGCATATGAGATGGGTTTATCCGAGCCTATTGGCCCTTGAGACAAAACAGCACCGATGGCAAAGTTTGACGCATCGGTAGTAAGGATAAACTCCTTACTAAAGTCCGGGTATTTAAGGATTGGATCGTTCGTCAAAAGAGTTTTACATTTCTCAAAACTGTTTACATAATCGGGGTCAAAAGTGATTTTTTTACCTTTTTTTAGACATTGTGTCAATGGTTTTGTTATTTTTGCAAAATCTGGGATGAATTTACGGTAATATCCTAATAGTCCTAAGAACTGCTTTATCTCCTTAGGAGATTTAGGTATGGGATATTTTTGTATCGCTGCTATTTTGTCTGGATTAGGCTTCACGCCTTCGCTACTGATGATATGGCCTAAATAAGCAGTTTCTAGCTTAAGGAACTCTGATTTGTCCATTTGCACTTTGAAATTAGAGTTCCTAAGTCTCTGGAAAACTTGTTCTAAGTTGACCATGTGTTCCTGCAGCGAGGTGCTGAATACTATTATATCGTCCAGGTACACCAAACAGATCTGGTTCTGGAGACCTCGGAGGATGTTATCCATCACTCTTTGGAATGTGGAAGGCGAGTTCTTCAGGCCCATGGGCATCCGAAGGAATTCGAAGTGGCCGTGTTCGACATTGAATGCCGTCTTTGGAATGTCAGCGGGGTCCATTTCTACTTGGTGAAAACCACTGGCGAGATCCAGGGTAGTAAAATATTGGCATTTGCCCAGTTTGTCCAGAACATCTGAGATATTCGGTATAGGGTATTTGTCATTTATGGTTTTTTCATTAAGTTTACGAAAATCTACCACTAGACGCCATTTCTTTTTCCCCGAGGCGTCCGCCTTTTTTGGGACAATCCAAATCGGTGAGGACCATGCGGACTCGGAGGGACATATAATGCCTTGAGATAACATTTTATTTATTTGATCGTGTACCTCTTGTCGATGAACAAAAGGATATCGATAGCTCTTTGTGTATATCGGAATTTCATCGGTCGTACGGATGCGGTGTTTTATTTGATTCGTGAATGTTAAGTTTTCACCTTCGATATAAAATATGTCATGATATTTGGCACAAAGAGTCATCAAATTAGCCTTTTCTTCTTCGTTAAGGTGGTCAGTGCGGAGTCGCGATAAAACGTCTTTAGCTCGTTCGGTTATAGGCTAGGTGCGCGTGCACTCAACGTTAAACAACTGTGCGTGAGCGGGGCGGTCCAGAGAAAAAACGATATCGTTATCGCTAGTATTCTCGATCTCTAAAATACCTCTATTTTGGGAAACGCTGGTAATGCATTCGTGAATGACACAGGAACGTGAGTCAACAGGAATTCTAACTAACTTTGAAGTATTCGCAGGAATTATATCCTCGTACAGGTTCACGTTTCGTGAGTTATATAACAATATTGGGTTCACTGCAAACCGAGTAGTTAAGTGTAATGCTTTTAAATCGATCTTTGCTTCCCACTTAGTTAACAGATCGAGCCCAATTAACTCGTCGAAATGGTTATGAAATTTATACACGAAAAATTTTATCGGTTCGCTATCGTTAATTTCCGGAAAACAGGGCACCGTAATGGAATAATCATTTCGACTATCAGCGTGAACATTAGTGACTTCGAATGGATCATAGTCAAGTTGATAATGAGGGAAAAATCTTTCTACAGCATCCGGGCTCAAAAATGATTGATTCGCTCGGGTATCGATGAGAAGCTTCAACGGAGGGTCTAAGATCTGAATAAATGGTAGCTGACGCTGGGTTTGCAAATTGACTTCTATCTTGGCTTGTTTGAAGGGGAATCCTCGTGAAAATTTTCCTGTTGGCTAGTGGAAGGCTGAGGATCGTTTTCTGTATCATTGACGCTTGGATAATCGTTTACCGGAATAAACTCGGGACCGTAACTCTCGGGGCTTGCATAATCATTATATATGTAGCCACTCACGTAAGATGGACATTCGTAGTAATCCGCATAATAGTTGTTGTAGTCAGGCTCATAGTAATAATTATCATAGCCGTCGCACTCGTTAAGATTCATTTCACGGCTTTTAAAATAATTCGTAGGTGGTGGGTTACCGTGCTTATTCCAATCATGACCAGTTAATCGTCCCGTAGGAGGTAAGGCTTTAGGCGTGAAATGTTGAACACCGCTCATAGGCTTAGGGCCAAGATTCTGAGGCTGCTGATAAC
The DNA here is from genome assembly GCA_963668995.1 of Parnassius mnemosyne. NCBI lineage: Eukaryota > Metazoa > Arthropoda > Insecta > Lepidoptera > Papilionidae > Parnassius > Parnassius mnemosyne. The sequence continues at coordinate 29,915,328 of CAVLGL010000086.1, forward strand.
GAGGCTGAATACGGAACACGTTACTACGTGGGTTATAATGTGGTGGTGGTGCACTGAACATTTGTTGAGTGCACCACCACCACATTATAACCCATGTTGGCATGCGGTACTGAGACTGATGTTGAGGGCCCACATTAATCTTAAATTGATTTTGCGGTTGAGTAAATTTAAATGGTTGAGGTTGAGGTGGCATCCACATCGGTCTCTGAGTAGCGGGTGCTAACATCATAGGTGGAGGCTGGAAATTTTGCTTAGATTGAGAAGGCATTGGCATTGGTATTTGTGCTCTTGGAGGCGGCTGGAGAGTCTTAGGATGTACATCATTATTACGCTGTTGCAAATATAAAATATTTAATTCCTCCTGAACAAAGGACAATGCTCTGCGTCCATACATTGTTCGCCCTGGAACCAAGAGCTTCGGAAAATTATGTATTTTATTGTTGATCATTAGTAAATTCCTATTTGATCTTATTTTTATAGCGGACTAGCTGCATAATAGATATATTTCAAAAAAAGTATCAGATTTTGAGGTTATAATCGAACCATGAATATTACGGTTTTTCATAGATCTGAGTGATTTTTAACAAACTGAAAAACGATGTCCTAAAACATTTAGCTATTTCTAGTACCTATCTACATAATTAGGTATGCAATTTTTATTCTAAAGCCTAAGTCTATGTAAGTGCAACGTATAAATGCATAGAAGGTAGTTAACAAACCTGCTTTCTGAGCATTAGATTTGAAATGAGAGATAATGTTTGTGTGTATTAATGTAAAAATAAAAATATATGTATATAATGGCTGTTGTCATTAGCATATACGGTACGGTAAGATACCTAGTACCTAAATGTATAAGGATTTAGGCTGTCAGTCACGCCGCTAGACATGCCGTCGAACAGCGAGCGTATCAACCACGGTTTCAACCAAGTTTCAACAGCGCGCGCATGAACAGCGTGAATATTATAGACTACTATCTAGCACATTTGCAAGCGTGTGCGTCAGGACGGCGCTGTTTAAACGCGTGACTATGAAACCAGACCTACCGACTTAGTACCTAATTGGTAGTATAAGTTGTTTTTACACGTACATTAACTTATTAATTTTACACGTACATTAACTTATAATAACTAGTAATTTGTTTTTAATTCAGTGTTTAATAAGTATGACAATTTAAATAGTTAAATACTCACAATTCACCTCCCATCATAACCTCAATTCGTGACAACGTTCATTTGTTTACATAGTAAATAACTATCGTGGTATAAGTTCATGAATAATGGCAAATGTTATGGATGTTGAGAATATGCAGAGAGAGTTGGAAGTTTGTTGGAGTCAGAAAATGGCCGAATTTGAGAAACGCTTGAAGGATGCATCCACTCCAATAACCCCAACACTGGCACAGCTACAGGAAGAATTTTACTCCTTTAAGGAACTTGTTATCAAAATACTAAATCTTTTACGGCAGCAGGTCCATGAGTGCATGAAGAATGTTGATACTATTAACATGTGGCATCGTCGAAAGGCTATTGTTTTTAATGGCATCCCTGAGGCATCTGTGACTAATATAACAGATGAAATACTACAATTGTTGCACAGTAAGTTAGGTTTAACGCATATAAGTGCCATTAGTTTGGACAGCTGCTATAGACTTGGTGTGCAGCAAAGTAACCACATTAGGCCTGTTATAGTATATTTTCGTGATCACCATACAAAACGTGAAGTGTGGAAAGTTAAATCAAAATTGAAAGGCTCGCTAATCTCTGTTTCCGAGTTCCTAACTAAAACCAGGCAATCAATACATAAAAGAGGTCGAAAACATTTTGGAATAAAGAATGTGTGGACTTTGGATGGTGTTATTTATGTTAAACATCCTGATGGTTATGATAAGATCATTGCAATGGAGCAGTTAGATGCTTTGATAGCAAAATATCCCACAACAAGCACTCCAACCAGGTCAGACACTGCTTTTAATACCTCGGATATTACAAATAAGTTGATGTCAACACAAGGTTCATCTAGCACTAAACGTGTTCAAGAAACAATCCGTCGTACTACTACAGCAGTGACCAATAGTGATGATTCCAAGAGATCTCGGCGGCCTGTAGTCAAAAAATAGAATTCATGCATCTGTTCCACTACGCTAAAGTGATTGGTGATGTAATCTTTACTTTGCAAATTTTGAACATATTACTGCATTCAATGTAATTTATAATATAGTCATATTTAGTCTTATAACTACTGCTTGTTGTGCTTCAACTTTTATGTAATATTATTTTGTTTCGTTGTTAAAATTCCTTTGAGAGGCACTGTAATTTTAATATTTGTTATTTTATCTGTGTGTTTATGATGCAATCCTGATAAGTATGAAGTGTTTTGGTAATGTTCTGATTATCAGATATATTAGTTAGGTTAGGTTAGGTTACTACTTAAATTTACTTTTTTATTTACTATGATATGATACTGCTCTTGAAATTATCGTTATTGTTTTCTAATACTATAAATACTATTTCAGATGAAATAATTCACTACGTTTATAGTATTCATTGATATAAAGTTGTTAATTTTTAGTAGTTTTTGCAACTTTGCATATATGAAACTCATGCTTTTGTTTTTCTATGTCAATGTAATTGGTGATGCAATCTTCACTTAGCAAATTTTGAACATATTGCATTCCATGTAATTTTTAATATAGTCATATTTAATGTTATTACTCCTACTTAATGTGCTTCAATTTTTATGTAAAAAATTTTGTTTAATTGTTGACGTTCCTTTGAGTAATTTTAATATTAGTTATTTTATCAGTGTGTTTATTGCGTATTCCTGATAAGTATGACGAGATTCGGTAATGTTATGATTATCTGGGTTCTTTAATTATTTAAATCTACTTTTTTGTGACCCTGCTCTTTGAATAATCGCTATTGTTTTATAATACTATAAATACTATTTCAGATAAGATAATACACAACGTTAATAGTATTACTGAAACTATGCTTATAATTTGTTTACTTTAGGTTAAAAAGAAGTTAAAATAGATAAATAAATATGTAGCATTTGGAGATTAATCTATCATTGTCATCTTCCGTCATTACTGTTATTATACTTTTAGTTTATACAAAGTTACAAAGGTACTCTGTGATTATACATAGAGACATTATATGCCATAGACATTATATCCCCGTAGAGTTTTTAAACTCTTTGATGGTAAGCCACAGAAGGCACAGATGTCAAAAAGATACGGCCTATTAATGTATATGACAAATATGAACAAATTGCATAAGTTAACATCGCTGTCATTTGCATGCAACATTTTATGTTTTACTTATTTAGTGAATAGTTATTATTGTATCTTAGTTTTTTTTTTCTTTTGTTTCACATCAAAGCATCACCAGCGTGTTTTGGCGGTTTTCATTTGTAGTATTAATAATTATATAACATATTGGTGAAGTAGTATAGCCCAATATGAGTATGTAACTACTTAATAATTTAAGCATATTCGTTATTGTATAATCCTGTGTAATCATTATGTTATCATTAAGATGTTTAATTTTTCATGTTGTGTAAACAGTCAGCTGGTGGGATGGTATTTTGTGAGATTCCTAAATAATTTAAAATTTTTAGCTAATAGAATTATAGCAATCTTCTTTTAAATTGTATGTATATATAATTATATATATTTATAATATTATTTGTAAATTTATTACATATAATAATGTCTGATACCGATTCATTTCATTCGTTTATCAGTTCTGATTCATCATTCTTGTCGTGTAACGATTCTATAAACATTTCTACTACCTTATATACACAGTTAAATGAAACTTTTCAATCTTACAATAAATCCTTCAATATCTGTCATATTAATGCTCAAAGTATTCCGAGTCACTTTTCTGAGCTGGAAGCGTCTTTTAACCCGAACTTGATACAAGCTATTCTAATCTCCGAAAGTTGGTTAAAGCCAAGTCTTCACTCTGCTTTGTATCCACTTCGGGGGTTTGTACTAATTAGAAATGACCGTGTTGGTAAAAGGGGAGGCGGTGTTGCCATTTACCTACACTCGTCATTTTCGTATGAAATTATATTAGCCTCTCCTTCGCTTTATTCAGGCTCTCCGGAGTTCTTATTCTTAAAAGTCAGCGTCAGAGGCGTAAAGGTGATTCTTGGAGTAGTGTATTGTCCCCCTTCCATTGACTATTTCGCCACTTTAGAAACGGCTCTCGAAAAAATTGTCTCTGAGTGTGCACACTGCATAATCATGGGTGATTTTAACACTAACCTCTTGATAAATTCTAACCGTTCCCAAAAACTTCGTACAATCATTGAGTCAGTCAATCTTCACATTCTACCTTCAGGGGCAACTCATCATAATTTCGACTCCAATGACTCTTTGATTGACCTTGTTATTACAGCTTCCCCTGATCATGTGATATCACATGGTCAGTGTTCCGCTCCAGGATTCTCGCGTCACGACCTCATTTATGTTGCATACAAGCTAAAATCTCCTAAATCGTTGCCTACTTTTATTCACTTGCGCAACTTTTCTAAAATTAATTTGGATAAACTAAGAAGTGACGCTTCTAATTTAAATTTTGATCAATTAAAATTATCAACCACTGTTGATGATATGTTATCCATCTTTAATAATAAAATAATTAGCCTATATAACGCCCATGCCCCTGTACGTAAAGTTAGACTTAAACATCAACCTTCTCCTTGGATGACTGAGGGAGTTCGGATGGCGATGACAAGGCGGAATAGGGCTTTTCAGCGTTTCAAAAGAGAGCGTACGGAAGAGAATTGGACATGTTTTAAGAAAGCTAGGAACAGATGCAATCAGATGGTGCGTAACGCCAAACGCCGTTATATCCATAATAATATAATTAATTCTTCGCCAGCTAATGTCTGGAAGTTTCTCAGGTCAATTGGCGTGGGTGAGATGGAGCCTACTCTGGAGTGCGCCTCTTATCTGTCTTGTGATGACATTAATCACCATTTTGCTTCTGCTCCTGTTATGGACACTACTGTACGATCTCAAACGATAGCTTATTTAGCTTCTATCCAATCTCCTCAAATTCCTTCTTTTCAATTTTCTCCAGTTCATCAGGATGACCTTAAAAAAATTGTTCTATCAATTAAATCCAAGGCTGTGGGTTGTGATGAAATCAGCAGAACTATGATAGTCAATATACTGGAGTATGTACTACCTGCACTTACTCTCATTATAAACTTTTCGCTGGACTAAGGTCAGTACCCAAATCTCTGGAAAAAGGCTTTCATACGCCCTATTCCCAAAATAACGAATCCAACATTACCTAATCACCTTCGTCCGATATCTATTTTGCCCTTTCTATCCAAAGTTCTGGAAGGCTGCGTACATAAGCAAGTCTCCAATTTTGTACTTAATCATAATCTACTCAGCGATTATCAGTCTGGGTTTCGTCTCGGTCACAGCACCACTACAGCATTACTCAAAGTTACGGAAGACATCAGACAAGGTATGGAAAAGAAGAAAGTGACTGTAATGGTGCTTGTTGACTTTTCTAATGCTTTTAACGCAGTGGACCATGATGTCCTTTTATCTATCCTGTCCTATTTAAGATTTGCACCCTCAGTCTTGGATTGGTTCTCTTCATATCTTCGCGGGCGTCAGCAGTCTGTCCATATGGGACAGAAGAGTTCCAAGTGGGCTAGTTTTGATGCTGGCGTCCCGCAAGGCGGTATACTTTCTCCATTAATTTTCTCAGTTTTTATAAACTCGATCACATCTATTCTTAACTGTTCGTACCATCTGTATGCTGACGACCTCCAAATTTACTTGCAATCATCTATCGAAGAGCTCCATGACGCTATTAGAATGTTAAATCTGAACTTGGAAGCTATTAAAGAATGGTCTAGGCGTTATGGAATATCAGTTAATCCAACGAAGTGTCAAGCTATAATCATAGGTAGCTCGAAAATGTTGTCAAAAATTGATGTGACAAGCCTACCTGCTGTCTATTACAACAATATACTGATACCATTCTCTTCCTCTGTAAAAAATCTTGGCCTGTATATGGATAACACAATGAACTGGTGTACGCATGTCACTGAAATTAGCAGCAAAGTCTTTGCCACCTTACGATCCCTTTATCGTCTGAAGAACTTTCTTCCAATCAAGACTAAGCTAACACTTGCGCAAACACTTATAATACCCATTATTGATTATGCAGATGTGTGCTACCCAGATGTGAACCAAAATCTTCTTAATAAGCTAGAACGTCTTCTCAATAGCTGTATTAGATATATATTTGGTCTTCGAAAATATGATCATATCTCTCATTATCGTGAACGCCTTAAATGGCTCACTATCCAACAAAGACGAAACTTAAGAATTTTGCTTGTTCTTTTCTCAATTTTGAATAATCCAACTTCTCCAACATATCTGAAGGACAAATTCCTATATCTCTTTTCAACTCATGATAAGGTTCTTCGCTCCTCATCTAATCATAAGCTCAGTATTTCATCTCATTTCACTGGATTCACCAACAATTCTTTTACTATTCAGGCAACACTACTCTGGAACTGCTTGCCCGAAAACATAAGAAGAGCGCCAAGTAAGGATTGTTTTAAAAAGTTGGTACGCGACTTTTTTTTGAGTCGAAGTGATGTTCGATGTTAAGAATGGTGATGATAATTTTGACACATTTAGATGTTTTATTATTTGTAATTTCAATATATGTATTTTATTATTATATGTAACGTATATATTATATCTATGTATGATACATATTTTGTTCATATATTTACATATGTAAAGTTTTTGTATATTATACGCATATCTTAGTATGTATGTATGTATATGTGTATGTGTGTATGTGTATATGTATGTATATATGTATATATATATATATATATATATGTATGTATATATATATGAGTCTGTATGTATATATGTATATATATGTATGTGTGTGTATGTATGTATATATGTATATATGTGTGTATTTGCACCTGCCACAAAATCTCATCACTCCACGGGTTGACTGGCAGAGAATGCCGCTAGGCATTAAGTCCGCCCTTTGTTACCCTTTTTATTAAGGTGTAAACAAAAAGATTAAATAAATAAAATAAATAAACTTATTATGTTTGATTTAGAAATAAAACACAGATTAATTTCATGTTTATTGTTCATTTTCTAAATTGGAAATAAGAATATTGTCTAAAAACTGTGCAGGGATGTCGATATTATTTTGATGTCTTGTAAAGCTCAAGTACCAAATAATGGTCGTGTTACGCAGCAACCGATGGTTCTGCGTACAACGATGCAATTACAGCAATATTGCACGATTGCTTTTCTGTTCATCTTTAAACAATATTGTACCACCAGCAGAGCCGCTATTTACACAAAATACATTTTCCATTGCGTATGCGTAAGTCCGTTTATGAATGCTAGGTTATCGTTTGAGCGGTACACAGTTCCAAAAATCACAGCAAGGTAAGTCGTTCTTGAAAGCAATCAGAGTCCGTTAAAATAGCCAAGTCATAATGTTCAATATATAGTCCCGAAAGTCAACACAACACCGATACAATTATGTACAAAGACAATTACAATTGCAAACAACGCCAACCAATGTAACTTTGACAGAATTAGAGATGACGGTACAAAGTAGGCATGTCCATTTGAAATCGTTTAATCGATTGTATATAATAACAGAATCGATTTTCCAGATCGACATAGATCTGAAGAATCCTTGTCCGATGTCGATACAGAAACCTCTCGAATCGTACTTATTCAAGAACTAGCTATATTTCAAACGATTCAAGAAATACTTTTGCATAGTTGGAACATCTCTTTCTTGTGACAGACAAAAAAACTGTTCTGTTCTGGGTTTGATCCTAGGGTCGGGCAAATTATTATTGGGTTTTTATAACTTGAAGTTCCCAGTAGTAGCAAGGAGTCTGGATTTGTGTCCGGTGTTTGGCAATACGCGCATCCTCTATTACATGGGATGTATAACATAACAGTACTTACACACCTCTACCTACTCCTTCTGGAAAATACTGGCGTAATTTTATGTTTATTAATTTAATGATTTTTCTATACAGTTACTTGTATTTACGGTAAGTAATCGTCAATAATGTTCTGTGTCTATATTAGGCATGTTTGAAAATGTCGCGATTGATCAAAAATAGATCTGTTAATGCTCGATTTAACCGAGAATCGATTCTAGTATGTTCGATTTGCATCGATTTGGAGATCGTATTTTTTTCATGAGAGACCATTTAGTGAAATCAAAAATAGGAGCGCCAAATACGATACGACTTATGAATATTTCCTAAGATTTATTATAGCCGTACGTTAGAAACAGTATACCATCTATATAGTATATATCATCTTTTGTCATACGATAATATTAATACCATAAAACTGTCCTACTTTACTTATAATAACACGTACGTCTCTACTTCTTCCAGAATTGTAACAATATTAATAATAATATCTGTATCTAGTCTGCAATATTGCTCTTTTTAAAAAAAACACATTAATAATTAATGCAGTAACGATAACAGTTTTTTTTTAATTCATTGTCGTAAACTCGTAAGTTATCGTTTAGTAAGACGTAAAATATACTCCTGTCTAAACGATCATTAGAAAATCCTGAATAATTATCTTTACGAATATTTTTCTTCAGCAATATTCTAACTACCTATTCAAAATCGAGTATGACATTCAATAGGTATAGTAGGTTTTTAAAATTATACTTGTAGGGAATAATATAAAAGAACATAAAGAAATGGTAATATAATATTTTTATTGTAGCTTCTTTTAGCAACTTTATTCGAAATAAATTAAAATGTAATTCAGATTAAAAAATATGCAACAGTTCATTAAAAATTTAATAATCGATTGCAATCGATTGGGCATCCCTAATCATTCTTTGACACCACATGATGTTTGGCGAAGATGGCGGCGATTAATGTTATTAGTCGAATATAATACTTTTTAATGTTCATTTTTGCATGCAGCTAGTCCGTGTTATAAAAGTATTTGCAACTAATATAATAAAATAGAAAATTAATTATCGTGTATGTCCGATGCTTTTATTACACAGGGCGGTTTTGGACATTCTCCTTTCAATGCCTGCTCTATTGTAGAAGGGCGCATACACCTTATTCTAGACCCTAAGGCCTCATGTAAGCCACGAACGAAAGCCTGCATAGTGAGCTTTTTATACAATGTCCGCTTCGACTCGATAGTGGTAGGGATAGTTTCGTGTAACGATATATATGTCATGATGGTACTAAAAAGAGTCTGACAATGATCGTAAAACTCTTGAGGGCTTTTGTGGCCTTGCGAAGCCAAGGAAAGGTCATTGTACAGCGCAGTTTCGTCTCGTTGATCTGCGAAGTTGTTAATAAGAGATTCGCGAATTCCTAGCCAATTATCAGGGATGCCATTAGAATTTATGATTGAAGCCGCAGGTCCGGTGATTTTATTCAAAATTCCGTTCAGTAAACATAAATTAGATAATTCACTACCGGCTTCAGAGCTCATGTAAGTTGATACGACCTGATCGCATATTTTAATAAATCTGGTGAGAATATTTGGATTACCGTCGAAATCTGGCACGGGGCGCAAGGCCTTATATATTACATCGGGATCATAAGGCATTTTGGAACTTAGTGAATTTAAATTTAATTCTTCCTCAATATTCCTTAAATTATCTAAATCTATATTTCGACGAGACTGTCGAAAACCAGCCTCGCTAGGCCCCCTATTCTTTGGGTGAAAAATTTTGGACAATAAGGATAACACTTAAAGGATAAAAGGAAAGCAGCACAAAAAGAAAGTTTTGCGTACTTACAATATCATTCTGGTTTCCTCCGCGTATCGATTTTCGGATACTCGTCCCCGGTGCTGCTGCCACGTGGTTCGGATATTAGATTAAGGCTAGAGAGCCAAATCAGCGTCCTTCAGCGCCAGCCGAAATCTACCGATTTTTGGAGATTTTAACGCCGCGTACTGACTCTAATATCCTACCGACTGCGCCAATTACGTTAGCTGCAGCCGCAAGACTTAAAAAAAACCAATTCTTAAAATATAAATTTAATAAAAGAAAGATTACATTAATTCTATAACTAAATTAAAATGATTAGCTAGGTCGAAGTGTGACCGAAGAATGACGAAATCCGATGCTCACTTCCACGGGCGTCGGGTTGTCGGCGCCTGCTGACTCGGCGTCTCGTGACACGCGGCTCCGTCGTGTTCGTCTTTAAGTAGGTTTTACATACTTGGCGATTTTAGTGTAATAGAACTACGTAATTACTTTATAAATACCACATTTGTTAGTAATTAACATAATCTAAGTAAGGAAAATGTAAAAATAATAATATTGTTAACTTTGCAAGACAAAGCTAACAATAGCTTTTTTAATCGACATAGCTATACCATATACGTATAATATTAAGAAAAGTTAGTAAGTAAAAGTAGTAAATATTATGAACTAAGCGAATAAATGAAATAAATTTGGAAATTAAATAAAGTTTTCATCGTTCCAATTGTACTTTCAGCTACAGGATTAATACCAAAATATTTCCATCACTGTCTTAAATTATTAGATTTACCCCAAAATTTATATATTAAAATGCAAAAAGCAGCTATTTTAAATAAATGTCGCGTAGTGAGAAAAGTTTTAGAAAAATAATAAAATAAGGATAAAGTAATTATATATATACGACGACAGCAATCGGTTAAGAAACTTGAATGTCCCACCCACATGCATTAGGATCTAATGCCTCTGAATGGGACAGTCAAACTAATCTTGAAATATCCTCAAGACACCATTTGAGCTCTTCCGTAGTCTGCATAATATTGACGTAGTTTGCTTCCTTATGATGCTATAAAAATCATCAACACCTGCTTTAGCTAACATGCTTGAAGGACTACAGGGTCTAGGAAGGCCCACTATCATCCTAAAGGCATTATTATACGAGTATCGAATTCGAAGCGCATTGTAGGTCCTCTGCGTATAGTCACACCACATGCTGCAGGTGTAAAGTTTTTGACAGTATGCATTAAAGAGACGAGGGATTTTGACATCATTTGTAAACCTAGCAAACCTGCGGGCAAGCATATTACATTTACTTACTAATTAAGAAATTAGCAAGTAATTTCGTTAGTAAACACTTCACACTTTAGGCTGCACTTCTGGATTTCGGAACTCTTTGCCGTAGGCGTTATAAAATTTCTATGTAATATATATATATATATATATATATATATATATATATATATATATATATATATATATATATATTATGTATTTTGATTTGATTGAAAAATAAATTATGTATAAATAAATCCACCATATTTGCCACCATTTTTTTTATTGTTATAAGGTAATCTGTGTGTTGTTGCTTCTTCTGACACCCACGGAATGATATGTGGTAGTGGATATTATTACGCCACCACTACACGGCCTCCACGTTATTAACTAAAATATAACTACCAATTTCAGCTGTTATTAATCTACGCTTCCTTTTGTACTGGTGTATGCTGCGTGCTCCTGGGTACCCAAATTCAGCTGCATTGGGGTCCGCATTGGGTCACTGTAATGTTCATGTTTATATACGGCGTGACCTTCACATGCGGATCTGGGACGGTTCCCTGCGTGTTGTTCGCAGAGATATTCTCACCAGAGGTTGGTAAACATTAATTTTGTTTTTAAACAATCTATGAAACTATAATATATATGATTGATTAATTCAGTTAATCATATATGTAGTATTTATGAAAAATACGCAATTGAGTGTAGTCCTCAATAGGTTGATTCATAGTATCTCTATTTTTGGCATAGTTGCCACGCTATATTTTGTTGTATGGTTATATTGCCAACCACGGTTTTATGCAAATATAATATAATTGTATGCAAATTTTGATCTAAAATATTAATTAAAGTTCAAAAAGATTATGACATCGAGTGTATTTTTGTTAAGAGTATAAAATACATTTCCGATGTGAATTTTTATCATAAAAATTCATTTTCAAAGTATAAAAAGCTAAGTAAGAGATTACACAGGAAAGAAGAGTGAGCCGCGATCTACCAATAAGTACCGTAAAACGGGGTGACATTGATTAATTTTAAACTTCAAATGGATCCCACAAAGAATGAGAGATACTTCTCTCATTCTTTCTTCGATTGTTCCTGGTGGAATCATCGATTTGTTCCTGGTGGATAACCGACTGCGAAAACAGGTGATGGAAACGCGAGTGTTCAGGGGTGCTGACCTGGGAACGGATATTTATCTAAGGATTACTAGATTTAGGGGTCACTTCGCGGGTTGGCGCTACCGGACGGCAGTAACAGAACCACAGTCGGTCTGTCTCATCCGAAGCTGGAAGCTACAGGAAGGGCATACTAGGGACAAATATCATGCGAGGGTAGCCGAAAAGCTTGACACCATCGATGGCAGAAAAAAATGTGTGGAAAGAACATTTTTTTTTATGGGATCGAGTGACAAACGAGTGTTCAGTTAGGGAACATGAATAAAATAGGCGACTCACACGATAGGCAAATTGTATATTTAAAAGGAATGAAAAATACAAAATATTTGGTGGCGATCGGGTCGCGAGCTATCGGCAAGTGCCGGTCTTAGGCGCGGTGGTGAGAAACCCCCCGCACTTCACATACTCCCCGCAAACACCGTCGGTGCTGTCGTAACGGCGCCGACATACTCCCGGCGCTGGAAAGCTTAACAGCTTTCAAGATCTTCCAACTCATCGGGCTTCGGTAGTGGGACGATTCTGTTTAGGGCGCGCCGCACAATTCCTCTTGCAGTGTCTATATCTGCGACGCGTGTCAATCCGTCAGATCCCGGGAAGAGTTTTCTTACACGTCCGAGACGCCAATAGAGCGGTGGAGCGTTTTCCTCTTTCAAGAGGACTAGGTCGTCAATTTGTAGGCTCTCTTTGGACTTCGTGCGCCACTTCGTCCTCAACTGCAGCTCCGCAATGTACTCGTGGCTCCAGCGTCGCCAAAAGTGTTGCTTAAACTGCTCGATGCGCTGGAATCTGTCGAGACGATTGGCATTAGCGGATTGTAGACACGGAGATGGCAGCGAGCTTAGTGGTCTACCAATTAAAAAGTGGCCCGGAGTTAAGGGATAATAGTCCGTGGGAGAGGAACTTAATGGACATAGGGGGCGGCTATTTAGGATACATTCTATTTGTGTGAACAAAGATGACAATTCCTCATAGGTTAGGTGCGTAGTCCCTAATATCCTAGCCAGGTGGAATTTGGCTGACTTTACACCGGCCTCCATCAAACCATTGAAGTGAGGAGCGTATGCAGGCGAAAAACAAAATTCAACGCCTTCGTTAGCGGCAAAATTAGCGATAGTTTTGGCATTAACTTCAAAAAACTCTTTAAGTTCCTTTGAAGCAGCTACAAAGTTTCCACCATTGTCGCAGAATATCTGCCTTGGTAGCCCTCTCCGTGAAACAAAGCGTCTCAAAGTTAATATAAAAGCATCCTTGGACAGCTCACTAACAGCCTCCAAATGGATGCACTTATACCTAAAACATATGAAAATACACAAATAACATTTTGTAATTTTACAACCACGACCTTTGCGATCCGTGACCATAAATGGCCCAGCGAAATCAGTCCCTACTGTAATAAAAGGAAAGTCGGGCATTAGTCTTTGAGCAGGTAGTTTGCCCATTATGTTTTTCATAGACTGACCCTTAAAACGCCTACATACGGTGCAATTATGCACAGTACGTCTAGCCAGACTTCTTCCACTAATGGGCCAAAAACGCGCTCTAATAGAAGCCAGTAAGGCTTGGGGCCCCAGATGTAGAAGCCGTACGTGTTCTTGTTGGAATAAAAGTTGAGTAAAATGGTGTTTAGAGCTTAACAACATGGGATGTTTCATATCGAAACTTTATTCAGAAGCCTGAATTCGACCACCTACTCTTATCACTCCTTCATGTAAAAATGGATTAAGTGCCGAAATGTGCGACTTAGGACTTAGGGAATTTCCTTTTAATAATAAGAAGTCGTATTCTTTAGGGAATGCCTCTAATTGGGAAATATACACTAATGAATTAAGAGTTTTATTGAGCTCGGCGGTAGTTAAGGAACCTGTAATTTTAGTTTTAGAATTTTTACAGTTATTAATAAATCTATGTACATAGGCTAAAATGTGTTGTAATTGTTTTAATTTAGAATATTTAATTAATAATTGATTGATAATTATTACAAATAGCAACTGGATGTTCTTTAACTTCCGGCAAATTCTTCATCTCAATAATAGTCTGCGACTGCATAGAAGGCCACTCGGACTCTGGCAACGATAAAAACTTAGGTCCATACCACCACATATCACATGCAGCGATCTGTTGTGGGTTCACGCCACGGGATAGCAGGTCAGCTGGGTTGTGTTCTGTAGGAACGTGGTGCCATGAATTTGCGTCAGTCAGCTCTCTAATGGCGGCGACTCTGTTGGCAACGAATGCTTTCAAGTTAGAAGAACCGCAGCGCAACCAACTAAGAACTACGCTCGAGTCAGTCCAATAGACATGACGCGATATTTTACGTCGCAAGGCCTTGGTCACAGATGAGCTCATTTCAGCTGCCAGAAGAGCACCTGAAAGCTCCAAACGAGGAATTGTAATAGGGCTGGATGCTGGGGCAACGCGAGATTTCGCACATAAAAGTTGGACATGTATTTGTCCTTCTTTATTTGTAGAGCGAAGGTACAAGCATGCACCATAGGCGCGTTGCGATGCATCGCAAAAACAGTGGATTTCAGCAGAGACTGGATATTCTATTGATACCCATCTAGGTATATTTAGTGAAAAAAGGTATTTAAGTCCATCAACAAAAGGTCTCCAGACATCGACAATATCCTTTGGAGCGGGCTCATCCTAGTCCAATTTGAGAGACCATAAGGTCTAAATTAAAATTTTGGGAACGATAGTAGACAAGGATAGGAGGCCCAAGGGATCGAAGATCTTGAAAGTTGAAGAAAGTATAGTGCGCTTGGTGACGACGTCAGACTGATCCACTGTAATGGGAAAATTAATGCTGTCGGTCGAAGGACTCCAATCTAGGCCCAGCGTATTTGTAGACTGACTCAATGTCAGGTTGCCGGATGACTGGAACGTCTGAAGGCAGTAAAGAAGGTAAGTTGGATCGGTACTTACGCAAGTCAAAACCAGCCATAGAAAGAGCCACATGTGTTGATTTCTGTATAGTCCGTAATTGATCTTCATCATCGCTAGAAGTTAGTAAGTCATCAACATATATGTCCTCCTGTATGACTGCCTTAATAACGTCATCGTCACACTCCTCGCCCACTTGCCAGAGACACCTGGTGGCAAGGAAACTAGCGCTAGCAAATCCGTAGGTGACCGTGTTAAGCCTGAGTGTTTGTAATGGTTTGTCCTCCGCATCACGCCATAAAATCAGCTGTAGGTTTCGGTCAGACTCATCTATTAAAACCTGCCGGTACATTTTTTCAATATCCGCTGACAACACATAACGATATTGCCGGAACCGGATGAGGATATTGAAAAGAGAGTCTTGAACTGTAGGGCCTATCATTTGAATGTCGTTTATAGACAAACCAGATGAAGTGCGAGCTGATGCGTCAAAAACGACGCGTAGACGTGTTGACTCACTGTCTTCACGAATGACAGGATGATGCGGAACAAAATAGGCAAGCTCAGGTCGGTCTACCTCAGATATTGCTAGATGTCCTAGTTTGCGATACTCCTCAATGAAATCAACATAGGCGGACTTAAGTTCCGGTTGCTTGCGAAAGCGAGTTCCAGGTTTATAAATCGCCGCCTGGCTATGAAATAGGAAGTGCCTAGGCAGTCTGGTTTGTCGATCAATGGCAGCTTGACACAAAAACGACCTTCTTCAGTGCGTTTTGTGTGCTGTAAAAAATGTTGTTCGCAAGCTTTCTCTTGGTCTGTAAGAAGGGGCCTTTGTGGCAAGCTTTCAAGCTCCCAAAACCTCTTCAAATCATTGTGAAGCTCAACTAAAGTATTGTTGCTTTCAATACTTACAAAATTACATTTCACTGGGGAATTTAAATTGAGATTGTCATTTTGAATATAGTGCATGGGACCTGCGATAAGCCATCCTAATTTAGACTCATGTAGAATAGGATTTCCTTTGCCTAAAGAGTGCTGTTTGGTTCCAATAATGGACCAAAATAGGTCAGCACCGATGAGCAGTCCTATGTCAGACGGCTCATAAAAGCTGGGGTCTGCTAATGCAAAGGACTTCAGGTTAAGGTGTGTAATAGACACAAGAGACTTAGGTATCTTACCTGATATTTGGGGTATGACTAAACATGACGTCATAACGCTGAAAGAACCTACCTTTGAATGAATTCGAACATTGCAACGTTCAGCATTAAGCTTGACAATAGTGTTACATATGCCGACTACATTCCTAACATCAGACGTGGAAGAAGTTAAATTTAACTTTGATTTAAGTGATTCTGTAATAAAGCTAGACTGACTACCGTTGTCTAAGAGAGCTTTAGTGGTAATGTAATTGATTGTTTTGGGATTAAAAATATCAACCAAAGCCGTACATAGTAGTGTCTCAGAAGCAGAAACAGCTGACATTGAAACTGGCTCAGAGACTGCAACATTAGTGACTGCCACATTGGTATCAGAATCCGTAGGTTTGTGTAAAAAGGTGTTGTGACGTTTTTTGCATATCTTGCACGTACCTGGAAGCTTGCATGCGCGCGTATTATGCCCTTTGCGCAAACAGTTGGGACACAACTTTAGCTCGGACTTCGATTGAAATTGTGAGCACTCATAATTACGATGACCTTGACCACAGAAAATACACTTGTGAGGGGCAGTTGCTGATGAGTCGCCCTGCTCAGCGCTAACGAATGACTTAGTATGAAAAACGGGATTTTGTTTGACGCCTTGATTGTGATTCGGGTTTGACTTTATATTTTTGTCTTGTTTACTGCGATAAACAGACTCTAAAACTTCAGCGCGGCCCTTAATAAAAGTCATGAAATCATCTAGGCTAGGCATATCCGAAGCATTAACATTAGCTTGAATGTACTCCTCCCATTTAACACGCGTGTTGCTGTCTAATTTCGCTGAGACTATGAATATGATCAGGGTATCCCAATGATCAGTTGGCTGTTTTAAAGTATTTAAAGCACGTAGGTTTTTTGTGACGTGGTCTACTAGAAATCTTAATGACTTGTCAGACTCACGCAACGGCTCAATATTAAACAAAGACTTCAAATGATTATTTATTAATTGACGAATATTATTAAAACGCTCACAAAGAAGACTCCATGCCTCAGGATAATTATTGTCGCAAACTTCTAAATTACATATTACACGAGCAGCTTCACCTTCTAGATAGGAATTTAAATAATGAAATTTGTGTATATTTTTTATTTTTGTATTATTATGTATCAGAGAACTGAACGTATCACGAAATTCCAACCATTTGTTGAACGTACCATCAAACTTATTAATTTTAATGACTGGTAAACGAAAGCCGATAACTTCGTGATCATCTTCATCAGCTGTGTAAATACTGCTATGCTGAAGCGACGACTTTTTTGTCGTACTGCTTACGGAAATAATTTCCTGAGCCAATGCGATCGAATTGTGGAAAGCTTGTTCGATAACTTCTCTGGTATCCAATTCTAAGCTTAAATTATTTTCCTCCAATGCTTCAATCTGATTTTGCACGCTATCGAATTCGCCAAATAAAGTCTCAAGTTTAACTAATCGCTGCGATAGCACGCTAACTTCCGTAGGAGTAAGCTTTTTACCTTTTAATTCTTCTAAATGGTTATTAAATTTCGTAACACGGCCTCTAATTGAAGCGCGTTTTAAATTAAGAGTTTTGTACTTTGCCTCCATACTAGCAAAGTTAACGCGCAGACAATCAAAACAACTAGTTATGCGCTGTACTAATCAAATAAATAAGAATTGCATACAATACGTTCCTCGCTTCGTGGCCGCTGTGACGGAAACCGGTTCAAAATCAGCAGAAGCGCGGTGAAAGGTGGGATTGATGACGTGCGACGCCCGCGGTCCAGTACCACGACGTGAGCCCGCAGTGCTGGCAGTGACACGGGATGCGATGATAGTCTCGAGCGACCGCTGCACCGTAGCTGAAATTGATTGTTGGAATGCTTTGCAGATATCTCCGTACATAAAATAATAACGGGAAGCAAGGCCGATCGTAAATTTAATCGATTTGTGCAAATAATGGTTTAATTAGCGTAATATAGGGCTTAGAGAATGATTATGCTATAGTGATGACTAATTTATTTGCGTGCATAAACAGCTAACAGTGAATAGCGAGAAGTGAATTTACTTGCATTGAGGAGTTAAGCTCAAATTTTTGCGTAGCTATGTACATAGTATGTGTATGCTTACGTTTAAAGAAATAGGTTCAGCTATTTAAATTCTAACTATTTAACAGTGGCTACCAACTAATTAAATGCTAGTGAAGACTTTCAAGTCGTAAAATAGGCGCAATGAATGCAAATTATAGGCGGCTTGAAAAATAGCACTGATTACTTAGCAAAAGATACGGCTAAATAATAGTAAGAAATAATAGACAATTAGCTGATAGGTAAGCAAATAGGTGTAAATAGGTGATTTTAACTCCTTAGGTATGTAGATTGTAGGTAGGTTTAACCAGGTAATTCTTTTAGGATTGTTTTAATAGGTATTTTATTTGGTAGGATTATTGAGTAGGAATAGTTTATTTAGATTAGCAGTTTTATATACGAAAGGGTATAAGATAGACAAGGAATATAAAGGATGTTGCTTAAGAATAGGTAGGTAGGGTAAGGCAACAAAAAATAGGACTAGATTCCTTGTTTCCCTGTTCACACAAATAGAATTTTTAGGAATAGTGGGACACGAAGAGGTAAAATAATAGGAACGGGCTCACTTTTAGTTGGCAAAAACCGCTGATGTGGCGCGTAGACTCCGCTGGACCTCAGCTTGGCCGGTTCTCAATAGCTGTCCTCTTGTCTTTTCTCCGCTCCAGATGAATTCTTCTTGACCGCTTTGTTGTTCTTAGGACTCGGGATGGTACGCCAATTTAATAATCTTCTTAGCTGATGTAGTAGATCGGCGTGGCTTCCTTTGTTCTCGTAGCTCGTAGTACTTGCGTTCGCGACGTTGTAAACGCGGGGTAAGTGCTACGACCTTTGGACCGTATTACGCGGCGAAATCGGAATTCGATATTTTAATTTATCACGGTCGCCACTATGTTCAGTTAGGGAACATTAATAAAATAGGCGACTCACACGATAGGCAAATTGTATATTTAAAAGGAATGAAAAATACAAAATATTTGGTGGCGATCGGGTCGCGAGCTATCGGCAAGTGCCGGTCTTAGGCGCGGTGGTGAGAAACCCCCCGCACTTCACATACTCCCCGCAAACACCGTCGGTGCTGTCGTAACGGCGCCGACAACGAGCACACAGTCCACCTGATGGTAAGTGGATGCTGTGGCCCATGGACATCTACATTTATCTTCGTTTGCGAATCAAAACGCAGATGCGTTGTCACTCGTGAGGACTAAGATGGAATGCCTCTTTTCCAGTAAAAAGGGTCTCCGGTTCTCTACACTCACTATTTGACGCTGGAATTCTGTGAGAGCGTGGTCCTTCCCCGGTCGAGCCGACCCATTTGTGCTACAACTATACTACTAATATAGCTGCAGCGAGGCTCTACATGTAACATGGCAGAACCTTAGGGATAGAATGGTAAGTACAGCGGAAGAAGTGTGTGGAACGATAAAAAGAGGTAGTAGTAAAAGAAGAGATGCATGGTGGAATGATGAAGTAAAAGAAGCTGTAAAGAAGAAGAAGAAAGCATGGTTAGACTACTTGGCCTCTAGTAATAATAAGGATATAAGAGAGAAGATAAAAGAAAGATATAAGCTGCAGAAAGTTCACACGAAAGCATTGATTGAGGAAGTGCGTGAAAGGAGTAGAATGGAAGCGGACGAAAGGTTGTCGCACAACTTTAAGGAGAACTCCAAACTCTTCTGGAAATAGGTTGGAAGGACCCGAAATGGTGCAACGGCCTTAAAAATGAACAAAGTACTTTCGAGAACCAATGACCTCCTCTCAGAAAAATCGGACGTCATGCAGCGATGGAGCGAATTTTATAGAGAAATGTATGCGTGTGATGATCTTAGTGAGGGATCCGGGGGTGACGCCGTGACTGGTACGCCAGACCCGGACCTCGATGACACTGAGGTCATCAGTACGAAAGAGATTGAACGTGCGATTCGAAGTTTGAAATGTGGTAAGGCTGCGGGACTAGTCCCGCAGCCTTACCACATTTCAAACTTTATCACATTTCAAACTAGACAGAGTTACTGCTTAAATGGTCAAGTATGGTGGGCCTCACGTCTGGGACAGCTTTCATCTGCTGTGCAATTTGTGCTGGCGGACGGGGGATGTCGCGGATGATTGGCGATCCGCAGTCATTGTGCCTTTATATAAAGGTAAAGGTTCACATTTTGACTGCGGGTGCTATCGGGCGATCAGCTTGACCAGTTTAGCAAGTAAAGTTTACCCGAAAGTTTTGACACGTAGTATGCAAGAGAAATCGGAAAGATTTCTATGGGAGGCACAATGCGGATTTAGACCTGGAAGAGGATGCACGGATCAAATGTTTTCTCTCCGCATGATCACGGAAAAGCTTCTGGCTGCTAACCAGAAGATTTTTTGTGCTTTTGTGGATCTCGAGAAAAAGTATTTGATAAGGTTGTAAGGAAGAAAATGTGGGAACTGTTGCCGGGGTATGGTGTGGATGGTCGATTGCTAAGGGCTGTGCTGTAAAGCCTGTATTCGGGTGGACAGGCGTGTCGCTACCGGCAACAAAGTCAATGGTGCCCTTGACTGCGTTATTCAAAAGACAAGGCGTAGTGAAGAGTGCACACCTTGCAATACATAACGCAGTGTTGGTACCGACTTTGTTATATGGCAGCGAAACCTGGGTATGCCAGAAGAAGCATAAAAGCAAGTTGAATGCAGTAGAGATGCGATCTCTTCGTAAAATGTGCGGCGTTACCATGGCCGACCGAAAGCGAAACGAAGAAATTCGCAATATGGCAGGATTGAAAGATGACCTTATCATAAAAATTGATAAGGGCGTGCTTCAATGGTTTAAGCACGTTGAGCGAATGAATGAAGACCGAATGGTGAAGAAAATATATAGCGCGAAAGTTAATATTAAAAGATGTCGAGGTAGACCGAGACTAACTTTCGAAGACCATGTGAGCAAATTGCTCGAAGAGGGGAGGGTCAAGAGTACTCGGATACCTAGACGTACATGTATGGAGAAGATAATGAATCTGAAAGAAGCGAAAGTGGTATGTAAGGATCGTGACACTTGGCGATCTGTTCTCTCTGGCTACCCCGTCAGGGATTGTGCGTGAAGATAAGTAAGTAAATAACTATGTATGGATAAGAGCGATTTTAAAAAGTATCGAAGTGTTACCCTTGATATGCCGTCTTCCGTACAATCAACACGTCAATATTCATTTCTCTATTTAACAAAAATATATGCATATCGTAGTTGTACGTGTTGTCGTATAGTTTTTCATTAATTTTAAATGGCGGGCGGCGCCAGCGCTGACCGGCGCGTGTCGAAGATTGTCGGAACTTATCGGCGACGTTCGGCTACGTTCGGCGGTTATCGGTGCTTATCGGCGTCTGCTCATATAAATGCCTGCGCCGGTTACCAGCGTGGACCAGTCCCTATAAGCGCTGATAGGTTGCCAGTTTTCTTTCTGTATACGGCCTAATAGTCGATGATTCGGCAAAATATGGCCGACAGGTCAATCTGGCCAACAGAAAAAACAAAATTTTGGTTGCGTTTTTATCACGCATTAAATCCGAAAAAACTTTCTTAGTTTAGCTATCATCAAAGTTACCCCAGTTCGCAACGTAACCCCGTTTTACAATATTGAAAGACTTCATGTAATGTTCTTAATATTTTGAAAGTTTCCTAAATATTCCTGTCGAACACGTGGTAAATTAGCATACAAAATACCAGCTAACAATTTCATCAATGCTGGTGGAGATCGATCTCGGCTTGCTAGCTAACTGTGCTAATTTTAATTATAAGATGAGCGTTCCCGTAAGCTATTACGGTACTATCCTATAGAAATAACTGCGGAGCTTGAGTGAGAAAGTGGATTCTTCTCGCGCTGCAACTGATTTTTCTTGCCTTGTGTTTTTATGACGTGTACCAGACTCAGATTTATTTTAATAACGAAATTTAACAGAGCCACACTAATTTCCGATGACATGTAGTTTTAAAATAATTGCATTTAAAATTTAACGAGGTCTAATAGTAATTAATATTGGACCTGGTTTGAATTTTAATTAGGAATAGGAATAGTTGAATAAGTTTAGAAAAAATAAGTAATCCACATATTCAGATATAATACAATTATATAAGAGTACTGCAAAACAAAAAGGACATAAATATACCAAAATTGGTTGGTTATAGCCCTATTAAAAACAAACCACTTACTGATAACCTTAACCATGTAGTGGTGTTGTAAGAATATCCCCTACCCCATAATATCGTGCCGTGAGTATCGTAAGAGGCGACAGAGGTAAACTGAAACAGGAAATAGGCAGCAGTATCTTCTTGATAACAGCTCAAAATAATAAAAAACCAACCCGCTTGAAAAAATTTTAAACTATGTCAAAAACCCCTTAAGAGGCAATCTATACGGAAGATCAATGTCCAGCTGTGCACTTTTCTAGGCTGTTATGTATTGATTGATATTCTCGGGTTTAGGATGATTATTTGTCACAAAAGTACTTTAGCCGCGTCGCCACAAGGTTCGCAGTATTCAAACATTAGTTGTAAAATGTTGATTATCTTCAAATGTTAAATACTTTAAATTTTAGTTTACATATTTTTGACGGGCCTCCTCTAATTAAAAAAATAATTTAGTAATAAAACAATTTTTATAGAATAAGTGTGACAAACGAGTACAGTCCACCTGATAGCCCATAGACATCTACAACTATCCTGGATTAAGAATCAAAATGCAGATGCGTTGTCAGCCCCGATAAATTACATGTAATGTTTCGTTTCTAGTGGAAAGGGTCTTCGGTTAAATCCAATTTTTTATTTATTTATAGGATAGGGTAACAAACGAGCACACAGGCCACCTGATGGTAAGTGGTTACTGTGACCCATAGACATCTACATCTATCCTCAATAAAGACTCAAGATGCAGATGCGTTGTCACCCGTGAGGACTAAGATGGAATGCCTCTTTGTCAGTAAAAAGGGTCTCCGGCCCTCTACACTCACCATACGAAACAGAGCAGTATTAAGCTACTATTTTACCCTGGTTTTCTGTGAGAGCGTGGTCCTTCCCCGGTCGAGCCGACCCATTCGTGCTACAACAATACTACGAATATAGCTGCAGCATGGCTCTACCACGTATATATTTACAATATACAATTCCTCAAAACACGTATATATAAACAATTCCTCAATGAGTCTCCACTGCCATAAATAAAATGTGCCCACTTGCACTGCTGTTCTCTGGTCTGAAGGGTATAATTACACCTTTGAGGCATTCCATCTTAGTCCTCAGAAGTCAACTCATCTGCAGCATTTTTTTGAAGTTGGTTGTAGGTGTCCGTGGGCTGCATTAGCCAGGTGAACTTAAAGTTCGTTTTTCACTTCAATTTTATAATAAAAAATACTGCCTTTTCAGATCAAAAGCGTTGCAATAATTATTGAATTTGAGTGGTTCATGGTCTGCAGTTTCATCGTGCTCTTCATCTACAACCCGCTCGTCACGGCAGTGGGCTTGGGTCCAGTCTTCTACTTCTTCGCGGTCGCCTGCTTCTTTTCCGTCATCTTCTGTTTCTTCTTCTTACCAGAAACGAAGGGCCTTACCGTGGATGTTATTCAGACGCTCTTCGAAAAGAGAAACATTCGACGACGTTAAATGATCGTTTCAGAAATTATATAAAAAAAAATTAAATAACTTAATAAATATAATATATAATAAATAATAAATAACTTCGGCAGATCACGTTAATTCCTTACCAATACAGTCATCAAATTTTGTTTTAAGTAGAGTAGACAATTTCTTATGGGCCCTGTGTCGCCTACAGTCTTGGAAAAAACTATTTTTCCTAATATAGGAAGTTAAAAACGGTGGGAGGGGCAGGCCCGACATCACATCGCCGAGGGCTTACATGGCTTAATTCAGCCCTATTTCTGATAATTCAAAAGCTCAAGAGAGTATACGGGCTGGAATACAACTGAGATAAAGGTTTTTAATGAACTATTGATGCGCTATACCCGAACGACAAAGCCACAAAACCAAGGGAGACAATTGCAGCTGGGAGTAATAATAAATATGAGATATTGACGAAATCACCATCCTGTATCATTTACCTATTTCCTCCTTTAAAAAAGGACCGATTGGGAATAATAAAAAGGTATTGTGGCTATGTCTGCATG
The DNA here is from genome assembly GCA_963668995.1 of Parnassius mnemosyne. Lineage (NCBI taxonomy): Eukaryota > Metazoa > Arthropoda > Insecta > Lepidoptera > Papilionidae > Parnassius > Parnassius mnemosyne. The sequence continues at coordinate 29,939,859 of CAVLGL010000086.1, forward strand.
TTGTTATTTTATTTAAATTTAAATCTGTTTACTTGATACCTAATAACAATGATAATAAGTTTAGCATTGGTATACTCGTAAGTAATAATTTTAGGTTTGCGGATTGTAAAATAAGAAATGAATGAAAAATGAAACCTAAAAATATGGCTGTCATCATTCATCATCATTACAGCCTTTCATAAGTCCACTGCTGAACGTAGGTCTCACCCAAGGAATGCCACAAAGCACGGTCCTGAGCCACCTGCATCGATCGATTTCCTGCATGTCTTACCAGGTCGTCACTCCATCTCGTGGGAGGTCGCCCTACACTTCGCCTATCGGTACGAGGCTGCCACTCAAGAACCTTTCTTCCTCATCGGTTGTCGGTTCTTCGAGCTATATGGCCGGCCCACTGCCATTTCAGCTTACTAATCCGTTGAGCTATGTTGGTTACTCTGGTTCTACTGCGGATATACTCATTTCTAAGTTTATCACACAGAGGAACCCCGAGCATAGCCCTCTCCATAGCTCGCTGAGCGACCTTGAGCTTCCTCATACGGCCAGCAGTGAAGAACCACGTCTCAGATCCGTATGTCATCACTGGCAAAACGCACTGGTTGTTTCAATTTCGTTTTAAGGTTTTGAGGTATGTCTGACGAGAAGATGTGTCGTAGTTTCCCGAACGCTGCCTAGCCGAGTTGAATCCTTCGATTGACCTCTCGGTTGAAGTTGGACTTACCTAGTCGGACTATTTGTCCCAGGTAAACATACTCGTCAACAACTTCGAGCTTAGTACTCCCAACAACTACTGGCATAGGTGTGACATGGACATTAAACATGATCTTTGTTTTGTCCATGTTCATCCTAAGACCTATTCGTTGGGAGACACTATTGAGGTCATTGAGCATGGTGCTTAGGTCCTCCAGCGATTCTGCCATAAGGACTTTATCGTCGGCAAATCGAAGGTAAGTGATATACTCGCCATTGATGTTAATACCGTAAACTTTCCAGTCCAGAATCTTGAAAACGTCTTACAATGCAGCGGTGCAGAGTATCGGGGATATAACGTCACCCTGTCTTACACCTCTCTGCAATTGGATAGGTTTCATACTCTGATTCTGTACTCGGTTAGCCATCGTAGCCCTAATGTATAAGCACTTCAGCACTTCGATATACCGACAGTTAACTTGGCATCGCTGAAGGGACTGCAGCACCGCCCAAATTTCTACGGAATCAAAGGCTTTCTCATAGTCCACATACGCCAGACATAGTGGCGAATTGTACTGCTCGGACTTCTGTACAATTTGCCGAAGGGTATGTTTGTGGTCTATGGTGCTAAAGCCTTTTTGGAAACTGGTTTGCTGGAAGTCGTCAAGTCTGCGTGCGAGACGATTCGTAATGACTCTCGGAAACAGCACGTAGACTCGGCTCAGAAGGGAAATCGGTCTGTAGTTCTTCAAGAGAGCGTTGTCACCTTACTTGAAGAATAAGACCACCGCACTTTTGCTCCACGCCTTCGGTGTGATCCCACCATTGAGGATGGAATTAAACAGCTTCTAAAGGACTTTAAATACCGGTTTTCTACTCGCTTTCAGAAGCTCCGCTGCAATTCCATACTCGCCTGGGGCCTTGCCGTTTTTAAGGTGCTGGAGAGCCATTCTAATCTCGCTCAGACTGACGTCCGGGATATCATCGAAATAGTGTCGGATAAGACTCGCTCTTGGATCGTTACTCACACTTACGTGGGGCTCCAACAATAATGAGTACAGCTGCCCATAGAACCACTCAATCTCACTCAAAATCTCAGGTGTCCCGGAAACGATGCTGCCACACTCAGTCTTCAGCTTTGACAGTTGGCTCTTTCTGGCAGACAGGTCTCTAGCAAAGACTTTGGAGCCCTGGTTCCGCTCGATCGCTTCTTCAATACGAGCAGTATTGAAGTTGATTAAGTCCCACCGCATGCATTAGGAGATCTGTCTGTTCAGTTGCCTGTATGCTGTCAAATTTACTGAAGACTTCAGCTTCATATCCCGTGTAACAGCCATGAGATTAAGAGTGTGATCGGAGAGTTTTTGTGTTCTTCTGCGGCGGGTCTTGCAAACCTTAGCTCCGACCGCATGGACAGTTTCCACGAGCTTGTCATTAATATCGTCCACTGCATTGCAATCTTCTAGGCACTGAAAACGGTTTTGTAGCTCGAGCTGAAAGGTTTCGGGACTTTGGATTAGAGCACGAGGGTGACGGAGCATTGACTTCATTAGACGTGACCTCTCAAACTTAACGTTTAGGTTCAGCGTGCCTCTAACCATTCATTGATCGTTGCCAGTTTCACCCTTGCGATCACTGAGACATCACTGAACAGTTGTCGTCTGGTCGTCGTAATGAAGTAAATCTCAATTTTTGTCAAACCGTCGGGTCTCAACCAGGTCCACTTCCTGTGGGACCGCTTCTGGAAGAAAGAGTTCATCATCATCATCAGAGTCCCTCTTTCTCCATGAAGTCGGCCAGCTGGTCCCTTGGGTTCCGTTGCCAAAATCTTTTACATGTTTACCAACATAAATGATGAAAAACCCCAAAGGGATATTTGGCGCAAATGCCCCTGAATTTTTTTTTCGAGGGTTTGAAGTTTTAAATTTTTAAGGCAGTTTTTCATAATAAATCGACTAAAGCTCACTTTTTTACACAGGAATATTTAATTTAAAATTATATGTGTACATAAACTAACAAAATCATGAGATAAAATTTAGTACTTACATCTGATATCTTTAAAAAGGGTATCTTAGTAAACTACTTAATAAAAGTTATAACATTATTAAGTATAATACCGCAAACACATTTCTACCATTTTTATACAAATTCCTGTATTTTAGGAAAACAATAATGTTCTTAAATTACAACACTAATAGCATGGCGTCTAGAATTTGCGTTCATTGGTCATGTTAATCAAACTTGGCAGCTATATTATCGTTATAGCACGAATGGGTCGGCTCAACCGGGGAGGGACCGCGCTCCCATAGAATGCCAGCATAAAATAGCAGTCCAATGCTGCTGTGTTGAAACGAGGCTTTCCTTCTTTTTCCTCAGGGGTGGCACCGCATCTGCGTTTTAATTCTTAATCCACTTATGATTTGGTGGACTGTGTTCGTTTGTCACCCTTATTCTTTGAATAAAACTCACTCGCGCCAAAATTCGTATTGTGATTTGTGTAAGGTCGTGAACAATTGAATGAGGTGGTCCATTGTTGAAAGAGTAACACTTGCAATTTGCCGTCACGAGGACGTTGAACGAGGTAATACATCACTAGTTCCGAGATATTAGGTCACAACATTTTAAGATTTTAGTTGAATTAAACAGAGGATCGGTTACTTCTAAAGGTAAAGACACCCTTATTTTAAAAACAGAAACTGTTTTTTGCAGACGTTTATAACATAGTACGGCATAATTTTTCAATTGTAGACAGAATCATTCTATAGTTCGCGGCAGACTACCGAGCTTCCGTCTTCATAGCTCGGTCTTATATAGTAAATTGCCAGTTGTAAAATTTATAAGCACTATTTTATGTGATTTTTTTTCAACTGGCTGTTAGATTTCTACGTAGTAGAGCCATGCTGCAGCTATATTATGGTTGTAGCACGAATGGGTCGGCTCGACCGGGGAAGGACCACGCTCTCACAGAAAACCAGCGTAAAATAGCAGCTTAACGCTGCTGTGTTTCGTATGGTGAGTGTAGAGAACCGGAGACCCTTTTTACTGGCAAAGAAGCATTCCATCTTAGTCCTCACGGGTGACAACGCATCTGCATCTTGAGTCTATATTGAGGATAGATGTACATGTCTATGGGTCACAGTAACCATTTACCATCAGGTGGACTGTGTGCTCGTTTGTCACCCGATCCTATAAAAAAAAAGAAAAAAAAAAGATAAGATTCGTCCATACTATCCATACTATATACTATAATATTATAAATGCGAAAGTGTGTTTGTTTGTTTGTTTGTCCTTCTTTCACGTCGCAACAGAGCGTCGGCATGGCATGATTTTTTGTATTGGGATAGTTCGGTGACTGTAGAGTGACATTGGTTACTTTTTCCGCGGAAAAACATCACATTCCCGTATGAAATTGAATATGTTGCAAAATTAAATTCAGCTAGGTGGCGCCACCGTGATTCTACAAGACGGACGACGGTACGGTGGACCAACACAGAAGGTCAGAATATCTGGATTATTATGTCTCATTAACAAAATTAAGGTAAAAAATTTATGGATCTGTATTTTTTCACGCTAGACCGGGAAGAAAGCGATAAAGAACATAAAATTCACCAGCTGATTTTCTTCAAACGTTTTGGCGCATTGTTATTCACAGAATAGGCGATAATCCGTTGAAGCTCTGCCTACCATGCAAGGGTTACAGGCGTGATTATAAGTATGGATCAGAAATACTATCACCACCTGTCACGCTTTCACCCTTAACTATTACTTAACTGTGGTAGAAACAGTTCTTAGTAAGCCTTATTAACAAGCCTTAGTAATATTTACTGAACGGAAATGAATACAGTTCTTATACATATTCTTATATGTGGTTATTAATGAGTCGGTATTACAATAAGAAAAATTGTGCAAAATTATATGAAAAATGTATTTTGAGAGTTCTTATTAACTAACGTATACATAGTTTAAATTGATTCTGCTAGATGTCGTTACTAGATTTTTAAAACGCGGTAACGAAATGTTTCCTGACATGTACTTAACTCTCGCCGTTGAGCCGCGCGTCATCTTATAGTGCATACGGTACCTATACACTTAAATTGTTTCTATTTCGTAGCTTATTCGACTACCTGCTTTCGATTTCGGTTGTTTGTTATTTGCTTTGTGATTTGGTTAAGGTTGAATGGATTTATATTGACTTTCATTTTCGGATTTGTGTATTTTCTTGGATCGGTTTTGTTGATTTGGTTGGTATTCCTTTCCTTTATACATATTTAGACTCTGGCTTTGATTTTCGATTTTGTTTATTTAGAATCGTGAATTGGTTTTCGTTGTTTTTAGTTGTTTAACAATATTTCAAAGGAATATTAATAGTATAGATAGTGTATACGGTACCTATACACTTACTTCTTTTTTCGTTGGTTATATTTATATTGACTACTGCTTTCGATTTAGGTTTTCTGCGATTTGTTTTGTGATTTGGTTTAAGTTGATTCGATTTTTTTTTGGTTATCGTTTTCGGATTCGTGTTGTGTCTTGAATTAGTTTTGTTGTTTTGATTTAAAAAATATTTAAAAGGAATATTTATTCCATTTAGATATTTTGGATTTGCTTTTAAAAAAATATTTAAAAGGAAATTTAATTCCTTTTAGGTATTTTATGTTTTTTTATAAATAGGTTTTTTTTACTTCGTAATGCCTCGCAAACGTAAGTCCAGCCTTTCAAGAGTATCTTCTCACAAAGAAAAGCGAAAAGATTAGCTCGATCGCTAGAATCTTTAGAAGATGCTGAACTGAGAAGGCAAGAACAAGCAAAGCGTCAGGCTGCTTTTAGAGCATCTGAGACACCTTCTCAACGTCAGCAAAGGCGTCTTGAACAGACAGAGCGTCAGGCTCCTTTAAGAGCTTCCGAAACACCTCAAAGTCAGGAAAGGCGTCTTTTATAGGCAGAGGGTCAAGCTACTTTAAGAGCTTCTAAAATACCTTCTCAAAGTCAGCGAAGGCGTCTTGAACAGGCAGAGCGTCAAGCTACTTTAAGAGCTACTGAAACACCTGCTCAAAGCCAGCAAAGGCGTCTTGAACAGGCAGAGCGTCAAGCTACTTTAAGAGCTACTGAAACACCTGATCAAAGTCAGCAAAGGCGTCTTGAACAGGCAGAGCGTCAAGCTACTTTAAGAGCTACTGAAACACCTGCTCAAAGTCAGCAAAGGCGTCTTGAACAGGCAGAGGGTCAAGCTACTTTAAGAGCTACTGAAACACCTGCTCAAAGTCAGCAAAGGCTATTTGAACAAGCGGAACGTCAGGCCGCCTTAATAGCCGCGGAAACACCTGATGAAACTCAACACAGACTCATTTAGCAAGCTGAACGTCAATCTACTATAAGGGCATCTGAAACATCAGAACAGACACAGGCGCAAAGAGATGCAAATGCACAGCTCCAAGCTGAACGTCGACAAAATTTTCAAAGAAACTATTGGTCGGTTTTTAATGACGCAGCATTCAATTATGATCCGTTGATTGATTATAAAAGTCACAGGTTAGTTGTTATCGGACTGATGGACAAGGCGTGTCGATTTTGCAGCGCTTTAAAATGGAAAGATGAGACCAAAGGCATGTGCTGTTCCAATGGCAAAGTGTCTCTTCCGTTACTTGGGGAACCAGAAGAACCTTTGAAAACTCTCTTTATATATGATGCTAATGTGTCAAAACAAAGATCATGTTTAATGTCCATGTCACACCTATGCCGGGAGTTGTTGGGAGCACTAAGCTCGAAGTTGTTAACGAGTATGTTTACCTGGGACAAATAGTCCGACTAGATAAGTCCAACTTCGACCGAGAGGTCAATCGACGGATTCAACTCGGCTGGGCAGCGTTCGGGAAGCTATGACACATCTTCTCGTCAGACATACCTCAAAACCTTAAAACGAAATTGTACAACCAGTGCGTGTTGCCAGTGATGACTTACGGAACTGAGTCGTGGTCCTTCACTGCTGGCCGTATGAGGAAGCTCAAGGTCGCTCAGCGAGCTATGGAGAGGGCTATGCTCAGAGTTTCTCTGCGTGATAAACTTAGGAATGAGGATATCCGCAGTAGAACCAGAGTAACTGACTTAGCCCAACGGATTAGTAAGCTGAAGTGGCAGTGGGCCGGCCACATAGCTCGAAGAACCGACAACCGATGGGGAAGAAAGGTTCTCGAGTGGCAGCCTCGTACCGGCAGGTGAAGTGTAGGGCGTCCCCCCACGAGATGGAGTGACGACCTAGTAAGATATGCAGGAAGTCGATGGATGCAGGTGGCTCAGGACCGTGCTTTGTGGCATTCTTTGGGGGAGGCCTATTTTCAGCAGTGGACTTGTAAAGGGCTGTAATGATGATGATGAGGATGATGATGAATGAGTCACGGCGCTTTTTTAACAGGATCCGGAAATATAACTCATGCTTTCAAATGAGGTCCTTCGGAGTTGACCGGGAAATAATAATGCCGGGATTTTCGCCTACAGTTACGGTGCAAGGGCAAATTTATCGTAGAATAGGTTCACTTTTTCCAGGTGAAAACGAACAGCATAAATTTTTACAAATATATTTTGTGGATGACGAAGAAATTGAGGTAGACCGTCGCTGCCAATTTATCCAGGGAGCTGAGAGCGACACAGTGTTCAAAATTCAAAGATTCTTGCATGAACGTAACATTTTAGTCAAAAAATTTAAAACTACTTTAGAAAACCTACCTGAAGAGAATTATAAAGTCGTCATTCACACAGATCGGACCCCTCGAGGAGAGCATGAAAGGCGCTACAATGCACCTTTGATAAACGAAATAGCAGCCGTAATTAGTGGTGATTAATTTTCTTTAAGAGACATTGTCTTGCGAGCACGTGATGATACGTTGCAACGGGTAGCCGATATACACAAGTTTTATGACGCTCTGTAATACCCATTGATTTATTGCAAAGGACAAGAGGGTTATCATTTTCAAATTCCACTCATTAAACCGGTCACAAAGGAGCCTACTCCGATCAAAAAAGTATCACGTATGGATTTTTATGCGTAGCATATGATGTTGCGAGAAAATGATTTTAACCTCTTAGCCCGGTGTAGACAATTATTTCATCAATTTTTGGTAGACATGTATGTGAAGGTAGAAAGTGAACGTCTCCGTTATATATCTTTAAATCAAAAAAAGCTGCGCGTTGAGAATTATATACATTTACAAGATGCAGTTTCTAGCGACGCCAATGTAAACCCCAGAGATTTAGGTAAAATGGTAATTCTGCCCTCATCATTCGTTAACAGTCCCCGCTACCTACATGAGTACACACAAGACGCATTCGCCTATGTACGAATTTACGGAAGACCTGATCTTTTTGTTACTATTACTTGCAATCCCACATGGAAAGATATAACCGAGGAGCTAATGCCGAGCCAAAAAAGTACTGACCGACACGATTTAGATGCTAGAGTATTTAGATTAAAAGTACAAAAATTAATGTATGTAATTAACAAAGGGAAAATTATCGGAGAGGTGCAGTGCTTCATGTATTCAATTGAATGGCAAAAAAGAGGATTACCGCATGCCCACATTCTAATATGGCTTAAAGAGAAGTTGCGGCCCAGCCAAATAGACGACATAATAAGCACCGAGATTCCGGATCCTGAGCAAGATAAAGAATTGTATGATACCATCGTCCGAAATATGATTCACGGTCCATGTGGAGCACGAAATTCAATATCGCCATGTATGAAAGAAGGAAAATGTACAAAGAAATTCCCTAAACAGCTATTAAAAGAAACAGTGCACAATGACAATGGCTACCCTTTATACAGACGCAGAGCTCCCGAAGATGGTGGCAGGAAAGTTACAATCAAATCTCGCTCTGGAGCGTTCGAAACCTTAGATAACAGCTGGATTGTCCCGTATTCGCCCATTCTATGTAAAATGATTAATGCCCACATTAATGTAGAAGCATGTAGCTCTGTCCCCGCAATCAAGTATATCTGTAAGTACATAAATAAAGGAAGCGACCAATCAATATTTAATCTCAGGAGTGAATGTGAGGCAAATCCCGTTAATGAAGTACAAACCTTTCAAGCAGGGCGTTATGTCAGCAGTAACGAGGCAGCGTGGCGTCTCCTTGGCTTCCCTTTACACGAAAGGCACCCAACAGTTACTTACCTTGCTGTGCACTTAGAAAATGGAGAGCGTGTATATTTCACCGAAAGAAATTTCCAAGAAAGAATTGCATCACCGTCAAAAACTACACTAACAGCCTTCTTTCAACTTTGTCAAACCGACCCCTTTGCATAAACGTTGTTATATTCTGAAGTCCCCCGCTATTATACTTGGAACACATCTAGGAAGGAGTGGAAACGCCGTATTCAAGGCGCGCCTGTTGCAAATTGGCCCGGTGTAAAGTCATCAGATGCCCTTGGTCATATGTATACCGTCCATGTAACTAATTTTGAATGTTTCTGTTTTCGATTGCTGCTGCACCATGTTCGGGGTCCTACAGGATATAAAGACCATAAAACTGTCAACGGTCAGGAATGCGCAACTTATAGAGAAGCATGTGAAGCTCTGCATCTTTTAGAAAACGATAATCACTGGGATGAAACCATGGAGGAAGCTGTGCAGTGCCAGTCACCAGCCAAAATTAGGGATCTTTATGCAACTCTCATATTATCTTGCGGGCTATATAAGGCACATGAATTGTGGGACAAATATAAAGAGTACATGGCGGAAGATATTTTGCGAAGGTTACGCAGACACACGCGAACATGACATACAATGAACACATTTATAATGAAGCACTTGGAAAAATTGAAGATAAAGTAATGGCAATGATAGGCAAAAAATTAAGCGACTTTGGAATGATAAGCCCTCAGCGAACAACCGAAAATGAACTAAGTGATGAAATTATACGTGAAACAAACTACGATATACCAGCTTTCAGCAGCAAGTAGCCGAATTTGTACCCCGCTTGCTTCCCGAACAAAAACGAGTTGTTGACAAAGTATTAGGACAAATTGAATTTGGAAATGGTGCACTTATCTTTTTAGATGCCCCTGGAGGAACTGGGAAGACATTTTTGTTGAATTTATTATTAGCGCAAATACGGTAAGATAAAAACATTGCTGTGACCGAAGCTTCCTCCGGTATAGCCGCCACGCTGCTAAGCGGGGGCCGCACTGCACATTCTGTTTTAAAACTCCCTCTAAATCTAGCCCTGGAAGAATCGCCGATCTTCAACTTTAGCAAAAATAGTGCACGAGGTATAATGCTACGACAATGCAAACTTTTAGTGTGGGATGAAACTACAATGTCGCATAAAAAGCTGTAGAAGCACTAAATCGAACGCTCCAGGATTTGCGCAGCAATACCGATGTAATGGGAGGAATAATGGTTTTACTGGCTGGTGAATTTTCCAAACTTTACCTGTCATTCAAAAGGGCACACCTGCAGATGAAATTCAAGCATGCCTCAAGTCGTCTATTTTATGGAACAAGGTGACAAAATTCAGTTTAACTACGAATATAAGAGTGCATTTGTATAATGATATCAATGCTGGAAAGTATGCTGACACACTATTAAAAATTGATGATGGGCGGTTGGAAACGGATGCTGAGGGCTGCGTTAAAGTCACGAGAGATTTTTGTAATTTAGTACAGAGTCATTCCGAATTAATTGCGAGCGTTTATTCAGATTTAACGAACAACATGCATGAAGACAAATGGTTATGTGAAAGGGCGATTCTTGCACCAAAAAATGAGAGTGTTAACAAAATAAATTCAGATATATTAAGCGAAGTAGCAGGATAAATAACAGAGTATTTGTCAGTAGACACAGTTATGGACACTGAACAGAGGACTTCATATCCCGTAGAGTTTCTTAATTCTCTAGAGTTGTCAGGTGTGCCCTCATATAAGCTTCAATTAAAATTAGGCGTCGTAAAATTAGCGAGGGTCAACTTAGAAAAACCGTGCTTCTCTCATGGTCAGCTGTATGTAGCATGTTCGCGTGTGTCAAATTCCCAGAATCTCCACATTCTTTCCCCGAATGAAAAAACATATAACATTGTGTACAGTTTTAACGGTGGTAGAGCCACGCAGCAGTTTTTGCTGTTGCATGTATGGGCCGGCTCGAGCCGGGTTGGTACCACGACCTCACAGAATACCGGCGTGAAGTAGAAGCTTTGCTTCTGCGTTTCGTCTGGTGAGTGCAGGTGGCCGGAGGCCCAATCCCCCCCCCCATCAACATGGTAGCGGAATTACACGAAGAACTACCCCAGGAGGGTACCAGCAACCCTGGAAAATCCCTCGCTGAGCATCCACGACCATGTTATTCCGATCCTGAGCGTGGGTGCTCAGGCTGCCCCGCGTATTCTGGGGGGGGGCAAAATTCCGCTCAAAAGCATTACTGCTAGGGGCAAACTGAGCAAGAACACCAAGGCGACCCCTGCCACGCTATCCGTGAATTCCTGCAACATCAGGGGACTTCACTCTAACCTAAACGCCGTCCACTACCATCTCGAGACGGCGAAGCCGGCCTTGCTCTCTCTGACCGAGACGCAGGTTTCCTCTCCGGCTGATATTTCGTATCTCTCCTACCCGGGGTACAAATTGGAGCATTCCTTTGTGCCTCGGGCTGGAGTTTGCGTGTATGTCAGAGAGGACATCTGTTCTCGACGCCTCGGCAGTCTTGAAGGTTCGGACCTGTCCATCCTTTGGCTACGCGTAGACAGCGACGACCATCCGCGCGTCTACGGGTGCCTCTATAGGTCCCATAGCGGTAATGCCGAAACAGACCGACTCATCGACCACGTCCAAATGGCTACAGATTTCTTGCTACAACAGGTCCCATCCGCAGAGATCGTGATCCTTGGCGATTTTAACGCCCACCATGCCGAATGGCTCGGTTCACGTCTAACCGATCATGCGGGGAGATCTGTTTATGACTTTGCCTTGGCATATGGTCTGACACAACTGGTTACTTCGCCTACGCGGATTCCAGATGTGGAGGATCATACACCTTCCCTGTTGGACCTTCTGCTGACCTCTCATCCGGACGGATATCAGGTTTCCGTCGATGCCCCTCTCGGCTCTTCGGACCATTGTCTGATCCGGAGTGTGGTGCCACTCACGCTCCCTTCGCGGTTGCGTTCTGCAGGTTGCCGCCGTGATTGGCATTACAGGTCGGCGGATTGGGACGTAATGCGGTCCTTCTTTGCATCCTACCCATGGGGGCGGGTTTGCTTCTCGCCGGATGATCCCAGCGCTGTTGCTGACTCTGTCACTGATGTGGTGCTACAGGGAATGGAACTATTTATTCTATCATCTGTGGTACCCATCGGAGGCAGATCTCAGCCTTGGTTTGGTCGCTCCTGTAAGACTGCATTACGCAGTAAGCAGGAGTGTTATCAAGCCTGGGCTGCGGCTTCGGCGACTCGGGATGTAAATACCAGCACACTTAAAAAGAAGTATAACTTCGCCTCCAGGTCCTTCAAAAGAGTTATTGCCAAGGCAAAGTCAGAGCACATAGGCAGAATTGGCGAGAAACTAGTTCGCCTTCCTTCGGGAACCCGTGCATTCTGGTCTCTCGCCAAGGCTGTCCAAGGGAATTTCTGTAAGCCATCACTACCATCTCTGCACAGGGAGGATGACTCACTGGCCCATGACGCAAAAGAGAAGGCCGACCTTTTAGGCTCCCTTTTTGCGTCCAACTCGACTCTTGATGACGGGGGGAAAACACCGCCGACCATCCCGCGGTGTGAGTGCTCCATGCCGGATGTGCTGTTCTCACAGCGCTCGGTTCGCAAAGCACTGCTCTCCCTGGACATACAGAAGTCGAGTGGGCCTGACGGAATCCCCCCAATTGTGCTGAGGACGTGTGCTCCGGAGTTGGCACCGGTCCTAACGCGTCTTTTCCGGTACTCCTACTTCCACGGCGTAGTCCCGAATTCATGGAAGACAGCTTTTGTCCACCCGATCCCTAAAAAAGGCGACCGCTCAGACCCATCCAACTATAGGCCTATCGCGATCACCTCCTTGTTCTCCAAAATAATGGAATCCATTATTAACTGCCAGCTCATCCGGTACCTTGAGGATCACCAGCTGATTAGTGACCGCCAATACGGTTTTCGTCGGGGTCGATCAGCTGGTGATCTTCTGGTCTACCTGACCCATAGATGGGCGGAGGCAGTAGAGTCCAACGGGGAGGCGTTGGCCGTTAGTCTGGAAATTCCGAAGGCCTTCGATCGGGTTTGGCAGAAAGCGCTTCTTTCGAAGCTCCCTTCCTATGGGCTTCCCGAGAAATTGTGCAATTGGATCACCAGCTTCCTTGCAGATCGGAGCGTCAAGGTCGTTGTAGACGGTGCATGCTCTGACTACAAGCCTATTAACGCTGGTGTTCCACAAGGCTGTGTGCTATCACCAACGCTGTTTCTTCTGCATATCAATGATATGTTGCTAACTGGTAACATTCATTGCTATGCGGATGACAGCACTGGTGATGCTCTATACACCGGCCGTGCCAATATTTCTCGGGAAAACTTCGCTGAGTACCGGAACAAACTTGTGTCTGAAGTCGAGTCTTTGCTGAACAAAGTCTCGGATTGGGGGCGACTAAATCTAGTCCAATTTAATCCTCAGAAGACACAAGTTTGCGCGTTTACCGGTAAAAAGAACCCCTTTGTCGTATCTCCTCAGTTTCAAGGCACTCGCCTTCTTGCCTCAGTCAGTATCGGTATCCTCGGCGTCGACATATCGAGTGACGTGCAGTTTCGTGGTCACTTGGAAGGGAAGGCCAAATTGGCCTCTAAAAAGCTTGGCGTGCTCAGGAGAGCGGGACAGTATTTCATGCCGGCACACCGCCTGCTACTTTACAAGGCGCAGTTTCACCCTGACATGGAATACTGTTCCCATCTCTGGGCAGGGGCTCCCCAGTGCCAGCTCCTTCCACTTGACCGCATCCAACGCAGAGCGGCTCGAATTGTCGACGACCGAGTCCTTTCCGATCGGCTCGATTCATTGGCACTGCGAAGAGATGTTGCATCCCTTTGCATTTTCTTTCGCATCTACCATGGGGAGTGCTCTGAGGAATTGTTCGGATTAATCCCAGCCGCCAAATTTCACGAACGCACATCGCGGCAGAACTCCCGATACCATCCACACCATCTGGATGATTGGCGGTCCACCACTGTGCGATTTAGAAGATGTTTTCTTCCTCGCACGACCTCCTTGTGGAATCGATTACCATCAGCGATTTTTCCGGACCGATACGACTTAGGGACCTTCAAGAAAAGAGCGTACTCCTTTTTAAAAGGCCGGCAACGCATCTGCGATTCCCCTGGTGTTGCAGTTGTTCATGGGCGGCGGTAGTCACTTACCATCAGGTGAGCCGCATGCTCGTTTGCCCCCTCTCCTATAAAAAAAAAATACAGTAGCGTCTTAAAATAGTGTTCAGTTAGTTTTTTTCCAAAATTCCCACAATCAATTAATCGGAATTCCCACAGATCTTCCCTTTCAATTTAAAATTTCCTGTTTAGCTCAGTTTCTTTTCAATTCCAAATGCTGCATCTCTGACGGACCTATTAAGCTCAGTTTCCTTTCAACTCAAAAGGCTGCATCTCTGACGGATCTTTTATTTGGCTCAGTTTCCTTTCAATTCAGAAAACTGCATCTCTGACGAATCAATTTAGCTTAGTTTCTTTTCAAAAGTCTGCATCCCTGACGGATAATTATGCTCAGTTTCCTTTAATTAAAAAAATATCCCTTTTCCATTTGGAATAAACAGGCTATTTTCATGCTTTTCTATACGCTGCGTTTCAATTTAAATAGGCTGACGAATCAATTTTGCTCAGTTTCCTTTTAATGATTGCATCTCTGACAAATCTATAAAACTCAGTTTTCTTTCAATTCAAAAAGCAATGGAAAGTTCATTTCCCAGTGACCATGCGGGCAAAGCCGCGGGTAACAGCTAGTATCTAATATATGAAAATTATTTTTTGTTCTTTCGTATTTTATGCGCTGCCATACTGTTCATCAGATTGCGGTAAAACTTTGTCAACATATTGCTTTCGTGAAGGCTATAGGCATAGTATAATTAACTAATAGTAGGTAGCGCGAGTACCGTACCGACAAATTTATTTGAAAGTTATAAATCATTAAATTTCAATAAATGTATTATCATACCTATATAAACAATATAACTCTTCCAAATTTAAAATTTTCCACAATTGTTTCTTATGAGACAACAAGACGCCGGGTACTAGCTTGTAGTTTATAAATATAATACCGGGCTTAGACTCCCGCCTCGCACCTCGCCTCGTACCTCGCCTCGCAGCTCGCGTGTTGTTGCGAGGTAATGAGTGCCTGTTTATACTACTGCGTTCAGTTTGCGTTGAGCCAGCAACGACGAAAGACATCTAAATAAGGTGGATGATATCTATTCGTCGAAACAGAACCTTTTCAGTTTCATAATTTTATAATATAAATTACAAGTACCTATTGTGCAAGATTAAATAATATTATTTTATTAAAATTGTAATTTTAAAACAAAAGCAATTCAAATGTAAACAAACTGAAACGAGAGCGCGAGTGCAAACACCACGCTCGCATCCCTCGCGAGGTCCTTTGCCTCGTGCCCAAAAAACCGCTTCCGACGCAAGCGCCGCGAGGGGCAAGGCGAGCTGCGAGGCGAGCCACGAGCTAGCGTTTACACTCGCACCTCGTGGCTTGCCTCACGACTCGCCTCGCCACTCGCGCGAGAGTGTAAACGGGGTTAACATATAACATGTAGTTTAATATATTATATTTCATTGGTACTTGCTTTAATAAACTAGAAATATCAAATTGTTTAAATATTTCTTTTAAATGAATCTTTATTTTTTGCAAGACAATATTCATTAGTATAACTTTAATGAACATTACGAAATATGTACGCATATTGGCTACATATAGTCACATAATACAAAATGTACTACATATATATATATATATATATATATATATATATATATATATATATATATATATATATATATAGTGTTTCATTTGCTCAAAGCTCATCTTATTGATTCAGTTATATTCAATATGCAACGTGCATATTATATTTTAATTCACACACATGCAAGCCACAGTGGTGGTGTACTACAAAAGCATGTGCGCGTGGTACGTTTTATGCGTTTTATTGAGTGTGGCCAGTGTGTGTTATATACTCGTAGATCATTGATTTAAAATACGAGTCAATGTGTATAATAAAATCCTCTTTTTTCAATTATTGTTATATGAATAATATGTTTATATTTATTCTTACTATATTTTAGTGTCATAAATTATTTAGAAAAATTGTTTTAAAGTGTTGTTAGATATTACAAAATTTCATAATACTGGGTGGCAATATTAGTTTATCACATTAAATAACACAGTGGTATATACAAGTTCATATATGTCGATTAAAATAATAAAATATACAATTCTACAAATAATAAAAAATGCATCTTTCGAACAAAATAAATAGCGTAATAAGTGACACCAAATAAATCACCTTGCTAATATTAGTTTACTGACCTGAAGTGACATGCAAAAACGGCAACGGTGCGACAGGTAGGCAGTGCCTTCACACGTAGGCCTTGCATTCGAATAATTCGAATAATATACCTTGTCCAAATATTCGAATATTAAATTTGCTATATTCAAACTCGGAATATTGAATCAGTCGAAAATATGATTGCAGTAACGCAGACATTCAGAGCGACGCAAGGTAAATCATCAACGTAACGCGAGTTCACTTTTTAATGTATTATTTAGCATACTTTTTAAAACATTCATGCACAAATTTTAATAATGTATTGAAATTTTTATCATTGGACATTTATCTACGTTATTTTTGATACATTTTCGTTAGATTTTCGTTTTTGAATATAAGGCACTTCAATATTTTCTTAATTAATATATCTTTACTAACACTTTCCAATACGAAAGTATTATCAACCCTATATTAGGAGTTGCCGTTTCTAAAGCTGATCTCTCAAAATTTTTTTTAAATAAATTACATGCAAAACTGATTTAGTCAACCTGTAATTTAAGGAAGCAGCCAGAGTACTTGCATGGCTTCGTTGTAGAAGAATAAACGATGTTAAGGTACAACAGGAGTTAGCAAATATTAAAAAGGAGCAAAAAATGACGAAGAGAGCAGCAAATTCTTGGTAAAGGCGATGTGTGAGTAAAATACTTAGTTTCTTTATCAATTTAATAGTGCTTTAATTTTTTTAAGTTATCAACAAATTATCCTTTAACCAATATTAACTTTTTGGGGCATAATGCAGTCGATGGATGGAGGTGGTTTCTTTCCAATGCGGTTCTGTTTTTATGCTTATGGAGAACCAGTACTCTTATAGGATTTGAGGCCCTTAGTCTTAGTCCTCAAAGGTGAAGCGCCACTGCAGCTTTCTGTGCATGTAGTTGGTTACAGATATTCATTAACTGCTGTTGTCACTGGCTCTTACCATCAGCTGGCTTGTTTACTCGTGTATCCTCTGTTTGCACCCAATTTATGTAGAATATGGTTGTAATGTGTAGATGAGTCATGCTGCAACTACATTAAAATGGTTGTAGCATGAAAGGGTCGGCTCGACCGGAAAGGAACCACGTTTTCTCAAAATACCACATAGGCGCAAAGGAGCCAGTCTTTCGGTTTTCTACAGGATGCATTTCGGAGAGTGTGCGCAGGAATTGCATAATTTAATTCCTCCCTCTCCCTAACAACATCGAACAACCAGACGTTCGGCCAGTCTCCACCCCTTTTTTGTTGACTTACCACGCATTCGAACCAAACGGTTTGCTACATCGTTCATCATGAGAACAGCAAAGGAGTGGAATAAGCTACCAGCATCTGTATTTCCATACGAGTAAAATGTGTGTGTCTTCAAGGCAAGAGTAAATAGGCTTTTGTTAAGTCAGAGTACCTCACCATCTTAGGCTACATCACCACTTACCATCAGGTGGGATTGTAGTTAAGCGCTGGCTTAGAATAATATAAAAAATACCCGCGTAAAAAGACAGCTGAATGCTACTGTGTTTTGTATGGTGAATATAGAGAATTTTACTACAAACGAGGCATTCTCTTTTAGTCGTGAAAGGCTGACAAAGTTACTGCACTCTGTTTCTAAATCGAGAGTAGATATAGATGTATATGTCCCACGGCATTCCTATACCGTCTGGTGAACTGTGAGCTCGCTCGTCACCCTTAACCTATAAAAAAGCAAATAAATAAAAAAGCTCATTTGTCTTTAATCGTTATAATAATTATGATATATTAACAAGTCAATACTGCGACACTGACGAATAAGGACGGTCCTAAAATCAAAGATTTCCATTAGCTTAAGCCGAATTATTTCATTGCGTCATAGAATAAATATATAGTTTAGAGTTAGAATAATGTAAATAAATTAAAAATTCAGATCATATACTACGCATATAGAATATTTAGTTGTTGTTGCCAAATCAAAAGATGTTTGGAATTTATTATTGTTTGTCCTGGCAGATTATTGTACACGAAAATAACTTACAAATATATAATGAGAAGCTATTCAATTTATGCAGAAGTTAGACATAGACACACTCTTTCGAATCTACCCGTTTCCTGTGTTTTTTCTGAAGCCGAAATGATAATTTTACAGCAGTTTGTTTGTTTCGAAGAAAGTCATCAGATGTGTATTGGCCATGCTTTTAAGAAGATTTGACACGCTGCTTAATAGCAAAATTGTTCTGTAGTCCTTTAGTTCAATTTTAGTGCCTCCCTTGTGAATAAGCATAACAGCGTCTGTTTTCCAAGTTTCTAGAAATACACTAGCCAAAAAGCTTAGACTAAAAATATGTGCTAAAGGTTTTAATATCACACTAGCTACATGTTTAAATAAGTTGATTATTCAATCCATCAAGGCCAAGGGTAATCTGAATTAAACTGTTTAAGGTGAGATTCTACTTCTTTTGCATCTGTTGAAAAAATGAAAAACGATTCAGCTGGACCATGTATGTTATTCACTTTCGCGGCCAAAGAGCCCTCTGTTACACTCAGTCTACTTAAAATATCATGAGCTAAGTCCCTTCCTACCGATGAAAAGTAACTGTTACAGACGTTAAGTGACTGGAGTGTAGTTTCCTTTAATGTTGTAAGTACGCCAGTGTTATTTTTTCTGCGTTTAGTATAAGTGATTTAACCTATGCACTCCTATAGCTTTTAAGGATATATAATGTTTTTATTTAACTTCATGCTGTTGTGCTGATGTTTTAATCTATACAAATAAATAAAATTGAAGTGCCTGTATGTAATGTCAAAATAACAGCTTTTTACTAAATGTATATGAAAGTATATACGGTACTTATAACAAAAACAAAATTTTTAAAATTTTTGTCTGTCTGCCTGTCTGTTTGTTCGGGTTAATCTGCGAAACGGCTGGAGCGATTTTGATAGGGCTTTCACTAGCAGATAGCTGATGTCATAAGGAGTACCGTATGCTATTTTTATTTTAGAAAAAGTATGAGGGTTCCGCGTAAAAAGATTAAAACCCTAAAATGACACGCGGGCGAAGTCACGGGGAACAGCTAGTCCATACATAAAAATAAACAAAATTTAATTGTCTGTTTGTAATGCCAAAATAACAGCTTTTAACTAAATGCATATGTACGATACTTATAACAACAATACAACTTTTAAAATATTTGTCTGTCTGTCTGTTTGTTCCGGCTAATCTCCGAAACGGCTGTACCGATTTTGACCTGACTTTCACTAGCAGATAGCTGATGTTATAAGAAGTAACTTAGGCTACTTTTATAATATACCACACTAGGATTTTCTCCTGTATCGCGGAGGCAGTTTTCAAACATAAATTGCACAAGGACAAACATCCAGACCCGGAACAATTACTTGTAGGCCATACTAATACTTGTTCCGTACGGGATTCGAATCCGCGTTGTTGTTGTTGGCTCTTACTGGGAGACAGATAATTTCTGAGGCCCGGGTTCCGCTCGATTGCTTCTTCAATATGAGTTGTAATGCAGTTGCGTAAGTCCCATCGCAGTCGCTGTTTGTTGAGTTATTTGTATGCTGTAAAATCTGCTGAAGACGACAGCACAGTGCATTTGGAGAGTGTTTGTGTTCTTCTGTGACAAATTTTGCAAAACTTAGCTCCAATCGCCACCACGAGCTTGTCATTCATACGAGTACTGTCCACTGCATTGCAATCTTCTAGGCACTTAAAACGATTTTGTAGCTCGAACTGAAAGGTTTCGGAACTCTGAATTAGAGAACAAGGGAGATGGAGCGTTGACTTCATTAGACGAGACCTCTCCAACTTAACGTTTAGGTTCAGTGTGCCTCTAACCATTCGGTGATCGCTACCAGCTTTCACCTTGGCGATCACTGAGATATCACTGAACAGTTGTCGTCTGGTCGTCGTGAAGTCGTGTTGGAAACTGGATATCGGAAATCGGTTTACTTCGGATGTATACAACAGTCATCATATGTTTTCCCGATCACAACTTGTCTCAGAACAGTCTTGTTTCAATGAATCCTCAAGCACCCATTATATATGGGTTACCAAAAATACATAAAGAACATGTTCCTATTCGTCCAGTTGTCTCATATATAGGTGCACCAGCTTATTACCTTGCTAAAAAATTAAACTTCCTCCTTCGAGAAAACCCCACTTACAGCCTAAAATATAGCTTAGATCTCATCTCCAATATTAAAAATATTCGTATTCCTCCTAAATCCATATTGTTATCTTTAGAAGTTGATAGTTTCTTCACAAATGTCCCATCCCCTGACTGTTTGCGTATACTCGCAGATCTCTTTGATAAACGTCGTCTACATCCCGAGGAAGCAAATGATCTTCTTAACTTTACCTCTCTCTGTATGAAACAAAACTATTTCCGGTTTAATAACCGTTTCTATCTACAAAAAGAAGGGTTAGCTATGGGGTCCCCTCTATGTCCCCTTACGACGGACATTTTCATGGATAATTTCGAAAAACAACATATAGTAGTCAATCTAAAAATCTTATATCACTTTTGATATGTAGACGACATAATTATTTGCTGGACTGGCACAAGGAGACCATTGCACGTTTGCCTCAATAAAACAAATAGAGTCCACGATAAAATTAAATTAAAACTTGACTTGGAACAACATTGCTCCCTTAATTTCCTCGACTTAACAATAACAAAAAAAGAATCGGCACATGTTTTCCAAATTTATCGAAAGCCAACTCATACCGACATGGTCTTACCCGTGTCATCGTGTCATCCGTGGCAACATATGTTAGCCGCTTTTTGTTGTTATATTTATCGTTTGTTCACTGTCCCATTAAGTAAAAAAAATTATTTAAAAGAGCTTAATGTAATTTATTAAACAGCGGTCTCTAATGGTTTTTAAAAAATCTCATTAACAATTTAATTAAAAAGAAATAAAAGCATGTTGTTCGCAACTCTCTGTACGTGGTTCAACCTCAAAGTGTTTGTCGATATGTGAGCAATTTGACCTGCGTGCAGGCATTGCAATCCCGATAAATCCCATTTTGTTAAACATCTTTTGGAAACTGGACACAACCTAGCCAATGAACACTCCTTTAAATTCTTACATACCTGTAAAGGGCTAAAGGGCTGCGACTGTGTGTGCTGGAACAGTTAGAGACATTAAAAAGTAATAATAGTAACATTGCACTGCTGAATAAACTAACAAATGTTTCTTAATCACCTCTCTTAAATATCTTTAAGCCTACTCTCTTATAACAGACAGCTTCGCAATATGGTCGTTTGTCACCCTCATGGTGATCGGCGATTGGTTACGTGGTTGTAGAGTAGGCGGTTACAACGGCTGCGTAAGTCCGGCGGTGATTGATCGCATGTTTTATCGTATGACGCAGTCGCTTGCTCCTTAAGTAGGAAGCGGTTACGTCAGCGGTCTGTGTAAATAGCAGTTGTTTTGGCTCGCCGCTCCCTTAGCGGTCAGCCACCGCAGAGTCTACATCACCTGAAGATGCCTCGTATAGAGGCGAAACACGTGTCGTATTGTCGTCAGTGGTGTGTCTTTCCTAGTGTAGTGTCACTAGGAAAGACACAACTGTGTTTGGAGTAGTGGTGCTGGGATAAGTGGTGATGAGGATAGTGCACGCAATTGAGGGAGGGCGGGAGATGCTCTTCAAACTAGGTAAGACTCACCATTTTATTTTATCGAGCGGATGTAACAATTTAAAACCTTGGTCTGTTTAGTTTTTCTTTAAGACGACCTTTGCTTTACCGTGGACTTTCGTTGATAGTGTGATTGTGCAGTAACACCATTTTTGTGTGCAGCACACAAGAACATGCTAACATGCACCTTATTTATGGGGAATGCAGATGTAACGTTAGTGCAGCAGTTAGACTTTATCGTGAAAGCTACTCAAATACTGCTAAATCATCCGGATCATCAATTTTTTTAAATATGCACCCTTTACTCTTCTCAGAGGGTAGACTCCCAAACCCATGGTGAGGGGAGACCTTCTTTCGCTTACAAGGATGTTGTGCTAGAAGCTATCAAAGAAGACAGGAGTACTTCAGTGCGCGCAATAGTATTAAGAACTGGAGTGCCTTAAGGTGCAGATCACAGGAAATTGCAAAAAAATAAGCTTCACGTTTACAAAGTAACTTATTTTTCCCTAGATTATGAGCCTCGGGTAGCCTTTTGTCAAACAAAACGAAAGAAACAGGGATATTTCACGATTACTTGAAAAAAATTTATGGTCGGACGAGTCCACATTTAAAAAAGATGGTTACATGAATCTGTATTCACAAATCAGTAATTCACACGTTCAGCTACAGGGAACGGTCAATGAGTTTGACCAATGCAGTAAGGAATATGAGGAAGCTTTCAGGTTTATTGCTTCATTGAAGTTACAGTCGAATGACGCTAATGAGCAAATAGCACAATTTAAAAAATACATACATTTCTGAGCTTGTGCAGTGTAATAATTCTAAAAGATTAAAGCAATCTGCAATAATAAATTTGACAGGTGACGACTCTTCCACTTCAGGAAAAACAGTAAGGATTAATTTCAGTAAAACCAACTTGAAGAAATATATAAAAGTTAATAAATACATAAAGAAAATAAAAAAATTAATAAAAAATAAGATTAATACCAAAAAATAAATAAAAAATAACATAAATACCCAAAATTATGTTAATGTATGTAAAAAAAAGCAAGCATTGGTACATGAACTTAAATTGTATTCAATTGAGGTGAAGAACATTAAAAATGTCATGAGACTGTCGTAAAGTGCTTTAAATCAGAAATTTTACTACATTCTAACTCCCTTCAAACTGTGTCCAATAAATATAAATCAGCCCAAAATGAAATAAGAGAACACATACTGGCTCCATATCCAGTATGTGTTCTTCAAAACCTTTAACCAGTTTAACCAGATTACCCATGGAATCTGGTTAAACTGGTTAAATATAATGAGGTTTTGACTCCTTAGTAAAATATCAATGTGAGTGTCAGCGGTCAATACCAGTTTCTTCAGAGCCGGTGTGTGCTGATAATATTATTATATCAACACCAAAACTCTACGACAGTACTATCGGAGAAGAGATTGAATAAAAAATAATTCAAATATAATCAAAAATAACATAATTGTGTATAATGTTATCGTGAGAAAAAATTTAGGCATAATTTTAAGCAACGCTTTAAAGGGACCAAAAATTATAAATTGCTGCATGCCTGGAGCATCTTTTAGTGACATCCTAAATAAAATTATATTTATAAAATTTTGCCCAACTAGTACAATAATAATTTTTGTTGATAGAAGAGGCAGTGTAAACAACAAACAGTTACGAGTATTAAAATATACTGAACTACCTAATAAATTAAATGTACACAAAATTATTTTGT
Organism: Parnassius mnemosyne; assembly: GCA_963668995.1. Lineage (NCBI taxonomy): Eukaryota > Metazoa > Arthropoda > Insecta > Lepidoptera > Papilionidae > Parnassius > Parnassius mnemosyne. The sequence goes on from CAVLGL010000086.1 coordinate 29,963,463, forward strand.
TCACACTCTCTTATATACAGGGATTGTCACAGGAAAATAATCTAAGACATAACTTAAATTTACAAATGAAAAATTTAATATGTAATAATAATTTAAATTTGACATATGATAGTAATGATAATAATGAAAAATTTCATTAAATTGACATAAATAATGTAATTAAGAAGTTTGGGACAAAAGTTAACTATCCAAATATAATTTAAGAGTGGTAGCAAATGTGCTATCTTATTATTTACATTCAAACTTAGCCAAGTTTTTTGCTACCAAAACTGCTTATATTGAGCAGCGTAATTATTTGACATTTAATTTGGGATCAGTTCTAACTAATTTAAATTAGTGAATCCGACAATAGAGGCAATCTCTACCAATAATAATAGTTTTATTAATTTAACCTTTGCAAGAACTCCCAGCTTCCTTGCAGCTACTTTGGCCTTGGACTCAATGAACCGCCCGAAGTTCAAATTTGAGGATATTTCAAACCCTAATAACTGAAGGTGGTTGGTATATTTCAGTAATACATTTCGGAAAGAAGGAGCCAAGATGTGCTGGCTCCTTTTCGCAGTGAAGAGACACGCTTGTGTTTTGGAGGTGTTGAACTTCACAAGATTGGCATCGCCCCAATCGGAGACTCTCTGTAGTGTGAGATTCACACGCTTTTCCATAGCTTCTCTTTCGGACTGAATTTGATCCCGACTGGCCCGAAGACTCGGTTGGTATCTCTCAACAACTGTGCTATCGTCTGCATACCCAAAGATACCGGGCATAAGCAGATCATTAATATGCAGCAGGAAGAGAGTTGCGGAGACAACGGACCCCTGAGGAACACCGGCGGTAGTCGCCATAGGATCGGATGAGCAGCCATAGACGACGACCCGGAGAGACCGTTCACTCAGAAAGTCCTTTACCCATTCAATCAGACCAGGGGATAAGCCGTACGCTGGAAGCTTACCCAAAAGGCTAGTGTGCCAAACTCTGTCAAAGGCCTTCGAGACATCAAGGGAAACAGCAAGTGCTTCCCCACTGTTCTCGAGTGCCTCGCCCCATACGTGTTTGTTATACGCTACAAGGTCGCCAGCTGACCGATTTCGGCGAAATCCATATTGCCGGTCACTAAGGAAGTCATTCTGTTCTAGGTATGCCATCAAGCGGGCATTCACTATACGTTCCATAACCTTGCAGAGTATGGAGGTAATTGAGATTGGCTGATAATTGGCAGGGTCGACGAGGCTGCCTTTCCAAAAAAAGGCAGCCGCGCCGACCCAGGCTGCACGTTGGGCAGCTTCCAGGATTTTGGCACTATTCCAGTACTAAATGAGAGACGGAACAAGCGTGTCAACACAGGAGACAACTCAAGTGCACAAGCCTTTAAGACTATAGCTGTTATACCATCTGGTCCACTAGCTTTATTCACGTCTAGACACCGCAAAGTTTTAAGAACCTCCTCATTCGTTATACGAATCTCCGACATAGAGATCACGCAGTGAGGTAATTTTGGTGGAACGTTGTTGCCACTGTCCAGACGTAAATTGTAGGCAAAGAGAGACGCGAACAAGTTCGCTTTCTCCTTAGCCGTATGAGCCAGTGTGCCATCCGATTTTACCAACGGAGGCAGTGTAGGCCGACAGAAGTTTGTCTCGACCGCTTTGGCAAGAGACCAAAAAGCTGTAGTGCCGGATGATCTGGCAAAGAGTTTAGCACCAATATGTTTAATGCGATCAAGGCTAGTTTTCCGTAATGCTTTTTTGTAGGACTTGGCGGTCTGGTTGAAAGTTCTCTTCTTGGAGCTAATATCCGGAGCTTTGCGGTTTCGAGTGTCAACCCAGGATAGGTAAGCTAAATGCTTGCGCTTTTCAGCTTGGGCGCATTCAGCGTTAAACCATCGGCGAGCTTTTCTACCGGTGGGAGCGTCAGAAAAGGGGATAAAGTACTCCAAATCTTGACGCAACACATCCGTTATCGCAACCGCGCAGCTCGACGGATCCGCAGAAAAGAAACAAACCTCCCGCCAAGGATAAGATGCAAAATAGTATCGCATCTCATCCCAATCAGGTGACTTATACCGCCATATTCGTCGAACACCTTGGGACTCGTAATCAGGTGCAGAATATGACGATACAGATTTCACCAGACAGTGGTCAGATGTACCCAAAGGAGAAGTTACCTGTACTTCATATCTGTCTGGTTCGGTAGTCAGCAGAAGGTCTAAGCAATTTGCTGTGTGACCGTCTACATCGGGTACCCTAGTGGCTAGGGTACCCGATGTAGACGGTCGGTTTACTATCTGTGAAAGACCTAGCGTCAAAGCAAAATTCCACGCTTCACTTCCAGCATGGTCGGTCTTTTGGTATGGGAACAGCCAGTCTTGGTGACAAGCGTTAAACTCCCCCAGAAAGACCAACTGTGCAGTAGGATACCGATTTAGGGCTACGTCAGCAACCTCACTAAGGTGATCAAATAATCGTGTTGTCTCCTGGTCACCGCTGTGCGATCGATAGACACAGGTGCGAAATAAGACACTCTTAATTGTTCCACGTTTATTGTGAGACTGCCACCGCCCGAAATCGTCTTACAATAGTTTTTCGAGTCTACCCTATATCTAAAGCTAAACATATGAGATACTAAACTACAAACAATATACGACACCTCCACCCTTAATACCATATAAATGTCTTAAATAATAAACTTAATTAACTTTTATATAAAACTATTTTAATCTTAAACATTTATTCTATGACATAGAAATTCCCGTAACACGAGATACCCAAATTATATATATAAAATAAATCACTATGTTAATGAAGGAAACCGCACTGGCGGATGTCTGTTTCTTACAGGGTAACGGCGGTTTAATTCGGGCTCAAAATATTGTGGTTGTAAAGCATTATTAATATCAGGCGATGCCATGCCACGCTATGCTCCCGCCGCACCCGCCATCGTGCCGGCCAACGCCGCCGGATCTTCCCCTGGGTTATTAGTATTACTAGTTACGTTGATTAGAAACGGATTTATTAAATTACACCTGGATGACTCTTTAATCGTGATCGGGTCTTGCAAAGGAAAATTAAACCTGTGTCTTAGCTGGTCTGCGTGTCGGTGATGTGAACTTCCATCGATGCCCAAAATTTCATAGTCAGTGCTACCTAGCCGCAACTGAACTTTTCCGTCCAACCATTTCTTACCCGTGCCGTAGTTACGGTATAAAATCTCATCCCCCTCGTTAAAACACCGCTGTGACCCGCCTGCTGCCAACTGATGGCGTCTTTGCGCTGCATTAACGCGATCTGCGCGCTCCGGTTTTAAACAATCGAGTCGCATCCGCAACGAACGGCCTTGTAATAATTTTGCCGGACTTTCTCCTGTAGTGCAATGTTCGGTATTTCTGTAACCTAATAGAAATCTAAGGAGAGCCGTGTCTACGTCTAAATTCTGAGAAAGGGCTTTCTTTATAACTTTTTTACAGGTTTTAACTGCATTTTCGGCCGCTCCGTTGGACGAAGGATGATATGGAGCAGAAAACGTGTGTTGTATTCCATTGTTCTCCAAAAACTGTTTAAATTCTAAACTTGTGAAAGGTGCACCGTTATCCGAAACTAATTGTTTTGGTAAACCGAACCGAGACCATATTTCTCTTAGCGCTTTTATCACCGCTTTAGCGTTGGTAGAAGACATTTTTATTACCTCTATCCATTTAGTGCACGCGTCAATTAGGACTAAGTACGTGTTCCCTGCGATTGGGCCGAAAAAATCTATGTGTAAACGGGACCAAGGACGATCTGGCCAAGGCCACGGGCGAATCGCATGGGCAGGAGGCGCGTCCGCCACCTCTAAGCACACCTGACACGACCGACATAACTTCTCTATATCTTCATCTATTCCCGGCCACCATACGTAACTGCGCGCTAACCCTTATGTTTTAACCGTGTTTGAGTCGTGCAACTATTTTAAAACTTTAGACCTACAGACGCCCGGGATCACAACACGATGGCCCCACATTACGCAATCAAGTTCCGTATATAGTTCGTTTTTTCTGTTATAATAAGGTTTTAATTCTTTAATATCCAATTCTCCTGGCCAGCCGTCTCTTATATAACTAATAACTCTGCTTAAAATAGGATCATGTACAGTTTCTTTTTTTAGTATGTTATAGTCTAAGAGTAACGCTTCCGTCGCGAAATGCAAATACGTTTGCTCCGGTTCGTCGCTTTGTTCGCAAGAACCAGTTTCTTTATAAGTTTTTATCATACGAGATAACGCGTCGGCCGTATTACGCTCGGAACTTATAAATTCAATCGTGAAATTATACGAAGATACAATTAATGCCCAGCGCTGTAGTCTACTAGCCGTCATATTAGGAATACTATGCCCGGGATCGAAAATACTCACTAAGGGCTTGTGATCCGTTCTAAGTACAAATTCTCGCCCATATAAATATTGATGGAATTTTTTTAATGCGAAAACAATCGCCAAAGCCTCTTTTTCTATTTGGCTGTAATTTATTTCTGCGGGCGTGAGAGCTCGCGAAGCGTACGCGACTGGGCGCTCGCGGCCGGCCCGCTGCTGCGCCAGCACCGCTCCCACCCCGCGCGAGCTGGCGTCGCACGTCACCACCACTGGCAGCCGCGTGTAATAATGATCTAGCACCTCAGCTTTACTTAATAATAATTTCACATTCTGAAACGCTTGCTTTTGCTCTTTCCCCCAAAACCAATACCTACCTTTTTTTAAAAGTGTGTAAAATGGATTCAAGTAAAAACTTAAATTCTTTATAAATCTACAATAAAAATTAACCATTCCCAAAAATGACCGCAATTCAGATGCGTCATTAGGTTCACGTAAATTTAAAATGGCTTTTATCTTTTCGTTATCAACTTTTATACCGTCTTTGTTTACAATGTAACCGAGATATTTTACTTCGTTCGCAAAAAATACGCATTTTTGTTTCTTAATTTTAAACCCGTTTTGGCTTAACCTTAACAGTACCTTACGCAATGTATCTAGGTGATCTTTTTCAGATACACTATAAATCAAAATATCGTCTAAGAACACCACTGTGTTAGATATATCCTTCAAAAGATTTATCATGATTCTTTGAAAAATACCGGGGCTGGAAGCCAAACCGTAAACTAGACGATTGTACATATAAAGCCCCCTATGTGTATTTATTACAGTGTACTTTTGTGACCCATCTAATTCTATTTGGTTGTAGGCCTGGGACAAGTCTAACTTACTGAACCAATTACAACCGCTAAGATTCGATAGTAAATCTTCAATTTTGGGAAGCGGAAATTTATCCACCAGTAAGACACGGTTTAATGTTATAGTCTGCGCAAATACGATGCGACCCGTCCGGTTTATTTACTAATACCAAAGGTGAGGCCCAATCGGAGGCGTCAACCGGCTCGATGACTCCGGCCTGCAGCATGGCGTCCAGCTCGGCATCGACCCGCTCGCGCATCGCGTACGGCACCGGCCGCGCGCGACAGAACACCGGCGCGGCGCCGGCCCGGACGCGCAGCGTTGCTTGCCCACCGCTAAACCGCCCCAGACCGCCATCGAATAAGTGTTTAAATCTGTCGAATAACATGTTTAAACTTTCCATTTTATCACAGTTTTGTGTACAATTTATTCTATTTACATGAAATTTTGGGATATCAATCCCCAATTCAGCTAACCATTGCCTTCCCAACAATATGGTTGTCCCATTTTCTATTACATACAAATCAAGTATTTTACGTTTACTATTGTATTGTACTGGGGCCTCTATATAACCGGCTGGCTGAACTTTACTGCCGTCATAAAATGAAAGTGTTAATTTACAGGGTAACAATGCCAAATGTTTAAATTTTTCTATATACAAATTATAACTTATACAAGATAATGCTGAGCCTATGTCAATCTCCATTAATAATACATTATTATCAACACTAATAGTAATGCTAACCGGCTTGTAGTCCCTCAAATACATTTGGAACATTGGATGCTCGTTTTCTTCGCCCTCGCTTGCCGATGCCGGTGCGGAGGGGTCCTCCTCCCCCTCAGCTACGTGGTGGGCGCGCTCATGACGCACGGAGCCTTGCCAGTGCCGCACGCCGGAGCCAGTGCCTCTGCCGTGCGCTGAACCGCGCATGCCAGTTGATCCCGTACTCGAGGTCCACACTCGCCTGTTGGTACTTTTATTTTGATGTCTCTCACCGAGCGAGCACACCCGTTTTAAATGTCCAATTTTGCCACAAATATCACATTTGTAGTTACGATACGGACATTGACGCCAAATATGGCGGGAACTGCCACACGTTGTACAGGGACTCATTTGCACCCTATTCACTTCGGTCACTTGATAGTCTGCCGTGCTCATCCTTTGTCGCTCCAGTTTTACTACCCTCGTTAAATTTTCGTTCGCAATGGCGATACCAGAGGTGCTTGCGCCGCGGCCCGTGCAATCTACCACTGATGAGTCACGCTGGGCTGCTTCCATTGACGTAGCTAATTTCACTGCGTCCGTCCAAGTTAAAGAATCCTCAGCAAAAAGTCGTTGACGCACCATATCACTGCGTAGGCCGCACACAAATTGATCTCTCATATTTTCTTCCAAAGTGTTTTTGAATTCGCACGATTTTGCCAAACGTTATAAATCCGTTACAAACTGAGATACTGTTTCGTTTTCACTCTGCCTACGTTGGCGAAACTTATAGCGCTCTGCTAGAATTGACGCTTTTGGTTGCAAATAATCGCTCATTATTCTTACAACATCGTCATATTTCATTTTAGCGGGTTTAATTGGGCTGCACAGGTTAGTCATCAGTTCATATCCACTTTCGCCAACCACAGATATCAACGTAGGTACTTTTAATTCTTCCTTGATGCCGTTAACCAAAAAATACATTTCCAACCTTTCACAATATGAACTCCAATTGCCATTTGAAACATCGAATTCTCCGATTCTACCCATGTTTGCCATATTTTATTATGATAAAATTCCTCGTCGCTACTGCGAAATTAGACACTCTTAATTGTTCCACGTTTATTGCGAGACTGCCACCGCCCGAAATCGTCTTACAATAGTTTTTCGAGTCTACCCTATATCTAAAGCTAAACATATGAGATACTAAACTACAAACAATATACCACAACAGGCATAAAGGATTTTATCAATACCTGTATCTAGCATCAACCAGATTGTCGAAAAAGTGGGGTCTTGAAGGTGACAGAGACGCTGGAAGCAGATATCATTGCGGACGTACACGCATACTCCGGCACGTGGATGGAATTTGTGTTCCAAGGAGATTCCAGGATAGTCAAGGTACGCCGCACTCAATGGACATCCAATTTGCGTCTTTGTCAAGATAAGTAGGTGCGGCTTTTCAGTCTCAAGTTGGTGATGGGCTGCGCTGACATTAGAGTGCAATTCTCGAATATTAGTGTGGTGCACTTTTAGTGAGAGGACATGTAACCGCTGTTTAACACTACTTTTCTTTTTTATGTACATATTAAGTGTTGAGAGTGAATAAGGATGGAAAATGGCAGTTGAGCGAGGCGTTGCATTAGCAACCAAACGATACTATCAGAGCTACAGTACCCATGGGAGCCTGATCTGGAGACTGCAGGGACGCCCGATCCCCCCAGAGATCGCCATCGGGTCCTCTCGCCCGGTCGGTAACCGGCACGATGGGGCCACCCTGGAATTTTTCGCCAGTTGGCGGAGAAGCCTTTCATGAGTAGCTAATTCACTTATTGGGCCCCCAACTACCTGCAGTCGGCCAGCGGAACACCGTGTTTCGAATTCCGCTACCCTCCAAGACCAAGCACCTGACACACGCTTCGTACCCGGTTTACATACACAACACTACTGTTCAGACCCATTCTCCATATGGCTTCACCAAGCATCATGCCGGAACACGACAAAGTCATTTAGCGGTAAGACTTTGCATTGGTGGGTGGTAAACGAAAAGCCAGCGACCGAAACCTACCACCGGAAATGGTGCTTCTCGTTTAGCACTACCCGGGGGGCACGTGTAGGGTGTCAGATTTCAAGTATTTCCTACGGTCGCGAGCAGCCTCGTCCCTCCATATATTTTAGCAGCAAGAATTTAAAATAGCAGTAACAAAATACAGTAAGATATTAGTTTACAGACATAAAGTGCCGATAATTATCACATTTATATTTAACTGGAATAAATCCTATTAATTGTGCTGGAGATTAATTAAATATTTTAATATTATTATTAATTTTCTTAATTATTTAATCGATATGACTATACAGGGAACTCCAAATAAGACAACAAACGAATTATTCTTAGGAATGATTAGATGTTCAAAAAGAAATGTTGAAATCTCATGGCTAATTTTAAGAATTTTGCATCGCGCTGTCTTTGAAGGCGGATTTTAGCTTCATCATCATCATCATCATTACAGCCCTACACAAGTCCACTGCTGAACATAGGCCTCCCCCAAAGAATGCCACAAAGCACGGTCCTGAGCCACCTGCATCCATCGACTTCCTGCATGTCTTACCAGGTCGTCACTCCATCTCGTGGGGGGACGCCCTACACTTCGCCTACCGGTACGAGGCTGCCACTCGAGAACCTTTCTTCCCCATCGGTTGTCGGTTCTTCGAGCTATATGGCCGGCCCACTGCCACTTCAGCTTACTAATCCGTTGGGCTATTTCGGTCACTCTAGTTCTACTGCGGATATCCTCATTCCTAAGGATATAGTTAGTTAGTTAGTTAGCTTAAGTAGCTTAAATTCTTAAGACCTACATAGTAGCCATCAAATCACCTGTTTATAAGTTTAATTAACAGAATCCGAGCATTTACGTTCATCATCATCATCATCATTACAGCCCTACACAAGTCCACTGCTGAACATAGGCCTCCCCCAAAGAATGCCACAAAGCACGGTCCTGAGCCACCTGCATCCATCGACTTCGTGCATGTCTTACCGGGTCGTCACTCCATCTCGTGGGGGGACGCCCTACACTTACGCCCTACGCCCAAGCTATTTCTAATTTGTTGTGTTGTTAATTTGTGTAACATCATGATTGTAAGCTTTTATTTAAAAAAAAGTCCCGCTGGGTTTCTTGCTGGTTCTTCCCAGGACAGAGGTTTTTTCCGAACCAGTGGTAATCAAACAAAAGAGTGACTTTCAATAAGTATTATTTATAATCTATATTGAATAAAAAAGTTTCTGTTTCTGTTTCTGTATGCACCTATACGTATTACACCTGGTTCAAATGTAAATATATTCTTCTTTAAATTACAAAGTTTATTGTCAGAATAAAAAATAATCATAATAAAGAAATCGTTATAGCTGGAGGCTTTAACATTTATACTCTAGAAAATAGTAAAAGATCAATTAAATAAAATGACAATATTCTGAATTACAACTTATATAGACATATTAATGAACCAATGCGTCGAAAGAATTGTATTGATCATATATTTAGCAATATATATATATATATATATATATATATATATATATATATATATATATATATATATACGTTAAAATTTTATTTATCTGATCATGAATCGGCGCAAATACCATCTATTGATGTGCGTAAAGAAAGAAAAAAGTTAACAGACATTTGGGAGAAGGAATTATAATTTATATAACATTAACTTGTTTCGCGAATATTAAAAAAAACTTATTTTTAAGATCATTTTAGAGAAGAAGCATATTAATGTTGCATACAGTAAATTCAAGGAACTTTTTATGTTATTATATAATCTATGCTTTCCGATGATGAAGATAAAAAAATAGACACGAATTATAAAAATAACTGGATCACAAATGGGTTAAGACTTAGTTGCTTAATGAAAAGGAAACGCAAAGTTAATAATTATAAAAAAGACTGCAGAGAATAAACAAAAATATAAAAAGTATACTAAATTACTAAAAACAAGTGTATAGACGTGTCCAAAAGAATAAATTATTTTAAACGAATAAATACCACTAAAATATTGGAAAATGTTCATGGAATGTAATAAAATCTGTTCATGGAAACAGAGTTAAACCCGATTCTACTATATGAACATGATAAATAAGAATGAAGAATGTCTAAGATCTCCAAAGAAAATTGCTAATGCTTTTAATGGGTATTGTGAAAGCCAGATGGAGACAGTTAATTTAAAGCAAGCGGAAACAACACGCCTCTATAACATTATAAGCCCGTGCAAAAGCATGTTTTTACGTCCGATTATTTTGGAGGAAACAAAGACATTAATAGACAACTTAAAAAATTCTAAAAGTGAAGGATGTGATGGTATAAGTACGAAAGTCATCAAATATTGCAAGGATGAAATATCGTCTATACTTAAATACTTGATAAATTTATAATTCGAAATAGGTGCATTCCCACAATTATTAAAACTATTTTTGGTTAAGCCCTTATTCAAACAAGGTGATCCTATAACAATTTACTTACTCACTATTTAAATGCAAATAATTTTATAATAAAAGAACAATATCGTTTTCAGCAAAATAAATCAACCAAGGTGGCATGTTTTGATCTATTAAAAAAAATTACAGATGCAATAGAGGATAATGTAAATGTAACAAGTTTATTTTGATATGTAAAAAGCATTTGACTTTGTTTGCCATGATACCTTATTATGTAAGTTATAAAAGTATTGAATGAGAGGACCCACATTACAGTGGATCAAATCGTATTTGTCATCAAGAAAGAAGTGAGAGAAAATCGTAAGCCTTAACAAAAATAAGTATTTGACAATATTTAGGTCCAGAAAAGTTATTAAAAACACTGGCGTTCCTCAAGGAAAAATTCTTCGGCCTTTTTTCTGTAGATTTACCGGATTCAACTCCATTCCCATGCATTTTATTTGCAGATAATAAAGAATAGACATAGAAATAAACATTATTATGAAAATGACATAAAATGCGCAATAAATGATGTTATTTCATGGTTACATGACAATAACTTAAAGGTTAATATTGTTAAAAAGTGTTGTGTACAATTCTATAGTAATAGTAATAACAAACTTGATATTGACATAATGTATAATAATGACAAACTAAAAGAAAACGAACAGATGTAATTTCTAGGATTAAAAGTTGATAGTGTTGCGCGCCAACATTAATAGCTGGTAAATAGCTACAGCGCCTTCTATTCTCGAGTAGCATAACTAGGATAGTCAAGATACTTCGAGAAATTTCGATGCCTAGTCTATCGGGACCGTTATGTACTCGAACATTCTAGATGTTTCTACAGTAGAAGATTCTGGAACTATTTGAGATAAAGTGATCAGATGTACAGTAAAGTGTTTTGTTATTAGTGTGGCTTTAAATTGTAATTAGTGTTCGGTAATTAAATTGTTTTTTTTTCGTAATTTACTCGGCAGTTTTTAATTGTCTCGAACCCCAAACTTGTAGTAATAATGACTGTTATTGGAAGGCTCATATTGACGAAGTCTGTAAAAAAAATTATAGATATGTATACGTCCTAAATAGGTTAAGAAGAACATCGTCACGAGAAACCATACTCATTGCATATCATGGGTATGTTGCAACAATTTTAAGGTACGGATTACTAATATGGGGTAATAGCTTATATTCAAAAAGAGCTTTTTTAGCTCAAAAAAAGCGTGTAAGAGCCTTAACTGGAGCTATATGGTATGAATCATGTAGGCCCTTATTTAAGGAGCTTAACATCCTAACTTTACCAGGAATGTATATATAAGGTGTTCATGTAAAAAGGAATTTACATATGTACAACAAAGCATCCGATGTATATTTTTAAAGCAAATACGGAAAACTGCATTTTATCAAAAGGACTGTTACGTGATGAGTATAAAGATACTTAATAGACTACCAGTTAATATTAAAGAAGAGATAGAAATTGGTAAATTTAAAACCAAACTCAAAGGCTGTCAATTATTAAAGTGTATTTATGATGTAAAAGACTTCTTAAATGAATAGAATATCGTTACCTAAACTTGACATAGCCATGCTTTAAGCATTTATATTTATTTAATGTAAATGAAATACTCCTTTAATATTTAATTTTTTTCTATATATACTTAATTGATTTGCCTAGTTATAAAACAATAGTGACTGACACAACATTTGTTATTTTAATTATAATTTAATTTAATTCCTTAATAAGTACATAAATTTATTGACTTGTTAACTTATGAAAATAATGATTTAATATTTTATGATAAATAATTTTCTCATGCCAGATGTGGTAAACTTGCGAACTATGTGCAACTATTTGTCATCCTTAATCTAACATGTTTAGCGAATAAATGATATTAATATTATTATTTGGGGCATCTATATAGTTTACTTATCTGGTTGGACTGTATAAATATATAATTGTAAATGAAAATGATAAACATACATAAATATCAACAAAATAAAATAAATACATAAAAATACGTAAATAAATAAAAACCCAACCAGATGGAAGACCTCGGCATTATTTATTGTTATTATTAGATTTTTAATTTAAAGTTGAAAATTTAAGTCGTAATTCACCGAACGTAAATTTTCCACTTGACACCAACATTTTCATAACTTTCGTCAAAGTTACGAAGCTGATTATTGTAGGCATAAAAGTACAGATCATGACGAAACAGATGATTTTTGTCTGTTTTCAGTTAAAGACAAAATATTGTTTAGAGCCTTCCGCATTGCCATGGTAGCAACACTTGCTCGAGAAGTTTGCGGCGCTATTCCAGTATTAAATTTTGCTGTTTAAATTTTTGCAAATGCATCAGAAGGCAAGGTGTTGGTCCTCACATCAAATCAACAGGCAATGATTCTTGGAGCTGTACAAGTTTTAGGTTCAATATTCGCGTCCAGTGTTGTTGATAGAATTGGAAGAAAGGTAAAACTAACTTATTAAAGTTATTAATTTAGGCTCTGTCAAATTCTCTTTTAGACTTTTTCTGCTGTATTGTCTGTTTTTCTGATGGGATATGCACATTTTCATAATTATTATTTATTAAAATTAAAATAGCAAGAACTCTTAGGTTCCACTTTAAAACGTTTTGTCTAGCAGCGAATTACGAATTGCTTAATTAAAATTGGTTTTATATAAAAATGTTACCCCCACACTAGGATTTTCTTCTATATCGTAAAGACAGTTCACAAATGTAAATTGCACAAACATAAACATTTAGACTCGGAACAGTTTTTGGCAGGCCACACAAATACTTGTTCCAAACAGGATTCAACCTGCGACCCTTGGCGCTCCAATTCAATATAAGCCACTGCACCACGGAGCTATCGAATCGACGATCAACAATCTTCTTCATCTTTTTCTTCTTTATTAGCCCATAAAATTCCAGTGCTAGACATGGAATGGGCATCTTTTTGTGCAGGTAAGGCTCGCAATAGATTTCAATAAGATTTTGTAACTGTTATGTTTATCATTGCAAGAGTGTAAAACACTGACTGCGTGTTATTAGTGATTTCAATTACTTTTTACATAAGTTATAAGTATACATCATTGTCTGTAAACTTAAAGAAACAGTTTATTTGCTTTAATCATTATAAAATCATAATCTTCTTAAAGCTAGGTTGTAGGTTTAATGATTAATTTATTTGCTATTATTGTAGTTTTGATTAATAAAAAAAAATATTGCTTGGCTGCGGATTGACTATAACTTTGGATTCTTATAGGCTGCAAGGACATGGCACGCGTAATAACGCAAAATTATTTTAAGCCTCGTATTTGATACTTATGTAGTGGTGGTGTAAGTATATTCACTACCCTATATCATCCCGTGAGTGTCGTAAGAGGCGACAAAGGGAAATAATTCAGGAGATGGACAGCAGCGTCTTCCTAATAACGATTAAAAATTAAAAACTTTGGCAAGGACCCCTTGTGTAGTGGACTTTAATGGACTGTAACGGTAACGGTGTGATATTTTTTTTATAATCACAATTGTAATCCATATTTTTCAGACGCTGCTGACCACCACCTCTTTGATCTCAGGATTAAGTATGTGCTCCTTAGCATCATGGTTAGTTGCAAGATCGTACGGAACTTACACTCTCAGTTGGCTACCTATTGTTATGCTTTGCCTGTGTATTTTCTGTGATTCAGCTGGACTACAACCAGTGTCCATTGTATTATCGGGAGAAATATTTTCTTTCAAGGTAACTTCAAAGTTATGTTTATCATTGCAATCAATAAAAAATCAAGAATATAATAAAAGTAATTTACGTTGCCTGAGAGTCTGCTTGGGTAGGTGCCAACCACTTACCTATTTCAGCTGCCAAATTGTAGTTTTTTATATATATAATAGGAGGCAAACAAGCATACGGCTTACCCGATGGTAAGTGACTACCCGCCACCCATGAAGCTGAAGCTGCACCCTTTTCCTCTGTCACTGCTTACGACACCCATGAATTAATATTTTGTGGTAGTAGATAATTTAAGCTGCCATTGGATGCAATCTATATTATTCATAAGTCTATATACCTGATTGTATTAAGGGTCTTTAACAGAAAGAGTAACTTATGCGTTTTACACAATGTCCATCTTACTTTTCGTCCCGTTAAGTACATGAGTACATGTGTGGTTTGACATAATACGTCAACTTCAAACAATTAATGGTAATTATTATCGTACGATAAGCCTACTCATTCTAATTTTTCATGCATGATCTTGGCGGTACGGACAGCAAGATGGACTGAGTGTTAACCACTTTATTCAATAAGGATATGTCTGTTTAACCGGACTTTCTGTAGATGTTATTATTTAAGCCCTTGTAAACTCAATTGGAATTCTCGCGGCTTTCTATTTCTTCGGAGGGATTTGCATATTCACAGTAATTTACGTGATCTTTGCGGTTCCGGAAACTAAATCGAGGACATTAGAAGAAATTTACGACGACTTAAATACAAAAGAGGAGAAATCAGTAAACGACATTTCTAACTTAGATATCCACAAAAAACTGATATAATATAACATTTGTTGAAATTGTGTCTTAGTGTATAAACCGAAAAGATGTTTCAGTCTTGGGTATGTCTAAAAATAAATAATAATGTGTCCACATTATTCAAAACTGAGTTTTATTTTGTACAGTTTTTTTATTATTACGGTTTTTTTATTAGTACGGCTGCTATTACATAAGGCCTTTCATATGCCAAATTGAACTTACTCATAACTTTATTATCGGCGTCTGATCTGCTACATCTCTAAATTATTACTAAGTCGCCAATGTTATATTTTATTAATTTATTTCGCTTATCAAATTTTGTGTTTCTTATTCGACTTGCCTCTTTTAAATTTTTACGCACTTGTTGTCTAACTTGTTCGACATTATGTTTGTCTTAATTTTAGAAATTATTTTGTCAAAAGACATCTCATTAGACTCACCATAAAGTATCTTACAAGGCGTGAAGCCTGTACTATTGTGATAAGAATTATTATAAAATTCTTCTAATTTCGGCAATATTAACGCCCAATCTTTGTGGTTAGTATGACAAAGCGTCCTAAATAATCTGCTCAACTCTTTATTTACTCGCTCTGTTGTATTCGGTCTAGGATTTCTAACTGTGGTATATACTGGGTGGCGTCCAGGTTATCACGTTAAATAGCACAACAGTTAATACAAGTTGATATATGTCTGTTAAAATAATAAAATAAACAATAATAAAAACTAATAAAAAATGCATCTTTCAAACAAAATAAATAGGGTAAAAAATCACATAAAATAAATCATCCTTGATAATATTACTTAACTGACCTGAAATGACTTGTAGAAGCGGCAACGTCGCGGCCAGCGGTTCATTGCTCATGCGACATCGATATAGGTAATTATATTATAATACCTAGGTCCTAGGACTTGCCCATACATAGGTAATTAGGCACGCGTAGGGCGATGCTAATCCGATGTTATCAACAAATCACAAATTTCATGGTATTTTTTTATCCAAATAATCACTTTAACCTTGAAATCACTCAAGTTTATGAAACAAATCAAATTTTTAAATTTTCAAAATGTCCGCCGTGTACCCGAATGCATAATTGACATCATCGCATGATATTATTTCGGACTTTTCGAAAGAGGGCACCATTGGCTGCAAAATTTTTTATTTTGTCGAAAGCCCGCATTATTCTTATTTTTAAGTCCTCGACAGTCGTTACTTCAGTAGAGTACACCTCATTTTTTATGTAACCCCATAAAAAGAAATCTAACGGTGTTAGATCCGGAGACCGTGCTGGCCACCGAGAAGGTCCGTATCTGCCAATCCAGTTCTCTCAGAACATCTCAGTGAGGCGCTGCCTGGCAGCCACCACTGAATGAGCAGGTGCTCCATCAAGCTGGTACCATAACCGGCTATTGGCCCCCAACGATAGTCCATCAACGTAATCCGCCACTGTGTCGTCAAGCAGTTCCAAAAATTTAGGCCCATTAAGGTTGCCTTCGATAAACACGGGACCAATTATTTGATCTCCGTGTATTCCAGCCCAAACATTAACGGCAAATCTATATTGGTGCATAGACTCTCGACACAGTTGCGGATTTTCTTGACTCCAGTATCGTAAGTTCTGCCGATTCCATATTCCGTTACGCGTGAATGTGTTCTCGTCAGTCCACATTACGTTTGCTAAAAAGTTAGAGTCATTAGCTACTTTGCTCAGGAGCCATTCACAGTAGGCTTCCCTAACTGGCTTATCTCTATCTAATAAAGCCTGTACCTTTACGTATTTGAACGGCCGTTGCTTGTTTTTTTTTAATATTCTGTGAACAGACTTGTGGTGTACACAGAATTGGCGAGCTGCTCTACGGAGACTTGATGTTGGATTACGAGCGAAATAATTTAATATTCGTTCTTCCTGAGCCACGGCGACTCGCGGAGGAATTTCAACCTGACGTGGAATCAAATTTTCGCCGTCACGTAATCTTTGGACTGCCCGTATAAAAATCCGTGAGTCTGTAGGACATACACGTGTGGTATTATACCTCTCTCGGTATGTTCGTAATGCCAGGGACGCGTTTTGGTGGCATTCTCCATAAATTAAAACCATATCGGTGTATTCCAATGACGTAAAATTGATACGAGGCATTTTAAAATAAAAAAAGTTATACGTTTAAAAAAATAAAAGCGTCCAATTGCGCACGGGCTGACACACCACTAAGTTATTAAATATCACTTATCTATTATTAACGAGTCCTATCACAAATAAAAAATACAAGACAGTAAAAGAAAGCGTCAAATTTCGCACAAATAGTCACACCACCTCCTCAACACATTTATTATTATAGTATTAACGTGTCCTATCACAAACAAATCAAGAAACTTATGAAAATATCCACAAAAAAAAACTTTAAATTAAAAGGACGTGTACGCGAAAAACTAAAATTAGGTCAAGCGATTAATGAACCGTTCCCAAGGACGCCGGCGTCGGACTAAGTGACTTACTGTCTTACTTTATCGTCGCACGCGCCAATCGACCACATCCCACCCTCCCAACACCCCGTCCCAATTCTTGTCGCATCGCGCATAAGAATTATGCCTTATTTTGTTACATATAAGTACATTTTTTGCTTAATTTATTACTTTATTTGATTATTTAAAATTGGCAACGTTGCACTATAATACAATATAGGTCTCTTGGCCTTCACGGGCCATGGGTCTTTGAACTTCTAGTATTTATCAGGTGATATCTGATGCATTTACATGATGTTGTTTAATATTAAAACAAAAAAAAGGCTACCGCGCCCAGAATGTTAATTGTTATATATTTTTTTAGTTGTGTATGTTTAAAGAACTTTGTATAGAATACGTCTTTTCATTTAACGTGATAACTTCATCGTCACTTTGTATTGGCTTTATGCTTTGGCAATGATTACTTATGAACTGTTTCCCATTATCTGTCATTATTGCCTTGGGCTTTATAATCTCAACAAAATGCTTTACTTTTGTTACTACAGACTTTGCTGTTGACTGTTTTAAAGGATATAATTTGATAAATTTACTGAATTAATCTTGTATGACAAATATGAAAGTGTACCGAAAGGTACCTGATGCAAGTGGTCCATATAAGTCTGCCATGACTATATTGCCAACGTTTTCTGTTATTATAGATTTATATGGACCCACATATGTTATTTTGTTTTTCTTAGATAACTGACATAAATGACAAACCCTTAATCGATTTTTAATATCTTTTGTTAAGCCTTTCCTAAAGAATCTGTCTCTCACATATTTAATTACCTTATAGGGTCCTTGATGATCCATTTCGACATGTATATGATTTATAATATCTTGTCTCAATGTTTTAGGTAAATATATTACTTCTTTTAAATTCGTTTTGTAATATAATACATCATTTTTCAAACTATACTGTTTCAATTTATTGTTTTGTGGCATTGTGGAAGTATTTAATGTCTTTAACTTTTCAATAATAGCCAACGACTCTGAATCTTGTAATTGATATATTGATAAGGATTTTAATTTTTCTATCAACTCAATGGTAAGCAATTTCTAAGCTATTATTTTTATCCTCTTGTATTTAAATCGCCATCAGAAGGATAACGTGATAGCACATCGTTGAATGTGAATCCAGTATATTTTCTACCATCTTTATTTATCGTAATTTGAAAATATGAATTATTTAAGTCAATGGTAGTAATATAATTCGCTCCGTGGAATGAATTAAATACATCTAATAGTATAGGTGGTTTCTCTGTTTCTGCAACCATATTCTTATTTATGCTTCTGGCATCTAGTAGAACTCTAATTGAGCCATCTTTTTTAAGAGTGAATGTCAATGGGCTACTGTAAAGCGTTGATGTCCTTGTGATGATACCAGCTTGTTCCATTTCATTTAACTTTTCTTCCATTTCCGCCCTATATGCATTTGGAATAGGATATGATCTAGTAACTATAGGTTCATCATCAATCATTTCAATTTTTTGCTCATAGCAATTGCCTCTTCCCAATTTGCTCGAAAACATATTCTTATGCTTTTCCAAAACCTTACTAAGTTTTGCTTTTTCAGAGACCTCCAATGTAGATCCTATTTTTATATTTGTTAACAGATCATCAGTACATTTTTCGGTGCAGTTATTATTATATTTGAAGGGTATGAAGTAGTCTTTGTTTTTCACTTTAAATTCTATTCCAACAGTAGTATTTCTCAAATCAATCAATATTTTATTTCTCTTGAGCCAGTCAAAGCCTAGTATTAAGGGTCTTATTAAATTACCTACAATTAAAGTTTGTGTTTCAAAGACTACCTCATCTATCTTTATAGGCAATATGACCATCTGTTTTTTTTGTGCTGCGCTCCCCAACAGCACCTTTTTTTTGCATTGCTTTAACTGGCATTATTGATATTTTACGATTATTATCTTTAATTTGTAAATAAGAACTTTCTGAAATGCATGTAAAATCACTCCCAGTGTCGAGAATCGCGTCTATTTCTTTGTCAAATATTGAAACTTTTATTTCATATCTCATATTCCCTATTAATTCCCTTTGGTATTTATCTTTGTCTTCCTCGAAGACGGTTTGCACGAATAACTCTGTTATGAGCAAGTCCTAACTGGCTTTTAAAGTGGTTAATACAATTTGCATTGTCGTTATAACCAAGGCCTTCTCTATTAAAATTTGCTTTTAAAGCGATAGGTTTTCGCAAACTTCTATTATTTTTACCCAGTGTTTGAGCAGGTCGCTAACCCAGCTTTAATAAAATATTTAATACTTTGTTCCCTTTGACATTGTAAGGGGTCGAATTGGGAAGTAGTTCGACCTCTACAGCTCTAAATTTGGCTCAGGGGTTGTAACATCAGATTGGTCATTGGTGAAATGTATTTCATGTACTTTATTAACATTTTTTTCCCTCTTCGGATTTACGCCATGTTTTGTATGATTGTTGTATTTCTTTATGTTTTTGCTCCGTATCATTATCAAATTTTCTTTTTCTCATTGTAGTAAGATTCACGACGTTCATCTTGTTTATCGATGCCATCTGAGTTTCTTAAGAAACCTGTTGTCTCTATTATTATCTCAATTTTAGCTATTCTCCATAATTGCTGCATTGCAGTTTTAGGATAATGTCTGATGACATCAGTTACTAATTGTTTTTCAGGTATCAGATATGATAATGTTTATGCCTTTTCAATAACATAAAGAAAATAACTAACCATGGTGGGGTGTGTATTTCTATTCCATTTATTTTTCACAAGAAATCTCTTTACTTTATTTTGTTATTCTTCACCCCAATATACTCTTAGAAAGTAGCTTTAAAATCATCAAATGTTGTCCAACGCACACTATTAATACGAGCCCAATATTTGGCTTCACCTACTAAGCACTCTTGTGCTATTGATATTTTGAGACCATTAGATGGAACTTTCTTTAAATAATTGGTGAGATCTTCCAAAAATGATACTGGATGAGTATTTCCATTTCGAAATTTCGGCTTTTCTATTGTTATATTATATGTACATTATATACAATATTTTGTCTAGGATCATTTACATAAAAAGTGCTCGCCCCGGACACCTCTCCTTGATTTATTTTAATCTGGTCACCTTTCGTTTGGTTAATTAATTTTTCCTCAAGATCCCTTATTTTAACCTCAAAGGTTTTCACTGCATTCTTAATTAATTTCTGAAGCATTTTCATTTCATTTTTAGACTTAGCATTAATTGAGTTTGAATTTTTCTTGTTTTTAGCCATTTTTTATTTTATTTTCACTTGTGGTTTTTTTTACACTTTTTGTGTCCTTCACTAAGGTTAATTGAGTCTTTCAACTTATTTCACTTTAAAATATTATTTGGGTTTTGTTTTACACTTTTTGTGTCCTTCACTTAGTTTAATGGAGTCTTTCCACTTATTTCACTTTAAAATATTATTTTGCTCAGCTATGCACACATTCTATATTAATACTCAATTTTAATATTTAAGCCTCACCCCCAGACTCTCAACCACCCCCAGCAAACACCACTCTCCAAGAAACCTCTCCATTTCACGGACAACAAATTGTAGGCATATAGCCTACCTCATAATTTGATTTTATCGGCCTCCTATTTAAAATTTAACCTCTATCACCAAATTGTAACGACCCCCCACCTATATATAATATATACTTATACTTGTATTTCTTTACAATCTATATCTTTTTTCTTTTTTTTTATAGGAAAGGGGGCAAACGAGCATTCGGCTCACCTGATGGTAAGTGACTACCGCCGCCCATGAACAACCGCAACACCAGGGGAATTGCAGATGCGTTGGCAATTTTTAAAAAGAGTAGGCTCTTTTTTTGGACGTCCCTAAGTCGTATCGGTCCGGAAAAATCGCTGATGGTAATCGATTCCACAAGGAAATCGTGCGAGGAAGAAAACATCTTCTAAATCGGACAGTGATGGACCGCCAATCATCCAGATGGTGTGGATGATATCGGGAGTTCTGCCGCGATGTGTGTTTGCGACTGGGATTAATCCGAACAATTCCTCAGAGCACTCCCCGTGGTAGATGCGAAAGAAAATGCAAAGGGATGCAACATCTCTTCGCAGTGCCAATTTATCGAGCCGATTGGAAAGGACTCGGTCGTCGACGATTCGAGCCGCTCTGCGCTGGATGCGGTCAAGTGGAAGGAGCTGGCACTGGGGAGCCATTAGATACATTTATATATCTATAAGATATATAAATATATCTTATTTACGTGACCAGTATATTAATCATACATTGATCTTTCTAAAGGTTCAAATATAGGCCGTTTAATGAATTTATGGCGTGATCGTCTTAGTTAGGACCCTTATTTACGTTGTGTTTATATAGTAAAGTAGTTCTTTTAGGTGTATCTTGGAAGAATAAATATTCACGAGAGCAATCGAAAGCTGTTGGTAGCGTCTTATAAGCTAAAGAACCCCGTTCACGAAGACAGAGCTCAAAAAAGTTAAGAACAATAAATTGTCCCTATTTCACTTATATTAGGTTCACAACAGTCAATTCCTTATTAATTAATCCCTTCCCGCTTGGAAAAGACTCACAATATTTATATCAAATACCAGATACAAGGGCTTCGCCCTCCCACATTTTAAAACAAATGTGGAGGAGGCACACGGCTCCGCACACGCCATGCACGGTGAGCACCAACCATTTTAATGCGTTCCCCCCGAAGGCCACGTTAAATTGGGAATTGGACCGTAGTCCACAGCAAAATAACTGGCATACCAGTAAAAGAGGGCTTGGCCCCTTGATAGTGCGTAAGCACAAACATCGACCGAAGTCGCGCATCTCAATGCGTGTAAATACCATACAGAAAACGATCAAATCCAGCCACAGTGAATGTACGTCACACGGGTTAGGCACAATAGGCACACTGGACATAAAAAGCCCTCCGTGAGCGCCACCACCTGCCAGAACGCCGTTCCTGCAGACGTGATGTAAGTATAAGGCATCACCACCAATTGCATGATCAGCACGGCCAATTGGCCGCAGAGCGTTCATGAGTCTACCGCTTACCTTATTAAGGGAATGGGGTCACACGTTGCGCGGCTTTCGGCCGCAGCTTTGAGAGCATCCTCAGATTCTCCCTTCAGCTACCACCCGCATGAGGTTTGCTCCATCAACCAATACAATGGCAGATATAGCCAACAGGCAGTTATAAGATAATAGTAATAATTCACCATCAGAAAGGGTTTGTGTTACTGACGTAGAGTATATGCATTTTTCGATCATATTTGTCTCATCCACCAACAAGTTGCCTTCAATATTTCAAAGGTGGGACCTTTATAGAGATATATTATTATGTTGTTATATAAAACATCATGGTGGTCAGACAGTCTGCAGCCCCGCAATGAAGGGACCCGACTTGGGCAATGCTACTTAGGTTGTGAGTCAAACCAAGACGCAGGGAGCGCCATTGAGAATAGCGACCCGCCTAACAACCATCGCAGAGACTCAATGCTGCAGAACGCAACAAGCATCAATACGACTATCGTCGGGCTTACACCATCCCAAGGTCCCCCATACAGTACCAGCAGACTTCACCACCCGCATACCTCCGTCGACCAGAACCATAAGATGCGTCGAATCAGGTGCAGCACACCCGTAGATCCATCACAAGACGCAATACTGCAAGTAGCAGTAAGCATCAATGCAACTATCATACGAATGACGCCCCCTCACAACACACCCATATGATCCCTATCGACTTTGGTAACAAAATTGATAATGTTGTTAACCAAAAATACCACCAACGTATCATAGTAGCACGGTACTAAGACGTCAGTAACCAAAAGTCCACGTATCATAGCGCTATTGCACTAAGACATGGAGTTGAGTATGCTTGCTGCACTTAAAAGTACTACCAAATACACTCACCCTAATCCGGAAGATAGCCGACGTATCATAACGCTATGCGCTATGACGCCGCCCACAACGGTAGGGGTGTGCGATGTCCACGGGCAAGTCGTGTTGCGACAACAAACCCGCTTACCACCGACACTGAGATGATATGTCTAAGATACACATCGGTTAGCGAATCCAAGTTTACCTCGGTCTCGGAGGCTGTGAAACAACCTACACGCCACTATAATAATCCTTTTCAAGTCCCATTTCTTCCAATATAACGCTTTTGCATATTTTAGACCTTCCAGATATTCGCTTTATTTTTGAACTTTATTCTTAATATTGCATTTTATATGTTAAAAATATAATTTTATGACATTTTTAAATGTCCTTATAATGAATTTAATTATTATTTATTAATAATAATTATGAAGCGTCACAATAGCAACTATGGGATATATTTCCTCTATGACGCAATCTAGGGGAGGCCTATGTTCCGCAGTGGAGTCTGATAGGCTGTTATTATTGAGGTACTTTTATATAGTATTACAATTCCTCGCTACTTTAATAAGTGAATGCGCACAACTTCTATAGGAGGAATACGGCTCAAGTATTAGGGGCCTTTAAGAAAAGAGCCTACTCGTTTTTGTCGGCAATGCACCTGCAATTCCACTGGTGTTGCAGATGTGGCCAGTTATGTCCGTCAGGTGAGCTATATTTTTATTTGCCTCCTATTTCTATAAAAAAAAGGCTGTCATTATTTTCATCATAACAATTTCTAGTTTAATTTTGACGATGGGTTTTTATTACAATAAAGTAATTATTTTACGGCGACGGCACTCGGTTGATTAGTTTTGTTTGATTAAATATTTATAATTTCAAGTACATTAACATCCTTTACTGTAAGTGAGCAATTCTTGTGTGTACATGTATTCTAGCTATCCCGGTGGACGTTGTTATCCCCTTTCCGATTGGTACCATGATGTTTCACTTCAAATTCACTCTAGAGTTTTCAGTACAAATGTAAAATTTGTTAATTAACTTTGTCTGGGTAGGATCTACTAATCTCGAGTTGTTTAAATCATCTATTTTCAGATAATTAGTCAAATATTAAACCATAGGGGGCGTATATATGCAAAACTAAGATTTTCTGTTTGTAATGCCATTCTTACTGGAACCCTTTTTACTGGAAACGAGGCATTCCATCTTAGTCCTCACGAGTGACAACACATCTGCATTTTGATTCGTAATCGAAGATAGATGTAGATGTCTATGGGCCACAACATCCACTCAGGTGGACTGTGTGCTCGGCTATCACTCTAATCCTATAAAAATAGTAGACGTAAGAGCAATATTATTGCTTATTGGGGCAGATTTGACGTGCCATAAAGAGGTATGCGCATACGTCTTTATGGCACGTCAAAACTGCCGCCAATATCCACATAATTCTGAGCATATCATTTAGTCATCACAGCAGATGTATGTACATACGTCTATATATTTTTGTATTACTGTCTCAAGATTTCGTTAGAACGGGGATCATGTCAACAACACCCAATATATACACAGAGTCAGCTATTAAAACAACAAAGTATCAGAAAATTTAAGATGTCCCTCAATTAACAAGTTTAAAGAATTTATTATATACAAACTGTAGAAAATTGGTTATTATAATAAAAATGAATACATGGTTGATAATTACCCCTGGGAATGAAGTATGAATGAAGTGATCGCTTCCAAGGTGTTTCTTGAATAAGTTTTGTACAACTTAAGTACATATTTATGATATATTTTGAAAAAAAAAGTATCTGTCATTTATCATCTATCAATTTATCAAAGATTAGCTTGGACAGATAGACAGATAGGCAGACAATAACATCTTAAAAATAACTATTCATGTCTTAATGAAATACAAATTACCCCATTAACTCAATGAAAAGCAGTTATTTTACATACACACAATTCAATTGTACTTGTATATAGATTCACCACAGCGCCTTCGGGTTTCAATGTTTTTGTGAAACAAGTTTAGGCACACACCATAGTATATTATGAATACGTCATTTCGGTCCATAAATATAGAATTTTTAAATAAATTGACTGCACCACCACTTTTCAGATCCTAGCATAGCTATAAAACATCATCTCAAAAAGTCTAATATATTTTGTTAATATGATAGTCAATCGGTCAAATCGTTCAGAAGTTACACTATCACTAACATATGCAAGAATGACCTACTCAAACGGACATCTAGGCTGAAAAGAAGTTCCATTACATGGAATAATAATCACAAGAAATATAACGTTATATATAAACGCAATTAACTCCGTTACCGTGGTAGAGTTACGCTGCAGCTATAATAGGATCACGCTCTCACTGAATACCAGCGTGATATAGCAGTTTAATCCTGCTGCTTTGTATAGTGAGTGTAGTGAACCGGAGGTACTTCTTAACATCGTAATCCGTGATAACGCATATCTGCATTCCGATACTTAATCGGTGATAAATGTAGACACCTGTGGGCCACAGAATCCAAATACCATCCAAGTACCAGGTGGACCGATACACATGATAAGACCAAGATGCCTTTAAAATAACTTTTTAAAATGTTACTGTTACCTTTCCAGCCTATTAAAGTTCATTTGTAATAAAAAATATAGCGCTTTTGTTGAACTTTAAGATATCCATACATTTGGTAGATTGTTAAAATAAATTTAAGATTGGTCTCAACAAACAAAGACTATCATATTCATAAGTGATTTTCAGCTTTATTTTGTGTCATACGATGCCACTTTCGCTAAATAAAAAATAAATAACAAATTTCAATTGAAAATTAAATAATGATTTCTTATATTTAAGCGAACACTACACATTTAAATAAAACTAATTTTACGGACTTTATCGCGTATATTAACTTATTTTATATTCCCGACGTTTCGAGCACTAAAGACATTAGTTGAGAACTTTATTACTTAAAATAATATTAAAAATGTATACCCATGGCACCGTAGAATAATTGGTTTGGGATCACGCCAACACTAATGGATTGCGTATTATATATTCTAATAAAGTTCCTAAAGTTCATTTCATTCTTGTTATAGTAGTTTTCATGTCTTCTTGCTTCTCATCATGGCAAAGGCTGCGGTCAACCTGTATGTTTGCGTTGTAAGAAAATCTATCAGCTCATTTCGCGCCATGGGTGTCGTAAGAGACGACTATCTTATGGTTTCTATCTTATGGCTACTATTTCACATTCAATTAAATTTCATTTGGTATTCATCCTTCTATGTATCTATTTTGCAGCCTATCAAAAATCCAGCGCTGATCATAGTCTCTCCCCTCTTGCATCATAATATGGATATTTGCGTAAGTTGCCACGTTTTCTGGCATTTTGCAACACCAGTAGCAGTTTTTTAATATTTTAGTTATTAGCAGGAAGATGTTTCTGTATGTAATGATTGTATGACATAATGCCTGAAAAATACGGCATGACCCCAAACCTTAACGGGTAAGAGAAGTATTTCCTCCTCTGTGACGGGTAGAGGCTTTGCAGAATCAACACTGCTAAAACGTAATCATCTCGTTGCAGTCATTCAGAGTTTCATTCAGAGGCGTCAGCTATTAATCGGGCTATCTTTAGTTCTAGTAAAGTTAGGATCGAAGTCGATCTCTGTTTCATTTCCTTCTGTTACCTCTCATTATACCCACGGAAAGTTATGAGGTAGTGATTTCCCTTATGCCACCAATATACGGCAACGGAAAGCATTTAAGATAACTCTGAAAATATGTCTTTTTGATTGTTAACGTTTAAGGATTTATTAAGTTTAAAAGTCAGAATCAAAAAATATAATTAGTTCTGTAACCATTATTTTAATATATTAGGTTAAGGTTGTTATTGAATACAATTTTAATTAAAAATAAATTTCGTTAATTTCTTAAAAATGCAAACTGTAGCAATATTACAGTGTAATCAGCAATGAGACGTCCCAAACGTAAAGGCAATGCAGCGTCAATAGTAAATATTCCGTAGATCTTTAATTTTTCAAACTGCACTTTGTAAAGACGCTGTATGTTCTTTAGAAATCTCCGAGCATCCCCTGTTAATAACAATTGGTGTTTATTAATATTTAATAGAACATATAAGAAAGAACAATATTATAGACATACATATACATATATTTGGTCTTTACCTATGAAGTTGCCGTTTTTTATGAAATAAAAAAACACGAAGTCAAAGTCAAAGACAAAGTCATCGTCCATGCAATCGATTCATCTTTGCCAACACAGTGGCAGTTTGTTAATATCCTTTTTAAGAAATCACAGTCGTAGTCGTCGTCAACGTCACAGTGGCAGTTAGTTTTAAAACTAACTGCCACTGTGCAGCGTGCTGCAGCTATATTAGTAGTATAGTTGTAGCACGAATGGGTCGGCTCGACCGGGGAAGGACCACACTCTCACAGAATACCAGCGTCAAATAGCAGTTTAACACTGCTGTGTTTCGTATGGTGAGTGTAGAGAACCGGAGACCCTTTTTACTCGAAAAGAGGCATTCCATCTTAGTCCTCACGAGTGACAACGCATCTGCATTTTGTTTTGCAAACGAAGATAAATTTAGATGTCTATGGGCCACAGCAACCACTTACCATCAGGTGGACTGTGTGCTCGTTTGTCACTCGATCCTATAAAAAAAAATCAGCTATGCGGGAGACAACGAATTCGTCAAATGCCTTGTACTGCCTGTACTATACTCGCGTATATTGCATGCCTTAAGCGCAAAGGGCGTAGGTATGTTCTACTAGCGCCTAAAAATCAAGATTCCAACATTTCGTCGCATAAAACCGTATCTCACAATAATATTGAACATATTAATAATATAAAAAGCACATTGTCACAAAGATAAATGATTGTTGAACTTATAATTATTTTTTAAAATCGATTAATTGCTATTTTTACGTAAAAAAGTGGTTGAGGTGGCTTATGGTGTAGATTTATCAAGTCCGCATGAAGTGATAAAAACGATAACTTTTGAAAATATCTATTGTTTAACTCAATCTATTTTTAATTTCTTCATCTATCATGTGGGAAGCCATGGAATGTATATGAGAGTTTCATTTTGTTTTGTTGGTTATAATTACGTTTTAGGCTGCGAAATGTCGAAATTTTCGGTACTTTAATAGCCTTGAATTAATAAATTTAAGTAAATAGACTGCCTCACTCACTCACTTGTCACTTCGACGTTAACCGTTGTCGTGAGTGGATACTGTATCGGTTGTTTGCAGCAGCTCAAAAAGATCGCTGTACAAATATTCGAAAACCAAGTTTCATACATACTTGATTATTATAATAATCGGATATTTTTATTAAATATTTTAAAAGCACAGAACAAATAATAGTAGTACGTACTCAAAGTAAGCAGGATGTATATTTTTATACTTAAATACGTCTTGGAATTTATAGAGTGACCTAAATGATGATATGATGATCATATGAGCATTATGAGCATTATGAGTCGTGCACTTTTGGAATTTCCAAACTTTTTTTTAAAATTGAATTTTGACATAAAATTATTGGAAAATTGGAAGTATAATAAGGTTATTAGTGAAAACTTGGGTGTATTTAAACTACTTTAAACATATTCCGTATAATAATGTTATACGTAATTTTTTTGCACAATTAGATTTACCAATAATTAATTTTTTCCCGCCAAAAAGTTATCCGAATTCTGAAAAAAACAGAAGCCTGTAGGCGCAAAGTCTGGTGACTACGGTGGATGACGGAGCGTCCAACCCCAGCTCTTGTAACTTGGAAACCGTCTGTTGTGCAGTATGAGGTCGTACGTTGTCGTACAGGAGCAGCGGGGACGAGTGATTCATTAAAACTGGATGGAGACGTTCGAACTTCTTCATCCTTGTTTTCAGTTCTGCATAGTACACACCTGCAGTAGCTCTTATTCCGTTCACTAAGAAACTGTGATGAATTACACCTGTGCTAGACCACCAAACAGGGACCATCACTTTTCTAGGGGCAAGTTTTCGTTTAGGGCATTATTTAAGTGCTTAACCAGGATCCAACCAAAATAATCCATTTTTCGTCGCAGGTAACAATGTGGTTCAAAATTCCTTCATTTGTGTGCCTTTTCAACAGTGCAAACCACGTCACAACGCGTACTTTGCGCTGGCGATTATTGAGTTCGTAGGGCTCCTATTTGTCAAGTTCTTTTACCATTCCAATTTGACGTTAATGGCCTAATATTGTTTGATGCTAACGTTGAATATTAATTCAGTCGTAGATTGAGTATCATAAGCTTCCGTTATCGCGATTAATTCGTCATTGTCGACCAAAGCTTATGGACGACCACGGGTTCAATTTTCAGGTCGAAATTTCCAAAAAAGAAGCGGATAAAGCAGTACTTGGTGGTGCGTTCGTTTGTAATATTCGCTCCGTAAGCGTTGTTGATGTTGCGTGCCGCTAGTGCCACGTTGCTGCTCTATACTCATATTCCATAATTACTCGAATTTTAACATATCCACGATGACGAAAAATATTCAAATGCGATGGAAACATAACGCTAATCAATAAACAAATAACTAATTATGAAAATATAATTTCATGTTTTAAAAATAAAATCAATTTGAAATTAGAATTCTTAGCCAAACAAAAATTATTTTGATTTGAATTTGGACATTAATGCAGAACGGCAATTTCATAGGTAATACCTATTATTAGAACAATATTTTGAATACTATATCCATAAAAAGTTCTATCGTAATTGAATGAAAGATGTAGAGACACACAGGAAATGAACAAACAAATATTCATTTTTGTCAGTAACCTTCGCAGGCATGCACCCAATAATTCACTCAAATTTAAGAGCCGTGCTAGCTCAAGAGGTAAGCGCTCACTTCAGTTCGATTCCCGCCGACACCAATTAATCAGCACTTAAAATTGCTATTTACAATTAATTGCAATTTAAGTGCTGATTTACCACGTGCTCGGTGGTGTAGGAAAATCACGAGGAAACCTACATGTCTGAGAAAAAAACATTTTGAAGATAACATGCGAAGTTCGCCAACATGGCGGACATTAATCCTTAAGACCTTCTCAAAAATGACAGGGGGCCTGTTACCAACATTGGGACGTATATAGACAATAAATTTAACTTTATTTTAATAAGATGAATGGTTTAGGATCACATGGAGAAACAAAGAAACATTAATTTTTATTAAAATACTATACAGCATTTTCAGAATTTAAAAAATTTTCACATTATGTAAAAATGAATGTCAATAAATTATTAACTTGAGAAGGTATGCATTGAGTAGCTATAACTCCTCGTATCTAGGAAAGCACGTCAAGCCGTTGGTCCTGCATCTGGTCTCTCTTCGATCCTGTTGAATTGTTGCCCAATCCAATTTTGAGAGTAAGGGGAAACTGTAAGTGTGATGCGTGCACACTCGTGCACTATAATTCTATCCTACACAGATGGCTAGACTCTCTTAAGACATTATAGGACTTTTTTCTCCTAATTTTCTTATCATTCCAAATATTTTAAAATTATTTATTTAAACTGCTTACCTGTCTTTCTTTGAAGTTTGCCGCAGGTGTCCATGAACTGTAATATCCATTTACCATAAGGCGAACTGTTAGTTCTTTTATTATTTCAGATTTTAAACAAAATATGTATTTGTCGGAGCGTCTATAAAATATCACTTGGATCAAGGTGGAAATGAGGGTATATTGAGAAACCCCCAATTGTTTGTGCAGTATAAAGTTCACTGTAGGTGCCGTGCGCGAGAGATTCCGCTTAAGTCATTCTACGAGTGTGGTCATTCTACTAGTGCTAAGACAGTGTTGTGGTTCTGTTTGTTGTGATTATTCTTCTAGTGCAGGCAAGGAGGATTGGTGTTACTGAGAAGCTGCCCTGTGTGATAAGTAGTGTTGATGTTGGTTTACATATTTTGGTGTTATCATGTAATTACGTACTTCACGTTACCCTGGTGTGTGATTGTGGCGGACACGTGTTGCGGTGTGGTCGAATTGTAATTTCACTATACTGAATGTATAGTGCGTTACGTTATCTTATTACCGATAAAGATTAATTGCGTAGGCACGAGAGCAAGTTGGACATCCGCTCTCACACTTTTATTATTTTTAACAGTTAACCTGATGCATTTCCGAGATCAAAATTGGGATCCTCTGTTGAATTCTCCGACACAAAAAGTGGGGTCTCCTGTTGTCATTTCCGATATATTCATATTTTATTGTTATCTTTTTCATATTGTACATTCTCTTGGCGACCATATATATAATCATAATTAAGGAACCAGTGTTTTAATGAGAACAGATATATGGAAATAACTTACGGCAACTATAGTAATTTTTAAGAGTAACAGCAAGAATTTGAGTAGACACTATCCGTCGGTAAAGCATTTCGCAAACGATGCAAAATGTGGTTTCAGTTAGCACTGCTTTCGATATCCAAATACCTACTCCAAATGCGTGGCTAGTCACTGCTACTGGTTCAATCTTAAAAAATAAATAATTAGTCTCTTATCCAAAAAAGTTAAATAGCAATGTTTATAATTATAAACACATGAACAGAATCCTAAAAATCCTAAAATAATATATAACTACCAACTAACCAGTTTTATTTTAAAGGTTATGTACTAGTGCACCAATGGAGATTGATACATATAGGCACATAAACATTGTTTTGGTGATAAAGTAAATGTTCTAAATTGCTTGTCGCTACCTTTGCAGTGTTTTACTTACCATTAAGTAGATAGATTGGGATGAGGATCATACCTACTCAGCACCACGTATTAGTAGATACTTATATCCAACAGCGGACTGCAACCGTTTCATAATGATGAAGTTGTGATGGGGTTTTGAGTAAACGTAAATAAAACAATACTTTTTTTCTGTAGTTGTAGTCTCAAAAACACAATTCAAAAAACAAAAAAGAAGTGAACTAAGCTGAAAGACAGATTTTCTTTACCTGTTAAGAAATAATACGTGGTAGAGACATGCTGCAGCTATATGAGTAGTATAGTTGTAGCACGAATGGGTCAGCTCGACCGGGAAAGAACCACACTCTCACAGAATACCAGCGTCAAATAGCAGTTTAACACTGCTATGTTTCGTATGGTGAGTGTAGAGAACCGGAGACCCTTTTTATTGGAAAAGAGGCATTCTATCTCAGTCCTCACGGGTGACAACGCATCTGCATTTTGATTCGCAAACGAGGATAAATGTAGATGTCTATGGGCCACAGCAACCACTTACCATCAGGTGGACTGTGTGCTCGTTTGTCACCCTATCCTATAAAAGAAAGTAATTGCCATATGAACAAAAAAAAATTGATTACGAAAATGATTACTATCATTAAGCCATTATGGTTTTATGCAATAATTACCTATGCATTTTTTTTATATATAATTTATTAATCCGAAGTTCTAAAAATAGTACACTAACATGAAAATAAATTGCTTAGTTGGCTTAATATGCGGTACAAATTTTATAACTAAAAAACAACAAAAAGTATGCGGTACAAAATCTGCTGTTCACCTTTATGTTTCTTGTTGTCATACATTTTATGCTTCTATTATTTTAAGACTTTTTTTCACTTACCATTCGAAACACAGTAATATTTAGCTGCCATTTTACACTGGTATTCTGTTTTATCCGTGGTTCTTTACCGATACTACTAAAAGCACAATATGGCTGTAGTAAGGCTCTACCAAGTTAAAAACACCATGTAATGTCATGCTTCAAAGTAATCTATTTATTCGCTTGATAAAGAAGTAAATTTATTTCATGGCTGCAGAAGCAAAAGATTTTTATGGTGCGTTTATTGTGCACTGTTTAATGAAATAATGGTCTGCGAGAGCCTCAGTGGCGAAAGTTGTTGTCCCTTTGTTCAGATGTATTCAGACAGGCTGTCTTTTTCAAACATAACGTTTAACAATTTTGTCAGTCATTGACATTTGACTAAAAGTCTAAGCATTTAGTGAAATAGCGACTTTTAACTAATATTATGGCCTTCCAAACGACCGGCTGATTAAACTATTTGGCTGCGATATTATGATTGCGGAATGATTACTTTTGATACCATATGTACCTTAAATATTAACATTTTTGTCATTGTACGTACCCTTTGATTTTGAGTCATCATAATCAATATTTCAATGTAAGTCAATGATTGTATAAAGACAATCACTATATGGAGCAATGTCTGTAATAAAAAAATTCTTGATTATAATTTATTGTAAAAAAAAAACTAAAAAAGCTAAAAACTTTTTCTTATTTATCCGTCCACGCTTAGTAGGCGGAGTTTAATTTTTAAGTTGATATTTAGAATACGCTGCAACCTATCTCCTGGTTTTTGCCCTCTGTCGTCCCTTACAACACTCACGGGGCGATATGGGGTAATGGGTATTCTTATACCGCGACTATACAGTCCATATCACCTCTAAGAAGCAATGTATGAGGAGACCCATGGTCAACAGTAGATTTTTGATAAAATCTTATGAATAATAATAAATATTTCCTAAACATTAACAGGCTACCACCAATGTAGGAAGGATTTTTCCCAATCGCCTCGTATTGTAAGCGTTATGGCGGTCTCATACAAGATTTTTTTTATAGGATATGGGTGACAAACGAGCACACAGTCCACCTGATGGTAAGTGGTCGCTGTGGCCCATAGACATCTACATCTATCTTCGATTAAGAGTCAAAATGCAGATGCGTTGTCACTCGTGAGGACTAAGATGGAATGCCTCGTTTCCAGTAAAAAGGGTCTCCGGTTCTCTACACTCAGCATACGAAACACAGCAGCGTCAAGCTGCCATTTTACGCTGGTATTCTGTGAGAGCGTGGTCCTTCCCCGGTCGAGCCGACCCATTCGTGCTACAACCATAATATAGATGCAGCATGGCTCTACCACGTATTATATTCTTGCAACTTGTATACAGCTATCCATTGTTAATGTTATGGTTTACTTATAACACATAAAGAAAATGAAACCACTATTTATCAGAAGATAATATAAGGAATTCCTCATGAGTTTATGTACACGATATTCAGAGACAATCGAGCTTAAACTCAAACTGACATTGCGAATGTCACACACATACAATCACACACTCTTACCCCTCCAATACACCATCAGCCATGATTGATTACCCTAGAATAGGGCATGTTTGTCCCAATCATTGCCTGTCCACACAATCGTGTATCCTACATATCCTGTCCGAGATGGACATTGAAACAGTTGCAGCTGCCGGTAGTAATTTCCTAATCAGTTTATATGTACAACCATTATTTAAATGTCCGCCTTAAAAGAGTGGTGAAAAAAAAAAGGATGCAAAAAGGTGTATTTAACTATGCAATGAAATAAAACAAGGTAATTTTATAGAGCATCGGCGATCATGTAGACGCGCGCACGATCATGACCGAACTTCCTTTATGATTGTCTGAAAAACCGACACAGCAGCCATTAAGCTTGCTCATCACCGATCATTATAGGCGATTATGCCCTCTACGCGATCGTGACCGCTAGTATTCGTCCATAATGGCCAATGGTGTATAGGGCCCAGTCCATGGACATATGCAGTCACATTCGAACAAAAAAGGCTACATATGCGTTGTTTTGCTGTAAGGTTTAAGATGGAATAACTTACAGCCTGTACTTATACTATCTGTCTATACCCTTCAGATGGAACACAACAGTGCAAGCCCTGCTGTTTGGTAGCATAAATAGGTAAGTGGGTGGTACATACCTAGAAGGTCAGCTAGGCAGAAAATTAGTCCTACCGGCACTAGTAATTTATTGTACATGCCGAACGATTTGCCCTGTTGCACGCTCGTCACTCAGTTTTTATTATGACCTTAATAATATGCGACTGTTATGATGGATAGTATAAGTTATGTTTAAAAACACTTGCATTATCTCTACTAACCGTAAACTGAACGGCTTCTTTCGTTAGTGCAATCGTATCTAATATTTCTTCATAAATATTAAATAACCTTTCAACCAACGTGATACCAATGTTATCCTGTAAAACATTTGGATTCCTCTCATCTACTTGCAAGATTTGTGACCACCTTTTTGTTTTGCACGCCAAAAAATACACGAAAAATATGGAATACGTAAGTTCAATATCGAAAATTAGAGATGTCACTATGAAAGCTCCTCGCACCCAATCCCACAGCGGATCGTATAGTATTTTAAATGTTACAAATAAAACATATGCTAATAGTAATAAAAAGCTTGTCATCCAGACTAGCAATTTAATTTTCTTTGTTTGATTAAAATCATATAGAGTACGGTCTATCGCTTGGAGTTTTAAGATCAGCTTGACATAAAACTTACTCTGGTAGAATGTGTAAATACTTAAAATCGTATAATTTACGGGATACTGAGAATATGCTATTATATAAGCATAGAAAATGTTTAAGTTATCATACATGTTGACAAGAGCACTTAAAGTTAAGAAGAGCAAATAAAATACTACAAACACTCCTAAAATTGAGAAAAATATATCTTTTTTGGAATAAGTAGTGACATTGTTTTCACTTAAATGAAACTTTTGCAAGCAAAACAAGCTACTTATTATATGTAACGGTTTTATAATAGACAAGAATTCTTTTTCCAACATTTTAGTACGAACTTCAATACAACGCTCGTGCGTGTAGCCGAATGGATAATTTTCTTCTTTTGGTAATATTGTAACAACTATCAAGGTTAATAAAAATGAATTATAATTCAGTAATTTCTTTTAACAATCTAATAAACCACTTTTACTAAAATAATTTAAAAAAAAATAATGCATTAAGAAAATTGCCTTCTATGTTATTTAGACCTACACAAAAAAGTAATACTAAAATTAAGTAATAGTAAGTAATTTTACGGCACAGCAACAAGCAGCTAGCAGCAACTAGGTCGGATCAGTCGCTCAGATCAGTCTTAATCTGTGTTGAAATAAATGTAGAGAACTTTTGTGTTCATAAGTTACCTACCTAATACCCTACTATAATTTATTTATTTTCATGTTCTTAATTTTATTCACATAGGCTCACTTACAAGCTCTAGGGAATAGTGAATTGAAAAAAAAAACATTGGAATAAGTAAAAATTTCAATGAAGGTTAAAATTTAAACATATATTACTGATAATCGTGGATAAAAATATGATACTAAAATAACATTTGTTGTGTAAAGTACTTTATGTGGAAATTGTCAACTTTCAAATGACTTGAAAGTTGAAATGAACGATGTCGAATGATACTATGTTTAGCAAAGGTGTTTTATGTTTTCACTCTTCTATAAATATTAAGGGTTGCCAAGATGAGTAGAACTCATTATCGCCAGCCTATCAAAAGTCCACTGAAATGAACATCGGCCGTAAATTGTCAAGTAGCTGGACATTTGCCATATTTGCCACGGTTGGTAGGCGGGTTGTCAACCGTAGTTATTATTATTTTGATCTGTTGTCAGGAAGATGATGCTGCCCATCTCCTGTTTGTTTTCCTATGTCGCCTATTACGACGGGACGATATGAAGTGGTGGATTTTTTTCACCGCCACAACAAGGTAAACATACTCCCGTTTATGGGTTTAGTGCTTCCCACGTTCACTGTGAATAAAATTTATGCGGAATAAAACTAATTTCAAGGATTTTATCGCATTTAATTTTAACTTTTGTTTTATTTATTTTTTTCAGTTTGAATTAATTGTTATTGATTATGGGGTCCATAGCAGATGGTAGCACTCAGCCATCTGCCTTATTAAAATTATAATGTATTTTTTTTAATTTCAATAGCCTCGCGAATCATTATTGGTAGGAATCTGTGTATCAGATCCAGTTTATTGGTTGAGATGATACTAAACATGTTGACATACTTCACTAAATATGTTTAGGTGTATCTAGGCATATATATTCACGTGTTCCTGTAGCATATTATATCTATGCCAAATACCAATTAGTAAATTCAAAAAAAAAATTTAAAACATATAGACAAGGTAACTCCAAAATTGTTCGAACTTTGCTAAATTTGGCACGTAACAGCATTTAATGATGTTCCTAAATTCAAGCTCACACGAGCAAAGCCGCGGATAAAAATCTAGTTATTAATAAGTCTGTAACTTGCAGTTACGCGTATTGTTAGACAATTTGAGGTTCACATACCGACTTGTCAATGAAGTCTTAAGGCTCCAACTGAAAACCAGCATTATGCTGAGTTGTACACCTGTTTGATGACACATTTTAATTTTAAACAATTTTTCAATTTGTTACTTGTTTGTTTCATTATTAATTAACGATTTGCATGTACCGCTTATTAAATTTTTTAACGCGTAATTAGCCTTAGACGTGTGCAAACATATTTTTGCCCCTTGCATTTGTATATTTCTTGAATTGTGTATGACAGAACAGAACAGAAAGAGAAAAATGTAATATGTGTATATTAAATAAAAAGTTCTTACTTTCTTTCTTTCAAGTGGATGAGTTTAGATATTTGGGATGTGTTTTAGCAGAAATGGTAGATATGATAAGGTTATAGAACAACGAGTGTACGCAGGAAATAGAGTAAATGGGGCTTTTTCAGAA
Source organism: Parnassius mnemosyne (assembly GCA_963668995.1). Classification (NCBI taxonomy): domain Eukaryota; kingdom Metazoa; phylum Arthropoda; class Insecta; order Lepidoptera; family Papilionidae; genus Parnassius; species Parnassius mnemosyne. Next base: position 30,001,361 of record CAVLGL010000086.1, read on the forward strand.
TGTGTCAAAAAAGGCACGCATGAATTATCATGCGTTCTTTATTAGTCTTTGTATAAAACAGATTAATTAAAAATAATATAGTTATTAAATTAATTAATCATGCAGTATGATCATTAAGTGGGCACGATTAAAACGGATTTTTTGACATTTGACATTTCTGCGATTGGCATCGGCGCAGTCCTTCGTTGTAGCGTTTGTGACAACCCAATTAACCACCCCTGGACCTCAATATCGTTCTCATTTGACGAACATTGCTTACCATCCAATATATATAATATATAGTCCAAGGGGGAGGCGTTAGCCGTTAGTTTGGACATAGCAAAGGCTTTCAATCGGGTTTGGCACAAAGCTCTTCTTTCGAAGCTGCCTTTCTATGGGCTTCCGGAGAAATTGTGCAATTGGATCACCAGTTTTCTTGCAGATCGGAGCATCAAGGTCGTAATAGACATGATGCATGCCCCGATTAAAAGCCCATTAACGCTGGTGTTCCACAAGGATGCGTGCTATCACTAACGCTGTTTCTTCTGCATATCAATGATATGTTGCAAACCGGTAACATTCGTTGCTATTCGGATGACAGCACTCGTGATGCTCTATACACCGGCCGTGCCAATATTTGTTGTCCAGTATTAAGGCACTCCCCTTTTTGCCTCAGCCAGAATCGGAATCCTCGGTGTTGACATATCGAGTAATGTGCAGTTTCGTGGTCACTTGGAAGAGAACGTCAAATTAGCCTCTAAAAACTTGGCGTGCTCAGCAGAGTGGGACAGTATTTCATGCCAGCACACTGCTTGCAACTTTACAAGGCGTAGGTTCGGCTTCACATAGAATACTGTTCCAATCTCTGGGCAGGGGCTCCCCATTGCCAGCTCCTTCCATTTGACCGCATCCAGCGCAGAGCGGTTCGAATCGTCGATGACCGAGTTCTTTCCGATCGGCTTGACTCACTAGCACTGCGTAGAGATGTTGCATCTCTTTGCGTATTTTATCGCATCTATCACGGGGAGTGCTCTGAGGAATTGTTGGGACTAATTTCAGCCGCTCAATTTCACCATCGCACATCGCGACATAACTCGCGATACCATCCATACCATCTGGATGATTGACGGTCCACCACTGTGCGATTTAGATGTTTTCTCCCTCGCACAACTTCCTTGTGGAATCGTTTACCAACAGCGATTTTTCCGGACCAATACGACATAGGGACCTTGAAGAAAAGAGCCTACTCCTTTTTAAAAGGACGGTAACGCATCCGCAATCGCCCTAGTGTTGCAGTTGTTCATGGGCGTCGGTAGTCACTCAACATCAGGTGAGCCGCAAGCTCGTTTGCCCATCTTCTACAAAAAAAACCATACCATTGTAAATCTGTCCTTTTGAAAATGCTACCGTTAGCAAAATGTCGACGTATACTTTGCATTAACTGTAATGTCTGCTTAAAATACGTTTTGACGTTATCTCGTTCATGAGCTCAACAAAAGACTTACTTCCTTACTTAACGAATGTATATCACCAGTAATCGTAAGTGTATATGCTTAATAAAGATATACTCGTACTTTGACTCATACAGTTTTGTCATGTTATTTCATGCTTCGTTTTGAATTCTTTGCTTGTTGTTTTTTATTAATTTGGAACCTTTTGTCCAACATATGCTGCTAACATTAAGCTATTCCATTAAATCTAATCAAAAGAAGTTTATATTGTGGTCTCTAATTGAACTTCTTACGAGAAGCATAAACCAACAATTAACAACAAACTGTGATGGTGCTCAGGCTTCAGGGCCATCTCAACCAGGTCGAAGACAAGTTGTGCAGTATTTGCGGAGGGTCAACACTTAATTGTCAAAGCCATTATATTGTTTTTGACAATCCTTCAGAAAAGCAAAGACAGATAAATGTTGTTGTACAAACAGAATTGCACTACATCAGCTATTTATGTTTTTAAATTAATCATTATTTGCTAGTATAATACTTCGTACTGTAACTAGATGACCACTCTGTTTTGTATTCTGGACAGAAATCATTATATCTGTTAATTATGGATAGATGCTATAATAATTTTAGTTTTCGTAGATATCATTATCTGACAGGATATGCCATTCCTGCTGGATGAGTTGTAAGCGTAATGCCATGCGTATTGAGCAAGTTGATAAAGTTCGTCGAGTTTCTACTACTGAAGAAGTTGGCCTTGAAACAGATGACTCTGAGCCAATTACTGCTCAACCAGTTAATGAAAGTCTAGAAGTGCCTTCTGATCTAATCTGCACAATATGGCAGATTCATTTAGAGCCAACGATGCTCAGTACATGTAAATATTATATCCCTATGCACAGCCGTGTCTTTACAGAATATAGATCGAGTAACGATTGGAGTGATCTGTGTGATTCGAGTAATAGTATGAGTACATTGACTTCACAATAAGTAGAACACATTCTTTTCATTTGGTAATGCTTTCAAGCCTACCTTAATTTGACAAATATATGTCAAATTAATGTGTATATATAATAATGACTGGACGGTCCAGACATGGCTTTTTCACCCTTCTTAATGAAGTTCCTCGCATACAAGGAATATACAAAGGCATTTTGGGATTAGCTGCATTGTTAATAAAAATTTGTAAGTACTTCTGTGTGCTAGATAAACAGGAGACAGTGCTTGACACTCAATTTATAAGGACAATCATCTAGAGTAAGCAATCACTTATGGGCAGGCTGTTTGTTATTTATTAGTTACACATTACATTACGGTACAATCATAAGTTTATAGAAACTTTACCGTGTACCGATATTGCCGACAATAATAAATATGAGGGTGAAGTAAAAAATTACACTTATTATTTATTAAGTGCGTGATCTGCTATTGCAGGATGCAATGCTCATGGATTGTATATACAGGACGTTTGTTTTAAAGCGTTATTGTAATATTTATTGGTAATAAATATTATGTATTATTTAAATTATTTATGATGCAATCTATAAAGTAGTATTTTTTAATTTTAATTTAATATTTTTTTGAGTCAGTTCGGTTTTTACAGATCCTGGTAGCTGGTTATTTAGGTTAGGGATCATATAATCTAAAGTACGTTTACCATATAAATTATTATATTTAGGTAAGGCTAATTTGGGTTTTCCTGAGCTGCGAGTTTTGGAGTAATCACGGGTAACGGCAATGTTTAAGTGTTCATGAAAAAATTCTGCTACAAGAAGGGCACACTTTACTTTTTCGTGTATCGGTATAATTTTGCAATGGCTAAAAAGTTATGGTAATCTGATTCTTTATATCGTTTTTTAATATTATCCGGAACTATAGTTTTTAGAATACGTGACTGCAGTAAATAAATTTGTTCTAAATGTGATTTGTACGTTCTGCTATAACTAGACAAGCCGTATGCTACTTTTGACTCCACCAGTGATTTATATAGCTGTATAAGAATTTTATATGGAATTTCATATTTAATTACGGATAATTTTGCAAGCATACCACGAAGTTTATCACACACGTGCTCAATATGTTCTTTCCAATTTAGTCGACTATCTATGACGAGTCCTAAGTAGGCCTGTGATTCTACTAGGTCTATGGCTTTGAAGTTACATGTAGTTGGGACCTGTCTTCTGTGTAGGCATTGGTGGTCATGCGCAATGAGCCTAGGTATAACCTTAGTGCTATTTTGACTAGAGCTAATGTACATTAACTTAGTCTTAGCAAGATTTAAGACTAATCCTTTATCATGTGACCTCTTCATAAGAATATTAAAATCGTCTTGAAGGAGGTTGAGAGTGTCGGTAATATTGCTCCCAGCCGCGACCAAACAAGTATTATCAGCATACTGGTAGATTTCACATTGCTTGATAATATTAACCAAACTAAATAGTTTTTGAGTTATTCTTAATAATTTATATTGAAGTCGGTTGTACAAAATTTTTAATTTTAAATTTTTATAATAACGTATACATCCATTTTGCCTTGTCAATAATTAGAAAGTAGATGTATTACTTATAAATCCCCGTCGATACATATTTAATGGTATATTTGAGTAACAAAAAACCACTCATAAAATGAATACACTAAAGCAATTCATTAAGCTGATGCTTCAGTTCTAATTTTAAAAATCAGCAGTTAGATGTCAGACGGTACTACTAATACCATTAGCGTAATAAATACTCATAGTGAGCCAACTCCTTTGTTATACCGCAAAATACCTGCCGTCGTATATGCAAGGGTTGTCACTAAAACATGTCCTTAGGTAATTAATATCATATCATAATATTATATTTTGTCTGTATTCGTCGTAAAAAGATACAAAGTACTACTACTTTACATGATCTAAAATTTAAAATTATTTTAAATGAAATTAAAGTTTATTGTTTCCAACATATTCTTAAATTAGTACAAGTTTGAGGACTTCTTTTAAGTATAAAGATACTTGTGGTAGAAGGTCCTCGCCCACCCTTAACTAAATACATTCAACAAAAAAGAAACAGGGTATGTGTGTGTCTGTGTGTGTGTGTGTCTCTCTCTGTGTGTGTGTGTGTGTGTGTCTGTCTGTCTGTGTGTGTGTGTGTGTGATGTGTGTGTCTGTCTGTGTGTGTGTGTCTGTCTGTATGTGTGTGTTTGTGAGTGTGTGTGTGTGTGGGTGCGCGCACGCGTGTGTTTGTGTGTGTGTGTGTGTGTATGTTTGTGTGTGCATGTGTGTATGTGTTAGAAAAAGACAGTGAGTGAATTTGTTATAAGATAAATTGTAATAAAGCCTCAGTTTGATCGTAATTAAGTGTCTTAAGCCACTGCATTATTTTTTTCTTACAGTCATATGTCTTTAATGAATATATTTGCAATATTTTATTAATCTGATTGTATAAGTGTTCTGATTGTTTGTCATATTGATGTTTCGCAAAGGTGGTTTTCGTTCTGCAAATAGGAGCTACGCTATAATTTCTTCTTTTACTACTGTAAATAGGATCAAAGGCCAAAGACTTATGTTTCTTCAATAAAGTGTGTAATATGTACAACTGCCTCACCGAAATCAGCCCACATGATGAATACAAAATGCTAGTGGAGTACCTGTACGGTTTAAAATGTATAACCTTTAGTAGACATCTCTGAGCTCTCTCAACTTCAATAAGTTTACTTTCGTAAGTACCTCCCCAAATTGGTATACAATATATTATAATGGACTGAGCAAGCGCTACATATATTTGATTCAAAAGATGTAAAGTGGCAACATGTCTTAAAGTTTTAAATATCCAAGTGAGCTTTCGCATTCTACTAGATACTAATTCAACATGTCTGTACCAAGAAAGTCGCTGATCCAACATAACGCCCAAATACTTTGTATATGAAACTTTTCCAATAGGTTTACACGTACAGTTACCTCTGGAAGGATTGTTACATTTATGTATTTTGATTCTAAAATCATCCTTTGGCTGTGATCGACTAGTCATAGAAAAACATATGAATTGAGTTTTACTAACATTCAAAGTGAGTAAGTTGTTGTCAAGCCAACGACCAACCTTAGCTAATTGTTTTTCCGCTATTAACTGCACTTCTTCCCACGTGTCTCCCCAAAACAACATCGCAGTGTCATCTGCGTATGAGAAAACTCTCCCCCTGTTCACACTCATACTACATAGATTATTAATATATACTAAGAATAGCTTAGGGCCCAAGACGAAATTCTTCTCCTGCCGTCGCCGAATCATTACTTAAACAAAATGTAAATGTGTGTACAAAGAATTTTACATTTCATAAAGTGTCATCAAAAGATATTGTAAAATATTTTAAAACTATTGAATTTAAGAAAACTGCGGATCTGTGGGGGATTTCCGTTAAAGTTATTGCGTCTATAATAGATACAATCGCGCCTCATTTAGCTATTATTTTTAATACTAGTATCGAATCTGGTGTGTTTCCTGATTTAATGAAGCATAGTAAAGTAATACCTTTATTTAAATCTGGTAGTACATTAGACCCCGCCAATTTTAGACCTATTTCTGTACTACCAACACTTAGTAAGATTTTTGAAAAAATTGTTCTTGTTCAAATGTTAAATTTTTTTAATATAAATAATTTACTTCATAAAAATCAATTTGGTTTCACAAGGGGTCGCTCGACAACTGATGCCGGTGTTGAGCTGATTAAATATATCTTTAATGCATGGGAGAATTCACAGAATGCTTTGGGTATATTTTGTGACCTATCCAAGGCCTTCGATTGTGTTCACCATGAAACATTAATCAGGAAACTTCAACACTACGGTGTAAGAAGTGATGCCCTTAAATTAATTATTTCATATTTAAGTAAGAGAACGCAAAAAGTTGTCATTAACAATATGAGCTCTTCCGGATCGATGGTACAAATGGGCGTGCCTCAAGGCTCAATTCTCGGCCCCTTTCTGTTTCTTGTATACATTAATGACTTACCTTACATAGTAGGGGATAACCATGATATAGTATTATTTGCAGATGACACTTCTTTAATTTTCAAATTAAGTCGACGGTTACTAAAATATGACGAAGTAAATAATGCTATCTCTAAATTAGTAAATTGGTTCGATGTTAATAATTTGCATTTAAATGGCACTAAAACAAAATGTATGAAATTCGTGACTCCAAATGTCAAACAATTAAATACTAATGTAATTTTAAATGGGGAGAAACTGAGTCTTGTAGATACCACCATTTTTCTTGGAATCACACTAGACGCGAAGCTTCAATGGAGCCCCCATATATCAAAACTAGCAAGCAGACTTAGTTCTGCAGCATATGCTGTAAAAAAGATTAGAAGTTTAACCAGTGTTGAAACAGCTAGGCTAGTTTACTTCAGCTACTTCCACAGCATAATGTCGTATGGTATTTTGCTATGGGGACACGCAGCTGACACTGAAATTATATTTGTTTTGCAGAAGAGGGCCATAAGAGCAATTTATGATTTAAAGCCTAAAGAGACGCTGCGACAAAAATTTAAGGAAATTAATATATTAACTTTGGCCTCTCAATACATTTATGAAAATGTAATGTACGTACACAAAAATAAAAGTAGTTTTACAAAAATAAGTGATATTCATTCTGTAAATACTAGGAACAGACACAAGCTAGTAGTACCAGTTACTCGACTCCATCGAGTCAGTAATTCATTCTTGGGGCGATGTATACGCTTTTACAACAAAATTCCAGAAAATATACAAAGTTTGACTTGTTCAAAGTTCAAAAACTTTATTAAACTAAGTTTGTATAAAAAGGGTTATTATAATATTAAGGAATTTATGGATGATAATAACCCCTGGAAATGAGATGATCGCTACCAAGCTATTTCTAATTTGTTGTGTTGTTATATTTGTGTAACATCATGATTGTAAGCTGTTATTTTAAAAAAAAAGTCCCGCTGGGTTTCTTGCTGGTTCTTCCCAGGACAGAGGTTTTTTCCGAACCAGTGGTAATCAAACAAAAGAGTGACTTTCAATAAGTATTATTTATAATCTATATTGAATAAAAAAGTTTCTGTTTCTGTTTCTGTTTCTGACGCTTCCGTGCGGTACTCCATAATTTACATTTATATAACTACTAGAGTATTGACCTACTCTTACCGTCTGCGTCCTGTCAGAGAGATAGTCCTTTAATAGTTTAGAGGTATACCTCTGATTCCAATCCGTTCTAATTTATTTATAAGTATAGGGATTGATACAGTATCAAAGGCTTTTTTTAAATCCAGGAAGACAGCAAGACATTTTTTACCGTTATCTAAGGTATTAACAATTTGAGAGCTCAACGCAGCAACTGCATCTTCCGTAGAGCATCCCTTTCTAAAGCCAAATTGAGAGTCTGCTAGAATGTCAAATTTAGAGAGATATTGTATAAGTCTGTTGTTAATTAACTTTTCCAAAATCTAAGAGAACACTGGTAGCAAGGAGATTGGTCGATAATTACTAGCTTCTTTCTTATCTCCACTTTTTTTTTACAACCGAATTCAATATAAATTATTGAGAATAACTTATTTGTTAGACCGTGATCAAATTTATATGGGACCACATGAAAAGCACCAGCTTTCAAATAAAAAAAGAATCATCGAAATCGGTCGCCCAGAAAAAAGTTATGAGGTAACATACATAAAAAAGCATACAGTCGAATTGAGTACCTCCTTCTTTTTTAAGTCGGTAGAAAAATAGTTGCATCCCACAGTTCCATCTGATTTACATCGTGATGGAAACAAGTACATGCTTGTGCAGATAGTTACTTACCTATTTTCACAATATTTTACCTATTTAGTAGTATCGCCGTTATCCCGCTTAAAATATTGGGTGGGGAGTTGCACAGAATAAATAAAACAGGTTAAAACTATACGTTGGTTCTCTTCTGTTTATTCAACGCACGCCGCCTCGTTACTGATGTGCAACCAATAAATATTTTCTACATTATTTATAATTGCCTTTTATTGAATTTAATGATATTATGAATTCTCATCTTTACATAAAATTCAATTAAAAATAGTGATGTATATCATCACATGGTTGTAAAAATTCAATTTTACTAAAGGTATCTTTTCGCAATATATTCAAACAACTGACTGGGTGAATATCAAACGCGTGCAACTGATTCCGTGTACGTGAAACTCCTAAACGTGCGTACCAGTACGCAAGCGAAGCCGACCAGTACTACCGCAAACGTCGCGGGTAGCTGCAGATTATATATATTTCAATAAATAATATGTGACCACAGGATGTCTATATGAAAATTATTATACCGTAATCTTTTATAATGTACTTTTAAGTTTAAGAGCGCGTACAAATCACTAGTTATAACGGAGCGATTGTGACTGACTTCCGATCAGGATTAAGTGATTGGCGAGATAGGATGACTAAAGATTTTAAAAATTAATAAGCTAACAAAATAAATTATAGCAAATTATAAAAATCTTAGTGGCAACATACAATCAAGTATAAGTGATAATCAGTCTAATTTTAGTCCCTAAATTTCGCACAATATTAACTGAACTAAACCAGTCAATAAACGTAGGTGTTTCTATTTCATTTTTAAAAAATTTTGGAATAATAATTAATTATCCTTTGATACCTTTGTTTTAATTTTTGAACTTGAAGTATTATGGTGGAATTCAATTTTCAAATTTATTTATTTCTTTGCAAATAATGTTTCCTTCGGTTAATAATATTCTTATAGAAAATCGAAACAGACTAGATGCAGATCGTTGGTAGAGGTTGTTATTTCTTATAAGTTGGGATATTAAACATTTTCACTTATTAAATTTTGGGTTTAGAATTTTCGAGTAGCAGTATTATTGTTATTAGAGAGTTGCAATTATTTTAAATGAAAGGTTTAAAGCTATCAGATATATAAACTTTACGGTAATCTGAAGACTATCACTATCTTTAAATCTATAATATCCAGAAGATTCGTAGCTGCATCTACGTATGCAAAATTTTCTGCAACTTTTGGAGCCACATCCTCAGCAGCATAATTTTATTCCATGTGCTCAGAGTCTCAGCGTTAGCTTAGCAAAAAAGTGATCCATCCTAACCCGGTACAAAGACACTCCATTTCTCGGTTACCTGGGAAACAGAGCACGATTCTCAAAATTCAACCAAGACTCCTTTGCATATCTGCATCCGTACTTATACTTTGAAAATATCTGGGACTGTTACGACCGTTCCGAGACAGAACCTTATTTTTCTTTGGCGTTGAATTTGCAGTTTAAGAATTGTCACGAACTTCCCACGGCTGAACTCACTACTGGAAAAATGGCACTATCCCAGCTTGAAGAAAATGCTTTGAAGACTGTATCGCAAAAGAAAGGGTTCTCTTCTGCAGACTGATAATCTTCAGTTTGAGCAATTATAGGCCAAAAATTGTGCGCAACGTCAGGATAGAGTTTATTAGGACCAACGCCAAATTGCACTAGACGGATATTGTACAAAAATTGATGGAGCGCATAAATGGTTTAGAGCGGAAAATCGCTTTAGAGCTCTTTTTTGAGTAGCGGATTTAGCGATATGCCAAGAGGTCAAAGCATTTAAAGAAGAATTTATAAACTTTTAGGTTTTATATAAAACCTCTAAATTATGATTACTTGGTTTAAATCGTATATCATCGTAACGCCGTAAAGGGAGAAAAATTAAGAAAATAAATAATTTTAATTATAAGATATTGTTCGCGCCAAACGCTAATTTCAAGAATTGACGCCAGGGGGTACGCAGCGCGGTGATTTCCTACCGGTTGACGTAGGCGCGAGATGGAGTTGGTTTTGGGTGTGGCGCGTCGGAAGTTAACAATGCAGCGCAGTCACTAGAACTGCGTGGTCGGTACCGGTACTAAGGGGTTTCTGCGACCTCAAATCAGCCCCGGTTCGAGTTCCGGTCCGATGGAGGCAGCCCAGCTACCAGCCAGCCGCCTCAACGCATTACAGGCCACCAAGACTGGATTCACGATTTCCGGGCGTACTCTGGCACGGTCCCTAAGCAGTGGGAGGCTTAGAAGCTGCCTGACGTATTCGTCCGCAATTCGTCGGACGTTGGCGTATCTTCCGGCGAAAGCAGTCTGGTAGGCGTCGTCCGACAATCTCAAATGGCCTCCCCCTCCAGTGAGGCTAGGAGGTACGCCATCTTCTGGCTTGGTGTTAAGTCCCTCCGGGTGTCCACTAGGCTATCAAAAAGCCCTACAAAAGTCATCCAGTCGGAGAGGACCCCGGAGAACCTTGGCAGATCCAGAGTTGGGAGTCGTCCCAAAAGCTCTTGCTGAGTAAGCCACTTCCGAGGGGACTCGGGCAGGCCACTCATCAGAGCTTTACGCGCTTCCTTAGCATACTTGGCCCCGGCCTCGATCAAATCGTCCGTGAGCGAAAATAACTGCTCATAGTCCGCGAGGCAGGAGTCCAGGGCTCCCTTTTCCGAATCCGAGGCCTCGAGGTCAGCGTAAGCCTCCTCCACTACGGCCCCCCGGACCGCGACCTGCTCGAGCCGCTTCTCCGAACTATAGACCCTATTCGGTCGACCTATCAAAGCATGGGCGCTAGCGGCCCAGCGCAGCTCCGCCTTCAGGCGACGAATCGGTAGCTTGTGCGATGGCATCACTACTAAATACAAATTAATACGCGGCTCAAATACAAATCAAATTAACAAATAACAAATACAATTACGATCAAATCAAGTTAAATAAAAATTACACTACACGGCATGTACCCACTACAGTCGGTCAGCAAAGATGCCTCGCTCAGGCGCCCGTACCTTCGACAATTTTTATACCACGGCCGAGGGTAATTGGAGAACAATTAACCACGCTCTGCTACCAACTTGTACACGCCCCTAGCTGCCCCGACAAAGGTCAAATTAGTTGTGCCGTGTGTCACGTGTTTGATTTCGATGAACGTTGAATTGGTTGACTTTGAAGTTAATTATATGTACAATAAAGTGGATAGACTGAAATAGTGAAGTGTGAACAACTGCCGGTCGAAAGGACGCGTAGAATTTACTATCGGAGTTTTTCGCTTCTAATGTTTGGTTATCTTCATTACGTTCACGCGATAACGAAGCCGTAATATTTTGATTAATTAACCTGAATTAGTTGACAAGTAATTTAGGTAAATTGTATAGTGATTGCCGGTTGAAGTGCTTGACAATATTAATTTGCGTCGACGAGTTGCTTTGTGGTATTTGATGTCACTCGGAGATATTTTCCTGTGTTGGTTAAAAACGCAAAATTTTGTGATCTGCGGGAAACAGCGTTCGTATTACATTATAGATTTGTGCTAAGGGACGCTAGACTTTGAGTGACATCGAGGTGACGCCGTTGGAGGATACCACACCGTGTGTTGGTGCCGGAGTCAGGGCTGCTGCCGATTAAAATGGTTAAGTCAGGTTTCACATTTTACACACCACTAAACACCACTTACATACACTATACCTACCGCCTGACCGAGCTTTGTGGCCAGTATTCGCTTCTGAACCAAGTAAGTCGAATTAATTACCTATTCCATATAATATATTGACTATCCATAGGCATTTAGAGCCCCACCCTTAGTTGTCCGTCGAATCTACCGCTGATGGGCCCCGGGATATTTGATCTTTGTCGCGGCAGCTAAGGGCGTGTACAGATATTGTTTACGACACTAGTTACAAGTATATATTATACAGAAAATAAATTATTAACTTAATATTTGTCTTCATTATACAAATATCAAGTACACATGTGAAGTCTTACAACACGCAATTAGGGCAACGCGGTGGACAATTTTTTGCCCTAAAACGCTTTCAGAAATGAAAGGAGGTCTGTGCCCAAGAGTGCGATGTGTAAATGCTGTATATTTATATTATTTATAATGATTCTTTTTTTAGTTTTTAGTTAGTTCGAGAAAGAGTTAAGGTTTCATACCAAAAGGGTTTAAGTAAATTAGGCGTCGTTTCGAAATTCTGCGGCCAATAATGAAAGTTGTATATTATTACAGAACTACACAAAACGTTCAAATCAAAAGTTGATTGGATGACATAAATAATTCAGGCTTGGATGAGGGGTTGCGAATATACTCTATTTCAGGATACACCAAAGGCCCCTAAATTCGAGCTACAGGAGGGATGTGAGGGAATGCATGTGCACTCACCTGGAAAACTGCTAATCTGCTTCGTGTCTCCAGGGGCTGCGTTGCACATTGGTTGGATGCCGGCTGTCTTCACACATATAATTTTCACAGATTATCGCGATATTTCAAATATCTATACACTTTGTTATGTTCTTGTATAGTTCTATATCTAAACCACACAAATGCGAAAGCGATTACGCGAGATATGATAGCTTGTGAGAACCCCGCTTAACACAAGATTGCATAGGCTAGGCATAAAAGGCGGTAGATAGGAAATCCTAAAATAGGTTTTGCAATACTCTTATTGGATAACAATTAACGAATCTCATAAGCGTCAGGCGGTAGTTGCAAAGGGGCGCGAACAAAAGTTATTACGGACAAACTTCTCTAAACTATATCCAAACGGAGATATTTGGCTATATGTAGTACTGATGTAAAGTTAATTTGTGCAATATATATAAAAAATGTTATTATTATATATTGCACTAATTCAGTCTTTTACAATTTAAAATAAAATAAACCAAAACTTAATGCCTCGTAACCCGACGATAGTAGTATCAGCTAGGTGAATTTGTCATTGTGAATAACGTGAATATAATAAGGACTTATTTCCAATTTATGAATGCTGAAGTTCCTGGATTAGATGATTTGATAATTGTGCACTTGGAATGCACCAAGTACATCATGCTCGTAGCTACAATGGAGATCACACAAAAAGCGACGGTTCATATGTATACGAAGTGTACAGACATAGAAGGTTTTTCGACAGATGCCTTGAACTGGATAGCCCCGTGGCTAATCAGAGGCAGGATCCAATCCCGACATTTATCTCGTATTAGACACGAAATTACAACAACAATAAATCTTGTAAGACTCCATGCACGAGAATGTGTATATTCTTGTGCATGGAGTATATAGTTTCATAAGGGTTAAATGCATTATTGGGATATTATTGTTCATGCGTGGTTAGAAAATAGACCTGTTCTCATATGAGGTAATAAGGGAGATTTCAAAATAATCTACCTCCGCCCGCACAGTTCTTAGATACGATTATTCGACACGATATTGAGAATGAAATGTAGGTAAGAAAGCTAAAAATGTTCAATTACAATGTAATAAACGTATAATTACAGTATAATAAGTGTAAAAGAGTATAATAGTGTATATTTTTATTATTTCTTAAAAGGACATATTGACTAAAATGAATCAATTATGTCCAGATTATAAATCCTGATAATATTTTTTTATAGGATAAGGGTGAAACGAGAACACAGTCCACCTGATGGTAAGTGGTTGCTGTGACCCATAGACATCTACATCTATCCTCTATTACAAATCAAAATGCAGTTGCGTTGTCACCCGTGAGGACCAAGATGGAATGCCTCATTTCAAGTAATAAGGGTCTCCGGTTCTGTAAAATATATGCATATCAACGTGGCGTGCTTTTAAAACGGTGTTACAAAAGATTGAAACCTCTCAACGTGCTATTTTCAAAGTAGCAACATTTAAGCCTTTTCTATAGCCTACATCACAAATTTTCTACATTCACCATGCGAAACACGTTAAGCTGCTATTTTACGCTGGTATTCTGTGAGAGCGTGGTCCTTCCCCGGTCGAGCCGACCCATTTGTGCTACAACTATACTATTAATATAGTTGTAGAATGGCTCTACCACGTAAAAAACATAAATATAATTAAAAAAAATTGATAGTGTGAATAAATTGCGGCCACCACAAATAGTGGGAAAAATGGCAGGAAGAACCGTATTTAATTATTTATGAACAATTTTTTTCACTTAATAGGTATAATTTAATAACAAAAAAATAAATAATTGAAAAATCAGAAACCCGAATGCAAAAAAGACAATTTAAACGTAATGCACTAAAAAGACCGAAACAAGATTAAGATTAGAAAACAAAATTAAAATAAGCTATAAACAAAGTAAACGCTACTTCGGTTTAAAAGATGATATTATGAGATATTTTTTTTATAGGATAAGGGTGACAAACGAGCACACAGTCCACCTGATGGTAAGTGGTACTGCGGCCCATAGACATCCACATCTATCCTCTATTACAAATCAAAATGCAGATGCGTTGTCACCCGTGAGGACTAAAATGGAATGCCTCATTTCCAGTAAAAAGGGCCTCCGGCTACCTGCACTCACCAAGCGAAACGCAGAGGTAAACCTCTACTTCACGCTGGTATTCTGTGAGGTCGTGGTACCACCCCGGTTCGAGCCGGCCCATCCGTGCGATAGCAAAAGCGATGATTCTGATATATATATATGAGCGGAAAGCTTAAGTAAAATACCCGCATTAAGTTTAGTAGCAAGCGGAACCCATTAATTTTCTTTAGGCTTATAATTTGCAATTGGGTCCCGACATTTTTACGCAATCTAAAACTTTTTAACCAATTTATTATTTCTAATTAAATTTAAACATATAACTTAAATATATTTTTTATAAATACAATAACAATTATTTTTCTTGTAAAACGACGCAATAAATAAAAAAAAATTATCACTATATTAATACGTTGATAAAAATAATCTCAACATATATAATTCAATTGCTGTCCGTTAGTCTCGCTAAAACTCAAAAACGGCTTGACGGATTTGATGATTTTTTGTGTGTATTTTAATGGGTTCCTAGATGGTTTAGATTCACACTTAGATTCGGTAGGTGGCGCTGTTGTCGAGATCTAGAAATCAGCCATGCAAAGCCGGTGTGGATAGCTAGTTTCTGATAAAAATGCTTCATAAAAATATTTCCTAACAACCCAAAAATAATGTATACAGTTTTTTGAAGCTACGAATATATCATTTCTGACGTGCAGACCTACGACTGAAAGTTTTTTTTAATCCTATAACTGTTAGTTTTTATTTTAGTAAGTTGTAGTAAGTTCCCTAACAGAGTATATAGTAGAAAAAACCTTACGAAAACCACACTGTGGCTTTGAATTCAAGTTATATCTATGTCTAATAAGACAGATAAAGTAACCTGAGCATCAGATATAAATGCGTAAGTGGAGTTTTGAGTGTTTCTGCCATTGATAACAGCTTTAGCGAGAGAACGGTTTGAATAGGCGCTCCTTACTATGAAGGGGTTCATTACTATAAGGGCGCTCAGTAATATAAGGGGTGATTTTAGGGTTTTCTTCGAAGTGTGTTTGAATATTTTAAATTTATAATTTTAGCCAACATATTGGGACCGCTTTGTTTTTTAAAGGATAAGAGTGACAAATGAGCACACAGTCCACCAGATGGTAAGTGGTTGCTACGGCTCATTGAAATTTACATCTATCCTCTATTACAAATCAAAATGCACATGCGTTGTTACCCGTGAGGACTAAGATTGAATGCCTCATTTCCAGTAAAAAGGGTCTCCGGTTCTCCACACTCACCATACGAAACACAGCAGCATTAAGCTGCTATTTTGCTGGTTGCTGTGACCCATAGACATCTACATCTATCCTCTATAACAAATTAAAATGCAGATGCGTTGTCACCCATGAGGACTAAGATGGAATGCCTCATTTGAGCGTAGTCCCCCCCCCCCCCCCCTAAGTGGCCGAGCCGAACTATTCGTACTACAACTATACTACTAATATAGCTGCCGCATGGTTCTACCACGTATATGTTTGTCTGACTATAACATACTCGTATTTTTTAGACAAATATCATTATAAATTAGAAATCGATATATCATAAAGTGTTATATTAGAGTGCTGTCGAGAACAGCAGTAAATATGAAATAGCGTGATCAATACAGCCAATGTCCCTTGTTGTTAACAATAAAGAAGATGTATTACTTAACTATCCCTGCTGATCCACATTTAATGGAATGTTTGGGTAACGAAACACCACTCACAAAATTAATATACTAATACGATACGCTAAGCTAATGCTTCAGTTCTCATTTAAAGAATCAGCTGTTAGACGTAAGTAAGTAGAAGAATGTTGAATGTTCAAGTACGCATTGTGCAAAAATTTGAAGGAGCCCTCTAATCAATTATCGTCCTTTGGAAGATATGGTCGAAATGAAAAACCCTTAGACAATTACGTTGATCCTGATCTTTAGAAGTTCCTCTGCCCTTTAAATCTCGTGCATTACGTATTATTTTCTCCAAAATATAGCATTCGTTATAACTTTACAACTAATTATATCTGACGGATCCGTGGCGCAGTGGCTTAGCAATCAGTTGTTGCGCTGGGGGCCGCGGGTTCGAATCCCGCACGGAACAAGTATTTGTATGGCCTACAAATAATTGATCCCGGTCTGGATGTTTGTCCTTGTGCAATTTATGTTTGTAAACTGCCTCCACGACACAGGAGAAAATCCTAGTGTAGGGGTAACGTTTTAAAAAAAAATCTGTACTGCTAATTGTTTTTCTCTTTTCTATACATTTAGTTTCATAATATTATGCACATTATACGAGTATCAATACAACGACAGATATAGCCAAATAATAGTAATAAATCGCCATCAGAAAGGATTTGTGTCACTAACGCTTAGTATATGCATTTTTCGATCATGTTAGTCTCACCCACCAACAAGTTGCCTTCAATCATTCAAAGGTGGGTTTACAGAAATATTTTATTATGTTGTTGTATAATGCATCATTGAGGTCAGACTGTCTGCAGCCCCATAATGAAGGGACCCGACTTGGGAAAGCTACTTAGGTTGTGAGTCAAACCTAGACGCAAAGAGCGCTATTGGGAATAGCGACCCACCAAACAACCATCGCAGACATGCAATGCTGCAAAACGCAACAAGCATCAATACGACTATCGTCGGGCTTACACCATCCCAAGGTTCCTCATGAAATCCCAGCAGATATCACCACCCACATACCTCTATCGACCGGAACCACAAGATGCGTTGAATCAGGCGCAACGCAAATCCGTCACAAGACGCAATACCGCAAGTATCAATAAGCACCTATGCAACTATCATACGAATGGCGCCCTCTCACAATATACCCACATGATCCCTATCGACTTTGGTAACAAAATGAATCCCTATCGACTTTGGTAACAAAATTAATATTGCTAAGATGTCTCCCACAAACGTTAGGGGTGGGCGATGTCCACTGGCAAGTCTGTTCTATCATAATATAATGCTTTTACAGATTTGAGACGTTCCATTGATTTGCTCTATTTCATAGACTTTACTAATATATGTGTTTTATATATATGGAATTTCAAGGCATAATCTGCTATAATAATGCTCATGTATCATAGACACCTTTTAGATTTATGCTTTTGTATCATAGACCTTACTATACACAACCTATAACCTTGGTTATGAGTCTCCGACAACTCCCTCTATAAGCACTTATTAAACGAATACCCCCCCAGTAAATCCATCTCATTAACTTTGACTCATTTTTCAATTACATATCAAATGTTATATATCTTTATTATTGTAATATAATCGACCTGTATTTCTATTATTTAAAACTTTTTGAATATTATAAGCGGCGATTTAATAAATTTAAAGGTTTTTATAGACAATAATAAGCCTTTACTCTACTATAATACTTAATTTCCTAAATTAATGTATTTGAACGTTATGCTTATTAGCGCATTTAATTGTTCAAAATATTATACCTATGATATTTTTAAATGTCTTTACAGTGAATTTAACTATTATTAATAATAATAATGCATCATCTCAAGTACTAAGCCAACTACGCGGTCAATATGAAGTTTGTTTTACTCATATGTTCATTGTAATTAATGTTAATATTTTGCTTTTATTTTATTATTATTATTAATTTAATTCATATCATTTAATTCTAATGATGTTAAATAAACTCTTTGTTATGATGTATTTAAAATTAAAAAAAAAGTTAAAGTTACAGCCTATATACGTCCCACTGCTGGGCACGGACCTTCTCTCATTTCTGAGAGGGTTTTAGGGCAAGAAAGTGTCAGCTTTGTTGCCCCAATGCGTGTTGACGAACTTCACATGTATTTGAAATATTTTTTTTTCTTATTTCTCAGACATGCAGGTTTCCTCAAGATGTTTTTCTTCACCGCAAACCACGTCATAAATCAGCACTTAAAGTTGCAATTAACAATTTCATTAGTCCTTGCGGGGATAGATTCCGGGTTGCTCGCGTACTGTGAAATAAACAGCGAGCGCTAACCATCTGAGCTACCACGGCTTGAAGCGTTTATGAATAAGTAATTTTTTCAGTTGAATACGTTATAATTTTAAATACTTATTTGAATTGTTAATAAAACATAAATAATTGTTTATGGTATAATAACATTTAAAAATCAACTAATTTTAGCTGGGTCGTATTAGTATATGTCATGCACGTGTTAGCTTCATAAAAATGTAGAGTCATAAAGAAATAGCTTTAAATTATATAATTTATAATTTATTGTCTTAATATTGAATGTATGGTTACAGGAAAAGCCTTCAGAAGAGAATGAAATCATTTTTATTTTATATAGTACTTTTAGGAACTACTAGTTCGGAGAAAACCGACAGAGATTGGGAAGAACCAGCAAGAAACCCAGCGGGACATTTCTTTTAAATAAAATATATTTCAGGTGTGTTGCTTTCAACACATCGTAAATATGTTTTCACAAAATAGCATCAACATTGAAAAGATAAATAGTATAATAGCAAAATACATAAGTTACTTAGGTTAAAAGCCTTTCGGCTCCTTAGAGCAGACTGGCAGGCTGCGTGGATATGTGGAACTCACTAAGAAGTGCCTATCCACTGAGGCCTGTATGGCTTCTTCGCCGCATCGGGAGTGAGTTAGGGAAGGGGGGCGTGGGGCACAACCGTACGGGGACGGGAGCGCGGGTCAACAAACACAGCCGCACGGGGGTGGTGGTGTCAAATGAGTGAAGGTGTGGGAGTCACATGACGGGGCGTCGGCGCTAGCGGGGGAGGGAATGCACTTACCGTATCCCATACGGTGAGCGCGGGCACCTAACACAACCGCACGGGGATGGCGGCACTAGCTGAGACGGGAAGGCACCCACCGTACGGGAACGGTGAGCGTGGACAGCTAAGACAACCGCACGGGGGCGGCGGCGCTAGCTGCGGCGGGATGGGACGTGACTGAAGTTCTATTCCCCGACAGAACCGACCGAGAAATTCCCGTACGGGTGCTCGGTCAGCTAGCGGACCCCGCTAGCGCACAACTGCACGGGGGCGACGGCACAAGCGAAACAGAAACAGAAACAGAAACAGAATCTTTTTTATTCAATATAGATTATAAATAATACTTATTGAAAGTCACTCTTTCGTATGATTACCACTGGTTCGAAAAAAAACCTCTGTCCTGGGAAGAACCAGCAAGAAACCCAGCGGGACTTTTTTTTTAAATAACAGCTTACAATCATGTATGTTACACAAATTAACAACACAACAAATTAGAAATAGCTTGGTAGCGATCACCTCATTTCCAGGGGTTATTATCATCTATAAATTCATTAATATTATAATAACCCTTTTTATACAAACTTAGTTTAATAAAGTTTTTGAACTTTGAGCAGGTCAAGTTTTGTATATTTTCTAGAATTTTGTTGTAAAAGCGTATACATCGCCCCAAGAATGAATTACTGACTCGATTGAGTCGAGTAACTGGTACTATTAGCTTGTGTCTGTTCCTAGTATTTACAGAATGAATATCACTTATTTTTGTAAAACTACTTTTATTTTTGTGTACGTACATTACATTTTCATAAATGTATTGAGAGGCCAAAGTTAATATATTAATTTTCTTAAATTTTGTCGCAGCGACTCTTTAGGCTTTAAATCATAAATTGCTCTTATGGCCCTCTTCTGCAAAACAAATATAATTTCAGTGTCAGCTGCGTGTCCCCTTAGCAAAATACCATACGACATTATGCTATGGAAATAGCTAAAGTGAACTAGTCTAGCTGTTTCAATACTAGTTACACTTCTAATCTTTTTTACGGCATATGCTGCAGAACTAAGTCTGCTTGCTAGTTTTGATATATGGGGGCTCCATTGAAGCTTCGCGTCTAGTGTGATTCCAAGAAAAATGGTAGTATCTACAAGACTCACTTTCTCTTCATTTAAAATTACATTAGTATTTAATTGTTTGACATTTGGAGTCATGAATTTCATACATTTCGTTTTAGTGCCATTTAAATGCAAATTATTAACATTGAACCAATTTACTAATTTAGATATAGCATTATTTACTTAGTCATATTTTAGCAATTGTCGACTTAATTTGAAAATTAAAGAAGTGTCATCTGCAAATAATACTATATCATCGTTATCTCCTACTATGCAAGGTAAGTCATTAATGTATACAAGAAACAGAATGGGGCGGAGAATTGAGCCTTGAGGCACGCCCATTTGTACCATCGACCCGGAAGAACTCATACCGTTAATGACAACTTTTTGCATTCTCTTACTTAAATATGAAATAATTAATTTAAGAGCATCACTTCTTACACCGTAGTGTTGAAGTTTCCTGATTAAAGTTTCATGGTGAACACAATCGAAGGCTTTGGATAGGTCACAAAATATACCCAAAGCATCCTGTGAATTCTCCCATGCATTAAATATATATTTAATCAGCTCAACACCGGCATCAGTTGTCGAGCGACCCCTTGTGAAACCAAATTGATTTTTATGAAGTAAATTATTTATATTAAAGAAATTTAACATTTGATCAAGAATAATTTTTTTTAAATATTACTAAGTGTTGGTAGTACAGAAATAGGTCTAAAATTGGCGGGGTCTAATGTACTACCAGATTTAAATAAAGGTATTACTTTACTATACTTCATTAAATCAGGAAACACACCAGATTCGATACTAGTATTAAAAATAATAGCTAAATGAGGCGCAATTTTATCTATTATAGACGCAATAACTTTAACGGAAATCCCCCACTGTTCCGCAGTTTTCTTAACATCAATAGTCTTAAAATATTTTACAATATCTTTTGATGATACTTTATGAAATGCAAAATTCTTTGTACACACATTTACATTTTGTTTAAGTAATGATTCGGCGACCGCAGGAGAAGAATTCAGTGACTTAGTGGTTAATATCGGAATATCAGTAAAATATTTCTCGAAAACCATTGCAACGTCCTGATCTCATTCGGTTAATTTGTTACTAACACTTAACTGGTAGTTTGAATTGCGAGAGTTGATCTTACCAGTTTCATTTTAATTTTATTAGAAGCCGTCTTAATTTTGTTGCTCAAATGCAAAGACTTGGCTGTAGAGCACACTCTTTTAAATATTTTTGAATATTTTTTCACATATTCCCTAAATTCGACGCTATGATTATATGACCTTTCATGGTAAAGATCATATAACCTATGTCTGCTCCTATGGACTCCTACTGTCGCCCATTCATTAAAAGACTTCCGACTGTTCAAGGAGAATGTTTTAGAAGTAAAAGTATTATTAAATTCATTGCAAATAAGCTTAAATAATGTTCCATACAAAAAATTTTGGTATGAAAGTGATGGAAGTTTTTTCACTATGTTACTTCTAAATTTCTCAAAGCGACGTGCATTTACTGGAACAAACACAACTTTCTCATCTACTTGCTTTTTGTGAACATAAGGTAACGAAACTACCTGTCCACAGTGATCAGAACTTAATTTTTGAATTATACATTTATGCAACGGCTTCACATTTGTAAAAATGTTATCTATACATGTTGCACTAGATTGAGCAATACGCGTTGGCTCTAAAAATTAATTAAAAAGACCATATGATTTAAACAATGATCTAAATTTAATATTGATTGAGGAAGCTTCTAGGAGATTGATATTAAAGTCTCCACATAATACAACAGATTTATTCTGTTTATTAAGCTTAGCAAAAAATTCCTCCATAATTTTTTCAAAAGTATCGTATATAGAACATGGGGGTCTGTAGACGCTCACAACAATGAGGTGCTCAAACTCAACACATGCCATTAATACAGTTCGCTCAACAGAGAGGCTCACAATGTCTTTACGTTCTTTACATGATAATAATTTACTAGCTAATATTAAGGAGCCACCCCTTAAAACCGTCTCTCTATTGAAAGAACTGACCACCTGGTGATTACTGAAGTTAAACATTAAGTTATAAGCTTTTAACCAATGTTCAGTAATACATAAAATATGAATATTGTTGCTATTTAAGAACAACTCAATTTCTAGCTCTTTGCCTATCATGTCTTGTATATTTTGATGCACCAGGTGTAAACAATTTTCATTATTACTCTGTGAAGTCATACAATTAAAGATTTGTAAGCTACTACAATTCAGCAATTAATCTGAGGGATTCCTCATATTCCTTGCTGCATTCGTCAAATTCATCGACTGTTCTCTGAAGCTGATCCCTTTCTTTTGAAACAAATGTATATTCTGTATGCAACTTAACCATATCACTTTTTAGCTCGGTATTTTTAGCTATTATATTTATTATTTCCTTTTCATTGTCATCCCTTTCTTTACATAACAGCTCACACTGCTCCTTTGACGCCTTAAGTTCTTGAAGCGCCATTTGAAGTTGGTTCTCCAATTGGCGCGGTTTGGCGTTGCGTGTATTAATTTTACTATTAAGTGTAAATAGCAAAAGAAAACAAAGAAAGAAAACCAAAGAAGCAGAGTAAGCAAATGACTAGATGTATGGGTTTATTTACAGATCTCAAATTAAATAATCATGTAAATAATTAAAAATGAAATCCAGAACAATACTTACTCCAGGGATTACAAGAACTACACTTACAATAAGTTTAAACGATGTTCGTTACAAATGTTACTTTTGGTTGGAACTTGGAACACTAAACACAATGTAATTAAAGGTACTTTTGAGTTTTACTTATTTCACAAATACAAATAAGTCGTATTTAACAACTGTAACTCAAAATTGAGTTGGATATTATCAATTTACAATATATAATTTTTTAAAATAGATGGGAGCAATTATTTTACAACTACTCACCGGGGTTGCCACAGGAAAAAAAAGCGGAATGATGAACTGATCTATTCCTTACAGCCGATCTTTATACAAATAAATGTTAAGTTCACCGGAAGCAGACAACGTTATAGCGTCCGTTGTTACTATTTATTTTTATTAGGTTGTCTTATAGATCCAATAAATGACAGTAATTATTTAAGTAATTAGTCAGCACTTAATTATTCGATAAACTAGTGAACCAAGAACCGGAAATAGATAACACGATACAAAATTAATCAAATCGTAAGTACTAACAATCTTGTTTTGTGGGAAAGTAGTTAAATAAAATATATTAGCTATCTTACAAATCAGTCATTAAATTACCTACCCCTCCCACTATCTATAATTATCTAACTCATATGAGCGTGTGTTAACACGCTCATATGAGTTACCTCTACGACGTTTTAATCGTGGACACGATGTTTGGAGTGTACCGAGGTTTGACATATAAGCCATGGTCACAGAGTAAAGAATTAATCATGTGTGCCATGGTACCGCGCGGACACGAAATAATAATTATTATTGTCGGCAAACTGCTCTCCACACAAACATAATGTATGCGATCTGCCGTCCCGAAGGCGTAGGCGCAGCCTTCGAACCTTTTTTACATTCACCGCTGTCACTGATATTTTAAATGCAAAGAAATGCATGTCGTATATCCGGTTGTACATAACTTTGTTCATTTATAACAAATTTTATTTTATATTAAATAATATTTAATTTTATAGCCATTCATCACATATTTTTAATTAACAATAAAATAACACTTAAAAATTAACTATCAAATTAACATGTATAAAAATAAATAAAATTTAAGTATCTGTTTGTAACGTCAAAATAACAATTTTTACTAAATAAATATGAAAGTATATACGGTACAACAAAAAAAAAATTAAAAAAATGTCTGTCTAACTGCCTGTCGGCTGTAGTATTAGCCGGAACAAATAGACAGTCTGACTGTTTGTTCCGGTTAATCTCCGAAATGGCTCAACTGGTTTTGACGAGACTTTCATTGGCAAATAGCTGATGTTATAAGGAGTGACCTACACTACATTTTAAAAAAAAAATAGAATTAGGGTTCCCTGCAAAAAATATTATAGCCCATGAAATTCAATTCCACTAGGACGAAGTCGCGTGGAAGAGTTAGTTAATAAATAAACTCATCACACACAAAAATCTACAATTAAAGTATATTGTAAATATTTGCCATATTCACTACGTTTGGAAGGCGGCTTGGCAACCGCAGTATTATATTATTTTAAACCGTTATCATGAAGTTGCTGCTGCCCATCTCTGAATCAGAATCTGTATTTACAATATTTTTATGGTAATCTGTAATTATGATGATGATAATGAGTTGGTTAAAATTCAGATTTATAAGGGTGCGTACAGATTAAGTAACATGTTGTGTAACTTTTGTTTTATAACACGTCCACATTACGTAACTTTGTGTCTCAACATTGCAACATATAAAAATACTGTACACATTAGAATAACAATGCAATATAACAATGTTATATGACATTGTCGTATGACATTGTCGTTTGTCGTTCTACCGTTCGAGTCATATAACATGTTTTATAACATTCAGCCATAATGATGTTATATAATGTGTACGCACCGTAACGTTTTAATTAATAACAATATAATGTTTCAATATAAAAAATAAAAAGTCAATAAAAAACTAAATTTAATGGGACGACTAGGTAAATTCGAAAGAGTAAAAAAACTAAATGCCACTTTTTGTTAGACATAGTTTTTGTATTTAAGACGTTCTCGGTGTAGAGCCCTTTGTCTATAATAGATCTCTTTTACCACCTAAGTGACTGTGTGGATAGATACCATCCTCGTATCAATTTCTTTCGCTAAGAATCGGTGCTCAAACTTCTCTCTTCTGTTTTCCATTCTAAACGGTATCAAAACTCTATATAGCTACAGGCTGTCAGGCCTTCCATCTTTATCTTCAATGGTGACAAAGCACCCGTAGACTTCTTTGTTTTAAGTAGTTTACAGATATATCTAGGGTGAAACAATTATCAGCATATAGACTGTAGGTGAACTATAAAAAAATCTCTGAAAAAGCCATACCGATTGAATAAAATTACTTTTACGGACTTTATACCATTCGATTTGAACTTTTTTTTTAATTTCAACGTTGTAAGTTTTTTGTAGTTCCCACGGCAACATAGGAACAGTACTTAAACATAACATATTTAATCATTGTGTGAGTCGTTCCGAGTCATTTCTCGCACAACGGTCAAGTGTAACCATTTAACGGACAAAGACTGGCAGTGGAAACACACAAACGAGTACATAGCTTGTTTTTAAATCCTTAATTTTACTCCTGTTAACCACGCCAAGTAAGAAATAGGTTTTTTCATTCAATATATATGTATTATTTACAATCGTTTCATTTATTTATTTATTTAACAATTTATTTACACACAAACAATGGAAAGGACACAACATGATGAAGAGTTTGTACAAATGTGCTACTTATCTCATAATGAAATTTCTTCCAGTAGGCCAGTTATTTTTTCATTCAATATAATTATAAATAAGACATATTGATGAGTATGATATATGATTTATTAAAACTTCGTAAAAGTTACAGCCTATATACGTCCCACTGCTGGGCATAGGCCTTCTCTCATTTTTGAAAAGGATTGCAGGACAAGGAAAAGTCCGCCGCGCTGCCCCAATACTTGTTGGCGAACTTCTTATGTCTTCGAATGCAGGTTTTCTCACAACGTTTTCCTTCACGGCCAAGCACTTGCTAAATTAACACTTGAAATTGCAATTAACAATTTATTGGTAACGGCGAAGATGGAACCCGAGTCATTCTCATGTTTAAGTTACCACTGGTTCGGAAAATACCTCTGATCGGGAAGAATCAGAAGAAACCCAGTGGAAACTTAAAAAAAAAGAATGTTTACAATAAAGCTTTAAGTTTTTTCTTATATAGGATAAGGGTAACAAACGAGCACACAGTCCACCTGATGGTAAGTGGTTGCTGTGGCCTATAGACATCTACATCTATCCTCGTTTACGAAACGAAATGCAGATGCGTTGTCACCCGTGAGGACTAAGATGGAATACCTCGTTAAAAGTAAAAAGGGTATCCGGTATTCTACACTCACCATAGAAAACACAGCATCATTAAGCTGATATTTCACTCCGGTATTCTGTGTGTTAAGCTACTATTTTACGTTGGTATTCTGTTAGAGCGTGAACCTTTTTCAGTCGAGCCGACTCATTCGTGCTACAACTATACCAGTAATATAGCTGTAGCATGACTCTACCAAGTAAAAAATACAGCTTATACTACATAATTACCTGTACAAATCATACTAGAAATAGCCATAGGTGGGCACTAACTCGTTAATCAGTTAATCGCTAATTAACGAAGTTAACATTACTGGTAACGGATTAATTTTTACGTTAACTTTAAAAAAATGTTAACGGACTCGTTAACTTCTGTTTAATTTTCTCAAGTCCGTTATTCGTTAATTCAGTACCTACTACTAGAAAACTTCAATACTTTGCCAGTTCACATAAGATGTGCTGCGCATACACTCTATTTGGCCGCAAGCAAAAATGCAGATGCTGTTCTACAAATAACTATTTTCAAGGCTCACTACAGAAGTGCCATAGCCAAAGCATGTACTCTCTGGAATCAGTAATCACGTAGTACGGTAGCAACAGATAGCATTCACGCTGAATTTGGCAGATGACTCGTCTTTCCAAATACAAGGAGATGGTTATGATATTTCTTTACCAATAGAATATTGAAAACAAAAACGTCTTCTCTTCACAGGGTTGTGACTTGTACAATAAAAAATATAGATGTCGCGTATAACCCTTTTATTGGCAAACTGGACTACTGACTAACCTGATGTACAATATATAGGCGTGTGTGACTTTGTATTCAATTTACCTACATTGCATACATTACAGACTAATCGAAATTTCCGACTTTCAATAACCAAGACGTGAGTATATTGAAGGAGTGTGCAAAGGTAAATTTATATACTTATACATATTTTTAATTAACATCAAATTTTTCCATATTTTGTCATTTATATTATTAATATCTACTTATTTACTACAGCTTATGGCACCTGACGCCAATGCTCTCGATCGTATTTAAGAAGAAGCTCAAGCATATCTCTCAAACTGGTACCGAAAATTTCAGCAATAGTCTTTAAATTATAAAATATAAAGTATAATGGCCTTAATAAATGACATAGAGAAAAGGTTTGGACCACTACTGGACAAAGTGCAGCGCCAACTTTCCGCGGCTTACACTTGAAATTCCGGTTGATTAACAGCAGTCGAGTGAATGCAGTAAAAGAATACATGGAGAAAAGGTAGAAGAGGCTTAACGACAAGAAGCTTTCGAAAGTTCAAAGGACAGAGATAGTTTAAGTGGCAGCAACACGATTAACAATGACGATGATGAGGAAGAAGACTTTTTCAATTCTGTCACTCAGTCTAAAGAAAAGCCTATCTTCTAAATCTTTAAATAGTAAAGCTCAAGATTTCGTCAAAATGTGGTTAGGACATGAAATCAAAAGACTCGTTCTACGATGCGGCATTACTCGGAGAACAGTGACGCCAAAGCGAATCTCGCTCTCAGACGAGAACTTCAACATATATTAATGTTCATGAAGGGCAATATCCACATTATGCCAGATGATTAAATTACATACTCCAATTATACAAGTCTTTTTTTTGTTCCTAACCTGTTAACTTTCAGAACCTACACCAACAGTTTTTATAAGTAGATCAATAGCGCAACAATATAAAGAC
The DNA here is from genome assembly GCA_963668995.1 of Parnassius mnemosyne. Lineage (NCBI taxonomy): Eukaryota > Metazoa > Arthropoda > Insecta > Lepidoptera > Papilionidae > Parnassius > Parnassius mnemosyne. The sequence continues at coordinate 30,029,726 of CAVLGL010000086.1, forward strand.
ATGCAATTTTAATCACGTGTTAACGGATTAACGATTAACGTTAACTTCCGTTAAATCTTCCGAAATGTAACGCTTTAACGTTTAACAAAGTTAACTTTTTTAGTAACAGATTAGCGATTAACGAAGTTATTATTTGTTTAACGGTGCCCAGCTATGGATATAGCTTAGTAGTAATGACTTCATTCCCATTGGTTATTATGGTCCATAACTTCCTTAATATTGTACAAACCCTTATTGTTCAAGCTCAAAAACTTTATTAAGCAAACGTTATATAAAAAATAACATGGACCAAAGTATTCTATGTTCGGTTGTGAACTTTTGATAATATTATGTAATAAATGATTTATGAAGAATATAGTTTTGACTATTTTAAATGAAGGTATTTTATGGATAATGATTTAATGACTTATTTATGTACAATCACTTTATATAATACTACCTACTATATAATACTCATTTGAGTACAATGTTAAATTTTCAACTATTTATTTAATGAAGATATACATTTAAATAATAAAAACAATACTTAATACAATAATTAGGAAACTAAACAATAAAAAATAAGGTAGTAAAATCTACAGTAATGCAAATTGTAATAGTACAACTACGTAGTTGGCCAGAAGAGACAACAAACTTAAAGGTAGTGTGGCATCTGCTTCAACGAAACTCCCAGTTTTCATTATTTTGCAAGCCAAATTACACGCTCGTCGCAAACGTTTGTATGCTATCCGCTTTTCTGCTACAAATAGAATAGGAGATTAAAAAAATAATATCTCTCCACAAACATCAAGCTTAAAATATTTGACATTGTTAAAAGTTCTTTAATTTAACTATATAGCAAAATTATAAAACAAATTTTACGGCTTTTATTGCGTTTAATTTTATATTCATCATCATAAATCATTATGTCGTAGTATTCGTTTCTGCCTAAGAGCCGTCTAGGTTGTTTTAGTTGCCAACCGCAAAAGTGAGCAATATACGAAATAGTGTAAATACTACGAAGTGTCGAAGGCCATAAGATCATTTCAGCCTCTTAGGTTACCAACTGAACGAAATGGAGTGATGGATTTTCTAATTCCGCCATCACACGGCAATAATACTACTAATTTTTTTCAAAGAAATCACAAGTTATATCAAAATGACAAGTATATAATATTATATTATTATGTATAGTATTTATACTCCTAGATTTAGAAATACTAATTTGAATCAATATTGTGTAAAGCACTTACCTGAACAATTTTTTGGTAGAATGGTGCTAAATAAAACAACTTTGGTATTTTTGAATGTCATAAACAACATTTCACTCTCGTAGCATAATAAACTGAGCAGCAACATATTTTTCATAAACCAAAACAATATGGTGATAACGGTAAAATTCAATCTTCCTGAATACTGAAATTATTTTGAAAGTAAGAAAAATAGCAGAAAGTCGAATTTGGTGTGAACGACAGCATCTTGTGCGTTGTGAGACCATGATAAATATAAAATTCCAGTTTATATATGCGCCATAATTTATGGACTATTCGATTAAAATAGTTTTGGCCCACGCATAATTTTTAATATGTGAAAGACATAATTATCCGTCTCCTAAGATTCGCATGTTTTATGCATTCACTTGCTTCACCCTATTTTCCCTATCACTGAATTCTGATTGGAAGTCAGTCACAAATAACAATCGTTTCGTTGATACTTGGGTTTTGTACGCGCTCTTAAACTTTAAAGTACACTATAGTTATTTTGATAAAACTATTTTTACGTGGTAGAGCCATGCTGCAGCTGTATTAGTACATAGGCTGCACTAAAAGTATCGGCTGTTCCTGTCATATTAAGGTCTTTTTAATTGAAAACTCCTTGGTTTTAAAAATCGAATACCATTTACTTATTTAAAAAAAGATTCTCGGTCTTGTCACAAGGTTTTGTCAAACTTGTTTAGTCGTTGAGAAAATGGAATTGACTCGAGACAATTCAAGAGCGATGATTTATTATCACTTTGGTTTAACACAAAAACAATGTGTTAACCGGATGATTTCTGCATTTGGTGATGAAGCCCCACCCAAAACCACAATTTATCGCTGGTTTGCTGAATTTCAACGTGGACGTGTCAAGCTCAGTGATGATCCCCGTCAAGGTCGTCCAAAAACTGCGGTCACCCAAGGAAACATTGATGCTGTGCGTAAGCTAATTGAGGAAGATCGACATGTGACATATCGCAAAATTCAAGCAACTTTAGACATTGGCTTGAGTCAAATACAAATAATCTTGAATGAACAATTAGGTGTAAAAAAGTTGTTTTCCCGATGGATACCGCATTCGCTCTGTGAAGAACAAAAAGCGGCTCGCGTTACTTGGTGCGTCAGAACTCTCGAAAGATTCCACGCAGGATCCTCAAATGTGGTATACAACATCGTATCAGGTGACGAATCCTGTATATACGCATACGAACCCGAAAGAGTCACGAGTTTGGGTGTTCGAAAATGAGTTAAAGCCAACAAAAATTGTTCGTTCATGGAGTGTTGCAAAAAAAATGGTGGCCACGTTTGTCTCCAAAACCGGCCATGTTACGACTATTCCTCTTGAGGGACAAAAAACGGTTAATGCAGAATGGTATGCTAGCATTTGTTTGCCACAGGTCGTTTCTGAACTCCGTAAAGAGAACTGCAACCGCCGCATCATTATCCATCACGACACACCTTCTTCTCACACCGCACACAGAACAAAAGAGTTTTTAGAGCAAGAAAACATAGAATTATTAGACCATCCGCCGTGCAGCCCCGTTCTAAGCCCTAATGATTTCTATACTTTCCCTAAAATAAAGAATAAATTGCGTGGGCAGAGATTTTCATTACCTGAAGAAGCTGTGGACGCCTACAAAACGGCCATTTTGGAGACCCCAACCTCCGAATGGAATGGTTGCTTCAATGATTGGTTCCATCGTATGGAAAAATGTGTCAAATTTCGCGGAGAATACTTCGAAAAGCAATAAATACATTTTTAAATAGCAATGTTGTGCACTTTCTTGATTCCCGAAATTTTCAGTGGCGCCCTCGTAGTACATAGTATAGTTGTGGCACGAATGGGTCGGCTCGACCGGGGTAGGACCACGCTCTCACAGAATACCAGCGTAAAATAGCAGCTTAACACTGTTGTGTTTCGTATGGAGAGTGTAGAGAACCGGAGACCCTTTTTACTGGAAAAGAGGCATTCCATCATAGTCCTCACGGGTGACAACGCATCTGCATTTTGATTCGCAAACGAGGGTAGATGTAGATGTCTATGGGCCGCAGCAACCACTTACCATCGGGTGGACTGTGTGCTCGTTTGTCACCCTATAAAAAAAGAGATCATAGTATTATAACTTTCACTCATATATCCTGTATTCCTTTATTAGCTGTTGTTATTGATGTATATTAAAGATATTATGTAGAATAAAAATTTCGAAGTTTATACTAACCACAATTATCACTTGAATATTTAAAATTGAGTGCATACTCGTAATGGTAACTAAAAGATAATGCATAATCTGAAAAAATTAAAATGTTGTACATTTATTATTGATCAAAACTAAAACTGAAATTGTTTTCATATTTAATTATTATTTGACATAATTTAAAGGATGTTTTCATATAATGGAATTAGTGGCTTACCGGAATTCCACATAGGTTTTTGTAGATATAAGTTGCATCAAATATTTTAAGGAATGAATTTACCGTTGTATTCCATCCCACCAAATTAACTGACTCATGTGTAGAATTGATTTCCAATTGATTAATACGTTTCAGTTCAGATGTCCATGAAACTGTATAATACCTCAATAATTTAACCATTCGAATTTTGTAAATAATGTTGAAGTCAGTGATTAATACAGGCACATAGCTGATACAATTTGAGCCCAATTTTCTTACGAAGGTTTCTATAGCAGCTAACCCAATATAGAATGTAAGAAGAGTGATTACAAATATCCAGTTACCGATTACAAAGCTCTTGCAGATATTTGTATGTTTGAAAGATTTGTGTATTTTTTGTACAGTTAAAATCAAATTCACATGTGTGTTGGACTGAATGATGTTCAAAATAGAATTTTGACCACACCCTATACAGTACACAAGGAAATTAAAAATCGTAGCCGACAACATAATAGAGTTAAGATATTTTAGCTTTGGATCCAAAACCTCATGTGATGTGTATAACATCATAAAACTAAATGTATAGAAAAGAGAAAAACAATTAGCAGTACAGCTATTACTAGTTATAAAGTTATAACGAATGCTGTATTTCGGAGAAAATAATACGTAATGCCCGAGATTTAAAGGACATAGGAACTCTTGAAGATCAGCATCAATATAATTATCTAAGAGTATTTCATTTAGACCAGATATTGAGAAGGACGATAATTGATTAAGGGGTCCTCTCAATTTTTTTACATAATCCTGAATTTGTTTCGGCAAGAACATTGTACTACAAACTGACGTCTAGCTCTTGATTTTTAAAATTAGAACTGAAGCGTCAGCTTACCGTATTGCATTAGTGTATTAATTTTGTGAGTGGTATTTAGTTACTCAATCATACTATTAAATATGGATCAGTGAGGATTTTTAAGTAATACAACCACTTTTGAATTAACAGCAAGGGATGTATTGATCACGTTATGATAAAAGTTACGAAAGCAAAATATTCCATATTTACTGCTGTTATTGATGTCACTCTAACTTAACATTTTATGATTTTTTAAATCTGTGCAACTTTCTGATAAAATATTTGTTAACGATATCATGCAATTTAAAGCCCCTATATTTTCCTATATCTAACTTAAACCAGAACCATCTAAGCTCAGTCAACCAGGTTGTAACACTCCCCTCCCCCCCCCCCCTCTTTCTATAAATATATAAAATTTACTCGTCCAGTATAATTAACATATATTGATCTTTCTCCAGAGGAGAAAGGTGTGTTTATAGGTCGTTTAATAAATTTATGGCTTGATAGTCTTAGTTACGATCCTTATTTACGTTGTGTTTGTTTAGTAACTTTAGTAGTTCTTTTAAGTGTCTCTTAGAAGAATGACAGCAGTCGAAAGCTGTTGGCAGTGCCTTAAAATTATTTTAAGCTAAAGAACCCCATTCACGAAGACAGGGCTCAAAAAGATTACGAACATTAAATCGCACCTATTCCACTTGTATTAGGTCCACAACAGTCAATTCCTAAATAATTAATCCCATACCGTTTGGAAAAGGCTCACAATATTTATGTAAAAAACCTGATATCAGCTTCAGCAACCAATACAACGGCAGATATAGCCAAAAAGTACTTATAGGATAATAGTTATAATTCTCCACAGAAAGGGTTTGCGTCACTGACGTTGAGTGTATACATTTTTCGATCATATTTGTCTCACCCACCAACAAGTTGCCTTTAATCATTTAAAGGTGGGAAATTTAAAGCGACAAAGTATTACACTGTTATATACAACACCATAGAGATTAGACAGTCTGCAGCCAAGTAATGAAGGGACCCGACTTGGGCAAAGCTACTCAGGTTGTGTGTCAAATCAAGAAGCAAAGAGCGCCATTAAGAATAGCGACCCGCCAAACAATCATTGCAGAAATGAAATGCCGCAAAACTCAACAAGCATCAATAGGACTATCGTCGAAATTACACCATTCCAATGTCCCCCATACAATCCCAGCAGACCATCACCAACCCATCAGCATACAAGATGCGTCGAATCAGGCAAAACACACCCGTAGATCTATCACAAGATGCAATACCGCAAGTAGCAGTAAGCATCAATGCAAATATCATATGGATAGCACCCCTTCATAACTCACCCTAATCCCTATCAACTTTGATAACAAATGTAGCACTGTTGTTAACTAAACTAACATATCATAGTAGCACGCTACTAAGACATCAGTAGCCGAATCATAGCGCTATTGCACTAAGACGTGGAGTTAAATATGCTTGCTGCACTTAAACATGCTAACCAACACACTCACCCTAGTACGAAAGATAGCCGACATATAATAACTGTATGCTCTAAGACGCCGCCCACAAACGATGTCCACGGACATGTTGTATTACTACAACAAACCCGCTTACCACCGGCACTAAGATGATATGTCTAGGACACATCACGCCCAGTCCGTATGCGCTGCAGTCCACTGATAACACCAACGGCAGAGTAGGATCGTAGTGTGCCAATAGCAGCGCACCAGCTGCTCAATACTTTTTTCATTCGACAAAAAGCAATCTCACACTCATCATTCCATTGCCATTTAACATTTTTTTTTATTTTATAGGAGAGGTGGCAAACGAGCATGCGGCTCACCTGATGGTAAGTGACTACCGCCGCCCATGAACAACTGCAATACCAGGGGAATCGCAGATGCGTTGCCGGCCTTTTAAAAAGGAGGACGCTCTTTTCTTGAAGGTCCCTAAGTCATATCGGTCCGGAAAAATCGCTGATGGTAATCGATTCCACAAGGAGGTCGTGCGAGGAAGAAAACATCTTCTAAATCGCACAGTGGTGGACCGCCAATCATCCAGATGGTGTGGATGGTATCGGGAGTTCTGCCGCGATGTGCGTTCGTGAAATTTGGCGGCTGGGATTAATCCGAACAATTCCTCAGAGCACTCCCCATGGGAGATGCGAAAGAAAATGCAAAGGGATGCAACATACCTTCGCAGTGCCAATGAATCGAGCCGATCGGAAAGGGCTCGGTCGTCGACGATTCGAGCAGCTCTGCGTTGGATGCGGTCAAGTGGAAGGAGCTGGCACTGGGGAGCCCCTGCCCAGAGATGGGAACAGTATTCCATGTGAGGCCGAACTTGCCCCTTGTAAAGTTGCAGGCGGTGTGCCGGCATGAAATACTGTCCCGCTCTACTGAGCACGCCAAGCTTTTTAGAGGCCAATTTGGCCTTCCCTTCCAAGTGACCACGAAACTGCACGTCACTCGATATGTCGACTCCGAGGATACCGATACTGGCTGAGGCAAGAAGGGGAGTGCCTTGAAACTGAGGAGATACGACAAAGGGGTTCTTTTTAGCGGTAAACGCGCAAACTTGTGTCTTCTGAGGATTACTGGACTAGATTTAGTCGCCCCCAATCCGAGACTTTGCTCAGCAAAGACTCGTCTTCAGACACAAGTTTGTTCCGGTACGCAGCGACGTTTTCCCGAGAAATATTGGCACGGCCGGTGTATAGAGCATCACCAGTGCTGTCATCCGCATAGCAATGAATGTTACCAGTTAGCAACATATCATTGATATGCAGAAGAAACAGCGTTGGTGATAGCACACAGCCTTGTGGAACACCAGCGTTAATAGGCTTGTAGTCAGAGCATGCACCGTCTACAACGACCTTGATGCTCCGATCTGCAAGGAAGCTGGTGATCCAATTACACAATTTCTCGGGAAGCCCATAGGAAGGGAGCTTCAAAAGAAGCGCTTTGTGCCAAACCCGATCGAAGGCCTTCGCAATGTCCAGACTAACGGCCAACGCCTCCCCCTTGGACTCTACTGCCTCCGCCCATCTATGGGTCAGGTAGACCAGGAGATCACCAGCTGATCGACCCCGACGAAAACCGTATTGGCGGTCACTAATCAGCTGGTGATCCTCAAGGTACCGGATGAGCTGGCAGTTAATAATGGATTCCATTATTTTGGAGAACAAGGATGTGATCGCGATAGGCCTATAGTTGGATGGATCTGAGCGGTCGTCTTTTTTAGGGATCGGGTGGACAAAACTGTCTTCCATGAATTCGGGACTACGCTTTGGGAGTAGGAGTACCGGAAAAGACGCGTTAGGACCGGTGCCAACTCCGGAGCACACGTCCTCAGCACAAATGGGGGGATTCCGTCAGGCCCACTCGACTTCTGGATGTCCAGGGAGAGCAGTGCTTTGCGAACCGAGCGCTGTGAGAACAGCACATCCGGCATGGAGCACTCACACCGCGGGATGGTCGGCGGTGTTTTCCCCCCGTCATCAAGAGTCGAGTTGGACGCAAAAATGGAGCCTAAAAGGTCGGCTTTGTCTTTTGCGTCATGGGCTAGTGAGTCATCCTCCCTGTGCAGAGATGGTAGTGATGGCTTACAGAAATTCCCTTGGACAGCCTTGGCGAGAGACCAGAATGCACGGAACACTTTCCGAAGGAAGGCGAACTAGTTTCTCGCCAATTCTGGCTATGTGCTCTGACTTTGCCTTGGCAATAACTCTTTTGAAGGACCTGGAGGCGAAGTTATACTTCTTTTTAAGTGTGCTGGTGTTTACATCCCGAGTCGCCGAAGTCGCAGCTTAGGCTTGATATCACTCCTGCTTACTGCGTAATGCAGTCTTACAGGAGCGACCAAACCAAGGCTGAGATCTGCCTCCGATGGGTACCATAGATAATGGAATAAATAGTTCCATTCCCTGTAGCACCACATCAGTGACAGAGTCAGCAACAGCGCTGGGATCATCGGGCGAGAAGCAAACCCGCCCCCATGGGTAGGATGCAAAGAAAGACCGCATTCCGTCCCAATCCGCCGACCTGTAATGCCAAACACGGCGGCAACCTGCAGAACGCAACCGCGAAGGGAGCGTGAGTGGCACCACACTCCGGATCAGACAATGGTCCGAAGAGCCGAGAGGGGCATCGACGGAAACCTGATATCCGTCCGGATGGGAAGTCACCAGAAGGTCCAACAGGGAAGGTGTATGATCCTCCACATCTGGAATCCGCGTAGGCGAAGTAACCAGTTGTGTCAGACCATATGCCAAGGCAAAGTCATAAACAGATCTCCCCGCATGATCGGTTAGATGTGAACCGAGCCATTCGGCATGGTGGGCGTTAAAATCGCCAAGGATGACGATCTCTGCGGATGGGACCTGTTGTAGCAAGGAATCTGTAGCCATTTGGACGTGGTCGATGAGTCGGTCTTTTTCGATATTACCGCTATGGGACCAATAGAGGCACCCGTAGACGCGCGGATGGTCGTCGCTGTCTACGCGTAGCCAAAGGATGGACAGGTCCGAACCTTCAAGACTGCCGAGGCGTCGAGAACAGATGTCCTCTCTGACATACACGCAAACTCCAGCCCGAGGCAATAAGGAATGCTCCAATTTGTACCTCGGGTAGGAGAGATACGAAATTTATTACATTTTTTTTTGTAATAAGTTGTTTAACGGTTTCATTATATCACTTATATTTAAACAAAAGTTTGAGTAAAAATTAACAAGGCCCATAAAATTTTTTAATTGGCTTTAATTTTGTTAGAATCCGTGTGCAAGCCGTCCATATCGATTTTATAACCTAAATACGTTACACAATCCTTAAAGAGTTGACATTTACTGAAATTTATTCTTAATCCATTTTGTTTTAACCTTTCTAACAGTGCCCTCAAGTTTGCTAAATGAGTAATTTTATCCTTTCCAGTTACACAGGTTGGCTCAGGACCGTGTTTTGTGGCATTCTTTGGGGGAGGCCTATGTTCAGCAGTGGACTTGTGAAGGGCTGTAATGATGATGATAATGATAAGTTACACATATGTCATCTGCAAATACAGCCGTCGAGGGAAAGCCACTCAATGTTTCCTCCATAATCTTTTGAAAGTTTTGAGAAATACATTTTATTCCAAAAGGTACTCTTTTGTAAATTAACGTCCCGATATGAGTGGTAATTACTGTCAGCGGCTGTGATTTTTTATCTAATAAACGTTGTTAGAATGCATTTGATAAATCATGTTTTGTGTACTGTTCGCCGCCCCCAAGGTCGCAAAAAGTTCTTCAATCCAGTGCAGTAAAGGATAGTGAAAATCTTTTAAAGTCGGATTTATTGTTATTTTATAATCACTGCATATTCTGATTAAGCCATTCGACTTAATAACAGAGACAATAGGCGAACCGTATTCTGACCTTTCAACTTTGTAAATAAGCCCTTCGTGTTCTAACCGTTTGACTTCGCTTTAGCCTCGCGGACCCAATGCCAATGGCAGCGGCCGCGCCTTCACAAACACAGAGGTTTCAACCTTGAGGTGCAGCGATACAGGTGACTTGAATGTACCTAACCCTTCTGCAAACACTTCAGGGAATTCGTATCTCAAAGCTTTTGCTACCAACTCCGAGTCGCTAATATTGTGACATTCAACAATTTCTATTTTCAATTTCTTAATCCACGTACGGCTCATTAAAGGTGGACCGCCGTTTTCAATAACAAATCACTTAAGCATCACAGACTTGGAACCACAGATAACCATTACCACAATATAAACGATAACGTCGCCAGTATATGATTTCAGACATAACAACTTAGTTTGTATAGATACATGTTTAAAATTTTATCATGGAAACGTTTCAAAATAACCGATATTTTACTGCCCCTGTCAATTTCAAATTTGCATGGCACCTTTTCTACTACTAAATTCGCATAGTACGGTCCGTCACCGTCATTACTTCTAATCAAGTTAAAATAATTACAGTCATCATTTGAATCCAAATCATTTAAAAAGCACTGACCTTTGTTCTCTTTTGCACTCTTAAGTTCACTTTTGCCTTGACACATTATTTTTAAATGGTCCTTCTAGCAGCACGCATCAAATGTATAATTTTTAAAACGACACTTACCGGCCACGTGACCGGACTTACCGCAACGTGCACAAAGACGACGCAGTGACGTCACCGTCGTAGGCACGGGAGCCGCGCCGAATCGTGCGCGCGCTTCGCCGCTGTCGAACCGGTGCAGGCCACCCTCGCCGCGGGCCGCCGCTGTGCCAGATCCGCCAGCGCTCGTGCCGCCCGATGCGCATGCAGTGCTTGCATGTCGCACAGCTGCCTTGAGCGCCGTGGCCAACTGCACAGCCCTTTTGTAGTTTATACTCTTTTCGGCAAACAAACTTGACCGCATATCTTCGCTTTATAAACCCGACACGACTGATGGTTTTCTTCCAGAAAACTACCGAAGTTGCAGGTTTTAGCCAAGTGTTTTAGACCATGTAGGTAAACAAGAATACTTTCTCCCTGCTGTTGCGTCCGCTGCCGAAAAATGTGCCACTCCGATATTTCAGATCTCTCCGGCTCAAAATTATTTTTGACAAGTATAACAAATTCTTCGCACTTCTTTGTGTCTGGTTTCGCAGGTAAACACAAATCACAAATAAGATTAAAGCACTCGGAACCCACTAATGTCAAAAGCGTAGCTATTTTTAAATTGTCATCGATACTATTTAAAAATATAAATTGTTTAACGCGACGAATGTAACTGCCCCAATTTTGGCTTTCGATATTAAAAGGTTCTATTTTCCCAATCGGCATTATGTCAAACAAAATTCCACGTATGCACCGAACTTCTAGACTAGAATGTTATGTACATGTCAATAAAAGGCAGAAATCTGGTAACGACTGTTTTCTTGAAAACTAAAATTAACCCTAAATTAATCCTAAAATTAAAATTTAAAATGACCTTGGGGGTCATTGTAGAAGCGTGCTCGTCGCGACCCCTGCCAGCCCTTTTTAGGGCTGCAATTCTACACCGCTGCGCACCTATGCCAACGAGGGTTAGGGCGTCCCCCCAAGGCGACGCACACCGGCTCGTCCCCGTTGGTGTGGAATGCAGCGCGCAAAGCGGCGATGAGGACCGCCACCCGTCACGCACACCTCGACACGGCGGAAGGTGGAGGACAGAGTGCAGAGTTGGCACGTGGAATGTTAGAGGAGGCATGAGAGATAAGACGAATGAGCTGATCGAAATAATGAAAGAAAGAGAATTAGATGTCGTGTGTATGTCGGAGACCAAACGGAAGGGCAGTGGTACTGAAGAGCTCCCTGGCGGGACGTTAGCTCTATGGTCCGGAGTCCCGGAGAGCGAGAGCGCCTACCAAGGTGTGGGGGTGCTGTTGTCATCTCGGTTGGTCGATGTTATGACTGAATATAAGGTTGTGAACATAAGACTTCTCTGGGTTCGCTTTAAATTGGGACTGACGAAGTTATTCCTTTTGGCTGTTTATGCGCCGGTAGCTTCGTCGTCCAGGGCTGAGCTGGAGGAGTTTTGGGAGAATGTATGAGAAGTTCTAGATTTGGTTAGGGAAAACGAAAGAATTGTTGTATGTGGTGATTTGAATGGATGGATTGGTACCGCTCAACCAGGGTACGAGTCGATACTTGGAAAGTTTGGCTATAAAAGGGTTAATGATGCTGGCAAGCTTATACTGGCTGTATGCAAGGAAAAGGGTCTTCTTGTGACGAACACTATGCTTAATCACAAGAAAATCCATATGTATACTAGAGAAAGAAAGAATGAGAGAAGTATGATCGATTTGTTCCTGGTGGATTACCAACTGAGAAAACAGGTGATGGATACGCGAGAGTTCAGGGGGGCTGACCTGGGAACGGATCACTATCTAGTGATTACTAGATTTAGTGGTCTGTTCGCGGGATGGCGCTACCGGACGGCAGTGACAGAACTACAGTCGTTCTGTCGCATCCGAAGCTGGAAGCTTCAGGAAGCGGATACTAGGGACAAATATCATGCGAGGGTAGCCGAAAAGCTTGATACCATCGATGGAAGAAAAGAATGTGTGGAAAGAACATGGCAGAGCCTTAGGGATGGAATAGTAAGTGCAGCGGAAGAAGTGTGTGGAACGATAAAAAGAGGTAGTAGTAAAATAAGAGATGCATTGTGGAATGATGAAGTGAAAAAAGCTGTAAAGAAGAAGAAGAAAGCATGGTTAGTCTACTTGGCCTCTAGTAATGATAAGGATATGAGAGAGAAGATGAAAGAAAGATATAAGCTGCAGAAAGTTCATACGAAAACATTGATTGAGGAAGTGCGTGAAAGGTGTGGAATGGAAGCGGACGAAAAAATGTCACACAACTTTAAGGAGAACTCCAAACTCTTCTGGAAAGAGGTTGGAAGGACCCGAAGTGGTGCGATGGCCTTAAGAATGAACAAAGTGCTTTCGAGAACCAATGACGTCCTCTAAGAAAAATCGAATGTCATGCAGCGATGGAGCAAATTTTATACAGAAATGTATCCGGGAGTGACCTCGATGACACTGAGGTCATCAGTATGAAAGAGATTGAACGTGCGATTCGAAGTTTGAAATGTGGAAAGGCTGCGGGACTAGACAGAGTTACTGCTGAAATGGTCAAGTATGGTGGACCTCGCGTCTAGGACAGCTTTCATCTGCTGTGCAATTTGTGCTGGCGGACGGGGGATGTCCCGATTGATTGGCGATCCGCAGTCATTGTGCCTTTATATAAAGGCAAAGGTTCACATTTTCACTGCGGGTGCTATCGGGCGATCAGCTTGACCAGTTTAGCAAGTAAAGTTTACCCGAAGGTTTTGACATGTAGGATGCAAGAGAAATCGGAAAGATTTCTATGGGAGGCACAATGCGGATTTAGACCTGGAAGAGGATGCACGGATCAAATGTTTTCTCTCCGCATGATCACGTAGAAGCTTCTGGCTGCTAACCAGAAGATAATCTGTGCTTTTGTGGATCTTGAGAAAGCATTTGATAAGGTTGTAAGGAAGAAAATGTGGTAACTGTTGCCGGGGTATGGTGTGGATGGTCGATTGCTAAGGGCTATGCAGTCACTTTACTGTGTGTAGTACTGTGCGAGTAGGGCATGACCTGTCACCCATGTTTAGCATCCAAACGGGCGTAAAACAGGGTTGTATCATGTCTTCCTGGCTGTTCATACTGTATCTCGACAGCTGTTTACAGAAGCTGAAAGATAGCTGATTGGGTGTGAAATTGGGTGACATTAAAGTAAATTGTCTGCTGTATGCTGATGATGCAGTGCTTATTGTACCATCAGAGGCAGAACTGCAGGCATGAGTCACGTGTATGAAAGAGGAATGTGAAATTAAAGGTCTCCGTTTGAATGCTAATAAAACTAAGGTTCTGGTATTTGAAAGGGACGAATAGAGAACGAAGTGTGAAATATGGGTAAATCAGGAATGTCTAGAACAGGTAAATGAAATTGTGTACTTGGGGAGTGCTTTCAGCCAGGATGGAAGATGTGATTTAGATGTGGACAGGCGTGTCGCTGCCGGGAACAAAGTCAATGGTGCCCTGACTGCGTTAGTCAAAAGGCAAGGCGTAGTGAAGAGTGCACGCCTTGCAATACATAACGCAGTTTTGGTACCGACTTTGTTATATGGCAGTGAAACCTAGGTATGCCAGAAGAAGCATAAAAGTAAGTTGAATGCAGGGAAGATGCGATCTCTTCGTAAAATATGCGGCGCTACCATGGCCGACCGAGAGCGAAACGAAGAGATTCGCAATATGGTAGGTTTGAAAGATGACCTTATCACAAAAATTGATAAGGGCGTGCTTCGATGGTTTGGGCACGTTGAGCGAATGAGTGGAGATCGAATGGTGAATAAAATATATAGCGCGAAAGTAAATATTAAAAGGTGTCAAGGTAGACCGAGACTAACTTTCGAAAAACATGTGAGCAAATTGCTCGAAGAGGGGAGGGTCAGGAGTACTCGGATACCTACACGTGCATGTATGAAGAAGATAATGAATCTGAAAGAAGCGAAAGAGGTGTGTAAGGATCGTGACACTTGGCGATCTGTTCTCTCTGGCTACCCCGTCAGGGATTATGCGTGAAGATAAGTAAGTAAGTAAGTTAAATTAACCCACATTACATTTATTATCGAAGTACCGACATAACAATTTCCGTGTACAAAAATCTGCCAGGAGTAATAGTAATACATTCCAAACATCGTTTTATTTGACAACAAGAACAAAATATTTTATATGGGGCGTAGTGTATGATCTGTAATTTAAATTAATTTAAATTATTCGAATTCCAAATCACGTCATAACAAAACCTGTGTCAACAACGTGTAATTTTAAACCCAATAAAATAATTTAGCTGGAGCTAATTAAACTCGTTGACCTAAGGGCCGCGCTTATTCGTCTGTGTTACGGTATTGACTGTTAATTCATCCTAATTATAATAATGTTTAAAGGTACATAAAGTTTTTTTTTATTTCTTTGTATTTTTAAAGAATATAGGTAACGAGCGAGCTTACAGTCCACCTGACCTGGATGCTGTGGCACATATGTAGATATCTTTGTCACCCCGTGAGAACTAAGAATGCCTCGTTTCTAGTAAAAAAGGTCTCCGGTTCTCCACTTTCCCCATACAAATCAAAGCAGCATTCAGCTGTTACTTTGAGCTGGTATTTTGAGAAAGCGTTATCCCTTTCCAGTCGAACCGACTCATTTATACTACAACCTGCAGCATGGCTCTACTACACATCACAACCATATTCCATGTTAAGTGGATGCAAACAGATTATATACAAGCAAATAGCCACCTGATGGTAAGACACAGTGGCAGCTGCAGTTAATGGATACCTGTAAACAACTTCAATGACAGAAAGCTACAGTTGCGCTTAACGTTTGAGGACTGAGGCTAAGGGCCTCACAAACTATAAGAGTACTGATTCTCCATACTCTTAATACGAAGAAAGAAGTCACCTGCATCCATCAAATGCATTCAAAATGAAATTAGTTTATATAGTTAGAAATGCCCTAAGTTTTCGAGATATCCCAACAAGGTTATATTGGATACAGGATTATTTGCTAATAAGTGTTTAGAAAAATGAAGTCAATATTAAATAGCAAAAGCAACTAATTATTTTACTCACAGATCGCTTTTAGCGAGATTTTGCTGCTTCTCTTCGTCATTTCTTTTAATGTTGTGCATCTCCTTTTGTACTTTGACATCATTTATTCATCTACAACGAACCAAGCAAGTACTCTGACTGCTGCCTGAAATTACAAATATAGAATGTTTTGAGCTCACCTTTAGAAACGACAATCCTGAATATAGCGTTGATATTTTTGTGGTAGAAATAGCTAGTAAAGATGCACCAAATAACAAAATATCAAAGTGCTGAATTACAAAGATTTTGAAGGATAATTTTTTTTTGAAAAATTACAAATATTTAATAAAAAATTATTAAAATAACGTAACTAAATACAATGACTAATTAATGTCCTATGAATAAACGTTTTTACGATTTTACATAATATGTCGAATTTGCGCATGAATGTCTTAAAAAGTATAGTGTTTGCCAAATAATACATAAAAAAATTGAAACGGATCATATTTGACATACATACGATAATACATAAAGTAAAGTTAGAGCCTACATACGTCCCACTTCTGCGCCTACTCTCATTTCTGAGAAGGTGTAGGGCAAGGAAATATCCGCCGCGCTTCCCAAATGTGTGTTGACAAACTTAACATATATTCGAAATATTTTTATTCTTATTTCACAGACATGCAGGTTTCTTCACGATATTTTCCTTCACCGCCGAGCACGTGGTAAATCAGCACTTAAAATTTGCAATTAACAATTTCATTGGTACCGGCGGGGATCGAGTCCGAGTCACTCGCGTTCTGTGAAATTTACAGCGTGTACTTAGCCCCTGAGCTACCACGGCTCTTTTACATAATCTATACAATAAAATAAAATTGAAGTGTTCACGCCCAAACGTTGGTTTCAAGACTTGACGCCGGAGGGTGCTCGGCTCGATACGGCGCGTTCATAACCGGTTAGACGTGTGGGCGGCAACGGGAGTTTTGTTGCCAGCGGCCCGCGTCCGGAGATTGCAGTCAGTTGGTTGCTACCGGCGGCTGGGTCGAGTCGAACGGTTGCTAGAATACAGTGCGGTCGAGAACACGTCGTGAAGTTGCCCGGGAAACCTCCATTTTGAGAGTCGGTTTTGTTAGCAAATTGTTGCCACGACGAGGGTTTTTGTTAAGTCTAGAATTAGAAGCCGGGCTAGCAAATTGCTAGGAAGTTAACATTGATTGCGATCAACGTCTGAATTGTTCTATAAATAATTGTTGCCACGCGAAACGGAAGTGGCCTTTGATCCGAACATTCCGTATTCGTGTTGTGTGTTACGCTTTATAATAAACGAGTGTTAGTGGCGTCTGGAAATTAGTTAATTGTACGGTATAGTTAATAGACTGACAGAGTGAAGAAGAAAGAAAGTGACTGTGGGTGACGCCGCTGGAGATTACCACAATTTGGAGCGGTGCCGAAGTCTGGGCTGCTGCTGACTTCAACAGTCCGGTCAGGTCTATCACAATCAACACCACAAAAACACCATTATACTCAACACATACACACCTCCGGCCTGACCGAGCCCTGAGACAGCAGTCGCCTCATATGCAGGTAAGTAATCTCTATTTGACTAGCCTCCCCATTAAATTGTAGTAGGATAAAACATTTTCCTTATAGCTTAGTATTATAGGAAATTCTTCCATATAGCCACTCGGGCTCGAACCTGCGGCTGCTCGATGAATTTTTCGCTCATGGGCCCCGGGAGATTCTACATTTGCAGGGGCAGCTGTAGGCCGTAACAGAAGTGTCTGTTTATAATGTCGATATAACAGCTTTTTACTATATGCATATGAAAGTATATACGGTACTTATAACAAAAACACGAGTTTTAAATTTTTTGTCTTCTTTCTGTCTGTCTGTCTGTCTGTTTGTTCCGGCTAATCTCCGACACGGCTAGACCGATTTTGACCGGACTTTCACTGACAGATAGCTGATGTTATAAGAAGTAACGTAGGCTACTTTTATTTTAGAAAAAGAATTAGGGTTCCGCGCGAAAAATTAAAACCCATGAAATCCAATCGTAATAAAATTACGCGCGGGCGAAGTCGCGGGGAACAGCTAGTATGCAATATAAATACATATTTCGTATGTAATTACTCTAAGATACGACGTCACTTGCCATTTTGTTTTCCATTCATTGCTTGTAGCTTGTACTCGTTGCGTCACGTTGGAGCTCCGTGATTTTGCTTGCGTCGCTTTGAATATTTACTCAAATATACTTTCGACTCATTCTAGTGACAATATGCATCTAGGCGCTTGGCGTAACATTATACAGGCACCATCTGAGTTCAGCAGCTGAGGGTGGTTGCCGAAGGACGAAGGACTTGAAAACTACCAGAAAAAAAGGTCGTTACTCTCACAACGTCAAACTACGCAGAGTTCGTACTCTGTACGTACTCAGTCGTACTGAATCACATGAATAAAAGTAAAATGTATATTATCTATACAAATAAATAAAATTGAAGTGTCTGTTTGTAACGTCAAAATTACAGCTTTTTACTAAATGCATACAAAAGTATATACGGTACTAATATCAAAATTACAATTTTTAAAGTTTTTTTCTGTCTGTCTATTTGTGCGTCCATCTGTCTGTCTGTTTGTTCCGGCTAATCTCCAAAACGGCTAGATCGATTTTGACAGGATTTTCACTGGCAGATAGCTGATGTCACAAGGAGTAACTTAGACTACTTTTATTTTAGAAAAAGAATTTAGGGTACCGCGCGAAAAAATTAAAATCCCAAATAACACGCGGGCGAAGTAGCGGGGAATAGCTAGTTAATAATAATTAACGTATGACGGCTTTTTATTCCTCTTTTCACTAAGTAAGAAGATGATTGCGGCATTGTCATAGAAATGACAATATGGAATGCTGGTAACGCAAGACACACCCACAATATCGTTCGATAGCTCAATATATAGCCTATTATGTATGAAAATAAATTCTATGACATGTAAAACAGAATTATCTGAGAGAGACCATTCACATTATGTAATTAAATTGAAATGGTGATCATATTTTAATTTATAATTTAACCTTTACTAAGCGGTAAAAACATGGTGGGTATAGATATGTTAAATATCGATTTAATTGCCAATTGACCATAAAAATGAAAGTTCTAAAACTCACAACTCTACGATTACGAAATACAATTATTTTATTAAAAAAGTAAACGATATTTAACCTTCAACCAAGTTGTTCGCCAGAACTTAATTTGCTAATAAACAGAGTGCACCGCAAAAAAGACACATGGTAAGTCACTTTTTATACTATCTGCTTACCGCGACTTCACTCGTAAGTACCGTATATACTTTCATATATATTTAGTGATAAACAAGTTTAATACTATTTTTAAAAAAACCCACCTGTTAAAAAATTCTAATGCCGGGTTTACACGTTCGCCAAGTCACGGCAAGCATCCACAAACACAAGCGTGTAAAGAGGGCGTTTGGCTTGGCTTGCGTCAGCTTGTGGACGCATGTCCCCCGATCCGGTCTAGTGTCGGTTTTTAGACACACATCAAAGGGCGCTTGTGGCAAGCGCTTGCAACTCATTCACACGTTGGTGCGCGTTTATTTAGTAGCCATTGTGATTTCGCGACGAGCGCATGTTTAGTTCTTTGTTTAAAATGAGTGGTTGGTCGAACGAAGAGAGTTTATCGTTTCTGGAATATAACCACATCGAATCATCTATCTGGAACCCCAAAGAGTCATCTTGCCGAGTTAACGGGAAAGCCAGTAAAATAATTAAATGCCAAAAAATAAATATTGATGACAAGTTTTCGCAAGCACTTGAAAAAAACAGGATTCGTCGAGCTTTCCTTGTTTTTTGTATTACTTTGCTTGTACTTCAAATAAAAGTATGTTTAACCAAACGTAATAGCCGACAAAAGTTCGATGTCGATGTAGGTAGCACACTGACGCATTCACAAGCATGAAAACGACTTCCAAATGTAAAACTAGATTTGTGGACGCTTGTAGCTTGAAGACGTTTGCCAATGCTTGGCAAGCATGGAAAGGCACCATAATAATACCTACCAATTTTATGATTATATAACAACTTTATCATAGCTTTATTATAATTTTAGCGACTAACTTTTAATCGTTAGTGTAATGTCTGCTATCTTCTCTAACCACTGTAGTGTAACACAGGCTCGGCACGCACTTTAACTAAACAACACGTCCACTCTCGCCCGAGGCTCTCGTGTAACTGACGTGGTGCGCTCGAGACAGTGACTTATATATAAATGTATGTTTGTGTATTTGTGCATGGTAAATTATTAGTAAATAAAACAAATAACAATATTTACTGTATACTACATATATGCAAACACTACATCTCTTTCTTATCAAGATTTTTTTCTTTTTTTCATTATAACTCATAACAATCACAAAGCAGCTTGTATTGTCTGAATTAATTATTTTCCACTGCTTGTACGTAAACCTTATCTCCCTGTATTATATCTGAGCGAGTTGCTCTGCGTTTCCTATATACATACTCTTTTCATTTTTCTTTTTTGTATTTTGTCTCTATCCCTGATATCTGAATCTAAATGATTGTCTGTAATTTATTTCACCTTTTGATGGAATTTTATCCCTACTTTTTCGTTGAAAAAACAGTTCAGACGGTAACCTCCCGGTAACTGTAAGGAGGGGTGCTGTTATACATTAGAAGATACTCCCATAAAAATTTCTTTTAAATCCTTCCTCTCGATCTGGTTGATACGAAGACGTTTCAAAATATCTCTGTTTTGTCTTTCAACTTCGCCGATCATTTGAGGCCAATATAGTACAGTACTAAATAACTTAACGTTACATTCTTTGCAAAAGGATCGAAACTCTTCACTCACGAACTGCTCGCCATTGTCTGCGGTGATAGAAATAGGATAACCAAGTCTACTGAACATTTCTTTTACCATTTTAATAATCTGTAAGCTTGTGATGTTTTTGTAATTGTTTACTTCTTTGTATCGACTATAGTAGTCGACCACTACTAATAGATACTCGTTACTTGGCAATGGTTCCATTAGATCCATTGTGACATCTATCCATGGAGCTGCAGGCAACTCTTGTCTCTTCATTGGTGCAGTTGGGTTTGGCAAACCCACTAACGTACAACCTTTACAAGCCTTTACTAATTGTTCTACGTCTTTATCGATACGGGGCCACCATACCTTTGATCTCCAGCGTCCCTTCATCGCTACGATACCTGGATGACCCTCGTATGCAGCATCTAATACACTCTTGCAGAGTTGCTGTGGTATTACAATTTTATTTCTACGAAGTAGAATGCTATCATGGAAACACAACTCGTTTTCAAAAAATTTGTAACTCTTAATCAAATCGTCCCAGTCGTTCTGATAGACACCTTTTTTCATTTTGTAAATCTCTTGTTCTTTTTCTGAATATGCTACAATTGAACTCATTGGTATAGCAACTGGTCTAGAATGTTCCACTATTTAGTACACATGCTGGTCTTTTCCTTTTGGTGGGTTATCAGGATAGTTACATAATCGTGACAAGGGATCACCTATATTTGTTTTTCCTGGCTTGTATATAACCTTGAATGAATAAGACTGTAGCCTCAGTATCCATCGTTCAATCCTCGCACATGGTTTTGACTTAGACTTTATTTGGAAAGCCTTTTGATTTAGTCAGTGACTAAATCAAAAGGCTTTCCAAATAAAAATATTAAAATGTTCGACCCCCCAAACTAATGCTAGTGCCTCTTTTTCCGTTTGGCTATACCTGCGCTCGCAGTCTGTCAAAGCTCGATTACCATAGGCAATAATTCTAGGGCCATTTGTATCATTTTGTGCAAGGACAGCACCAAGTCCGACAGGGCTAGCATCTGCTATCACCTGTCTTGCATCTCTGACGTCATAATACCCTAAAATCTGTATTTCCGTGAGCATCCGTTTGAGTTTTTGGAATGCTTTATCTTGTTCCCAAGACCATTGTTTTTCCAAGCTCTCCCTTTTGCTCATCTTCTGTCTTAACAGGTGCTTCAGAAGTTCTGTCATGGCGGCCAAGTTAGGTATCCATTTTTTTATGTAGTTTAAGAGTCCTAAAAAACTTTGGAGTTCTTCTATGGTCTTTGGGACCCTAAATTTCATAATGCTCTCAACGTACTTGTTGAAGGGTTTACTCCTTCATGTGTAAGCCTGTGTCCCAGAAAATTCACATCCTGCGTTTTATATATGCATTTATTGCTATTCAGCACGGCGTTGTTTTTACTAAGTACCTGTATAACTTTCTTTAGTCATGCGTCATGTTCTTCTTCACTGTTCCCGAATACCAGGATATCATCAATAAAATTGACGACGCCGGCACAGTTTATCAGCATCCTTTCAATGATCTTCTGAAAAATCTCGGAAGCGCAGGTAATTCCGAGCATTATTCTTTTATATCTATATAATCTTTTAGGGGTTATAAAAGTCGTTATGTGTCTGGATTCAGAGTGAATTTCCACTTGATGGAAGGCATTTTTTTATGTCTAATTTGTTAAAATATTTAGCTTTCTTCATTTTAGGCAAAAATGGTCCATAGTAGGCAGGGGGTGGTTTTCTTGCAATATAACGGCGTTCGTACATCTCATATCTACGCACAAACGTAATTCACCATTTTCTTTCATGATTGGAACATTGGTGAAACCCATTTAGACGGGACTTGCACTTCTTCAATTATATCACTGTTTAGTGATTCCTTAATTTTGATTGCAACCTTCTCTTTAAAGGGGATCGGCTTGCTTTTACTCTCCACTTTATTTATCCCGATACCAAGTTTTAAGACACCCCAGTCGGACTGCTGTGTTCTTACCAAACAGGTTTCTAGTACCCCCCGAAATCACGTAAATGGTTGTATGTTCCTTTCGTCCATCGACTTCGAGTATAGTTTCAAATGAACCCTCTATTGCCAAAGGAGAGTTACTACCATATGCTAATAATGTCTTGTCTGGTCTTTACATTTGATTAAAAGCATATACTGTTTTGCTTTTTAACTCTTCCCACGTTTTGTAAGATATAAGGTTCTTGCGCAATTTCGAATTACACTTTTCCGCAATTTGATCTATGAAATGATCATCTTGCTTTTCGAATGCACACTTTCGGCCTGTTGACGCAATCTTATCAAAAACTTCTCAAATGTTTCTCCTTTTTCCTGTTTTAGCAATCGAAAAACATGTCGCTCATAAACTTTGCTCCGTTTAGGTTGAAAATACTCGTAGAGTTTTTTTTATGGCTACTTAAAATACATCAACGGTTTCTGATGATTCGACATTGGCACCCGGTAAATTGTAGAATATTTCTTTTATCCCAGAGCCACCAAAATGCAATAGCGTAGCTCGTTTCTTGAGTGCTGATAAAACTTCAGCTACGTCCAGATAGATTAGTAGAGACCTTTTCCATTTTCCACACCTTATAGCCATAGATGTGCTATCACATTAAAGCTGATAACGGTATCATTATTATTATTATTTTAGGGGCAAACTGAAACTAAATCTTTATACTAAATAGGTACTTATCTTTTTCCTCGTCGCCACTTGTAATATCTGCTATCTTCTCTAACCACTGTAGTGTAACACAGGCTCGGCACGCACTTTAACTAAACAACACGTCCACTCTCGCCCGAGGCTCTCGTGTAACTGACGCGGTGCGCTCGAGACAGTGACTTATATATAAATGTATGTTTGTGTATTTGTGCATGGTAAATGATTAGTCAATAAAACAAATAACAATATTTACTGTATACTACATATATGCACACACTACAGTTAGTTATTATTTAACTATATACAACATGTAACAAAAACCCTGTGGTTCCCGTTAAGTGCGGTATCAGAGTCAGTATTCAAACGTAAATAAATAACTTTTTTATCAAAAAACTTGAACATTAAAAAAATATTTTAATTTAAAAAAAATATATTTTTTTTTATAGGATAAGGGTGACAAACGAGCACACATTCCACCTGATGGTAAGTGGTTGCTGCGGCCCATAGACATCTACATCTATCCTCTGTTACAAATCAATATGTAGATGCGTTGTCACCCGTGAGGACTAAGATGGAATGCATCATTTCCAGTAAAAAGGGCCTCCGGCCACCTGCACTCACCAAGCGAAACGCAGAGTTAAACCTCTACTTCACGCTGGTTTTCTGTGAGGTCGTGGTACTACCCCGGTTCGAGCCGGCCTATCCGTGCGACAGCAAAAGCTGCCGCGTGGCTCTAAAATCTAATCTAATTTGCAAATTATATGTGGTTTTATTACCTCTGCATTATCCGGAGAATAAGAGGATTGTGAAAGACCCCCTTCACCGATGCTCGTGACGGTTAGAGGTAATAAAACCACATACAATTTGCAAATTAATTTTTTTTTGTGAAAATATTTTTTTAATGTTCAAGTGTTTTGAAATAAAGTTATTCCTTTGCGTTTGAACAATGTCTCTGATAACGCCCTTAAAGGGAACCACAGGGTTTTTGTTACATGTTGTATAACTATAACGCTTATTAGTTAACTAACTTTAAATCGTTATAGATCCTAAATGGTCATTCAAAATGAAAAATGACTAGAGACAGCCAAATACAGTTTTCAAAGACCTGATCACTGATACCCCTTTTGACAAAGTTCGTCGACTTTCATTTTTTTCTTTATACAATATGGTGTCTGGTTGTCGACATATTGAATTTTGATTACTTTCATATCTTTAGTGACACTCACAAAATTAAGACAATTCGATTGAAGTAAGAATCATCAAAATCGGCCCACGTGTTTTGTCTCTACAGCGCCACAAAGGAACAATCATACATACATACATAACTACATATAAAGACTGATATGTAAATAACCCTCCGCAGTGGGGTAAAAAGCTGTTATTTTAACATTACAAACAGATACTTCAATTTTATTTATTTGTATAGATGGGTGACAAACGAGTACACAGTCCACCTGATGTTAAGTAGATGCTGTGTCCCATAAACATCAACATCTGCCATCGATTAAAAATCAAGACACAGATGCGTTGTCACCCCTGAGAAGAAGAAGGAATGCCACATTTACAGTAAAATAAGTCCCCGGTTCTCTACACTCACCGTACAAACACAGCTGCAATAACTTGCTAATTTACGCTGGTATTCTGTGAGAACGTGGTCCTGGAATAAGGTGATCGCCAACATGCTGGTTCTATGAAAAATTATTTAAAATTGTATAAACGAAATTAAGTTTGGAAAAAAGAAGTCCCGCTGGGTTTCTTGCTGGTTCTTCCCAGGACAGAGGTATTTTCCGAACCAGTGGTAGATAAAAATGACTTTCAATAAGAATTATGTAATAATCGATATTGAATAAAAAATTATTCTATTCTATTCTATTCTATTCCTCTCTGGTCAGCAAGACCCATTCGTGCTACATCCATAATATAACTGCATTGTGGCTCTACCACGTATATTGTTCTGCTTTGTCTTTAATCTTTAAATATTCATATAATATTAGATTTCTAGATGCATGTGTAACTTTTTAACGTTTTTTTGAGGCGAGGGTTCATACTTCATAGTTATGCCACAGTCTAACTACTACTATCGTGCTGTGCGGTGCGGCGCGAGACGCGGGTGGAACGTTGTTGACTAGTATAGTCCTGTCACGCAAATAAATGAAAATGGTTCACTTAACATGTGCTGTAAAAACAGTGGTTTGTCCACATTTAAAGATAAGGAATTAGTTTCATCAGTTTTCACATACACATTAATTGGTTTAAACGTGAAATAAAATGATTTTTTTTTTTCAATTTTTCATTACTTCCCGTTCTAAAAACCCTAGCATTTTTTTGTCTATATCGGCTTTTCCGACAACATCAAACGCGATGGTTGACTATGTTCTTAGGCTGAGGTTATGGTAGGAAGTGATAGGTGTTGCTGTAATCAAGTTATTGATAGTGATTTTTTATACTCGTACACATTGAATCTTGGTCACGGGGGGGTAAGTAGGCTGTCGTACACATTGAATGTATCCCCCTCCCCGTGACCCCGTGACCACGGGGGGGGGGGGGTCTAAGTAGCCTGGCTAACTATGACATCGGAATGTAAAGCACCCATAACTTTGGAAATTAAAATCTTAAAATTAATCGTCACAAAATTCGTAATATTAGTTTCCATTAATTTATACTATAATATGTAATGATTTCTTATATTTACGCGAACACTACACATTGAATAAAACTATTTTTACGGATTTTATCGCGTTTAATTAACTTATTTTATATTCCCGACGTTTCGGTTGCTTTCCAGCAACCGTGGTAACGGGGGACTGAGATGATTGATGTCCCGATGTCAGTGTTAAACCTTTTTTAATTAATAATTTTGGTCCGAATTAAGCTTTTTTAATTAATAATTTTGGTCCGATCTACGCAGAATGAACTAACTGTGTCTTGAAGTCTTGCAGTGGTATGCTTGGGTTTAGTTTTAATTTTATGAATTACAGGATCCTAAGCAGGTGGTAGTACCCAGCCTCCCTCTCTATTGAAATTAGGATGTTTTTTAATTTCAATAGCCTCACGTATCATCCTTGGCAGGAATCGATGTTCTTTCGCGAGGATTTGTGGTTTATCAAATCTAATGTAATGGCGGGGGCCGTCTAGGATTTGATCACAAACTGCAGACTTCCCGGAACGTTGGTGCTTCACGTCAGCTATATGTTCTTTTACGCGGGTTTTTATAGATCGTTTTGTTTGCCCTATATATGAGAGACCACACTCAAAATCAAGCTTGTACACTCCTGCATCTTGTAGAGGAATATTGCACTTGACGGATGGTAAGAACTGACTAATCTTCTTCGGGGGCTTGAAGAATGTTCTAATAGAAGCTCGCTTCAAGATGTAGCCGATCTTGTCTGTGACACCTCTGAAATACGGTAGTACAGCAGGCACACGCTCGACTGTGGCAGGCTTCACTCGGTCACTGTGACGTAGGCGGGGAACCCGAAGCTTGTTGTCGTGCAGAACCTGCTTGACGTGCTGAAGCTCGGCAGTCAGGTGTTTGCTGTCACAGATCCCTCGTGCTCTCTGTAACAAAGATTTGCCCACGGTAGCTAACTGTGAAGGGTGATGGTGGGATTCACCGTTTAAATATCGGTTTGTATGGGTCTTTTTTCTATACACAGTGTGACCTATGGTATTATCAAGATTTCTAATGACTAATACATCTAGGAAAGCTAAAGAATTATTTGCCTCTAGCTCCATGGTAAATTGAATTTTAGAGTTTATGGAATTAAGATGTTCTAAAAATGCAGTTACTTTGTCTGATGGTAAAATTGTGAAAGTATCGTCTACGTACCGCTTGTAGAAACTTGGAGTTACTGGTGCAGTAAGCAGGGCTTTCTCCTCAAAGTCCTCCATGAAAATATCGGCGACAATGGGAAATACTGGTGAGCCCATCGCAACACCATTTGGAGTTTGACTAAGGACCAAGTTTACTATAGACAGTTCTGACAATTTCTGCTTAATAAAATGTTTAACTTATTTAGTACTTATCTTATTTTCTGGCCTGCATATTTTCTGGAACTTTGTTGTAAAAGCATATACATTTTCCCATGAAATAATTATTGACTCTTTGGAGTCGAGTAACTGGCATAACTAGCTTGAGCTTATTTCTGGTATTTACAGAATGTACTTCAATAATTTTAATTAACTAATTTGTTTTTGTGTATACACATTAAATAATCGTAAACATACTGAAATGCCAAAGTGAATGTATTTATTTCCTTAAATTTTCCTCTAATGGATTCCTTTGGACCTGCAAATCAAAGATAGTTTCAGTGTCAGTTGCAATACCCTATGGAATTGTGCTATGGAAACAACTAAAATAAACTAATCTACCCGTTCAATACATATAAAGCCTCTAATATTTTTAGAACAGATTACAGGCCTTTAGGTAGTTTAGATTATGGGTGCCCCATTGAAGATTTTCGTCAACTGTAGTTCCGAGAAAAACAGTGGATTCAACAAGATTCTGCTCCTTCCCATTGGCTACAGCAGGCAACCAATATTTAATAAAGATGGCTACAGATCCCTGATCCATGCTCAGCTAAGATAAAGGAATAATTATAAGTGGTAGAGCCGTGCTGCAGCTATATTATGGTTGTAGCACGAATGGGTCGGCTCGACCGGGGAAGGACCATGCTCTCACAGAATACCAGCGTAAAATAGCAGCTTAACGCTGCTGTGTTTCGTATGGTGAGTATAGAGAAGTGAGTTTACTGGAAACGAGGCATTCCATCTTAGTCCTCACGGGTGACAACGCATCTGCATTTTGATTCGTAATCGAAGATAGATGTAGATGTCTATGGGCTACAGCAACCACTTACCATCAGGTGGATTGTGTGCTCGTTTGTCACCCTTATCCTATAAAAAAGGTACAGTCCACCTACTTGCTGAAGATTTTTTAACAATATTCACGGCTTTTTACCTGAAAAGTATATAACGTAAACAAAATCGATATCAATAAAGTATTATTAGCAAATGAAACTATTTGTATCATGGTTTTTCCCTACAAAGTAAGGTAAGTGATTAATATAAGCTAATAACAGATACTATCGATCCGGAAAAACTACTCCCACTAACAACAACTTTTTGCGTTCTATTTTTTAAGTATGATGTAATATGTTCAAGGGCTATGTTTTATATAACAAAATGAAGTCGCGATAAACTTAAATACAGTCGAAAGCCTCGGAAAGATTACAAAATATACCCTAAGCATACTCTGAATTCTCCCAAGCACAGAAAATATGCTTAATCAGCTCAACACCGGCGTCAGTTATCTAGCGACCCCTTGTAATACCAAACTAATTTGTTTTTGTGTATACACATTAAATAATCGTAAACATACTGAAAGGACAAAGTGAATGTATTTATTTCTTTAAATTTTCCTCTAATGGATTCCTTAGGACCTGCAAATCAAAGATAATTTCAGTGTTGCAATACCCTATGGAATTGTGCTATGGAAACAACTAAAATAAACTAATCTAACCGTTCAATACATATAAAGCCTCTAATATTTTTAGAGGTACCTAACAGATTACAGGCCTTTAGGTAGTTTAGATTATGGGTGCCCTATTGAAGATTTTCGTCAACTGCAGTTCCGAGAAAAACAGTGGATTTAACAAGATTCTGCTCCTTCCAATTGGCTACAGCAGGCAACCAATATTTAATAAAGATGGCTACAGATCTCTGATCCATGCTCAGCTAAGATAAAGGAATAATTATAAGTGGTAGAGCCGTGCTGCAGCTATATTATGGTTGTAGCACGAATGGGTCGGCTCGACCGGGGAAGGACCATGCTCTCACAGAATACCAGCGTAAAATAGCAGCTTAACGCTGCTGTGTTTCGTATGGTGAGTATAGAGAAGTGAGTTTACTGGAAACGAGGCATTCCATCTTAGTCCTCACGGGTGACAACGCATCTGCATTTTGATTCGTAATCGAAGATAGATGTAGATGTATATGGGCTACAGCAACCACTTACTATCAGGTGGACTGTGTGCTCGTTTGTCACCCTTATCCTATAAAAAAGACACAGCCCACCTACTTGCTGAAGATTTTTAACAATATTCACGGCTTTTTACCTGAAAAGTATATAACGTAAACAAAATCGATATCGATAAAGTATTACTAGCAAATGAAACTATTTGTATCATGGTTTTTCCCTACAAAGTAAGGTAAGTGATTAATATAAGCTAATAACAGATACTATCGATCCGGAAAAACTACTCCCACTAACAACAACTTTTTGCGTTCTTTTTTTTAAGTATGATGTAATATGTTCAAGGGCTATGTTTTATACAACAAAATGATGTCGCAATAAACTTAAATACAGTCTAAAGCCTCGGAAAGATTACAAAATATACACTAAACATACTCTGAATTCTCCCAAGCACAGAAAATATGCTTGATCAGCTCAACTACGGCGTCAGTTATCTAGCGACCCCTTGTAATACCAAACTAATTTTTTGAAGCTAGTTATTTACATTAAAAACTTAAAATTTAAAATAAAACATTTTTTCGAACGTTATACTAAGCGTTGGCAGTCCAAAAATAGGTTTAAAATTTGAGGGGTCCAATGTACTCAACTACCAGTTTCAAATAAATCCATGAATTTACTATGTTTCATAATTAATTCAGCAAATACACCAGATTCGATACCAGTATTAAATATAATAGTAACATTGGGCGCGATTGCATAACGCAATAACTTTAACGAAAATCCCCCATTGATCTACGGTTTTCTTAATATAAATAGTTTGAAAATGAAGGCAAGGAAATCAGTGACTTTGTAGTTAAAATAAAATGTCATTTTTAGTAAGAGTTATGTAGTTTCATCAGTATAATAATATCCACTACCCTAAGAAACTGATACAGGAGATGAGCAGCAGCATCTCCCACATCATCATAACAGCTCAAAATAATAGAAAAATGAGGTTGCCAACCCACTTGCTATAAATCGTTTAAAGAATAAATAAAATTTACCACACTGATATCGGACTACATAAATGCAAAATTTTAATTTTCCTTATAGAGAGGAGAAAGAATTAACTGGTCTTTTTTGGCCAATTCATCGAATTAAACGTTAAAATACGTTTGAAAAGGTGAGTCTATTTTTTTTTCAATTTTAGTTGACAGTTTATCGGTTGACCGTGTGATGGCGGTGTAAGAATATCTACTACCTCATATCGTCTTGTAGATGTCATAAGTATTGATAAAGGGAAACAGTCAAGAAGATGGCAGACAGCGTCTTTCTAAAAACAGTTAAAGAATAGAAAAACTACTGTTGTCACTCCAGCTGAAAAGCGTGATAAATATTGCAAATGTCCCCCCTATGAGGCAATTTTTGGGAAGGCCTGTTTTCAGCAGTGCACTTTAGGCTATAATGAATTTTGTTTTATTTTTAACATAGAAATCATAAGAATCATGGAAAAGTTCATGAATTTTTGTAGATTTGCCAAATTTTTCTTCTAAGCAAGTGCTAGACTTCTGTCTCACTTGGACGTAAGTGGTGATACAGTAGAAGATGGTAAAGAGCACTGGCTTAGCTTAGCAAAAACCTGTTCATACTGTAATCGAATGGAAAGGTAGATGTTGGCAACTTTTTTATAGACTATGGGTGGAAAAACAAGCACACAGTCCACTTGATGGTAAGTTAAGCTGTTGCTCATGGATATCTACAATGTGCATTGACACTTTTGAGGACTGAAATGGAATGCCTCGTTTCCTGTAAAAAGTGTCTCCGGTTCTCTTATCTCACCATACGTGTTTCGTATGGTGAGAGTAAAAGAGTTAAGCTACTATTTTACGCTGGTATTCTGTGAGAGCGTAGTCCTCCCGGTCGAGCCTACCCATTCGTGCTACAACTACACTACTAATGTAGCTTCAGCATGGCTCTACCACGTTTAATTACTAAAATATACTACTTCGTCATATTTTATTGATTGTCGTTTTATTTTGTAAATTAAAGAAGTGTCATCAGCAAATAATACTATATAATGGTACTACCCCTACTATGTAAGGTATGTCATTAATATATACAAGAAATAGAAAGGGGCCGCGAATTGAGCCCTGAAACACGCCCATTTGTACTCATCACGCACCGGCACGCCTGTGAACCCAGAAGAGCTCTTACTATTAATGACAACTTTTTGCGTTCTGTTACATAAATACGAAATAATATATTTAAGAGCATCACTTCTTACGCCGTAGTGTTAAAGTTTCCTGATTAATGTTTCATGGTGAACTAAATCGAAGGCCTTGGATTAATTACAGAATATACCTAAAGCATCCTGTGAATTCTCCCATGCTTTGAATGTATATTATTAATCAGCTCAACAACAGCATCAGTTGCCGAGCGACCCGTTGTTAAACCAAATAGATTTTTATGAGTACATTATTTATATTAAAAAAAAATTGATTAAGAATAACTTTATCAAAAATCTTACTAAATGTTGGCAGTACAGAAATAGATCTAAAATTGGCGGGTTCTAATGTACTACCAGATTTAAATAAAGATAAATTATTATTTATCATTTTAACTATGCTTCCTTAAATCAAAATTAAAAAGAAACTCGATAAGAATATTGAATTGAAAAGGAATATGAGAAGCAAGTCGAAAATCTTGTTGTTAACGGTTACGCAGAGAAGGCGAACAATTTTTCCATTTCCCCAGGTACGTGGTATCTTCCTTATTTCGCAGCAACGCATCCGCAAAATAAGAAAATAAGACTTCTTTTCGACGCAGCCGCAAGGACAGACGGACGCTGTCTTAATGATGCATTGTTGACCTGACCTGACTTGTTAAAGTCATTATTCGGCGTACTGCTACGATTTAGAGAAGGAAGCGTGGCAGTAAAAGCAGATATTAAAGAGATGTTCCTGCAAGTGAAAATTCGCGAGGAAGACAGGGACAGTCTCCAATTTCTGTGGGGATACAATCTCAAACAAACAATGAAGTCACTTATGTTTGGAGCGGCGTCATCTCCGTGCACAGCTATTTATGTGAAAAATAGAAATGCGCAAGATAACGCACATCTCTATCCAGAAGCAGCTTCCGCGGCAGAAAGCAATTTTTATATGGATGACTATCTACAGGCATTACCCGACATGATGACGGCCGAAAAGATATTAAACGATATGTATGAATTACATCATCATCATCATTACAGCCTTTCATAAGTCCACTGCTGAACATAGGCATCCCCCAAGGAATGCCACAAAGCACGGTCCTGAGCCACCTGCATTCATCGACTTCCTGCATGTCTTACCAGGTCGTCACTCCATCGAGTGGGGGGTCACCCTACACTTCGCCTACCGGTATGAGGCTGCCACTCGAGAACCTTTCTTCCCCATCGGTTTTCGGTTATTCGAGCTATATGGCCGGCCCATTGCCACTTCAGCTTACTAATCCGTTGGGCTATGTCGGTTACTCTGGTCCTACTGAGGATATCCTCATTTCTAAGTTTATCACGCAGAGAAAGCCCGAGCATAGCCCTCTCCATAGCTCGCTAAACGACCTTGAGCTTCTGATCGGGAAAAAATTTGATGATCTATTAAATTTTTTGTGGAGATCTTAGACATTCATCATTCTTATTTATCATGTTCACATAATAATTGATCGATTTTAACCCTGCTTCCGATTTTATTATATTCCATGAACATTTTCCCATATTTTTAGTGGTATTCATTCGTTTAAAATAATTTATTCTTTTGAACACGTCAATACACTTTTTTAGTAATTTAGTGTACCTTTTATATTTTTCTTTGTTCTCTGCAGTCTTTTTTTATAATAATTAACTTTGAGTTTCCTTTTCATTAAGGAACTTAGTCTTAATCCTTTTGTAATCCAGTTATTTTTATAATTCGTGTTTATTTATTTTTCTCTTAATTGTCGGAAAGCATAGATTATATAATAACATAAAAAGTTCCTTGAATTTACTATATGCAACATTAATATTCTTATTCTCAAAAACTTCCTTAAAAGTAATTTCTTTTAAATATTCGCGAAGCATGTTAATGTAATATAAATTGTAATTCCTTTTGTACTCCCAAATGTCCATTAACTTTTATCTTTGTTTATGCACATCAATATATAGTATTTGCGCCGATTCATGATCAGATGCTATTCATATGATCAATACAATTCTTTCCACGAGTTGGTTCATTAATACGTCTATATAAATTGTAATTCAGAATAATGTCATTTAATTCAATTGAACTTTTACTATTTTCTAGAGTATTAATGTTAAAGTCTCCAGCTATAACGATTTCTTATTATGATTATTTATTAATTTTGACAATAAATTTTGTAATTTCTAGAAGAATATATTTACATTCAAACCAGGTGTCCTATAGATGCATATAACGTAAATGTTATGTAAAGGAATTTCTATTCTACAATATTCAGATTGCTCGGATTCTGTTGATTCCGTAACACATTTTATTTCATTCCATTCTATATCTTCTTTTATCAAAATACATACGCCACCTCTACTTTTTATACGACCTTAGTAACTAGCTAATTTAAAACCAAAAACGTTATAATTATTATAATCACTTGCTTTTACAAAAGTTTCAGTTAGACACAATACATCTATTCGTGTATGTTCCTGTTCTTCCAAATATTTTAATATTAATTCCAAAATATCCTTTTTGGAGAAAATGCCAGCTATATTTTGATGTAAGGTTGTAAATTTCTTATTTGTAGACTTTGCGTTAAGTATGAAAATAATCATGTGATACCTGTTTATAAGATTTTATAGGACGAAAATTATAAGGTAATACCCCACTATTTGCTTTACAATCTTCCGAGTTATCAGTAATGATATTATAATTTACATTATTATTATTAACATTCTTTTTACTCATTTAGTTAAAATAGTAAGGAATAGTGCCCCTTAGAGGTTGAATACCTTTTAGGTGGGTGACTTTTAATTTTCTGCGAATTAAAATTTTTATTTTGTGTTAGTCTATCTCTTAATTTACTTAATGATAGATACGATGTATCGTAGTCAAAACAGTCAATATTAAAATTAATTTTTCTACCTATATGCCATAAATATTCTTTTACCTTATAAAATTTACCATTTGATGTCAAAAAGTACAATTATTATACAATCTAAATAAAGAAGTTATTTTATCATTTAAGGTTTTTATATTCAAATAAGGATTGTTTACAACTTCTAAAATATATACTCTACTACATTTACTTAATCTATATAACACCAAACTTAAATCATTGAAAAGTTTGATCGGATTAGAATCATTGGCGCCCGTTGCAATCACAATCTTGTCATCATACTTCAAGTTCTTAGTTAAGTAATTAGAGTAGTCCAACGATTCAGCACAAAGAGATTTTTGTTTTATAAACGATACAATTCCGTAGCTATTATCACCCCTATTTTGTCGATCCATGAGTAATTTAGTCGCAAGTCCAATTGCTTGTTGATCACCGAGTACATACATTTTTTTTCTGCTGTATTAAGGGACGTGTTAATTGAGCATCAATTTTCTGTTCTGTGGGTACATTTTTTATCAGATGCTTACATTCGCTTGTTTCAGTAATTCCATCTAGCGGATCTTTTTGGAAACTCAATTTAGAATTAGTTTGTTCCTTTAACATTTTTGATTTTACTGATATCAATGTGTTCTGCTCATTTTCTTTGTTTGAGTCAATGCTTAATATGGAAGTTCTCTTATTTTTCTTTTTCTTTACCGAATTTACCGATTTTTGAGACCCGTAAAAAAGATTACACGTACCTTTAAGTTGCGAAATCATCTTTTCATGTTCCAGATTAATTTTATTAAGTGAGCTATTTTCAAGCAACACTCTATTTCTAAATTGGCGCTAGCGAGTGAGTTTTTTGTTCTTTCTAATTCTTCCTTTATAATCTCCAGTTCGAAATTAAATGGTGTTGAAATATCAGGTAAACTCTTTATATCATATTCTGAATCAGATGAAGTTAACGAGGTATTTATTTGTGTGGTGGTACACGGTTTATGTATATTTTTTAAGCCTTGGTGCATTTTTTTCATATATATGTTCATCAGTATTTTTCTCAGTTAATTGTTGCTCTTGTCTGTTTACATTTTTAGTACAAATAGGTGAATTAACTGCACTGTTATTTTGTTTTTCGTGAGCGCAGTTAATACATTTCCATTTCAGTTTTCTCTCCTTAGACATAATATTAAATCTTTTAAAAGAGACATTGGTGCAGTCTGGCTCATATAATTTATTACATATATTACATTTCAAATAATTTACAGCCTTTATTTTTTTAATACATTTGAAACAATATTTCTCTTTAGATGCAGAGTTAGTATCCATTTTTAATAACAGCCTCTATATTGCAGTCAATAAAACCGTGAAACTGAATTTATGGAAATCAATACAAGTACATAACCTCATCAATAGATGTCGCTATTTCAATATGTGATAGCAATTATAGCAGCCTAATCAATTTAAATTATTCAACTGTTACTTTTTAAAGTTTTGTATTGTTTTTCCACTTATTATTAATTTTGTTTCAGATTTAAATGTTAGTTGTTCAATACACTAGACACACAAGGTTTTTGCACATTTTCACTGCACTTCTAACAATAATTTTGAAATTCAACGTCAAAATCACCGTAGGTAACACTTATCGCATTATTATTATAATTAAGGATCGTACAATAAATATAACACTTGTAGTAACGGTCCACATGCATATAAAGAACATAGACATAAAAAATTATTACTTACTTTTCTTTTAAAATAAAACTTTACTGAATTTATAAACACAGAGACGATGTTTACTCAGGACAGTACAGCACCCTCTCAAGTATATTTTACTATAATTAATTGCTACTAGACTTGAACTTTAGTCGTGTTAAGAAACACGAGTGAAATTGTATCAGACTGAATAAAACTTTGTCAACTTATTGCTTGCACTTGTGCGAAGATTATAGACATGGTACAGTTAACTTGCAGTAGTTGGTGCGCGTATCGAATCGACTTTATTTGAAAGTTATATACCATTTAACATCAATGAATATATAATCATTTTTAATTTCCTTTATTACATACAATATTCTATTATATATTTATATGCAACATTAAAAACTATAATGAAAAAACTAAAACTATTAACTTGATTATGATACAGTCTTACTCCCCGCGGTATCTTGTTAAGAACGCTGGCTGCGTTTCCCCGCTGAATGGCTATACTAAGCCTTTTAGCGATAAAAGAACCAGCCCTCTTATCACCAGCAGCAACGACCAGTCGCGGACGGAGTTCCTTTAGGAACTTCATCGCACGTGGACCCCACGGACCGATAGTATCTACAGCAAATGGCACAAATATGTAGTCATCTCTCAGAGATTCAAATTTGCACCACTTAGTTCAGTTTTTAATTAAACAATATAAATCTTCCAAATTTAAAACGATATTTTTATTTTTTTTGCGGCTGCAACGCGCCAGGTAGCAGCTAGTTTTGAATATAGAACATTCGACTTTTAAAGTAATTATTTACCTTTATTAAATACTAGCTGACCCGGCGAACTTCGTACCGCCTAACAGTCGATTCTTTAATTTTTTAATTTTTTTTTAATACTTATTCTGCTATTCGGGACACCGTCACTCAATTGTTTTGCCTTCCCGAAACCCCTCCACTAACAATTAAAATTTATGTTATGGTATTAAAGTTCAAATTGACTTAAGTATTGTTACGAATCATTTGTATGGGAATATAGAAAAGTGCTGTTTTTAAACTTTTTCAGGCAATTTTTTTAAATTTTTCTCTCCGTAAGAACCATCTTCGTACTTCTAGGAATATTATAAAAAAAGAATTAGCGAAATTGGTTCAGCTGTTCTTGAGACTTCCGCAACACATTCAGTGACTCATTTTATATTATAGATTTATCCTTCTCGTTCTAGCTGGTAGGATTACTTTACTACCTAGAATTCCGTCTCGGTAGGTACTACCTTCTTATCAGTTTCTTCCAAATAGCAGTTCATTCACCCTATATATGCCCTTCAGAGAACTAGTACCTAAAATTACAGGCTGTGTGTGTGAGGCATTCCATCTCATTTCTCAGAGATGACAACGCATTACATACCTTGTTATAAGTTGGTTTCAAGTGTCCATGGGCTGCAGTAGC
The DNA here is from genome assembly GCA_963668995.1 of Parnassius mnemosyne. NCBI lineage: Eukaryota > Metazoa > Arthropoda > Insecta > Lepidoptera > Papilionidae > Parnassius > Parnassius mnemosyne. The sequence goes on from CAVLGL010000086.1 coordinate 30,067,020, forward strand.
CACTTACCATCAATTGGACTGTAAATTCGTATGTCACTTCAAGTTTATAAAAGAATATAGAAAAAAAAGGTAGAGGAACATTGCAGGGACAGAGATTAAAAATTGTATCTACCGTCACTATCTCGGAAGAAAACAGAGGAAGAGAGGCCTCATTATGTTCATAGGCAGCGGTAGCCACTTACAATTAGGTTAGCCGTATGTTCTTCTATAAAAAAATGTAGAATGTGTATTAATGAAATGGAAAAATGAAATGTATTTTTCCATGTGGAGTTTGTTACGCTAGTGTAAGGAAAGTAAATTATGCTTTGACGCCAAAACTCTCCCGCAAGGCACATACCTTTTCTCTTTTCAAAGACCTAGAGAAAGAGAAACACCGATAGTGGCGTATCAATGGTGAGGGGAACGGTCCTGGGTGACAGATTTTATAGGGCTTCATTTTAGAAATGAATGTTATCACTTCGCGGTTCTTCTAATGATATATATTTGTATTTTTTTAAACGCTTACTCCACACTAGGATATTCTCCTGTATCGTGGGGGCAGCTTACATATATACATTTTACTAAGTCAAACATCCAGAGTCGGAACAATTATTTGTAGGCTATACAAAACTTGTTCTGTACGGAATTCAAACGCGGACCGTAGCGCTGCAACTCATGCTAAGCCACTGCTTCTTCTAAACTTTTAATTGTTAATACTTAATATGTATAACATATTTCGAAAATAGGAGGGAGCGTGGCATTTTTGGTTATAGCGTCCTTGAGTCGCAGCTACCTATTCTAAGTCACTCGATAGAGCTAGGCAGAGCCCACCTATCGGCTTCAGTATGAATCACGTTATATTCTCATTCATTATCATCATTACAGTCTATCAAAGTCCACTGCTGGAAATAGGCATAACACACAGCTTTTGATCAGGGGGAATTTGTGATAGTTGCCACATTCTCGATATTTGTGTACAATCGTCAAACATTGAAGCTATATACTAAACCAGAACAATTCTTATGTTATAAATCAAAACTTGATTCTATTAGTCTTGTAAATTTTATGTGATCCCAACTGTAAGACATCTAGGTCACATTTTATAAACAAGAATATTGTAGTAATTTAATATCCGTGCACACTGAGGAGACACTTCCACTTATGTATTTAAACATTTGTTAAACGAATATTCACCTTATGTTTATACAATAGCAATCATTCTCATAAAAGGCAATATGTAGAGTTCATGTTAAACTCAAATTAGAAATGAAAAGCAACCTTATTTTCATATGGTAAGATGATTTTTTCCGTGCGCTGGTATGATGCGTAAGCGCCAAGCGCATAGTAAAGGCGGACAAAACAACATGTTCTTATGAATGGATCCATGAGTGGGGACAAAGTGCAACTAGTGATGTATGAGTCACGATGAAATCGAATGGATTTCGATCGAACGATTTTTTCCCATAATAAAGTAACATAATATTATGCAATTACAATTCATCTGATGGTAAGTGGCAACCGTTGTGCATAGATATCTAAAACCAACTTCAAACTAAGAGGACTATAGATATGCTATCATCTCTGAGGACAAAGATGGCCATTATTTATTATTATTTTGGGTTATTATTATTTTTTTGTTTCTAGTTTAAGTTAGGTATTGCATTGTATAGTGTACCCTCGCTTTAGTAGTAAAAGTGTTTATCGTTTTATCACTTATGTTTGTGTTTATCGACCTTAAATCCTGAAAAAAAAATTCTTTTAAGCTGCTCATCAAGTGAAATAATGTATTTCTTTTATAAAAATAAAACTTCATCAGGGGACTCCACTCGAAGCTTAACACTGTCCACTACCATCTAGAGATAGCGACGCAGTTATCTCCGGCTGATATTTCGTACCTGTCTTACACGGGGTAAAAATTAGAACACTTCTACTTCTTCTCTGTTCCCCGGGCTGGAATTTGCATATACGTCAGAGTGGATATCTGTGCTATCACCAACACTGTTTCTTCTGCATATAATCACAAACACTCACGCCTGTTACCCATAGGGGTAGGCAGAGACTACGAACTTCCATTTGGCGCGATCCTGACACACCTCTCTCGCCTCCTTTACATCCATATATCTACGCATACACGCTCGTCGGTTAAGGGTACGCATGTCAATCACATTTGCGAACCTGTAACATTCGTTGCTATTCAGATGGCAGCATTGGTGATGCTCTATACACCGGCCGTGCCAATATTTCTCGTCCAGTTTCAAGGCACTCCCCTTGTTACCTCAGCCAGTATCAGAATCCTCAGTGTCGACGTATCGAGTGACGTGCAGTTTTGTGGTCACTTGGTAGAGAAGGCCAAATTGGCCTCTATAAAACTTGGCATGCTCAACAGACCAGGAAAGAGTGGATAGAGGTGTGCCTGCACACCGCCTGCAACTTTACAAGGCTCAGGTTCGGCCTCACATGAAATACTGTTCCCATCTCTGGGCTGGGGCTCCCTAGTGCCAGCTTCTTCCATTTGACCGAATCCAGTGCAGAACAGCTCGAACGTCGACGACCGAGTACTTTTCGATGGGTTTGATTCACTGGTGCTGTGAGGATATGTTGCATCCTTTTGCATTTTCTTTCGCATTTACCTCGGGGAGTGCTCCAGGGAATTGTTCAGACTAACTCCAGCCGCTCAATTTCACCATCGCACATCGTGACAAAATGACACCATCCATACCATCTGGATGATGGGTGGTCCACCACTGTGCGATTTAGAAGAAGTTTTCCTCGCACAACTTTCTTGTGGAATCGATTACCACCAGCGATATTTCTGGATTAATTCGACTTAGGGACCTTCAAGAAAAGAGCCTAATCCTGTTTAAAAGGCCGGCAACGCATCCCCAATTTCCCTGGTGTTGCAGTTGTTCATGGGCGTCGGTAGTTACTTACCATCAGGTGAGCCGCATGATCATTCGACCCCTCTCCTAAAATAAATGTATTGAAACCGATAGATTAGTTTAGTTATTTCCATAGCATAATGTCATATGGAATTTTGCTATGGGGTAATGTGACTGATACTGAAACTATCTTTGTTTTGCAGAAAAGAGCTACAAGAGCAATTTATAACCTAAGTGCGAAAGAATTTCTTAGAGAAAAATTTAAAGAAATAAATATGTTAACTTTGGCTTCTCTATGTTAACTTTGGAACAAGCATAAGTTAGTTATACCAGCTACTCGACTCCAAAGAGTCGGTAATTTCTTCATGGGGCCAATGTATACGCTTCTACAACAAAGTCCCAGAAAATATGCAGAACTTATCTATCAAAAGGTTCAAAGTATTTATTTAAAATAATGTGTAATAAGGGTTATTATATTAATAGAGATTACATGATTGATAGTAACCCCTGGAAATGAGGTGATCGCTACCATGCTGTTTCTAAATGCTTTCATAACAATTGTGTAAATATTATATTGTAAGTTATGCTTTGTCTGAAGTGCGGTGGTCTTGTTCTTCAAGAAAGGCGACAACGCTCTCTTGAAGAACTACAGACCGATTTCCCTTCTGAGCCGCGTCTACGTGCTGTTTTCGAGAGTCATTACGAATCGTCTCGCGCGCAGACTTGACGACTTCCAGCCTCCCGAACAAGCCGGTTTCCGAAAAGGCTTTAGCACCATAGACCACATACATACCCTTCGGCAAATTGTGCAGAAGTCCGAGGAGTACAATTTGCCACTATGTCTGGCGTATGTGGACTATGAGAAAGCCTTTGATTCCGTCGAAATTTGGGCGGTGCTGCAGTCCCTTCAGCGATGCCAAGTTGACTGTCGGTATATCGAAGTGTTGAAGTGCTTGTACAGTAGGGCTACGATGGCTATCCGAGTACAGAACCAGAGTACGAAACCTATCCAATTGCAGAGAGGTGTAAGACAGGGTGACGTCATATCCCCGAAACTCTTTACCGCTGCATTGGAAGATGTTTTCAAGCTTCTGGACTGGAAAGGATACGGTATCAACATCAATGGCGAGTACATCACTCACCTTCGATTTGCCGACGATATAGTCCTTATGGCAGAATCGCTGGAGGACCTAAGCACTATGCTCAATGACCTCAATAGTGTTTCCCAACGGATAGGTCTTAAGATGAACATGGACAAAACAAAGATCATGTTTAATGTCCATGTCACACCTATGCCGGTAGTTGTTGGGAACACTAAGCTCGAAGTTGTTGACGAGTATGTTTACCTGGGACAAATAGTCCGACTAGGTAAGTCCAACTTCGACCGAGAGGTCAATCGACGGATTCAACTCGGTTGGGCAGCGTTCGGGAAATTACGGCACATCTTCTCGTCAGGTATACCTCAAAACTTGAAAACGATACTGTACACCCAGTGCGTGTTGCCAGTGATGACATACGGAACTGAGACGTGGTCCTTCACTGCTGGCCGGATGAGGAAGCTCAAGGTCGCTCAGCGAGCTATGGAGAGGGCTATGCTCGGAGTTTCTCTGCGTGATAAACTCAGAAATGAGGATATCCGCAGTAGAACTAGAGTGACCGACATAGCCCAACGGATTAGTAAGCTGAAGTGGCAATGGGCCGGCCATATAGCTCGAAGAACCGACAACCGATGGGGAAGAAAGGTTCTCGAGTGGCAGCCTCGTACCGGCAGGCGAAGTGTAGGGCGTCCCCCCACTAGATGGAGTGACGACCTGGTAAGATATGCAGGAAGTCGATGGATGCAGGTGGCTCAGGACCGTGCTTTGTGGCATTCTTTGGGGGAGGCCTATGTTCAGCAGTGGACTTGTGAAGGGCTGTAATGATGAAGTTATGCTTTAAAAAAACCCTGGGTTTCTTGCTGGTTCTTCCCAGGACAGTGTTTTTTTTTTTCTAACCAACAGTAAAAGTTTAAAATCATTCTATTCTATTTATTCTATTACGTACGCAGCACAAAAAAGAGATTATAAATGAGTGATCGTGATCTTCTATCGATATATTGTAGACTTATTTTCCCCTCATTAGTTCGTGACGGGCAACACTGTATTCAATTTCATTTGATGTTTACATCTCGAATGTGAAACGAGTTATAGTGTAGCGTGTTGTTTCTTCACACACAAGTTGTTTTATATAGCAAGTGCCGTTAATATAACGGAAACTGGTTTAATAATTAAGGTATGTTTACTTTTTATATTTTAAATGTTGATTCATTATATTAAGACATATGCATTAATTACATTTCGATGTGGAAAAAATAAATTCTTATGATTCGAATTTACTCTATTAATTCATGAGTTTATTGGTCGCGCCTATACCATAAACTATTTAAGTACTGGCACACTTTTGAAACGAATTTTTTAATTGTTGTTCATACAGGAAGTTTTACTTTTTATTTGTAAAGTAAAGTAAAGTTGCAGCCTATTTACGTCCCACTGCTGGGCACAGGCCTCCTCTCATTTCTGAGAGGGTTTTAGGGCAAGGAAATGTCCGCCGCGCTGCCCCAATGCGTGTTGGCGAACTTCACATGTCTTCGAAAAAATTTTTTTTTCTTATTTCTCAGACATGCAGGTTTCCTCACGATGTTTTCCTTCACCGCCGAGCACGTGGTAAATCAACACTTAAAATTGCAATTAACAATTTCATTTGGTGCTTTTTATTTGTATTTATTGCTAATTGTATTTGTACGTTTTATTGCTAATTGTTTTAACACGTGTTAGAGTAACAGCTATATTATGGTTGTAGTACGAATGCGTCGGCTCGACCGGGGAAGAACAGAATGTTGCTGTGTTTCGTATGGTGAGTGTAGATAACAGGATAAGCTATTGGAAACGAGGTATCCCATCTTAGTCTTCAACTGGACTGGGTGCTCGTGCTCGTTTATTCTATAAAAAACTTATCCATAAAAGCACGAGGCGTATTGTGATGACATAATGCCTTGTGATGAAGGCGTAAAAGAATACATCCCGCTGTTTTGCTTGTCGTAATGGGTGATTAGTGTTTATGCGTGAAAATACCCAATAGGTGGGGGTGTAACCGATCCGTGTATTATGGAATGTACCTATAATTATGAATACCAAAACCGCCGGCGGAGAGCAGCGACAAAGGAAACGTCCGGTACTATTCGTCTGACAAGTGTGGCGATTATAGCCAATCTAACCCAATGTGGGTAAGGCTCACATGTTCAGCAGTGGCCTGTTACGGGCTTATGAAGAAGTGTGTGTTTTCGTTTAAGAAAATCGAACCGATAATTTGGAGATTCACACTGCACTTGTATTAGTCGACAAGCTAGGAGCAGACCGAATGCAAAGGGGAGGGGAAGGGTACAGTGTCAAACCACAGTCAAATAGTAACAAAAATATGGTATAATTTTAAAACATTCACTACTCCAAACGGAACGAGCTTTTCAAATATAATATGCAAACATACGAATGTTTTCATATTACAATTCCCCGCAATAAAACCATGATACAACTATTTAAATTAGATATGAGATGAAGTCCACTATGATTTGGAAGCGTACATGATACACACATAAACTCTCTCTGTTATCCAAAGGAGTTGGCAGAGACTATGAACTTTCATTTGGCACATTCCCGATACCTCTCTCCCTACCTTCATATCCATATTAATAGGCATATATGATCTTCTGTTTAGAGTACACTTACTTCTCTTGGTCCATTTTCAATATATCCAATTTGTTCAATAAACTTCCGTCAAAAACGTCCCTTGCCAACTCTTGTGCCTAACCACTTACATCTTGTTTCTGCAAGCGACAAGCGTAAGCTATACAAATAAATAAAATTTAAGTGTCTGTTTGTAATGTCAAAATAACAGCTTTTTACTAAATGCATATGAAAGTATATACAGTACATAAGTACTGTATATACTAAACTATAACAAAAACACAATTTTTTAAATTTTTGTCTGTCTGTCTGTCTGTTTGTTCCGGCTAATCTCCGAAACGGCTGGACCGATTTTGACAGGACCTTCACTGGCAGATAGCTAATATTATAAGGAGTAACTTATGCCACTTTTCACAAAAAATTCCATTAAATCTAATCGTAATGAATTCCACGCGGGCGAAGTCGCGGGGCACAGCTAGTACCTAATATGAATGTTACTAATTCATTATAGATTATTACAGATAACTTATTGAAAGTCATTATTTTATTTACCACTAGTTCGGAAAATACCTCTGTCCTGGGAAGAACCAGCAAGAAACCCAGCGGGACTTTTTTTTAAACATAATTTCACTTAACAATAATTTTGTTTATACAATTTTAAATGAATTTTCATAGAACCAGCATGGTGGCGATCACCTTATTCCCAGGGGTTATTTTCATTCATGTATTCCTTGATATTATAATAACCCTTTTTGTACAGTTTTTCTTTAATAAAACTTTTAAACTTGTTTATTGACAAACTTTGAACATGTTCTGGGATTCTGTTGTAAAAGCGTATACATTGCCCCATAAATGAATTACTAATTCTGTGGAGTCTTGTAAGTGGCATTACAAGCTTATGTTTGTTCCTAGTGTTTAAGGTATTAACATCCTTATTCTTATTAAAGCTATTTATGTTTTATGTACATACATTACATTTTCATAAATATATTGCGATGCCAAAGTTAATATGTTTATTTCTTTAAAGTTTTCTCTAAGGGACTCTTTACAATTTAGATTATAAATCGCCCGTACGGCTCTCTTTTGCAAAACAAATATAGCTTCAATATCAGTCGCATTACCCCATAGCAAAATTCCATAAGACATTACGCTATGAAAGTAACTAAAATACACTAACCTAGCTGTCTCAACATCTGTGAGACTTCTAATCTTTCTTACAGCATATGCTGCAGAACTAAGTGCACTAACTACTAAGAACTGCACTAACTAAGAAGACATGACACAACTCTGCTTTAGGCCCGTTTGGAATTAAACATGGGTGACAGATCATGCCCTACCCGCACACAGGCTTTACAGTCACAGTAAAGAGACTGCACAGCCCTTAGCAATCGACCATCCACACCATACCTCGGCAACAGTTCCCACATTTTCTTCCTTACAACCTTATCAAATGCTTTCTCAAGATCCACAAAAGCCCAGAAAATCTTCTGGTTAGCAGCCAGAAGCTTTTCCGTGATCATGCGGAGAGAAAACATTTGATCCGTGCATCCTCTTCCAGGTCTAAATCCGCATTGTGCCTCCCATAGAAATCTTTCCGATTTCTCTTGCATCCTACGTGTCAAAACCTTCGAATAATCTTTACTTGCTAAACTGGTCAAGCTGATCGCCCGATAGCACCCGCAGTCAAAATGTGAACCTTAACCTTTATATAAAGACACAATGACTGCGGATCGCCAATCATCCGGGACATCCCCCGTCCGCCAGCACAAATTGCACAGCAGATGAAAGCTGTCCCAGACGCGAGGCCCACCATACTTGACCATTTCAGCAGTAACTCTGTCTAGTCCCGCAGCTTTACCACATTTCAAACTTCGAATCGCACGTTCAATCTCTTTCATACTGATGACCTCAGTGTCATCGAGGTCCGGGTCTGGCGTACCAATCACGGCGTCATCCCCGGATCCCTCACTAAGATCATCACACGCATACATTTCTCTATAAAATTCGCTCCATCGCTGCCTGACGTCCGATTTTTCTGAGAGGACGTCATTAGTTCTCTAAAGCACTTTGTTCATTCTTAAGGCCGTCGCACCACTTCGGGTCCTTCCAACCTTTTTCCAGAAGAGTTTGGAGTTCTCCTTAAAGTTGTGCGACAACCTTTCGTCCGCTTCCATTCTACACCTCTCACGCACTTCGTCAATCAGTGCTGTCGTGTGAACTTTCTGCAGCCTATATCTTTCTTTCATCTTCTCTCTCATATCCTTATCATTACTAGAGGCCAAGTAGTCTAACCATGCTTTCTTCTTCTTCTTTATAGCTTCTTTCACTTCATCATTCCACCATGCATCTCTTCTTTTACTACTGCCTCTTTTTATTGTTCCACACACTTCTTCCGCTGCACTTACCATTCCATCCCTAAGGTTCTGCTATGTTCTTTCTACACATTCTTTTCTGCCATCGATGGTGTCAAGCTTTTCGGCTACCCTCGCATGATATTTGTCCCTAGTATCCGCTTCCTGAAGCTTCCAGCTTCGGATGCGACAGACCGACTGTGGTTCTGTTACTGCCGTCCGGTAGCGCCAACCCGCGAACAGACCCCTAAATCTAGTAATCACTAGATATTGATCCGTTCCCAGGTCAGCACCCCAGAACACTCGCGTATCCATCACCTGTTTTCGCAGTCGGTCATCCACCAGGAACAAATCGATCATACTTCTCTCATTCTTTCATTCTCTAGTATACATATGGATTTTCTTGTGATTAAACATAGTGTTTGTCACAAGAAAACCCTTTTCCTTGTACACCGCCAGTATAAGCTTGCCAGCATCATTAACCCTTTTATCGCCAAACTTTCCAAGTACCGACTCGTACCCTGGTCGAGCGGTACCAACCCATCCATTCAAATCACCACATACAACAATTCTTTCGTTTCCCCTAGCCAAATCTAGAACTTCTCTTACATTCTCCCAAAACTCCTCCAGCTCAGCCCTGGACGATGAAGCTACCAGCGCATAAACAGCCAAAAGGAATAACTTCGTCAGTCCCAATTTAAAGCGAACCCAGAGAAGTCTTGAGTTCACAACCTTATATTCAGTCATAACATCGACCAACCGAGAAGACAGCAGCACCCCCACTCCCTGGCAGGCGTTCTCGCTCTCCGGGACTCCGGACTATAGAGATAACGCCCCGCCAGGGAGCTCTTCAGTACCACTGCCCTTCCGTTTGGTCTCCGACATACACACGACATCTAATTCTCTTTCTTTCATTATTTCGATCAACTCATTCGTCTTATCTCTCATGCCTCCTCTAACATTCCACGTGCCAACTCTGCACTCTGTCCTCCACCTTCCGCCGTGTCGGGCTGTGCGTGACGGGTGGCGGTCCCCATCGCCGCTTTGCGCGCTGTATCCACACCAACGGGGACGAGCTGGTGTGCGTCGCCTTGGGGGGACGCACTAACCCTCGTTGGCATGGGTGCGCAGCTGAGTAGAATTGCAGCCCTGAAAAGGGCTGGCAGGGGTCGCGACGAGCACGCTTCTACAATGACCCCCTATGGCTCTACCACGTGTATATATAATATATCTCTGCTACGTTGTTTTTTAGTTTTGTCGAGTAATACAACAGATTAATTTATTACTAGATTATAGAGTCATAGCCCAGGATATAAACGCTTATCGTAAAACCAATAACCCCAAGTTCACCCCAGTGACACCAATTATTTTATTTGCAATTAGCGTTCCGTACCGGCTTCGATTGGGTAGGATCTATTAATATGATGTAGTTAAGATTTGAGATAATCATCATAGACTTTTTTATTAGTCAAGTTTTCCTTCTCAAAAATTCTTTTTTTTTTTTCGGATAAAATATAGCTTATACTCAAACACTAAAACGCTACTTAATTTTAAGACGCCGTTAAGCCTCATGTTGTCTCTATCACTTTAAGTCAAAGTGACAGTGACAGTTTGAGTACCTATTTGGGCGTTAGATCATTACTGGCATTGCTCTTTATCTGTTTGTGGAGTTTCATTACAAATTGTTCATTCATTCTCAAAATTAGCCCGGATAGAGAGACAGACAGACAAAATCCTAAAAAAAATATTCATGACTTAATGGCGTACAAATAACCCGTTCAGCTCAATAAAAGGCAGTTATTTTCATATTACGGACAGACACTTCAATTTTAGTTATATGTATAGATTTTAGGTGCTGTTTTTCCACGTGCTCATAATGAAATAAAAAATCGTGATGAAACCTGTATGTATTAAGAAGGCAGTGGAAGAAAACATTATGAGAAAATATACATGTTTGAGAATCATAATATTCAAGGTATGTTAAGTCCGCCAATACGCAATGGAGCTACACCGCGGACTTTTGGCTCCAAAGGTCAAAATAAATGAGAGCAGGTGGTGGTCTGTTATGGGACGTAACTATATAGCCTATTATAAAACATTTTTATTATAAAATAACTCTATTGATAATACTAATGGCACAAAAGAACGTGAATACAAACTGAAATTTAGTTTTTCATCAGTCCGAAGTCCACGGCTTCACATGGGCCTCTCCAGCTGTGAGAAGGATTTGTTTTGTACTATGTCAAATATCTAGTAGGTATGGGAGAGGCCTTAGTTCAGCAGTACAACAATCATTCGCCGTACCATGGCCAGCTCACTCACCCGATTCTGACTTCATTGATTTAGTTTTTGTAGGGTCATTTGAAGCAAAGGGTGTACGTTACAGATCCAAACACCAGGGAGGAACTCGTCACGAAAATAACATCAGTCGCCGTAGAAATAAGATCTGATTTACAAATGATTAGGCGATCATAGAAATTTAGCTTTTCCATTAGCTGGAGGTGGCCACTTTTAGCAACTGCTTTAGATATTTTAATTTCACGTCAATTTCTTGAAATAATTAAATTAAAACTAATAATAAAGTTAAGTGTTTTAATGTTTTCTTATTTTGACAAAGGCCTTTTGACCTTGCGCATACGCTATGTTTAAACAACAATAATTCTTAAAGTAATAGACATAACGCTGTTAACTAAACGTTTTATTATAAGCCAGTGCTTGACCACAATTCCACCTGGTGGTAAATAGTGATACAGCCTTAGATGGAAAATCGCTCTGTCTTATCGCAACAAAAGCCTATTCACTCTTGCCTTGAAGACGCTCAGATTGTATTCGGACGGAAAGATAGACGCCGGCAAATTATTCCACTCCTTTGCTGTACGCATTACAAAAGACGAAGCAAACCATTTGGTTCTAATGCGTGGATTATCGACAACAAAGGGATAAAGACCCACCGACCATCTGGTTGTCCGATGGTGGAAAGGAGAGGGAGGAATTCAAGCGTGTAATTCCTGCGTACACTCACCGAAATGCATCCTATAGTACCGAGAGATTGGCTACTCTGCGCCTGTGCTCATTGTTGAGATTTACCTGTGTAGATAAAGAGGATCTGATTGATTTTAATTTTTAAAATTTTCAAACTAAGTAAATACGAGTAAGTAGAAATGAGTAGAAACTTAAATCTCGCGACAAGCTTTTATATCATATAAATTGTGTAATGACGTTATAAGTTGATAGTAAAAGTTTTAAAGGAAAAGTTTATTTTATTCTTTTTAGCGATACATGTGCACCTTTTTAACATGTACCACCTTTAACACCATGTTCTTACGCAAATAAAAATTCTGATTCTGATTCTCATTCTATAGGCCTCGTATATCTATGGTCGTAAACGCGGTTGCTGATTATGAGGTCCTGAGTTCGAAACCCGGGTTGGGCCTAAATCATTTATTGGGTTTTTCTGTGAATAAATTCCCTGTAGCAGGCTGTCAGTCAGATGGCGGTATTCCACTCCCGTGCCTCGGAAAGCGCGTAAAGCCGTTGGTCCAGTGCTTGATCTTTCTCCGGTCGTGTTGGACTACCGTCCTGCGTACCTGCCTATGTACACGCTCCTGGACTATAACCCTGTCCTGCGCAGATGGCTAGTCTCCGTTGCGACTGGCCGTCGTGACCTATATTTGGTCTGGAGGATATTATTATAGTTATTACGTCGATCGTGTCGCATCTTATAGTGAAGAAATCTCTATTGTTCTATCGTAATCCAACAACAGTTTTAGGATAAACAAAATGATAATATGTCAGTTGTGATTATACTTAACAAGGGCCACTTACGGCACCAACTTTTGAATTTGACAAATGACGCGGCAAACTAACGTATATTTTTATTTGAGTTTCGGGTTATTAGAGGGCTACAAATATAGCAGCCCATTGCGGTTGATTCAGCTTGAATGTATTAGATTTTTCAAGGCTAGAAGTAAATGTATGCGGTATAAAGAGATGACTATGTTTTCTGTTAACTTGGTTATCAAAAGCGAAAGCACCTATCTAGTATTTACAGCTATAAATTAGATACCTTTTTACTGGAAACGCGGCAATCCATCTTAGTTCTCAGTGGTGAACACACATCTGCTTCTTTATTCTTAGTCGAGCATAAATGTAGATGTTTATGGGCCACAGCATCCACTTACCATCAGGTAGACTGTGTACTCGTTTGTCACGCTTAATCTATAAAAAAATTATATGTGGAATTAACCCAAAAAGCCTTCATTTGCATTAATTATATGATGATTTGTACTCGAACTCTACTATGTTAGTTTAAGTTAAGAGCATACTGTGTTACAGAAATTTTGACAGTGTTAAGAGAGACGCCTATGTTCAACAGTGGACTTCTGAAGGGCTGTAATGATGACGATGATGATGAAGATTAAGTTTAACGGTGTAGAGTTATATTGAATTTGATTCTGTAGGTAGTGGCGGTGTAAGAATCTACTACGCCATATTATCCCGTGTGTGTCATAAAAGGCTTCAAAGAGAAACAAACAAAAATGGCAGCAGCGTCTCCTTGTGGCGGCGGTGTCGTTGCGCCACAAGCGAAATAAATCGAAGCCTAAATCGCGCTAACAAAGTTCCGAAGTTAAAGCAGTATATATCCGAACTACCACTCGGAGTATTGGCCGCTCCCCGGGCAGAACACCTTGCCCGGCGGGAGATCTCTACTTTTCCTTTCACGGCCACATCCTTAATAACAACTAAAAAATAAAAATAAGGCAATCTATGGGGGAATATAGGCAAATTCAGCAGTGAACTCTTGATATGCAATAACGGTAAGGATGACGGTAAGGAAGATTGAGTTTAAACTCAAAATTATCTCTTAATACCAGCCTGAGTGTAGGAACTGAGACAAGCATCGATAACGAGCTTAATCCCTTATCTGAATCTCTTGAGTGGCAGCTGCTTGAACACACGCTGATTACGCTGCGCTATGCGCTCTTCAAAACGCATCACACTTTACTTTAGGCTTAGGCTTGCTATTAGCAAAGTACATGTTATAAAATAAAGTAAAATAAATTTTTCAGTTGCCCTAAATTAATTATTGTAATTTTCTCTACATATAAATAAACTTAAAGCTTTTGTCTGTAATCTATATAAATAGATAAAATAAAGTGTCTGTTTGTAATGTCGAATTAACAGCTCTTTAATATAAATGCATACAAAAGTATATACGGTACTTATAACAAAAACACGATTTTTAAAATTTTTGTCTGTCTGTCTCTCTGTCTGTCTGTCTGTATCTATGTCTGTCTGTCTGTTTGTTCCGGCTAATCTGGGAAACGGCTGGACCGATTTTGACCGGACTTTCACTGACAGATAGCTGATGTTAAAAGAAGTAACTTAGGCTACTTTTATTTTCGAAAAATAATTGGAGTTCCGCACAAAAAAATTAAAAACCCATGAAATCCAATCCCAATAAATTACGCGCGGGCAAAGTCGCGAGGAATAGCTAGCATTGAATTAATTGCCTTATATTGAGCTGAGGGGATTACTTGCACCAGAAAGACATGAATAACCATTTTTAAAATTGTGTCTGTCTATCTGACCGTCTAGTCTGATCTTCGGAATGGCTAAACCACATATTTTTTATATAGGATAAGGGTGACAAACGAGCACACAGTCTACCTGATGGTAAGTGGTTACTGTGGCCCATAGACATCTACATCTATCTTCGATTACGAATCAAAATTCAGATGCGTTGTCACCCGTGAGGACTAAGATGGAATGCCTCGTTTCCAGTAAAAAGGGTCTCCGGTTCTCTACGCTCACCATACAAAACACAGCAGCGTTAAGCTGCTATTTTACGTTGGTATTCTGTGAGAGCGTGGTCCTTCCCCAGTCGGGCCGACCCATTCGTGCTACAACTATACTAATTATAGCTGCAGCATGGCTCTACCACGTAGAATGCTATAAATCTAAATATTGCCTTATGTGGGCTAAACCAATTCTAATGAAAATTGATGAGAGCAATTCCAAAAGTCATCTAAGCTATATTTTATTTGAAAAACTTGCAGATTTTTTTGCAAATACGAAACATTAATAGATGGTCTTTGATTATCTTCAATCTAAATATCGCAACATTATTAGATGCTACTCACACGAAGCAGGGTCGGGTCACGTCACTAGTTTTAAAATATATTAAAACAATCTGGTGAATCACTGTAAACGTTTCTCATGTGATACGTTTGCTGTTTCTGTTATCAGTCGTAGACCTCGACATTCGCTTATCAGTGGAATATTAAGAGCGGCTTATTGCGCTTATATTTTGCGCGATTTTGTTTTTCTTGTGTTTTTATTCATTGCCATTAACACCTACTATTTACCGTTACCGTTACAGCCAATCTATAAATTAAAGATAGATTTCCTAGGAGAATATTTGCCATAGTGTCAGGTTGACAACCTCAATTTTATAGTTTTAGTAGTTATTAGGAAGACGCTGCTGCCCATCACCTGGTTTATTTTCCTCTGTCGCCTTTTATGACACGCACGGGACAATACGAGCTATTGGATATTATAACAGTGCCTTCTACACGATTAATCTACTATGTATAAGTATTTTTATTTATAGGATCGGGTGACAAACGAGCACACAGTCCACCTGATGGTATGTGGTGACCATAGACATCTACATCTATCCTCAATAAAGACTCCAGATGCAGATGCGTTGTCACCCATGAGGACTAAGATGGAATGCTTCTTTGCCAGTAAAACGGGTCTCCGTTTCTCTATACTCACCATACGAAACACAGCAGCGTTAAGCTGCTATTTTACGCTGGTTTTCTGTGAGAGCGTGGTCCTTCCCCGTTCGAGCCGACCCATTCGTGCTACAACCATAATATATCTGCAGCATGGCTCTACCACGTAGAAAAAGTATTATATTATATATAAAAAGTATACATTCTGTGGCCCTCATACAGCCACGTCTATGCTCGATTAAGAAATAAAACGTAGATGAATTTTTACCCTTGAGGGTTAAGATAGGATGTTCCGTTAGCAACAAAAAGGGTCTCCATTACTCTACACTCACCACATGAAACACAGCAGCATTGAGCTGCTATTTTACGAGGTATTCTGTGAGAGCGTGGTCCTTCCCCGGTCGAGCCGACCCATTCGTGCTTCAATAATCATATTAGCTGTATCGTGGCTCTATCACGACAAACATGTAGTGTCATAGGAATATAAAAAGTAATTAATATTACCAAAAGTTAAACAAGAACCATTTAGCATGAGCAATAAAATGTTTGTTTTTCAAATAAAATAATAAAAAATTAAATTATTTATTTATACGAAAACTGAATTAGGTATAAAATTTTTATACAATAATACATAGATACATACAAAGTCAAACCTATAGTATATACCGTATATAGACATCTACAGCTATCCTCGATTAAGAATCAAAATGCAGATGCGTTGTCACCTCTGAAGACTAAGATTGAACGCCCCGTGTCCAGTAAAATGGATCTCCGGTTCTCTACACTCACCATACGAAGCACGTAATGTTGCTATTTTAGGCTCGTATTCTGTTAGACCGTGGTCCTACATCAGTCGGGCCGACCCATAACGCCGTATTTCATCATCATCATTACAGCCCTTCACAAGTCCACTGCTGAACATAGGCCTCCCCCAAAGAATGCCACAAAGCACGGTCCTGAGCCACCTGCATCCATCGACTTCCTGCATGTCTTACCAGGTCGTCACTCCATCTCGTGGGGGGACGCCCTACACTTCGCCTACCGGTACGAGGCTGCCACTCGAGAACCTTTCTTCCCCATCGGTTGTCGGTTCTTCGAGCTATATGGCAAATACCCCCCCTATGAATGTAACGCCGTATTTATTACGTGCTAAAACCATAATATAGCTACAAGATAGCTCTCCCGCGTAAACGTATCTAAGACATGTTGAATCTACCAACGCGCATTTTTAAGCCGTGCGGCGAATACTACCTACCTATATTTAAAAACTTCTTAGAAATTGGAGGAGGTATGTGCGCAGTCGTGGGACGTAAATGGGCTGTAATTTTAAGGTAAAAAAAGTCTTATGGTGCGGAATTGACTTAACTTTACTATAACGTTTTTTTTGTTTCAGATTCTCCTTAACACAATGCAACAGCAAGATTAGGCGTGGAAGTATGTCAGCAAAGACAGAAGTGCGTTTTAAGGAAGCAGAGGAACAGAAGCTTACTATTTTGACGAGTATAGGCGTTATTATCGCCGTACTGTCATGGTTGGCTTACGGCTACCCGATAATAGTTGGCCTCTTGGCAATTACAGCAGTCTATCTAATGACAGGGGATAGATACCAGTGGGTTTATATCTGGATTAAGACGTACAAAAGAGATACGATGTAAGTATATTTTAATGACAGGGTTATTTGATGTTCATCTTAGTGTAATTTATGTATTTCTCGGCGCATAACTGAATTGTTAAGGTAACGCCCTTAATGTCTTTGACTATCCGGTTGGTCTAGTAATCGTTATCGTGACTACTGGCTATAACGACGTGGTTTCAAATCTTGGGTCAGTTATTGGGTTGAAATATCAAGGAATTCTCAGTAGTAGTACACGGAATCAGAAAGTTCGAGGTGTTCACTTCCCGTGCCTCGAAAAGTACGTAAAGCAGTTGGTGCTGCGCCTGATCTCTCTCCAGTCGTGACGGATTGCCATCTCATCGGACTATAGGAAGGAGGGAAAAGAGAGTGTACCTGTGTTTGCACGAGTATATTATAGTGTGAACTATAACCGTACCCTGCACAAATAGCTAGTCTCTATTGAGGCTAGCCGCCGTGACTGAAATTCGGACTTGAGGACATTATTATGTTTACTATACTTCTTTGAAACTCGTGCCTCTTTTGAAAAGTTGGTTAGTGGGAAGCCATAGAAAAAGAGATCCATCTCTACGCTAGACATTCACAACATTAGAGCAATTACGGGCACATTACCGTCCTTATACAAACAAATAATTTCTATCTTGAAGTCTCGTAACTTAAAAAAAGTTTAAACTCTCTCCTCGCATACACGAAGAATCTGAAGCTCATTTTTCTCACTTAAAATATCCCTTACTATATAAAGGACCGTGCTGAGAATGTTACTTTATTGTGGTTATAAGTACGTACTATATCTAAATGTACGTGTACATACGTATATTTTTATATAATTTTTTATATATTTTGATTATTTATAATACAAGTATGTAAGCGAAGTATGGGGCGGTGTACAGGAAGTCGATGGATGCAGGTGCTCCAAGACCGTGCTTTGTGACGTTTGTTAGGGGAGGCCTGTGTTCAGTTGTGAAGAGATGTATTAATGGTTTAATGAGTAGATCATTAAAAATAATGTCAGTCTTATTAATTTAATTATAACACCCATTAAAATGCACTTAATTCTTTCATCTTTTGTGTGCCAATTTAAGCTCTTTATAATTGCTATCAGCCGACTTCAAAAAAACTGTAGGTGGTTTATAATTTACGTATTTTTGCACGCATGTTACGCAACATCTTTGTTAATAGTGAACCGATTTTGATAGTTCTTGTTTTTACCTCTGTAGTACCTAATACCTATATTACCTAGTTTATAGCTATATCTTATTTGGAGAAAAAACTCCATCTCTAATGCCCAAATCATCAAACACCACTCAATTTTAAGACGCTGTTAAATATCGTGCTATCTCTATCACTTTAAGTGAAAGTGACTGTGACACCACGAGAATTAATGGCTAGAGAAATAAATTAAAATGCAGATGCGTTGTCAGTCGTGAGGACTAAGATAGAATGCCTATTTTCCAGTTAAATGTATTTCCGGTTCTCTACACTCACCATACGAAACACAGCTGCATTAAGCTGCTATTTTACGCTGGTATTCTGTGAGAGCGTGGTCCTTCCCCGGTCGAGCTGACCCATTCCTGCTACAACTATACTATTAATATAGCTGCAGCATGGCTCTACCACGTAAAAAATCTGGCGTGAGGATGGCAAAATGGGGGGATATAGTTTTTAATGTAACTATTTTGACGACATTAATGCAGTGATATTCATAAGTCTACTCTAGTACGTAAAAAATACTTACAAAACATAACACTAGACTTCAAACAACTAAAAAATATCAAACAGCTATCTGGTCAGGCAGACTTTGTTCTGCCCTTTCCTACGACGCTTTGTCCATAAAATAGTCTTTAAATTTGCAATATAAAATATAGAGGGTCACTCATTTATCGGGATAAAACTATCCTTTCACTCAAGTTGGAACAAACAATACACTTTTACAAAATTTAATTAAAAATGGATGAGTGGTTTCGGAGTTCATTGCGGACTGACGGGGTTATTTGCGTGACACTAAATTCAAAACGATTATTGCGAATATAGGTTAACACAGTTGGTGTTTACACTAAGATAACCATGTTTAATTTTTTTGTCTATCTGTCTGTTTGTCTAACCGGACTAATCTTCGGATCGGCCGAACCTAGTATTGAAACTTGATGAATAAATAAAAAGCCTAGGCTGTATTTAGTCACAAAAATTTAGATATATTTTTTGTGAAACCAGAATCAGAACCAGAAAGAGATATAAATTGATAAGTTATGACGATTACCATAAATCCATAAAACGCCACATTAATAGATCCTACTCAGTCGAAGCCGGTGTGGCCGCTTATTAACTTCCTTCTGCGTAGCATTGAAAGGAAGTTAATGGTTTTAGCTGGCAGTCTGTTAGTCTGTATGCCGACACGATAACTTCCGTTCCACTGGACCGATAGACTTTAAATTTGGTATGTGGATACCTTGAGGTAGTAGCTCGGTCGAGTTTGAATTTGGGCCCTGTAGGTCAAAGGGCACCAGAGATATGGGATTCACGCAGAAGGAAGTTGTTTTTCTTGAATTTACATTGAACTCGTTAAAAATAGAGAGAGAAAGGGGATAATAATGCGTTCCTTTGTATATAGTTATGAAGATTTTATTATCTTCACAAAATACGGACGTGTGTGTACCTTAAAATATGCACATTGTCATATGCGTGAAGTGGATTATTGAAGTCAATTGCCGGGTTCGGTCTCACATTGATGTTCTATTTAGTATGTTGCAGTAGGTCACTGAATGGATTTATAATGGTGTAGGTTCCACGATATTTACTGTTGCCTGTCAATCCTTAGTTATAATATTATATTTAACTTTATGTAGTTTAACTCTGACAGGAATCGCAAAGAAAACTCCCGAATCTCGTCATGAGGTTTTTTCTTGATTAAACCATATTTTACTTAAATGTTGATGGTGCGTCTGTTAACTCAACAACTTGTACACAACAATATGGCTCCTAGCTAAAATCCGAAAGGTAATGCTCTATTAATATCTAAATGTAATTTATTAAAAATACCGTATTTATTTATGGACCAAAATTACTCACATTCACACTACATATTTGTTTAGTATCTATAATAAAAAACCACAAATACTGAACCTGATAGCGTTATGGTCCAGTCATAAATTAATTTTATATTTATATTGTAAAAAAATAGAGTGAATAGGAAGCAGAAAACATCAACCTACTGGAAAGGACAAAGCAAAAAAAATCCTATAATCCAATCTATAAGGCAAACTCCAACAAAACAAAAAAAAATTTTAAAAATTATATTTTAAAAAAATATTAAAATTCTGAGCTATTTAAAATTTCAAATCATTAGTTCATCGGGAAGTTAGTTTAGAATCAATTACCAAATTAATACGAGAATAGATTTAGGAAGTATAGATGCGTACATTTACAACAAAGCACCTACCGTCCAAGACAATTAGATCCTACTAATTTTAGGTTTATGAATTGACTTTATTAACTTGTTATGGTAGTTGCTTAAGAAGGATCCCGCTACTGTCAATGTTATAAAATGCAGTGGGCATATTACGGTTCTAAGTCTGAAATAATACATGTACGTGTTGCAGTTATATCATGATTGCAGCACGAATGAGTCGGCTCGAACGGAAAAGCACCACCAGCGTGAAATAGTAGCCTAATGTTGCTGTGTCATGTACTAAGTTCATGGTCTTGAGTGGAGAGAACCGGAGACGCTTTTTACAAGTAACGAGGCATTTTAACTTAGTACAACTACACACACATTATAGCGTATACAATAATTGTTAATATACATATTATATATAATAATAAACAATTATTTTACACAAACAAATATCGTATACAACAAAAATATAAAACTTACATTGAAGACAGAGACTGGTTATTCAAATTTTATTCTTATTTCATCAAGAATATTACTGTGTTTTTTTTATACGATAGTGTGACAAACGAGCACACAGTCCACCTGATGGTAAGTGGTTGCTCTGGCCCATAGACATCTACATTTATCCTCGTTTGCGAATCAAAATGCAGATGCGTGGTCACGCGTTAGGACTAAGATGGAATGCCTCTTTTCCAGTAAAAAGGGTCTCCGGTTCTCTACACTCACTAAACGAAACACAGCAGTGTTAAGCTGCTATTTTCCGCTGGTATTCTGTGAGAGCGTGGTCCTACCCCGGTCGAGCCGACCCATTCGTGCTACAACTATACTACTAATATAGCTGCAACATGACTCTACCATGTTGGAAGCATACAAAAAGACATACACCACCTTCTCATGTTTCTTACATAAACATAACTTTCTTTATTATTTAAGGTGACAAACGACCTCATAGTTCACCAGATGCTATGCACCTACTGCATATAGGCACCTTTATCCATCTCGTTAGAGAATAATAATAAAAAATAAAAAAAATTGTATAACCGACTGAAATATATTAAGGATAACTCAAAACTATTGGTCAGACCTTGATCAAATTTATATGGGGCCACATGAGAAGTACTAGTTTTCAAATAATTATCGAAATCGGTTCACGCAGAAAAAAGTTATTAAAAAAACAAAAGTAACACACATAAACAAAAAGGTGTAAGAAGTGATGCTCTTAAATTAATTATTTCATATTTAAGTAAGAGAACGCAAAAAGTTGTCATTCACAGTATGAGTTTTTCCGGGTCGATGGTACAAATGGGCGTGCCTCAAGGCTCAATTCTCGGCCCCTTTCTGTTTCTTGTATACATTAATGACTTACCTTACATAGTAGGGGATAACCATGATATAGTGATATTTGCAGATGACACTTCTTTAATTTTCAAATTAAGTCGACAATTTCTAAAATATGACGAAGTAAATAATGCTATATCTAAATTAGTAAATTGGTTCAATGTTAATAATTTGCATTTAAATGGCACTAAAATAAAATGTATGAAATTCGTTACTCCAAATGTCAAACAATTAAATATTAATGTAATTTTAAATGGGGAAAAACTGAGTCTTGTAGATACCACCATTTTTCTTGGATTCACACTAGACGCGAAGCTTCAATGGAGTCCCCATATATCAAAACTAGCAAGCAGACTTAGTTCTGCAGCATATGCCGTAAAAAAGATTAGAAGTCTAAGTAGTGTTGAAACAGCTAGACTAGTTTACTTTAACTATTTCCAAAGCATAAAGTCGTATGATATTTTGCTATGGGGACACGCAGCTGACACTGAAATTATATTTGTTTTACATAAGAGGGCCATAAGGGCAATTTATGATTTAAAAACCTAAAGAGTCGCTGCGACAAAAATTTAAGGATATTATTATATTAACTTTAGCCTCTCAAAACATTTATGAAAATGTAATGTACGTACACAAAAATAAAAGTAGTTTCACAAAAATAAGTGATATTCATTCTGTAAATACTAGGAACAGACACAAGCTAGTAGTACCAGAGTTACTCGGCTCCATCGAGTCAGTAATTCATTCTTGAGGCGATGTATACGCTTTTACAACAAAATTCCAGAAAATATACAAAATTTGACCTGCTCAAAGTTATAAAACTTTATTAAATTAAGTTTCTATAAAAAGGGTTATTATAAAATGAAAGAATTTATAGACGATAATAACCCCTGGAAATGAAGTCATCGCTACTAAGCTATTTCTGATTTGTTGTGTTGTTAATTTGTGTAACATACATGATTGTAAACTGTTATTTTAAAAAAAGTCCCGCTGGGTTTCTTGCTGGTTCTTCCCAGGACAGAGGTTTTTACTTTTGAACCAGTGGCAATTATACAAAAGAATGACTTTCAAAGTATTATTTATAATATATATTGAATAAAAAAGTTTCTGTTTCTGTTTCAAAAAACCTCCTTTTTGAAGTCGTTAGAAAAATACAAATACTACCACCTCTGAGTACTGAGATGTACAAAGTAAACATGATATGGATATTCTATTCTTGCCAGTCACCTTGTCTTATCACTTGTTCTGACACAATACGTGCGCTGCTGCAGAGGAGAACATCGTGAGGAAAACGGCGTGTAATCTTTACAACTTCACATATAAATAAAATTTTAATGGCTGTCTGTAACATTGAATTTTTTTATATAGGAAAGGGGGCAAACGAGCATACGGCTCACCTGATGGTAATTGACTACCGCCGCCCATGAACAACTGCAACACCAGGGAGGGAATTGCACATGCATTGCCGGCCTTTTATAAAGGAGTAGGCTCTTTTCTTGATGGTCCCTAAGTCCTATCGGTCCGGAAAAATCGCTGATGGTAGTCGATTCCACAAGGAAGTCGTACGAGGAAGAAAACATCTTCTAAATCGCACAGTGGTAGACCGCCAATCATCCAGATGATGTGGATGGCATCGGGAGTTCTGCCGCGATGTGCGTCCGTGAAATTTGGCGGCTGGGATTAATCCGAACAATTCCTCAGAGCACTCCCCGTGACAGATGTGAAAGAAAATGCAAAGAGATGCAACTTCGCAGTGCCAATGAATCGAGACGATCGGAAAGGACTCGGTTGTCGACGATTCGAGCCGTTCTGCGCTGGATGCGGTCAACTGGAAGGAGCTGGCACTGGGGTGCCCCTGTCCAGAGATGGGAACAGTATTCCATGTGAGGCCGTACCTGCGCCTTGTAAAGTTGAAGGCGCTGTGCCGGCATGAAATACTGTCCCGCTCTGCTGAGCACGCCAAGCTTTTTAGAGGCCAATTTGACCTTCTCTTCCAAGTGACCACGAAACTACATGTCACTTGATATGTCGACTCCGAGGATTCCGATACTGGCTAAGGCAAGAAGGGGAATGCCTTGAAACTGAGGAGATACGAGAAAGAGGTTCCTTTTAGCGGTAAACGCGCAAACTTGTGTCTTCTGAGGATTAAACTGGACTAGATTTAGTCGCCCGCAATCCGAGACTGTGTTCAGCAAATACTCGACTTCAGACACAAGTTTATTCCGGTACTGGGCGACGTTTTGCCGAGAAATATTGGCATGGCCGGTGTATAGAGCATCACCAGTGCTGTCATCCGCATAGCAATGAATGTTACCAGTTAGCAACATATCATTGATATGCAGAAGAGACAGCGTTGGTGATAGCACACAGCCTTGTAGAACACCAGCGTTGATAGGCTTGTAATAGGAGCATGCACCATTTACAACGGCCGTGATGCTCAGATCTGCAAGGAATCTGGTGATCAAATTGCACAATTTCTCGGGAAGCCCATAGGAAGGGAGCTTCGAAAGAAGCGCTTTGTGTCAATCCCGATCGAAGGCCTTCGAAATGTTCAAACTTACGGCCAACGCCTCCCCCTTGGACTCTACTGCCTCCGCCCATCTATGGGTCAGGTAGACCAGAAGATCACCAGCTGATCGACCCCGACGAAAACCGTATTGGCGGTCACTAATGAGCTGGTGATCCTCAAGGTACCGCATGAGCTTGCAGTTAATAATGGATTCCATTATTTTGGAAAACAAGGGGGTGATGGCGATAGGCCTATAGTTGGATGGGTCTGAGCGGTTGCTTTTTTTAGGGATCGGGTGAACAAAAGCCGTCTTCCATGAATTCGGGACTGCGCCATGGGAGTAGGAGTACCGGAAAAGATGCGTTAGGACCGTGCCAACTCCGGAGCACACGTCCTCAGCACAGTTGGCGGGATTCCGTCAGGCCCAATCGACTTCTGGATGTCCAGGGAGAGGAGTACTTTGCGAACCGTGCGCTGTGAGAACAGCACATCCGGTATGGAGCACTCACACCGTGGGATGGTCGGCGGTGTTTTCCCCCCGTCATCAAGAGTCGAGTTGGACGCAAAAAGGGAGCCTAAAGGGTCGGCTTTGTCTTTTGCGGCATGGGCCAGTGAGTCGTCCTCCCTGTGCAGAGATGGTAGTGATGGCTTACAAAAATTCCCTTGGACAGCCTTGGTGAGAGACCAGAATGCACGGGTTCCCGAAGGGAGGCGAACTAGTTTCTCGACAATTCTGCCTATGTGCTCTGACTTTGCCATGGCAATAACTCTTTTGAAGGATCTGGAGGCGAAGTTATACTTCTTTTTAAGTGTGCTGGTGTTTACATCCCGAGTCGCCGAAGCCGCAGTCCAGGCTTGATAACACTCCTGCTTACTACGTAATGCAGTCTTACAGGAGCGACCAAACCAAGGCTGAGATCTGCCGCCGATGGCTACCACATATGTTGGGATAAATAGTTCCATGCCCTGTAGCACCACATCATTGACAGAGTCAGCAACAGCGCTGGGGTCGTGTGGCGAAAAGCAAACCCGCCCCCATGGGTAGGATGCAAAGAAAGACCGCATTCCGTCCCAATCCGCTACCCTGTAATGTAAACAAACACGGCGGCAACCTGCAGAACGCAACCGCGAGGGGAGCGTGAGTGGCACCAAATTCCGGATCAGACAATGGTCTGAAGAGCTGAGAGGGGCATCGACAGAAACCTGATATCCGTCCGGATGAGAGGTCAGCAGAAGGTCCAACAGTGAAGGTGTATGATCCTCCACATCTGGAATCCGCGTGGGCGAAGTAACCAGTTGTGTCAGACCATATGCCAAGGCAAAGTCATAAGCAGATCTCCCCGAATGATCGCTTAAACGTAAACCGAGCCATTCGGCGTGGTGGACGTTAAAATCGCCAAGGAACACGATCTCTGCGGATGGAACTTGTTGTAACAAGGAATCTGTAGCCATTTGGACGTGGTCGATGAGTCGGTCTGTTTCGGAATTACCGTTATGGAGGCACCCGTAGACGCGCGGATGGTCGTCGCTGTCTATGCGTAGCCAAAGGGTGGTCAGGTCTGAACCTTCAAGACTGTCGAGGCTTCGAGAACAGATGTCCTCTCTGACATACACGCAAACTCCAGCCCGAGGCACAAAGGAGTGTTCCAATTTGTACCCCGGGCAGGAGAGATACAAATTATTAGCCGGAGAGGACACCTGCGTCTCGGTCAGAAAGAGCAAGGCCGGCTTCGCCGTCTCGAGATGGTAGTGGACGGCGTTTAGGTTCGAGTGAAATCCCCTGATGTTGCAGAAATTCACGGATAGCGTGGCAGAGGTCGCCTTGGTATTGTTGCTCGGTTTGCCCCGAGCAGTTATGTTTTTGAGCGGAATTTTGCTCCCCCCCCCCCCCCCCTAGAATACGCGGGGCAGCCTGAGCACCCACGCTCAGGAGTGGAATAACATGGTCGTGGATGCTCAGCGAGGGATTCTCCAGGGGTGCTGGTAGCCTCCTGGGGTATTCTTTCGTGTAATTCCGCTACCATGTGGATGGGGGGGGGGGGAATAGGTCCTCCGGCCACCTGCACTCACCAGACGAAACGCAGAAGCAGAGCTTCTACTTCATGCCGGTATTCTGTGAGGTCGTTGTACCAACACGGCTCGAGCCGACCCATGCGTGCAACAGCAAAACTGCCGCGTGGCTCTACCACCGTTAACTAACTGACTTCTGTCAAGTTCAGGGGTTATTTGCATGCTAATACATGAACAAACATTTTTAACATTTTTGTCTATCTGTCTGCCTACCTGCCTGTCTCTATGTCTGTCTGGCTGATTTAACTTCGGATTGGCTGAATCGGTTGTGATCAAACCTTACGAACAAATAAACAGCAATGCCAGGATATATATATATATATATATATATATATATATATATATATATTTTTAAGTAAAATTTAAAGATTTTAAAAAAACTCGCTAGATAATAATATTTTTGCCATGTCCTCAAACACACATTGCGTCGAACTCTATCTTGATTCTTAAATCATTCTGATAAATGATAGAATGACTATGCCTAATAATGAAATACATTATATAGGCTATTATCTCATATCTCTTACTAAATATAACTTTCTAGTCTAGTAACAGAATCTTGTATTACTTAGAGTTGGTTTTGCGGTTGCTAAAAACTTACTTGTATTCAATTACTATATTGTACTTACCGCAAACCACAAAACTTTACTGAATTGAGTCGGTTTCTTATTTCACTTGTATCAAATTATTAAATCGTCCGTTTCTTACTAGTCAATATCTTCTGGTAAGGTACAAACAGCATATAACCATAGAAATATTTGTACACCACGAAACTCTTATACCTTTCTATTAAGTACAACTTTTGTTTCAGCTTTTCAGAAAGACAAATGTGCATTTTCTAATTCCCCTGTCAAACGTAATGATTAAATCAAAACCTTCATACAATCATCATCACCATCATCATTAAAGCCCATCGAATTTCATTGAGGCTGCTACTTGAGAAACTTTCCTTCCCTCAAAGAATGACACAAATCACAATACGACACTCGATTCGCGTTCGAGGTATGCAAAATGCGGTTGCCATCACGCCTACCGAACGTGGCAACTATGGCAAATAACAATAAGGTACCTAATCTATCGGGAGGCCAATGTGCAGCAGTAGACTTTTGATATGCTGTAACAGTGGCGGTAACGGTGGTCAAATTATAAATTGAAATAGAAGTTTCATTTTTGCAATGGTACGAGTACTTATAACAATCATGAAGCAAACTCTTTCACATCCCAAATAAAATAGGGTTGTGATATACGTTAATATAGTGGTCGTAAACGCGGCTGCTGAGCGTGAGGTCCTACGTTCCCCGAAAATACAGTTATTGAGTTTTATCGTCAAGTAATTCTCAGTAGCTGCCCGAAGTTAAGAAGTTGGCGGTGTCTCATCCCCGTGCCTCAGAAAGCACGTTAGCACTGCGCCTGATCTCTCTCCGGCTTACCGTCCCATCGGCCTATGAGAGTGAGGAAATAGAGAGTGCGTCTCTGCTTGCGCATACACTTGGGCACTATAATCCTGTCTTGATCCTATGGCTAGTCTCCATTGGGGCTGGCTACCCTAACCGATATTCGGTCTGGAGGACATTATTATTGTTATTATTAATTTACGACCTATAAATCAATTTCCTCACCCATATCACCTGAATTAAAGGTGTTGTAACATCGCCCCAATTCTTCCTCTGCGGCCTCAGTCTAGCCGGACGTAGGTGATTACTCTATTATGTTGACTGCCGCGTGAGGTGTTTGTTACAATCGCTCTGTGGACCTTGGCCTAACCGATCTCTTGGAAAATTGTTTCCGAGGGGGGCTAGCGAAAGACGAAAAATGAATGTACAATCGATATTGGACAATGTAATAGTTTTTTTTTGCACTTTTCGGGCTTGTGGCTACGTAAAGTAGATATTTCTTTAGTGTTTCATATGTCATTAGAATATTCATGGAAGTTCACTACCAAATACAGGCCTCTCCATAGATTACCTCATAAGGGAGACTTTGCCATAGTTGCTATGCTTGGAAGTCGGGTTAGTAACTGGTTTGTTATAATTTTGAGTTTTTTTTTAAAAAAATATGGCTGACAAACGAGCACACAGTTCACCTGATGGTAAGTGGTTGCTGTGGCCCATAGACATCTACATCTATCTTCGTTTGCTAATTAAAATGCAGATGCGTTATCAGCCGTGAGGACTAAGATAGAATGCCTTTTTTCCAGTAAAATAGGTCTCCAGTTATCTAAACTCACCATACAAAACACAGCAGCATTAAGCTGCTATTTTACGCTGGTATTCTGTGAGAGCGTGGTCCTTCTCGGTCGAGCCGACCCATTCGTGCTACAACTATACTTTTAATATAACTGCAGCATGGTTCTACACCACGTAAAAAAAGAGTTGATATTGGAGAGTTGTTATTTGGAAGATGCTGCTGCCTATTTTCTGGTTCAGCTTCCCTCTATCGCCTCTTACGACACTCACGGGACGATGTGGAGTAGTAGATATTCTTACACTGCCACAACACGGTAAACATGTTTAATTCATTATTAATAATTTGCGGGAAGTTTTAAATCTCTGGGAAGACCCATACTAAAACCGTTAATAATGCACATCGACAAAATATGCCAAGTGTGGCTATAACTTGTCTGGGACAATACCATCCTCGCTCGTATCAGATGCTGATAGGTTAGAATAGTTATTGCCGGGTGCCACACTGTATCTTACGCAATGAAAGCTTCGTATTCGAGAATGTTCGTCGTAGTTTGTTGTCTACTGGATTCATAATAAGATTGCCAACATGTGAACTAAACAGAAAATTGAACGAACATAATACATATCTTTTTCGTGTGAGAGTCATCCTGCAGCTCTAATATAGTTATGACACGAGTGGGTTGGCCTGACCGGGGAAGGACCACACTCTCACAGAATAGTACGCGCAATAACAGCTTAATGCTGCTGTGTTTCGTATGGTAAGTGTAGAGAATAGGAGACCATTTTTACTGGAAACGGGGCAATACATCTAACTCCTCAGGGGTGACAACACATCGGCATTTTGATTCTTAATCGAGGATAGATGTATATTGTATAATATTTCTATATGCCACAGAAATTATTTACCAACAGGCTGACTGTATGCTCGTTTGTCAACTTTATTTAATAAAAACCAATGTTTTTAAACAAGTGACAAACGAACTTACGGGTCCACCTGTTCATGAGGGTTGACTACTGTGACCCATAGATACCAGTATCCAACTTCAAACAAAGAAGGTTATCTATGCGTTTCTTATAAAACTGAAGTGGCAAACTGTCCACCTGATGGTAATTAGTGGATACTGCAGTCTGTGGACATCTCCAGCTAACTTTAAACGAAGAAAGCTACAGATGCGTTGATTCATCCTAGGAATAAGATGAAATGCCTCACAACCTGTTATTATTTCAGTTCTTTATTTAGACCGGAACAGAGCATGCATCTAACCAAACGGACTAGTCCGAAAAGGAAAATAATTATACTTCTTCACCTACATTTATACTTATTTAAAAAATTTCAGAGGTCTACGTGTCCTCCTCGCCACTATGTTCAGGATATGGGTGTGGGAGCGGCGTGGCGTCACCGTGGTTACCAGATGGGCGGAAGTTGCCAAAATGAGACCCGACAAGAAAGCATTTGTTATGGGGGACAGGTGTTTGACATTTCGTGAGGTATTATTATAAACGGAGAGGCAGAGCCAAAAAAAGTCTCTAAATTTATTAAGCCTGGTTTTTGCTCAGGTGATTATAATCATAATTTACAATCAAATGCTACGGTCTGTCAAGCGGATATTAGAACAGGTGTTATAAACAAACAGTGTAATAATCAATTTCTTAAGGCTGAAACTTTATGAACATTTGTTTATTTATATGTAAATCACAATTATGATAGTCAGTCAACGTCGTGTGGGGACACAGCTGGTCAGTCAGCTGGTCACGTAGCGAGGTTTATAAGGGTGCAATTCGTTTATTAAGCGTGAATTTTTTTAATAACTACTACTGAAATGGTCAGTCAACCATTCCGTAGAACAACACCCAATTACCTCAGAAAAAACCAGGCTTAATAAATTCAGATACTTTTTTATGGCTCTGCCTCTTCGAAAATTAATTTCTTCTTATAATACCTTAAACAGTTACTCACCAGTAACTTTTCAACGACTCGGTTAATTGAAGACATACTTACAAAATATATTTGTTTTGCATAGAAGATGCTACTTATCTAATAATATGTCAGTACTCGTCTTCACATCCGATTATAATATGTCTTCAAGGCAATAGTAAACTAGCTTTTCCTAAGCTAAGTCAGTTTGCTTTACCTGGAACTTATTGATGAAGTGGTTATTTGTACATATTTATTTATGAAAAACACCTCCTAAATAATGGAGAAATTCTTAGTGTGTGGGTGTGTGTTTGAGTGGGGGGGGGGGGGGCGATTACTAATGTTTCCGTAAGCACTTGCTTATGTATGTATATTAAGAAAGTGATCGTAGAATTAAAGTTTCGATTTTAAAAACCTATTACATTTTGTGAAAATTACGTATCAATTAAGGCAATATCCTTCTATGAAGCAATTTTTTGGGAAAGCCTATGTTCAGCAGTGGATTTTAATCAGCTGTAAAGGAATTTAACTTAATTTTTAGATAGGTATTTTATTTTAAATCGCTGAATTATTTGAAAATTATTTAAAGTCAATAAGCATGGCAACTATAGCAACATCTCATCTATCTGAACATCAAAGCAATCTATGGCGGAGCTATGTTCAGCAGTGGCTGTGGTGGAATTGAACTGGCGACTTTTTTTTGGTGTAACTATTTTAAGCTTTAAACTCTATAATGTACTTCTGTTTATATTAATATTCAACAATGTAATATGTTTATCAGGGTGATGAATTCAGCAATCGAATCGCTTGGTACTTCAGGTGCCAAGGTTTCAAGACGGGTGAGGTGATCGCACTATTCATGGAAACTCAGCCGGAGTACGTGTTCATATGGCTTGGCTTGGCTAAGATCAGGGTCACCACGGCATTAGTGAACACAAATCTCAGAGGCGCACAATTGATCCACTGCCTGAAGATTGCCGCTTGTAAGGCTGTTGTGTTTGGTGATGAAATGGCCGGTGGTAAGTAAATAACATTACCTTACGGTGTGGTGGTGCTGTAAGAATATCTACAAGAATATCTATACCCCATATCATCCCGTGGGTGTTGTAAGAGGCGATAAAGGGAAACAAATCAGGAGATGGGCAGCAGCGTCACCTAATAACGACTAAAAATAAGAAACAGTGGTCGCCAACCCACTTGCTAAGCGTGGCAACTATGGTAAATATCCCCCCTATGGGACTATCTTCCCTCATAGTTTACTCCCCATGACCTATGTTCAGCAGTGGACTTTAATAGGCTGTAGTGGTAGCGGTAACATAATGTACTTAGTTTTTGGTATTAATAAGTATTATGTTAATTTTACGAGTTATGTAATTTTTGTATGCCTTGTCTTATGCTTGTTTGGGACTTATAGATCTTCATTTATGTGGACTTGTAATAAGAAAGAATGCGCAAACTGAGTTAATTGCCTAGCATGTCGTAAAAAGCGACTAATATTAGGTTTGTACCTACGAAATTGCCGTTTTTTTATGAAATAAGTTAACTTTATTTTTTCTCTTTTTTATTTCTATGAATCAAAGTAATCACCACAGGAATCTATGCATCTTTGCTAATGCAGTGGCAGCTAAGATGTTTTTAAAGTATAGATACATCATAGTCGCTCTAAAATGGCAATACGAAAGTCAGGTAATTGCCCGACTCGCATTCAGTCGGGCATGCTCTCGCGTCGCGGCTATACTTACGCTACAGCGCGTAAATCTTCTAGTTATTCGTGGTAAAAATGCCTTCCTGTGTTTTTAGGTGGTGCACAAATTACACGGCAACTGTTAGAGACAAGAAAAATGTCTCATTAATATTTTGAATATAGATGTTTTGTTCATAATTGGTTTTATTATTTCAACACTAACCGCTAGTGTAGTGTCAGGTATGAGCGCTCAGCAGCAATCAATACGCAACTAATGATGTATATTCATCTTTTTCTAACGATAGGTATGCCGTATCATTTGTCTCTTTTTGTTAGCGCAACGTGTCATAATAAATAACTGTACGTAGATATAGTACTACCTGCGCTACTTTATAATACAATAATGTTAGTGTGTAACCTGTCTATATTTTTTAATACGTCTTTGAGTGGCAGTTTATTTATGCCCTTCTTGAAGAAATTAGCTAGACGGGAAGCAACAAATTCTTCAAAGGCGTTTTGCATTTTGTTTGGCATTGAATTTTCTTCCCGCCAAAAAGTTATCTAAATTTTGGAAAAACTAAAAGTCTGTAGGCCCAAGATCTGATGAGTACGAAGATGACGGAGAGCGTTCAACCCCAGCTCTTAGTTTTCGTTTAGGGAATTAAGTGCTTAACCAGGATCCAATCAACTTGCTGAGCAGCTCGTCGTAGGTCGAAATTTCCAGGACGGAAGCGGGCAAACCAAGAACAGTTGGTGCGTCCGTTTGCGGTATTAGCTCCGTAAATGTCATTGATATTGCCTGCTGCTTGTGGCGCGTTGCTGCCAAAACGGTACTGATATTCTATAATTACTGGAATTTTTAACGTATCCATAACGAAAAAGATTCAAATGCGATGAAAACATAACGCTTATCAATAAATAAATGAGTAATTTTGAAAAAAGAATTCATTTTTTTAAATAAAATTATTTGAAATAAGAACTCTTAGCCAAACAAAAGTTACTTTGATTTGAAATGGCCAGTACTGCAAAACGGCAAAATTTCATAGGTAAAGACCTAATGATATTGTTCTCTCAATCTGTAGGCGATGAATGACAATGAAAGGCTATCTGCTTATCATTTAATTTTTAGCTAAACCTGGTCCAATTGGCTCACTGCTCTTTGGACTCTGCCAACCACTTCGGGGATTATAGGCGTGATGTATAACTTAGTTTATGTGTATGATACTGTAGCCTTATGGACATCTGCATCCAACTTCAAAGAAAACCTCAGGTGTGTTTTGTTCGGCCTAGAAGATTAGAATAAAATGCCCCAAAGCCTGGCTATATAATTAATATTGGCTCTATAATTAAATCAAAACACAGCTGTGCAGAATTTGTAAAGAGACTCGGACAGTTGGCTGTAATAATTCTTAAAGCGATCAGTTTAATTTAAAAAAAATAATACGAATACAAAGTCCACCTGATTATAAGTAGATGTTGTAGCCCATAGGTAATCCACCACAATCAGCGATTGAGATTCAAAATGCAGATGCGTTGACAAACCTGAGGATTAAAATGGAATGTCTCGTTTCCTGAAAAATGGTCTCCGACTCATCACACTCACCATACGAAACACAGATCTTACGAGAATAAAAAAAAGCCTGTTATATATCTGAATCGAATATAATATATTAAATAATTAATAAGAGTACGATAATAGAAATATGGTAAACATTAGATATTTGTAAAGAATGATGTTGAATGAATGAAAAAATTGGAAAAGGATAATAAGAATGTGATATGAACAGGAGATATACAGCAGCGTCGTCTTCATAACAACGGAAAATAATAAAAATATGCGAGTCCCAGCCAGCTGCCAAGTGTCGCAACTATGGCAAAAAATAGTAAAAAATACGAATAGTCTACTATTCGATATTGAAGAATTTGCCTCAATTACCACACGACAAATTGATTGTATAGAACGTTATGGCTCTAACGCATTCCATTTGCCGTCTATTAAACCTCATATATTAATAGTTTCCTTCTATCTTTTTAGTGTAAACAATCCATCTAATACAATAGTTTATAATGTTTTCAGCCATAAATGAAATACAACATGAAATTCGGGATATACCACTGTTCCAATTTAACTCGCCAGACCGTCATTCAGCTCCTATCCTCCAGGGCGCTGCGCCTTTAGCAACAGAACTTGTAGAGATGTCAAGCGATGCTCTTACAGACGTGGACCCTGCAAAGCCGAGAGATACGTTAATGTACATATATACAAGTGGCACGACTGGGTTCCCCAAAGCCGCTATAATAACTAATATAAGGTAAGTTTTACTATTAAGTTTATCACACAAAAAAACCCCGAGCATAGCTCTCTCCATAAAGCGAAGTGTAGGGCTAAGTGTAAGGCAAAGTGTAGGGCGAAGTGTAAAGTAAAGTGTAGAGCAATGTGTAAGACAAAGTGTAAGACAACCCCTCAATAGATGTGACGATCTAGTGAGATATGCAGGAAATCGATGGATGCTCAGGATCAGACTATGTGGCATTTCTTGCGAAAGGTTTATGTTCAGCAGTGGACTTGTGATGCGCTGTACTGCT
This sequence comes from Parnassius mnemosyne, assembly GCA_963668995.1. Lineage (NCBI taxonomy): Eukaryota > Metazoa > Arthropoda > Insecta > Lepidoptera > Papilionidae > Parnassius > Parnassius mnemosyne. The sequence continues at coordinate 30,102,000 of CAVLGL010000086.1, forward strand.
AGATGATAATGAACATTACTTGCTGGGTAGTGGGAGTTTAAAAGAACCACCGCCTCATTTCGACTTGTGGGTGTCGTAAATAACGACTATGGGAAATGTGATTAAAGTACCTTCTAGATGACGGTATTTGCATGTCGTATTTGTACCAGTAGATATAGTAGACGCTGTGGCCCGAAGACATCTATATTTACCAGAATCAAAATACATATGTTTATTACCACTGAGAATTAAGATGGAATGCCTCGTTTCCAGTAAAAGGGTCTCCAGTTGTCCCCACTCACTATACGAAACATAGCAACATTAAGCTGCTATTTGACACTGGTATTCTGTGAGAGCGTGGTCCTTGTCGAGCAGACTCATTCATGCCACAACCATTTGGATGCAGCTGAGCTCTACCACATAATATTATCTATGGCAACCAGTGGTTATAGTTAACAATAACTGCAGATGTAGCGCTCGGTGGGATAATTCGACTTTCAACTACTTGGCTTTCCTTGGTAACGGAAAACTCACCCTATTCTTCTCCCCAGGGAAAAGGCGATCTTAAGGTGCCCCAAAGGTGGATCTGACTTTATAGCTCCACCATCATACACTACAGACTCGAAAGACGCTATAGTTTTAGCCTAACGCTTATTCGTTTAATCTGTTTGCTCGTTAACTCGTATTTCTAAATTTTTCTGCGCTGTTGATTATTCTTTGTTAGTATAAAAGTAATGGTGACAAAGGAGAACGCAGTCCATCTGATGGTCCTAAGATACCTTCATCTGTCACTGATTAAAATTATTGCATTGTCTGTCATCCCTGAGGAATAATACAAACGCCAGTATAACGTCTCTGGTTCTCTATACTCACCATAGGCAAAACAAAAGAAAAAGTAGTATTATGTTTGTATTTTACGCTGGTCAAATATGCCTTAGTTGCCACAATTGCTTAACTGGTTTCTCAACAGCAGGTATAATTTTGTGTATATATCAGTAGGTTTCACCTGTCCATCTTCTGTTTGAGTTTCCCCCTGTTGCCTTTTATGACGCTCACGGGAAGACATGTTGTAGTAGATAATCTTACACCGCCACTACAAGGTTACATCATAATTCTCGCAAAAAAACACCGATTCCCATCAAGGATGATTTGCGAGGCTATTTAATACATCATGTTCTCTTACATCTCATATATCTTATTCAATACATCATAATTATTTACTATTATTATAAATATTTTTTTTATAGAAGAGGGGGGCAAACAAGCATGCGGCTCTCCTGATGGTAAGTGACTACCGCCGCCCATGAACAACCGCAACACCAGGGGAATTGCAAATGCGTTGCCGGCCTTTTAGAAAGGTGTAAGTTCTTTCCTTGAAGGTTCCTAAGTCGTATCGGTCAAGTGAAGGAAGTTGTGCGAGGTAGAAAACTTCTTCTAAAACGCACATTGGTGGACCGCTAATCATCCAGATGGTATGGATGGTAACGCGAGTTTTGTCGCGATGTGCGATGGTGAAATTGAGCGGCTGGAATTAGTCCGAACAATTCCTCAGAGCACTCCCCGTGATTGATGCGATAAAATACGCAAAGAGATGCAACATCCCTACGCAGTGCCAGTGTATCGAGCCGATCAGAAAGAACTCGGTCGTCGACGATTCGAGCCGCTCTGCACTGGATGCGGTCAAGTGGAAGGAGCTGGCACTGGGGTGCCCTGGCCCAGAGATGAGAACAGTATTCCATGTGGGGCCGAATTTCGCTTTATAAAGTTGCAAGCGATGTGCCGGCATGAAATACTGTCTCACTGTGCTGAGCACGCCAAGCTTTTTAGAGGCCAATTTGGCCTTCCCTTCCAAGTGACCACGAAACTGCACACTATTCGATATGTCGACGCCAAGGATTCCGATACTAACTGAAGCAGCAAGGGGAGTGCCTTGAAACTGAGGAGATACGAGAAAGGGGTTCTTTTTAGCGGTAAACGCGCAAACTTGTGTCTTCTGGGGATTGAACTGGACTAGATTTTGTCGGCCCCAATCCGAGACTTTGTTAAGCAAAGACTCGACTTCAGACACAAGTTTGTCCCGGTACTCAGCGACGTTTTCCCGAGAAATATTGGCACGGCCGATATATAAGGCATCACCAGTGCTGTCGTCTGCATAACAATGAATGCTACCAGTCAGCAACATATCATTGATATGCAGGAGAAACAGCGTTGGTGATAGCACGCAGCCTTGTGGAACACCAGCGTTGATAGGCTTGAAATCAAAGCATACACCGTCTACTACGACCTTGATGCTCCGATCAGCAAGGAAACTGGTGATCCATTTGCACAATTTCTCAGGAAGCCCATAGGAAGGAAGCTTCGAAAGAAGCGCTTTGTACCAGACCCGATCGAAGGCCTTCGCTATGTCCAAACTAACGGCCAATGCCTCCCCCTTGGACTCTATTGCCTCCGCCCATCTATGAGTCAGATAAACTAGAAGATCACCAGCTGATCGACCTCGACGAAAACCGTACTGGCGGTCACTAATCAGCTGGTGATTCTCACGGTACCTCATGAGCTGGCAGTTTATAATGGATTCCATTATTTTGGAGAACAAAGCTATTATAGGCCTGTAGTTGGATGGGTCTGAGCGGTCGCCCTTTTTTAGGAATCGGGTGGACCAAAGCTGTCTTCCATGAATTCGGGACTAGGCCTTGGGAGTAGGCGTACCGGAAAAGACGCGTTAGAACCGGTGCCAACTCCGAAGCACACGTCGTCAGCACAATTGGAGGGATTCTATTCGATCTATGGGACCTATAGAGGCACCCTTAGACGCGGGGATGGTCGTCGCTGTCTACGCGCAGCCATAGGATGGACAGGTCCGTACCTTCAAGACTGCCGAGGCGTCGAAAACAGATGTCCTCTCTGACGTATACGCAAACTCCAGCCCGGGGCACAAAGGAATGTTCCAATTTGTACCCCGGGTAGGAGAGGTATTGAGTCACTGAGTCTCGGTCAAAAAGAGCAAGGCCGGCTTCGCCGTCTCTAGATGGTAATGGACAGCGTTAATGTTGGAATAAAGTCCCCTGATGTTGCAAAAATTCACGGATAGCGTGACAGGGGTCGCCTTGGTTGTATTGCTCCGCTTGCCCCGAGCAGCTTTAGTCGCGAGTGGAATTTTGCCCCCCCTCCCCCCGAATACGCGGGGCAGCCTGAGAACCCACGCTCAGGAGTGAAGTAGTTTGGTCGTGGATGCTAGCGAGGGATTCTCCAGGGGTGCTGGTACCCTCGTGGGGTAGTCTTTTATTTAATTCCACTACTATGTTGATCCGGCCACCTGCACTCACCAAGCGCAACGTAGAGGTAAACTTCTACTTCACGCTTGTATTCTGTGAGGTCGTGGTACCACCCCGGTTCGAGCTAGCCCATCCGTGCGACAGCAAAAGCTACCGCTTAGCTCTACCACTGTTAAATATATTTATGGTTATTTCCAGATACCTCTTAATACCACTTGGAGTGCATAACTCGGGTCGTCTGACAGCTCGCGACGTGATTTACGATCCACTGCCTCTACATCACACGGCAGGCGGAGTACTGGGTGCCGGGCAGTGCCTCATTCTTGGCTGTACTGTGGTACTGAGGAAGAAGTTTTCCGCCTCAAATTACTGGAGCGATGCTGCTAAGTACGGGTGTACGGTTGGTCAACATTCTTTTATTCCAATATTATGGTTTTAATAGACCTATGCCGCACTGGCATGCATTTGTTGGTTAACGTTACTTGGGTCACCCCAATGGGTCGTCAGTGTTTGGAGAAGGGGCAGATTGTCGAGTAACAACTAAAAATAAATTAAAAAACTGCAGTTGCCATCCCGCCTGCCAAATGTGGCATCTACTCCAAATATCGCCCAAGGAGGTAAACTATGGTGGAGGCCTATGTTCAACACAATGCATTTCATATATCAGTCCGTGCAGTTTAGATCTTTTGTGCTTGAAAAAAATGATGTGCTGCTATGCCATAAACCACAAACGAAATATGATGAAAAAATATTTTATTCATGAAGCTAAACCTTACTCATAGACGTCAATTTAAATAATACCTAATGTTCCACTCTTTTTTCATTAAATTAACATATAAAACAGAAATAATTAATACTTAATTTAAATAGGCATAATCAACGATTATAAGTAAGGCCACTAAAATAATATTTATAATATCTGAATAAATAATAAGAACATTCTGTTTCACTTAGGTTTCGCAGTACATAGGCGAGATCTGTCGGTACTTGCTGACCGTACCGAAGGGACCGCACGACCGAGCGCACAATGTGAAAGTGATCGTCGGTAACGGCTTGCGGCCGCAGATTTGGCAAGAGTTTGTTGACAGGTTCGGTGTTGAAAGAGTCCTCGAGTTTTATGGCGCAACGGAAGGCAACAGTAACCTTGGTTAGCATATTAACGCAAATATAGAATTCATAATTATATATTCACCTGCGTGTGTATATTTAATATAAATACACCTGTATGAATATGTTATAGTAATTATTTTAATAGTGCATATAGAAAATATTAGCTTAAATTTGTTTCACTAGAGTAGATGTAAAATAACTAGTTAAGAAAAATAAGTGGCATATAAGAATTTGCTTATGTTATAGACTATTAAAAATATAAAACTAAAAGTAAATAATATTTTCAGTGAATCTTGACTCCAAAATGGGCGCCATTGGGTTCCTAAGTCGTTTGGTCTCGTCAATATATCCGTTGACTCTTGTTAAGTAAGTGCTAATAAATATGTTTTACATATTATATCTTGTAGGATAAAGCCGTCATAGCTCAGAATCTCATTCTACTCGTCATAAATAGTACGCACATAACCATTGTTCAATCCCCACCGGCACTAATACAATTGTTAACTGCAAATTTAATTGCTGATTAACTATTTAAAATTGTTATTTAATTCATCATTATCATCATCATTACAGTTTTTCACAACTCCACTGCGGAACATAGGCATCCATCAAGGAATCCCACAGAGCAATGTTCTGAGCCACCTGAATCCATCAACTTCCTGCATGTCTTACCAGGTCGTCACACTGGTAACACATGCAGTGTTACCAGGTTATCACTATCTATCTATCCACCTAGTGGGGGGACGCGCTATACTTCGCCTGGCAGTACGAGGCTTCTTCGAGCTATATGGCCGGCCTAATGCCACTTCAGCTTATTAATCTGTTGGGCTATGTCGATTACTCTGGTTCTACTTCTAAACGGATATTCTCGTTTTTAAAGTCTTATCACGTAGATAAACCCCCAACCCCTTCTCCATAGCTCGCTGAGCGACTTTGATCTTTCTCGTACAGCCAGCAGTGAAGGACCCCATCTTAGATCCATAAGTCATCACTGGGAACACACACTGGCTGTACAATCTCGTGTTTAACTTATAGAGAGAACCGGAGACCCTTTTTACTGGATACAAGGCATTCCATCTTGGTCCTCACGGGTGACAACGCATCTGCATTTTGATTCGTAATCAAGAAGAGATGTAGATGTCTATGGGCCACAGCAACCACTTACCATCAGGTGGACTGTGTGCTCGTTTGTCACCCTTATCTTATAAAAAAATCCTTTGGGGTATACCTGACGAGAAGATGTGTCGTACTTTCCCGAACGCTGCCTAGTCGAGTTGAATCCGTTAATTGACCTCTCGGTCGAAGTTGGACTTACCTAGTCAGACTAATTCTCCCAGGTAAACATAATCGTCAACAGCTCCGAGCTTAGAGCTTCCAACAACTACCGGCATAAGTGCGACATGGATGTTGTACATGAATTTTATTTTGTCCATTTTAATCTTAAGACCTATCCATTGGTAAGCACTATTGAGGTCATTGAGCATAGTGCTTAGGACCTCCAGCGATTCCGCCATAAGGACTATTTTGTCAGCAAATCAAAGATGAGTCATGTACTCGCCATTGATGTTAATACCGCATCCTTTCCAGTCCAGTAGCTTGAAAACGTCTTCCAATGCAGCGGTGAAGAGTTTCGGGGATATAACGTCACCCTGTCTTACACCTTTCTTCAGTTAGATGGATTTCGCAATCTGGTACTGTACTCTGGTAGCCACCGTAGCCCTACTGTACAAATACTTCAGCACTTAGATATACCGACAGTCAACTTTGCAACGCTAAATGGACTTAGCACCACCCAAATTCTGACGGAATCAAAGGTTTTCTCATAGACCTTATACGCAAGGTAAAGTAGCAGATTGTACTATTCGGACTTCTGTAAAATATACTACAGAGTATTTATATGGCCTATGTTACTACAGCCTTTTCGGAACCGGCTTGTTCGGGAGGCTGGAAGTCGTCAAGTCTGCGCGCGAGACGATTCGTAATGACTCTCGAAAACAGCACGTAGACGCGGCTCAGAAGGGAAATCGGTCTGTAGTTCTTCAAGAGAGCGTTGTCGCCTTTCTTGAAAAACAAGACCACCGCACTTTGGCTTCACGACTGCGGAGTAGTCCCTTTCCCACCGTGGAAGACGGAATTTAAGAGCTTCTTAAGGACTTCAAGTTCTGGTTTTCCACCCGCTTTCAGAAACTCCGCTGTATTTCCATCCTCGCCTTCGGCCATTTAGTTTTTAATGTGCTGGAGAGCCATTCTAATCTCCGGGATATAATCGAAGTAGTGTTGGAAAAGACTTATAAGCATGTGGCTCCAACGATAACGTGCACAGCTGCCCATAGAACCTCTCAATTTCACTCAAAATCTCAGGTTTTCCGTGTCCCGTAATCACCACATTCGATCTACAGCTTCGACAGTAGGATAACGATGGAGTCCCATTTCGCTTGATTGCTTCTTTAATACGAGCTGTATTGAAGTTGCGTAAGTCCCGCTGCATGCATTAGGAGATCTGCCTGTTCAGTTGCCTGTATGCTGCCAAATCTGCTGAAGGCTGCTGCTTCGTTTCCCGTCTGACAGCTATGAAATTTGGAGTGTGATCGGAGACTTTTTGTTTTCTTCTGTGATTGCAGAAAGACTGCATGGGCAGTTGCCACGAGCTTGTCATTCATATAGTCCACCGCTATCACTGAAAATGATTGTGTAACTAGAGCTGAAAGTTTTCAAGACTTTGAAGCGCGAGGGCAACGGAGGTCATTCGATGTGACCTCTCGAACTTAAAGTTTAGCTTTAATGTGCCTCTAATAATTTAGTGATCGCTGTCAATTTTCACCTTGCTATCAATGAAACATCACTGAACTCTTGTCGAACCATCCATGCTCGACCGGGTTCATTTCCTGTGGGGCCGCTTCTGCTACATACATATAGCATATAAACATACTTACTATACATATACATACAACAATACATACATATACATACAACAATACGCATAACATGTGGAGTCGACCAACACATAATGGAGAAATGCGACGCGCTATCTACTCCATAAATCTCTCAGCAATAAAGGTCCAGTGCCGCGAAGTGGGATGAACTTTACTAATACAAATTGGCAAGGTTGGCTACCGCAGTTTTATATTTTTAGTTGTTAAGACGCTGCTGCTTATCTCCTGGTTTGCTTCCCTCTGTCGCATCTTCCGACACGGGAACTTATGGAATATTCTTACACCGTCACTACACGATCAGTTAAATCAGAGTGTAAACACATTTTATTCATAAATTACATGAGTTTATAATACATGTAAATCATTTCACAGGTGCGATGAAATAACTGGAGATATATTGAGGGACGAGAATGGGAGGTGTATTACTTGTGGTCCACATGAACCAGGTATTTTTAATTAAATCAATTTGATACATTTTATCGCGTTTCAATCTTCTTATTCTTTTCGTAAACAACTTACTGCTGGACATAGGACTATCCTTTAATTTGAATATTTAAGGTATTTCCCACTTTTAATTAGCAGATTTGTGATACAATTCTATGCATATTTTTTTTTTATAAAAAAGAGACCTTTTTTATAGGATGAAGGTGACCAACGAGCACACAGTCCACCTGATGGTAAGTGGTTGCTGTGGCCCATAGACATCTAGATCTATCCTCGATTACGAATCATAATGCAAATGAGTTGCCACCCATGAGGACTAAGATGGAATGCCTCCTTTCCAGTAAAAACGGTCTCCGGTTCTCTACACTTACCATACGAAACACAGCAGCGTTAAGCTGCTATTTTAGGCTGGTATTCTGTAAGAGCGTGGTCCTTCCCATTCGTGCTACAACTATACTACTAATGTAGATACAGCATGACTCTACCACGTATAAAACCTTCACAGCAATAGTAGATCTCCTAAGAATCTAAAGAATTACAACTAACTAACTCTTACCAAAAAAATAATAACAAGTGCGTTCTTTATTGTGACAGTAGTGATAGTAGATTCAAGAGAACAATGGAAAATATTTGTTTATATGTATCTTATCTTGAACATAGTTTAGATGTTTAACTCACTGTTCTTACCTACATTTGTTAAATCTATATGTCAATAAAAACATTTATTATTATTATTATTCCACAAAGTAATCGTACAAAGAAGAAGACTTGTGGAAAATCGCACAATAATAGACCGCTAACCATCCAGATGGTCCGCTAACAAGACATACCGTTATTTGACGTTATCTATGGACCACAGTGTGACGGCGCATTATTGTTAATAATAAATAATTAATTTCTAAATAAAGTCGTAAAAATATCTTAAAAGTAATATTGTGAACAATTAAAAATGCATTAATAAGCATAAAGTTAAAATATTAATTTAGAATTTTAAGTATTTATACTTAAGTAAAGACGTATTAATGTCTTTAAAAAATTATCAAATTTACTAAAACTATGCCTAAAACATTCAAAAGGTATCTAATAATAGTTATACAAGTCGATTATATTGTGTGAGGTGGCCGCGGCCCTTGAGTCGGGTAGCAAAGATCTGGGTGGGTGCACATGCATTACTTCACATCCTTCCTGTGGCCCGAATTTGAGGGCATTTACAGTATCGTAGTTGTGAGTTCGCGCCCTACAGTCCATTGACTTGCGTAGAATCGTCCTTTTAATGGCTCTGAGTCAGCAGTTGGTCATATACCAACACACCATTTTTGGCCTTTCGCCAGGATTCGAATCGGACCTGGGCCTTCTCGCCGAGCCATAATTAATTAACCAATTTTTGGGTCACGCCGGCCGGGATAAACAATTAGTTCCGAGTCAGGTGGTCTGGCAGGTTGTAGCACTCACGAAGGGCTTTCATTGGCCAGTGTGCCTAAACCCCGTGATGTACATTCATTGTGGCTGGATTTCATCGTTTTCTGTATAGCGTTTACAGAGTTTAGAGAGTCCACTAGTACCCAATCTCTTGTCCAAAAATACAACTTTGCCATTACCACAAAGATATTGATCTTTGTGCAAAAAAAAAAAATCTCTTGTCCATACAGGCTTGGCAGAACCAACATTATGCCGTTTCCTGTTCGAATGTGGTCACTAGTGTAACTAGTATAAGGCACTCAGCCGTTACCAAGGGCTCTCTAGTATATTTGCATCCTATGGGTGATGCTGTTGATGAGATCCAAAAATCTCCCGTGCGAAGACGGGGTGGACCACTAGTTTATAATAAAATTAAACTATTTTATCATTTAGTTTTTGTGCCCATGATGAAAATTGCTTTTTATTCTTAATATTTCCTGTACTCAAATAGCTTATTTCTCACAGGTCTACTTCTTGGAAAAATTGATCCCAAGAAGGCAATCTTAACCTTCTCTGGCTACGCTGACAAAACAGCATCAGAGAAGAAAATGGTCCGCAACGTGAAGGTAGAAAATGATTGCTACTTCAATACTGGAGATATACTCGTCATGGACCATTATGGATATTTCTACTTTAAAGATCGGACTGGTGATACGTTTCGGTAAGGCCTTAACATTAAAGCTATATTTTTTAAATATATACTAACTGGTACCCGGCGCATTGCTGCCACAGAAAAAATAATTGTCGAAATGTCAATTTAAATTTGGAAGAGTTATATTGTTTAACTATGAATGATAATATATTCATTAAAGTTGAATGCCGTATAACTCAAATAAATTTATTGATACGATACGTGCGACACCTATACAAGTAGATATTACTATGCCTATTATCTTTGCACAAGTGCAAGCAATAAGTTGACAAATTTGTATTATGGTATGGCATTGCATAAAATACGAACGAAAAAATAATTTTTATATGTTACATATATTAGCTCGGAAGATATATGAGTATAATAATAAGTATAATTTTATATATATATATATATATAAATATATATATATATAAATTATACTTATTATATATATATATATATATATATATATATATATAAATATATATATATATAAATTATACTTATTATTATTCTTATATATCTTCCGAGTTAATATATGTAACATATAAAAATTATTTTTTCGTTCGTATTTTATGCACTGCCATACCATAATAAAAATTTGTCAACTTATTGCTTAATAAATAACTAGATGTAAACACGGCCTAGGCAAGGAGATTGTGAGAGAGCGAGATTTAGATTCTTCTTCGATGAAGAGATTTTCCGCTTCGTTTGCTTTTCCGTACGTTGACGCTATAGCAGCGCTGTCATCGCGAATCGTTAACGCAACACGGTAGTTCATTATATCATATCAATATGACTTTTGAAAAACTACTATCGAATGACTACTATCGATAAGTTCTATGTCATGCATCGCAGGTTGATTAATAGAGTACATTAATATCAGAAAGTGTCAAGTATGTATCGATAACAGCTGGCTATTTTTAACCTTTCAGATGGCGCGGCGAAAATGTTTCAACGGCCGAGGTGGAGGGCGTGATCAGTAATTTAGTGGGCCTGAAAGATACTGTCGTCTACGGCGTTACTGTAAGTCATATATTAGGTACAAATATCAACACAGTTTTATCCATTAATTAAAATATATATAATACTGTATTGAAACCGCTACTGTAAGAAAATTAACCACTCCATGGGTATCGTAAGCGGCAACAGAGAGAAATGTGTCTCATTTGAAGATGGGCAGCAACAACTTTCTGAAAACTTAAAATAACAAAAAAACTACTAGCAACACGCATAACTAACGTGGCTACGACGTCAAATATCCTTCAATCTATAAGACATATGAAGCAATCTATGGAGGACGATTATGTGCAACAGTACTTTTGATACTGTAATGCTGATGCTGATAGCTTATATATAGAAGGATTTGCCACAATTGTCACATTTGACAAGAATCGACGATATTAGTACCAAGCGTCTCGTATATTTGATCTTGCTGCCCGTCGCCAGTCCAAGTATTTAGAAATGTTTGTACCGCCATCTATATTGGAAATCATAAGATTTTTTCTTCACTTCCCATAACCGCCACTTAAAACACTCATGAAACGATATGAGGTAACGGATCCTCTACGCCACAATCTCACGGCAATAAGAAGTAAAATGTAAGATTACAGCCTATATACAAAAGCCAATATTTGCTGAGCTCAGATTATTCTCATACCTAGGGTTAAAGACTAACTAGTCCGCCTCGCGGCTCCAGTACGTTTTGGCGGACTTCACTCGTCTTCGAAATATGATTTGATTCCTCAGACATTTATTTCCTTACGACGTTTCAATCACGTGGTAGAAGTTTGCAATTAACAATTTCATTGGTGCCTGCGGGGATCGAATAAGAGTTGCCCGCGTACTATGAAATTTACAGCCAGCGTTTAGCCTCTGAGAATGATAGAGCCATGCTACAGCTTTATTATGGATGGATCGGCTCGAATGGGTCGGCCCGATCGGGGAAGGACAACGCTGTCACAGGTTAAACAGATGACACAAATCGCAGATACATAGATACAGATGACACAAATCGCAGATACATTACTGTGACAACACATCTGCACTTTGTTTCCTAACTGAGGATAAATTAAGATGTCTGTGGACCACAGCATCCATTTTATCAGGTGAAGTGTGTGCTCGCTCGATTGTCACTCTAAGTCTATTTAAAAAATCTACTCTACACTACGCAGACGGCAAAAATCATATAATTTGACGACTCCGTGGCGCAGTGGCTTGGCAATCTGGATGTTTGTCCTTGTGCAATTTATGTTTGTAAACTGCCTGAACGACACAGGAGAAAATCCTAGTGTGGGGGTAACATTTTTAAAATAAAAAAAAAAATTACATTGTTGCAGATTCCAAATATGGAAGGCAAGGCTGGAATGGCTGCTATCGCTGATCCTGATAATAAACTGAATCTCACAGAGCTTGCCAAGGGCTTGACTTCAGCACTACCAGCTTACGCGAGGCCGCTATTTCTACGGATACTTCCAGAACCGCCCCTCACGGCCACGTTCAAGTTGAAAAAGAAGGAGTTAATAGAACAGAGTTACAATCCTTCACTAAACAGTGATCCTATTTATTTTCTAGACCAAAAGACAGAAAGCTATGTACCTGTAAGTGAGAAACTGTATAATGATATAGTGCAGGGGAATGTAAAGCTGTGATCAGACTTGCCTACTAATGTTAAGAAAGGTATTATATGTATTAAAGTTAAGATATAGTAGTAGGCTGCCGCGTTTCTTGGTGGTCTATTTACCTAGCCATGGGTTTGTGGGTTCGTTTCCCAGTAATAAAATTATCCAAATTATTACCCAATATTGACACAAAAAAAATTTATTTATTATTTAAGTGAAAGACATTGAATAAAACATTTTTTTTATTAAAAGCCTGATGTTTTTATTAAAAGCTGAGTGCAGTCCGTGTAATGATGACTACTGGGCGTCAAGCACCTCTGTCTCCCCCGTGACCGTTATAAAAATTTCCGAAATATCGGAAAATGAAAATTAGTTAAAATAAGCAAAATTTAACTCGATTTAAATCGAAACATTAAGTAAACATAAAATATCATTAATTAAAGAGACAATTAAAATAATTCCAAACAAAAAAAACACATTTATATATTTATACCGTTGTATATAAAACCGTATGTGATGAGATATTAAATTAACTACGCATTTTTGTACTATCGTTATAAATTCCAGTCTTGAATGTACTCGTACTTTAGCTTCATAAGGCTGATATCTTATATGGATGTGATCTTAATTGTATCTTTCTATTCTTGTTGCTTTACTTCTGAATCTTGCTAAATTGTAAAAAATATATAACTATTATTGGCCGTTTGTGACTAGATTTATGAGATTAATGTATGTATAAGACAAGATGAAGGCAGCTGATTACGTGTTCCTGAGTTCCACCAGGGTCGGAACAAAATCAGTTATTGAATTTTCTTTCAAGAAATTGTCTACAGCAACTTGTAGTAAATAAGTTAGCGGTGTTTGACCTCCGTATCCCGGAAAGCTCGTAAAGCCGTTACACCTGCGCCTGATCTCCCTCTAGTCTCGTCGGACTGCTGTCCCATCACACTATTAGAGTGCGGGAATAAAGAATGCCATCAAAAACATAACTTGTGAAAAAACCAAAGTCAGTTCTTCTATCGCAAAAGTTGTGAGATCCATGTCCTATTACTATAAAGGTCCTACTGTCTTAAGTTATTACGTAATTAGCTAACCTAACAACATCTTATAGTGACCATATCAATATTAAAAATCATTTATTTTTTAAATAAATAGATTGACTTGGCCATCGCATGAAAACACAACGTATCTTACAAGTATTACATATTATAATAAATTAGGTTCTGTAGTATAGTAATTAACTGACTTAGTAATACATTGATCTCACAACTTTTTACGCTAGAAGAACTGAGTTGCGGGACTTTGTTTTTTTTTTACAAGTTATATTTTTGATGGCGTCTCATTTCTTTTTGTAGATAGTTCTACTTTTTTTCCTTTCCGGTACCTTCTACTTCTTGAATACCAACAACGGATTTTCTTAAATCCCAATCTCTCTCTCTCTCTCTCTCTCTCTTATGAGCTTTTCTTATATTTATAGGTACACTTCCTCTTTTTATTTTCCGGTACTACTTCTTGACCTTCAGCTACAGTTTTTCACAAAGCCCACTCCCTGTCTCTACGGGTTTTTCTCGGAGGCTTTGACAATTTTTGTTAAGGCTGGACGGTAAATGCTTCTTAGTCTATTGTATTCACAAATCCATGATTCCTGCGATTTAATATATCCAAAATCAACATTAATTACATGTAAGCCACCCAGAGTTGTAATTCTCGAAAGTGCCACGTAAGCTTGGCCGAATGTGAATAGTGCAGAACCGATATCCATCAGCGCATTATTTTGACTTAGGCCCTGATTTTTGTGTATAGTTATATCATATATACACATGGGAAACTGTTCGCGATGAACGTAAGCTCTATTAATAATTTCAAATTTAGTTTTGACCGGACCAAGCTTTGTTCACATTGTGACATGTTCTTTATTAAATGTAATGTATATTTTCTTAATTGTTTTGTATTTTCCGGATCAACCTTTACTCTTTGCACTAAACCGATAGAATTATTAACTAAAACATCAATATTTCGCCTTTCTTCTCCTATTTTTATAATTATGTTCTCTTCCAGGTCACCAGTCATAAAAGCTTCGTCCTCATATTTTTTTATGCATTCACGAGATCATTTTGTTAGATATCTGGGGCAATCTATGCTATCTACAGCTGTAAGCTTTATTTTGGGATGTCGGAGAGATCTAAGCATTGCAGTATTTAATTGTGTTGACACATGTTTTTGTAAGTAATAAGCAAACGGTATCATCAGGAAGTGTTCAATTATTTCAATTAAGCTGTTTTCTTTCGAGTCGGATTTGAGATTTATTAATGTAGTCGAAAGTAAGTCGCGGTCTTTTTGTGTAGTGACACCTAATATTATTCTATTTAACATTTCAACAAAGTCAGAATCATTAAGCTTGCCATGTTAATTGTAAGTTCATCGTACATGAACAATTGAGTCCACAGATTCGGCATACTGAGGGAACCTAACAACTTGTTAGTTTCAGCAGTTGATAGTTTTTCAAAAGGTGACTTTTCTCTTACCGGCGGAAGCTGTAAGAGATCCCCGAAAATTGCAAGATTTTTTTTCCAAACCACCCATTCTGATCGTCGCTCGTGTCGATATATGTTAAAATGACATTGGATATCATCGATACTTCGTCCATGATTAACAACACTTCTTTTTTCAAATCTGATCTCAGAACTAGCATCACTTCATCAGAACGTAGCTTATACTTCGGTGTTTACATTTTGTTCCACAGGCAGCTGCAATAGTCTATGTATAGTCAATCCATTCACATTGAATGCAGCTATTCTTGTCGGAACACTAACTGTCACTTCTTTGTTTAAATACCTCTTAACCTAAACTATCAGTTTTTATTAAAAATTTCTTTCAAGCGCCACCAGTTCCACTCACACATGTACACTGATTGATTCACTGCAAATGTAACTTTGTAATCCTATATATTTATATGGGATTACAAAGTTATTTATGCAATTGGTGTATCAAGAAAACTGGACCGAAATTGCAAAATATTATAGTTTTTCCTTAATTTATACACTAAACACTAATTGCATTCCAAATTTTAAGCTTCTATGTCTGCTAGAAGTGTCTTAGAGTTTTGATGATCTGTCAGTCAGGCAGTGAGTGAGTGATAAAGTTAAGAAACTTTAACTAGTTATAATTCTGAAGCTACTAGATAAAATTGAATGAAATTTGAAATATACCGTGTTTATACAATGCCTACTTGGTTACTGAAAACTTAGGTTTCTAGTTTTATCCACAACAAATTTATAAGGGGGTCGAAAATGGACCTAACTGCTTCGAGAAAACGATAGCCGTGTCGCATTTTGCTCGACTTGGCGAGATTCACCTGTGCTTGCGCGTGTGTATGTGCACATGGCTAGTCTCCCTTGAGTCAGGCCGCTGTGACCGATATACGGTCGAGACGGCATGACCATATAATGTCATAGTGTCCAAATAATATAACTCTAAAGATACAGCAAAACTCCTTTATTTTAATAAAGGAAACATTTAAGTATAGCATTATTTAAGTAACAAGTATTATTAAAAAAAAATTAAATATTGTTTTGAAACACAATAATATATAGTTCTTTTCCCCTATAGCATCTCCTTTATATGTGTATACTGTACTATTCTACTGGTAGTACCATATGTGTACTGTATTTTCACCTGTAAAATAAATAATCAACCAAATTTTTAAGTTGGTTACCAAATTTAGCGCTCCTGTGCTTTCTAAGGTGTTAAGATGTAGATATTAATTTGTAATATATGTCTCCTACATCGCGAGGCTTAGGATTGAATCCAAAGCCTGCACTATACAATTATTGGTAGTTGGTACCTAGGTGTATTTTGATCGTCCCGTCTCTATAGCTGGTAAATGATATCACTAAACATATGTACAGCAGATCACAGGCCTCCCCTAGAGATGGCCTTAAGAGGGGGGATTTTATCATGGTGGCCACGCTTGAGAGTTAGCAACTGCAGTGTTTTTATAATTAGAGTTGTTTCAGTTTCCCTCTGTCGCCTCTTATGACACCCACCTAACGATATAGTGTAGTAAATATTCATACACCGCCACTACACGGTCACAGTGTATAAATAATATTGTATTAAAATAAATTGTGAAGGAACTTAAGATTTTATTTTAATAAATGTAATAATTACAATACCAAAAGAGAGATACAATTTTAAAGGTAACGCTGAGACCATTAAAGAAAGGTGGTCAGCGCCATCTGTACATTTCAAGTGACGCCAAAACCATGTTCAATACACTCACGCACACATATTACTTCTTTCTTTCTTATGTTCTCGTAATAATTTGAGCATGGTTTGGGCTTAGTTTTGGCGTCACTTGAAATTTACGCAGCATACCGTGGTCCTTTGCTAGTTTGAGAGGAAAGATATAAAATATCATATTACGAACGTGGTTTTAACAGTGGTAGAGCCACATGGCAGCCTTTGCTGTTGCACGTACGGGCCAGCTCGAACCGGGGTGATACCACGACCTTTCAGAAGGCCAGCGTGAAGTAGAAGCTCTGCTTCTGAATCAGGAAGATCAATCCCCGCCCCCCCCCCCCTTAACATGATAGCGGAGTAAGAAAGAAAATCCCTCGTTGAGCATCCACGTTCAAGCTACCCTACGCTATCCGTAAATTTCGACAACATCAGGGGACTTCATTCAAACCTTAACGCCGTCCACTACCATCTGGAAACTGCGAAGCCGGCCTTGCTCTTTCTAACCGAGACACAGGTGTCCCCTTCGGCTGATACTTCGTATCTCTCCTACCCGGGGTACAAATAAGAACACTCCTTTGTGCCCCGGGCTGGAGTTTCCGTATAAGTTAGAGAGGACATCTGTTTTCAAGGTCTCGGCAGCCTTGAAGGTACGCACCTGTCCATCTTATGGCTGCGCGTAGACGGCAATGACCATCCCTGCCCGAGTACCTCTATAAGTCCCATAGCATCAACGCCGACACAGACCGACTCATCGACCACGCTCAAATGGCTGCAGAATCCGTGCGACAACAGGTCCCATCCGCAGATATCGTGATACTTGGTGATTTTAACGCCCACCACGCTGAATGGCTTGGTTCTCGTTTAACTGATCATGCGGGTAAATCTGTTTATGACTTTGTTTTGGCATATGGTTTGATACAAATGGTTACCTCGCCTACGAGGATCAGGAGTGGAAGATCATGAACCTTCCCTGTTGGAAATGCCCCTTTTGGCTGCTCCGTCGATGCCCCTTTTGGCTGCTCGGACCATTGTCTGATCCGGAGTACGGTGCCACTCACGCTCCCATCGCGATTGCGTTCTGCAGGTTACCGCCGTGTTTGGCATTATAGGTCAAGTTGGCCGATTGGGACGGTATGCGATCTGTTTTTGGAGGCGGGTGATCCCAGAGTTGTTGCTAATTTTTTCGCTGATGTGGTGCTTCAGGGAATGGAACTTTTTATTCCACCATCTGTGGTACATACCGGAGGCAGAACCCAGCCACGGTTCGGTCGCTCGTGCAAAATTGCACTACGCCATAAGTAGGAGTGCTACCAGGCCTGAGACCAGGCATCGACGTCTTGGTATGCGAGTATCTGAGCTCTTAAAAAGAAATATGATTCCGCCTCCAGGTCCTTCAAAAGTGTCATTGTCAAGGCAAAGTCAGAGCAGATCGGCAAAATAGGTGACAAACTAGTTCGTCTTCTTTCGGGAACATGTCTGATTCTCTTCTTAAACGAATTTTTTTCGCTCCTGCTTTTAAGGTGGAGTACGAAGGGAAAGAATGTGGGTACACAGCATCCAAACATTGTTTGATTTCACCGGTGTCTTACCCTCTTTTGTCAAAAATTTTATCACAGCTTGAATGTCAATTTGATGTATTTCGAAATTTTTACTACACTGTCTGACTTTATTAAGCTTTATCACTATAATAAGAAAACGAAATAATTTTATAATTTTTTGTGGGTAGGTAACGAAAAGTTAAGTAATTTCATGACATGAAAGTTTTGTATCTTTTATTTATCTAATATGGGTAGGCCACAAACTTTCTGACCTTGCCTAATAGGTCGCAATGTTGGGCACAGTTGCCTCTCTTTTCTGGGAGGGTTTTAGGGCTAGGAAGTGTCCGCTGCGCTGCCTCAATGCGTGTAAGCAGACTTCACTCACTTCTCAGACATGCAGATTTCCTCTCGATGTTTTCCTTCACGGCCGTGCAGTTATGGCACGTGGACACCTGGCTTACGCCTATATGACACCTTGCGCACCAGTGTTAACTGTTGGTTTCTCTTAGTTTTCATCGGTCGGCTAGGCTAATGCGTCGTTCGCGCGCCGAACCGAGTATTGAATTATTTTAAGTTTTCATCGTCATCTTTTAAACTACGAATCCAAATAACGTGCTATAAGAATCAAATTTTAAAGTAAAAAGTTGTAGTGATGATAAATTATTTTCCGTTTGTAAGGATTAATTGCTGTTCCCGGTTACTTCGCCCGCGTGGAATTATTTTGCGTTGAACCGTAAACAAAAGTAGTCTAAGTTACTCCTTATGACATCAGCTATCTGGCAGTGAAAATTCGTTTAATTCGGTTTTCATGTTTTTGCGTGATGCGTGTTCAAACAGACGTCGTGTTGGAGTTTTATTATAGTATAGAAGATAGATAATCTAGGTCCACCCGTCCGCCATGCGTAAGCAATATATTATCATGTTCAGCGATGAACAATGTGCTCGTCTCCCACCTCGCCTGCCGTACTTAACATTTATCATTACATTTTGGCTAATTTACACAATATCTTTATGAATTATAGCCTATGTATTATTTTCATCATTAAATCCATTTAGTTATTTTTGCGTGAAAGATTAACAAACATCTATACATCCTCACAAACTTTCACGTTTATAATATGTATTAGGTAGTAAGGATTAATATGCCATGCCTAATAGTAACGCTCATAAATCACTTTTTAAATTTTCTATAATTTTTTGTCACAAAATACCTTATTGTGTTTTATGTATAAGAGATAGGCATATGGTGTCGCGGACTGATATAGTACGCAGCCTTCTGGAACACCAGTTTTAATAGGCTTGTATTCGGTCAAACAGCACATCCTGCATGGAGCACTCACACCGCTGGATGGTCGGCGGTGTGTTCCCCCCATCATCAAAAGTCGAGTTGTATGCAAAGAGAGCGTCTAGAAGATCGGCGTTTTCCTTTGCGGCATGGGCCAGTGAGTCGATCTCCTTGTGCAGAGATGGGAGAGATGACTGACAGAAGTTCCCTTGGATAGCTTTGGCGAGAGAGCATCATGCACGAGTTCCCAAAGGAAGTTGAACTAGTTTCTCGACAATTCTGCCGATGTGCTCTGACTTTACCTTGGCAATGATACTTCTGAAGAACCTGGAGGCGGAATTATAATTATTTTGAGAGCGATGGTACTTACATCCTGAGACTTCGAGTAGTCAGCCCGGTAGCATTCTTGCTTATAGCGTGAAGCAATTTTGCAGGAGCGACCAAACCCTGGCTGAGTTCTGCCTCCGATAGGTACCACAGATGATAGAATAAAAAGTTCCATTCCCTGAAGCACCACATCAGCGACAGACACAGCAACAATGTTGGGATCATCCGGCGAGAATCAAACCCGCCCCCAAGGGTAGGATGCAAAAAATACCGCATCCTGTCCCAATCGGCCGACCTATAGTGCCAAACACGGCTGCAACCTGCAGATCGCAACCGTGATGTGAGCGTTAGTGGCACACTTCGTCCATGTCCCTCTCCTTGTCCTTGAGATAAGAAGGAATGGATGGACCTTTTAAGATAGAGAAGAGAATAATCAAAATCCTAGAGTCACACCTCTGTTTTATACTGAGCCATTTAAGACAAGAGCGATAATGACAGATGTGATCATTCTTAGGAAGACTGAAAATGTAAGTATTTGATGCAACTGTTCTAGTATTAGTTTATTCTCAAATGGAAGAAAAATTTTTGTGAAAAAGATAATGTTAAGCTGCAGAGACTTTACGAGATGTTTCAGAGATATGGACCCACCAGCTCGGGGTACTATCAATATGGAGATCAAGTTAACTGACCAAGAAGAAGTTATCAATCCTTGTAAACATGTTAATTATAACGAAATCTATCGGAAACCTGCAATCCAGCACTTCCCATAGTCACCTCCTTTTTATAGAATAAGGGTGACAAACGTGCCCATAGTCTATCAGATGGTGAGTGGATGCTGTAGTCAGACGCATTTTCACCTCTGAGGACTAAGATGGAACGTCTTGTTTCTAGTTAAAAGTATATTAGGTTCTGTAAACTCACAAATTAACATTAAGCTACTATTTTACGGTGGTATTCTGTGAGAGTGTTGTCCTTTCCCGGTCGCGCCGACCCATTTGTGCTATAACCTTAGTATAGCTGCAGCGTGTCATAGACACGAAAATGTTAGTTTTATTGAGATTCAAACGTTAAGTACGCGGTCTTGCCTCCCTCTCCCCTGTAGGTTACTAAGTTATCTAAGTTACCACTATCACGTCGACTAGTTGATCCTTAAACAGCTATTACCATTAAATATTATCTTAAGAATTTATATGTACAGTCGCAATGATAAGTTTTATTTAACCTTTTGAGTACTTTAATGTACCTTGAATAGACATCCACGGGATGGAATGGGATAACGGATTCACTTACGCCGCCACCACCCGGTACTATGGTCTTGTGTGTGTGTTTTGTGATGTATGCAAATAAAACGAATGTGCATTAAATCAGTTCACATTTATTTTATTCCAACAATGGTTTATACTAAAAATACTTCCACGGTAATATCTACTTAACCAATTCATCA
This sequence comes from Parnassius mnemosyne, assembly GCA_963668995.1. Classification (NCBI taxonomy): domain Eukaryota; kingdom Metazoa; phylum Arthropoda; class Insecta; order Lepidoptera; family Papilionidae; genus Parnassius; species Parnassius mnemosyne. The sequence goes on from CAVLGL010000086.1 coordinate 30,123,290, forward strand.
AAGTGTTCAATATATAAAATATTTACTTTTGTTTATTTTCTAAACCTTATTTTTGCTTTTATCAATTGAAATTTCTATCAATATTTTTTTTATTTTATTTCGCAGCGTGTGGTTTGGTAAGAAAATAATAAATTGCAATACGTATCAAATTCTTTTTCTATGCTTTTTACTACTTTTTTATTAAGTCACGTTATTGTTTGTCTGTCTGTCTGTCGTTCCGAGTCGAATCTTGCAACTCAAATTTCGAGCATTTCCCGATTAGCCAGAGACTTGAAGAGAAAAGAGAAAAATTTTGAACACAGCTCGTAATCAGATGAAAATGTAGCTTTTTTTAGTACAAAATTTAAAAAATTACTTATTATAAAATAAATTTCTGACTTGATGCTCTTCATACATTCCTGGGTACGGGTTGACAAGAGTAAAGTAATACAATTTTAAAGATGGCATGTTCACCAAATATTATATTAAGTACAGAGAAAAAATTAACGAGTAATTAATGAAAATTTAGACACATTTGGCAAAGTACGAGCTAAGATCTTAAAAAAGAAGAGTCGTGTAGTTACTTTACTCCTATATTTGTACAATTGTTCACACGTTTGCGAAGTTTTTACTTTAAATAATGTTCACGCATTTGTATCACTTTTGGATATATTTCATTTTATTGATTAATAATTAGAATGCAATAGTGTTCACATTATACTTAGTTAAAAAATATACATAAACCTTATTTGGATTAAATTTAAATTATAACTTACAACCCGAACCCAGAAGTCCCGTTTCTATTTATTGGGTTGTTTCATTTCAAACATGACACCGTACTTTTAAAAAAGCACTAAAAGTTTAAGCATCTGAAATCAATTATGTATTTAAAAATATTATATATATATAAAATTTCATCAGATTTCAACTGTCTAATATTATGTCTAATTTTATATTTGTTGTTTTTATAAATACAAGTCTTTTATAACTTTATTTAAATATGTTGAAAAACCTTTTTTTTCAATTGACAACAAATTACATCAATATTTTTAGTTGTACATGAAATGATATTTTCACTTAACACTACAGTATACCCAACATCAAGAGGACATCTGGGCGGCGAGACATTTGAAGAATAATGTTTTATCAGATCTATTGCATTCGCATTCTGCTATGTTCGTTCAATTTGTTTGCTGGATGTTTGACAACGGTGGTATATCGAGGTAATTTTAATAAGTTTCGGTTGCTTGTTTTAAAGTGATGATATAAACACGTTTGTATGGACTTAATGCCGCCCTGATATCAGCTTAAGCTTTAGGTTAAGGTATATCTAAATTATATAATATTTGATATTACAATAATTTATTTTTTGATTATCAGTAGTAAAAAAATTATGTCTTTTTTTTAAATTTACAAATACACATCTAAGCACGATCAACATTTTATTCTTTTACTTATCTAGATATCATAATTGGTATTTTATTCATATTATAAACCTTAATCCATTAAGATATGGTGTAATACCAGTTATATTTTGTGTGTGACTGTTAAGAGAGATATTCGCCCAAAAGCTTTAATTTCTTACATAATTAAAGCTTTTAGACACTTTCTCAATAATACACTTTCTAAATTAATAAACATAAAGGCATGTTGACGATATAAGTATTATTTATACAACAGCTAGTTAAAACACTGAAATCAACGCATTCTATCTAACTCAGTAGTAGTAGCTGAAGATAGGCACTGAATAAGACCCAATTAATGACAGTGATCGTCGAATGATAACCCTAATCTGCTACTAGATTCTATATCCATATAAACGTAAGGACAAGGGTTAGTTATCGATAATTGAAAAAATAGGTAATGGATAATATCAGTTCCATATTATCGACACTTCAATTTTTTATGGTTAAAATAAATACAGAATCGATTTAAATAAAAACAAAATTCATCATACACTTAGTGTGAAATAAATTTGGAGTTTGGAGGTAATATAATATTATACAAAAAGGGTTATTATAATATCAAGGAATACATGAATGAAAATAACCCCTGGGAATAAGGTGATCGCCAAAATGCTGGTTCTATGAAAATTCTTTTAAAATTGTATAAACAAATTTATTGTTAAGTAAAATTATGTTTAAAAAAAGTCCCGCCGGGTTTCTTGCTGGTTCTTCTAAGGACAGAGGTATTTCCCAAACCAGTGGTAAATAAAAAAATGACTTTCAATAAGTATTATGTAATAATCGATATTGAATAAAAATCATTCTATTTTATTCTATTCTGATACAATAATATATTATAGTGATACTAGCTGGTACCCAGCGCATTGCTACTGCAGAAGAAACAACTGTGGATATATTGGTTTAAATTTGGAAGTGTTACATTGTTTAATTAAGAGTGACAACACAATAGTTGTCACTCTTAATTAAAAGTTGAATGATCTATAACTTTCAAATAAATTGTCGCTACGATACACGCGCCACCTAGTATAAGTAAATTGTAATATGCCTTTAAGGTTAAAGGCATATTACAATTTACTTATACTTGCACTTGCGTGAAGGTTCACGCAAGTGCAAGCTATAACTTGTCAAAGATTTACCGCAATCTGATGAACAATATGGCCGCGCATAAAATATGAATAAACAAACATTAAGTTTTATATATTAGATTACCGAAACGAAAAGTTAACTACCGTATAAACGCACGTTTGTGCGTTACGTAGACGTACATCACTCGATAGACATCCTTTTTTAAAACAATAGAATTAGACTTCTAGCTTGAAAGTTTATCGAATAATTCGATAGACACGCATGTTTGTGTATGTAATATATAATGTGCGTGATGCGTAAGAAGTGATAGAGATATGTCAGGATAATGCCAAATGCAAGTCCGTATTCTCTGCCTAGCCCTCTTTTTAATAGAATAAAGCTGACAAGCGAGCACATTGCCCACCTGATTGTAAGTGGATGCTGTGGCTCATAGACATCTACATATATCCTAGAATAAGACTTAAAATGCAGAAGCGTCATCACCCCTGAGAACTAAGATGGAATGCCTGGTGAGCAGTAAAATAGGTCTTCGTTTCTCTACACTACCATACAAAACACAGCAGCATTTAGCTACTATTTTACGTTGGTGTTTTGTGAGACAGGGGTGAGAGTTCGTGTTATGTACCTAATCTATAAGCATTTTAACGTGAAAATATGTTAAAATTTGAACTTCTAAATTAACTAATCTACTTAATTAAAATGGAAAATTGAGTTATATTATACTATGATTTTAAGCGAGCAATTCTTGTATATTATATGCTTATCTCATTGACTTACATATTACGCAGCTTATGTGTAATATATTTATAATGAAATTCCTTATTTATATGATGTGTTACTTTCCAATTGTATCTCAATATTAATAACATTTATTTATATAACATAATATATAATATTATGTTATAAATTGTAATAATTCGTCATATGTTTTTTTTCTAACGGTGCAAAGTTCCGTGTATTAATTTTTAATAACGCAGCGCAAATACCAATATAATATGTTGCTATTCTAAATCTAAACACTTACATTCGCGGATATTTGATTTTTCATGTTTATTAACTGACTTTAAATATAAAAATACGCTAGTGTTGTAACATTAAAATATTATCTTACTTTCCTTTTGAATATTCTATACAAAAATACGCATACTGCTGTTTTAATACTATTAGTGAGTGGAACTATTTCAATCACGTTTTTGATAATCAAGACATATTATGTTACTGTCACATTTTTGAAGTTATACTTCTTTTTTTAGGCATTTGGGAAAAATGATTATAGTGAATTTTTACTATTCGCGCGCACACCGACACCTAAAAACGACACCATGAAGTTGTTACGTAGCGCGCGCACACCGACACCTAAAAGCGACAACTTCAGTGGGTAATTGTCTCTCAAGTTTTTTTTTTGTTTTGTTACGTTAAAGAAATATAACTTCCTAAGTGCGTACACACATATTTTTTTTTTCTATTACAGTCTAAATTTGAACAAATACATTACAAATTTTGTGCGTAGTATTAAATACTCGATTGTATTATTTGGTAGATATAATTATCTGAAGACTTGACAGTTGTCGTAATCTGACTATAAATACAAAATGTACATAATATGTTTCTTTAATAATCTTAAATTACAATTCCCTCTTAAAAAAGAATAACATATTATGATGGTTACAATCTTTACAAAATATTTTACATATTAAACGTTTATCATAAATAACAAATTAAAAATATAACCTGTAAACAATATATATATATATATATATATATATATATATATATATATATATATATTATTTTACACAAGAAACTTTTATAAGTAAATAATTAATCTTTAGATTGATAGTGTATCAGTATTTTGGAATCTCATTTTTACCCGACTACGGTTAAGGTTAATATAACTATCACGGACTAGATTGATTACTCGACAACAGCTGCACCTACCGGGTCCAATTGTGAATCTAAACCATCCAAGGGTACTATAACACACACAAAAGTTTCATCGGAATCGGTTTACCAGTTTCGAGTTTTAGCAAGACTAATAAACAGCAATTCATTTATATATTTATTTATAGATTTATTTTGTAGAAAATTTAGTGTAAGCCCCTCTGTGTTTTTTCTTTATCGTAAAAGCAATTTAGTTTTTTTTTAATGCAAATGCAAATGATATTGCTGCTGATCTGCCGGTAAGTGACTACCGCTACCGACGAACACCTGCAACACCGGGGCATTTTCAGGTGCGTTGCTGGCCTTCTAAAAAGACTTGGCTGAGCCAACTCTTTTGGCTCACATACTGGGTTATTTTCTGAAGAGTAGCCAAATTTTGTACTTAAATATAAATATATAAATAATGATAATCCATTATTGGCGTTTTTATAAATACGAGTAAATAAGGATCGTCTTTTTTTTAATTATCTCAAATTGAATGTGATTTATGGGCAACAACTACGCTACACTACAGTCCTCTGTGTACGATTCAATTCACAACGTTATAGCCGATCGATTGGCCATGACAAATGTCTGCGTGCGTAGTAAAATAGAAGGCGTCAGATGTTATGAATGACAATCACTTAAAATAATGCATTACTAATGCATTCTGAATTTAAAAGAAAAAAAGGGCAGTATGTCTAAGATTTTTTTGAAATAATTTTTCTTCATCATTGGTCTATATTACTTATTCTGAATCTCTCTGCAAATTTGGCCGTATATTGCAAATTAACCCTACATAAAACCTGTATACGATCATACTTTCAAATCCGGAAAACTATTATTTTAAATATTTATATACGCTCTAATGGTTTTTAATTATTAATTATTAATTTAATTATTAATTATTATCACCCCGCTAAATTGATATTCATTTTGTTTTTCTTTTTAATTTTAAAACATTGGCATCAAATACTTACACATAGTGCAAATCGAAACATTTTTTTTATTAATATCATATTCGCAAAATTAATTATTTTCAATTTTCAAGAAATAATACTAGAACATAGTTAAAATTAAATTCGTGCGAAATTTATTTACCGAATAGAAATATTGTAAAACACTCTTAGTTGAGGCGAATAATAAGAAATTCATCGCCTCACCTCATCCCTTGGGTAAGAGTTGACTATGGAAATTGGCAAAAAGAGCGGGCTTACATACGGCGGGACATTACAGCGGGCTTATATAACAATCTTGTGTATACACCAGATGACGAAGAAGAAGAGGAACAGTAATAAATATACTAGGAATCCGTCTGGGTAGATAGCAAACTTTAGAATAGACTGCTATTTGGCGGCAGAAACAGGCTTGCACTGCTGTGTTTCGGATTGGTCGATTGATTGATCGGTTTGTATAGAGAGTCAGTATTAATACAGGTGTGCATTCCATCTTAGTTCTCAGAAGTGATAGCTAATCTGTGGCCTACTTGGTTTGAAGTTGGTTTCAAATGTCCATCGACAGCAATAGTCACTTACCGTCAGTTGGGTTGTAAGTTCGTTTCTCACTTCAGTTTTATAAAAAGTGCGAGATTTTGGTATTACGATCGTCAGTCCGCCTACCTTATTTATAGAACAAGGATGACAAACGAGCAAAGAGTCTACCTGATAGTAAGTGGGTGCGGCCCATAATCACCTACATATTATATCCTCGATCAAGAATCAAACTAAAGATGGATCGTTACTCCTATTACCTAGAAGAATGCCGCGTTACCAGTAAAAGACTCCGGTTCGCTACACTCATCATCCGATACACAGCAGCATTAAGCTGCTATTTTACGTTGACATTCGGTGAGAGCACGGTCCTTCCCCTTCCCATAATATAGATGAAAAGTGGCTCTACCACGTCGAGAGCCGCTTTGAGTGTTGATTAAGGCAAATCTTATAAAATATTAGAGATGCCTTACTGCTGAATAACCAGCAGTAGAATGTTAGGGGCTGATAAAGAAAGAAAGACATTGACACTTAATCAATGAACTAATAAATCAAGTCTTGATGTTAAGTTATCGTCATATCTGAGACGGAAAACACCTTGTCGTTCGGTTCTTGTCATCGTTGGTTACGATCTTTCCCCTTCTTCCGGTGCAAGAGCAAAGGTCCGCTCAGTTCCTCATCGATTTGGTCCTGGGATTTGCCTTTAGTCTCCGGTATGACCAGGTAAATATATCCAGCGGCGATAAGTGTGGTTGTAGCGCTAATGTAGTATGTAGCGTGAAGGCCAAGATTGATCGCCATCGTGCCGAAGTAGCGGAGAAGTAAGAAGTTGCTGAGCCATGTACAGGTGATGAGGAAACTCGAAGCTAGACTGCGGACCTGTCAATGAGAGAATTATTACTAAGTAATTTGAATTTATTTAACCGTGTAATTGCAGTGTCAAAAGCATCCAAAAACCTATACCATCCCATTGGTGACACAAGAGGTGAAGAAGGCAAGCAAACCAGGAAACAAGCTACAACGTCTTCTTAATAACCATTCCCCATTTCCCAGACCCCAAGTCCTACTTGGATTATTGCTGCTGCTTCCTAGGACAGTGGTTTTCTTGCTAACCAGTGGTAAACGTATTACTTTCAATAAGCATGCTCGTAATCTATAATTGAATAAAATTATTTTCTTCCATCCTATCACATCGCATGCCATCCCTTCTCATCCTATCCTGTATCATTCCATTCCGTTGGATTATATTATATTCCATTTTATTCTAAACGTTAAGTTGGAGAGATCAATGTTAATGAAATTATAGATCATCATGGTTATGGAATACATAGTTATGGAATAGTTTTTCCATTTTTTTATAGGATAAGGTGATAAACGAGCACACAGTCCACCTGATGGTAAGTGGTTGCTGTGACCCATAGACATCTACATCTATCCCCAATAAAGAATCATAATGCAGATGCGTTATCACCCGTGAGGACTAAGATGGAATGCCTCTTTTCCAGTAAAAAGGGTACCTCCGGTTCTCTACACTCACCATAAAAACAAAGCAGTGTTAAGCTGCTATTTTACGCTGGTATTCTGTGAGAGCGTGGTCCTTCTCCGGTCGAGCCGACCCATTCGTGCTACAACTATACTACTAGCATAGCTGCAGCATGGCTCTACCACGTATAAACGAAAGCTTATGAAATCATAGATACATATCTATGATCTATGATTTCATAAACATTCGACATCTCTCGGATAGCTTCCGATAGATCTCGAATGCTTATGAAAGCAAAGATTTTTGTGGCAATTCGATTTCCTATTTAAAGTCGCTTCTGAATACTCCCTCGGAAAGGAATGGGATATTATATTTTCTTGCGCTGCCACTACAAGTCAAATAATAAGATGTGGAAGTACGAAGTGCTTAATTAATTAATATCCGAATTACAAATAAATGTTCCAAAAAATTATAATACAATTGTGGGTGTCGTAAGAGGTGACAGAGGGCAATAAAACAGGAGATGTGCGGAAGCGTCTTCCTAATAGCGACTAAAAATAAAAAACTGCGGTTGCCAAATCGCTTGCCAAGCGTGGCAATTATGGAAAAGATCTGCTCTATGAGGTAATCCATGAGGGAGTCCTATATTTAGCAGTGAACTTTAATAGGCTGTAACGGTAACGCTATGTAAATAAAAAATTAACAAATGAAAATTAATAATTATGCAAATTTATTTGAAATCGAATCTACGGGTAAGTTTTAGAATCAAGTCGCCTGAATTTGGGGATGGGGATGGTGGGGGAGGGGGTGTGGATGGTAGGGGGAGGGGGAGGGGAGTTGTAGAGTCACCCCCCACATACATTCCCTGTGCTTAGTTTTTTTTATAAATTTTTAAAAATCTCACTTTGAGGTTACGTTTTCGTAATGTTTTTGACAATATAAACCTGCTTTGTGGGGGCAGAGAGTTGGGGGAGGGTAGCCAAACGCCACTCAACGTGGCGCAGTCGAGGGAAGCTCGGTCGACGGTTACGGCTATTTCTAGATGGTTTATAAAAAAATAACCACGAAGGGGATGGAGGAGTCTGTTCGCTCGCTTCGCTCGTTCACTCGACCCCGCCATCCCCTTCTAACCTAACCTATCCGAGTCGAGGTGCCCCAAGTTCCGAGCTCGCATCGCTCGCTCTTGCACCAAATAAAACACCAAAATTTAACTTTTATAATTAGTAAACATATTTTAAAAACTTCCACCATTTCCTAAAACGTCGTAAAAAAGCAAGCAATCGGTCTGCTGAGGGGTAGCGAAGTCGTCCAAAAACAGGAGGCAGATAATAACAATAAGGAGCACATTCACGTAAACTCGGAAGCAAAGGAATGACGCTTATGACGGAGTCGCGAAGTCGAGTATAAACTTAGTGATTATATTCTCTTTGGTCGAATATATCTGTTACTGATTACTGTCAATGGCAAAAAGTTCCGTTTCAGGTATTAATTAGCGGTTTATTAATATTTTTAGAAAATAATTTTAAATATTTCGACGCAGCTCCGGCAGCTAAAATTGCATGGGGGCGCTTGAGATAAGCCACCTGGACTCCCCCACAGTGACAGATTCCTCAAATTCAGGCGACTTGATTCTAAACCCAACCCGAATCTACAGTTATATTCTTTATATTTTAAATTAACACTTACTAAAAAAATTAAAGTTATAAACTATAAACTTACGTTCACGGTAAACAGTTCTGATATTAATACATAAGGCACAGAACCCAAACCGATGTTATATAAAAACAGCACCATCGACAATAGTACTACTGGCACCCAAATCTCTTCACCTGCATTATCATTATGCTCGTATTTGAATGACCATATCGTTGTAGTGGCATTTTGTTCTTCTATACCGACTCTAAATGACCCTATAGGATCAGATTCATTCAAGTTCTCCTTATATAAATCTCTAGAAAAATTTCCACTTTCTCTTGCTATATTCTCGCGTATATCGCCGATTCCCTCTCGTATATTCTTCTCCTTCATAATTTTTTTATATGGCCATAACCGGTGCGTGTACCAGGACTGCATACGTATATGAGGATCGCAGTATATGCCTAGAATAGCAAGGCAGCAAGCTATTCCAGAACAGGACCATAACAGCAAAGTCTGAAAATTAAAGTAGATACTTAGACCACGTCTGTTTTAAGTCAAGTTCATTCCAGAGTTAGATGTATTAAATACGTAGGATTAGTTTGCTTTAACGAAAATACTGTTACTGTTTCAATCTTTTGTTTCTGTATGTTCACTTTATTTTCATTATAATTAGACTTTTAATAATTTTATAGAAACCTCTCTTAAAAACGTGTTATCGTGTATTGGCGGCAGAATAGAGAAGAGAATTCGAGGCATTTCATCTCAGTCCTCAAGAGCGACAACGCATCTGCATTTTTGATTCGTAATTAAGGATAAATGTAGATGTCTATGGTCCACATCATCCACTTACCATCGGGTTGGCTGTGGGGGCATTTGTCACCCTAATTCTATAAAAAAAGGAGAGAGTGTTTCACCTCATTTCTTCCCGTAGGTGTCGTAAGAGGTGACTATGGGCAATTCCAAATTATGGCTTCCAACAAATGACAGTATAATCACCTCCTTTTCGTTAAACGCAAACTATTTAGACCGAATACGAGAAGCAGCTTGAAAAAAGCGAGACGCCTGGCACTGCAATTTTAAATGTGCCTGATAAACGTGATGCTTAAGATAAATCCTCCCTAGAATGGGAGAGGCCCACATCCAACAGTATACATTACGAACCGATATTACAGAAGAAGACTGACAAGGTCACTTTTTATTTTTCACGGATAATTATTACATTAGATACAGTTCCATAGGATATTTATTTCTGGACTGAATCTTTTGGTCTTTATATATAAATATGAGAGATAGAATTCGCAATGAGAATATTCGCAGTAGAACCAGACTATCCGACGTACCTCAACGGATTAATGGGTAATGGGCTGGCCATATAGCTCGAAGAACCCATAACTGATCAGGAAAAAAGGTTCTCGAGTATTCTTGTATAGGTAAGTGATGGAGTGAGGATTTGATAAAATATGCAAGAAATCCGATAGACACAGGTGGCTCAGACAGGTTCCTCGGGAATGGCCAATATTCAGCAGTGTATTTAAGATAGACAGTAATGACAGTAATGATTATGATAATGATGATGATGATGAATATGAAGGATTTTCATAAATCTAAAAAAAACTACAAATTATCTAAATTGTTACCTTTCTTCCAAGTTTCTCTACAGTAACCATGGCCACTGCTGCCCCTAGAACTAACGCAGTTCCACACAACATTGATCCGGCATCTGACGTGCCAAGTAATGCTCGAGGTGCAGTCCTGGGAGAAAAGATATAGAAATGATGTAAAGAAAAAAGATTAAATTCGTATATACGTGAAAAAGAAAGTGAAAACTGAATGGGGTGTAAGATTTTTTTATAGGATAAGGGTGGATATCGAGCGCATAGTTCACTTAATTGTAAGACGGTGCTGTAGCCCATGCGTTATAACCTTTGACAACTAAGATGGAATGCCTCGTTTCAACTAAAAAGGGTCTAAAAGCACTTTTCTATTATCGCCGTCACCTTTTTTTTAATAGAAATCGGGTGACAAACGAGCACACAGTTCACCTGATGGTAAGTGGTCGCTGAGGCCCATAGACATCTACATCTATCCTCGTTTGCGAATCAAAATGCAGATGCGTTATCAGCCTTGAGGACTATGATGGAATGCCTCTTTTCCAGTAAAAATGGTATCCGGTTTTCTACACTCACCATACGAAACACAACAGCATTAAGCTGCTATTTTACGCTGGCATTCTGTGAGAGCGTGGTCCTTCCCCGGTCTAGCCGACTCATTCGTGCTACAACTGTACTATAAATATAGCCGCAGCTTGGCTCTACCACGTAAAAAAAACCGTGACGTTAACGAGAACGAGATTATTCCTGACCGAGATCAAGATGACGTGACGGTGATCGTTTGTCCACCGCGACGATCTCGGCGGTCCAGGCTATTTATTGTAGCTGTCCTGCGTGGTAGTGCGTAGAAATAAAACAAACTAGGAAATGGCTGCGTTCAACCGGCGACAACTTCTTCTTCTGCTTTTGCACGTTTGAAGGCGTAGACGATGTTAATAATTTTGGATTCATCCGATAATACGATAATGCATTTCTTAGCAAAATTTTATCTTCGGACACATCCTTGGCTTTATGTCACAAACATTTTTTATTTTCTACAAGTTCTATTAATGAAAAATAGTAGAAAAAAGTAATATTTCAATTTCGTGGCAATTTTCGTAATATATTTTTGATTTACATAATCAAAAATCTTGCTTGAAAACAAAACGGCTCGGTGCGATGTTGTGGCGCGAACGTGGATGGACAAATTTAAACGTGTTTTATATCGCCGGTACATCGGCGCGTCACAATCTCGGGCTGAGTTCTAGCGGTCGCGTCGATCTACTTCAGCGGCCGGGATGACGGCGCTCGGGGAACGGGCTTGCGGTGGACAAGCGGCTATAGTAATCGTATGTGTCGCTACCTCGGCACCGTCATCTCATTTTTGTTAACGTTTCAGTGAGGTCGGTGGTGGACCATCGCCGTAACGATTTTCTACACTATACGAAACACAGTGGCATTAAGCTTTTATTTGCATGGCTCTCATAGAGCACCAACGTGAAACTATTACAACGCATATATGCTTGCCGGTTAAGAATATTCTAAAAATTTTGTCCATCTTCAAATTATTGACAATTTGGTCGATAAACTTCCGACTCTGTAGTAAAACTTATTAATCTTATTTACAAAAGCCTTGACAGCTTCATTGGTCTATTGGTCGTAAAGGCAGTTTCTGACTATGAGGTCCCGAGTCGGGCCAGTTATGAGTAGCAATCTGGACTCAGTAAGTTGGCGGTGTTAAATCGCCGTGCCTTGGAAAGCACATAAAGCCGTTGGTCCTGTGCCTGACCTCTCTTCTGTCGTGTCAGTAATCATTCCATCGGACTATGAAAGTGGGGGAATAGAGAGTGCACTTGTGCTTGCGCATTCACTCATGCACTATAATCCGTCTCCACTGAATCTGGCCACCGTGACAGAAAAAACTGTGTCGAATATTACCCGTTGTGAATGGTGAAGTTGTAGGCGGTGAGGTTGAGTGCAGGCACGGGCGCGGCGTGCGCAGAGTGTCGCAAGATGGACGCTGCGAAGCTGGAGACAGCGCCCGCTCCGCTGCCCGCCGCCGCGCACACCAGCACGCAGCACGACACGAGCGCGCGCCGCGATCGCCGTCGCAACACTGCGGTGCCAGATACCGGGTATCATTCTTATTATTTTTTTTAATTTAGAATACCATCAACGTGATAGAGTTTATTATGGTTGCAGCACGAATGGGTCGTCTCGACTGGAGAAGGACCAAGCTGCCAGAATATCGGCGAGAATTGTTTCACTGAATTGATTTTTTTTAATAAGGTACACAAGCAGACAGTAGTTATATACAGTTCTAAAATTAAAGGAGTAATGGTTTTGATCGAAACTACAATCGAAAAAAGTGTAAGGTAGGTCCGCCTAAAAAGAGCCGGCTATAAATAAGGTCCATCTCTTCAAACTTATCGGAGTTAATACTTAAACCAAAATGGACATCGCGCTGGCACTCCCCAGTAACCAATACCAAAGTGCATCGGCGTTCATTGCTTTTGCGGTAGCCATTTTTTCAGTGGCTCTGGGTATAACTTCAGGGGCGGTCGACTTGACTCAATCTATAAAATATTCTGATTCAATCTTGCGTTGTTTTAGTAATAAAATCAGGTAGTTATGTAATAATTCTTCAATAGTAATGTTAAAATACTTTCAGAAGGTGGATTGACGAGGTAAGTTATCAAAATTATTGCTTTTTTATCACGTTTTTGTTAGATTTTCTCAGGACATATCTAAGTGCTTAACAAGGTCCACTTTTGTCTCAAAATAAGGGCCGGACCTTATTAGGGGCAAGAAGCTATAAAATAAGCGTGATCAGTTACTTAAATGAAATATATAAGTGTAAATAAGCAGCTGGCCTAGGAAGTGGCTCTTTTGTGCGGTGATAATGACAGATCACCACGCTAAGCCACAGCTATCGCAAATAAATGCCACATGTCGAGACACCTTTACTTCCATGCACTTCAACTAATATTGAAAAAATAATCCAGACGCTTTCGAGTTTTATACTTAGCAACACATTTACCCATTCGTTTTTACGTATTTTTATAACATTTTATTTACGAAAATCAACAGTAGCTTTTGACATAAGTATTGTTCATACATAATATTGTTTCCAATAAAGATTAAAATGGAACCTTCGCAAAAGAGAAAACGATGCTCAGGATGGTCTCTAACTGATCTTCAGAATGCTCCAGATTATATGAAAAAACAACCAAATGTCTAAGCGTGTAGCAGCTTTAGAATACCATATACTACGGCGAACCCTAAAAAATCACATAAAATCTGGAAGCGTCGTGAAGAGTATGAGAAGGAAAGCTGTTTTTAACGACACACAGGAAAAGGAATTGGTAGAGAGAATTAAAAAGTTTTCAAATATTACCTTTGCCTGATACCTTTAACACCAAAGTAAAACGTAACCATATTTACTTATAGTGACAAAAAATCGACTATGATTACAAAAGTATAATACCTAATAAGGTCCAAGTACTAAGATTGAAAAAATGACTGATTATTAACATTTTGTGATTTTCTTTACTAGAGTTAGTAAACATCTGCACACAACTACAATTTGTTTCATTTATAACTTTAAAATAAATTAGTTGTAACTAATATTCATAATACTTTATTAGGGCCACGACACTAATTCATATGAATTTCCGTTTCATTTTGCGGAAGCCACGAATTTAATAGTAGTTTAAACAATTGCTTTATAAATGTGTGATTTTTCTGGTATATAACGAACGCCTCAAATCTTGCATTTCAATTATGGACCTTATTTAGAGCACTAGTACCGTATAGAGACCATAGATAAGCTTTTAAAAAACTTATTTTGTAAGTACTTCGACCTTGGTACCTTGTTTATGTATAATATTTTCTCTTCAAATATAAGCAATTTATTTAAATATGATGTTTTTTACAAATTAAAAGACTTCCCAATATTGATTAAAAAGTATTTTCAAAAACCCGGCCCTTATTAGATGCAATTACCTTACACGGCATAGTTATAATAGCTGCAGTACAGACTTAATGGAAGCAAAGGTAAACAAGATAAGAAATACATTTTTATCTTGTTTATTTTCGTTAAGTTAAATAGTAAACACGTAAATTGTTTTGTTTAGTTAAATATTAAACACGTAAAAGAGAATAAATGTAATTTACGAGCGCACCGGTCACCTGATCGTAACTGGATATTGCCCATAGACATCTACTTTAATCCTTGGTTTTGTTCTCCAAACAGTTTTCATTTAATAATATTGTTATGAGTGCTTACATACATAATACATTTATTCTCAATCTTGTCACCCAGAGGGTTAGGAAGACTTTTGACACATCTCTCATGTCGTGGGTTGAGGGTACTTCAAATTAGGACATTTTTAATATATCGTCAATTTGGTCGATGAAATTCCGTCTATAGCGTCCCTTGCCGACTTAGCAACAAACCTCTGCAGCATACATATTCTCTGTCACATTTCTCTCATTTATTCTTTCTACATGTCCAAATCACCGAAATATTCATTTCGTAATCCTAGTCACAACAACTTCTAGCAAAGCACACTTCTCACCCTATTATTGAAAAACATCCCTAACATACTTAAACTTAAACTTAAAAATGCAATCAATCCTTCCATTGATTGCATTTTAGGTTTAAGTTTAAGTATGTTATTATATGTCATTTAATAATATTGTTATGAGTGCTTACATACATAATACGTGGGTTGAGGGTACTTCAAATTAGGACATTTTTAATATATCGTCAATTTGGTCGATGAAATTCCTAACATACTTAAACTTAAACTTAAAAATGCAATCAATGGAAGGATAACCAGCCAGCAATTTCGACATTCTAATGTGGCACAATGTATAAGCCATGGCATGGCATCGTTAGGCATACATTTATACAAAACAGTACATACACAGTTCCCTTAGAGGCGACGTCTGCTCCTTTTTATCTGAGTTCGAATCCAGACCACTGCTCCTCTTCAACATCGGCTGAAATGTATCCGAGTCCTGACGTCTCATGTGATGTTGCCTTCCTCCTGCGCAATCTGAGGTTCGAATTTTGACTTCCTGTTGTTCGATCACGTCAGTCAAGTCCTCCCGGAAGTCGGAGCCATCGAACCAACACATGACTCTCGCCGCGTCCTGGAACAAGAATATGAAAAGGTAATATTTATATTTTCACATCGTTGCGTTTAAAAAACTTTCCTATTGAGTTAAGGCCTCTGGAATCTCCAAATCCCTTGCCATTTGATTTTCCAATTTATTATTATTATCAAATGTCTTTGAAACCGCGGCTAATAGTGATAGGTTAGTTAGGTTAGTTATAAGAATATCCACTACTCCATTACATCTCGTGGGTATCGTAAGAGGGAAACTCAAACTGGAGACGGGCAACAGCATATTCCTGACGACAACTCAAAATTATTAAAAGTATGGTTGCCATACCACTTGCCAATCGTGGTAACTATGGCTAAATCCTTACTACGTTTTTAAAATCGTGCGATAATCTTAAAGAATAAATCGAATGCATATTTAAAATCATTCTTAATGTACGATTCCGTAGCCAACCGCAGACAGCAACAGCAGGCGACGTGTCGCGGCGTCACGTCGCTGTCGTCTGCCGCTACGGCAAACGACGTGTCGCTAGCTGCGGAAGGTATTTCATAGAACTACATAGAAACCAGTAGTGTCGCGACGACACGTCGCCTGCTGCTGTTGTTTGCGGTCGGCTACGGAATGGTACCTTTATGAAGAAATTATAATACAAATTCGATGATTATTTAAAAGATAAGAATGCGTGGACATAATGAGCTTCCTTAGATTTTTTTGTATGTATCATTGAAGGGAGGAAAAATTCTTCTTGTGACTTTTTTGCTGCTTCTTTTTACAAGTTATTCTGCAATAGAAACTTGTTGAAGGCTAAGAAATTTTGACGTTCAACAAATGCTTTGCAAAGGCCAATTTTAAATAAAAATATTTTATTTTTGACTCAGACTTTGAGTGATTAACCAAAATGAAGCGGTAATATAGATATATGTAATATCAGAAGCACCTGTATTTTGCCTACATTGATGAGATACGAGGGAGTCTCCGGTAACCACAGTAGCGACAGGAGCAGAAAGATAGGCGCTACCGCCATAGACAGCGAGAGGGCGTGTGGTGACAGCACACCGCCCGCTGTGTACGCGAAGAAGATCCCGCAACTGAAAATTTAGCAAACAACAGGATAAAGTACATAAATGTCTGTATCACTTAAAATAATAAGGTAAAATTAAAAAAAAAGTAGATGTAGAATAGACTTAATCATCCCTAGTTTGTGTGAGACCGGTGCCTAATAAAGGTTTTAACAATACCTGTTGGTCACCACGTCCCATCTCTCGATTTAAACTATCTTTACATTACACGTTTGTAAAATTTACTGAAGAGGTCATTACTTTCATTGTAATAGTTATGAGAAAAATTATAAAAAAATATATCAATTACTATTAATATTAATAATATTTTCGTTAACCTCTACAAGTAGGCTTAAAATGCTTGTGTCCGGAGTGGTTCATGACAATATGACGGAGTCGAACCCACAACTTTCTTTCACATAACCATTAGGCAACAGTTGCAACTTAATAATGGCTTGTCCCGTATGCTAAATGTAATTTACCGAGACCGGGAACGTGGAACGAAATTAATGAAGTACCGCTCTCCCCAACCTACGTAATCGATCAGGCAAATCGGATCTAGGATTGCGCCTAATTCTTTATATACATATAGTTATATCATCGCAAGAAAAGACCATTGTATGGTATCGGTGAGGGTTGAACTTATGTAAACAAATGATCATACAATTATCAGGTGGATTGAATAATTCACCTGATGATAAGTAGATAGTGTGGCTCATAGAAGTCTTCATCTCTCCTCTGTATAGAATAAAAATCCGACGCGTTGTCTCACAGACCAACTAAGACGGAATGCCTCGTGTCCAGTAAAAAAGGTTTCCGTTTCTCTACAATACGAAATAGAACGGCATTAAGCTATTATTTTGCAATAGTATTTTGTGAGAGCGTGCTCCTTGGAAAAGCGGACCCATTCGTGCTACAACCATAATATAGCTGCAGCATGGCTCTGCCACGTAAAAAATTAATTCGCGAAATGTCACTTCAGCTTAACTAAAAACTTATATTTTGCAATGGAATTGGCAAATAACTACACTGAATTAAGAAGGTTGCATACCTGCACGCTAAAGCAGGCATCGCAGCCAATCCTCTAGTCCTCGGAGCTATTTCCGCACAATAGAGCGGAGCCAAAGCTAGTGCACCAGCTCCACCTGCCCCAGCAGCAACCCTCGCTGTCCAGATACCGCGTGTTCCACACCAAGCCGCTAAGCACCAGCTTATCTGACGATATAAAATCATTTATCATTATTATAGTCCTACATAAGTACATACCTTAACATGTGCCTCCAAAATCATTAAGGATCGCCACAAAACAAGGTCTTGGGCTACCTATATCCATTATTTTCCTACGTGTTTTACCAGGTCGTTACTGCATGTAATGGAGGCTGTTTTACACTAAGTTGGTACGAGTAGCTCGGAGTTCCTCTGTGTTATATAATTCGTAATGAAAATATCTACATCATCATACAGTATCTGCGGTCTGTCAGTGACTGAGAGCTCATTTGTCATCTGTCCTTATATGAAAATGGCATGTTGGTGATTGCAACACATATAGTACTTAGATGTTTTTGTTTTATCTACATTTCTAACTGAATGTTTCGTATCAAATGATCTTAGATGTATATAACAATAAATTTACATCAGTAATAAGTATATAGTCTTCTCCTCTTAAGTATTTTTCATTACTTGTGACAGGAAAACTCACTCTTTCTTAATAAACATTTAATATTTTAGTTACAAAAATAAAATTCCTTTTATTTTTATTACTAGCTGTTCCCCGCGATTTCGCCCACGTGGAATTATTTTGCGCAGAACCCTAAAATAAACGTAACCTAAGTTACTCCTTATAACATCAGCTATCTGCCAGTGAAAGTCCCATCCAAATGGGTTCACAGGTTTTTGCGTGATGCGTGTTCAGACAGTTGTATTTATGATTCACTATTTTGGTAATAATGGCTTACACATAAAATATAGATATATATTGCCGCGGACTTTTTTGTAGAACTATTTAGGAGAAACAATTCCACCATACATTATATTCGTGTAACTCTTACAGTTTTTGCACCGCACGCCAAAATAGCTCTCAGATGACAGATATTTCCGACTTACTTAACATTTATCCTTCTATTTTGGCCAATTTACACAATATATTTATGAATTATATAGCCTTTGTGTTATTATTATGTATTAGCAGTAAAGTTTCATTAAAATCGATTTAGTAGTTTTTGCGTGAATGAGTAACAAACATCCATACATCTACACAAACTTTCACATTTATAATATTAGTTATCTAATAACTTTAAACGAGCAAATTATGTATACACATAATTATATATATATATATATATATATATATATATATATACACATTCTACGTTTTTCATAATAATCATAATCATAATCTTTATAGCAATCAAATGGTAACAATATTTAGTATGGTTTCAGGGGCGATAATTAGATCTAGCTAGGATTCATTTTTAGAAAATATCTTTTTATCCGTGTTTTCAGGCAATGAAAAACTGCTTCAATATCATTAGAATACGAAGGTAAATTTCGCCCCTATATGCATGGTTCCCACCCGATTCCCCACCCGAGCTATTATAAGCTCGGGTGGGGAATCGGGTGTCCCGAAACTAGAAGACTTTGGGTCGAGTCCAGATGTCTCCAATCCGTTCATTTTTTTAAGTTCCTTCTTTTGTGAGAAAAACTAGTATTGGGAGCCCTTTATTACCGCATCTTATTTGTATCTAAGTATATTTTTTTTAAATATGATGACAACTCAATAGCTCTTTATCGATAATCAACTTAAACATAAACTGAAAAATATGACTCTTCCTGACATCTATTGGCGAGTAATAACAGTATTACTTTTTTTGTTGAAATGTAATTTCCTAAAACACGATTTCCAAAAATATCCAGATACTAATTATTATAAAAGTATGTGCGCGCAAACGTACTCGCGCGCGCAAGTGTATTACTTTGTATGCCGTGGTATTTTAACTTATTTTTGATTGCGTGAAAATCTTTCCATTTGAGCCATTCAATGAGAAGTATCTAACACTCTATTAGTTTAAGGATAAATATTCAATTGTTGTAAAATTAATTATACATATGGGATAAATGTTCTTATGCTATATCATTTACTTACCATCAGGTGAACTGTTTGCTTGCTTGTCACCAGTTCTTGTATTAAACTTAATGCAATTTCAAGTGGTGGTGGTGTAATAATAAATAATGTCATCAAAAACGTAACTTGTAAAAAAAACAAGTCTCGCAATTCAGTTCTTCTACCGTAAAAAGTTTTGAGATCCATGTAATACCAAGTCGGTTAATTTATTCAGTCCCTACTTAAGGGTCCTTCTGTCTTAAGTTGTTACGTAATTAGCTAACCTAATCACATCATATAGTAACCACATCAATACTAAAAATCTTTTATATTTTAAATAAATAAATTAACTTGGCAATCGCACTAAGCAATCTAATTTAATATAATATGTATTACTTGAGAGATACATTCTGTTTTCATGCGATGGCCAAGTCAATCTTGGTATACACCATATATCTTATATACTAAACAATAATTGTGTTCCAAATTTGAAGTCTAGTTTGCTAGAAGTGCCTTAGAGTTTTAATGATCGGTCAGTGAGTGAGTGACAAAATTAAAAAATTTTGACTAGTTATAACTCTTAAATTACTGGTTCAAATTTAATTAAGTTTGAAATATACCGAGTTTACACAATGCCTACTTGGTTACTAAAAATTCAGGCTTCTAGTTTTATCCACAACGAAGTTATAGGGTTTCGAAAATGGCCTAAACTGATTCGAGAAAAGGATGGTACAGCCGTGCCGCTATTTTGCTCGACTTGGCAGGTGCTTTTCCATATTATCATACCGTCGTTTTCATAAGAGGCGACAGCAGGCAAATGAAACGGAATGGAAAGCAGCATTTTTCTGATAAAAATATTAAAAAATACTGCGTTTGCCGAGCCTTTTGTCAAGCAAGGCAACTATGTCAAATGTTGACAGTCAAATGTCAGTAGTAGACTTTTGAGGGGTAGTGATGAGAATGGATGGAAGGATAATTTTTTCAGAAACACGATTTCGCATAAGTTATACATATTTTGTATAAATATTTGGTGCAATAAAGATTAAATTAATAAATATTTTGTAATCGTTGTAGAAGGATACCTACAATGAAACTCAGGCAGACACAGAAAGCTCCTGCTTTCCTTCCTCTGGTGTCAGCTAGGACTGCAAAGAAGGGAGCTGCAGGCAATGCGACAAGGCAAGGCAATGCTGCTAACCAGGCCCCACCCGCCAGAGCCTCGTTGCCCAACACGCCTGACACCCAGCCGGTACTACAACCGTGTGTGAAGCAAGATAGGTTGACTGAAAAAAAGAAAATTTCATAATGATATTTTTTTTATAGGCTAAGGGTAACAACCTAGCACACAGTCCACCTGATGGTAAGTGGTTGCTGCGGCCCATTGACATCTACATCTATCCCCTATTACAAATCAAAATGCAGATGCGTTGTCACCCGTGAGGACTAAGATTGAATGCCTCATTTCCAGTAAAAAGGGCCTCCGGCCACCTGCACTCACAAAGCGAAACGCAGAGGTAAACCTCTACTTCACGCTGGTATTCTGTAAGTTTGTGGTACCACCCCGGTTCGAGCCGGCCTATCCGTGCGACAGCAAAAGCCGCCACGTGGCTCTACCACTGTTAAATATCTTATATTTACGTGAACACTAAACATTTAAATAAAACTAATTTTACGGATTTTATCGCGTATAATAACTTATTTTATATTCCCGACGTTGGAGGGGAGGGAGAGCATGAGTGCTGTAAAGTGCTTGAAACGTCGGGAATATAAAATAAGTTAGTATAGTTACGCGATAAAATCCGTAAAATTAGTTTTATTTAAAAGAAAATTTCACTACAAATTTCATACTAATCGCAAATTTTTTGAACACTAGTGTTTATGAAGTAAAATGTCTATTATCAAGTTTTATTGCTAACAATATCAAGAACAATATAAGGAACAATACAATAATAATATTTACATGCACATAAGAGCCTGTACAACGGGCTTTAATCGATTTTGAGGTCTATGTTAACAAACTATTTCAAAATTGTTTAGTTTCATTTTTTTTACATATTTCACTTTTTATCTTAACTTTTTATTGCAAATTACTATATAATGCGAAGAGATGTTGCTTTCCTTTGCATTTTCTTTCGCATTTACCACGGGGAGTGCTCTGAGGAATTGTTCGGATTAATCCCAGCCGCCAAATTTCACTAACGCACATCGCGGCTATACTCCAGATACCATCCATACCATCTGGATGATAGGCGATCCACCACTGTGCGATTTAGGAGATGTTTTCTTCCTCGCACAACTTCCTTGTGGAATCGATTACCATCAGCGCTTTTTCCGGACCAATACGACTTAGGGACCTTCAAGAAAAGAGGTTATTTCTTTTTAAAAGGCCGGCAACGCATCTGTAAATCCGCTGGTTTCCCTGGTGTTGCAGTTGTTCGTGAGCGGCGGTAGTCACTTGCCATCAGATGAGCCGCATGCTCGTTTGCTCCCTCTCCTATAAAAAAAACAATGCCGTTATCTAAAATAGTCTACAATGACAGTTCATATGTAGGTGAAACTAACATTAGAATGTCTTCTTTTAATGTTGGTTTCACTTACTTTATTTTTAAGCCTTTTGTCAGTGACCTCTCTTCTGTAGGGCAATTTGAAGTGCTGTTTTAGTAACGTACTCATAACAAATAACTGGCACACCGAGAGGACATTACAGGATTTATGTATATAAGAGATGGGACGAGTATAAGATAGGTCGGAATGTTGTGCCTTTTAATACACGTAAATTATGTATTTTTGTATTATAATTATTTTTTTATTTACTTGGTAAATAAAAAATTACTTTCAATAAGTATTATGTAATAATCAGTATTGAATAAAAATCATTCTATTCTATTCTATTCCATTCTACAGCTCTTTGAGCGCGTTTCAGTTGCAAGAGTGTAGTTTTAGCTGCTCCTTCCCATGAGGTTATACAATAGGTAATGTAAGATCGATTGACATAATGCAAAATATACTTGGTTTACTACCATAATATTCGCAAAAGAACGAATATTTTTAAATACAAACAATAGTTTACGGACTCTGCTGCCCAGGTGGTCTATGTACTTTTCTGCCGACTTCCAAAAAGGAGCCGGTACTCAATTCGACTGTATGTCTTTTTTTTTTCGTTTTTTTTTATGTGTGTTACCTCATAACTTTTTTCTGGGTGAACCGATTTCGATGATTCTTTTTTTATTTGAAAGCTGGTACTTCTCGTGTGGTCCCATATGAATTTGATCAAGGTCAGACCAATAGTTTTTAAGTTATTCTTAAATAACTTATATTGAAGTCGGCTGTACAAAATTTTTAATTTTAAATTATTAAATGTATAAGTAACTATTATCAAAGGTATTTAATAGTCTTTGTATTTTTAAAATAACTACTAATTAAATTTACACTTTGCAAAGGAGACACATCCTGGAATTATTATATGCTGGGTTGAGCTGCGTATAGAAAAATTTATATAATTGGTTTTGTGGGTATTCAGTGCTAAAATATTTTCTTCGAGCTGTTTATTAACCCTATCAAAACCTTGCTGCACATAAATGAACCTTGTCTATAAATGAGCTAGCACGGTCCATTTATTACCATTATCATACACCAATTTTACATAACACTAATTATTATATTCGTTTAATAAGTACCTACGGACTTACCTACTATCGGCGTGGGATTAACAAATTGTAAACAGTAATTGTGTAGATTTAGCCCAATAGATATGTATGTTATACAAAAATTAACACATTTACGAGTAGATAAGGTGGAGAGCTAATAACTTTCATATTTGTTTAATAAATAACCAGAAGTTTACCTACTAGGGTCGTTAGATTAATAAATTATGGCGGCGCTGTCGTTGCGGCACAAGTAAAAACACATTGAAACCTAAATCACGCTATCAAAGTTCCGAAGTCAAAACAGTATATTATATTATATAATAGCTCGGAACTACTACCACCATGAGCGTTGGCCGCTCCCCGGGCAACAATTGTGTAGATATATATATATATATATACACATATATATATATATATATATATATATATATATATATATATATATATAGGTAGATAGATACATAGATATAGATATTAATATATACAAAAAATAAACACATTTATATAGGGCTGAGTGATACCTACAATGAATTTGTTTTTCATGCATAAATTACTGGCGTCTAATTCATAACATCATGGTTTCAGACAGTCATTACCACCCGGAACTCGTAAAACCCGTTTATGAGATCGTAAAGTACGGAGAGCGCAAGCTGTCACTTCAAAACTTTCTCATATTTCGAAATGATACTCGTAGCTTTTGCAAATTTTAAGTCAGACTAAGGAATTTTGAATCCAATTCGTGTCAATTTTAAATAGTTAATCGTTTTGGAAGTTTTTTCATTATGCGCAAACAAACATTTTTAAAACTTTATAAAAGGATACACATACATATTTGTTATGAACAAAGAGATTAATTGGGTATTATTGCCCGGGCATCATGAATATTTAATGCCCTATATGAATAAGCAAAATGATAAACTGTACGTGGTAAAGCCATGCTGCAGCTATATTATTAGTAGTATAGTTGTAGCACGAATGGGTCGGCTCGACCGGGGAAGGACCACGCTCTCACAGAATACCAGCGTAAAATAGCAGCTTAATGCTGCTGTGTTTCGTATGGTGAGTGTAGAGAACCGGAGACCCTTTTTACTGGACAAGAGACATTCCATCTTTTTCCTCACGAATGACAACGCATCTGCATTTTGAGACTTTATTGAGGATAGATGTAGATGTCTATGGGTCACGTCTATGGGTCATGTGCTCATTTGTCATCCTATCCTATAAAAAAAAACTATTGAAATAATTAAGCTGACTGGGCTTTATGGATGAAGCCTGGTCAGTTTATTTGTTACTAATTGGGTATATAGTAATAAAAAGATGGAAATGTCGATACATACGATAATCGAACGATTATTTATTTATTTTAATTCCTCCGATATATTTTTAATTAAAAATAAATAAGATAATAAGAAATTTACATAAATTAAAGTATATATCTATATATACAGTTAAAACCGTTTAAGATGACATCGTTTAGATTTAAGAATAACCTATCAGTTATATTGACCAAAATCATATGTCCCGGCTGAATGTTATATAATCGCCTTATAAACACACTGCTTTTTACGACATTGTTTATTTTCTTTTTACGAATTTGCTTATTTCCTTCTTACGACATACTTCACTAAGCAACTTTATTTAGCTAATATTTTCGGAGAATTGTATCTGTTAGAACGACGAGCTGTATTGTAAATAATTTGAATAGGTAACAGTATGCACATCTAGCATATAATATGGTCAATGGCTGTTATGATCGCAAAAGTAAACAAAAACGTGTCGAGATTAGGGTCTCGCCATAAATAAATTTGAATTAAAAGATTATCGGTTGAATAAGTATTTTTTATTTATACGATTATCTTATGATTAGCATATTAATCTTTTAACAATTTTAACATTTATAACTTATTGTCTTAAATGTGATGACCTTCTTTAGGCTTGGTTAGTTTAGGTACCTATCAAATTACCCAACAGTTACGTAACAATATTCATAATGAACAGACAATGTGATAAATAATGAAGTTCTTATGAAATATGAAGTGAAATCAGTGTTAATAACTTAGCTCGATTTGACCTGTCATTATTCATATTGCGCGGGCATTGTAAATAGTGTTCTGGTTAGTCACTTGGTCTATAACATATTCATTCTAACTCTCTATATAACATATTCATTCTAACTCTACTAAATTTTTTTTGTTAAATAGAATAATAACGTTTTTGATAGTGATCGTGTCGTCAATCTATAATAATATAATAATACCAACTTAGTAAGGTTTAATCCTAGCCACTCAGTACTATGTAGCCAACGGTTCAAAATCACCCCACTGTTTCCGCACTCTCTGTTACGGCCTACGGCTGCTCCCTTAAAGGGTCAAATCCTCAGGGGCCCATGAGCTGAAGACTTCCCGAGCAGACGTAGATCGGGCCTCAATGTGGCCACGTGGAATCTCTCTAATTACACTAAAATATATGGGGGAGCGTTCTATAATACGGCCAGTCGACCGGGAGGAATTCGGACGTAGCTTACTTACCTATATCCAAGGCGACTGGTCCCTCCGGAGTCGGTCAGGTCACATGTGGTTGTGTAGTGAAAGGGAAATAAGTGATGTGATGTGTATCTGGGTGTGACTGATGGTGATTGAACCTAGACCTTGGCCGTCGGCAGCAGCCCGAGCGTCGACACCCCTCCAACTTGAGGGGGCCTTCCGAGGTTGTCCACAGTCACTTTCCTCTTTCGTCACGATGACAGTCAATTAACTCTATCGTACGATTAACTAAATTACAGAAGCCACTAACTACCGCTGGGTATAAGGTTAACGCACAAAACGCACACGGAGTTTCTGCATCAAAGGTCAGTACCGTTTCGCGTAGCAACAGTTAGTTCTAGAATATCAGAGGCCGCACTAGCTAATATTGCCGAATGCACTTATGCAGATTCTGAGTCAGACACAATGAGTCCCTGGGAAGCTCTCCAGCAGGAATGCGCGTCACAATGGTAGACCGTATATTTACTGGCCGCGCCGAATTATTCCGAGTTCCCGACAAAATGACAGCGTGCCGTTCCAAGCACAGCTGACAGACGACTGCCTGCCCTTGTGCGTTTTTCGCACGACCGAATGTCAAACCGGTATGAATGCACCGCGCCGAGCGCCCTCTCGCGTCAATCCTTGAAACTAGCGCTTGGCGCGAATAAACCCCCGTCCCGGACATAAGGATTTAGGTCCGCGAGCAAACCGGTCAGCGGGACAAGGTCGCGACGGCAAGTTGCAAGACCGAATCTACAACCAAACTAGGCCACCTTAGGTACCCCATCAGATCTTGCAACCCTAACCAACGCCTCAAAATTACCGCAGTGGGCAAGCCGGAGGGTTGAACTGGATGCCCTTCCTGGACATCGCAGCCCTATATATATATAATAAATAAGTCCTATTCTGGACAGAAGTCCGACGACCTCTTTCAACACGTATCTGTGCCCCTACGATTAGTTCCGCAATCCGACCGGATCAGGTCTGCAAACAGTGATGCGACACGAAGCGGCCCCGAGCGGCCTCCTAAGCTTCAGTGCAGAGAGCACCCACAAATTCCACATGAACGTCGTCTGTGGAGAGCCGAACGAAACGCACAGATAGTCCCTAGTATGAATTTTCAACAAGTGGGCCTAGCCAGGCCACCCACCATATTATCATTTATTAAAATAGTGCGGCAGCTGATTTCAATCTGATAATCTCCAAAACTAGCTAGCCTGTTAGACAAGTAGTCCTATGCTCATATTTCAACTAATTTTTCAAAAGCATCAATGTTCAACTACAGAATTAATTCAACCAAATTAATCACCGATGCGCATATTTAATACAAATTAAACAAAACCATAACGTAAGGGACAGCCCTACTTCTTCGCAAAGCAAAATGATTAAACACTATCATAAACAAATACATAATTTTTCAAATAGCGCGCCATT
Organism: Parnassius mnemosyne; assembly: GCA_963668995.1. Classification (NCBI taxonomy): domain Eukaryota; kingdom Metazoa; phylum Arthropoda; class Insecta; order Lepidoptera; family Papilionidae; genus Parnassius; species Parnassius mnemosyne. The sequence continues at coordinate 30,150,835 of CAVLGL010000086.1, forward strand.
CAATTTCAAATGAATTCAAATTTTCCTTTCAGCAAACAGACGCAACAATCAAATACAGTGATTAAATATATTTCCAAAACATATGCAGTAGAATTTAAAGGAGTACATTAATTTCAATTCTTTTAATTTAAACCGCTACAGATAGGAAAATTTCGCGGAAAGCCCAAAGCATTTTTTAATATTAATTCAAAGTTTTTTTTAACTAAGTGCTCGACCAGATCAAATCAAATACCCCTTGACAGCGTGATTCAACGCTCCAGGGGGGCCCTAATCTTCCCACCACCAAGGGGAGGCCACATGGCGTGAACCCGAGATCAATAGAGCGCGATCGCTAACAGTCGCCACTCGGGTTGTAAGCCTCACTGAGGACGTCGGCTACAGAACACCTTGACAAGTGGACTGTTGACGGCTTAAGGCTCAGTGGAGGCGGCCGTGGTGGGAGCTAAGACGGCAGCTAGCCAGGGCCGCCTCCATCAAATGGGGAATAGTGGTGCACCAGTCGCGGCCACTCAGCTAACGGGAGTGCGAAGGGTCCAGCGGACCGATGAGTGGCCGTGAAGTTCCTCTCCACACGCTGAGGGGGGGCGATGACACCCCCGCCCCTGGGGGAATTACCCCCCGACTGGTCGGGGGAGGGACCTCTTCCAAACCTAGGGGCCCGGTGGCTGGCCGGCGGGCGCCGAGAGTCACCCGGCAGAGGGCGTGGCTGAGCGCCCCCGCCCGTGGGGGTCGAGGGCCTGGCAGAGCTCCGAGAGGAGATGCCGTTCGCACCCAGGCACAAAACGGCATGGTGATTGCCCTGGCAATGCAGACAGGCCCGCCGATACGGACAGTCTCGCTGGATGTGTCCTCCCAAACATGAGCAACACCAGCGGCGCTCCTTGGCGATAGTTCGCCTCGCCGGAACCGGCTTACCTAAAAATTTCGGGCATGACGTTACCCGGTGGGTAGATGCTCGACAATAGGAGCAGGGGGTTGACGATGACTTGCCTGGAGGATTCAGCCTCTCACTGGGCACGGCTCGTAAGTCGTCAACGGTGCCCGCCGCGTTCTCGATCTGCCGGCACTGCTCCTCCAAAAACCGCAGCAGGTCATAGAAGGGCGGAATATAGGAGGCCTCGTCCCCGCCGTACCTCTCCTCAAAATGGATTCGAAGGTCGAGAGGTAGACGGGACAGCACGATGCGGAGCAACAATAAAGCGCATTCGCCCACTGGTAATTCCAGCCGCCTCAACGCATTACAGGCCACCAAGACTGGATCCAACAGGTCCGGACGTAGTCTGGCCGGTCACTAAGCAGCGGGAGGCTTTGAAGCTGCTTAACATGTTCGTCCGCAATTCGCCGGAAGTTGGCGTATCTTCTGGCTAGGAGGTCCCGAGCAGTCTGGTAGGCGTAGTCCGACAATCTCAAGTGGCCGACGACGCCCAGGGCCTCCCCCTCCAGTGAGGCCAGGAGGTACGCCATCTTTTGGCTCGGGGTCAAGTCACTCTGGGCGTCCACTAGGCTGTCGAAAAGACCAACGAAGGTCAGCCATTCGTAAAGGACCCCGGAGAATTTTGGCAGGTCCAGAGTTGGTAGTCGTCCCAACAGCTCCGGCTGAAGCTGCTTCAGAGAGGACTCGGACAGGTCACTCATCCGAGCTTCACGCGCCTCCTCGGCATACCTGCCTTCAGCCTCGATCAACTCGTCCGTGAGCCACAAGAACTGCTCATAGTCCGCGAAGCAGGAGTCCAGGACTCCCTTCTCCACATCCGAATCCTCGAGCTCAGCGTAAGCCTCCTCCACTGCGGCCCTTCGAGCATCCACCTGCTCGAACCGCTTCATCAAGTTATGGACCCTATCCGGTCGACCTATCAAAGCATGGGCGCCCAGCGCAACTCAGTCCGCAGACAACGGATCAGTAGCTTGGGCGATGACATCACTACTAAATACAAATTACGACGCGGCTCGAGCACAAACTACAAAGATAACAAATTAAAAATACACCAACAAATTAACAGTTAATAAATGCAGTTCCTATCAAATCGCGTTGAATAGAAATTACACAAATACGAATTATTACGTATCAACCAAATACAAGTTAGCTCAAAAGAAAAGACACAAATCAAATTAACAAATAACAAATACTAGTGCGATCAAATCAAGTTAAATTCAAATTGCTCAAATACAATTACTACTCTTTAGTTCAAATACAAATGAAGATACACATCACGGTCGATCAACAAAAAATGCCTAGCTCGGAAATCGACCCTTCGATAAGTAATCCACTACAACTATCCGACAACGATAATTAACCGATTACGTAAAAATAACCATCTACCTACATGACGTATATCTCTAGAAAAACTCCCGCTTGCGCAACCTAGGGCGCGGCTTTTCAAATTACTCACTAACCAAAAAAAGGCAAGCAACAAAGCAACAAAGGAAAATAATTTTATTATTACGTACAAAAAAAATATTTTTACGTATTACGGACGGGCGTGATTGAAGACACAAATTAAACCAATCAAACCAACGCTCCCTGCCACCAGAATTGTTTAATTTTTATCAAACACTATGGTCGGGATCGACCGGGGAATCGAACCCGGAACCACGCTCTGCTACCAGCTTGTTACGGCCTACGGCTCCTCCCTTAAAGGGTCAAATCCTCAGGGGCCCATGAGCTGAAGACTTCCCGGGCAGACGTAGGTCGGGCCTCAATGTGGCCACGTGGAATCTCTCTAATTACACTAAAATATATAGGGGAGCGTTCTATAATACGGCCAGTCGACCGGGAGAAATTCGGACGTAGCTTACTTACCTATATCCAAGGCGACTGGTCCCTCCGGAGTCGGTCAGGTCGCATGTGGTTGTGTAGTGCAAGGAAAATAAAGTGATGTGATGTGTATCTGGGTGTGACTGATGGTGATTGAACCTAGACCTTGGCCGTCGGCAGCAGCCCGAGCGTCGACACTGCTCCAACTTGAGGGGGCCTTCCGAGGTTGTCCACAGTCACTTTCCTCTTTCGTCACGATGACAGTCAATTAACTCTATCGTACTATTATACGGGACCGTGGATAGAGCTTTTTAATAAACGATTTTATTTACACAACACAATATAATTGATTACAATTAACAACAAAGATTTATTAAACTTAGGATTTAGAATAACTGGGACTTAGAATGATATAGTAAAGATTTAGTAAAGATATAGAAACGACTTAGTAACGTGATGTATGAACGAGACTGAGATTGGAACGAGACTGACTTGTAGATTGATTCTTGATTCCCGACTGACTTATGGGCGTTTGTCGGGAGGTCGGTTATATAGGCTTTATGGTGCTGAAGCAGCAGCGTGAAAGAGATGCGTTAACCGATCTCCTAACATTGATGGGGTATAACAGCCCCCCGCGGAAAACTGAAGATCGGGAAAATAACCGAGCTTCAGAATATTATAATTTATGCGATTTCTCTTAACCGGGGTGCTGGTATTGGTGAATCCTCGCGTTGTGAAATGGAATGATTATCATCATCGTTACGAGTCGGAATTGATACATTTGAATTATTCTTAGATCTAGATATTATAAACTTGTAACATTTAAAGGCTATGGATATAACAATGATTATTAATATAACAGAGGTTATTGTTATATGGTGTGTCCCGTATTTTACTACCAAGGGTTTATTAATTATATTATCGAGTTTTGAAAGGTTTTCTAAATTTTGTTTATTATTTGTGAAATCATCTAGATCTATGTTTTGTAGTAAAATAGGAGATGAATATTTCTTAATACTAGAGGATACATTAGGTTTACAACAGTAATCGTTAATTATATTAAAGTCTAAACTAGGCGTAGGAATATTAATGTTCAAAGTGTCGTCAGACGACACGAGCCTTGTGCTCTTTGTATACACTGTGCACTGTGCGGGAATATTACCGTATAATTGTTTCTTTTAATCCTGAGATACCACAGTCGATGGTTATCCTATTTGGACGAGATTGCACAAATATCCACCGATTGTTCACTAGTGGTTTCCAGATGTCCATTTCACTATATAGTGTTTTAGTTTCGCACTGAACGGGTAGAGCACTGAATGTCTTAGTGAGAAGTTCACTTTCACATGTAGGGTTACCACTTGTTAATGATATGGTCGGGACTTTACACAGGTAGAACTCAGAGCGTATAGACTTACAATTATTTATATTATCTAAATTACAGTAGCTTAACTTATCATTAGATATTCCGATGTAGGGAGTTGAAGGTAGGATTAAACTAAAGATGTTCAGGCTGGTTAGGTTATGAGGAATAGGTAGAGCCATGCTATGGTATAGGTTAAATTGTTCATTCATTGTAAGAGGGATTTGTAGGATAAAAACAATTTTATTATTTATAAAATAACACGAAACATCGGAAATACTTAAAATTAAATGAATATTATTTATGCTTAATGCTATGGGTATCCCTGTGTCTCTAGGTAGGTGCCTATCGTTATCAATGAGTTCTTTGTATAGTTGCGTCGGGGACAAAACACTCGGATGTAGGATGTTTTGGCTACTTAGAACAATACTTTACTTACTTACTTATCTTCACGCACAATCCCTGACGGGGTAGCCAGAGAGAACAGATCGCCAAGTGTCACGATCCTTACAAAACTCTTTCGCTTCTTTCAGATTCATTATCTTCTTCATGCACGCACGTCTAGGTATCCGAGTACTCTTGACCCTACCCTCTTCGAGCAATTTGCTCACATGGTCTTCGAAAGTTAGTCTCAGTCTACCTCGACACCTTTTAATATTAACTTTCGCGCTATATATTTTCTTCACCATTCGGTCTTCACTCATTCGCTCAACGTGTCCAAACCACCGAAGCGCGCCCTTATCAATTTTTGTGATAAGGTCATCTTTCAAACCTGCCATATTGCGAATCTCTTCGTTTCGCTTTCGGTCGGCCATGGTAACGCCGCACATTTTACGAAGAGATCGCATCTCCACTGCATTCAACTTACTTTTATGCTTCTTCTGGCATACCCAGGTTTCGCTGCCATATAACAAAGTCGGTACCAACATTGCGTTATGTATTGCAAGGCGTGCACTCTTCGCTACGCCTTGCCTTTTGACTAACGCAGTCAGGGCACCATTGACTTTGTTCCCGGCAGCGACACGCCTGTCCACATCTAAATCACATCTTCCATCCCGGCTAAAAGCACTCCCCAAGTATACAATTTCATTTACCTGTTCTAGACATTCCTGATTTACCCATATTTCACACTTCGTTCTCTCTTCGTCCCTTTCAAATACCAGAACCTTAGTTTTATTAGCATTCAAACGGAGACCTTTAATTTCACATTCCTCTTTCATACACGTGACTAATGCCTGCAGTTCTGCCTCTGATGGTGCAATAAGCACTGCATCATCAGCGTACAGCAGACAATTTACTTTTATGTCACCCAATTTCACACCCAAACAGCTATCTTTCAGCTTCTGTAAACAGCTGTCGAGATACAGTATGAACAGCCAGGGAGACATGACACAACCCTGCTTTACGCCCGTTTGGACGTTAAACATGGGTGACAGGTCATGCCCTACCCGCACACAGGCTTTACAGTCACAGTAAAGAGACTGTACAGCCCTTAGCAATCGACCATCCACACCATACCCCGGCAACAGTTCCCACATTTTCTTCCTTACAACCTTATCAAATGCTTTCTCAAGATCCACAAAAGCACAGAAAATCTTCTGGTTAGCAGCCAGAAGCTTTTCCGTGATCATGCGGAGAGAAAACATTTGATCCGTGCATCCTCTTCCAGGTCTAAATCCGCATTGTGCCTCCCATAGAAATCTTTCCGATTTCTCTTGCATCCTACGTGTCAAAACCTTCGAGTAAACTTTACTTGCTAAACTGGTCAAGCTGATCGCCCGATAGCACCCGCAGTCAAAATGTGAACCTTTACCTTTATATAAAGGCACAATGACTGCGGATCGCCAATCATCCGGGACATCCCCCGTCCGCCAGCACAAATTGCACAGCAGATGAAAGCTGTCCCAGACGCGAGGCCCACCATACTTGACCATTTCAGCAGTAACTCTGTCTAGTCCCGCAGCTTTACCACGTTTCAAACTTCGAATCGCACGTTCAATCTCTTTCATACTGATGACCTCAGTGTCATCGAGGTCCGGGTCTGGCGTACCAGTCACGGCGTCATCCCCGGATCCCTCACTAAGATCATCACACGCATACATTTCTCTATAAAATTCGCTCCATCGCTGCATGACGTCCGATTTTTCTGAGAGGACGTCATTAGTTCTCGAAAGTACTTTGTTCATTCTCAAGGCCGTCGCACCACTTCGGGTCCTTCCAACCTCTTTCCAGAAGAGTTTGGAGTTCTCCTTAAAGTTGTGCGACAACCTTTCGTCTGCTTCCATTCTACACCTTTCACGCACTTCCTCAATCAGTGCTTTCGTGTGAACTTTCTGCAGCCTATATCTTTCTTTCATCTTCTCTCTCATATCCTTATCATTACTAGAGGCCAAGTAGTCTAACCATGCTTTCTTCTTCTTCTTTACAGCTTCTTTCACTTCATCATTCCACCATGCATCTCTTCTTTTACTACTGCCTCTTTTTATTGTTCCACACACTTCTTCCGCTGCACTTACCATTCCATCCCTAAGGTTCTGCCATGTTCTTTCTACACATTCGTTTCTGCCATCGATGGTGTCAAGCTTTTCGGCTACCCTCGCATGATATTTGTCCCTAGTATCCGCTTCCTGAAGCTTCCAGCTTCGGATGCGACAGACCGACTGTGGTTCTGTCACTGCCGTCCGGTAGCGCCAACCCGCGAACAGACCCCTAAATCTAGTAATCACTAGATAGTGATCCGTTCCCAAGTCAGCACCCCTGAACACTCGCGTATCCATCACCTGTTTTCGCAGTCGGTCATCCACCAGGAACAAATCGATCATACTTCTCTCATTCTTTCGTTCTCTAGTATACATATGGATTTTCTTGTGATTAAACATAGTGTTTGTCACAAGAAGACCCTTTTCCTTGCACACCGCCAGTATAAGCTTGCCAGCATCATTAACCCTTTTATCGCCAAACTTTCCAAGTACCGACTCGTACCCTGGTCGAGCGGTACCAACCCATCCATTCAAATCACCACATACAACAATTCTTTCGTTTCCCCTAGCCAAATCTAGAACTTCTCTTACATTCTCCCAAAACTCCTCCAGCTCAGCCCTGGACGACGAAGCTACCGGCGCATAAACAGCCAAAAGGAATAACTTCGTCAGTCCCAATTTAAAGCGAACCCAGAGAAGTCTTGAGTTCACAACCTTATATTCAGTCATAACATCGACCAACCGAGAAGACAGCAGCACCCCCACTCCCTGGCAGGCGTTCTCGCTCTCCGGGACTCCGGACCATAGAGCTAACGCCCCGCCAGGGAGCTCTTCAGTACCACTGCCCTTCCGTTTGGTCTCCGACATACACACGACATCTAATTCTCTTTCTTTCATTATTTCAATCAACTCATTCGTCTTATCTCGCATGCCTCCTCTAACATTCCACGTGCCAACTCTGCACTCTGTCCTCCACCTTCCGCCGTGTCGGGCTGTGCGTGACGGGTGGCGGTCCCCATCGCCGCTTTGCGCGCTGCATTCCACACCAACGGGGACGAGTTGGTATATACTTAGAACAATGGAGTTGGTTATGTCCTCCAATTGGAATGATAAGGCTAGTAGCGAAGCTTCGAGGCTACTAAATACTGAATGGACCTTTGATTCAATTAATAAGTCATTGGTGATAATATTTGTATTATTTAATATTGTATTTAATGCGTTATTTAATATTTCCTCGTTGTATTTTATTTTGCTTATAGTTTTATTAAATGTATTAAATGAGGTAGTCGTTATTAAAATATTTTCTTTTATGAGCTGGGCAAGTTCTTTTTCGTCCTTTTGGACCGAGATTATGGCGGAGTCGTATCTTATGGCGTCTTCTTCGTCCATAGTACCAAAGATGTGTTTGAATACAGTGCCTACTGCAGTAAACCACGCGGAACGTTTATTACGTTTAAATATTAAATGGGAGATTGAGTCGTATTCCCGGTTGATGTCATTCAAACGAGTTGTTAAAGGAGACAACGTGTTATCACAATAAAGGTTATTCGATTGTTGACATAGAACTTTTACAGTTTTTAGAATTTCGTTAAGATTAGTTAAGTGCGGTTCAATATAGGAGATGTCTATATGTCAAACAACGTCTAATTTACCTCTAACTATTTTTAATTTCCCTATCTTATCAAAGTAGATGCCGGAGCTAGAAGGAAGCGGCTGAACCAATTCCGGTTGCGCCTGGGACGAGACACTGAAAGTGATATAAATGAAATATGAATGTAAAGTTATTTAATAGAGTAACATTTTATTTATTAGAATTAATATAGATTATAATATTCTTAGATAACTAATACTTAATTTAAATTAAATTATTCCGGACATTTCAGCCGGTTTGAATTCATCGAAGTGATGAGTTACGTGACGTCTATTAATTAATAGTGTGGCCGTATGGTTGTTGTGGACGCGAATTATTTTAAAAGGTCCTTTCCAGACAGGTGAGAGTGCCTTTCCTTGTCTTAAATGGTTTTTGAGGTAAACGTAATCGCCAGATTTATATTGGGGAGGAGTTCTAGTGTGAGAGTCATAATAAGCTTTTGATGATTCTTTGGATTTTAAAATGTTTTCTACGGCCATTTCTCGTGTATACTTGAGTTTGTGTTGTAACATTTTAACATAGTCGGAATAGGTTGTTCCGGAGCTCCTTTCATATATAGAATTTGGAATATAGGGTTTTTGTCTAAAGACTAGCTCGTAAGGAGTAAATTTTGTAGTGGTATGTGGAGTGGTATTGTATGTAAGTATAGCGGTATAGACGTAAGTGGGCCAATTATTTTGATTTGTATTGACGAATGATTTCAGATATTCTTTGAGAGTGGAATGGCTGCGTTCTAGTGCTCCTTGAGTTTGTGGATGATAGGGAGAAGACCATAACTGCTTGATTTTTAGGAATTGGCATGTGGTTTTGAAGAGGTCGGACGTGAAATTTGTCCCTTGGTCTGTTAGGATTGATTTGGGTATTCCAAATAAGGAGATGAAGTGGATGAGGCAATCGCTGGTTTCTTCGGCTGTAGTGCTACGTATGGGATATGCTACAGAGTACTTTGTTAGGTCGTCTTGTAAGGTGAGTATATAACGGAGTTTAGCGGTTCCGGATTCGGGTAGAGGTCCTACGATATCTAGAGCTACGCGTTGAAAGGGAGCAGTGGATGTAGTAGTGATTTCCATAGGGGCTTTGTTTATTTTCCTGAGAGCTTTATTTTCTTGGCAGGCTTTGCATTTCTTGACATAGTCTTCTATGTCGCTTCTCATTCCTTTCCAATAATATTGGTCCTGAGTCCTATTATACATCCGGGTTGAGCCTAGATGTCCTGCTATTGGGATATCGTGGTTATCCCGAAGGATTTTTGGTCTTTCACTTAGAGTAGGATATATTATTTGATTACGATAAATATGGATAGAGATTTTAGAGTTGTTTAATATGTAAGTAAGTACCTATATTATAGATTTTGGAGTGGGAAAGTCTGTCGAAAGGGTTCCGGAAGTCAGATATTGCGATATCTGTTACGTCATTTGTTTGAAGAATTTTGTTTTTTATTCGTTGCAGTGTTTCATATATTGCAGGATAGGGTGTTTCGTCGAAGTAATGGACTTTCGTGAATATGAAATATATTGTTTTATCTAAGTATTGTAACTTTTGGAATGAAAATAATTCTTTTTCAGCTTTTATGATTTCCTCTTTGTTTTCTAAATTTGATAGGATTTCGGAGATGTAGGGATTTGATTCGTCTAGGTCAATAGAGGTAGGAATTATAATTGTTTTGAAGGATGATTTTAACAGGTTTTCGTTGTGTTCTTTTAAGGTGCTGTTTGGTATAAATTCTTTATTTGAGATGGATTTTAGGAATTGGGAATAGTTATTGTTTTGCATCTGGTTTAATTTTTCATTTTCTGGTTCAGGTGTGGGAACAGTTGGAGATAGTAAATTTGGTTGATTTGACGGGATAGGAGACGTTTCAGGTAAGGGCGAGTGACGGAAGGGAGTTGGAAGTTGGTTTGACGGAATTGGTAGATTTTCAGGTGGAGGTGTAGGCAGATCAAGTGAATCAGTGTTAATATTGAGATCGTCACCGTAAGCACCTAAATCTCGGAGACCGAAATCGTCAAAGTCAAAGATTTGATCGGTTGTAGAAGGTTGAGGATCTACTGAACTAGAAGGATTAGGGTTGGTGTTGTTAGTTGGCTCTAAGATAGGACTATTATTTAAGGGAATCTAGAGATCTTCGAGGAGGTCAATTAAAGGTGTTTCATTGCTATCGGGATTAGGTATAGAAGGGAGCTGTCTTTCTAATTCTTCGGGTGTGATATGGTCAAATGAAGGAGAGGAATGATTTTCCACTTGGGACTCTGGATGTTGAATGGGATTAACAGGAAATCTGGAGAGAGCGTCAGCGTTAGTGTTAATTTTACCCTTTTTATGGACGATGATATAGTCGAATTCTTCAAGTTTGAGTCGCCAACGGATTAGTCTGGATCCTGGGTCTTTGCAACTGAACAGCCATTGTAGAGGCTTATGATCCGTGACGATGGTAAAAATTCGTCCATAGAGATAAGGACGAAATGCTTTGGTTCCGAATACGATAGCGAGACACTCCTTTTCAGTCACGCTATAATTGCACTCTGCTTTGTTTAAAGTGCGGGAAGCGAAGGCTATAGGACGGTCTTTTCCTATTTGTCCCTGGGATAGGATTGCTGAGATAGCGAAACTAGAAGCGTCGCAGGTTAGTATAAAAGGTTTTGAGAAATCTGGATATGCCAGAACTGGTGAAGTGGTAAGTTTTTCCTTAAGTACTTCGAAGGCTAGTTGCTGTTCATTTTTCCAGCAGAAAGGAGTATCCTTTTTTAGGAGTGAGGTAAGAGGTTTGGCTAATTTGGAGAAGTCGGGAATGAACCGTCTATAGTAAAAGACCAGTCCGAGGAAAGATTTTATGTCTTTAGCACATTTGGGAACAGGGAATTCGGAGATTGCTTTTAATTTCTCTGGGTTTGGTTTTACGCCATCGTTGTTGATGAGATGTCCCAGATAAGCGACTTCTTTACATAGGAATTCACATTTGTCGGGTTGAAGCTTAAGGTTATAGTTTCTTAATCTACTGAAGACAGAGGCAAGATTTTGTATATGAGAGTTAAGATCGTGAGAATAGACAACTATGTCGTCGAGGTAAACGAAACAGCGGGAGCCCTGGAGGCCAGAGAGGCATGTATTCATGAGTTTTTGGAAGGTAGCTGGAGCGTTTTTAAGGCCAAAGGGCATCCTAGTGAACTGGAAGTGACCTTGAGGTACTGAGAAGGCAGTCTTAGGTGCATCTTCAGATGATACAGGGATTTGATGGAATCCTGATGCAAGATCCAGAGTAGTGAAGTATTGGCTTTTTCCCAATCGGTCAAGGATTTCAGTTATTTGAGGAATAGGGTATGTTTCCCCGATGGTGACGTCATTGAGTTTACGGTAGTCAATCACGACACGCCATTTACGTTCCCCTGACGCGTCTAATTTTTTGGGAACGACCCAAATAGAAGAGGACCATGGTGAGTTTGAGGGAGTTATGATGTTTTGATCTAGCATTTTACTTATTTGTTTTTCCACTTCTTTCTTGTGGCATTCGGGGAATCTATAGGATTTTGTTTGGATATGGACGTCTGTGTTAGTTTTAATTTTATGTTCGATTGCAGTAGTGCACGTGAGTTGGTCGTCTGGGAGGTGGAATATATCTGAATAGTTTGAACATATGTCCAATAAAGCGTTTTTCTCTTCGCTATTAAGGTGAGAGGTTCTTAATTGTTTGAGGACTTCGTTTGTCCTTTTTGACACGTTGTAGACTGATGGTTTGGAAAAGGCTATGGTGTTTTCAAGCTGTACTGGCTCTATTTTTAAATTAAGATTTGGGTGAATTATAGCAGGTTTCTCGGAAGTGTTTACTACTGTAATATTGACGCGGTTGTTTTCCTTTACTTTAACTAAACAATTTGCAATTAATAACGAGTTAGAGATGTGTTGATCTAGAATCACTCCTTCGCGAACTTCTGGGTTACTAACTGTACATTCGATTACAGTTTCCGTGCGAGGGGAGATTGTATACACGGGTTCGGAAAAGTTGAGTTTAATTGAATTAGAACCTATTTGTAGCATTCCTTGAGAGTAATTGATTTGGCATTGAAAGTCCCTAAGAAGATCATTACCGATGATTCCATCATGATTTAAGTTAAGATCTTGGACGACATGAAATTTGTGTGTAAAATAATTATTAGAATTTGTGTATATCCTCATTGAAAAGCTGCCTAATGTAGGAGTTGTTACGTCTCCGGGGTCGATTCCTTTAAGTGTTATTATCTCATTACTTAGAACTGGAAGGTTTGATATGGATTTTGATTTTAGTAGGCTTACAGATGAACCGGTATCTACTAGGAAGGATAATGGCTTTGTTGCAACGGATGTTTGTATCATAACATGAGGTAAGTATCTTTTCTCTTTATAACTATTTATTTCATAAACTTTAATTTGTCTTTTTTCTGATTTCAGGTTGTGCGCTGGGAGTGGTGTGACACTTGGATTTAAGTTATGCTGGTTCTGGAAGTTAATGCGTTTGGAATATTTGACTGGAGGAACAGATTCAATGGGTTGCAATAATATCTTATGTGAGTTAGGAATACGTGATGCTGCAACGGATGCGTATGAGACTTTAGGATTGGTAAGTTTTACAGGGATTCGTGCATGGAGATTGGATTCAGTGGATGCAGTGATATTGGACTTGTCATTTCGGGGCTGGTTACCCTGTCGGTTAAGTCGTTTGGATACAGTGGATACAGTGATATTCGACTTGTCAGTTTGGGGCTGGTTACCCTGTCGGTTAAGTCGTTTGGATACAGTGGATACAGTGATATTCGACTTGTCGGTTTGGGGCTGGTTACCCTGTCGGTTAAGTCGGTTGAATACAGTGGATACAGTGGAGTTCGACTTGTCAGTTTGGGGCTGGTTACCCTGTCGGTTAAGTCGGTTGGATACAGTGGATACAGTGATATTCGACTTGTCGGTTTGGGGCTGGTTACCCTGTCGGTTAAGTCGGTTGGATACAGTGGATACAGTGGAGTTCGACTTATCAATTTGGGACTAGTTACCCTATCGATTAAATCAATTGGATACAAATAGATACAGTGATATTCGACTTGTCGGTTTGGGGCTGGTTACCCTGTCGGTTAAGTCGATTGGATACAGTGGATACAGTGATATTCGACTTGTCGGTTTGGGGCTGGTTACCCTGTCGGTTAATTCGATTGGATACAGTGGAGGTGTCGTTTGGAATTGAAATAGTGTGTATACGAGGCCTTGGACTCGCGGGACACCGCCGAGAGCCCTTTATTCGTTTAAATTATGGTCAATCTCATCGTGTCCTTGGTCTACCATGCCCACCTGTTCGACAGAGTGGATTTTACGCGGTGTGTGTTCGCCACGCTGCTGGAATATATGAGGTGGACCTTGTGAGGTTGATGTACCGAATTGTTGTTTGCTATGGTTGTATTGGCGTTTACGACAGTTCTCTATGGTGTGACCGACACTCTTACAATATCGACAAAATACATTAGTGTTGGGCCTAAAATTGTCGGTGCGGTAGTTTTGTTGAAAAGGTATGTTACGACGGGGCGGCGATCGTCTTTCGTTGTATATAGGTTGAGATTGTGGCGGTTGAGGTCTTTTCCCTATGCTGGAGAGGATCTTTTCTTCGGCCACTGCGAAGTTAACTGCTGAATTTAAAGAGTCAGGGTCGCGGCACCTGACTATCTGGGATAAACGCGGGTGGAGTCCTATTACGAATGTGTGGAGGGCTAGGTCCTCCATAGCTGCTACGCGACCTGATAGTTCCGTTTTCCTTTTAGTTGGGATGGAAATATTTATTTCAGTTAATAATTTAGCTAGGCATGTTTCTATCCTTAAAGCAAATTGATTTACTGATTCTGTGGCGTCCTGTTTGCAATCCTGTAGGTCTGAAAGGAGGTGAGAGTAATGCTTTTTTTCACCAAACTGTTGTTTTAAAAATTCTAAGAACTGTTCAAATGATTCGAAATCTTTTATGCTACACGTTGTTTCCGCCCTACCTTCTAATTGGCTAAGTATGTATTTAAATAGTATCGATTTTTGTGATTTGGAAGCTAAACTGTACGCGTTTTAGCAATTGGATATGAATGGATTTAGTTTTTCTCGTGATCCATCAAAAGGTTTAATGAATTTTAATAACACACCGATTTCTACAAATTTTTCCTCAGCTTCACCGCGCATTGGTAAGTTTTTAGAGGCACAGGGAGTTTCTTCACATTTACTCATTGTGGTATTGAAGTAGTTATTACAAATTAAAATTAAATCGTAGACCGCTTATCGGCTATATAACAATGAACAACACAACACAGAACAATGTTAACTAATGCTTATCGTAACATAAATACATTCAACAATGAAATCACAGTTAGTGCATAGAACAATGAATACAGTTTAAATTTGAAATATTGTAACATGAGAATGAAATGGTTAGGAGATAAATTATATTTTATGGCTCCAGTACACGTTGGCAGAGCGCGCTTGGCGAGTGCGCTCGGCAGATTTTCGTGGTGCCGTTCACACGTTGGCGTGTTTCATTCTGCGTTGGTAGCTAGATGACGATGGACGTTAGGGCAATTGCGGCCGCTGTCATATACTTATACAGCGCTTCACTCTTCTCAGAGTGAACGAAAAAAAAAACTACACATACAACAACACTCCCAGTTTGTCCTTTTTAGAGTTCCGACCTCAAAAGGAAAAAAGAAACCTTTATAGGATCTACTAGCTGACCCGTGCACGCTTCGCGGGGGTTTTTTCAAAATAAATGATAGCCCAAAAGAAGCCCCTAAGCTACATTATCCCTGAGCAACATAAACGCAGAGATAATTTATAATAATATTTATCATTAGGTAGGTTTTTTTTTATTTTTATGTTGCTCATGTTTGGGGTTCCATATAACTGATTAATTGTGAGGATCAATCAATGAACAATGAATCAATATTTCACTCCATAATTATTAAATCGTAATGTGTTGGTAATTGGTATGCATATAAGTAACATTAAAAATATATTATATTGAATTATATATTTTTCATAATATATGATATTTATTATATATATATATATATATATATATATATATATATATATATATATATATATATATGTATGTGTGTGTGTGGGTGTATGTGTATATGTGTGTGTGTGTGTGTATGTATGTATATGTATATTTATGTAAGTGCACACTTTGGCTACCTCTATTTCCTTCAACTATCCTTCAATAGGCCTACTGGAAATTTCATCATGGAATAGGCAGTGCCTTTGTACTTACATAATTATATTTTTACTATTTTCCTATCGAATTATGTGTGTACATAAACTGTTAAATAAATAAATAAATATTTCCTCATTAGTCCATGTCGCCATGTTGAAACAATTTTATTAAGCCGACACTACAGTCTACTCCGACGCGTACTCCGAACTATGAACTGAACACTTGGCCAACGTGTGAACACTGTTTGCGGCTTGCGCCAAATTCCTTTGATTTGTGCACGGAAAACCGACACTATACGGCTCGTCGGCGAGCGTTGGCCGCAAACGCCAAATATATACAAAACGGCCCAGTACACGTTGGCCAAGCGCACTCGGCGAGCGCGCTCGGCCAACGTGTACTGGAGCCATTAAATTAAAGAATGTCTTTGCTCTGAGTTCAATAATAATTGTTTAAAGAAGATCACTTACAGGAGTAGTGATAGAGTGATGAACAATCTTGCACTTGTGTTCATTGTGTGCTGGAGGTAAACCCCTGTGTGCCAGCAAGGGTGATGACGGTGATGAGTAGGATGCTGGTTGATGCAGAAGGCCTGTGCTTGGAACAGGCTGGATGTTGATTTTCTTGATGCACTTTCACTTTGTTTAAACTTTTAATTTTACTTATTTTTCACTTTGATTTAATTGCACTTGTTAGAATTCGATTTATTAATTCTTGAATAATATTATTCTTCGGAAACGTATTCGGGTAGGGGATTTTCGTATCCCACCGCTGCCACCAATATTATACGGGACCGTGGATAGAGCTTTTTAAAAAACGATTTTATTTACACAACACAATATAATTGATTACAATTAACAACAAAGATTTATTAAACTTAGGATTTAGAATAACTGGGACTTAGAATGATATAGTAAAGATATAGAAACGACTTAGTAACGTGATGTATGAACGAGACTGAGATTGGAACGAGACTGACTTGTAGATTGATTCTTGATTCCCGACTGACTTATGGGCGTTTGTCGGGAGATCGGTTATATAGGCTTTATGGTGCTGACGCAGCAGCGAGAAAGAGATGCGTTAACTGATCTCCTAACATTGATGGGGTATAACAGTACGATTAACTAAATTACAGAAGCCACTAACTACCGCTGGGTAGAAGGTTAACGCACAAAACGCACACGGAGTTTCTGCATCAAAGGTCACTACCGTTTCGCGTAGCAACAGTTAGTTCTAGAATATCAGAGGCCGCACTAGCTAATATTGCCGAATGCACTTATGCAGATTCTGAGTCAGACACAATGAGTCCATGGGAAGCTCTCCAACAGGAATGCGCGTCACAATGGTAGACCGTATATTTACTGGCCGCGCCGAATTATTCCGAGTTCCCGACAAAATGACAGCGTGCCATTCCAAGCACAGCTGACAGACGACTGCCTGCCCTTGTGCGTTTTTCGCACGACCGAAAGTCAAACCGGTATGAATGCACCGCGCCGAGCGCCCTCTTGCGTCAATCCTTGAAACTAGCGCTTGGCGCGAACACTCTCGTTCACTCTGGTGAATTTTATGGTGGACCACCAATCATCTAGATGGTATGGATGGTATCGCCTTTTTATAGCAAAGTGCGATGGTGAAATTGAGCGGCTTTAATTAGTCCGAACAGTTCCTGTTAACACTCCCGGTAGTAGATGCGATAAAATACGAAAAGAGATGCAACATTTCTTCGCAGCGCCAGTGAGTTATTCCGATCAGAAAGATCTCGGTTCCCGACGATTCGAACCGCTCTGAACTGGTTGCGATCAAGTGGAAAGAGCTGGCACTGCGGTAATCCTGCCCAGAGATGAGTGTAGTATAACAGTATTCCACGTGAGGCTGAACTTGCACCTTGTAAGGTTACAAGCGGTGTGCCGCCATGAAATACTATCAAAGCACGCTAAGATTTTTAGAGGCCAATTTGGCCTTCCCTTGCATGTGACCGCGGAACTGAACGTCATTCGAATTGTCGACGCCAAGGATTCCGATTCTGCATTCCGTAACGAAGGGAGTACCTTGAAACCGAGGTAATACGATAAAGGAGTTCTTTTTTGCAGTAAATGCGCAAACTTGTTTTTTCTGGGGTTTTAACTGGATTAAATTTAGCCGCTCTCAATCCGAAACTTTGTTCAATAAAGACTCGACTTCAGACACAAGGTTATTCCGGCACTCGATGAAGTGTTCCCTAGAAATATTAGGACAGGATAGGGCATCCATCCACCAGTGCTGTCATCTGCATAACAATGAATGTTTTT
This sequence comes from Parnassius mnemosyne, assembly GCA_963668995.1. Taxonomy (NCBI): domain Eukaryota; kingdom Metazoa; phylum Arthropoda; class Insecta; order Lepidoptera; family Papilionidae; genus Parnassius; species Parnassius mnemosyne. The sequence continues at coordinate 30,168,573 of CAVLGL010000086.1, forward strand.
TTTGTCCAGTGTGGTTTGACAAACCAACTGAAACTGAATTGACGAACGAATTAACAGTTCACTTGATTAGTAAGTGGCTACTGCAGGCCATGGGCAATTGCAGCCAACTTTAAGTAAAGTAGGCCACAAATGTGTTGTCTGTAATTATACTAGATCACTAAACCCTTCAGACTGGATGGAACACAAGGCAAGAAACAGAAACAGAAACAGGAACTTTTTATTTAATATATATTATAATTATTGAAAGTCGCCCTTTTGTTTAACTACAACTGATTCGAAAAAAAACCTCTGTCCTGGAAAGAACCAACCAGAAACCCATCGGGACTTTTTTTTTAAATAACGGCTTACAGTCATGTATGTTACATAATTCATTACACAAAATTAATTATAAATAACTTGGTAGCGATCACCTCATTCCCAAGGTATATTATCATCCATAAATTCCTTAATATTATAATAACCCATTTTATACAAAGTTTGTTTAATAAAGTTTTTTAAATTTGAGCAGTTCAAATATTGTATTTTTTCTGGGATTTTGTTGTAAAAGCGTATACTTCGCCCCAAGAATAAATTACTGACTTGGTGGAGTCGATTAACTGGTCGATTAGCTTGTGTAAAAAGATATATTAGCGACAGAAATAGGTGTTCACAAGGCAGCTCATCAGCAGAAAATAGTTCTAGCATCCAGTGAATAATGTTTTAATATTAAAAACTATAATTAAAAAAAATCTAAAACTATTAACTTAATTATCATACAGTCCTACACCCCGTTGTATCGTGCCAAGAACGCTGGATGCGTTTTCCCGCTCAATGTCTATACTTAGCCTTTTAGCGAGAAAAGAACCAGCCCTCTTATCACCAGCAGCAATGACCAGCCGCGGGTGGAATTCCTTTTGGAACTTCACCGCACATGGATCCCACGGACCGATAGCTTTTTTTTATTTTGTTTATTTTTTCAATACAACTATTATTATTATATATTATTTTTATAAATTTTATAGACAAAATAAATCAGTTAAAATGTTATATATAAAAAACAATTGCTGTCCGGTAGTCTCGCTAAAACTCGGAAACGGCCCGAACGATTTTGATTTTTTTGTGTGCTCTTGAATAGGTCCCTGGATGATCTAAACGATTCACAATTGAACCTGGTAGCTGGTCCTGTTGTTGTGAGATGAAGAAGTCATCCTTACGAAGCGGCGGCGGATTGTTAGTTATTAATAAATCAAAAATATCTCAGAAAATTGTTTTGTGATTGTGACGAGATATCTAAGTAGAAGAGAAATATTGCTAATGTGTTGTAATATTAAAACTTGTCTTGCCAAGCATAGAAGTATTAGGCTTAGAACCGCAGTAGGCGCACGCAAAGTGAAGCCATTTCAAGTTAGCCTTTAAAGGCTAAGTACGACTTTTGGCGCGTTAGTACTCGATTCTACGTAGTCGTGTAGACAGATCGCACAATTTTTCAAAAAATGACGTACTGTACTGTGAAAAGGTGTCACAACTCATCACATAATCACGACAAAAATGTAAAAATCTCATTTCACGGTTAAGTACTGCCTAGTATCTTAAATTTATGTAAAAAACATTCATCAAAACAATATAATAAATAATAAATTTGACAGACGCCAATATAATGAAAATGTTGCTAGTCATAGTAAAATATTTTACCACATTATTTCTTATTATTATAATTATAAAAAATGTATATTGAAAAAAAAAAAATACATACATACTACCAATAGTCTCATTCACATATAAATAGGTATTTTTATTAGGGTTCAAATTTGCCATGGAAAAAAATATGTTGATTTTATTTTGTTATGTTAATGTGCAGTTGTTTTTACCATTTTATGGTATGTGTTTTAGGATAAACAAAATAGCCTGTGATTATTTTTTTATTATTATTTTACACATATTTAACATTTTAGTTCGATTCTTTTAAGAATCTAAAAAAGATTACATATCTAGGATAGCGTCATCAAAGCGGCAGTTGTTTAGAAAACAGTAGCAGTTTCAGGGTCAGTAGAGATATTTTTAAATACTTAAATAAAATTATTTTTAAATACTATTTTTAATTTCATGTTTTATTTGAATAGTTATCTCCTTCCGAATCTTATTTTGTTTTAATGCAAAACATAATATCCAATAAAGTAATAATAATAATCACTTGAAGCTGACCGCACTCTTAAGTCTCGTAATTCCTTCTAATATTATATCCATTCTGTGAAAGTTGTATGTTGTAACCTTTACGTTGAAACGGATTTAAATTAAATACATCACGTAGATTCTTAGAATGGCAAGAATCGAGATCAGTGTATGCTTTAATATGCGGGTGAAGCCGCGGGCCATAGCCAAAGTTAGTAAGAAATAACTAATGAAAAAATATCTGACAGCTAAAATAGTTATCTGACAACTATTCACTTGTTAAGTGTAAATGGGACTGTAGGTATTTGCCTCCTCCATTTCTTCCACTTCTCTATATATATCAGAGAGTAAGGCCATTGAGTTTTATATAAAAATTAATATTTACAAATAATATAAGATTTTATGGAAGTTAAATATCAAATATTTATATAAATATATTATTTTTATACGTGGTAGAGCCATGCTGCAGCTATATTAGTAGTATAGTTGTAGCACGGACGTGTCGGCTCGACCGGGGAAGGCCCACGCTCTCACAGAATACCAGTGTAAAATAGCAACTTAACACTGCTGTGTTTCGTATGGTGAGTGTAGAGAACCGGAGACCCTATTTATTGGAAAAGAGGCATTCCATCTTAGTCCTCACGGATGACAACAATCTGCATTTTCATTCGCAAAGGGGAATAGATGTAGATGTCTATGGGCCACAGCAACCATCAGGTGGACTGTGTGCTCGTTTGTCACCCTATCCTATAAAAAAATATACCACTTCTAACAGAATAATATAACATAATAGATTTGTGACTATAACACAAGATATTACGTATAATACAATATGTAACAAAAACCCCGTGGTTTCCATTAAGTACGTTATCAGGATCATAATTCAAACTTTATTTTAAAAACTCGAACAATATTTTTTTTAATTTTATTTAAATAAAAAAATAATTGTATGCAAATTGTATATGGTTTTATTACCTCTGCATTGTCTGGGGAGTAAGTGGATTGTCAAAGACCCCGCTTTACTTAGTATTAGCATCAGCTAGTGTCAGTAAGAGTTAATAAAACCACATAATATTTTTTTTTTAATAAAATGAATAAAAAATGTAGTCGAGTTGAAAAAAAAGTTATTTCTATAGGTTTGAATACTGATCCTGATAACTTACTTAACGGGAACCACATGGTTTTTGTTACATGTTGTATATAATTTAAATATTACGCAAGTTAACAAAAATAAATAATGTTAAATTTTTTCTTTGCAAATAGTTAATAAAGAATTATAAACGCAACCTAAATATTAATTCTATGACTATGCCTATTATTACATTTTCCCCACTTTTTGGGGAAAATGTAATTAACTTGCAAACAATTCTCATTTTCTTGTGTGCGTATGGGCAAACGTAAATACAGGCCGCTTATGAACACATTCATTGTGTTGTTGATTCAACTTTGAACGAAATTTTGAATGTCACTATCACTCTATGTGTAATTACTCTAAGTTGCCAAGTTACAAATTCAATATCAAAGTAGGTAACAAATCTTTAAAAACACAACAACTGAACGTAAACAAAACGTTCCTATGCTATGTTTAAAAGAACTGCTATGGAATTGGCACCCGCTCAGATCGCCTTTATCAGAGAAACTGACAATCCCGAACGTCGTTTGCACCGAACTTGGCCTTCTTTTCACGATTAATGTATTTTGATGGGATATCACAGTACTACGTAAGTTATAATTGAAAAAAAGATTTATATCTTTATTTAATTCAATTAAATACACGACCTTCGTGGATTTTTCTAGCGTTAACGCTTTGTCTATAAGAATTTAATCACGTAATACCTGAAAGTAACACTTTGTCGAATCTGAAATCTTCAGATATTTTCTTGTGTATATTATGATCTACCTTGATACCAAATTTTACTATAATTTGTTTTTATATAAAATTTGAGATTATCGGTACTTAACAGTACTTATTGGAAAAGACTTTTAACTTTTAGGGCGGATAAAATAGGTGCTATAATATATTATAATATAAATATCTAAACTGTTTTATTGTTAATACTCATTATATTCTTAATTATATACATTTATATATAACTACTGCATAAATAATGTTCCCATCCTTTTTTATTTCCAATATTTTATTTTATTATTTTGATAACATCTTTCTCAAAAATAGAAATAAAGCGAACACACTATCCTCGCGGGCGAGTCCAACCTCAATTGGCATTGCTGAAAACCAACGCTATCGCAATTTTGCGATAGCATTATGTTGAGTCAGTGCCGTTTTCAGCATCACATCACTCATGCAATCGGATCATTTTATATCTGCTTTTTCTTATTTACTTTTATCTTTGATATTTCTATGTACCATTTTATTTTCTGTATCAAAACTGTATGAATGTAAGTTGCTGAATAAATGCATGTCTATGTCTATGTCTGTCTAAAATAGTCCGTTTAATATTTTATTATTCTCTACCACCGTGTGTCTACTAAATTAAACAACAAAGAAAGAAAAAAATGTTAGTTTACGAGCAGGCCGTATGTTTCCTTCACCTTCATTGAATGCAGAACTGTAAAAAATATAAGCAATCTCCATCTTATTGCATAATACTCCTTTTGAGTCTACGACAAAGGTCTGGTATTGAAAACATAGGCAAACCTGGTTTAAGACCATGTTTGCCTATGATTTGTGAGGCAAGCGACGTATATGTAATACTTTTTCAATATCGTAACAAATATCGCTAGCAAAGCCTACTTTTTAAGAAGAGTTCGAGATTGCGTACCAGCAAACATTTCTCGGAAATTACTTTTATATGACATACGTTTTTATAGAAATAACAGTCAACCTGATGTTAAGTGGATGTTGTAGCCAATAAACATCTATATCTATCCTCGATTAGGATTCAAAATGTAAATTCGTTGAGAGACTAAAGGACAGAGATAAGATGTCCCTTTACCAATGGACATCCGGATCTTGTCACCATCCGAAACGCTGCTGCAATTTTTTTAATTTACGCGACTCTTCATTTAACATAGTTGTTACGCTTGGCAAGCGGGTTGGCAACCGCAGCTTTTCTACCGACTTAAAAAAGGAGACGGTACTCAATTCGACTGTACGTTTTTGTAATGTGTCATTACTGTTTACTAGGTAAACCAATTTCGATGATTTTTTATTTGAAGCTTTTTATTTGAAGCTGGTGCTTTTTATGTAGTCCCATATAAATTTGATGTAGGTCTGACCAATAGTTTTTGAGTTATTCTTAATAATTTATATTCAAGTAGGTTGTCCAAATTTTTTAATTTGAAATTATTAAATTATGTTAGAAAGATGCTAAGGCCCATTTGCTGATTCAGTTATCCACTTTCGCCTCTTATGACACCAAGGGGGCGATAGGGTTATTTTTTATAGCCACAGGTTAACGCCTTTTGTAACTCAAAAACACGAGGAATTGAGTCCGCAAACAAACTTATAGAACGAACGTAGATATAATTGATTCAGTTCATGAACTTCCGCGGTCTGTAGCAAAGAAATTCTGTAGCAAAGAAGCTACAGAGGAGTTGTTAATTCTGAGGACTAAGATATCCTTAGAAGTGAAAATAAACACAATGGAAATCAAAAATGTTCTTCTACATTGCGCTGCCTTCGAATTGATAATAAAATTTAAACTTTAAAATATTCACAAAGTGGTATTCGGTGTGAAACTCACTGTCTCATCTACCGTAAAGGTAGAACAATAACATCTAGTCTTTAAATTGTAACAGTTAGTGCGCGTGTTTTTAAACGTGTAACTTCTAAACAACACGACAGATATTCACACAACATAATAGGTATGTATTTGTTCTGTCAAAACGACAATGGAGAACAGCTATGCTAGGATCCGAAATAAGACTCTAAGTTAATATTTATGAACCTAAATGACATATATTAAAATAATAATAATAAACGGCGTAGGGAAGTGACGACCACATCGCCCGCTGACGTAACAGTTAAGTAACAATACTGCCAGGACGGCGCAGTCAGTCAGAGCCCTACCAAGAGGTGTGAGCGCCGTACCTATGCAAAACTGAGGGTGCAAAGGTCCATACCATAGGAACCATGAAACGGTGACGGGCCTGGGCGTCTCCCGTTAATTGACGCCCATAAAATGGATGATGGCACAAAGAGGAAAGCGCATAGGGCCGCTGCCTGGAGGTCGCCAGGGCGCGTCTGGAGCTGGCGCTGGACGTGACACCATGGGGGCCGCCAGCCGAGCCGTGGGGCTGCACGACTACCTCGTAGCCCCTCGCATCCATTATCCCCACCAGATAGCTTGGTGTCGGCAGGGTCCCCCCAGACTCAGCAAACGGTATCCGCCGCTGTTGAAGTTGAATACGTTGGATGAAGAAAATGAATTCAAACGGATTTTGGGCGTATTTTGGGGCGAAAGCGATAGAAATTGGTGGTTTTGCATAGCGGAATAGGATGCATCGCTTTTTTGCCGAGCTGGAGCCATCTCTTACCGCCACCGAGCAAAACCTGGCAGGTAGAGTTCAGTACGTCGTGCGCTCAAAAATATTTGATGACGTTGAACTCGAACGGCTACGATGTGAGGCTGTTCCCTCATCGAATAAAAATACTACGACAGGAGATGCGGCTCTACGAGTTGCAGAGCAACCCACACACGTAAATGCCGCTGTAGATTTCCTTGACTCTGATTGACTCAGACGGCGATGAGTGAACAAGAGCAAATTAGGAGCATATTGTAAGAGGCGATTAAGGAAATGCGCAGTACGCCTCTCGAGAATCAACCGCGGCTTCCCCGCATAGTCTTAAGCAAGTGGAATCGGGCTGTCATGAGGGCTAAACCCAATGCTGGTGACCTATTTACAAACCAGCAAGGACCTTTGCGAGACTGACTCAATTATTTTTGGCGCCGCACTTGCTGTATGTCGTATTATTTGCGCCAAGCTCCCCGTGACTAAACGTGCTACTACACAAAGTAGCGCCATTCCAGCCTAAGAAAGAAGTGTTGAAGACCGTGTCACAAAGGCAAGAGAGAAAAGCTTCAGGTCGGGCACTAACAGGCCGAGAATTGCGCGCAGCGTCAGGATGGCGTTTGCTGGGACAAATATCAATTTTTCCAAGTCGGACATCACGCAAAATCTGATGGAGCGCATAGACGACCTAAAGCAGAGAATCGCTGCTTGGAGAAAGTGGGTTCGGCCATGTACCGAGAGGCCGACACGGTTCAACCAGAAACGTCTCTTCCAGAGAGATCAGAAGAGGCTCTACAAATATTTGAACCGAAAAATGGTAAATGGAACGGGCCAGGCACCGAAACAGGCTGACTCTGTCGCATTCAGGCGCGGCTTGTGGACAGAGTCCGTAAACCACAATGAGAGCCCTTAGACAGAATTTGTGGCGAGCCAGTGTACGAATGTTATGCTCATGGACCCCGTCATCATAACGCCGGATGACGTAGCTGAGGTGGTCCATAGGGCCCCGAATAGTCCAAGACCCGACGGGCTACATCACTACTGACTAAAGGGGTTTGTGGTGTGCCAAGCTGTTCTCTCCCGACAGTTTCAAGAGGCTCTCGAATAGAAGTCGCTCCTGAGCCTCTTTACTACTGGGATCACTCATTTGGTTCCTAAAGATCAGGATACCGCAGACCCGAGCAAATACTGCTCCATCACGTTTCTACCTGCCATATACAAGACACTAACATCCATTTTGAGCGCAAGAATCACTCGTTACCTAAACTGAAATCAGTTGATATCGCGTCCTCAAAATGGACGTCGGGGCGGTGGTCGTCGAACCAAGGAACCACTTTTCAATGAAGCGGTCATTAGAAAGGTGGTTAAACGGAACCGTCGGAACATCTCCGCCGCCTGGATAGACTACAGAAAGGCATTCGACTCGGTGCCTCATACATGGCTGAAGAGGGTCCTCGAGCTGTGCAAGGTTGACTGTACAGTTAGATACTTTTTCGGGCAGTGTATGGGTAATAAAAAAAATTAAATTATGTCCCCTTAATATTTTGAAACTGAATTTAATGCTAAGATAACGTGTATAGAAGGATTACGAATAAAGCCTAGATTTTAAATTTTCAGACCTATTTTACCCTTTAGATTTTTTTATAGAATAAGGGTGACAAACGAGCACACAGTCTACCTGATGGTAAGTGGTTGCTGTGACCCATAGACATCTACATTTATCCTCAATAACGAATCAAATGCAGATGCGTTGTCACCCGTGAGGACTAAGATGGAATGCCTCGTTTCCAGTAAAAAGGGTCTCCGGTTCTTTACACTCACCATACGAAACACAGCAGTGTTAAGCTGCTATTTGACGCTAGTATTCTATGAGAACGTGATCTTTCCCCGGTCGAGCCGACCCATTTGTGTTACAACTATACTACCACTAATAATAATAATAATAATAATAAGTGTTTATTTCAGACGTAAGGAACATCCATAGATACTAATATAGCTGCAGCATGGCTCTACTACGTTTAAAACGATTAATAGAACCTTCTCGTTTTTTTTAACCTCGGTTAAAATATGAGTTACTTTCTTTATAACTCCATATTTTCGTTTTTTATGACGCAAATTATTACTAACTGAAAAGACTTCAATATAATATCTGAAGAAATGCTTTCTTTTGCTGACATAGAGATTTTCATGTTCATCGACAGAAATAAATTTTTAATCAATTTTATCGGCAATGGAATAAATGTTATTATCAATTTTATGAAATAAATAATTTGTTTCCTGATAACTACCACTGTATATAGACCACTAAAATGAAGACTTGTTACGTAGAATAATACACAATGGACTAATCTTTGCAAATCTTTTCGGTGGACGCGCTAATTTAATTTTGAAATTTCCTTTGATACTAACGAGACTTTAATTAATACGTTTTGTGTAAATTTAAGTTGTTAAGACTTATTTTATAGAATAAGCAAGCCCACATTCCACCTGATGGTAAGTAGATACTGTGGCCCATAGGCATCTGCATTAATCCTTGATTAAGAATCAAAATAGAATTGCGTTATCACACCTGAAGACTAAGATGAAATGCTTCAAAACACAGCAGCATATCTGCTATCTTATGCCGGTATTTAGTTAGAGCGTGATCCTTCCTCGATCGGGCTAACAAATTCGTGTTGCAATCATAATATAGCTGCAGTGTGGCTCTACCACGTGTTATTGTTATAAGTTATAAGAACCGATTTGTTATGACAGAAGTCACCCGTGTAGTGGGGCCGTAGAGAGTTAATGACCGAATGGGTCATGAATTCTCTATCCATCTCACCTCGTTCAATGTAGGTCATAAGAGGGGACTATATTTAACGCTAAAAAGATGATATGGTTTCTGATAAATGGCGGTATTACCATCTCGTTTTACAACAGGAGTGAAATAAGTAGACCGGCGCATCAGCGGCAATGAAACCTTTGCTACTGCGATATTCAGACACATCATTTTTACAATGAGGAAGGCCTACACCCATAAATTGATGAAGAAAAAGTATTTCAAACATTGTTCTCACTCAATAAATCATGCGACACGAATTATAAATTATTGTGAGGTGCAATTTATTGTTCGTTTTCATCATCATCTTTACATATTTAAACGTGGAAGAGCCTGCTGCTGCAGCTATATTATAGATTTAGCGTGAATTGGTCGACTCCACCGCGGATGGACTACACTCTCACAGAATACCAGCATAAATTAACAGCTTATGCTGCTGTGTTCCGTATGGTGAGTGTAGAGAACCGAGGAACCTTAATACAAGGCATTCCATAAATCTTAATTCTCAGGAGTGATAACGCATCTGCATTTTGATTCTTAATTGAGGATAGACGTAATGTATTTACAGCTACACTAATCATCAGTTAGACTGTGTGCTCGCTAACTGTGTAAAAGAAAACAGCCCTTCACAAGTTCACTGCAGAACATAGGGCTCCTCTAAGAAATGCTACAAGACATAATCATCATGCATTCATCGATCTCCTGCGGTTACACTTAACTTCGCATACCAGTACGAGACTGCAACTTGAGAACCTTTCGTCCCCATCGGTTTCAGTTCCTAGACTAACCCATTGCCATTACTGATCCATTGGTCTATTGTTCGTTTTTTATATTATTAGTTTCTAATTTGAAAGGGAAATATTTATAAACGAAGGAGTATAAAAGTTAAAAAGTTAGAGCCTATATACGTCCCACTGCTGGGCACAGGCCTCCTCGCATTTCTGAGAGGGTTTTAGGGCAATGAAATATCCGCCGAGCTGCTCCAATACGTGTTGGCGAACTTCACATGTCTTTGAAATATATTTTTTTCTTATTTCTCAGACATACAGGTTTCCTCAAGATGTTTTCTTTCACCGCCGAGTTTAGTGGTGGTGCGGTGTTGCTACCGTCCAGATGCGAATTGCAAGCAAAAAGAGAAGCAAATAAGTACGCTTTCTCCTTAGCCGCATGCGCTAACGAGCCATCTGGTTTTACTACCGGAGGCAGTGTAAACCGATAGAAGTTTGTCTCGACCGCTATGGCGAGAGAATGAAAAGCTCTATTGCCAGATGGTTTGACAGAGAGTTTTGTACCGATACGTGTGGTCGAAAATGGCTTGCCATAATGCCTTTCTGCAGTACTTGGCGGCTTGGTTAATGGCTCTTTTCTTATGGCTCACATCCGTAACTATGTGGTCTTGAGCATCGACCCAGGGTAAATATGTCATATGCTTGAGCTTTTCAGCACGAGCGCACCCAGCGTTGAACAATTGTCGAGCAAAATTATTTCTGCCGCAAAAAATGAGTGCTTGCATTACTGTGTAGACTGAAAGTAGTTATAGCGAATCATTATAATTACAACCTTTAAGGCCAGCAAGGTAGCCTTCTTTGTTTCAAGTTGGCTGCAAGTGTACATTAACTACAGTAGCCAATAACCTTCAGGTGGACTGTACGTACGCTTGTCACTTTAGTTTTATAAAAAAAAATATAAACCATGCAACATAAATAATGACGGTTATTAATGTTAGATAAAAGCAATGCGAATGTCGTAAATTTTCTTTCGCTATTGTTGTGGATGACGTCGTTTTTCTTTTCATTTTTGTCTTTATTTTTTCAGTGTTTTCTTTTATCAAATTCCATCTAAATAAATGTCACTTGATTGAAGAATATATTGAGCTAGTACAATCCTGAAGACAAGATTACTGTAATCAATATATATACGAGTATATATATATATATATATATATATATACATATCATCTATACATACAAACAAAATTAAAATGGCATCACTTTAACTTAGAGGATAATTGTATACCAAACATGAATAAACATTTGTAGAAAAATTTAAGTCAGTCTATCTTGACAAAACTTTGGTATGGCTAAGCCGATTTCGATGAACCTTGGAAATACCTATAAAAAAATAAAAAAGTTTTGAACAACTCTTCTTTGTTGTGTAATTTTACACAAAAAAAAATCCTAACACTTTATCTTCTATATCTTAAAAATTGATGCCAATAACACATTTTGTATGAATATTTTTTACAGTTACATTATTTTACAACACAAATATGAGTGATATAGGGTGGTAAGACCTTTTTTAAGGTAAATTAAAAGATTTTACACTTTTTTAATTATTTTCCTATGTTGCAAATAGTTTTCGAGATTTCGCAAAAAAACCTGATTTAAAGTGCTTTATAGCACCCATGGTCACGGGGGACTAAGTACTTTTTAACCCGGAGTACCTTCAACTTTATTGGTGTTTTTATGATGATTCTAGATAAGGTTACTAGATGCTACAATTGTTTTCCGCACGCCACGTAAACTGCTTGAACGTACACTTAGAACGAAAAACTACTTACAAACTGAAGCGGCGACAATCCTTCGCACCGATCCTCTCCATCTTTTCGAGGCAGTTCTCTCGATACGGTTCCTGTAAACCAACGAATAGGTTACTTCAGTGGGTAATTGTCTCTCAATTTTTTTTGTTTTGTTACGCTAAATAAGTATAACTTCCTACGTGCGTACATAAGTACACACTCACTTTGATAAGTTTATTTCTAAGTTTTAAGTGGACTAAACAATAAAACGATAAAAATTACTATTAGAACGTTATTTATATTGTTAACAAACAATTTCGTCAACATTACCACTATCATTACAGACCATTACAAGTCCACTGCTGAACATTCCTTGAGGGAAGCCTTCAAGGAACGCCACAAAGCACCGTTCTGAGCCATCTGCATCCATCGACGAAAACTAATTATATATTTGTATATAAAAAATAATTTTCCACCCCTTTGGCGTGGAACTTGGTGATACATGAATGGGTCGGCCTTACCGTGAAACAGAAAAGACCATTGTTTGTGCAAACCAACAAAATAAATAATATAACATATGAGTTGTATACTAGGCTCTTGAGTGGCAACCTCGTACGGGTAAGCAAAGTGTAGGTTGTACCCCGTACTAGATGGGGTAAACCTATGTTCATCAATGGACTAGTGAATGGCTGAATAAATGAATAAATGAATGCATAACATAGTCGATGGATGCAGGTGGCATTCCTTGACGGAGGCCTATGTTCAGCAGTGGATTTGTGAAGAGCTGTATTAATGAAGATGATGATGATAATATACAGGGCTATTTTTCAAAGAATGAGAGTGAATAGACTTTTTTTACGACAAGACAGTGCGATTTACCATCTAAGGCTGCATCACCACTTACCACCAGGTGGGATTGTGGTCAAGCACTGGCTTATAATAAGTAAAAAAAAAAAAGTAGCCAAATTTTAAACGTCAGTTCAAATATATAAATAATGATTATTGCTGTTTTTGAAAATACGAGCAAATAAGGTATCTAATTTTATTTGAAATTATCCAAAATTGAATGTGATTTATGGGCAACAACGTTTTTGCCTAATGATGGACCTTACAAATGTGTGCGTGTGCCGTAAAATTACTTAAAATAATGCATTACCACGTATTTTAAAATTAAAAGATAAAAAGAACAGAATATTTGAGATGTTTTAAATGAAAATTTGGCCGGTTATTGCAAAATAACCTTGTATAAATATGTGGCGGGTGGAAGGAAAAGGTTAGATCTCCCGCCGGGCAAGCTATTTTGCCCGGGAAGCGGTCAACGCTCCGAGTGGTAGTTCGGAGCTATTCTATATATATTGCTTTAATTTCGGAACTTTGTTAGCGCGATATAGGCTTCGATGTGTTTCGCTTGTGGCGCGACGACAGTGCCGCCACAAATATAATAAACATTCGTCCACCCCTTTGGTCACCTTTACCGAAAATCAGAAAAGGATCAAATCAAAAACCAAGAAAAAATAAATTATAAGTAAGAGACATATTAATTAATATACAACATGTAACAAAAACCCCGTGGTTTCCGTTAAGTACGTAAATCAGGATCAGTATTCAAACCTATAGAAATAACTTTTTTTTTTAAAACTCGACCTTAATTTTTTTTTTATTTTATAATTTTTTATTTTATTTTATGTGGTTATATTACCTCTTACTGATACTAGCCGATGCTAAAGCTAAGTAAAACAGGGTCTTTGACAATCCTCTTACTCCCCAGACAATGCAGAGGTAATAAAACCACATACAATTTGCAAACTATTATTTTATTTTAATTCAAATAAAAAAAATATTGTTCGATTTTTCAAAAAAAAATTGTTTCTATAGGTTTGAATAATGATCCTGATAACGTACTTAACGGGAACCACAGGATTTTTGTTACATATTGTATATGTACTTATGAAATATATACGATGTTGAACTAGCCGTAATTCGACACTGATTTCTGAACGAGTATATATATAACCGCTGAACATGTGATAAATCAACACTTGAAATTAATTTAAATTAAATAACATTAAATAAATTCCATTGCTTCTGGCGGAGATCGAACTCGAGATACTTGCTTAATGCTTACGATAAGCTGTTAGTCCCTGAGCTACTGCGGCTCATAATATTTCATCGTAACAAACATTATTCTGATCAAATATTACATAAGATATTCAGCCACAAGTAATTACAGACTCTGTGGCATTTGTCTAAGTCCTTAGGGATGACAACGCATCTGTGGCCTTCTTTGATTAAAGTTAGTTGCGGTTAGTTAGGCTCGAGAGACTGCCGACCATGTCATACTCGAAAACAGTGACATATCTCTAGCATCCTCTGTTTGTATATAGCTGGAAGTTTCAGTAGATTGCAACAATTATTTTTCTTCTCTAGGGTTGAAATATATTTGTAAGTTACAGCCTATATATAACCCACTGCTGAACATAAGCCTCCCCTATACATTTCCTTGTAATGGACATATTTCCAAAGTTGTTTTTTTTTGTATAATAAAGGTAACAAATGAGTACATAGTCGACCTGATGTAAGAAGGGTGCTGAGGCCTATACACATCTACATCTTTCCTCGATTAAAAATTAAACTGCAGATGCGTTGTCACCCCTGTCTACTGAGATAGAATGCATTGTTTTCAGTAAAAAGAGCTCTGGTTCTCTATACACATTATACGAAACACAGCAGCATTTTATGCTGATATTCTGTGAAAGCGTGGCCATTCCCCGGTCGAGCGACCTATTCATACTGGAACCATAACATGGCTCTATCACGAACAACCTTGGCAGGGACAAGCGCAGTTACTATTGTTTTGAGTAGTTATTAGAAAGACGCTACGGTATGATGTGAGGTGGAGGTTCACTAACACCACCAGTTTATTCAGCGGTAATTATATCTTTTCCGTTTACAATCTGGGGGTCAATAAGGCAAGAGTGAATAGGTTTTTATAACTCTAAGACAATAAGTTACATTGTTTGTTCGCGGTGCACTCCGAAACCACTTAACCAATTTTAATGAAATTTTGTAGATCTGAATTGCTTGCTCCAACTTGAGTTTTTATCGCGAAAAGTGACATCAATATTTTTATTGGGAATTTAAATAATTTAAAATTAATTTTTTTTTACAAACTAATATAAATTACTAAGAATAACTGAAAAACTATTGGCCAGACCTTGATCAAATTTATATGGAACCACATGCGAAGTACCAGCTTTCAAATAGAAAAAGAGTTGTCGAAATCGGTTCACCCAGAAAAAAGTTATGAAGTAACACATAAAAAAACATACAGTCGAATTGAGTAACGTCTGTTTTTTGAAGTCAGTAGAAAAAAACTTTAAACTACAAAGAATATATATACATTGAAAGGATAATGAATATATGCTAAGAAAGAAAGAATGAAATATTAATTGCAAAGACCCCACATAAAAAAAAAATTCTATGCCGCCGTACTATAAATCAGCCAAGAAATAAATTGTTTATAACATATTTAAAGTTTTTTTTTTTATGAAACTGAAGTAGCAAAGGAACTTGCAGCCCACCCGATAGTAAGTGACTAATGAAGCCCAAGGACATGAAACTAAATTTATAAATTTAATTTAATTCAATTTAATATTATTGGGCTTTACATTTAATTAAATTTAAAAATTATGTTTGCAACATACAAAAGAAACTGATTGAAAATTAACGACCATTCTGAAGCCTAAGAAAGTTAAGCCTTCAAAGTTCCAATAACCTTAAACTTGATTGGGTTTCACTTTCTAATTACCAATTTCGCTAGCCTTTCATGAGGCAGGTGTTTAACGTTTCATTCATGACCGGTTTAAAGGTCAGTGTCGAGTGGGAGCGATTTGAATAACCTACGGGAACCTATAAATACACTATTTATAGGCCATACAAATTATACTTGTCCCGAGTTTGAATTGACTCTGCGGTCTATATTACACCATAGCCGAATGAACTCAGTGCGCCGCCGAACCGCCGCCTATGATAGTTTTCAATGACAATAAAAATGTGCTAGTAAGTTTAGTATTTTTTTTCTTGGCTGCAACAGTACGCACGCACACACGCACTTGCACGAACACATACCCACACACACACACACACATACATACACACACACACACACACACACACACACACACACACACACACACACACACACACACACACACATACACACACTCACACACACACACGCGCACACACGCAACAAAAATGGTAATTACTAACGGTTCGGTTACAATTCATGTTTTTCAAAAAATATATAGATCTTTCCGCGCTTTTCATTTAAAACGATGGATCTTAATCGTGAACATTTGCGCGCAATGATATATTATCATTTTAAGTTCTGTTTAACCGAACAATTTAGTTTACAACGGTTACAGTCAGCATTAGGGACTCAGCTCCATCACGCGCAACAATTTGTAGGTGGTTTGCTGAATTCAAAAGAGGTAAAATTAATCTTAAAGATGACCAAAGAACCGGGGCCCCGCAAACAGCAGTAACGGCAGAAAATGTATGAACTACTGATATGTTGGTGGGAGAAGACTCACGAATCACATACGGACATCGAAAAGATTGTAGGTATTAGTTCGGGGAGCATTCATACCATTCTACATCAAGATCTTGGAGTGAGAAAGCTTTGCTGTTCATGGATCCCTCGTTTGCTCTCCGAAAGCGAAAAACAGACTGTTGTGGATTGGTGCCATGAAATGCGACTACGTTTTGAAAACGGGGCATCTAGGCGTGTTTCAGAAATCGTTACTGGTGACGAGACATGGTTCTATTAATATGATCCGGATAATAAAAGGCAATCATCGGTATGGATCTACTCAAAAGGACAGTCCCGAAACAACTGGAAAGACCTCGAAACGTCGGCAAAAGAAATGGTGGCTAGTTATATATAGTTTTTTTCGCGGAGCAGACATTTGTCGACATCAATGCTGGAAAATTTTAGGTCAGTCAACTCTGAATGGTATACTACATTTGCATTACCCAAAACTTTTCAAACTGTGCGGGAGAGAAAACCAAAGACGGGGCTTCGGGGAATCGTGCTGCATCACGATAACGCCTCTTCACATACCTCCCTTAGAACAAAAGCATTTATTGAGGAATCTGATATTTAAACTCTAAGTCACCCACCCTACAGCCCCGACTTAGCTCCTTGTGATTTCTTTTTGTTTCCAAGAGTCAAAAAAAAAAGTAAAAGGCAAGTTTTTTTCAAGCGCCGAAGAAGCCGTGGCTGCCTACGAAGATGCGATTTCCGATCTGTCAGATCAAGACAGGCAGAAGTGTTTTCAGAGTTGGTTTAGGCGAATGGAACTTTGTATATAGCATTATGGAGAAAAATTAGAAAAGATGTAAAATAAATATTAATAGTATGTAGAAAACTTTTTGTATATCTCAAAACTTATTGAGTGACCTACGTATGTCACCCTTATTCTAATTAATAAATGGCCTTGCGCTTTGTTTACACTCGCTACGTACCCAACATAGCATGTTCTCCGTATACTTTTGGATTGACTACAAAGGTGAAGTTTAATAGTTACTTTAAAGCCCTAGTTATTATTATTCCGTAAAATATGTGACGCAACTACATTTTTGATAAGCAAAATAACCTTTTTAAAATTAGCGCTGTTTTAACGTTTTATTTTTCAGTTTACATTTGTACGAGTGGCGATTGTCTATAATATAAAATGGAATCGCTGAATGTGTTGCTAAGCGCAAATCTCGAGAGCAGCTGAACCGATTTCGCTAATTCTTTTTTTATAATATTCCTTGAAGTACGAAGATGGTTCTTAAGGAGAGAAAAATTTAAAAAATTGCCATGGAAAATTCTAAAAACAACACTTTTCTATATTCCCATACAAAAGATTCGTAATAATACTTAAAAGTCAATTTGAACTTTAATACCATACCATAAAGCTTTCTTTTTTCTTTTTTTATCTTAGTAGCTGACCCGGTGTCCCGAATAGCAGAATAAGTATTAAAAAAAAAATTATAGAATCGATTGTTCGGCGGTATGAAGTTCGCGGGTCAGCTAGTTATTTATAAAATTGATGTGACTAATAAACTTACAGCCCATTTGATGGTACGTATCTACCGCCCATTGTCACCTGCGACCAACTATAAACAAAGAAGGCTACAGGTGGTAATAGAATGTACCACAGTCTGTAAATATCCTAGGATTGTATGTAATTATACTGGCTTTCTTCAGACCGGAGTACAGCTGTGCAGGTGCAGCAGTGCTGCTTGGAGGCAGAAATGGACAAGAGGTCAAATGGACAAGAGGTTTTTTACGTGGTAGAGCCATGCTGCAGCTATATTAGTAGTTTAGTTCTAGCACGAATGGGTCGGCTCGACCGGGAAAGGACCACGCTCTCACAGAATATTAGCGTAAAATAGCAGCTTAACGCTGCTGTGTAGAGAACCGGAGACCATTTTTACTGGCAAAGAGGCATTCCATCTTAGTCCTCACGGGTGACAACGCATCTGCATTTTGATTTTTAATGGAGGATAGATGTTGATGTCTATGGGCCGCAGCAACCACTTACCATCAGGTGGACTGTGTGCTCGTTTGTCACCCTTATCCTATAAAAAAAGGTCAAATGGACAAGAGGACTCGCATGTAATACTAAGCAGAAAAGCACACTTATCGCCTAGATTTCCTAAATACATACGTACGTTGTATATTAATTTGTTGATTGTGTATTTTTTTTTCTAAATAAATAAATAAATAAATAAATAAATTGTAACAGGACTATGTGTGCACATTAAAATGGTCAAACGAGAATTAACTTTATTAGTCATTATCATTATTATAGCATTTATTTTTTAACAACTCCTCTACTGAACATAGCCCTCCCCAAGGAATACCATAAAGTACTATCCCGAGCCACCTGCATCCATTGATTTCCTACATGTGTTGTCTTATACATGGTAGGGCCACGATGCAGTTATATTAGTAGTATAGTTGTAGCACGAATGAGTCGGCTCGACCGGGGAAGGACCACGCTCTCTCAGAATACCAGCGTAAAATACCAGCTTAAGGTTGCTGTGTTTCGTATGGTGAGTGTCTACACTCAGGGAGAATATGAATAGTTCTAGGCAGAACTTTTTCAATATTGTCAAACTCAAACAGCAACGAAACATATTCATAATTGTAAACAACTTGATACTACCATCCATTACATCCTATAAAAGTCCACTGCTGAACATAGGCCTCCCTCATAGATTGCCTCATGGGGTAATTTAGCCATAGTTGCCACGCTTGGCGAGAAGGTGTGCAATCGCAGTTTTTTATTATTTTCATTTGTTATCGGGAACAAGAAACAGTGACTCTTTTAACTGAAAAAGAGACATTCCATCTTAGTCCTCACGGATGACAACGCATCTGCATTTTGATTCTTTATCGAGGATAGATGTAGATGTCTATGGGTCACAGCAACCGCTTAACATCAGGTGAAATGTGTGCTCGTTTGTCATCCTATCCTATAAAAAAAAACTAAGTCGTTACTCTAGCTTATTAAAGTGAGTGAATCTGAGAATGTACTTCCCAAACAATGATATGTACATCGTAAAAAATTAATTTATTTATTTATTTATTGTTTACTGAACATTATATACGTAGTATAGGATCAAAAGGCGGACTTAATGAAAAACATTCTCTGCCAGTCAACTTTAAGGCATTGACAACAATTCGAAGGCCTTTACAGAGAACAATAAAGAAAAGTTTATTATCTATAGGTGGTAAAGGAAAGCTGCAGCTATATTATGGTCGCAGCACGAATGGGTCGGCAATGGGAAGGACCTTGCTCTCATAGAATATCAGGCATGATATAGCAGATTAATACTGCTATGTTTTCTTTTGTTAGTGTAGAAAACCGGAGACCCTTTTAACTGAAAACGAGGTATTGCATTTTAGTTCTTCGGGGTAACTTATCAAATTTTGATTCTTAATTGAGTATAGATGTATCTAAAACTTTTTGCCCCGGTCGAGATCTATTCGTGTAGCAGCCATAAACTATTTTTTCCCCAAATAATCTCAGCAAGACTTCAGGGAAATATGTATAGTAACAAGACAATAAAATATCAGAAATACTCGGACTGGGCCAATAGCCTAATAATATCTCCTCATAATTCGAACCGAAAGCAATTTTACTTCCATACATTTTCGATGACTCATGAAAATTGTCTCTATTGATATTTCATGCGATCAGCAATGTTTTATCTAAGTCCCCTCATATTTTTCCTCACAAAGGATTGCCATACAAGCTACATTTATTAATTCTGAGATATTTTCATTTTATTTGTTTTTAAAAATGTTACCCCACACTAAGATTTTCTCCTGTGTCGTCGAGACTGTTAATTGAAGGCTATAGAAATGCTTATTCCGTGCGGGATTTGAACCCGCGTCTCTCAGAGCTGCAACTCATTGCTAAGCCACTTTTTACGTCACCTACAGGACGTAATAGGGTAGTGGATATTCTTTTGCCGTCACTACACACTTAAATACTTAATTTTTTTATTTAAAATGTGTATAAATTTAAGCTCTCTTTCTCAATAAGAGAGTCTGTATCGATAACTCTAATCTCTTACCGTTTTTATGGGAGTCAGGCAACTTGTTTTAAATAGAATAAGGGTGACAAAAGAGCACACGGTCCATCTGATAGCAGATTCTGTGGCCCATAGATACATTTTATTATAGGATAAGGGTGACAAGCGAGCACACAGTCCAACTGATGGTAAGTGGTTGCTGTAGATCATAGACATCTGTATGTATTTGTGGATCAAAATGCAGATGCGTTGTCAACCGTGAGGACTAAGATGGAATGCCTCTTTCCTAGTAAAAAGAGTCTCCGGTTGTCTACACTCATCATACGGAACACAGCAGCATTAAGTGGCTATTTACGCTGACGTTCTTACCCAGTAGAGCCGACCCATTCGTGCTAGAACGATAATATCGCAGCAAATTAGGTCTACCACTTGAAATCAGCTACAACTCTGACAAATTACACCTATAAAAAATTTACGAAATCTTCATATTGTATATCCTTCTGTAAAACGGGACAGATTTTTTTCTCAAAAACAACATATAGAAGAGCGTGTATATGACCGCGTGTTTTTCATTAATTTTTATGTTCGTAAAATGCTAACGTATAACGATAATGTGTCGCGATATGGGAAATATGAAGGTTAATGTAATCGATATTTTAACAAAATATTCATGTATGCTTTATTTCCATCCATAGGCCACCCTTATGCATTGCCTCATAAGGAGGATTTTTCCATAGTTGCCACGCTTATCAAGGTGGTTGTTAACTGGTTTTGTATAATTTTGTCGTTAGGTGAAAGATGCGGATGCCCATCTCCTGTTTCAGTTGCTTTCTGTCGCCTCTTACAACACCTAAGATATGGGATAATGGATATTCTTACACTGCCACTGTTACTAACTACTTTATTTAGTAATAGATATTTTAAAATATATAATGATTTACACAAATAATTCACATATATTTAAAACAAATTTTACGGATTTTATCGCGGTTAATTTCAACTTGTTTTGAATGCTACAAAGCATGGTCCCGGCTGACAAAATGATAAGAATTCTTCGTCTGTGCTTCTAGAATTTCCTCTCAGTAGTTGTAAGAATATTTTTGCTATGTGTTGAACGAATTACGGTGGTGAATCTGGCTAAGTACTTGGGTGTATAATGATTTCTTATATTTACGCGAACACTACACATTTAAATAAAACTAGTTTTACGGATTTATTCGCGTATATTAACTTATTTTATATTCCCGACATTTCCAACACTTTACAGCACCCATGGCCACAGGGCGGACTGAGGTGTTTATGTTACAATGTAGTTAACCACAGCTACCTCCAGATTAAAATTATTAGTTTTTGTTCCGATCTATGTAGTAAAAACTTACAGTATCGTGAAGCCTTGCAGTTGTATGCTTCTGTTGGGATTTAATTTTATTAATTATAGGATCCCAAGGACATGGTAGCACCCAGCCATCTTCTCTATTGAAAGTAAGATTTTTTATTTTATTTTAATAGCCTCGCGATCAAAAAACACCTACAAACTTAACAAACATACAAGACATTTTTTCTTAAAATTTATTTTTATTTTTCTACATAGTCTTCTTGTAACTTGGCATACTTCTCCCAGCGATACTCCCATCTTTCTAACCTGTCCAAACAGTACTCGGCGTTGTTCTCTGCAAAATAATTGTTCACGAAGATGATTGATTATCAAATAATGATGCGTAGTATTCTCCTGTAATAGTTTTTCCTTTTTGGAGATAATCAATTAAAATAACTCCATGACTACCCAAAAAACAGTCGCCATCACTTTCCCAGCCGATAATACGGCTACTATTTTTGGAGCTGGTTCCGCCTTTGCAGTTTACTTTTTTGACTGTACTTTTGTTTTGGGCGTATAATAGTGTATGCAAGTTTCGTCTATAGTTATTAATAGGCAACAAAACTTAGATTTATTGCGCCTACACTGCACCAACACAGCGTTGGAACTGTTCATTCGAACACGTTTTTGATCTAGCGTGAGCTAACGTGGCACCCGAAGCACTGACAGTTTTCTCATGTCAAACAAGTGCTTTGGACACTTTCATAGCCTCTGATATCCCTCTCACTTTAACTCAGCGGTTGTCTAGCACAATTTGATAAACTTTAGCGATGTTATCGTCAGTAGTTGCAGTTTTTGGACGTCCCGAACGTTCATCACTTCCCAAGCTCTCACGGCCACGTTTAAATTCAGCTGCCCAAAATTTCCCTGCGGTAAATGATGGTGTAGAGTCCCCGTACACACAGTCCAACTCATCTTTGATTTGCGTAGGTGTAATAAAAATTTAATGACAGCTCGATACTTCATTTTTTCCATTATCACAAAAACACTCATATCGACTCACTCAAACGACTGTCAAATAACAATTACATGTCCAAAATGGCTGAAATTTTGGTGCGTAACTGTCAAAAGATGCGCAACTACATTCACTAGCTTTCATTAACGAATGCTGCCATCTTCACGTTTAGGTCGGAAACTTGTCAACCCACCCTGAAACAACTATTACTACAAAATGTTTCAGTTACCACATATAACATATTGTGAGTAAAACAGACGATAAGAGATGTAGATATTACTGATTTCATAATAATTATTATGAAATCAGTAATATCTAATATCTATCAAAATATTATTATGAAATCTATTACTACTACTAAATACTACTAAAATTTACTAGAACCTACAAGTGACGTTTGCTAATTACGAGTAGATTATGTCTGTTTGGCAGCTGTAAATAATATTTAAAATATTTATATGCGTTTTTGTCAACTGAGGACATGAATTTTGTATTTTTTCTAAAAACCAATAACGATGTCAGACTTTGCAGTGAGAGTGCAGAGTTTTGTTTATCGTTTAGTTTCGACCATATTCACAATCTTGCAGAGGGATCATACTTAACAAATGATTATTTAAATACACTAAACCGAACGACCCCTCTAAGTCCAATAGTGAGCCAGATTCATGCGGCTCACCTGATGGTAAGTGACCACCGCCGCCCATGAACAACCGCAACATCAGGGGAATAGCAGAAGCGTTGCCGGCCTTTTAAAAAGGAGTAGGCTTTTTTCTTGAAGGTCCCTAAGTCGTATCGGTCCGGAAAAATCGCTGTTGGTAAACTATTCCACAAGGAAGTTGTGCGAGGAATAAAACATCTTCTAAATCGCAAAGTGGTGGACCGCAAATCATCCAAATGGTGTGGATGGTATCGGGAGTTCTGCCGCGAAGTGCGTTCGTGAAATTTGGCAGGTGGGATTAATCCGAACAATTCCTCAGAGTACTCCCCGTGGTAAATGCGAAAAAGAATGCAAAGAGATGCAACATCTCTTCGCAGCACCAATGAGTCGAGCCGATCGGAGAGGACTCGGTCGTCGACGATTCAAGCCGCTCTGCGCTGGATGCGATCAAGTGGAAGGAGCTGGCACTGGGGAGCCCCAGCCCAGAGATGGGAACAGTATTCCATGTGAGGCCGAACCTGCGCCTTGTAAAGTTGCAGGCGTTGAGCCGGCTTGAAATACTGTCCCGCTCTGCTGAGCACGCCAAGCTTTTTAGAAGCCAATTTGGCCTTCTCTTCCAAGTGACCACGAAAATGCACGTCACTCGATATGTCAACGCCGAGGATTCCGATATTGGCTGAGGCAAAAAGGGGAGTGCCTTGAAACTGAGGAGATACGAGAAAGGGGTTCTTTTTAGCGGTAAACGCGCAAACTTGTGACTTCTGAGGTTTAAACTGGACTAGATTTAGTCGCCCTTAATCCGAGACTTTGTTCAGCAAAGACTCGACTTCAGCCACAAGTTTGTTCCGGTACTCGGCAACGTTATCCCGAGAAATATTGGTACGGCCGGTGTATAGAGCATCACCAGTGCTGTCATCCACATAGCAATGAATGTTACCAGTTAGCAACATATCATTGATATGCAGAAGAAACAGCGTTGGTGATAACACACAGCCTTGTGGAACACCAGCGTTAATAGGCTTGTAGTCGGAGCATGCACCGTCTACAACGACCTTGATGCTCCGATCTGCAAGGAAGCTGGTGATCCAATTGCACAATTTCTCGGGAAGCCCATAGGTATGGAGCTTCGAAAGAAGCGCTTTGTGCCAAACCCGATCGAAGGCCTTCGCAACATCCAAACTAACGGCCAACGCCTCCCCCTTGGACTCTACTGCCTCCGCCCATCTATGGGTCAGGTAGACCAGAAGATCACCAGCTGATCGACCCCGACGAAAACCGTATTGGCGGTCACTAATCAGCTGGTGATCCTCAAGGTACCGCATGAGCTGGCAAATTTTTCAACACTTAGCAAAAATATTCTTACAACTACTGAGAGGACATTCTAGAAGCACACAAGAAGAATTCTTATCATTTTGTCAATCGGGACCCTGCTTTGCAGCATTCAAAAAAAATTAAAAGTAAACGTGATAAAATCCTTAAATTTTTTTTAAATATTATTTGGGTGAATTTAGTTTAAATAGTTTTATATAGTTTAAAGTATATATTGCAAAATTTTTACGTGGTAGAGCCATGTCGCAGCTATATTTCTGGTATAGTTGTAGCACGAATGGGTCGGCTTGACGGAGGAAGGACTGAGAAATATCTCAGTGTGTGACGGATTAGGGAATGGAAAGCTCGCGGTACCGTCATTTTTTTTAAAATGTTACCCCTACACTAAGCTTTTTCATTTCTGCAGCAGTTCACATACAAAAATTTAATAAGGACAAACATCCAGACCCGGAACAATTATTTATAGGCCACACAAATCCTTGATCCGTACGGGATTCGAACCCGCGGCTCTTAGCGCCGCAACTCATTGCTAAGCCACTGCGCCACGAACCCGTCGTTACCGATCGACCACTCCTTTTAATATGGTCGAAAGGGGCAATGGCTGTCACATACGTCATAATTGTAAACAGGTGCTGCTACTGGGAGTTGGTATGTTTCGGTTCGCTATACACTGATAAGCCTCAAATTTTTAAGCGCCTGTTTTTGAGTGCGTCATAGAACAAGCTTTTTTTCTTTTAGAATGAGGGTGACAAACGAGCACACAGTCCACCTGGTGGGATGTGGATAATATGGCCCATATATATTTACATCTATCTTGGATTAAAATCAAAATGCATATGCGTTGTCACCTCTGAGGACTTAAATGGAATGCTTCGTTTCCAGTAAAAAGGGTATCCGGTTCTCTACACTCACCATACGAAACGCAGTAGCATTAAGGTGTTGTTTTACGGTAATATTCTGTGAGAGCGTGGTTTTTGCCCTGTTGTGCTGATTCATTCGTGCAACAACTATAATAAAGTTGCAGCAGGACTCTACCACATAAAACTTCAAAGCTTCAGTTACCGATGGATCTGTTATTGTTTGCCATTCGTTATTTAAGTATTTTATTATTGTTATATTATTATTATTACTGTCTAAATAAATAAGAGGGCACCAGCAGAGTTTTCTCTCCTTCGCCGTGTTCTCTCCAGTCACAAGAACCTCATTTCAAAATAGAATTTGAAGAAAAATTACATTTCTCCATGAACAAATCTTTTTCGATGAAACTTTCCACCGTGCCCGAAATTCGGTCTGGAGGATATTACGTTAAACTCAGCTTTTATTAATTTCCAGTGTTCTGAAAAAGTTTATTACAAGTTTTTACAGATATTTATAGCCTTTTATTTTAATAATCCGATCGCGATAAAATCCATAAAAATTGTTTAATTTAATTTGTAGTGTTCGTGTAAATATACGAAATCATTAATTTACAAGTTACTAGTTATTTTATTTATTACTTTAATCACGATTACGTGACTAAAGAGAAAATTTCTTTGCTTCCACACGTAATCGTACGTGTCTTTCTATAGCGTGTCCTAACGTGTGATGTAATGCATACCCAGTAATTTATCTTTCCCCGAGGGAGCATCCTATGCTATGGCCACTACTACCCTATGTAACATAGCTATATCTGAAAAATATAGAATGGGTCAAGGACGTTTCATCCTTTATATAATTTAATACGTTTTTCAGGGCCCCGTAACTCAAAACGAAAAACCCAGGCTTTTATAGGTTCACTGTTGGCCGACCTGAAATTTATGTCAACTACTAGCCGGCTAAAACCGCACTTCGGCTTTTAGCCGTAACGTATATAGTACAGTGATGGAAATCAACAACCACAGTAATATTAATAAATTGATGAGTTACCGCTTTGATATAATTAGCACTTAAAATGTTAATCTTCCTTTATATATTCGACATGCCCAGTCCCTTTTTTCCTTCAAAAATCTACTCAACACTTATTACTTGGAACTTTTGATATTTTCCATCATATTTTCCGTCTTAATTGTATCTATCTTACCTATCCTCAACCGTCATCATCTTGCATTTATATATTTATAATTTTTTTTAACCTAATAGTCAAATTTCTTTGCTAAACAAGAGTTGTCTGGAAGAAATCACTTCCAGAGCGATAATATCGCCTATTGTACTTTATATATATTGATTTCATTTTGTCTCGTTCTAATGTGTATTTTTTTATAGGATAGGGTGACAAACGAGCACACACTACACCTGATGGTAAGTGGTTTCTGTGACCCATAGACATCTACATTTATACTCAATAAAGAATCAAAATGCAGATGCGTCGTCACGTGTGAGGACTAAGATGGAATGCCTCTTTTCCAGTAAAAAGGGTTTCCGGTTCTCTACACTCACCATACACAGCAGCGTTAAGCTGCTATTTTACGCTGGTGTTCTGTGCGAGCGTGGTCCTTCCCCGGTTCTGCCGACGCATTCGTGCTACATCTATACTACTGATATAGCTGCAGCATGGCTCTACAATGTATAAAATTGGTTTACAATAAAGAATATATTGATTAATTGATTGATTGATCAGTCGTGCTCCTGGGAATCTTCTCGATTTGCTCGCATAATATGAAACTTACGGCAAGTGCTTACCCCCCCCCCCCCCCAGCTGAAACATTAATTTGAGCTACCTGACCATTACCGTCCGTTAGTGTACATAACGCAACGTTCACATTCGTACGTTCAATGCTGGAGATGGGCCTCCCCATAAATTGCCTCAACTGGGGATTTTGACCATAGTTGCGACCCTTTTTAAGCGTATTGGTAACTGCAGCTTATTGAATATTTAATGGTTATCTAAAAGATGCCACTGCCCATCTTATTGTGTTCTCCCCTTTATACGCACCAGATATAAAATTTCGACAGCGGGAACCAAAGTCCAAAAAGCGATTTTATCTAGATCTCGCAGCTGCGATCATCAATCTTTCTGTTACGCGTGACGAGACGAGAAATTCTCAATTATTACTTTTATCTGAGAGACATATATCTAGCAGTGGTTTTCATGTATTTACAAGGAAATTCTGTCTCATAAACTACAGGAGTGTAAGACCTTGTATCAGGCTATTATAATGTAAAATGCGTAACGACGCCTACCAGAGAAATAGTTTTGTTTATAAGTCCATCACTTATAAACAAAAATAGTTTTGTTTATAAGTCATTTATATAATAATTTATTCATCATCATCATCATTACCTCATAATAAGTCTACTACGTCATATTGTTACGAGCTTGGGGTTCGAGACAATTAAAAACTGCCGAGTGAAGTACCAAAATTGACACTTAAAATCACACAACACTAATTACAACTTGAACCACACTAATATCAAAACACAATTGTACTACTGATCACTTTAGTTCGCAACGCAATACTGCCCGGGTCTTTTTTTTTCTGAATGTGTACGCTGTTGGCCCTGCGGCCTTGACAGCTTCATCTAATTAGGCTCGTAAGTGAGGACTTACGAACTATAGAATGCAACGATTCTGCCGGCGGCGAGACGGCGCGAAGCACACTCTTATCAAGGACCGATGTTAATGCAATAATTTAAATAGTTTGTCCCATTATCTTAGACAGAATCCTCAGTATTTGCGAATAATTCATAAAACAACTACGATTTCTGGCAGTTCAATATACTGTAAGCCGCGTAAAAGAAAATCGTTCCAAAAAAAAATGCCTTTAAAGTTAGCCTCACTAAAAAAATAGAAAATAAATAACAGTTTATAAAAACTAAATAAAACATACTTTTGCAGATAAACAAACTAAAAAGTAGAAAAATAATTTTCAATAACTTTAAAATAAGAAAATAGTGCTTGACATAAAAAAAATATTGTAATAAAACCGTGGAGTTCTGTCATATATGTCATTTGTTGTAAATATTTTTGTGGATATTTGTAACATTAGCGTCATCATAAAAATATCTGAAAAAGTATCTGAAAGCCCATCCGAAGTGGGACAGTCATGTGGGTTCCTCTTTGTTCACCGCGGGTGACCAAGCTACGGCTACTAATTACCCCCGCCATGACAAGACGGAAACCCGTTCGGGAGGGAGTAAGGATGGCCCTACACCACACAACATAAACACTCAAGAATCTTTATATTCCCAATCTCCCATCGATTCTTTGATCTGTGTAGTTGTGACCTCTTTATATAGAGGGATATATTTTAAATAAAAAGTAGACAGTTCTGATTCCAGCGTGCAAATATTAAGATATATAATACATTCAAACGTAAGATTGAGACATATTATATATATATATATATATCATCATCATCATTACAGCCCTTCACAAGTCCACTGCTGAACATAGGCCTCCCCCAAAGAATGCCACAAAGCACGGTCCTGAGCCACCTGCATCCATCGACTTCCTGCATGTCTTACCAGGTCGTCACTCCATCTCGTGGGGGGACGCCCTACACTTCGCCTACCGGTACGAGGCTGCCACTCGAGAACCTTTCTTCCCCATCGGTTGTCGGTTCTTCGAGCTATATGGCCGGCCCACTGCCACTTCAGCTTACTAATTCGTTGGGCTATGTCGGTTATTCTGGTTCTACTGCGGATATCCTCATTCCTAAGTTTATCACGCAGAGAAACTCCAAGCATAGCCCTCTCCATAGCTCGCTGAGCGACCTTGAGCTTCCTCATACGGCCAGCAGTGAAGGACCACGTCTCAGTTCCGTAAGTCATCACTGGCAACACGCACTGGTTGTACAATTTCGTTTTAAGGTTTTGAGGTATGTCTGACGAGAATATGTGTCGTATATATATATATATGCATAAAATAACATAATATATTTACTATACATTTTAAATAATAATATGTTCGCCTTTGTACAGAATTGTTTTTAAGTGCAATAATGAATTTTACTATAAAATCTATATACCCAAATTGCATAAAACTTACTACCCCCTGAAGTTATCTAACAGAGACTTTCAGCTAGGATCACGATTCTTCACGCGGTCGTCAACATAACTATAATGTGTTTTCCTTAAACATAACGTTCAAGTAAACATTATCATTCTGCTGTGCAGTAAATCCGCAAAGCTTTTAAGGGAATCACTTTAACAGCCTTTGTTCAA
Organism: Parnassius mnemosyne; assembly: GCA_963668995.1. Classification (NCBI taxonomy): domain Eukaryota; kingdom Metazoa; phylum Arthropoda; class Insecta; order Lepidoptera; family Papilionidae; genus Parnassius; species Parnassius mnemosyne. The sequence continues at coordinate 30,198,593 of CAVLGL010000086.1, forward strand.
CACTTAAGCTAGAAACGAAGTGATCTGTCCATCTTGACCTATTTGAAGGTCTTATACTCTCCTTGTAAACATTTACAACAAAGAAAACGTCTATTATAGACATCTAATGGGTATATTACTGTTATGTTGACGACCGCATGAAGAATCGTTAACCTAGCCGAAAGGGTCTATTTTCATAGAAAAGGAGTCAAACGAGCATGCGGGTCACCTGATGATAAGTGACTACCGCCGCCCATGAACAACCGCAACACCAGGGGAATCGCAAATGCGTTGTCGGCCTTTTAGAAAGGTGTAAGCTCTTTTCTTGAAGGTCCCTAAGTCGTATCGGTACGGAAAAATCGCCGGTGAACTTTCTCGAGCAGAGATAGTAGAGATGGCTGACAGAAGTTCCCTTGAACAACCTTGGCGAGATACCAGAACGCACGGGTTTCCGAAAAAAGGTGAACTGAACTTTGTACAGTGGTAGAGCCACGCGGCAGCTTTTGCTGTCGCACGGATGGGCCGGCTCGAACCGGGGTAGTACCACGACCTCACAGAAAACCAGCGTCAAGTAGAGGTTTAACTCTGCGTTTCGCTTGGTGAGTGCAGGCGGCTGGAGGCCCTTTTTACTGGAAATGAGGCATTCCATCTTAGTCCTCACGGGTGACAACGCATCTACATTTTGATTTGTAACAGAGGATAGATGTAGATGTCTATGGCCCGCAGCAACCACTTACCATCAGGTGGACTGTGTGCTCGTTTGTCACCCTTACCCTATAAAAAAAAAACTAGCTTCTCGCCAATTCTGCCGATGTGCTCAGTCCTTGCCTTGGCAATGACTTGAAGTCTTGACTTGAAGGACCTGGAGGTGGAATTATACTTCTTTTTAAGATTGTTTACATCTCAAGACGTTGATGCATCAGCCCAGGCCCGGTAGCACTTCTGTTTATAGTGTGATGCTATTTTACAGGAGCGACCAAACCATGGCTGTGACCTGCCTCCGATGGGCACCACAGAGGATGGAATAAAAAGTTCCATACCCTGAAGTACCACAGCAGCAACAGAATCAGCAATAACGCTGGGATCTTCCGGTGAGAAACGAACACGCCCCGAAAGGTAGGACGCAAAAAAAGATCGCATCCTATCCCAATCGGCCGTCCTTTAGTATCAAACACGGCGGCAGCCTGCAGAATGCAACCGCGACGTTACTGTGAGTAGCACCAACTCCGGAAAAGACAATGGTCTCACGAACCTAAAAGAGCGTTGACGGAAATCTGATATCCATCCGGATGAAAGGCCAGCAGAAGATCCAACAGGGAAGGTGCATGATCTTTCACGTCTGGAATCCGCGTAGGCGAAGTAACCAGAACATATGCCAAAGCAAAGTCATAAACAGATCTCCCCGCATGATCGGTTGAACATGAACTGAGCCATTCGACGTGGTGGGCGTTAAAATCGCCAGGAATCACGATTTCTGCGGATGGGATCTGCTGAGTTGTGAGCTTGGGAGGAGGTTCTCCAGGGGTGCTGGTACCCTGCTGGGGTACTCTTTCGTTTTATTCCGCTACCATGTTAATTGTGGGAGGGCCTCCGGCCACCTACACTCACCAAGGGAAACGCAGAGGTAAACCTCTACTTCACGGTGGTATTATGTGCGGTCGTGGTACCACCCCGGTTCGAGCGGGCCTATCCGTGCGACAGCAAAAGCTGCCACGCGCCTCTACCACTGTTATAACTTCAGCGGGTAGTTAAAAATACAAAACTTGGATATTTAAATAGCAATATATATACAGAAAATTCCTTAATGCACTCATATATGCACTCACATACATATTATATAGTATATATGTTATGTATGTTAATGTAGAAGGTAGGGGTGAAAACGTATCTGCATTCTGATTCTTAATCGTGGATAGATGTAGATTTCTATGGGCCACAGCATTCACGTACCATCAGGTGGACTGTATGCTTGTTTGTCACCCTTATTCTTTAAAAAAAAAACTTTAAAAATGTTTTACTGAGTAATATCTGTAATGTCAAGATTAATTTGTTTAAAAACAATATCGGTCAAGAAGATTTAGAGTCCACGTATCAAGATATCGTCTATCGTACTTCTAGGTTCAGTGCGGAATATAAATTTCCACATTGCCGAATTTAGAGTATTGGATAAATAACACACTAGGCCAGAGCTCATGACTCTCTGGAGAGATGAAAGGAAATGTTAAGGTAAAAAGTTCAAATAATTCGTACAACCAATACGCTTAGACCCTACTAACCGTTAAATAAAGAAACACTCTGAAAAATTGGATCAGGGCGTTTAACGTTTAATAATTTCAATAGCGCTAAATTTACATAATAACGACTTCAACAGAAAACCCTTTGTCTTTACCCAGCTTGAGTAAATAGACGGAATAAGTACTGTAGGTTAAATTTCATCCAAGTCGTTTATTTTTATTTATTTTTTTGTCTATATAACAGTCTGTCTGTCCAAGGGAAACTTCAGAATGGCTGAAATGATTCTAATGAAACTTTACGAACAGATGTCTGGAGTGATCTAGGCTACAGTTTAGTGTAGTTTTAGAAAAACGTTAATATTCATCGATATATATTTACATAACATAACATAACATAAACACTCACGCCTGTCACCCAGAGGGGTAGGCAGAGATTATGGACTTCCATTTGGCACGATCCTGACACACCTCTCTCGCTTCCTCCACATCCATATACCTACGCATACACGCTCGTCGGTTAAAGGTACTCTTGATTTGGCCCATTTTTAATATATCGCCAATTTGGTCGATAAACTTTCGCCTAGGGCGACCCTTCCCGACTATGCCGTTCACCTCTGCAACATAAATTTGCTTTGTCACTCTTTTCTCATTCATTCTTTCTACATGGCCAAACCACCGAAGCATTCCTTTCTTAATCCTGGTCACAATATCATCTTGCAAACCACACTCTTCTCTTATTAAACAATTTCTCACTCTGTCATTCAGCTTCATCCCTAACATACTCCTTAATGACCGCATTTCTACAGCATTTATTCTACTCTCATGCTTCTTCTGCCACACCCAACTTTCACTACCATACATTAAAGTAGGTACTAACACAGCATTGTGAATTGCCATACGTGCCTTTTTGGACACATTCTGACTTTTCACAATAGAGTGTAGAGCCCCATTCACTCTATTTCCTGCATTCACTCGTCGTTCTATATCCTTATCATATCTACCATCCCTGCTAAACACACATCCCAAATATACAAACTCATCTACTTGCTCTACTAACTCCCCTTCTATTCTTATTTCACATATCGTTTTACTTTCTTCTCTTTCAAAAACCATAACTTTCGTCTTACTTGCGTTCACTTTCATTCACATTCACATATGTATGTATATATATATATATATATATATATATATATTACATAATATATAATATATTTCTTTATATAAACTGACCGCGCAGGCGTAACGCGCTTAAATCAACTGCCCATGCGCGACTTTACTATCTCCCGCGCATGCGCGAAGACATAGAATAGTGCACATTTTTAGTTTAAAAAGGCTTCTCTAGTACGTAGTAACTCAATGTTAATATTTAAAAAAATACTATAACTAATACACTATAAAAATATGTTTCTTGGCCATTCAAATACTTAGTGGAGAGGCAACTGGCAACTAGTAATGATGTAACGTGCTGGTAATAGTTTTTAGCCATCCTACTCTCCCCTTTTCTAAGTGACATCATTAATTTCGTGACGCACGAGCTAATACTAAACAAAATATTCTTTAAAATTTAACCCACTTCTCAAAAAAGTACGCCATAACATGTGTAGAACATAATATTATACGTCCACACAAGGCCTTAGTGCAAAACACAAATTGTTAATTTCAGGTTAGTAGTGCAATTCTGTAATTCTAGTGGGAATCGTGTTCGGCTGTTTCGACGATTTAGGTTTAGATTCATTGTATTGTGTAATTGTATCGGTGTCGATTGTATGCTGACACCTTCTATATTTGTATATATATATATATATATATATATATATATATATATAAATAAAAAGTCAAAATATACGTATTGTCGTCCAGACTGAACTTTGGCCACGGCGGCCAATCTCAACGGACTCGACATCGGAGCGGGACAGGATTACAGTGCACTGTGTTCACACACGCTCATTACACAATGGTTTGGCAATGCCTAAACATCGCTTCCAACTTCCAGACATCGGGCTGCTACTGAGAATGTATTAACGGACAAATGTAATCACTGATTTTATTCTGATCCGGGATTCAAACTCGGAACCACTTGATCAGCAGCAGCGCTCACGAGCGCTAGACCTACGAGGCAGTGAAGCAGCAGAACAGAGTGCGGAAAGTAGAAGCAGGCTTTTATTTTAATAAATTATTTAAGAATATCTATTCAGTCAGAAGGAAAAGATCACCAAAGTCCAAAATTTAATAAAATTAAAATAGTTATAATCGTAATGTTAGAGTGGCAAAATTTCCTTTAGTAGTTGGTGTATAGAAGGACGGTTGTTGACGTACTGCCGATTGAAAGATTGCAATTAATTAAGTTTAAATACACGCGACGCGCTGCTAAAAGTAGGTTGCAGCGTTTACTAAATAAAATTGTGTGGTGTAACCATACAGTCATCCTAGATTTCCTCATCTTACCTGTTTATCATTTATAAAGAGCCGTGGTAGCGTAGATGGTTAGGCCCACAGTAAATTTCACAGTACGCGAGCAACCTGGTTTCGATCCCCGCCGGCACCAATGAAATTGTTAGTTGCAATTTTAAGTGCTGATTTACCACGTGCTCGGCGGTGATGGAAAATGTCGTGAAGAAACTTTGCATGTCTGAGAAATAAGAAAAAAGATATTTCGAAAACATGTAAAGGTCGCCAACACGTATTGGAGCATCGCGACAGACATTTCCTTGCCCTAAAAACCCTCTCAGAAATGAGAGGAGATCTGTGCCCAGGTGTGGGACGTTTATAGGTTGTAACTTTAACTTTAACTGTTTATCTATTTTTCTCTTAACTAAGATAAGAGAAAGACAGATAAACAGGTAAACGCTTAAGATTATCATACACGTGCACGTACATCCTTTAGATACTTTTGTTTTCTTGATAACTATCAATAATTCTAAATGTTCCCGCCGTCGAAATAGAGCAGAAGATTAATCAACAATAAATATTTTACTATATCAATACTAACAGCTAGCTGGTAGGACTTTTTTCTGCTTGGTAGTCCGTCTATATAAGTGCCATCCCATTACCTATTGCTGACGCCAAGCAACTGTCAGGCATTCCATCTAAGTACTCAGAATTGACAACACATCCTTAGTTATTTTCGCTTTAAGTTGTTTGCAAGTATTCATGAGCTGCACACGTTTAAAAAAACACATAACTAAAAAATATCAAAATCATTTGAAGTTTACTAATAAAGATCGTTTAGGTCTGCTTTTACCGTTAGAGTAACACGATAGATTACAAAATCTCTCAGCTATGAGAAGTATATTGAACGCATAAGTTGGCGGGGAGGCTTAGTAGCCGTGGCTTGGTCACCCGCGGTGAACAAAGAGGAACCACTTGGCTGGTCCGTGGTGTAAGGCCGGCCCGAGGTGGCCACTCCGTGTGGGCTTGGCGAGCCCACTTCGGATGTGTGTCGGTAGGCTGCGATGAGAGGGGTGTCTACTCCCCCAACCGCTGCAGCTGAGGTGGAGTCGCGGAGGAAGAGGAGTGTTGCTATGGCGATGTGCCACTCGCCTTATCCTCTGCGACTCTGACGGGGCTGCACCATTGATGCGGTGGTGGTGGGGCCGCGGGGGATAGAGGAGTGTCGGTATTGCGAGGCGCCGCTCTCCCTACCCTCCGTGGCCGAAACGTGGTTGGCAACGGAGCCAGAGACCAGATCCGCCGCTGGGGTATCGGGAAAGCGGGTGCTACTAAGTGCTGGATTTTCTTGGCCCCATGGACTCGGGGGGGGGGGGGGGGGGGGGTCCGATACGCAGGTGGAGTTAGAGGCCGTGGAGGGAGACGTGCCTTGTGTTCCTGATGCGCCTTGCCTGAGAAGGAGAAAGGGGTAGAGAGGTCCTTCCCCGAGAAGTTGCTGCCATGGGGCGGCCGGCGCTGGTAGGGCTCGGATGTGTGCGAAAGTGTTTCCGTGGCCCAGCCAATTTGCGGCGAAGGTGGAACACCATGGGGTTTTAGTCGGTGCGAGTCCGATATAACCCGTCCTTGCCCCCGCGAGGTGGGTATGTGTAGGCATTTTCCCGTGTAAAAAAAAGGGTCACTCAACTAGAATCAGAGTGACCGACATAGCCCAACGGATTAGTTAGCTGAAGTAGCAATGGGCGGCTATATACACAGAAGAACCGACAACCGATGAGGAAAAACGGTTATCGAGTGGCAGCCTCGTACCGGTAGGCGAAGTTTAGGGCGACCCCCCACTAGATGGAGTGACAACCTGGTAAGACATGCAGGATGTCGATGGATGCAGGTGGCTCAGGACCGTACTTTATGGCGTTCCTTGGGGGAGGCCTATGATCAGCAGTGGACTTGTGAAGGGCTGTAATAATGATGAACGATCAATACAATCGCAAATAATAAGTAAGATAATTAAAAGGAGCAGGCGTTACTCTGCGAAAATCCATTATATTAAAGTTGGTAGGGTTCCGTAATTCAAAAGGAAAAAACGGAACCCTTATAGGATCACTTTGTTGTCCGTCTTTCTGTCTGTCTGTCTATCTGTCTGTCTGTCTGTCTGTCTGTCTGTCTGTCTGTCAAGATCCTTTTTTCTCAGGAACGCGTGGAGGTATTAAGCTGAAATTCATATCAAATACTTAAGTCTACTGTCCCTTTGAGCTGTGAAAAAGCAAACTTCTAAGCCAACGCAATCAAAAGATACAGTCGTTTATGCCGTAAATTTTCGACATTCGCAAGGGAATCAAAACCTACAGGGTACTTCCCGTGAACTCAGAATCTTGAAATTTGGTTCGAAGCAACGTTTTATAGCACAGATAAAGGAAACATTGCAAAAAGCATAAATTTTATAGTTACATCATATAATAAAAATATTTTTAATAATTTTAAACTTATAACCTACAGATTTGTTCGGAAAGCTCGGTGCGCGAGTCCAACTCGCACTTTGCCGGTTTTTTTACACCTTTTACACCTGATCGTTTCTATACTAACCGCTACCTTCCATTTAACATACCTCAGGAATTAACTAAGAAAAAACATAAAGGTTATTGAAATACCGTACGTCTGATGCTCACTGACTCTCAGACTGTGGCATTCGTCACAAACAAGTTTGTAAACACTCAACTTTTGACGAATATCCAACTTATCTTTATTATTGCAGATATTCCTCAGAGAATTGTTTCTTTTGAACGCCACGTAAACGCTGCTCTGTCGAAGAGTATTAGCTACTTTTTCAGATATGGAGCCTAAGTAGGTCAAACTGTTCACACTCACTAAATTATCTTTATCTTTTATCACTTGAAGTATTGATGCCAAATTGATTTTGACCATTTTCATATCAACTTCTTTTTACAACAAAACTATGAGTGTATTAGTAATCGAAGGAGGATAAAGTGACCTTTGAATAAATCGAGAAAAAACTCAGTCCAGAATAGTTTTTCAATTGCTTTTTAATAATTCATAGCAAATTGAATCAAAATACACGGTAAAAACTTTTTTAATTTCTATATACCGATCACTACTTCGGAAAACCGTTTTCTCTGAAATAGTTGCCAGCAAACCAAAGAATAATATAGATCTTTTGATATTTTTCATTAACTTCTACACAGACAAAGTCGCGATTAAAAGCTATAGTCTTTGTCTTATAGCATGGTGCTGGCATATGAGTAAGGAAACCGTACCAGTGCGGGTGACAACTTACAGTTTAGCATGTCTAAAAATGAAACAATGTTATATCGATTTGAAATTGTCGATTAACGATACACAAAGCAAAGCAAAAATTATCGATAAAAAAATTAAAACAGGAACTTATATTTCTTTATAAATAAATTATAATAGATATAAATTTTAGTTACAGTTTAATACAAATCATGATATTATCATACAAATAAAAACACACATTTATCCATAATCTAATTATATAGATTTGATATAGTTAAAGATAACATGGAGAAGGGGTGTAAAAAGCTAAAACTTATATATAATTTGTGTTACAAATACATTAAATAAAATTAAATAAAAGATTCATTGTTTATTTTCATACTGTCAATGTCAAATACATATAATCACAGAACACTAATATTATTATTAAGATTTTTGGCTAAGATGCTTGTTTTTAAGCAATGTCTTGATTTATCTCAATATCAAGTGATAATCCTTTACAGTACACTGCTTCACAATATGTTGATGCGCCACATTGCGTAGTTTTTGAGAAATTTTAACGGCAATTTGAACCAGCAGACAGTTAGCGATAGTATCTTAAGGCGCCTTAGCACACAGACACCTCATACTGAGATTTATATCACCATCGGATCACTTGTTTCACCGTTTCCACTAATAGCTCACATGCGCAGACATTTAATACACAAAATTGCATCACTTTTAAATATTAAAATCCACTCACTTCAAACACTCAAACTATTATTTAAATAATAATACAGAAGCAGACCACCGCCGATCAAGTTCCCGCCAAAAACTCCCAGAATAGTATTACTCTCGCACAGAGCACAGATTAAAAATTTTCGCCATAGATATAGTATTAATGTCAACTTTAAAATATAGACAATGCGTATACTGAGATTATTATACTATTATTACATTAAATTATATTATTGTACTATTAGATACAGTTGAAAGTGTGAAATATAGCTTGCTTAATATACAAACTTAAAATTTTTATAAATTACGGTCGAATTTAGACCACTCAGTGACCATTGACGGATCCATGGCGCAGTAGCTTAGCAATGAGTTGCTGCGCTGGGGACCGCGGGTTCGAATCCCGCACGGAACAAGTATTTGTATGGCCTACAAATAATTGTTCCGGTACTGGATGTTTGTCCTTGCGCAAAGTCAGAGCACATAGGCAGAATTGGCGAGAAACCAGTTCGCCTTCCTTCGGGAACCCGTGCATTCTGGTCTATCGCCAAGGCTGTCCAAGGGAATTTCTGTAAGCCATCACTACCATCTCTGCACAGGGAGGATGACTCACTGGACCATGACGCAAAAGACAAAGCCGACCTTTTAGGCTCCCTTTTTGCGTCCAACTCGACTCTTGATGACGGGGGGAAAACACCGCCGACCATCCCGCGGTGTGAGTGCTCCATGCAGGATGTGCTGTTCTCACAGCGCTCGGTTCGCAAAGCACTGCTCTCCCTGGACATCCAGAAGTCGAGTGGGCCTGACGGAATCCCCCCAATTGTGCTGAGGACGTGTGCTCCGGAGTTGGCACCGGTCCTAACGCGTCTTTTCCGGTACTCCTACTCCCAAGGCGTAGTCCCGAATTCATGGAAGACAGCTTTTGTCCACCCGATCCCTAAAAAAGGCGACCGCTCAGACCCATCCAACTATAGGCCTATCGCGATCACCTCCTTGTTCTCCAAAATAATGGAATCCATTATTAACTGCCAGCTCATCCGGTACCTTGAGGATCACCAGCTGATAAGTGACCGCCAATACGGTTTTCGTCGGGGTCGATCAGCTGGTGATCTTCTGGTCTACCTGACCCATAGATGGGCGGAGGCAGTAGAGTCCAAGGGGGAGGCGTTGGCCGTTAGTCTGGACATTGCGAAGGCCTTCGATCGGGTTTGGCACAAAGCGCTTCTTTCGAAGCTCCCTTCCTATGGGCTTCCCGAGAAATTGTGCAATTGGATCACCAGCTTCCTTGCAGATCGGAGCATCAAGGTCGTTGTAGACGGTGCATGCTCTGACTACAAGCCTATTAACGCTGGTGTTCCACAAGGCTGTGTGCTATCACCAACGCTGTTTCTTCTGCATATCAATGATATGTTGCTAACTGGTAACATTCATTGCTATGCGGATGACAGCACTGGTGATGCTCTATATACCGGCCGTGCCAATATTTCTCGGGAAAAACGTCGCTGAGTACCGGAACAAACTTGTGTCTGAAGTCGAGTCTTTGCTGAACAAAGTCTCGGATTGGGGGCGACTAAATCTAGTCCAATTTAATCCTCAGAAGACACAAGTTTGCGCGTTTACCGCTAAAAAGAACCCCTTTGTCGTATCTCCTCAGTTTCAAGGCACTCCCCTTCTTGCCTCAGCCAGTATCGGTATCCTCGGAGTCGACATATCGAGTGACGTGCAGTTTCGTGGTCACTTGGAAGGAAGGCCAAATTGGCCTCTAAAAAGCTTGGCGTGCTCAGCAGAGCGGGACAGTATTTCATGCCGGCACACCGCCTGCTACTTTACAAGGCGCAAGTTCGGCCTCACATGGAATACTGTTCCCATCTCTGGGCAGGGGCTCCCCAGTGCCAGCTCCTTCCACTTGACCGCATCCAACGCAGAGCGGCTCGAATTGTCGACGACCGAGCCTTTTCCGATCGGCTCGATTCATTGGCACTGCGAAGAGATGTTGCATCCCTTTGCATTTTCTTTCGCATCTACCATGGGGAGTGCTCTGAGGAATTGTTCGGATTAATCCCAGCCGCCAAATTTCACGAACGCACATCGCGGCAGAACTCCCGATACCATCCACACCATCTGGATGATTGGCGGTCCACCACTGTGCGATTTAGAAGATGTTTTCTTCCTCGCACGACCTCCTTGTGGAATCGATTACCATCAGCGATTTTTCCGGACCGATACGACTTAGGGACCTTCAAGAAAAGAGCGTACTCTTTTTTAAAAGGCCGGCAACGCATCTGCGATTCCTCTGGTGTTGCAGTTGTTCATGGGCGGCGGTAGTCACTTACCATCAGGTGAGCCGCATGCTCGTTTGCCCCCTCTCCTATAAAAAAAAATTTGTGTTTATAAACTTCATCTACGATACAGGAGTAAATCCTAGTGTCAGGGTAACGTTTGTTTTTTAAACTAAAAAAATTAGATCTGCGCCTAGCTGTGGGACGAAGATAGGTAACTTTCTAAACGTATATTTTCTTGTAACATTTATAACGCTATAAAAACAATATATAATGACTCAATCCAAAGCAATTCAATGTTCAGTATCGCTTCGCTACAAACATTAAAAGAGATACTTGAGCAAATATTTAAACCAATCGGAGCAGAATCAATAAATTCACTATGATGTGACCCTTATAGATATCGGAGCAATGCTGTTACTATCAGGCATAAAATATCCAAGTTATTGTTGACAAAACAAAGATCATGTGTAACGTCCATGTCCCACATATGCCGGTAGTTGTTGGGAGCACTAAGCTCGAAGTTGTTGAGGAGTATGTTACCTAGGACAACTAGTCCGACTAGGTAAGTCCAACTTCGACCGAGAGGTCAATAGACGGATTCAACTCGGCTGGGCAGCGTTCGGAAAATTACCATATATCTTCTCGTCAGGTATACCTCAAAACTTTAAAACGAGACTATACAACCAATAGTGTGTTGCCAGTAATGACTTATAGATCTGAGACGAGGTCCTTCACTGCTGCTCAAGGTCACTCAGCAAACTATGGAGAAGGATATGCTCGCAGTTTTTCTGCGCGATAAACTTAGAAATGAGGATATCCGCAGTAAAACCAGAATGACTGACATAGCTCAACGGATTAGAAAGCTGATGTGGCAATGAGCCGGCTATGTAGCTCGAAAAACTTACAACCGATGTAAGAAAAAGGTTCTCGAGTGGCAGTCTTGTATAGTTAAGTAAAGTGTAGGGTGACCCCCCACTGGATGGAGTGCAGACCTGGTAAGAAACACATGAAGTCGATGGATGCAGGTAGCTCAGGACCGTGCTTTGTGGCGATCCTTGGGGGAGGTCTATGTTCAGTAGTGGACTAGTGAAGGGTTGTAATGATGATGAACAATGATTATGAGACCCACTTACATACAAAAAAAAATCCTCAAAATCGGTCCAGCCTTCCAGAAACAGTTCAGTGAAAAACACACGCATAGATGAATTATTATATAAAGAAGAAGATAATAATATAAAAGAAATATTTAAACAAATATATGATTTTCCTGACAGAAACAGATAATAAATATATAAGTTGGTAATAAAGAGTCGTCAAATTCGTTTATTTCCGACTGTGTCAGATGAGGAAATGAATCTACACCATATTGATTAATTTTCGAATACTGATGAAATTTTCGAATACTGAGGAATGACTCACAGCCGGTAATAAATTAATTTGAAAAGGAATGATGTTATTGGAGATTAGGTGGCATATACCTACATATATACTATGCAGCAATATTATTAGTCCTTTAGGATAAAATTGTAAGAGCTCCCATGAAAAATTACAAGTGTATCTGTAAACCGTCTTGATTTTGTGTTCCTCCGAGAAATATGTCATTTAGCGACGAATTCGGGTATGTCAAGCTTGCGGCGGCGTCGTTTTTTTAAAAAAATAAGCGGCCAAGTGCGAGTCGGACTCTCCCATGAAGGGCTCCGTAGCAGCAAGTAACATAATTTACGCCTTATGACGTTTAAAAAAAACTACTTACTAGATCTCGTTCAAACCAATATTCGGTGAAAATTTACATGGTAATGTACATCATATATATTTTATTTTATTTTATCATTCTCTTAGTTTAATAGTTACAGGGGGGGCATACATTTTACCACTTTGGAAGTGTCTCTCGCGCAAACTATTCAGTTTAGAAAAAATGATAAAAGAAACCTCAATATCATTTTTGAAGACCTATCCATAGATAACCCACATGTATGGGTTTGATGGAAAAAAAGTTTTTGAGTTTCAGTTATAAGTATGGGGAACCCTCAAAATTTATTGTATATTTTCTATTTTTGTATGAAAATCTTACAGCGGTTCACAGAATACATTTACTTACCAAGTTTCACCAGCATAGTTCTTATAGTTTCGGAAAAAGTTGCTGTGACATACGGACGGATAGATAGACAGACATGACGAATCCATAAGGGTTCCGGTTTTTTGCCATTTGGCTACGGAACCCTAAAAACGATACTTTACTAGGATTTTCTCTGAAGGCAATTTACAAACATAAATTTCAGAAGGACAAACATCCAAATTGGAACAATTATTTGTAGGCGATACAAATACTTGTTCCGTGCGGGATTCGAAACCACGGCTCTTAGCGCCGCAGCTCATTGCTGCTTGGGATCGGTCTGTTCCAGTTCGCTATACACTGATCAGCTTCAAAATTTTAAGGTCTTGTTTTTAAATGCAGAACAAGCTTTTTTTCTTAAAGAATAAGGGTTAAAAACGAGCACACAGTCCACCTGAAGGGAAGTGGATAATATGGCCCATATACATTTACATTAATCCAAGTAAAAAGGGTATCCGGTTCTCAACACTCAGTATACAAAACACAACAGTATTGAGGTGGTATTACGGTCGCATTCTGTGAGAGCGTGGTTCTTGCCCTGTTGTACTGACACATTCATGTAACAACTGTATATAGCTGCAGCGTGGCTCTACCACATAAATCTTCAGAGCTTCAATTACCGATGAATCTGTTATTGTTTTCCATTTATTATATAAGTATTTTATTATTGTTATATTAAATTTCTTTTTTTTATAGGAGAGGGGGCAAATGAGCATGCGGCTCACCTGATGGTAAGTGACTACCGCCGCCCATGAACAACTGCAACACCAGGGAGGGAATTGCAGATGCTTTGCCGGCCTTTTAAAAAGGAGTACGCTCTTTTCTTGAAGGTCCCTAAGTCGTACCAGGCCGGAAAAATCGCTGATGGTAATCGATTCCACAAGGAAGTTGTGCGAGGAAGAAAACAACTTCTAAATCGCACAGTGGTGGACCGCCAATCATCCAGATGGTGTGGATGGTATCGGGAGTTCTGCCGCGATGTGCGTTCGTGAAATTTGGTGGCTGCGATTAATCCGAACAATTCCTCAGAGCACTCCCCATGGTAGATGCAAAAGAAAATGCAAAGGGATGCAACATCTCTTCGCAGTGCCAATGAATCGAGCCAATCGGAAAGGGCTCGGTCGTCGACGATTCGAGCCGCTCTGCGTTGGATGCGGTCAAGTAGAAGGAGCTGGCACTGGGGAGCCACTGCCCAGAGATGGGATCAGTATTCCATGTGAGGCCGAACCTGCGCCTTGTAAAGTTGCAGGTGGTGTGCCGGCATGAAATACTGTCCCGTTTTGCGGAGCACACCTAGCTTTTTAGAGGCCAATTTGGCCTTCTCTTCCAAGTGACCACGAAACTGCACGTCACTCGATATGTCGACTCCGAGGATTCCGATACTGGCTGAGGCAACAAGGGGAGTGCCATGAAACTGAGGAGATATGACAAAGGGGTTCTTTTTAGCGGTAAACGCGCAAACTTGTGTCTTCTGAGGACTAAATTTAGTCGCCCCCAATCCGAGACTTTGTTCAGAAAGCTCGACTTCAGACACAATTTTGTTCCGGTACTCGGCGACGTTTTCCCGAGAAATATTGGCACGGCCGGTGTATAGAGCATCACCAGTGCTGTCACCCGCATAGCAATGAATGTTACCAGTTAGCAACATATCATTGATATGCAGAAGAAACAGCGTTGGTGATAGCACACAGCCTTGTGGAACACCAGCGTTAATAGGCTTGTAGTCAGAGCATGCACCGTCTACAACGACCTTGATGCTCCGATCTGCAAGGAAGCTGGTGATCCAATTGCACAATTTCTCGGGAAGCCCATAGGAAGGGAGCTTCGAAAGAAGCGCTTTGTGCCAAACCCGATCGAAGGCCTTCGCAATGTCCAGACTAACGGCCAACGCCTCCCCCTTGGACTCTACTGCCTCCGCCCATCTATGGGTCAGGTAGACCAGAAGATCACCAGCTGATCGACCCCGACGAAAACCGTATTGGCGGTCACTTATCAGCTGGTGATCCTCAAGGTACCGGATGAGCTGGCAGTTAATAATGGATTCCATTATTTTGGAGAACAAGGAGGTGATCGCGATAGGCCTATAGTTGGATGGGTCTGAGCGGTCGCCTTTTTTAGGGATCGGGTGGACAAAAGCTGTCTTCCGTGAATTCGGGATTACGCCTTGGGAGTAGGAGTACCGGAAAAGACGCGTTAGGACCGGTGCCAACTCCGGAGTACACGTCCTCAGCACAATTGGGGGGATTCCGTCAGGCCCACTCAACTTCTGGATGTCCAGGGAGAGCAGTGCTTTGCGAACCGAGCGCTGTGAGAACAGCACATCCGGCATGGAGCACTCACACCGCGGGATGGTCGGCAGTGTTTTCCCCCCGTCATCAAGGGTCGAGTTGGACGCAGAAAGGGAGCCTAAATGGTCGGCTTTGTCTTTTGCAACTTGGGCCAGTGAGTCATCCTCCCTGTGCAGAGATGGTAGTGATGGCTTACAGAAATTCCCTTGGACAGCCTTGACGAGAGACCAGATTGCACGGGTTCCCGAAGGAAGGCCAACTAGTTTCTCGCCAATTTTGCCTATGTGCTCTGACTTTGCCTTGGCAATAACTCTTTTGAAGGACCTGGAGGCGAAATTATACTTCTTTTTAAGTGTGCCGGTGTTTACATCCCGAGTCGCCGAAGCCGCAGCCCAGGCTTGATAACACTCCTGCTTACTGCGTTATGCAGTCTTACAGGAGCAACCAAAACAAGGCTGAGATCTGCCTCCGATGGGTACCACAGATGATGGAATAAATAGTTCCATTCCCAGTAGCAACACATCAGTGACAGAGTCAGCAACAGCGCTGGGATCATCCGGCGAGAAGCAAACCCGCCCCCATGGGTAAGATGCAAAGAAAGACCACATTCCGTCCCAATCCGCCGACCTGTAATGCCAAACACGGCGGCAACCTGCAGAACCGTCGAACTTTACTGCAGATGCTATTCCTACATGATATCTGCAGTAACAAAATTGACAGCCCCGAATTAAGTTCCTGCACTTTACAACTACGAGCACCTACTAAACGCACTAGACTTAGTTATTTCATGTTCCTTCAAGTCGCTCAAATTATGCACAGAATTCTGTAATATGTCGCAGTTATAATAAAGAGCTTAAAAGTTATAATAAAGAATTTTCTTCGACTGACATCTTCCACCAAAGCAAATCAATATTTAAGAAGGAAAATATTGTCTTTCAGCAAGAGATAACACACACGCACACACACACACACACACACACACACACACACACACACACACACACACACACACACACACACACATGCGCACGCACGCACACACACAACACACACACACACACACACACATACACATGTAACATAAATTTCATTTCTGTTAATTATTAATTGTATAGTCTGACAGTATTGTTATTGTTATGTAATATTCTTCTTTTTTTGCTTATTGCCTGTTTTTATGTCTAAACTTATTTTTAAGATAACTTTTAAAAATCTAAGCACTGTATGATGAATATCATTAATTTGTCAATTTACAAGCGATAGTATAAATATTATGTATATATAGTAAGAACCTGTAATTGGCATTAAGGATTATAGACAATGGTCCGAAGAGCCGAGAGGGACATCGACGGAAACCTGATATCCGTCCGGATGAGAGGTCAGCAGAAGGTCCATCAGGGAAGGTGTATGGTCCTCCACATCTGGAATCCGCGTAGGCGAAGTAACCAGTTGTGTCAGACCATATGCCAAGGCAAAGTCATAAACAGATCTCCCCGCATGATCGGTTAAACGTGAACCGAGCCATTCGGCATGGTGGGCGTTAAAATTGCCAAGGATCACGATCTCTGCGGATGGAACCTGTTGTAGCAAGGAATCTGTAGCCATTTGGACGTGGTCGATGAGTCGTTCTGTTTCGGCATTACCGCTATGGGATCTATAGAGGCACCCGTAGACGCGCGGATGGTCGTCGCTGTCTACGCGTAGCCAAAGGATGGACAGGTCCGAACCTTCAAGACTGCCGAGGCGTCGAGAACTGATGTCCCCTCTGACATACACGCAAACTCCAGCCCGAGGCACAAAGGAATGCCCCAATTTGTACCCCGGGTAGGAGAGATACGAAATATCAGCCGGAGAGGAAACCTGCGTCTCGGTCAGAAAGAGCAAGGCCGACTTCGCCGTCTCGAGATGGTAGTGGACGGCGTTTAGGTTAGAGTGAAGTCCCCTGATGTTGCAGAAATTCACGGATAGCGTGGCAGGGGTCGCCTTGGTGTTCTTGCTCAGTTTGCCACTAGCAGTTATGTTTTTGAGCGGAATTTTGCCCCCCCCCCCTACCCCCCAGAATACGCGGGGCAGCCTGAGCACCCACGCTCAGGATCGGAATAACATGGTCATGGATGCTCAGCGAGGGATTCTCCAGGGGTACTGGTACCCTCCTGGGGTAGTCTATCGTGTAATTCCGCTACCATTTTAGTGGGCGGTGGGGGAAATTGGGCCTCCGGCCACGTGCACTCACCAGACGAAACGCAGAAGCAGAGCTTGTACTTCACGCCGGTATTCTGTGAGGTCGTGGTACCAACCCGGCTCGAGCCGGCCCATACGTGCAACAGCAAAAACTGCTGCGTGGCTCTACCACCGTTAAATTCTAAATAAATAAAACACCTTCGGAGTTTCCTTCGCCGTTTTCTCTCTAGTCACAAGAACCTCATTTCAAAATAGCACAGATTTGAAGAAAAATTACATTTCTCCATGAAGAAATTTTTTTCATTGAGACTCTTCATCATGCCCGAAATTCGGTCTGGAGGATATTACGTTAAACTTAGCTTTTGTTAATTTACAATGTTCTGAAATAATATTTCACAATAAAAATAGTTTTATTTATTTTGTAGTGTTCGTGTAAATATAAGAAATCATTATTTTACAAGTTACTAGTTATTTTATTTATTACTTTTATCACGATTACGTGATTAAAAAGGAATTAAGAAAATTTATTTGCTTCCACACGTAATTATACGTATCTCTTTCTATAGCGTGAACTAACGTGTGATGTAATGCATACCCAGTAATTTATCTCTCCCAGAGGGAGCATCCCACGCTATAGCCACTACTCTCCTATGTAACAACTGAAAAATAAAGAATAGGTCAAGGACGTTTCATCTTATATATAATTTAATCCGTTTTAGGGTCCCGTAACTCAAAATGAAAAACCTGGGCTTTTATAGGATCACTTTGTTATCCAACCTGAAATTTATGTGAAGTAGGTACTATGTCCAAGAGTTCTCCATAGGTCTACGGTCCCTTGGAGGTATTAAAAATTCAAGCTTCGAAATCAATGCAATCAACAGATACGAATATTTATGTCAAAAATATGATTCTCCCAAACTCTTTCCTCCAGACCTATAGGGTACTTTTTTTTATCGTGGGGAAATCCTCATGGATACCTTCTGTTGCGGGGGCAACGGAAAGGTTACGCCGGACTCCTACCGGCCAAAATCCCACGGTGGTCTCCATCAGCGTATATGAGGGGTACCGGGATCTCCGTTCGGAACGCAACCGGGGCCTCTCTCACGCTTTGCTCTATTAAAGCACGTCCCGGGGGCAGTCCTTACTACATACCCCCAGCACTCGCAATGCTATCACGGTGCTCGAGACCACTTTCAAGTCACCGTCCTCCTCAGGTGTTACATCACTAGACGCTCGGGGCCCCCGCCCCGAGTGCCCGTAACCCCCGAGGCCCCGTTTCTGGTAGGGGAACACCATCATCAAGGGGAGGGCCCTGACGAACGCCTTGGCGGCGTCGTCTTCGAGTGGGATCTGTCCTCTCCCGATACCGCTCAGCAGCCTCCTTCTGGATCATAACGGATTCACAGAAGGTGGCTACGGCCCTCCACGCGGAGTCCCTGCTCAGCATCGCCGACACGACTGCCGGCAGGGAGAGGTTCTGACCGATCCGGCTTACCAGGACCGTCCGCTCCCGTTCCCACGCTGGGCATGTTGCCAGTGTATGGGATGCGGAGTCCTGTACCTGCCCACCGCAGTGGAAACAGTCCGCCGTCGCTTCCCGTCCAATCTTACACAAATAATCACCGAAGCACCCGTGCCCGGTCATTACCTGTGTAAGTCTGTAGGTAAGTCTTCCTGTTCTTCGATGCATCCAGGCTTCAAAGTGCGGCAGGATTGCTCCAACAACGCGTTTACACGCATAACGCTCTTCAGAGAGGCGAGCGCGCCACGTTTCGAATGCGTTAATTCGTTCCTGCCGCTTGACCCCTTCGAACACCTCATCTGGCTCACTCCCGACGCTCTGGCGGAGGACACGCGTCCGGTGGTACACCCTCGCATCCATGTCCGCCAGTATGTCCAGGGGTGGGAAGCGAGCCAGGAGTGTCGCCGCCTCAAAGGATATTGTGCGGTATCCTCGCACGATCCATATGGCCATCCTCCGCTGCACCCTGTGGATTTTAGCTCTACGTTCGTTGGATGGCCAGCCTTTTCGCCCAAACAGGCGCCCCGTACAAGGCTACGGACCGTATCACTCCTGCATAGAGGCGATGCACTTCTTCCCTTGGTCCCCCTAGATTGGGCAGCAGTCTATGCATAGCACCCGCTACCCTTTCAATTCGGGGGACAAGGCGCTCGAAGTGTCCTTCGAAGCCCCGTCGACTGTCCAGGTGGAGGCCTAGGTTCTTCATGTACCGCCCCACTTGGACTTCAGACCCACCTACACGGATGCACGAGTCGGGTGGTTCCCAGCCGCGACGTAATTTATGGAACCATAGCGCCTCGGTTTTGTGAGGCGCTATTTCTAATCCCAACTCGTGGATTTTGGCGACGACGACTACCGCCTCAAGCTCGGCGAGCTCTTTGGCCCTCTCGAAGTTAGCCCCGCTGGCAACCACCAACGTGTCGTCGGCATAGAAAACAATATCTACGCCAGCGGGAAGTTCAACTCGCAGAACCGCATCATAGGCGAGGTTCCACAGTAGCGGCCCCAGGACCGAGCCCTGTGGAACCCCACGTCTGATCGCCCTCCTGATCTTTCTACCATTTTGCCCTATGTACAGGATGTACCTGTCGCGCAAGTAGTCCCCAATAACACCTTGCAGGTAGGGGGGCACCTGATGGTGTGCCAGTGCGCTCCGGATTGCGCCCCAGGGTAGAGAATTAAAGGCGTTGACGATATCGAAACTTATCGCCAACGCCACACCACCCTGCGATAATAGGGTACTTACACCCTGTAGACCTAAAATAAAAAATAAAAACAATTGCAAGAAGCTATGTGTAACAGCACAAGAACAGGAAAAAACCCAAAATTTTTAACTTTTTGATTCAGCTTTAGCTACATTTTAATTTAGATCATTCACCGTGATTTAGCCCGATATATTAGAGAACTTTTTATTCACTGAAGAGCTAAGTTTGTTTATCGATCCGTCTTACCTTTTCGTTGTGATAAGTGCTTACTGTAAGGTAAGTATACTTTATTTATTTCAGCGACATAATTATTTTGATAACTACTATCAGTTACATACCTAAGTTTACATTGAACCCTCAGGGTTCAATATAAACTTTAATAAAAAAATTGCTCGTCATGCTCGCACTTGTCCGGTTTTTGTTGTTGCTTATAGTGAATTATATTCATCAAGAAATATTTCGTTGTCATCGTTAATTAATTTCATCTTACGTTTCTTATTAATTTCATCTTATGTTTCTTATTTTTTAGTTGTTTGCAGTGAAACAACGAGAAATATATCAGTGTCATTATTCTACCCTTTATTGTTTTACAGCGTGAATACCTAAACTTGTGTAAGCAGTCAGCGTGATTGCCAAACTTGGTGGACGGTTGTCTTTGTATTAGGTTTGATTAGTCAGTTCCAACTTCTTATGTAATCCTACTCGCAATTTCTTATGGTGTGCTCCCTTTTTTACGCACCAGATATAAAAATTTCGACAGCGGAACCAGTCTAAAAAGCGATTTTATCTAGATCTCGCAGCTGCGATCTTCAATCTTTCTGTTACACGTGACGAGACGACAAATTCTCAATTCTTACTTTTACCGAAGAGACATATATCTAGCAGTGATTTTTATGGATTTACAAGGAAATTCTTTTTTTGCGGCAATTTTGGCATTCCTTGGGGGAGGCCTATGTTCAGCAGTGGACTTATGAAAGGCTGTAATGATGATGATGATGATGACAAGGAAATTCTGTCTCATAAGCTGCAAGAGTGTGAAACCTTGATTAGGCTATTAATAGGTCGGGGAAATGTTTCTTCGTATTTTATTTGTATAAAATTGAAAAAAAAATCTCTTTGGTTACACTGTTTGTATCTGGCTGGTTTTAATATCAATACATAATATATATAGAACATAAACAAAAATAAAAATAAAAAGTAATAATTCCCGCCTTTTTACAATTGTTTTTCTGTCCACCGGGCCAGGCACCCCCGATTCGGGTCTCTACTGCCAACTAATGAGACTCAAGCAAGAAATTGAGAAAAAACGGAAAAGGAGTGATGTTTTTTAACATGATTACGCCAGATCACACATATATTTGGCGACTCAGCAAAAATTGACCGTACCATATAGTCCTAACCTTGCACTCTCACATTTCGGTCTCTTCAGAATTGGTAGTGTTAGGTTATCATCAAGAGAAGACTGTCAAAATTACTTGTCTCATTTTTTTATCAACAATCCCAATTATGTCACTTCCTTCTGGATGGCAAAAAGTTATCAAACATAATTAAAAATTAAAAATTTGTACAGCGAACTTCAATATAAGTTATTAAGAATAACTCCAAAACCATTGGTCTGACCTTGATCAAATTCATATGAGACCACACGACCACCAGCTTTCAAATAAAAAAAATCAGAATCATCGAAATCGGTTCACCCAGTAAAAAGTAATGAGGTAACACACATAAAAAAGCAAACAGTCGAATTGAGTACCGTCTCCTTTTTGGAATTCAGCAGAAAATGGCACACATATATTAAATTTAATTTTACTAAGCTTTGAAGCGCCCCCGTGTAGTGGCGGGTAAGAATACTCACTACCCCAAATCTTCCCGTGGGTGTCATAAAAGGCAACAAAGGGAAACTGAAGCTGACGATGGGCAGCAGCATCTTTCTGATAACAGCAAAACAACTATAAAAAAACTGCGGTTGCCAACCCGCTCGCCAAGCGTGGCAACTATGGCAATATACCCCATTAATGAATAGACGGCCCCCAGTCCCTGGCGAACCCGCTATTCCTTGCTACGGTGGTAACGGCGGGGCAGGGGTGCTAAGAATCTCCGGTGGAGGTTCGGTTGCCACCTACGACGACTCGAACTGGCTACTTATAACGCACGCACCCTGAGGACTGACGAGAAGATCCTGAAGCTGGAAGAAGAGATAGACAAGTTGCGCTGGAATATCATAGGATTATCCGAGGTCGGAAGAGAGGGGGAGGACACGGTAATCCTCGAATCCGGCAACTTATTCTATCACAGGAAGGGCGTCCCAAGGAGGTATCTGATTTATCGTCCACAAGTCACTCGTTGACAACGTTGTAAAGATTGGGAGTGTGTTGACGAGGGTTGCGTACCTTATACTCAGAATCACCAAACGGTATTCACTGAAGGTCATTCAGGTTTACGCACCAACCTCGGTACACCCCGATGAGGAGGTGGAGGAAATGTATGAGGTAATCTCTAAAGCCATGCATTCCTCCCAAACCCACTATACGGTGTTAATGGGAGACCAACGCAAAACAAGGCAGAAGAGAAAACGGTGAGCTGAAAGTAGGGAAATTTGGAATAGA
Source organism: Parnassius mnemosyne (assembly GCA_963668995.1). Lineage (NCBI taxonomy): Eukaryota > Metazoa > Arthropoda > Insecta > Lepidoptera > Papilionidae > Parnassius > Parnassius mnemosyne. The sequence goes on from CAVLGL010000086.1 coordinate 30,221,351, forward strand.
TCAACGGAACCCAAGGGGCCAGCAGCTGGCTGACTTCATGGAGAAAAAGGGACTCTTTATGATGAACTATTTCATCCAGAAGCGGCTTTCCGTCCTTCCCACAGGAATTGGACCTGGACGAGCCCCGACAGTTCGACAAAAAATGAGATTGACTTCATTATGACGACCAGACGACTACTGTTCAATGATGTCTAAGTGATCGCGAGAGTGAAAACCGGCAGCGATCACCGAATGGTGAGAGGCATACTGAACCTAAACGTAACGTTGGATAGGTCTCGTCTAATGAAGTCAACGCTCCGTCCCCCTCGTGTTCTAATACAAAGTCCCGAAACCTTTCAGCTCGAGCTACGAAACCGTTTTCAGTGCCTAGAAGATTGCAATGCAGTGGACGATATGAATGACAAGCTCGTGAAAACTGTCCATGCGGTCGGAGCTAAGTTTTGCAAGACCCGCCGCAGAAGAACACAAACATTTTCCGATCACACTCTTAATCTTATAGCTGTTAGACTGAATATGCAGCTGCAGTCTGCAGTAGATTTGACAGCATACAAGCAACTGACCAGACAGATCTCCAAATGCATGCGGTGGGACTTACGCAACTTTAATATTGCTCGTATTGAAGAAGCAATCGAGCGGAACCAGGGTTCCAAAGTCTTTGTTAGAGATCTGTCTGCCAGATTATCGCAGCTGAATACCGAGTGTGGCAGCATTGTTTCCGGGACAACTGAGGTTTTGAGTGAGATTGAGAGGTTCTATGGGCACCTGTACACATCATCGTTGGAGCCCCACGCAAGTGTGAGTAACGATCAAAGAGAGAGTCACGATTCAGACAGTATTCTGATGATTTCCTAAACGTCAGTCTGAGTGAGATTAGAATGGTTCTCCAGCACCTTAAAAACGGCAAGGCTCCAAACGAGGATGGAATTACTGCGGAGCGTGAAATACCGGTACTTAAAGTTCTTCAGAAGCTCTTTAATTCCGTCCTCCATGGTGGCATTACACCGGAGGACTGTAGCAGAAGTACGGTAGTCTTGTTCTTCAAGAAAGGTGACAACACTCTCTTGAAGAAATACAGACCGATTTCCCTTCTGAGCCGCGTCTACGTACTATTTTTGAGAGTCATTACGAATCGTCTCGCGCGGCATTCTTGACGACTTCCAGCCTCCCGAACAAGCCGGTTCCCGAAAAGGCTTTAGCACCATAGACCACATATATACCCTTCGGAAAATTGTACAGAAGTCCGAGGAGTACAATTTGCCACTATGTCTGGCATATGTGGACTATGAGAAAGCCTTTGATTCCGTCGAAATTTGGGTAGTGCTGCAGTCCCTTTAGCCGTGCCAAGATGACTGTCATTATAACGAAGTGCTGAAGTGCTTGTACAGTAGGACTACGATGGCTATCGGAGTACATAACCAGAGTACGAAACATATCCTATTGCAGAGAGGTGTAAGACAGGGTGACATTATATCCCCGAAACTCTTCACCGCTGCATTGGAAGACGTTTTCAAGCTTCTAGACTGGAAAGGATACGGGATTAACATCAATAGTGAGTTTATCACTCACCTTCGATTTGTCAACGATATAGTCCTTATGGCAGAATTACTGGAGGACCTAAGCACTATGCTCAATGACCTCAATAGTGTTTCCCAACGGATAGGTCTTAAGATGAACATGGACAAAACAAAGATCATGTTTAATGTCCATGTCACACCTATGCCGGTAGTTGTTTGGAGCACTAAACTCGAAGTTGTTGACGAATATGTTTACCTGGAACAAATAGTTCGACTAGGTAAGCCCAACTTCGACCGAGAGGTCAATCGACGGATTCAACTCGGTTGGCCAGCGTTCGGGAAATTACGGCACATCTTCTCGTCAGGTATACCTCAAAACCTGAAAACAAAATTGTACAACCAGTGCGTGTTGCCAGTGATGACCTATGGTGGACCTTTATGATACTGAGACGTGGTCCTTCATTGCTGGCCGAATGAGGAAGCTCAAGGTCGCTCAGCGAGCTATGGGGAGGGCTTTGCTCGGAGTTTCTCTGTGTGATTAACTCAGAAATGAGGATACCCGCAGAAGAACCAGAGTGACCGACATAGCCCAACGGATTAGTAAGCTGAAGTGGCAATGGGCTGGCCATATAGCTCGAAGAACCGACAACCAGTGGGGAAAAAAGGTTCTCGAGAGTACCGGCGGATGAAGTGTAGGGTGTCTCCCCACTAGATGGGGTGACGACCTGGTAAGATATGCAGGAAGTCGATGGATGCGGGTGACTCAGGTCCGTGCTTTGTGGCATTCCTTGGGAGAGGCCTATGTTCAGCAGTGGACTTGTCAAGGGCTGTAATGATGATGATGATGATGAAGCTTTGAAATAAAATGCCTTGGATTTGTATATAAAATAGGAAAATACCTATTTTAAGTTTAAAATATTATGTTCACTTTAATACCAGATTGTTTTGAAGTGCAATAAAGAATTTTCCATCTAACTATATACCCAAGTTCAATATAGTCAAATACTCTCTGAAGATATAACACAGACCCTTTCGGCTAGGTTAACGATTGTTCACGCAGTCGTCACCATAACTATAATATGCCCATTAGATGTCTATAATACGAGTACACGTTTTCTGTGTTGTAAATGTTTACAAGGAGATCTTCAAATAGGAATTGAACAGGGGCTGTTAAGGCTATTCCCTTAGAAGCTTTGTAGATTTGCTACATAGCAGAATGAGAATGTTTACTTCGACGTTATGTTTAAGGAAAACATTGTCGTTAAGTACAAAAACTAACGAAGTTCAAAAACATTGTAAAACATTACCTAATGGGAACGAAGCGTTCAATGAATGAATGAAATATACTTTATAGTACACCGACAAATAAGAGAAAAAATACATCAAAAACATAATTTTGTTGTATTTTTTATCTTGGTGGTGCAATTGGCGACGTTATTGCATAGAAATTATCTCTACCAGGCAACTACGAGAGCGACACTGAAAGTTTCTAGAACTGGCCACATGTAAACGATATAATAGAAATATAAGTTCAAATTTCGGAAATGGAACTCTTTTTCAATATTATTCTGTAGGTATGTATTTTATTAATTGGTCATGGGTTTACGATAGAATCTACTAGTTAGTATATGTTTACGATTTGGCCGCAAATTGAAAATTGTCTGTGACACGTCAGAATGAATTTAACGCGAGAAAATTTTTGTACAATGGTTTTTTATTACTTTCAATGTCATTTAAGTCGACAAGAAAGTTATGATAGACTTTCATTGGCCTTTCACGATGAAGTCCCATCTCGTGCCACTGTTAACAACTAGTTTAATAAATTTAAATGTGGTCGCACTAATATCACCGATAATCTGCGTGAGGGCCGGCCTTCTACGGCGACGACTAGAGATAACATCAGTGTTTTGCGGCGTATGATAGAGACTGTCAAAATAGTGGCTTATCAGCAGATTCGAACAAGCTTAGGCATCGGTATGAGTCAAGTGCACAAAATCCTCCGTGAACATTTAGCGATCAAGAAGCTTTGTGCCCGGTGGATACCTCATAATTTGACAGAGGCCCAAAAACTCCGTCGTTGTTTGGTGTCGTGAAATGGTTCAAAGATTTAACGGAGGTGAATCAAATGCTGTGTTCGACATACTTACGGGTGGCAAAAGCTGGATTTATTATTATGATCCTGAAACTAGACAGTAGACAGTCTGCTGTCTGGGTGTTTCCTTCCGAGGAGTTGTAAGTGAAGAGAGGTCGAGGCATGGGAGAAAAGACGGTGGCCTCGTTTTTCGGAAGGACAGGTCATTACACAACAATTGTTTTAGAGGATCGAAAAAAGTTACTGTAGAGTGGTACACTAACAATTGTTTGCCACTTGTCTTGGAAAAAGTTCGGGAGAAACGACCTCTCAGTAGGACCCTTCACCACGACAACGCCTCATCGCACACCGCTAAGCAGACAATCGACCACTTCGCGACATAAGACGTGGAATTACTAGGTCACCCGCTCTATAGCCCCGATGGCACACTTTGTGATTTTTATTTATTTCCGAAAATAAAAGAAAAACTTCGAGGAAAACGTTTTATGAATGGAATGGAATCTATGGCTGCGTTTTAAAATGGCTTCGAAGAGACCCCTAAGGACGTGTGGGCAAAGTACCACTTCGCGACATAAGACGTGGAATTACTAGGTCACCCGCTCTATAGCCCCGATCGCACACTTTGTGATTTTTATTTATTTCCGAAAATAAAAGAAAAACTTCAAGGAAAACGTTTTATGAATGGAATGGAATCAGTGGCTGCGTTTTATGGAAAAAGTTCGGGAGAAACGACCTCTCAGTAGGACCCTTCACCACGACAACGCCTCATCGCACACCGCTAAGCAGACAATCGACCACTTCGCGACATAAGACGTGGAATTACTAGGTCACCCGCTCTATAGCCCCGATGGCACACTTTGTGATTTTTATTTATTTCCGAAAATAAAAGAAAAACTTCGAGGAAAACGTTTTATGAATGGAATGGAATCTATGGCTGCGTTTTAAAATGGCTTCGAAGAGACCCCTAAGGACGTGTGGGCAAAGTACCACTTCGCGACATAAGACGTGGAATTACTAGGTCACCCGCTCTATAGCCCCGATCGCACACTTTGTGATTTTTATTTATTTCCGAAAATAAAAGAAAAACTTCAAGGAAAACGTTTTATGAATGGAATGGAATCAGTGGCTGCGTTTTAAAATGGCTTCGAAGAGACCCCTAAGGACGTGTGGGCAAAGTACTTTTCTCAGTAGTTCCATCGAATGCAGCGATGATGATTGATGTAAATGGACACTATTTTGAAAAGATATAATAAAACTAATAACTTGATAGTTTATTCAGTTTTTGATTTTCTAAGAATTTTCAGTGTCATCCTCGTACATAGCAGAGCATATAATGACCTGCGAGAAGGGGTAAGGGTATACGCAAGTTATTAGAAAATACGGAAGCCATACAAAAAATTATACATTCAATACATATATACATAATATAATATACATAATATTTACACTTCATTTTCAAAATTAGAAATACATATACAAAAGCTTAAAAGAATAAGCAAGTAAAATAATAGCCTTAAAGCAAGTAAAAATAGGTAGCAATTTTTTAAAATAAACGACGTGCGTTTAAGGGGAGATAAAGGAATGACTATTGATGGAAGAAAGAAATGCGCCTTATCAAGTTTTTTTTTAATTTTCAAGAAATTGCTCACGTCTAATATACGTAAGTTGTATCACGGGTGATTCTTAAACAAAGGTAGGTGTATATGTCAATGGGCCACCATTCACTTACCATCCGATGGACTGTGTGCTCGTTTGTCGCCCTAAATTTGGGTATTGGACGATTGTTTAATAACAATTTGAAAAAAAAAATATGTTAAAACAGTTCAATGAAATGTAAAACTCATAATTATATATGTCATACTATGTTAAATATTATATGTTATATTAAGGTTAATACGTGAATAGCACAATTTTTATCATTTTTAAACTATAGTACACTTTTAACTTGACAGTTGGACGGTACACCCTTAGGTATTCTATGAAAAGCATTGTCGTTTATGATTTAACAATTAACTATTTGTAAAATTATATCGTTGTTAAAATATAAAAACTTCTTTCTTCTTACTGAGTATAATTTTCTCCCGTTTCTCAGTAGGGCTGTAATGTCGGTTATTGCTTCTCAAATTATTGAACCAGAGTCTATGGAATAATTTCTTACATTTTTTATAGTATGATTGAGACAAGCTAGCACGCATTTAACTTGATGCAGTGGCTCACCTTTATCTATCCTCGATTAAGAATCAAAATGCAGATGCTCACAGATTGTCACCTCAGAGAATTAAGATTTAATGCTTCGTTTCCAGTAATAAAGGTCTCCGGTTCTTTACACTTATCATACGAAACAAAATAAAAACACGTTTCTCTACACGTATTTTACGAAAATGGATTGAACATTTTGGCCAATTAATTTTAATAACAATAATTTTATTTATTTTCTCAGCACAAAACCACAAAAATAAATTAACACTAAAACTTAAGAGCTATTAAACAAGAATGGTTATGGATCGCTGGTGCCTGAAGTAGGTAATTAAAACTTGAGTTACAGTTCACCAGGCCTCCATCTTAGTTACTAATAAACACTAAGCATTTAAGGTAAAAAATTATAAATATAGATGTGAGTGCGAGAATTTATGAGTGCGCGCGAGTGTGTGTTTGTTTGTGGTGGCACTTTTATCAAGTTTTTAACTTTATTTTTTGTTGACAAGTTAGAAATTAAATATTAAAATATAGAATTTGTTAATAACTTGACAACAGCGCTACCTATCGGATCCTATCATAGCTATGTGTATTATATTGCAAATATGAATCATGTTGGTACTTTAGGACCAACAAAGGAGCATACATATTCACAATATAATATGGATTTTTATTGCAAAAACGAAAAACATAAAACTATTTTATATATTTTACATTTAACTGTAAAAAGTCTTAAGTGAATGCGGAGTTAAACTTATTTCGCCAGCTACCGGAAAAATCGGAACAGCGTCTGCCGGACCAGCTAGTAAACATATGACTTACCGCAATTAAATGTCAACCGCAAGTATTGAGGAAGAGCAATAAACTAATAAGAAAAGCTGATGTACCACAAAAGCGGATAAAATATAATAATTTTTGTAACACTGAATGAAGCAAATGAAACTATTATCGAAAAACATACATTCGGTACACGTGCTAGGGCCACTTTACAGCTCTTTAATGGTTGCGAATGGGTCGACTCAACCTAAAATAGCAGCTTAATGCTGCTGCATTGTTTCGTATGGTGAGTATCGTATGTTACTGGCAATGGGGCATTCCAACTAGTGGTGAAAACGCATCTGCATATTGTTTCTTAATGGAGGGTAGATGTAGGTGTCTATGGACTCTACCCACTTACCATAAGGAAGACTGAGTGCTCGTTTGTCACCCTTATTGTATAAAAAACACCTTAAAAATGTTGTTCCAAGTAATATCTGTATTGAAGGGGTTTATTTGTTTAAAAACAATGTCGGTAAAGAAGATTTAGAGCTCACAACTCAAATATATCGCCTACGTTACTTCGAAGTTTGGTACAGAATATAAATTTCCACATTTCCGAATTTCAAGTATTGGATAAATAACGCAATAGTCCAGAGGTCATGACTCTCTGGAGAGATGAAGAAAATGTTGAGATAAAAAGTTCAAATAATTCTTACAACCCACACGCTTAGACTCTACTAGCCATCTACTAAAGAAACACTCTGAAAAATTGAATCGGGGCGTTTAATGCTTAACAATTTCAATAGTGCTAAATTTACATAATAACGACTACAACAGAAAACATTTTGCCTTTACCCGGCTCGAGTAAATAGAGGAAGTAAGTATTGTACATTAGAAGTGTCCTTCTACCTGTTTTATTGAATATTAGCGACCCGCCTTTAGCTTCGTCTGGATTGGAGTTATTGATTTGGCGTTATTTATATTTACGTTAAGTCTTTTCAAAAACAAAATCTCAAGCTTTTCTAAATAAAATATAGGCTAGATCTCTCCTGGTATGGCTCTCTATCTGTTCAAAAATATTTACCATAATCTGTTCAGCTATCCCAGAGATTAATCCGGACAACCAGATGCCGCCCATGAACAACTGCAACACCAGGGGAATTGCAAATGCGTTGCTGGACTTTAGAACATCATATTATTCATCCATGCGTACCAGAAAAACACAAATATTTATTTTTCTGGTTACTAATTCAATTATGTAACTCTGATGTCACGTTTGGCTTGGTTTTGACGATTAAGGTTTAGTTTAAGTTCATTGTATTGTGTAATCGTATCGGTGTCAATTATATGTCGATGATTTTACAATAAAATATTAAATAAATGTCCTTCATAATGATTTCTTATATTTACGCTAAAACTACACATTTAAATAAAATTAATTTTACGGATTTTATCGCGTATATTAACTTGTTTTATATTCCCGACGTTTCGAGTACTTTACAGCACCCAAGGTCACGGGGGGACTGAAGTGTATGACGTCCCAATGTCACAGTCAACCACGGCTACATCCAGATTAAAACTGATTAATTTTTGTTCCGATCTACGCAGTATGAACTTACAGTATTTTGAAGTCTTGTAGTTGTATGCTTAGGATGGGATTTAATTTTATTAATTATGGGATCCGAAACAGATGGTAGCACCCAGCCATCTTCGCTGTTGAAATTAGGACGTTTTATGATTTCAATAGCCTGGTGAATCATTCTTGGAAGGAATCGGTGTTCTTTAGCGAGGATTTGTAGTCTATCAAACCTAATGTAGTAATGGGGCGATCATGTACGTGTTCACAGACTGCAGAGGACAGCCAGTAAGTCTGCAGTCTGTGAATACGTACATGATCGCCCCAAAATTTCTAAACGGAAAAATTCAATCGCTGATTCCGACCCGGAATTCAAACTCAAAACCACTTGATCAGCAGTATCACTAACGACCACTAGCCCTAAGAGGCACTAAGGCAGCAAGGTAAACAGCGGAGAGTCGAAGAAAGTTTATAATATTATTTATCTTAAGTAATAAAACCACGTATTATTCATAACAAAAAAACGATAACACATTTACGGAGTGATTCCTATCGGCATCGATTACCATCAATGTTACACAATTTTACTGCCGATTTTGTTGTTATTACTCCTAACAGTATCGCGTATGGTCCGTATTCGACCATATTAGTTAAGAACTTCAATATTAACGTCGTAATTATACGGCACAATAGAAGTACAATTTTTTCCGGAGCATCTAAAGCACGGATACCTTTCGAGTTTTATAAGAATCATTCGATTTCCTTTTATAATCAATTCAAAAATATGAGGTACTGCAATTGGGCGTAGTTATACAAAAATGTTTCCAACCCAGAAGTCATTAAAAAATGCGTTAAATATACAGATCTACTTATTATGATTATCTTCGCAAAAATATCAAAATAAGTAGATCTGTATATTTAACTCATTTTTGATTGTCACTCCCATGACTGACTTGATATTGGAACGGCAATCGAAGTTAAGTTAATCACTCAAAACTCGAGGAAAGCCTCGTTGTCACGTAAAACGTACGAAATAAGACAACGCAATTCGAGGTGGTCTTAACGCGACCTAACGTTCCGATAGTAACTTCCAGGCCTCTAACCGACACGGCGGCCGCGAACAATTGATTGCCCACACGTTTCGCGACCGAGCGGTCAGCGGAGAGACGCGTGCGGGAGAGGGGGCCGGCGGTGACCTTAGATTCCATCGGACCAACACGCCGAGACGCGCGTCTTGAATGCAAGTTTTTAAAATGTTACGATTTTGCCTAAACAAACACCCGTCCCGGGCATAAGGACTTATGTCCGCGAGTAAATTGGCAAACGGGATAGAGTCGTGACGGCCGTTGCAAGACCGAATCTCCAACCAAAACCTCGGCCACCCTAGGCACCCCATCCGATCCATGCGACAGCTTAACAATGCGCCCACGGCGCCAATACAAAGGCAAAGCGTTGGGTTCTTTAACTAACACGAGATCTCCAACCCGAGGAAGATCCGTCTTGTCAGACCACTTAACGCGCTGCTGCAAAAGATGTAGGTACTCCAGAGACCATCGGTGCCAAAAACTCTGAGTCATTTGTTGCAGCAGGTCAAATCTGCTCAACTGCGAAGAGTTTATTTCCCTGAAGGGGTAATCGGGCAGGGCGTTAAGCGGCTGGCCAATCAGGAAGTGGTCCGGGGTTAGAACCTCTAAATCAATCTAATCGGTTGAGAGGGGACAGAGGGGTCGAGAGTTGAGTACCGCCTCAATTTTACAGAATACAGTGGCAAGCTCCTCAAATGTCAAAATAATTTCGCCAATAACGCGACGGAGATGCGTTTTTGCAACCTTAACCACCGCCTTAAAAATATCGCCCCAGTGTGGGCAAGCCGAAGGGTCGAATTTCCACTGGATGCCCTTCTTGGACATTGTAGTACCTAAATAAGTCCTGTTGCTTGACAGAAATTCGGCGACCTCTTTCAAATATCTATCCGTGCCCTTATAATTCGTTCCGCAATCAGACCGGATCAGGTCAGGCAAACCGCGACGCGATACGAAGCGGCCCAGCGTGATCGCAAAGGCTTCAGTGCTGAGGGCACTTACGAGTTCTAAGTGAACAGCCTCAGTGGCGAGGCACACGAAAACGCACAGATAGGCCTTATGTGAACGCGGGTTTCAAAGGTTGGAGGACTTGACGAGGAAAGGGCCAGCAAAGACTGTTCCGACGCCAGCGAATGGTCGGATAGCCCTGACGCGGTCGGGTGGTAAGTCATTCATCATAGGCTGCGATATGGTGGCCTTCAGTTTATAACAAGGTATGCACTTAAAAAGGACGCTCCGAATGGTGCGTCGGCCAGTCAAAATCTAAAACTCGCGCTGCAAAATAGCCGATAGAGCGTTACACCCAGCGTGGGAATTCTTAACATGATAGTGAGTTACCAGCAACCGAACAAAGGCGCCGTCCTTAGGGAGGAGTAACGGGTGTCGAGCTCGGTACGGCAGTTGAGAATTTTTCAAACGTCCACCAACGCGCAGCATCCCAGCGTCGTCCAGGAAGAGGTTCAGACGAGCCAGAGCGCCCTTAACAACGGAGCCCCGCTTCAAGGTTTCAATCACGGGCTCAAAATGCTCCACTTGAACCATACGGGTCCAATGCATCAAAGCTTCGCGACGCTCGCTAGGGGACAAAACGGAATCAGAGATTCGGTTGGACGGATCTCTCGAATTGTGGACAAATCGACGCAACCAAGCAGTCACTCCTAAGAGCTTATCGAGAGAGCTGTACTGTTCTAGCAGGGAGAAATAGTGGGCTTATCCTTGCCCACTCCTACTGGGGCTCGTAGGCCAGGCAATTCAATCGGTTCGGAGTATTTATTCTGGGGCCAGAATGACTGAGACTCAGTCAACCAACTGGGACCCCACCACAGCGGGTGGTCAACCAAAGAGGGGGCTTCACAACCGCGAGAAGCGCAATCTGCGGGATTCAACTCCCCTGGGACATGTCTCCAGTTTAGAGACGTCCCAGAATTCTGGATTTAAGACACGCGGTTCGCCACAAAGACCTCAAGATTGTGAGGTCCAGACCTGAGCGAACAAAGTATTATCTCACTGTCCGACCACACGTAGACGTCCGTAATGTCAATTACAGACTTCAAAGACGAGTAAACGTGGTTGAGGAGTCGCGTGAGAAGAGCGGCTCCGCACAGTTCCAATTTAGGGATAGTTAAGCGGGACCTAATGGAAGCAACCTTGTTTTTAGCAAGTACGAGATGGACGGAAGTATGACCAGAAGAGCTCACAGTCTGCAAATATACGACAGCAGCATAGACTTTTTCAGAGGCGTCGCAAAATCCATGTAGGTTAACCCTGCATTTCCCAGGAGGGAGGAAGCACCTTGGCATGGAGATCCGGTTGATGTCCAGAAGGGACGATACAATGGAGATCCACTCTCGTAAGAAAGCACCGCTAATAGGCTCGTCCCAACCCAACCCGAATATCCAGAGCTTTTGAAGAAAGCACTTAGGCAAAAAAATGACCGGAGTGATCCATCCACTACGATCGAAGGTGCGGGCTACTATAGACAGCACGGAGCGCTTGGTCCATGCTTTAGGAGGGGGATCGAGTTTGACTCGATACGTGAAAGTATTCTGAACAGGCTGATATTGAATGCCCAGCACAGTCAACAAATTAGGATTTTCAGGGTGCTCGAATAAATGAGGGTCTTGTTGATCCTCTCCTGGGAGATCCTTCAAAATATGAGGGGAGTTCGACAACCATTTGCGCAACTCATAACCTCCGGACTTCAGGATGGCAATCAATTCGTCTCGCAATACAAGAGCCTCCTCGACGGTGGAGGCGCCCGTGAAAATGTCGTCCATGTAGACCGAAGTCCTCAAAATAGAAGCCCCCCAAGCGTATCTTAGACGCTCTCTCTCAGCGAGTTCGAGGAGGGTTCGCATGGCGATATACGGGCTGGACCGGAGTCCATAGGTGGTGGTGTTCAACTCAAACACCTGTATCGGATCGCTGGGCTTCTCGCGCCGCAATATCAGCTGATATCGACGGTCATCACGATGGACCACTGATTGTCGAAACATCATCCGAATGTCGGCTACAAAAACCACTTGGTGCCGACGGAAGTGGGTCAAAATGTCGGATATGTACTTGATCAATTTAGGACCAGAGTGGAGACACTGGTTCAGGTACACACCATTAGACGAGGGAGCGGAGCCGTCAAAAACTACCCGAATCTATCTCCCAGGGGTCCTCAAAACCGCATGGTGAGGGAGGAGGTAGTGGTCCTGTGACCGCCAGTCGAAGTTGGACGGTGACATGTGACCCAGCTCTTGATACTCGCGCATGAACTCGACATATTTGTCGCTAAAGGCTGGATGGCGCCGCATACGGCGCTCCATGGAAAGCAACCTCTTTTCGGCCAGGGTACGAGATTGGCCCAAAGGGGGACGTGAGTCAAGAAAGGGTAAGCGAGTGACAAAACGACCGTCGACACGACGGCCGGTATGGTTCTGGTAGAACAACTCGCACTCACGGTCCAGAGGGTTGACTCGAGCCGCATGTAGTGGCTCCTCAATTTCCCAGAACCGCTGGACGACGTTCGAAAGGGACACGCCCACAACAGAAAGCGGGTCGGCTATCTGAGGAGGTGGAGACCACAGAACCGGTCCAAAGAAGCTGTGCCCAAATACAGTGGACATGGCTGACAAGCTATCGGGCTGTAGGGCTCGTATCTCGCCTAACAAGATGAAACCCAGCGCGTCGGCCCCCAGCAACAAATCTATAGGCCCAGGTTGGGACCACTGAGGGTCTGCCGGTCTCAGACCCGACGTACAACGAACCGCACTGTCATATATACGGACGTTAGGGAGAAAACCTACAATGTCATCGAGGACATTTACTTTAACTAGAATGTGAGGTGTTCGCTGGCAGGGCCAAACACCAACTCCGCTTGTCCCCTAGGAGCAGGAGGCTCGGCACTCCTGATACCTACCATTGGACGTGATTCAGAGCTCCATGGGAGCCCTAGTCTTCCCACCAACCAAATGGAGGCCACACAGCGTTGTGAACGCGAATCCAATAGAGCGCGAACCGTTAAACAGTCGCCACTCGGGTTATACACCTTCACTGAGGCCGTCGGCAATAGAACAGTTTGCTAGTGGACTGTTGACGGCTCAAAGGATCAGTGGAGGTGGCCGTGGTTGGAGCTAGGGCGGCAGCTACCTAGCTGGGGCTGCCTCCATCGGAGCGGCACTCGAACCGGGGGTCCCGAAAGCAGCAATCCGGCGGCATTCAGCAGACCCTTGGTTGAAAATCACTGAACGGGCCGACTTGGGGAGCTTCGTGGAACCTCAGCCTTGAGGCCCGGGACAGCTTCGAGCTCGTAGGAACCCCGTAGTACCGGTACCGACCAAAGGGGGGAGAGTGGTACTCCAGTCGCGCCCACTCAGCTAACGGGGGTGAGAAGGGTCTAGCTGACCGCTGAGTGGCCGTGAAGTTTCTCTCAACAAGATGAGGGGGGGCGACGACCCCCCCACCCCTGGGGGAACGACCCCCCGACTGGTCGGGGGAGGGACCTCCTTCAAACCCAGGGGCACGGTGGCCGGCAGTCGAGCGCCGAGCGTCGCCCGACAGAGGGCGTGGATAAGCGCCCCCGCCCGTGGGATTCAAGGGCCCGGCAGAGCCCCGAGAGGAAGCGCCGTTCGCACCCAGGCACAAAACGGCATAGTGGTTGCCCTGGCAGTGCGAACAGGGCCGCTGGTGCGGGCAGTCTCGTTGGAGGTGCCTTTCCAAGCACGAGTAGCACCAGCGGCGCTCCTTGGCGATAGTTCGTCTCACCGGGACCGGCTTACCCAATAACTTCGGGCACGACGTCACCCGGTGACCGGATGCTCGACAATAGAGGCAGGGGGCGCCTCCTTGGCCGCTAGGTCATTGTAAGATGGTAGAGGGCGGCGCCCTCCCGTGGGAGCTCTGCTCGGCCTTAGGGGGGTTGGCGACGACTTGCCCGGTGGATTCTGCCTCTCTCTGGGAACGGCTCGGTTGGCATCCCGTAGGTCGTCGACGGTGCCCGCTGCGTTCTCAATTTGCCGGCACTGCTCCTACAAGAACCGCTGCAGGTCCCTGAAGGGTGGAATATAGGAGGCGCCGTCCCCGCCGTACCTCTCCTCAAAATGTATCCGAAGATCGAGAGGCAGGCGGGATAGCACGATGTGGAGCAACAAGAAGGACCATTCGTCCACCGGTAAATCCAGCCGCCTCAACGAATTACAGGCCACCACGACGGGATTTACGATGTCCGGACGTAGTCTGGCCCGGTCCCTAAGCAGCGGGAGGTTTAGAAGCTGCCTAACGTATTCGTCCGAAATTCGCCAGACGTTGGCGTACCTTCCGGCGAGGAGGTCCCGAGCAGTCTGGTAGGCGTCGTCCGACAATCTCAAATGGCCGACGACGCCCAGGGCCTCCCCCTCCAGTGAGGCTAGGAGGTACGCCATCTTTTGGCTTGTTGCCAAATCCCTCCGGGCGTCCACTAGGCTATCAAAAAAGCCAACAAAGGTCAGCCAGTCAGAGAGGGCCCCGGAGAACCTTGGCATGTCCAGAGTTGGGATTCGTTCCAACAGCTCCGGCTGAGTGGGCTGCTTCCGAGGGGACTCGAGCAGGCCAGGCCACTCAGCCGAGCTTCACGCGCTTCATTATCATACTTGGCCCCCGGCTCGATCAAGTCGTCCGTGAACGAAAAGAATTGCTCGTAGTCCGCGAGGCAGGAGTCTAGGACTCCCTATTCCGCATCCGAGGCCACAAGCTCAGTGTAAGTCTCCTCCACTACGGCCCTTCGGGCCACGACCTGCTCGAGCCGCTTCCCTAAAATATGGACCCGATCGGGTCGCCCTATCACATTGTGGGCATTCGTGGCCCAGCGCAACTCCGCCTGCAGGCGAAGCGCTGGTGGCTTGTGCGATGGCATCACTACTAACTACAAATTACTATTATATTAAATTAAATACAAATTACACTACACGGCAAGGACACAATACAGTCGGTCAGCAAGATGCCTCGCCCAGGCGACCGACCCTTCGGCAATTTTATCTACCTACCCAAAATACTTGACGCGTAGGTACTTAGCCCTAAACTACACTCCTGCTAGCGTAGCCTAACGGGCGTAGTTCTAATTCTAACCACTGATCCGCTAACAAAACAATTTTTTTTTATGGCCGGGCATGATTGGAGAAACAAACAACCACGCTCTGCTACCAGAAATTGTTACTGCCCTCAGTTGCTCCGACAGAAGTCGACTGTACTAGGGCCCATGAGTGATCCCCTCGACGGGCAACCAGAGGGTTCGGGCCCAAATGGCCAATGGATAATTATTATATAATGGCTGAATAAGCAACACAACTTACCGAGTTCCAGAGGTAGGTGTCGACCACAAGGCGCAGTCAGGTGGTAAATATGTAAGTGTGTAAGTGGTGTGCGAAAGTGTGTTAATGTAACCTGACGTCACCGATGTAATCGGACAGCAGACCCACATGCGCGGCTTTGTTCAACAATGTGCTATCACACCAGTGGGCATTCACCAATTGAGACTTTCTGCTTTTATTTCACTATATTAGTTTATTAATTTTATTATACATTTAATTACTTCAAATTTAACCAAATCAACGTTAATCGAACTTAAAACAAGTGACACCCTGCACAACTTAAGAACTGTCTCTCAATGTTCAATGTCCCATGTTCACTTAACACAAAATTATAATCGAATACGAACACGATCTCCTCTCGGGTCACAAAGTTTTAGCGTTCCACCCGACAAAGCAAAAATTCCTTCGTACGATATTAAAATGCCACACAATCAACTCGTCGACGCAAATTAACGGCAATTGAAGTTAAGTTAATCACTCAAAACTCAAGGAAAGAGGTACTGCAATTGGGCGTAGTTATACAAAAATGTTTCCAACCCAGAAGTCATTAAAAATGCGTTAAATATACAGATCTACTTATTATGATTATCTTCGCAAAGATGTCAAAATAAGTAGATCTGTATATTTAACTCATTTTTGATTGTCACTCCCATGACTGACTTGATATTGGAACGCGATCTCCTCTCGGGCCACAAAGTTTTAGCGTTCCACCCAACAAAGCAAAAATTCCTTCGTACGATATTAAAATGCCACACAATAAACTCGTCGACGCAAATTAACGGCAATCGAAGTTAAGTTAATCACTCAAAACTCGAGGAAAGCCTCGTTGTCACGTAAAACGTACGAAATAAGACAACGCAATTCGAGGTGGTCTTAACGCGACCTAACGTTCCGATAGTAACTTCCAGGCCTCTAACCGACACGGCGGCCGCGAACAATTGATTGCCCACACGTCTCGCAACCGCGCGGTCAGCGGAGAGACCGGCCGGCGGTGACCTTAAATTCCATCGGACGAACACGCCGAGACGCGTGTCTTGTGCAAGTTTTTAAAATGTTACGGTTTGGCCTAAACATGGGCTCTGCCTGAAATAAAATAAATAACAATTTCTGACGCCAACAAATCGTACGTTTCGCATTAGTCCTGTGCTGTTTTGTTACACATCAAGTCCACAGAAGTGAAAACACATCTATATCCTTCTTGGGTTTGTAATTGGTTGCAGGTGTCCATGACCTGCTTACATTTAAAAAATCTAATTTAAAAAATAATTTTAAATATTACAAGTTACAGTCCTTATAGTCTGCTGTAACCGTGAGGGTAACATAATAAATACCAGACCATTACAAAATCCAAAAGACATGAGAAACCTGGAAGTATATTGAACGCAAAGTTTAGAAAGTATTTGTAGAACACCGTCCCTAAATTGCTAAAGTTTAATGTCATTCTGTTAACGTTTACCACATTGTGCAAAATGTATGCTTAATAAAATCTGTAGTAGCTTTATGTAACAACTAGCTTTTACCTGCGACTTCATTTGCGTAGAACTTAAACAATAAGTTAAAATTTAAAATTTCGTACAACCGACTTCAGTATATATTATTAAGGATAACTCAAAAGCTATTGACTATTATATTTATATTAACTAAAAAATCATCGAAATCGGTTTATGTAGAACAAATTTATGATGTAATGCACATAAAAAAACATACAGTCGAATTGAGTACTTCCTCCTTTTTGAAGTCTGTAGAAAAATATCTAAAAATCTATAATAATAATTTTTTGGTTTGCTGAGTCCCGTTCCGGAGAAACGACGTTCTGGAGTCGTGATCGGTAAATAGATGTTAAAAACCGAGTTTATCTATGCACATTGTAAATAACAATTAAATTTGCTATAAAAAACGAAAACTAATTGAAAAAGCTTTTAAAACTGAGTTTTCCTCGTTTTATGCTAAGGTCACTTTTTTCTCTCCTTCGATTACTAATGCACTCTTAGCTTAATTGTAAAACAGAGATGTAAAAAAAAATGCATCAATAACGCAAGAAAAAACAGATAAAATATTAGGACCTTATTTGTGTAAAATTTCTTATAGTTTATTTTGAGAAAAATCATCAGAATCATATCACCATACCATGAGAATCAAATTATATAACTTTTTGGATTCAAAAAGAACTCCTCCATGTTTTTGGATAAAATATACCTAGGTCAGGCCAGTAAATTTTATCTGTTGGTGAAATTCCATCATAATTGGTCTAGCTACTCCGAAGATTAGCTCAGACGAACAGACAGACACACATTTTAGGAATAGTTATACACATGTCTAAATAGCATGCCAACAACCCTCAGAACTTAAAAGAAGCCAGTTATTTCGATATTACACACAAACACTTCAATTTTGTTTATATATTTCGAGGACGATACAGTCATTATGGCAGAATCGCTGAAGGACCTAAACACTATGCTCAATGACCTCAGTAGTATCTCGCAACGGATAGGTCTTAAGATGTACAGTGACAAAACAAATATCATGTATAACATCCATGTCTCGCCTAGGCCGGTAGTTATTGGGAGCACTAATCTCAAAGTTGATGACGAGTATGTTTATCTGGGAGAAATATGTATGTATGGCCTACAAATAATTGTTCCGGGTCTGGATGTTTGTCCTTGTGCAATTTGTGTTTGTAAACTGCCTCTACGATACAGGAGAAAATCCTAGTGTGGGGGTAACGTTTTAAAAAAAATGATCTGTGCCTAGCTTTGAGACGAATATAGGTAACTTTCTTAACGTATATTTTCTTGTAACATTTATAACGCTATAAAAGCAATAAATAATAACTCGATCCAAAGCAATTCAACGTTCAGTATCGCTTCGCTACAAACATCAAAAGAGATACTTGAGCAAATATTTAAACCAATCGGAGCAGAATCAATAAATTCACTATGATGTGACCCTTCTAGACATCGGAGCACTGCTGTTACTATCAGGCATAAAATATGCAAGTTATTGTCGACAAAAGAATGATCATGTGTAATGTCCATGTGACACCTATGCCGGTAGTTGTTGGGAGCACTAAGCTCAAAGTTGTCGACACGTATGTTTATCTGGGACAAATAGTCCGACTAGGTAAATCCAACTTCGACCGAGAGGTCAATAGACAGATTCAACTCGGCAGGGCAGCGTTCGAAATATTACGATATATCTTCTCGTCAGGTATACCTCAAAACTTTAAAATTAAACTGTACAACCAGTCGTGTGTTGCCAGTAATGACTTATAGATCTGAGACGAGGTCCTCCACTGCTGCTCATGGTCGCTGAGCAAACTATGGAGAGGGTATGCTCGCGGTTTCTCTGCGTGATAAACTTAGAAATGAGGATATCCGCAGTTAAAACAGAGTTACCAACATAGCTCAATGGATTAGTAAGCTGAAGTGGCAATGGGCCGGCCATATAGCTCGAAAAACCTACAACAGAGGTAAGAAAAAGTTTGTCGAGTGGCAGTCTCGTACAGTTAGGTAAAGTGTAGGGTTACCCCCCACTAGATGGAGTGAAGACCTGGTAAGACATGCATGAAGTCGATGGATGCAGGCAGCTCAGGACCCTGCTTTGTGGCGATCCTTGGGGGAGGCCTATGTTCAGCAGTGGATTAGTGAAGGGCTGTAATGATGATGAATGATTATTATGAGACCCACTTTATACAAAAAAAATCATCAAAATCGGTCCAGCCTTTCAGAAATAGTTCAGTGAAAAACACTAGCACAGAAAAACTATTATATAAAGAAGAAGATTATAATATTAAAGAAATATTTAAATAAATACATGATTTTCCTGACAGAAACAGATAATAAATATATAAATAGGTAATAAAGAGTCGTCAGATCCGTTTATTTCCAAATGTGTCAGATGAGGAAATGAATCGTTCTAATAAATGCTACGCCATATTTATTATTTTTCGAATACTAATGTAATGCTCGAATACTGAGGACATCGACGAAATGCCTCACAACCTTTATAGGATTGCTTTGTTGTCCGACCTGAAATTTATATCAAGTAAAAAGGGTTCTCCATAGGTCTGCGGTCCCTTGGAGGTATTAAAAATTCAAGCTTCTAAATCAAAGCAATCTAAAGATACAAACATTCATGTTAAAAAATTGATTCTCCCAAACTCAATCCTCCAAACCTATAGGGTACTTACTCCCTGTAGACCTAAAATAAAAATAAAAAACAATTGTAGGTAACTATGTATCATATTATAATTGGTGCCGAGCATAAGAACAGCAAAATCCAAAATTGTTAACTTTTTTGTTCAGCTTAATTTTAATTTAGATCATTCACTGTGATGTAGTCCGATATAATAGAGAATTTTTTTACCCACTGAAGAGCTAAGTTTGTCTTTCGATCGGTAAGTAAGGTAAGTACACTTTATTTATTTTAGCGAATTAATTATTATGGTAACCACTATCAGTTACATACCTAAGTTGAAGAGTTTTGGCGGGAAATTGACCGGCGGCTGTTTGCTGCTCCTGTATTATTGTTTAAATAATGGTTTGAAGTGGACTTTGATATGTAAAAGTGTTGCGATTTTGTGTATTAAGTGTCTACGCTTGTGAACTATTAGTGGAAACAGTGAAACAAGTGCTCTGATGGTGATGGATTCTCAAGATAAGCTGTTTGTTTGCATAGGCACCTTTAGATACCATCGCCAACTATCAGCTGTCTGCTGGATCAAGTTGCCGCCAAAATCTCCCAAGAACTGCACAATGTGACGCATCAACATATTGTGAAGCAGTATACTATGAAGGAGTGGGGAAATTACAATAAACCGAATAAAAATACTTAAAACTTGGCCTAAAGGTCTAGATACCAGGCCATAAACTCCAAAAAAAAATACCTAAGTTTATATGGAGCCCTTAGGGTGCTCGTCTTGCTCGCACTTGTCCGGATTTTGTTGTTGCTTGTAGTGAATTATATTCATCAAGAAATGTTTCGTTGTCATCGTTAATTAATTTCATCTTACGTTTCTTATTAATTTCGTCTTATGTTTCTCATTTTTTTTAGTTGTTTGCAGTGAATCAACGAGAAATATATCAGTGTCATTATTCTACCCTTTATTGTTTTACAGCGTGAATACCTCAACTTGTGTAAGCAGTCAGCGTGATTGCCAAACTTAGTGGACGGTTCTCTTCGTGTTAGGTTTGATTAGTCAGTTCCAACTTTTTATGTAATCCTACTCGCAATTTCTTATGGTGTGCTCCCCTTTTTACGTGCCAGATATAAAAATTTCGACAGCGGAACCAGTCTAAAAAGCGATTTTATCTAGATCTCGCAGCTGCAATCTTCAATCTTTCTGTTACACGTGACGAGACGACAAATTCTCAGTTCTTACTTTTACCTAAGAGACATATATCTAGCAGTGATTTTTATGGATTTACAAGGAAATTCTGTCTCATAAGCTGCAAGAGTGTGAAACCTTGATTAGGCTATTAATAGGTCGGAGAAAAAGTTTCTTCGTATTTTATTTGTATAAAATTGAAGAAAAATCTTTTTGGTTGCGCTGTTTGTATCTGGCTGGTTTTAATATCAATACATAATATATATATATATATATATATATATATATATATATATAGGGTATAAACAAAAATAAAAAGTTAAAATTCCTTTTAAAATTGTTTTTCTGTTCACCGGGCTGGTCAAAACCATCGATTCGGATCTCTACTGCCAACAACTAATGAGACTTGAGCAAGAAATTGAGAAAAAACGGAAAAGGAGTGATGGTTTTTTAACATGATTACGCCAGACCACACACATTGTTTATGCCCAAAAATGGTCATTTTGAGACGGCACCCAATTAGGTTCGACTTGGAGAATCGGCCGATGGTGCCAGGTGCCACGCGTGTGGCAAGAAGGGGGTAGCGGAAGGCGGCTTTCCAGCGTTTTGGCGCTGTCGGGCGAGACAGTAGTTGGCAGTAGCTCGCTGGTATCGGTACAGTTAATTAGCATACCTCGGTTGCCGCTGCTGAAGTTTCGCGCGACCGATTTTGTGGTTACGATCTAGATTTTTAGAATTTGTACGTGTGACTTCGCTACGTAATTGTGATTTCGTTTTTTTTTTTATAGGAGAGGGGACAAACGAGCATGCGGCTCACC
Organism: Parnassius mnemosyne; assembly: GCA_963668995.1. NCBI lineage: Eukaryota > Metazoa > Arthropoda > Insecta > Lepidoptera > Papilionidae > Parnassius > Parnassius mnemosyne. The sequence goes on from CAVLGL010000086.1 coordinate 30,243,046, forward strand.
TGATGGTAAGTGACTACCGCCGCCCATGAACAACTGCAACACCAGGGGAATCGCAGAAGCTTTGCCGGCCTTTAAAACCACCACCGGTGAAAACCACCTCCGTTTAGTTTGTCTAGGTTTTAAGTTTTTGACAAGAGGCTTGTATTACATTTGACTGATTAAAGTAATTTCGTTGGAAAGTAATTGCTCCATTTATATAGTGATGGCGCGTTGAAGTGCATTTTACAATATTTAACTTGCTCGGGGACGTGGAATTTGACCGCGAATCCTTTATCGAGGGCGTCTCCCGGTTGATTGTTTGGAAATCATCGTTTAATTATACTGTCGCGTTAAGAGCCTTTTGTGTGTTTATTCGGTAGCTAGTTTACGTGTCAGCTAGGTTAATTTTGAATTCTTATTGCGGCGTGGTGTTAAATATCGAACGAAGGAACTTAGTTGTGTTTGTAACGCTGAACCATGTGACTCAGGAAGAGATCGCGTTAGTTCCCTGTTTGTGATTTGGTGATAAATGAATCCGGGACATTGAATGTTGAACTTTGAACTACTGTCCGTTACTGTGTCGGGTATCACGTGTTCGATTCTACGATGAATGTGGAATTAGGTGAGTTTAAGATAGTTAAATGTACAATAAAGTTAATAGACTGAAATAGTGACCACGAAGAAAGAAACTGTCCATGGTGGACGCCTGCTGGAGTAATGCAGCATTGTGGGGCAGTAAGGAAACCGTCGCGCTGCTAGGTCACCTCAGCTGGGCCAGGTCACCCTCATATACACACCACTAAACACCACTTTACATGCATATACTCTACCTACGGCCTGATCGAGCCTTGGGGCGGTCTTAGATTCGGATGCAGGTACGTACTATTTATCTTCCTAGCCTTCTCCTTATTTTGTAATATGATAGGTAATTTTCCATAAGGCCATTTGGGCCCATACCCACTGCTGCCTGTCGAAGAGGCTACTATGGGCCCTAGCCAAGGCGACCTTTGCAGGGGCAGCTGTGGGCCGTAACACACATATTTCGCCACTCAGCAAAAATTGACCATACCATATAGTCCTAACCTTGCACCCTCAGATTTCGGTCTCTTCAGAATTGGTAGTTTTAGGTAGAGAGGACTATCAAAATTACTTGTCTCATTTTTTTATCAAAAATCTCAATTATGTCACTACCTTCAAGATGACAAATAGTTATCGTACAAAATGGCACATATACATATTATAAATATTTACTTCGTCTCACCATATTATAATTGATGTCGTTACATGAAATGAATATATATAAGCATGTATAAGCATTTAATTATATTATATATTTGTAACTAAGCTTTGAAATGAATGTCTTGGATTTGTATATAAAATAGGAAAATACCTATTATACGTTTGAAATATTATATTCGCTTTAATACCAGATTGTTTTGAAGTGCAATAAAGAATTTTCCATGTAACTCTATATCCAAGTTCAATATAGTCAAATACTCTCTGAAGATATAACACAGACCCTTTCAGCTAGGTTAACGATTATTCACGCAGTCATCATCATAACTATAATATGCCCATTAGATGTCTATAATACGAGTAGACGTTTTCTCTGGTGTAAATGTTTACAAGGAGACCTTCAAATAGGTTAAGATGGAAAAAGTTCAAAAACATTGAAAAACATTACGTAATGGGAACAAAGCGAATAAATGAATGAAATATACTTAATAGTTCACCGACAAATAAGAGAAAAAAATACAACAAAATTATATATTATAATTTTGTTGTATTTTTGTCTTGGTGGTACAATTGGCCGCGTTATCGCATAGAAAGAATCTCTACCAGGCAACTACATAGCAGAGGATATAAAGACTTGCGAGAAGGGTAAGAGGTGTACGCAAGTTATTACAAAATACACACGACATACATATGATTATATACTCAATAGTATTAATTAAACATAATATATACACTTCATTTTCAAAAACAGAAATACATATACAAGAGCTTAATAGAGTAAACAATTGAAATAATAGCCTTAAAGGAAGGAAAAATAGGTAGCATTTTTTTAAATAAAAGACGTGCGTTCAAAGGGAGATAAAGGAATGACTATTGATGGAAGAACGAAATGCGCCTTGACAATTTTTTTTAATTTTCAAGAAATTGCTCACGTCTAATATACGTAAGTTGTATCACGGGTGATTCTTAAACAAGGGTAGGTGTATACGTCAATGGGCCACCATCCACTTACCATCCGATGGACTGTGTTCTCGTTTGTCACCCTTTATTTAGGTGTTATTAATTGTTATTAAAAAAATATGTTAACACAGTTTATCGAAATGTAAAACTCATAATTATATATGTCATACTATGTTAAATATTATATTGTTGCGCGCCACTATGAATGTCTTGTACATGGCAACACTAGTTACCATAGCGCCCTCTACTATCGAGTAGCAGAACTAGGAGAGTCAAGATCCTTCTAGAAATTTCGGGACCGATATGTACCGAAATAACTGCGAACTAAAGTGATCAGTAGTACAATTGTGTTTTATTATTAGTGTGGTTTTAAATTATAATTACGGTTCTGTAATTAAAGTATCCATTTTGGTAATTCAATCGGCAGTTTTTAATAATTGTCCCCAACCCCAAGCTTGTAACTATATGTTAGATATGTTATATTAAGTTTAATACTTGAATAGCACAATTTTTATCATTTTCAAACTATAGTACACTTTAACACAAGCAGACGGTTGGACCGCACACCCGTAGGTGTTCTATAAAAACCATTGTCGTTTACGATGACAATTAACAATTAACTATTTATAAAACTATATCGTTGTTAAAATATGTTCGCGACGGTTTAAAGACTTTAAGCAAAAAGTGATTAAAGAATATTAAAGTGTTTTAAAAAGTGAAATTAGCGACAAAATCGAACAAATTGTGTTTTAATATAGTTTTACAGTATGTTTACAACTCGTAATATATTTGTATAAAGTATCGTTTTAATAATAAGTTGATATAAACGACTTTAAACATTAAATAAAATTTCGACCAATCACAGCGCAGCAATCGTGGAACTTTCTAGAAGTTAATTAACTGCGCAATAGTTTATATGAAAATAATGAGAATATTTTTATGTTCTGAAAGAATTGTAAATACAATATTTAGTTAGCATATGGTATATAGATTGAAATAAGTAAATAGATAATTTATGTAAATAAACGCATTTGAGAAATATAGTAAAATTAAAGATTTAATGTGCACTTTTGTAATGTAAATTAGGTACATTTTGATTAATAACTTTTTTGAATGTAAATATATCAAGTAACCCTTATCACATAATGATAAAGGACTAAAATGCCTATTTTATAGTGTATAGCGTGTTAGAGTAAAAATTAGCATTATATAGAAAAATTGCGATTTGTGCAAATTACGTAATGAAAATGTTTGATAATAAAAAGGCAAAACCGGAAATTGGCAAGCGGCTCTCTATAGAGTATAGCCGAAGTCTACCTTATGGGGGCAAATCACAGTAACATTGTAGTAGGAAGAACTACCAGTAACAAGCAGTAGTATCCGGTAGTAGCTGAAGTGACTAGTAGCAGAACACAGTGAAAAGTTAAAGTGAAATAGAAAAAGTTTAGCTAGCCGAAAAAGGTCGTAACTGAAAAATCGCAGTTACACATAGTCGAAAAAAGTGGCAACTGAAAATTCTCAGTTGCATATAGTAAAATAGTGTCAGCTAGCCAAAAATAGTGGTAACTGATATTCGCAGTTACATATAGTGAAAAAGTGTTGGCTAGCTGAAAAAAGTGGTAACGGAAATTTCGCCGTTACATATAGTGAAAAGTGTTAGCTAGACGGAAAAAGTGGTAACTGATATTCGCAGTTACAAAAGTGTTAAATTCAACTAAATTTAGTTGATTAATAGCTGCTAGTCAGTAGTGTTAGAAAACCAGCTGCTACCAATAGAAATTTTGGATACTACCAATAGAAATTTGTTACTTTCAATAGATATTTAAAATTACCAATAGAAATAGTAGAAAATACCAATAGAAACTTGATACTGCCAATAGAAATTTGATATTACCAACATATATTTTGAAAATACGAATAGAAATTTTAAAAAACCAATAGAAATCTTAATATTACTGTGTGTTTAATTAAATCTGTGTTTTAAAATATATAGTGAACAATCATAGTTGAAAAACAGTGTTAAATAAATAAATAAGTTATAATATTTCGCAACTAATTAATCAGTTGAACCGCTGGCCACTCCCTTGCTATTTTAATTTATAAATCGTGCATTTTTAATTCTGAACCTCAGTCCACAGTTCTCCAACAGCATACACAAAGGCGGTAGTGAAAGTATCCACCGGAACCTATAGGTGTAGGACGTGAGCGGCTCGCGGAGTATCTTCGACAACATTTACTCCGGAGAGTTACGCCCGTCCGGCACATTCGTTGGTCCTTCGAGCCGGATACTTCTGTTTAAACTCCGAGCCGAGGCCAACATTCGTTGGTCCTTCGAGCCGGATAGTTCCGTTTAAACTCCGAGCCGAGGCCAACATTCGTTGGTCCTTCGAGCCGGATACTTCCGTTTATACATCGAGCCGAGTCCAGCATTCGCTGGTCGTACGAGCCGGATACTTCCGTTTACACTTCGAGTCGAGTCCAGCATTAGCTGGTCGTACGAGCTGAATCCCTCATCCGTTTGTATTTCGGAACCGGATACATAAACACTACCGTATTAAAGTCAGTAGAATTTTCAGAATCAAGATGCCGATCACTCGTTCGCAAGGAAGGGGAGCCATGGCGTGAACCGTCGGTCTGGAAGGAGGCCCGTCGGACAATACCGACGCCGTCCGCCACCAGATGCCACCACGCTCACCATCGACCACAGAGGGCGTTGAGGCGCCACCTTGCCCCCGCGATGGGGGGGTACTCCTGCCCGGGCCGGCCGCTACAACCGGTACACCGAAGCAGAAGAAACATATAGAGGGCAACGATGACATTCGATGTGCATCACCGCCAACAGTCCGGGAAGACTCCCGCACCGAAGAGCCACCTAGGGGCCACCGAAATAAAAGTATAAAGTCAAAAGGGACTATTCGGCCCAATAGAAAAGTTTTGAAGGCTCGTGAAGAAGTGCTGAGAATTAAATTGGAACTCGCACAAATTTCCTTGCAAATGGCTGAGGAAGAAGATGATTCGGACGACTATGATGAAGATGGTCACTCTAAAAGCGAGTACGTCCGATCTTGGCTCGAAAATAGCGTAGCCAAGCAAAAGCCAACTCATGGCGTCGCCACCGGAGGGGAGGCCCCACTAAACAAAACCGTCACAAGGCCACCCCCGGAAGTTGTCGACCTCAGTGAGCCACAAAAGAAGCTCACAAACAATGGTTCGAGGGTTGATGAAGAAAGGGGGCTCCTACCAATCGTATCAGAGCCCACCTACCAGGACCACGATCCGGAAGAAGTACCCAAGAATCCTGTGCCACTAAAAATTAGCCAGGAATCGAAGGTTGATGAAAACAGGGAGCTCCTACCAGCTGTATCAGAGCTCACCTACCAGGATCCCTATCCGGCAGACGTAACGAAGAATCCCCTGCCAACGAAGCCTAACCAGGCATCTGTCACAAATGAAGACAGAGGGCTCCGACCATTTATATCGGAGCTCACATCCGCTATAGCCGCACTCGCTGACAAACCAAAACCAGAGAGTGCATCGTCGCATACTTTCGCAGCGTCGAAAGCTATAATGACACTGCCGTGCTTTAGCGGAGCACATACTGAATGGCTATCGTTCCGTGCCATTTATGAAACAACCCGAGGCTACTTCAACGATATCGAAAATACGGCAAGACTACGAAGAAGTCTACAGGGAAGAGCCTTGGAGACAGTTAGTTCGGAACTCATCGGGCATGCTAAGCCAGATGAGATCATGCGAGAACTGGAGCTACAATTTGGGCGTCCAGACTCAATTGCACAAGCTGAAACCCAGAATTTGCGATGATTGCCACGCTGTACAGAAGCGCCTAGGGATATTTGCACATTCGCAAGCAAAGTGAGGGGAAGTGTCGTCACTCTACGGGCACTCAAACGAGACCATTATCTCATCAACGCAGAGCTGCTACGACACCTCACAGACAAATTGCCCAATTCTATACGGGCACAGTGGTATAAAGTTTATACCGAAAAATACGACTCTAGGCCAGACCTCGGTTCTTTCAGCGAGTTTATCACCGAACAAGCTCGCTACTGTAGTGCATTTGCGCCTCCCGAAATCATAAACGGGGCGCAGAACAATCGTCCAGTACATAGGACACACACGGCTACCACTAAGCCGTCCCCGAAGTGCAGAGTGTGCCAAAAGGAAGGCCACTACGGATCCGACTGCAGAAAATTTAAAGAAGCGGATACCGACAAAAGATGGGAACTCGCAAAACAATATAATTTATGTTTCCGGTGTTTGCGATATAAAAACCAAACACACCAATGTAAAACCACGAAGTGTGGAATAAAAAGATGCACCGCGACTCACAATAGACTTCTCCACCATTATAAAAAGGAGAAAACGGAGGTTACACAAACAAAACCTCAGGAAACAGTTGCAAATTCATTCGCCGTGTCAAAACATCACGCTTATTTAAAAATAATACCAGTCCGAGTAATTGGACCGGCGGGAGCTGTAAATACACACGCCCTGCTGGATGACGGGTCGACAGTCTCATTAATGGATGAGGAAATAGCCAAACAAATTGGAGCAACAGGGCGGTTGGACCCCTTTAAGATCACCGCAATCGGGAACAATACCCTTGATTCGCCGAACTCCCGACGAGTCAAAGTTTCGCTCAAGAGTCTCCACAGGAAAAGGGTGCAATTCAGAGCACGCACGGTCGCCAGCCTAAACTTGGGGCCACAGACTGTGCGTGCGACCGATATAGAAAATTGTAGACACTTAAAAGACCTTAAGGAGCAATTAATATACGACTCCGGCAACCCGAGGATCTTAATAGGACAAGATAATTGGAGACTCTTGATAGCCACTCAAATTCGCAGAGGTCCGCCGCACCAACCAATCGCCTCGCTCACAGAATTAGGATGGGTGCTACACGGGGCACACACTAAAGCCCCGTATCAGCGCGTCCACGCGGCCAATGAGCTGCACAAGAGCGAGGAGTCCATAAATGACCAACTCCGCGACTATTTCGCGCTGGAGTCTCTCGTAATCAATCCAAGAAGACCAGACTCTGATCCAGAGAGGAAAGCCGAAGACATACTAAATAACAGCACCCGTCAGTTGGAAGACGGGCACATAGAGACGGCGCTTCTCTGGAAGAAGAAAGATGCCGAAATGCCTGGCAATTATGAAACAGCCGTAAAAAGGCTCGTTTCAATCGAGAAAAAATTAGATCGAGACGAAAATCTAAAACAGAAATACAACGAACATATGAACTCCCTAGTACAAAAGGGATACGCCGAGATAGCACCAAAAACCAATACACCAGGAAGGACATGGTACCTACCCCATTTTGACGTTCACAACCCGATGAAGCCGGAGAAGTTCAGAATAGTGCATGATGCCGCAGCCAAAACAAAGGGGGTGGCATTGAATGACTTCCTGCTCACGGGTCCAGACCTACTGCAGTCGCTACCAGGGGTCATGATGCGTTTTCGTCGCCATAACGTCGCTGTCTCGGCAGACATCGCCGAAATGTTTATGCAGGTCAAAGTTAGACCTGAAGACAGAGATGCATTAAGATATCTCTGGAGAGGGAATCGACGTGATGAGGCACCCCAAGAATACAGGATGACGTCGATTATTTTCGGTGCAGCTAGTTCACCCTGCACAGCCATATACGCAAAAAACTGGAATGCTAAAAAATATGTTGAAAAATACCCAGAAGCCGTAGAGGCGATCATCCAAAATCATTACATGGATGACTATCTTGACAGTTTCCAGTCGGTAGAAGATGCGATGAGAATATCAAAGGAAGTACGCGATATACACAAAAACGCGCACTTCACCTTAAGAAAATGGGTTTCCAACGCGCCCGAAATTGTGAGAGAATTGGAACCTGACCGCGAGGCAACTGAGTCAGTTGACTTGAGCAGCAAGGAAAACGAAGAAAAAATACTCGGACTAATCTGGAAACCGAGTACCGATCAGCTGAGCTTCAATCTAAAGCTCGCTCGACTTCCGATCGATGTGCTCCATAAAAAACCAACCAAGAGGGAAGCACTGAAAATAGTGATGTCGCTGTATGACCCGCTCGGCCTCGCCTCCCCAGTTACAATTCGAGCAAAGCAAATACTGCAGGAAGTATGGAGACGAGGAACAGACTGGGACCAGGAGTTGGACGAAGACCTAACTGAACAGTGGTCCGCGTGGATCCAACACCTGAAACGACTTAAATTGGTGAGCATACCAAGATGCTACCCAGGATTCAGCGACGCGTGTTCACTACAAGTCCACGTGTTTACCGATGCCAGTGAGAGCGCATACGCAACGGCAGTATACTGGAGGGCAATGACACCTGATGGGAAGGTACACGTGAGCCTCGTCATGGCCAAGGCGAAGGTAGCCCCACTCAAAGTAACATCCATACCTCGCCTTGAGTTACAAGCTGCCGTGATGGGAAGTCGCGTAGCTGCTGTCGTCATACAGGAGCATCGCGTAAAGCCCGAAGCTGTCACTTATTGGACTGACAGCAAGACTGTCCTCACATGGATACAAAAGGGGTCCAGAACTTACAAACCTTTTGTTGCGCACCGAATAGCAGCAATCGAGGACAATTGTAAAGTAGATGACTGGCGCTGGGTACCTACTAAACTAAACATAGCTGACACCGCCACGAGGGACGTACCACCGAACTTCGACTCAAATCATGAGTGGTACTGCGGCCCATCATTTCTGTACAAAGAACCGTCAGCATGGCCAACCGAAAGACCCACGTTATCCGAACCCACCGGTGAGGAAAAATGCTTCACCATTACAGAATCACATAGACCGGAACTTCAAAACCGGCGGGAGGCCCGTGGACGAGACCCCATCTCCAGGGTGGAAGCTGTTTCCCCGGTGCGGACGGACAGATCCGCACTGTGGAGGTACGAACCGCGAACGGCCTAATCAAAAGGCCAACTAAGAAACTCGTGCCGCTGCCGAAGTAGAAGCAACGTCGCTCACCGAAATTGATGCAGCGCCACTACGATGAGATCTTCGCGACGCTGCACGGCGGGAGAGATGTTCGCGACGGTTTAAAGACTTTAAGCAAAAAGTGATTAAAGAATATTAAAGTGTTTTAAAAAGTGAAATTAGCGACAAAATCGAACAAATTGTGTTTTAATATAGTTTTACAGTATGTTTACAACTCGTAATATATTTGTATAAAGTATCGTTTTAATAATAAGTTGATATAAACGACTTTAAACATTAAATAAAATTTCGACCAATCACAGCGCAGCAATCGTGGAACTTTCTAGAAGTTAATTAACTGCGCAATAGTTTATATGAAAATAATGAGAATATTTTTATGTTCTGAAAGAATTGTAAATACAATATTTAGTTAGCATATGGTATATAGATTGAAATAAGTAAATAGATAATTTATGTTAATAAACGCATTTGAGAAATATAGTAAAATTAAAGATTTAATGTGCACTTTTGTAATGTAAATTAGGTACATTTTGATTAATAACTTTTTTGAATGTAAATATATCAAGTAACCCTTATCACATAATGATAAAGGACTAAAATGCCTATTTTATAGTGTATAGCGTGTTAGAGTAAAAATTAGCATTATATAGAAAAATTGCGATTTGTGCAAATTACGTAATGAAAATGTTTGATAATAAAAAGGCAAAACCGGAAATTGGCAAGCGGCTCTCTATAGAGTATAGCCGAAGTCTACCTTATGGGGGCAAATCACAGTAACATTGTAGTAGGAAGAACTACCAGTAACAAGCAGTAGTATCCGGTAGTAGCTGAAGTGACTAGTAGCAGAACACAGTGAAAAGTTAAAGTGAAATAGAAAAAGTTTAGCTAGCCGAAAAAGGTCGTAACTGAAAAATCGCAGTTACACATAGTCGAAAAAAGTGGCAACTGAAAATTCTCAGTTGCATATAGTAAAATAGTGTCAGCTAGCCAAAAATAGTGGTAACTGATATTCGCAGTTACATATAGTGAAAAAGTGTTGGCTAGCTGAAAAAAGTGGTAACGGAAATTTCGCCGTTACATATAGTGAAAAGTGTTAGCTAGACGGAAAAAGTGGTAACTGATATTCGCAGTTACAAAAGTGTTAAATTCAACTAAATTTAGTTGATTAATAGCTGCTAGTCAGTAGTGTTAGAAAACCAGCTGCTACCAATAGAAATTTTGGATACTACCAATAGAAATTTGTTACTTTCAATAGATATTTAAAATTACCAATAGAAATAGTAGAAAATACCAATAGAAACTTGATACTGCCAATAGAAATTTGATATTACCAACAGATATTTTGAAAATACGAATAGAAATTTTAAAAAAGCAATAGAAATTTTAATATTACTGTGTGTTTAATTAAATCTGTGTTTTAAAATATATAGTGAACAATCATAGTTGAAAAACAGTGTTAAATAAATAAATAAGTTATAATATTTCGCAATTAATTAATCAGTTGAACCGCTGGCCACTCCCTTGCTATTTTAATTTATAAATCGTGCATTTTTAATTCTGAACCTCAGTCCACAGTTCTCCAACAGCATACACAAAGGCGGTAGTGAAAGTATCCACCGGAACCTATAGGTGTAGGACGTGAGCGGCTCGCGGAGTATCTTCGACAACATTTACTCCGGAGAGTTACGCCCGTCCGGCACAAAATAAAAGAACTCTCTTCTTACTGAATATAATTTCTTCCCATTTCTGAGTAGGGCTACAGCCACACACACACAGAACCAGAGTCTACTGAATAATTTCTTACATTTTTTATAGTGTAATTGAGACAAACTAGCACACATTTAACTTGATGGTGTGGCCCACCTTTATCTATCCTCGATTATGAATCAAAATGCAGATGCGTTGTCACCCCAGAGGATTTAATGCTTCGTTTCCAGTAATAAAGGTCTTCGGTTCTTTACACTTATCATACGAAACAAAATAAAAACACGTTTCTCTACACGTATTTTACGAAAATAGATTGAAAATTTTGTCCAATGAATTATAATAATAATAATTTTATTTATTTTCTCACCACAAAACCACAGAAATATATTAACATTAAAAATTAAGAGTTATTAAACAAGAATGGTTATGGATCGCTGGTGCCTGAAGTAGGTAATTAAAACCTGAGTTACAGGTCTCCAGGCCTCTATCTTAGTTACCAATAAACACTAAGATTTTAAGGTAAGACATTATAAATATTGATGTGAGTGCGAGAATTTGTGTGTGTGTGTGTGTGTGTGTGTGTGTGAGAGAGAGAGAGAGAGAGAGAATTTGAGTGTGTGTGCGTGTGTGTGTGTTTGTGTGTGTGTGTGCATGTGTGCGAGTGTGCGCGTGTGCGCGTGTGCGCGAGTGCGCGAGTGCGCGAGTGCGCAAATGCGCGAGTGCGCAAGTGCGTGAGTGCGCGAGTGCGTGAGTGCGTGAGTGCGTATGTGCGTGAGTGCGTGTGTGCGTGTGTGCGTGTATGTGTGTGTGTGCTGTGCGAGAGTGAGAAAAAAGGCAGATTTAAACGGAAAGCAAATAAACATTATGAATACAAACATTTTTATAGTTATAATATAGTGGTAGTAATCCTGATCAACATGACTTGATTAGTTTTGTTGAGACGATGTTTCATAGATATGTTAGAATCCAATAGGTGGCGCTGTTGTCAAGTTTTAGACTTCTTTTTTTGTTGTCTAGTTATTACTTAAATATTAAAATATAAAATTTGTTAATAACTTGATAACAGCTCTACCTGTCGGATCCTATCATAGCTATGTGTATTATATGGTAAATATGAGTCATTTTGGTCCTTTAGGATGAACAAAGGACCAATATGACTCATATTCACAATATAATATGGATTTTTAGTGCACAAAAGAAAATCACAAACCTGTTTTATATATTTTACATTCATACCGTAAAAATATCTAAGTGAATGCGGAGTTAATCTTATCGCGCCAGCTACCGGAAAAATCCGAACAGCATCTGCCGGAACAGCTAGTAAACTATATGTATATAACTTACCGCAATTAAATGTCAACCGCAAGTGTTGAGGAAGAGCAATAAACTAATAAGAACAGCTGATGTACCACAAAAGCGGATAAAATATAATAATTCGTGGTAACACTGAATGAAGCGAATAAAACTTTTATCGAAAACATACATTTGGTACACGTGGTAGGGCCACACTACAGCTGTTTAATGGTTGCGAATGGGTCAGCTAACCTAAAATACCTAAAATAACAGCTTAATGCTGCTGTTGTGTTTTGTATGGTGAGTGTATAAAAGCGGGGACCGTTTTTACTGACAATGGGGCATTCCAACTAGTGGTTTTTTTTTTTTATAGGATTGGGTGACATACGAGCACACAGTCCACCTGATGTTAAGTGGTTGCTGTGGCCCATAAACATCTACATTTATCCTCGTTTGAGAATCAAACCCCGTGAAGACTAAGGCGGAATGCCTATTTTCCAACAAAAAGGGTCCCCGGTTCTCTACACTCACCACACGAAACACGGCAGTGTAAAGCTGCTACTTTACGCTGGTATTCTGAGAGAGCGTGTCCTTCCCCGGTCGAGCTGACCCATTCGTAACTATACTACTAATAAAGCTGCAGCATGGCTCTACCACGTATGAAATTTATTTTTCATTAAGAAACAAAACGCATTTTTCATTAAGAAACAAAACAGAACAGAATATAAATTTCCACGTTTCCGAATTTCAAGTATTGGATAAATAACGCAATAGCCCAGAGGTCATGACTCTCTGGAGAGATGAAAAAAATGTTGAGATAAAAAGGTCAAATAATTTTTACAACCAATACGCTTAGACTCTACTAGCCATCTACTAAAGAAACACTCTGAAAAATTTAATCAGGGCGTTTAACAATTTCAATAGCGTCAAATTTACATAATAACGACTACAACAGAAAACATTTTGCTTTCCCGGCTCGAGTAAATAGAGGAAGTAAGTATTGTACATTAGAAGTGTCCTTCTACAGGTTTTATTGAATACTAGCGACCCGCTTTTAGCTTCGTCTGGATCGGAGTTATTTATTTGGCGTTATTTATATTTAGGTTAAGTTTTTTCAAAAACAAACTCTCAAGCTTTTCTAAATAAAATATAGGCTAGATCTCTCCTGGTATGGCTCTCTATCTCTTCAAAAATATTTACCATAATCTGTTCAGCTATCCCGGAGATTAATCCGAACAAGCAGATGGACAGACAAAAATTTAAAAAAATATTAATGCCGTAATTTAATGCAATTTTTTTATAGGAGAGGGGGCATGCGGCTCACCTGATGGTAAGTGATTACCAGCGCCCATGAACAACTGCAACACCAGGGGAATTTCAGATGCGTTGCTGGACTTTTAAAAAGGAGTAGGCTCTTTTCTTGGAGGTCCCTAGGTCGTATCAGGTCCAATGAAATCGCTGGTGGTAATCGATTCCACAAGGAAGTTGAGTGAGGGAGAAAACTTCTTCTAAATCGCACAGTGGTGGACCGCCAATCATCCAGATGATGTGGATGGTATCGCGAGTTTTGTCGCGATGTGCGATGGTGAAATTGAGCGGCTGGAATTAGTACGAACAATTCCTCAGAGCACTTACCGTGATAGATGCGATAAAATAATCCCCTTAGCTTAATAGAAACAGTTATCTGAGTTTTATAGACATATAAATATAGAATAGATTTAAGCACAGCAATATGAGATAGAAGAGGGATATCAAAACTACGACCCACAAACTCTGACCCACGCAGGCTTTTTAAGTACCACATGTGTTTATTTTTATAAACTTATTTGTATTTTGTATACAAAGGCAAATTTATACACAATAAAAATTGGTTTCTTGTTCATTCAAATACTCAGCGCAGTGGTGACGGCCGACTAAGCATGATATCACCTTGTGGTTGTCACAAAGATGCTACTGCCCATCTCCTGTTTCAGTTTCCCTTTGCCGCCGCTTACGACAGGTAGTGGATATTCTTACACCACCATTACAGGGCTTGCTGAATTATCCCTTTAATTTCGGCCTTTATTTTATTTCTCTTCACTTTCAAACCTAAAATTATATCCTCCTTTTTGAATTCGGTAGAAAGATACCTACAGATCTATAATAATAAGTTTTTGGTTTGCAGAGTCCCGTTCCGTAGAAACGCTGATCTGCAGTCGTGATCGGTAAATATTTATTATTATTTATTTATTTATTTCATATATTTGCATAAAACATGGATAGATAAGGATGGTATAATTCTTAAAGCACAACATGTTTTGCTATATGATTGTGATAGCATGCAAATTTACATAAATTACACATATACAAATGAAATTTTCTAATCATAATACAAAACAATTAGACTAAAACATATAAAATCATAAACAAACAAAGATTATCAATTCATTAAAAAAAATATATATCATTTACATTTAACAAATAGGTCTCTGATGTCATAAAATTGATTTTCATTGAGATAAGTCAATAATTTTTTTTTAAATAAATTATTATTATTCGATTTGATTTCATTTGGTATTTTATTATAAATTCGAATACACATGGTTAAACAGCTTTTATTATGTTTGTTTGATCGCGGTACATCATCTAATACAAGTCTATTTGCATTTCTTTTTAGTCTTATATTCATATCATATGCCTTTGTAAACAGATTATTGTATTTATGTAAGAAATTACAAACTTCGTAGATATACAGAGATGGTAGTGGCTACAAACCCAGGCTCCTAAATATTGGTTTGCAGGATTTATCCGGTGCGATTCCAGCAATAGCTCTAATGCATTTCTTTTGTGCAGTAAATAATCTCTGTTTATCTGTACCATTGCCCCATATTACAACACCATAACGTAGTAAAGATTCTATGCAAGCGTGATACGTTATAACAGCAGTTTTTTTGTCTGTAACATTTTTTATTTTATTAAGTGCATAAACAAATTGGTTAATTCTACTGCATAGGTGATGTATGTGACCTTTCCAGCTTAAATCTTGATCGATTATTACTCCTAGGAATTTAGTTTGTGTTACTTCGTTTAATTTGTCGATATTAAGATTAAAATTGTATTTTGTGTGTTTTGATTTATTAAATTGAATATAAGTTGATTTATTAAGATTAATTTTTAAATTGTTTCTGTCTAACCATTTAATAATTGTATCAATTGTGTTGTTAATGTCGATTTCATAAATACGTATTGAACTATTTTGCTTCTTATCAGTGCTTACAATTATTGAAATATCGTCCGCGAATAAAATACATTTATGACTGGTGATTAGAGTTATATCATTCAAATAAAGAAGAAACAACATTGGACCCAGCACGAGATAGATAGAATAGATATTAGAAACCGAGTCTTACTAATGTACATTTTAAATAGCAATTAAATTTGCTATAAAAACGAAAACTAATTGAAAAACCTTTTAAAACTGAGTTTTCCCCGTTTTATGCCAAGGTCACTTTTTGAATGCACTCATAGTTTTATTGTAAAAAGAGATTGATGTAAAAAACTGCATCAATAATACAAGAAAGAACAGATAAAGTATTTATTTGTGTAAAATTTCTTATAATTCATTTTGACAAAAATCATCAGAATCATATCACCATACCATAAGAATCATATTTTTTTTCGATTTTAAAAAGAAGTCCTCCGTGTTTTTGAATAAAATATACCTAATTTAGACACTCCTGTCATTACACTTTATCTGTTCATAAAATTTCATCACGATTGGTCTAGCTAATCCGAAGATTAGCCCAGACGGACAGACAGACACACATTTTATAAATAGTTATTCATATCCAAATAGCACGCTAATAAACCCCTGAACTTAAAAGAAGCCAGTTATTTCAATATTACACACAAACACTTCAATTTTGTTTATATATTACAATTTTTAGACCATAGGACGGTAGGGTATTAGTTCTCTTCTTTCTCAACCAGCAAAAGTATGTAGGTACTATAGCAATCAAGAACATGTTTTCAGAAACACCAATTAGTGTTTCATAAAAGTCCTTTAACGATGATGTAAACGTTTACTCAGGCGGGTTTCGAAGCAGTTACATCGCAATTTCGTGATATAGTTATGTTATTGTAACTCAAATTTAGTACTACACATATAGTTTTACTATAACCGTATCGTGTAAAGTTTTACCTGACTTCGCGACGTAAACAAGGGAAATGTGTTTATCAGCCTACATTATATGTTTATATGTATATATGTTTGTTCCTTTGTGGTATTCTTTTCTTTTTTTTAATTTATATTTTAAAATTTTGAAAAAAGAATAAAAGAGCTTTTAAATTGTATATAAACCTTTTATGGAAACTAAAAATATTTTAAACTATAAATTCGTAAATAATTTAGGATTAAGGTATCCCTAGATTCTGTTGATGTGTCGAATTGAGTACCTTCTCTATTTTGAAGTCGGTAGAAAATTATTCTCAAATAAGTGCGTGAAATGCTCAATTCTTGAGAACGATGACGAGTTCATGTTGATGGTTGTTCACGCACACTGAGCAACACCAACGATGTTTTCGGTGGAGCGCACTGTACGAGTACGTACACGGGTTGTTTTATCCAAAAACAAGCCAGTTTTACGAACTCGCTTCACAAATTGATCCGCGTTTTTGGCACATTCTTTTTGTCAAATATTTTTCGTAAATTTCTTACAGTTTATAAACAAGGTTTTAATATTTCCCGACTTTGTTCAGGCGAGAAGCGACCCATTTCATGTCAAACATAAAAGTAACTTTCTATGACATCGGAAATGTCATCAAACCTTACAACCCCAAAATAACCTATAGTTCCAATTCCAAACGTTAGATGGCCTCCTACCCTGTATTAGTAAATATTTAACGCATTTGGGATTATATATTTCAACTTGAGGACGATAGTTGCCGTGTAGTGGCGGTTAAGAATATCCACTACCCCATATCTTCCCGTGGGTGTCGTAAAAGGCGACAAAGGGAAACAGGCAGGAGATGGGCAGCAGCATCTTCCTGATAATAGCCAAAATAACAATAAAAAAACTGCGGTTGCCAACCCGCTCGCCAAGCGTGGCAAGTATGGCAATATACCCCCCATGAGCAATGACAATAATAAACGGCCCCCAGTCCCCGGCGGCCCCGCTATTCCTGGCTACGGTGGCGACCATGGTAACGGCGGGGCAGGGGGTGCTAAGAATCTCCGGTGGAGGTTCGGTTGTCACCTACGACGACTCGACCTGGCAACATACAACGCACGCACCCTGAGGACTGACGAGAAGATTGTGGAGCTGGAAGAAGAGATAGACAAGTTACGCTGGCATATTATAGGATTATCCAAAGTCCGAAGAGAGGGGGAGGACACGGTAATCCTCAAATCCGGCAACTTGCTCTATTACTGGGAGGGCGACCATCTGTCCCAAGGAGGTGTCGGATTTATCGTCCACAAGTCTCTCGTTAACAACGTTGTAAAGATTGAGAGTGTGTGGACGAGGGTTGCGTACCTTATACTCAGAATCACCAAACGGTATTCGCTGAAGGTCATACAGGTTTACGCACCAACCTCGGCACACCCCGATCAGGAGGTGGAGGAAATGTATGAGGATATCTCTAGAGACATGCATTCCTCCAAAACCCAATATACGGTGTTAATGGGAGACTTCAATGTAAAACTAGGCACAAGAGAGAATGGTGAGCTGAAAGTAGGGAAATTTGGAATAGGGCAACGGAACCCAAGGGGCCAGCAGTTGGCTGACTTTATGGAGAAAGAGGGACTCTTTATGATGAACTCTTTCTTCCAGAAGCGGCCCCACAGAAAGTGGACCTGGTCGAGCCCCGACGGTTCGACAAAAAATGAGATTGACTTCATTATGACGAGCAGACGACAACTGTTCAGTGATGTCTCAGTGATCGCGAGGGTGAAAACCGGCAGCGATCACCGAATGATTAGAGGCACACTGAACCTAAACGTTAAGTTGGAGAGGTCTCGTCTAATGAAGTCAACGCTCCGTCCCCCTCGTGCTCTAATCCAAAGTCCCGAAACCTTTCAGCTCGAGTTACAAAACCGTTTTCAGTGCCTAGAAGACTGCAATGAAGTGGACGATTTGAATGACAAGCTCGTGGAAACTGTCCATGCGGTCGGAGCTAAGTTCTGCAAGACCCGCCGTAGAAGAACACAAAAAGTCTCCGATCACACTCTTAATCTCATGGCTGTTAGACGGGAGATGAAGCTACATTCGTCAACAGATTTAACAGCATACAGGCAACTGAACAGACAGATCTCCAAATGCATGCGGCGGGACTTACGCAACTTCAATACAGCTCGTATTGAAGAAGCGATCGAGCGGAACCAAGGCTCCAAAGTCTTTGCCAGAGATCTGTATGCCAGAAAGCGCCAACTGTCAAAGCTGAAGACAGAATGTGGCAGCATCGTTTCCGGGGCACCTGTGATTTTGAGTGAGATTGAGAGGATCTATGGGCAGCTGTACACGTCATCGTTGGAGCCGCACGCAAGTGTGAGTAACGATCCAAGAGCGACTCTTATCCGACATTATTCCGTTGATATCCCGGACGTCAGTCTGAGCGAGATTAGAATGGCTCTCCAGCACCTTAAAAACGGCAAGGCCCCAGGCGAGGATGGAATTACAGCGGAGCTTCTGAAAGAGGGTGGAAAACCGGTACTTGAAGTCCTTCAGAAGCTCTTTAATTCCGTCCTCCATGGTGGCATTACACCGGAGGCGTGGAGCAGAAGTGCGGTGGTCTTGTTCTTCAAGAAAGGCGACAACGCTCTCTTGAAGAACTACAGACCGATATCCCTTCTGAGCCGCGTCTACGTGCTGTTTTCGAGAGTCATTACGAATCGTCTCGCGCGCAGACTTGACGACTTCCAGCCTCCCGAACAAGCCGGTTTCCGAAAAGGCTTTAGCACCATAGACCACATACATACCCTTCGGCAAATTGTACAGAAGTCCGAGAAGTACAATTTGCCACTATGTCTGGCGTCAAAGGCTTTCTCATAAGAAAGCCTTTGATTCCGTCGAAATTTGGGCGGTGCTGCAGTCCCTTCAGCGATGCCAAGTTGACTGTCGGTATATCGAAGTGTTGAAGTGCTTGTACAGTAGGGCTACGATGGCTATCCGAGTACAGAACCAGAGTACGAAACCTATCCAATTGCAGAGAGGTGTAAGACAGGGTGACGTCATATCCCCGAAACTCTTTACCGCTGCATTGGAAGATGTTTTCAAGCTTCTGGACTGCAAAGGATACGGTATAAACATCAATGGCGAGTACATCACTCACCTTCGATTTGCCGACGATATAGTCCTTATGGCAGAATCGCTGGAGGACCTAAGCACTATGCTCAATGACCTCAATAGTGTTTCCCAACGGATAGGTCTTAAGATGAACATGGACAAAACTAAGATCATGTTTAATGTCCATGTCACACCTATGCCGGTAGTTGTTGGGAACACTAAGCTCGAAGTTGTTGACGAGTATGTTTACCTGGGACAAATAGTCCGACTAGGTAAGTCCAACTTCGACCGAGAGGTCAATCGACGGATTCAACTCGGCTGGGCAGAGTTCGGGAAGCTACGACACATCTTCTCGTCAGGTATACCTCAAAACTTGAAAACGAGACTGTACACCCAGTGCGTGTTGCCAGTGATGACATACGGAACTGAGACGTGGTCCTTCACTGCTGGCCGGATGAGGAAGCTCAAGGTCGCTCAGCGAGCTATGGAGAGGGCTATGCTCGGAGTTTCCCTGCGTGATAAACTCAGAAATGAGGATATCCGCAGTAGAACTAGAGTGACCGACATAGCCCAACGGATTAGTAAGCTGAAGTGGCAATGGGCCGGCCATATAGCTCGAAGAACCGACAACCGATGGGGAAGAAAGGTTCTCGAGTGGCAGCCTCGTACTGGCAGGCGAAGTGTAGGGCGTCCCCCCACTAGATGGAGTGACGACCTGGTAAGATATGCAGGAAGTCGATGGATGCAGGTGGCTCAGGACCGTGCTTTGTGGCATTCTTTGGGGGAGGCCTATGTTCAGCAGTGGACTTGTGAAGGGCTGTAATGATGATGATGATGAGGACGATACAGTTCTTATGGCAGAATTGCTGGAGTATCTAAACACTATACCCAATGACCTCAATAGTGCCTCTCAACGGATAGGTCTTAAGATGAACAGGGACAAAACAAATATCATGTATAAAATCCATGTCTCGCCTATGCCAGTAGTTATTGGGAGCACTATGCTCAAAGTTTATGACGAGTATTAGAGTTACCTGAGACAAATAGTCCGATTGAGTAAATCCAACTTCGACCGAGAGATCAATCGACGGATTCAACTCGGCTGGGCATCGTTCAGGAGATTAAGACACATGTTCTCGTCAGGTATACACCAAAACTTGAAAACGAGATTGTACAACCAGTGCGTGTTATCAATGATGACTTATGAATCTGAGACGTGGTCCTTTACTTCTGATCGTATGAGGAAATTCAAGGTCGCTAAGCGAGCTATGGAGTTGGCTATGCTCGGTTTTTATGCGCGTGGTAAACTTATAAATGAGGATATCCGCAGCAGAACCAGAGTAAACGAAATAGGCCAACGGATTAGTAAGCTAAAGCAGCAATGGGCTGGTCATATAGCTCGAGGAATCGACAACCGATAGCGGAGCAGGGTTCTCGAGTGGCAGCCTCATACCGGTAGGCAAAGTGTGGGGCCGCCCCCACTAGATGGAGTGATGGCCTGGTAAGACATGCAGGTAGTCGATGATTGCGGGTAGCTCAGGATCATGCTTTGTGGCATTCTTTGTGGGAGCCCTATGTTATGTGGACTTGAGAAGGGCTGCAATGATGTTGATGATGATGATGCTTGCTATATGCTAAGCTAAGCTACACATCTACTTGAAAGCAGCAAGTAGCTGTCTGCAGCCATGACAATACATAGGGTTCCATAGGATAAACTAAATAAAACATTAGTGTAGTATTTTCTCATAAATCCCTTTTAACAAAATATCACATACAGTTTGCCAACAAAATATTGAACCTATGTTACCAAAAGCAATATTAAATTTCTTTTATAGAGTAATTATTTTGATTTTAAGTAATAATAGGCTACATTCATGAACCGTAAAGGCACAATAAAGTGATAAAGTTTTTTATGAGACAAAACAATTAGGAGATTAGAGAATGTTCTTAAGACGGTTATGGTATTTTCACTGTGATAGCTATTTTGGTAGCTTTTATTGTCCAAATTCGATACATAACGATGAAACTAGGCATTCCATTTTATTCATAAACGTGCATAAATGTAGATGTCTAAGAGCCACAGCATCCACTTTCCATCTGGTAGACAGTGAGCTCGATTGTCACTCCTATTCTATAAAAAATCCTGTAATTGCTCATGCCTATTATTAGATTCGCTTACGCCCTTTAGTTGGATTTTCATACACCAGCACCACTCGGCACGTAATATATCTGTATGCAATAAATTATACACAATAATAACGTATCGATCACCACCATAAATTACACTGGAGTCTAGCCAACAGCTAGCGTGTGAACTGCCGGATATGGCATCGCTATTTGAGACTGTTTAACTGCAACGTTACAGTTAAATAGGTCCCCCGTGCAATAGAATTTGCATGACTCGTGATATATGACAATTAAAGCACAGTTCCAAATGGTTTCTTTCGCAGATTCTTTAAAATATTTTATTAGAGGTAGCGATGTTAGTATCGAGGTTGAATTAACGTACTTTTAAAATTTTATATATGTATTATATTTTTCACCATTTCATTACATCCCCCCAATAGCTAGGAGAATTTTTTAAGTGGTATTTTTTTACGTGGTAGAGCCATGCTGCAGCTATATTAGTAGTATAGTTGTAGCACGAATGGGTCGGCTCGACCGGGGAAGGACCACGCTCTCACAGAACACCAGTGTAAAATAGCAGCTTAACACTGTTGTGTTTCGTATGGTGAGTTTAGAGGACCGGAGACCCTTTTTACTGGAAAAGAAGCATTCCATCTTAGTCCTCACGGGTGACAACGCATTTGCATTTTGATTCGCAAACGATGATAGATGTAGATGTCTATGGGCCACAGCAACCACTTAACATCAGGTGGACTGTGTGCTCATTTGTCACCCTATCCTATAAAAAAAAGCTAGGAGAAACGAAAACTGATGGGGAAGAAAAGTTCTTGAGTAGTAGTGTAGACGCGAAGTGTAGGCTATGTAGAGCAGCCTGAGAGATACTAGATGTAGTGACGATCTAATACGTAACGACGTAACTCAAGATCATGCGATGTTTCCTTCCTTGGTGAAGGACTATGTTCAGCGGTGGACTTGCGAGTAGATACCAATTGTTTTGTTATTTTTATCGGCTCTGCTCTGTTAGCACAAAAGGAGAAGGAGACGTCTCCATACATTCTTGGGCCCAAGTGTTAACACGATGACAGTAGAAACATTTAAAAGCGTATATATAAACAATTCATAGCTGAATATCTGGAAAGATTTGTCAATTTAGGAGCTATTGTAGAATAAGTAAAAGTGAGATTATCTATAACCTACACTGTAACAGGTAATTTTCCACTGTTATTACACTGTTACAGGCTATTTTTCACTATAATTACTTAAATATATAAAAGCAGGATCAGTATAAAATCACCAAAAAAGCTGTAGTTAATAATGAAACGAAACGGTAAAACGATTAAAGAAAGTAAGACAAACAACAACTTAGTGAAGTGAATATTAGGGATGTCGATCTGAGATCGATTACTTGAATTGTTGTTGTAACTGTTATAATTATATTGCGCTCGTTTCAAATCGAATCGAAAATCTGTCTTTTTCTTTTAAGTAAATAGTTTGAAGTTTGAACTGTCAACTCAAATTTCAAAATGAGAAGTCCTCTATTGGAAGATAATATTCAGAAACGAGAATTTCACTAGTGTATTCTTTATTGTAATCGATTTATTTCCATAAATAATACACTGCAATCGATTTTCTAACTTACTTCTTATTTTATTGTTTTTTCGAAATCTAGATTGTAAAAAGAGCTACGTTTTTATTTTACTTAAGAAAAATATGGCCAATTATTTTAAAGTATAAACCAATTAGTTAACTTCAGGCCCAAAAATCCCATTCTCCTGTACCTCCCGGCGTTATTACATACGCTGTATTCACCATGCATAATTTTTACTAGTAGCAAGGCAAGTCCTGGGATGACAACGGGTGTGCAATTTTTATTTTTAATCGAGGATAGATGTAGCTGTCTATGGGCTACAGCAGTCACTTAGGATCACAATGACTGTATGCTTGTTTGTCACCCGTACTACTATTAAAATAAATTTACAGATATTTTATTCCCTAAATTTGTATGATTATTTTTCATGCTACATGTTTTGCCTGGAAAAACCACACTGTCCTAATAGATCTCATGGCCGCTGCAGTAATGGACTGGGAAAGGATCACGCTAGGAGCGTCAATAGTGTTCCACGACGCTCACGCATGTCTTTTCATCTATAGAAAGAGTACCTACTTATCATCAGGTAAAGGAAACACATTTTTATCACTTTTAGTTGCATAAAAATAACTATAATTAAAAAGAAAAAGCAAGACTTCAAAGAATAAAATAAAATAATTTCACAATGTAAAATTTTATTTATAATATTTCGCTCAAAACAAATTTTATCTTTTTTTTAGTTATTTTAGTTAGCAGTTCAGGTATTTATTACATTTTGCCATTTTTAGAATTGGAATTTTTCTAAAACTTTATTGGGACTACCCCTAAAGTATAACCTATTTAGTAAAAAAAGAATCATCAAAGTCGGTTCACAAATAATGACGAAGATATCGCGTAACGTTAATACAAATAAAGAGAACACATTCGAATTGTAAGCCTCCTTTTTTGAAGTCGGCTAATATGATAACTATCGATTTTTTTTTATTCCAGCACTTCATAATATCCGTGCTTAACCGGGATAACTAATCGCTCGCTTTAAGTTTCACAGTATAAGGGCAACCTGGTTCAAGTCCCGCCGGTACCATTGATATTGTTAGTTGCGATTTTTAGTACTGATTCACCACGTGCTCAGCGATAAAGTACAACATCGTGAAGAAACCTACATGTTTGAGGAAGAAACACATTTCGTAGCCATCTGAAGTCCTCCAATATGCACTGGAGCACGGCGAGCTAATGGCTTTATAGCACTCTCAGAAATAAGTTTCATTGTAACATTAAAAACGATATAATACTAATAAATATGCGCTGTTTCTTGCTTGTATTTTTAATAGTAAGCGCCTATGAAATATTCTTAAATTACCCTCTGTTCTTTTTATATTTTGTGCAAGATTTTATATTCATATTTAATATTTAATGTAGGTCCACAGATATGTTATGCCTACTCAAAACACATTTTCTTTTTTTCTTTTTTGTTTCTCAGTAAGTCAGTGTATACTCTTTTGGGATATAAATTTCTTAAACCTCAAATAATAACTCAATCCAAAGCAATTGAATGTTCAGTATCGCCGTAAACATCAAGAGAAGCGCTTGAGCGAATATTTAAACCAATCGGAAAGGAATCAATAAATTCAGAATAACGCGACCTTTAAAGATATCGGAGCACTGCTGTTATATATCAGGCTTTAGATATCTAAGTTATTATTTGCCGATATGTAAATTAAAAACTGATATTTATTTCCTTAGCATTAATGTAACACGATTTAGTAAACTTTAACTTATTTTGTGTAGTGTTATTTTATTCTATATTGCCGCACCTACGTCAAATTCTCACCACTCCATGGATTGACTGGTAGAGAATGCCTCAAGGCATTAAGTCCGCCCTTTGTATTCTTTTAGGTTAAGGAATGCAATAAAGAATAAATAAATAAGTAAACATTCATTTATTCGACATGCTTCAAAATTTGACAGCTTTTTGTAAAATGGAGTTCATCATTATTCAAACCTATCACAAGTCTACTATAACAGTCCTGAGGTTAGTCCCTAAAACCTGGGGTTCAACTTTTCCCAGTAAATTTAATGATTGAAAAGTGACATTTTATTACTATGCGTGTAAGCAGGTGTTAACTACTTAATAAAAAAAAACAAACAAAAAAATTTCGTTTTGGTGGTGATGATCTCCAGACCGAATTTGACCATAGTGATAACTAATGATAGTTACCATACTGTTATAAACGGTAATGTTTACAAGTTACGATAAAGAAAATTCCATCACACAGGTCGGCGAATGCTTGCAAATTAAGTGGAAACGTTGGCAAGGGACGCCTTTGATGAAAGTTTATTGACTAAATTGGCAATTCATTAAAGACGGGCCAGATTAATGTACCCTTAAGTGAACCCTTAGCATGTATTAGACATATGGATGTGAAAGAAGCGAGAGAGGTATGTTAGGATCATGTCAAACGGAGGTCCGTAGTCTTTGCATTACACTAAAGAGGAATATCGCAGGCTGAAGGTGCAGTATAATGATTCGTTCCGCGTGTTGTTCCGTCAGCCACGATACTGTAGCGCGTCTCAGATGTTCGCAGAGGCCCGTGGCGTTGGTTTGGATGCGTTGATCCGTCACCGTATCGCGCGGTTTAGAAGTATTGTTTTTGGTTCGCAGAATAATCTCATCAAAATTATTTGTAATATGTATGCATGTAGTGAAATTTTTAGTAGATGGTCAGATTTATTAAAATGTTATTAATAAAATGTAATAATATCATTGATTAACCAATAATTATAATTAAAATTTAAGGTATAGTAAAAAAAAATTTAATTTTAATTTTGTAATTCTGTCTGTAATTGTGGATCTGTGTTGTCTGTATCAAATAAATTATTATTATTATTATTATATTATTTGCCTACCACTATGTGAGACAGGCATGTATGTATTTCGGTATTGTGTAAGTCGGCGAATTATATAATCGTCAAGATAAATTGTCCTTTCCAAGTTTTCTCATAGTTTTAGTGCAGAAATGATTCAAACCATAAATTGACCAAAATAATTTCCAAGATGCTCTTTTTCAGTTTATATCAAGTATAAAAGACTTCCGAAAAATAACTAGTATTCTCAAAATATACATAAAATATTCTTAAAAGTGATGAACTTAACATTATACATAGTTATTTTGCATTGCATGCCCATATTTGCAGAGAAGGTTCAGATTACGGAATATAGGCGAATGGTGAAAAAACATTCATCGAAAAAAAAATCTCAAGCATTCTGTCCTTTTTATCTCTTAAATTCAGAATGCGTAGGGCACGTAAGCGTAGTCGTAGCCCTTAAAACACATTCAATTTTGGATATTTTATATATTTGGACTTAAATATAAAATTTGGATATCTTTTAAAAATAACTCTGTATAATAGGGTTTCTGGCACAAGAAAAATCTTTCAAGTCTTGAAATGTCAAAATGTTGAAATATTTCTGCATAACACGGTCCAATTGATTCGAAAAACAACAATAACGTTCCAGGTTCCAGAAATGAAGGGTGATGCCCGAGACTCTATGGCTTTTTTGTTAAATAAATAATAAAGTAATTAGTAGTTTAAAATTATGAAGTACCTCTCGTTATCAGTAGAGGTGGTTCTCTGTTCTCGTCAAAACTAATACGAGACACTACAGCATAATTCTGCTATTTTACTGGTGTTCTGTAAGAGCGTGGTCCTAGATCTAAAATACCTAGAAGTTCTGGAGCCATAATACAGGTACAGTGTACTTAAATGTCATTTTTCCTGGTCCCTAGTCATGATGATACATACTTAATAGGATGTCGACGAATGATTTATTACTAGATACGGAGAGACAATTGCACCAAATTGCCCATTTATTTTGACAAGGAGATTAATTACAAGTTAATTATTCCTGACCAAAGATGTTTGAGTGACAATGTTGTATCCGTAATTTCAAAAGCCTCTTGGGTAATAGCGAAAACATCGCCGAAACAAAATTAAAACTCGATGTAGGGTGATCCTTTGTTAAATGATGACGAGGCTATAAATCGGTTAATGATTAATGTGCTATACGTGGTAGAGACATGCCACTGCTATAACATGTTGGTAGCACGAATTGGTCGGCTCAACCGAGAAAGGATCACGGTCTCACAGAATACCAGCGTAAAATAACAGCTCAATGCTGCTGTGTTTCGTATGTTGAGTGTAGAGAATCGGAGACCCATTTTACTGGAAATGGAGCATTTTATCTTAGTCCTCACGGGTGACAACGTTTTTTAATTGAGGATAGATGTAGATGTTTATGGGGTATAGCATCCCCTTACCATCAGGTGGGCTGTGTGCTACCTTGACACCCTTATTCTATAATAAAAAATATCACGTAGGACTTATATTATGTGAAGCTCACCAACACACATTAGATCAGCACGGTGAATTCTCCTTTGCCCTAAAACTCTCTTTGCAAATGCGAGTAAAGCTTAACCCACTGTTTCACGTATATCGACTGTTACTTTACAATTTTGCCTATATCAATGAAAGGAGACAGTTGAACTGAAGCCTTTGACGCTGCTGTTAGTCACCGAACAGGGTAATTTATATCATGTGTGAGTGGGGTTGTTACATCTATCAGATTTTTCTAGCATATCCCATAATCACGTCTTACGATACAAATGAGACGAAATGGTTTGTTAGATTATCTTACGCCGCTCGAGAGCCCTTAACAAATTTCTCTGACTATCATAATTTAGAATGTCTTTATACTGCCATATTTTAACGCATCACCCGTATATTGCAACGAAGTTCCTTATCGAACGGTACGAATTTGGCGGATGGGGGCTGGGCGAGAAATATGTAAGATTTTTCCGTCATTCCGTTGGTGGCTATAAGGAAGCGAGGTGGAATAATATCCATCTCCCTCGCACTTTTTCTTATCTTGCCTTTAAAAAATATTAATTTATTTTAAATGACGCTGCATTTTAATAGACGCTAGTAATTCATTTATTTGTATTTATAATAATAACATACTACGAAAGGAATTTCGTTCCAATCGAGTGCTGCACGACACACGCATGTTTTTTTTTATTGAGCCATGGTAACTCTAGGGTTAAGATTGCACCGTAAATGTTACTGTATAGTATACGTGGTACAAGTAGAGCCATGCTGCAGCTATATTAGTAGTATAGTTGTAGCTGGAATGGGTCGGCTCGACCGGGGAAGGACCACGCTCTCACAGAATACCAACAGCAGTGCAGCTTGACACTGCTGTGTTTCGTATGGTGAGTGTAGAGAACCGGAGACCCATTTTACTGGAAAGGAGGCATTCCACCTTAGTCCTCACGGGTGACGACGCATCTGCATTTTGATTCTTATTGACGATAAATGTAGATGTCTATGGGTCACAGCAACCACTTACCATCAGGTGGACTGTGTGCTCGTTTGTCACCCTATCCTATAAAAAAATGCGAGTAACCATGTATTCGATCCCCCCGGCACCAAAGAAATTGCTAATTGTAATCTTAAGTACCGATTTACCACGTACTCAGTGGTGATAGATATTAGGAATAAATTATTTCGAGAACCTGTGTTTGAAACCAACACTCATTGGAGTAGCGCAGCTGACTAAGCGCTGCATAATACTCGCAGAGCCAAAAGAAAGGTGGGACGTATATAAGTTTTAACTTTGGTAGGCATAAATAATTAACATTGTATTGGCAGTATTATTAACCATGTAATGGCGGTGTAAGAATATTAACTACCACATATCGTCCCGTGGGTGTCATAAGAGGTAACAAAGGGTGACACACCAGGAGATGATCAGCAGCGTCTTCCTAATAATAACAAAAAAATGCGTGAGTGTCGTGGATCACTCGGTTGGAACGAAGTTCCTTGCGTAGTTTATTATTATTGATAAACGTAGGTATTATATTATTGATTAACAAATACAAATGAATGAATTACTAGCGTCTATTAAAATGAACCGTCAAGCGTCAAAGTGCGAGGGAGATGGATATTATTCCATTTCACTTCCTTATTTCGCCGCCAAGGCCGTCTACACTATGACACAAGGGGTAGTGACGAAAAAGTCTTACACTTTTTGTCGCCTAGCTCCCATCCGCCAAATCCGTACCGTTCGATAAGGAACTTCATTCCAAAACAACTGTTCCCAACCCACCTACCAAGCGTGGCAACTAACCATTTGAGGCAACCTATAAAGGAGATCTGTGTTCAGCAGTAGACTTATAAAAACTCAGAATTATCTGCAATGAATGTAAAATACAATACATGGAATATGTTACTAAAACGTCAAATAATACTGCTTTATATTTGTCAACAATTGTTATAAGTCGTATATTGGAAATTCAAAGGCCACTTCTATGATTTATTGCATTACTCAGGAGCTATATTGACTCAGAAACTTTTATTTCTTCTGACTTCAGTAAATATAACTCATTTTACACAGATTTTTTTCCATTGTGAAGTAATTTTGAAGAAAAAAAAAAACGTTTTAACAATACGATGCCGTTGAGCGTAGTTATCGTGGCTATTCCACATCGGGCATATTAAAAAAAAAAACAATGCTCGTTTCTATTATTCTCTCGTTCAGTACATGTTGCAATAAGTTCATTCGAAATATGCTCTGTCTCATTGGTTGTAATTATTTAGATATAATTCTTCATTTTTGGGGCAATGTGGCGTAAAAATATCAATTCTATGATACACTATTATCCAGTGGTCGTAAAAGGCGATAGAGTAATACGAAACAGGAGATAGACAGCAAATCTTCCTATTAACGACTAAAATAATAAGAAGCCGAGGTTGCCATACCACCTGCCAAGCGTGGAAACTATGGATACAATTATCCCCTCTATGAAACAATCTATGGGACCTATGATCAGCAATGGATTTTTGATGGAATGGAATGGAATTCAGCCTAATTAAATGAACCGAAATGCTACTACCAACCATTTTACACCAAAATAATTTAAAGTAGAGTATGGCAAACCACCTGTTATCAATTATCCCCACTGTGAAGCAATTTATGAGTAATGTATGTGAGTATGAATCAATGGATCAATGGAAATAAGCCAACGTACTCTCCAAGTACCAAATTCAGATGGAATTGTCGCCCTTTATGTCTTACTAACGATACCGACAACAGGTGACAAAGAACAGGTGAACCAACTTCAAATAAAGAAGGTCACAAATAAGGATCCCTTAAGGGTTACTGAAAACCTCACAGCCTGTGAATTACTTACCATTTGTTTCACTCTCTTACCATTTGTTTGGCATTTGGTATATAGTATACCAATGTTATCAAACATGACGGATAAATAGATAAGGCCTCCCGACAGATCCTTCTGCTTCTTTATTGGTCATAAAAGTACCCTGCTGGTCATGGATCTCTACTGTTGCAGGAAGTTTTATTATTAATTGACACGTTTATCATGTAAATAGACGATGGCAGTACCAGACAAGTGGCATCATCGTCACTGCTTCCCGTCGCCGGTCTGAACACTTTACGCTTGGTGCTGACGAAATGGTTATAATGCTTTCCTAAGCCATAACATTTATTATTTTAACTTTATTATAACTTTCAATAAAACTATTTGACGGATTTTATAGCATTTAATTTAACTTTTTAAATTTATGACGTTTCAGGCACTAATAAATGTATATTATACGCGTAAATATAATTAATATTTATATGATGTAATATTACATAAACGTTCTTGGTTGTTACCTGGACTTTTATTTTGAACTTGATACGCCTCTAATTTTTACATATTTTTAGTTATTTTAAAATTTAAAATTAAATTTCGGGTACTTTGCAGTCACTACCATGTAGGACTGATACCTTTAAAGTCTTTATATCATAGTAAAGCCTGGCTACTTCAGCATTATTTTAATTAATTTAAAAATACCAAATGTGTTGGCTTCTAAAGAATAAGGCTAAAATATACGTAATAAGAAGAAATGTGAAATTTAAAAGAAAAGAAAGATAAGAAAAGAAACTCAATAAAATTATATAGGTGGTAGAGCCACGCTGCAGCTATATTGTGGTTGTAGCCCGAATAATTTGGCTTCACCGGGAAGGAACACTCTCTCACTGAATAACAGTGTAAAATAGCAGCTTAATTCTGCTGAGTTCCGTATGGTGAGTGTAAAGAACTAGAGACCATTTTAACTTGAAACGAGGCTTTTAACCCCGCCGTTCAGGGATGATAACGTATCTGCATTTTGATTTTTAATCGAGGATAAATATAGGTTATCTATGGATCACATCATCCACTTACCATCAGGTGGACTGTGTGCTGGTTTGTCCTCCTGATATATAAAAATGTTATATTATTTTTTTCAATTTTAACAAGCAGTTTACTCTTTTATTAAAAGACGCCTTATAAATGTACTTTCTTTCTATCAAAGAGAAGTCAAGCTTTCGTAGTTTTTTTCTTGAGACACAATTTTCTCTTTCGCGGGATTTTATTTTATTCGCTGAAGCGTTATAGTCGTAGCGGGTTCTTTTGCCTTCACTGCAACGATATTAATATAGAAAATAATAACGAAACTTCTAAGATGTTTACGTTTTTAAACAAATAAGTTTGGTTAAGTAGTACCTACACAGAGTAAATAATTGTAGAGATAAATGGTTGCGATTTTCCGAGCTTGCAGTCTTCTGTTAGGGAACTATTAAGAAGTTGAGTCCCGTGACGAATTCTTTGACGACGCCGTCTTCGAGGTGGGATATTTCCTCTCGCGATCTTTACGAATCGGGATCTCTACGGCTCTTTACGAATCCCCTTTCAGCATCGTCGTCACTACTGCTACAGAAAAGGTAGAAAGGTTGATTATCTGTGTAAACCTGTAGGTGGGATTTTATCTTGCGTGTTCCAACATTTAGCTGCTTCAGCATGTCATTAGATATGAACTGATAAAGATGGTGGATGCTTGTAAATTTGCACATATATTAAAAATAGTCGCGAATTAAATCAGCCATCTTTAGCTTGGAAGTTTACACGTAAAACTAATTTCGATGAACAAATATTTATTTGATAAAATGTAAAGGAGACCCATCCCCTTTAGGTCAGCGGTGGACCCATGGCATGCTCTGTGGCTAGAAACCGTGCTCACCGTGCAATCGGTGGTAATGCCTTACACTTACATCACGTCTGCAGGAGCGACAGTTTAGCAAGTGGTTGTACTCACGGAGGGCTTTTTATAACCAGTGTGCGTATTATTCGACGTGTTGCTTAAACTGTGTGAGATACATTCAGTTTGACTGGATTTGATCGTATTATATGTGGCATTACCTGATAAGACACGCAGGAAGTCGATGTATGCAGGTGGCTTTGGACCGTGTTTTGTGGCATTCCTTGGAGGAGGCCTATATTCAGCAGTGGATTTGTGAAAGGCTGTAATGATGATGATTGTCGGTGTTTGTGCTTACGTACTACCAAGAAGCCAAGCCCTCTTTTACTGGTTCGCCAGTTATTTTGCTGTGGACTACGATCAAAACGCCAACGTCTGTCTTCTGAGGGAGCGCGTTGTTTGGTTGGCGCTCACCGCACACGGAGTGTGTGGAGCCGTGTGCCTCCGCCACATTTTTTTTAAATGAGAGAGAGTGAATTCATTATATCGGGTACATTTACATAAATATTATGAACATTTTCCAAGTGGGAAGGGATTAATTATAAGAAATTGATTAATGTAAACCTGATACAAGTGCAATAGGAACGTTTAAAGTTGACCTTAAACTTGAGCCCTTTCTTCATGAACGGGTTTCTTTAGCATAAATTAATTATATAGCACTACTAACGGCTTTCGGTTGCTCTCGTGAATATTCATTCTTCCAAGAGACTCCTAAAAGAACTAAGTTACTAAACAAACACAACCTAAATAAGGGTCGTTAATAAGACGATCGTGCCATAAATATAACTAACGGCCTATTTAACGGAATATTTTCTTATTTGGTCACGTAAATTTTAATATTTTAAGAATCTGGCATAATATATATAATAGGTCTTGAATACCTTTGAAATTGCCGTTTTTTTATGTAATAAGTTAACGTAAATTAGTTTCCATATTTTTTATTTCTATTATCATAATATCAATGCATCTTTGGCAATATTTTGCATTTGTACATATATATATATATATATATATATATATATCATCATCATTACAGCCTTTCATAAGTCCACTGCTGAACATAGGCCTCCCCCAAGGAATGCCACAAAGCACGGTCCTGAGCCACCTGCATCCATCGACTTCCTGCATGTCTTACCAGGTCGTCACTCCATCTCGGGGGGTCGCCCTTCACTTCGCCTACCGGTACGAGGCTGCCACTCAAGAACCTTTCTTCCTCATCGGTTGTCGGTTCTTCGAGCTATATGGCCGGCCCACTGCCACTTCAACTTACTAATCCGTTGGGCTATGTCGGTTACTCTGGTTCTACTGCAGATATCCTCATTCCTAAGTTTATCACGCAGAGAAACTCCGAGCATAGCCCTCTCCATAGCTCGCTGAGCGACCTTGAGCTTCCTCATACGGCCAGCAGTGAAGGACCACGTCTCAGTTCCATAAGTCATCACTGGCAACACGCACTGGTTGTACAATTTCGTTTTCAGGTTTTGAGGTATGTCTATATATATATTATAAATCTATATATTGCAATTACAAAATTTACTAAGAAAGTAAAGTCAATCTCGGCAAACGTATTCTACCAATCCATCAACAAGGTTTGAATCGAGAAATTCAAACAGCCATAATAAATTAGTAGTTTGTGTTGTGAGGCATTCATTACAATGTGTTTTACTTTTTTTAAGTTTGCTCATCTTGTTGAAACGAATCTTAGACCAACCTTACCTGTATATAACAAACCTCATTATAAAAAATTATCTGGTATAACGAATATTTTCTAATCCCCTTTACATTTGTTATATCAAAGTTATAACTGTATTTCAATAATTTTAAGGCTGACTCAAATTATTTCAGCAACGTGTTGATTTGGGTTTCCGTAATTCTTACACTCCAGAAGTTTTCTTTAATTTCAACTTAACCCATAAAATTTTACGCGCAATAGTAGAAATTTTTTGTATATTATTAGGAAAGTTAATAATTTATTGTTTTAAAAAGTTACTAACGAAAAAATCTTTTCTTTTATATATATACTAGTTGCTCCCCGCGACTTCGCCTGGGTGGAGTTATTTTTCGCGGAACCCTAAAATAAAAGCAGCCCAAGTTACTCCTTATAACATTAGCTATCTGCCTGTGTGTATAAATATTGACCAAAAATTTACATTAATATTTATTCGATACTAACGTCACTCAATGTTTTTGCCTTCTCGGAACCCCTCCACTAACACTTAAAGTTTATGGTATGGTATTAAAGTTCAAATTGACTTTTAAGTATTATTACGAATCTTTTGTATGGGAATATAGAAAAGTTTTGTTTTTAGACTTTTTCAGGCAATTTTTTAAATTTTTCTCTGCGTAAGAACCATCTTCGTACTTCAAGGAATATTTAAAAAAAAAAAAGAATTAGCGAAATCGGTTCAGCTGCTCTCGAAATTTGCGCTTAGTAACACATTCAGCGATTCATTTTTATATTATATATATTAAAAATTTATTGGAGTTTTTGTGACTTATAGAATACGACTTTATTTAAGCTATTTTTTTAAGTGGACTTAATGTCCTCCAGACCAAATTTCGGTCACAGCAGCCAGTCTCAACGGAGACTTGCCATCATTATAGTCAGCATTATAGTGCCCGAGTGTATGCAAGCACAAGTACACTATCTATTCCTTTACTCTCAAAGTCCAGCGGGACGGCTATCAGATACGCCCGGGGAGAGATCAGACGCAGGCGCATGCGGAAAGCACGCAATGGCTTTACGTGCTTTTCGGGGTGAAACACCGCCAACTTCGTTACTCCAGGATGCTACTTAGTATTTCTCAACAGAATGATCCAATAGCTACTTTTAGCCTGACACGGGATTCACATCCGGGACCTCACTAGACCAACGAGGTAGTCAAAATAGTGGACATAAATTATAACAGTCGTTTACATCATAAATACAGTCCAACAGAAATTCACTGCTAATCATAGGCATTTCC
This sequence comes from Parnassius mnemosyne, assembly GCA_963668995.1. Classification (NCBI taxonomy): domain Eukaryota; kingdom Metazoa; phylum Arthropoda; class Insecta; order Lepidoptera; family Papilionidae; genus Parnassius; species Parnassius mnemosyne. The sequence goes on from CAVLGL010000086.1 coordinate 30,278,271, forward strand.
TTATTAGGAATATTTATTTGTTGTTTCAGATTTTTCTTGACTTGATCAGAAGGAGCCGTAGTAGCTCAGATGGTTAGCGCTCGCCGTAAATTTGATAGTATGCGAGCAAACCGGGTTCGATCCCCGCCGGCACCAATGATATTGTTAGTTGCGATTTTAAGCACTGATTTAACACGTGCTCGGCGCTGAAGGAAAATATTGTAAGGAAACCTGCATGTCTGAGAAATAAGAAAAAATATTTCAAAGACATGTGAAGTTCGCCAACACGCATTAGGGCAGCGCAGCGGACACTTCCTTGCCCTAAAACCCTCTTAGAAATGAGGGAAGGCCTGTACCCAGCAGTGGGACGTATGTAGGCTGCAACTTTTAACTTTTTTTTTACTTTGATCAAATGGGGTCTAGCAATTTTGAAGCAAGTATTTTGAACAATTTCAAAGAAATATCAAAGAAAATTTAATAAGTACGAAATAAAGAGATTTTAATTAATGACCCCACATGATGATCTCATTTCCTATAATGATATCCCCGTTCATGATCCAAATATAGTCCCTAAACGAAGTCCAAATCCGATTGTTTTTAGTCTCTTGTATAGAGACAAGCACATTTATATTTACGTGCCGCTATTTTACGTTGGTATTTAGTAAAAGCGTGATTCTTGCCAGAACAAGTCGACGAATTTGTACTGCAGCTATATGATAGCTACCAGCCAATCATCTACGGCAGACTTAAAAAAAGGCTGACGTAGATGATGATGACGTCACCCTTTTAAATTTCACCAATTAATTAAAACTGTCAGAAGACGAAAATAAGGTTTTCTTAAGATATACAGTTGCAAAGATTTTAATTAATGTGGTGATAAAATAACATACGCGCAACGTCTTCGCCCCGCGACCTTCGCAGCCGCAATAAAACGCGGGGATTGGTCACGGGTGCCCCATAAAGTAAAATAACACAACTGGTATGCACCTTCATGCGTTTGGCCCCAACGATCAACTAGCGAACCCCTACGGGTTCGCGTACCCCACTTTGAATAACTACTCTTACACGTGGTAGAGCCGCTATTACAGCTATATTTCTGGTATAGTTGTAGCACGACTGGGTCGGCTTGACTGGGGAAGGACCACGCTCTCACAGAATACCAGCGTAAAAAAAATACCAGTGTCAAATGTAACCGACTTCAAACAAAAAAAGGCTAAAGATGCGTCGTTACCTCTAACTACTAAGATGGATGCCTCACAAAGTATAATTATACTGGCTGTCTATATCTTTAAGACTGGACCACAGCAGCGCAGCCAGGCAGTAACGAGCCTATCGTGAACGCGAGACGGACCCCTAGGCAAAAAACGCACACATACACACTCTCATAGATACATAGTACCTGTGTGACCAACAGACGGTTACGCTGTCCGAAGTTACATGAGCGTATCGTTTTGTTGAATTTAGATACTTATACGTCGTAGAGCCATGCTGCAGCTATATTAGTAGTATAGTTGTAGCACGAACGGGTCGCTCGACCGGGGAAGGACCACACTCTCACATAATACCAGCGTAAAAAAACAGCATAACACGTACGTGTAGAGAAGTGGAGACCCTTTTTTTACTGGAAACGAGGTATTCCATCTAAGTCCTCACGTGTGACAACGCATCTGCATTTTGATTCGCAATCGAGGATAGATGTCTATGGACCGCAGCGACCACTTACCATCAGGTGGACTGTGTGCTCGTTTGTCACGCTTATTCTTAAAAAAAGATAAATAGATAACATTTTATTGTATGCCAAAAAAATATATGAATATAAACAAAAAAGGAGAAATAAGAAATTTGTACTGTGACGGCACTATCGTCGCGCGGTAAGCAAAACGCACCGAAGCCTAAATCGCGCTATCAAAGTTCTGAATTCAACGCGCTCTATATAGACTGCTCCGTAATAACACATGGAGCGTTGGCTACTCCTAGGGTAGAACACCTTGCCCGTCGGGAGATCTCCCCTTTCCCTTCAATGGCAAAATTGGTGACCAACCGACTTGATATGAACACCACACAACCAACAACCTTCGGAAAATTCAACTTCAAGCTTTCGTCATTGTGTTTAAGTACCCCATCCATTCGCTCCCGAGCAGGTATTGTATGCAGTCTTCAGATCCTGCAAGCCATCTAGCTTTACCAGGATCTGAGTCTTACTGCTTGCCTCTGCTTCACGGCACTCTCGTTGATTACTTGCCTTCTTCTTGACTCACCGCAGACTACAAGGCTTGCACCGCAGACACTTGCGCATTAGTCGACATCTAGACTGCACTATCGACCACCACATTGAGCAGATGTGATGGCGCTGTCGTCGCACCGTAAGAAACGCACCAAAGCCTGAATCACGATATCAAAGTTCTGAACTTAACGCGCTATATATAGAACAGCTCCGAAATAACACACGGAGCGTTGGCCCTCGCCGGGCAGAACACCTTGGTTAGCGGTAGACGGCCAAAGTACAATGGGCAATTTTATCACTAAAAGCGATTTCTTCCCAACAACCTTTAGATAGAAATATATAGAATAGGATTATAAGAAAAACAAAAGAAACGTGTGTGGTTTGACGACAACAATAATATTATTTTATTTTAACGCGGAATACAAAGAAGACAATAGAGAGAGAGGAATATGCAGCCTTACCTCTATCTATGGTAAAAGTTTTACTGTTATTGTTACAGGTAAAATTTAAAATAACATGTTGCCACAGTTTTATTGCTTCCGTGCATATTACGTATCACCCAGGTCATAGAATATTGAACGGTAATAAATGGTTGACCTTTGCCACGGAGGCCAGGTAAGTAAGCGAAATAAAATGTTGTTTTATAAATTTTCTCATACCGCCATAGTTTTTAGTTTGACGTCTAGTAAGTATAGTGGTTAAACCTTTAATTGCGGCATCCCGGGCTTATGGGTTTGAAACCCGCATGGAACGACTATTGGTATGGTCTAAACATTAATATGGGAAGAAAGGTTCTTGAGTGGCAGCCTCGTACTTGTAGGTGAAGTGTAGGACGATCCCCCACGAGATGGAGTGACGACCTGGTAAGACATGCAGGAAGTCGATGGATGCAGGTGGCTCAGGACCATGCTTTGTGGCATTCCTTGGGGGAGGCCTATGTTCAGCAGAGGAGTTATGACAGGCTGTAATGATGATGAAACATTAATATTGTTCTGGGTCTGGATATTTGTTCATATGCAATTGATGTATTAAAGTTTAAAATAAGATTGAAAGAACTAGAAGAAAACAATAAAAGTAAACGTCTATATGAAACCGTATAGTGGAAATATAAAAACCTCCACTATCCCGTATCGTCTCGTGGGTGTCGTAAGAGGCGACAGAGGGAAACCAACCAGGAAATAGGCAGTGACGTCTTCTTATAACACATACATACATACATATAATCACGCCTCTTTGCCATAGGGGTGGGCAGAGACCACTTCTTTCCACTTGCTACGATCCTTACATACTTGTTTCGCTTCGTCCACTTTCATTATTCTCTTCATAAATGCTCTACGGTTTAGGGTGCTCTTATCCCGGCCTTTTTTCAAGACGTCCCTTATTTGGTCTTGAAATGTCCGCCTAGTAGAGTCCCTTACACAAGCACTAGAATCCCTATAAAGTGATTGCAATGCTGGTACGAGGATACTGCTCACACCGTTCATGGACAGTGCTGACTACAATTCATTTCTCACCACTCTATCATAGGCCTTTTCTAGGTCCACTAACGCGCAATAAACCTTCTTGTTTTTAGCCAAACACTTTTCGGCTATGCACCGCAAGGAAAAGACCTGATCCGTACATCCCGTTCTTTTTCTAAATCCCGCTTGTGCATCCCATACTTTTTCGTCTGTTTCATTCACAACCCTTTCAATCAACACTTTCGCATACAATTTACCGACGACGCTAAGAAGGCATATACCGCGGTAATTTATGCAGTCCTGCCGTGACCCTTTTCCCTTATACAAAGGCACGATTACGGCTTTGCACCAGTCTCCTGGTACTTGCCCATTTTGCTAGCACAATTTGAAAAGGCGGTACAGCTGACTAGCCACTTTACCCTGTCCAGCCCTTAGCATCTCAGCCTTCTTATTACAACTAAAACAATTTAAAAATCTACGATTTCCAACCCGCCTGGCAAGCGTGGCAAATATTGCGTGGTAACTATAGCAAATATTGCCCAGAAATAAATGAATAGTATGGTATCTATATTATAAAATGTATTTACCATTTCTCGCGTGACATATCTGTAGACATATCAAACGTAAACTTTATTTCACATAATAAATATGTATCACGAACGAAATAAAAGCAATACCAGAGGCAATACTGTTTAACGATCTATAACATAAAATGTTATTTAATCTTCGACATTATATTGATTTCAATATAAGTTGTAAATTACATTGTAGCGTGGCGTGTAAATAATTAAACTTTGAAAAAAAACTAAAAATTGACTTTATTACTTGGTTTACTTGGAACCATACTGCAGCTATGTTATGCTTGTAGCTGGTTTTGGTCGGCTCAACTAGGAAAGGACCATACTCTCACAGAATAACAGCTTAATACCGTTGCTTTTCGTATGGTGAGTGTAGAGAAACGGAGACCTTTTTTAAAGGAAACGAGGGATCATCTTAGCCCTCGGGCTGACAACGAATCTGCATTTTCATTCGTAATTGAGGATAAATGTAGATGTCTAATGTCTGCATACGCCTATCATCAGATGGACTGTGTGCTCGTGTCACTCGTGTTCTAGAAAAAAATCCACCACATCCATTTATTTTCTTTATTTCATGGTTTTTAAATCTTCGAGGCACTTTTTCCTAGCACTTTAGAAGTTTTTAAATTATGTGGCAATATTTAAGACTTTTCATTTTTTGTAAATCGGTTTTAAACTTTATTTAAAGTTTAATTCATCGACGCTTTTGTGTGGATTAAGCAATATTAGAAGCTCAATATCGTCTAAGGAACACACAACTTCAAGTTAACAGCTAAAACATTGCTTAAATAAGGACGTTTACATCTTCACATCATTGTAGAAATTCCATCCTTAGGTATGGAAAATACTTAGGGATGGAATTTTCTACTAATTCCTTTGGGACCATCACTTATATAAAACCTATTTAATTATATAATTAAAATCGATTAAAAATTGGTAAGATATCTCGTATCATCATTATCATTATTACAGCCCGTCACAAGTCCACTTCTGAACATAGGCCTCCTCCAAGAAATGCTACAAAGCATGGTCTTGAGGTCACCTGCATCCATCGACTTCCTGCATGTCTTACCAGATCGTCACTCCGTCTAGTGGGCCGCCATCCTACACTTCATCTACCGATACGAGGCTGCCACTCGTGAACCTTTCTTTCCCAACGGTTTCTTGTCGGTTCTTCGAGCTATATGGCCGGCCCATTGTCACTTCAGCTTACTAATTTGTTACAGATTCGTTTAAAAATAAAAGAATATACAGACAAATTGGGAACGTCTTCCCAAAAAAATTCATTCTATATTTTTTATCATTAGGGGTGGTATTTCTTATTCAAATTTAAATACGACCACCTTTGAAGTCTTTGAAAAAGTTAGAAGGCTATTCGCAAAAAAGTAATTATTAAAATCGGTTCACAACTGGCGAAGACATTGCGTAATATTCCTAACACAGAAAATACATCTGAGTTAATAACTCCTCCTTTGTAACGACTAAAACATCCCAGTTTCTTATCAATTCTTCCCTGAAAAGATTTTTTGACAGCGAACCCTTGTATTTACATTTTGACTTTTGTATGAGCTGGATAAAAGTTGCAACAGGTTGTTAATACAAAATATTTGAGTTTGAAATTGATTTTCATTATTGAGTTTATTGCGTTGCTCAAAATGCCACAGGTAATAGATTGTAATGCTGTAAACACAAACTGGTGTTTGAGGATCAGGTTGTTGTGTGAATGACCGAGTGTGTAGCAATTTAGGACTAGACTTAGTACATAAAAGTTAAGCAAAATAGCAGCTTAATGCTGCTCTGTTTCGTATGGTGAGTGTAGAGAACTGGCATTCCATCTCAGTCCTCAGGGGTAAAATCAGGGTGCATTTTGATTTTTAATTGAGGATAAATAAATAAATATATATATATATATATATATATATATATATATATATATATATATATATATATATATATATATAAATATTTATTCACACCACAGCCACAGAATTCACTTACCATCAGGTGGAGTGTGCTCGTTGTCACCCTTATTCTATAAAAAAATGGAAGATAAGTTCCTCCTTGTGATAGTGTGTTCAATCTATATACATATGCATAAAATTAAAGTGAAGTGTCTGTCTATATTATTAAAATAACTGGTTCCAATTAAACTCAAACGGTTATTTGCATGCAATTAAGACATAAATAACCATTTCTAAAACATTTGTCTTTCTGTCTGTTTGTCCGGGCTCATCATCAGAATGGCTGAACCAATAATGATCAAACTTTACGAACAAATAGAGAGCAATTCCAGGCAATTCTCGGCTATATTTCATTCATTCTATCTTTTGACAAAACGAAAAATTTATAAAATATACACCACATTAATAGATCCTACCCAGGCGAAGCCGGAGCGAGACGCCTGAATAAATTAATATTTAATATTTACATAACTAGAATAAAAATTACTATTCAATATTTACATAACTAGAATAAAATTTATTATTCAATATTTTGAATAAATTAATATTCAAAAGCTGAAGGTCCACGGGGCTAACTTTGACATCGGGACGTCAAACATTTCAGTCCCCTCCGTAACTATGCGCCCCGGTAAAGCACCCGCAATGATTAAAAATAAGTAAAATAGGATAATTAATAACTGAAGTAGAAAAATTAATCGCAATAAAATCCATAAAATTTACTTTATTATATGTCTAAAATTCAATTAAATATTATTATTTAATTGAATTTTAGACATAATATAATAAAGTATATTTCTGTGTTTTGTTCTCGATATATATTTTACCATGTAGTTTCTTTTATTTTACTGCTAGTTAACACGCGTTTGTTCAGAGTTTTTTTTTGTGATGTCCACACTTTGAACCTGGTAACCCTGTAACTTATCTAGCAATGCCATTCCTTTTCTTCGCGCGCTAAGATTAACACGCAATTAAATTACATTGGGGAAAATAGCGATCAGTTTCAAAAGAATAATGCCGAAAAGGCGAAAAGAGGATATAGAACGTGATTTACAAAGATATTATAGAAAAATCAGGAAACTAGAAGAAAAACAACGTAGCCGCTGTCCGACAACCCCATCGGAATACGACAATTTTGTCGAAACTCAAGGTAAGCAATAAATTAAGCAAAATTTCTACTCGGGGTGTGTACGAGATGCACACACGAGCATTATTAGGCCCGGGGAATGTCCTCGAGACATTACGAAGGCATTGTGCAAGCGCATACTGTACGCGATATCGTACGCGTTATGCTCCTATTTACATGTAATTCACATCTTTACAGATGACGAAATAATAGAAGTGAGGGGGGGGGACACCACAGTCTCCAGAAGTAGCCGCAGAATCGAATACTGTCGAATTACCTCACCATCATAGTGATACTGTAACTTGTAATGAGGTAGGACCCAACACTACTGAGGTTGCCGAAACGAAAGAGCAGCACATGCCTTGCAATGTGGATAAGGAGGCAGAGGTATTAGATCCTGAGGTGCTCCTCATTTTGGTCGACCCAGTTGTGAAAAAGCAAACATTTGGCCCAGATATAAGTGACAACTTGGCATCACGCTGGACACCTATTCTTAGGAAAGGCCTCAACAAAGAGGATAAAGAAAGTATAACAAAGCTGTACCAAATTCCAGCAAACTGTGACCTGCTCCTAGCCCCCACATTAAACCCAGAAATTGGCACAGCCATTACAGAAATGGCGAAAAATCGCGATAAAAAGATCGAGTTTTTTCAGCAGCAACTAGGTATAGGCCTGACAGCCCTTGGTAGGGCCATGTCACTCGTGCTGAAAGATAAAGGAGAAAAAATGCAAATAATAAAAAACTTAAATGACGCAGCGAGGATACTTACAGATCTTCACTTTAACGAGACTCAAACTAGAAAGAAGTTAATAACACCTACATTAGATAAAAGCTTTCTAAATGTAATTAAGGATGTTGACCATGATGAATTCCTGTATGGTAGAAACCTATCCGAAAAAATTAAAGCTGTAAAAATTATAGAAAAATCTAGTCAATCTATAAAAAAGGCTGACTATAATATGAACAAAAATGTGTACTCACAAACCTCTCAGCATAAAAGTAACAAACAGGGAAACTTCAGTGGCCCACCTCGAACTCAACAACGGTTTGCTCCAGCAACACGGAGCACAGCACGGGGTAGGTACAAGAAGCCAATGCTGCCAATCCGCCGGACAGGGGCAACTGCTTTGCCTCTTCAGTCAAAGGACGTCAAATCCCGTGTGCAGAAATAAAGGTATGTCATGCAGGTAGACTAAAACACTTTGTCTCTTGTTGGGAAAACATCACTGACAACCAGCAGATTCTTAATTGGGTGAGGGGTTACAAAATCCCTTTCTATACACAAGTTATACAAAAAACAATACCATCTCAGTTTAAACCAACAAGTGATGCGGAACAACAGCAAATGAGCAATGAAGTGGAAAGACTTATTAAAATAGGAGCAATATCCTTATGGCAGCCATCTAAGCACCAGTTCTTATCTAATATCTTTTTAAGAAAGAAACCCAGCGGTGAAATGAGATTTATCCTCAACTTAAAACAATTAAATAAATTTATCTCTGTACCTCACTTTAAAATGGAAGACTACAGAACGGTAATTGGATTGCTGACAAAAGGTGCATTCTGTGCAACAATAGACTTAAAAGAGGCTTATCTTTTAGTACCAATTGACAACAGTCAAAGACAGTTTTTAAGATTTATTTATAATAATAAGTATTATGAATTTAATGCACTACCCTATGGCCTATGCTCAGCACCATGTGTCTTTACAAAAATAATGAAAGTGGTGGTCACACATCTGCGCTCAAGGGGGCTTAATTCCGTAATATATTTGGACGATATACTTTGTATTGGGTCAAATTATATTAGCTGCCTCAAAAATGTCCAAGAAACAACAAAACTCTTGGAATGTCTAGGACTTATTATTAATAAAGAAAAAAGTGCCTTAGAGCCCAAACAAAAATTCAAATATCTTGGATTCCAATTTAATTCCACTAACATGACCATCTCTATACCAAACGATAAAAGGGTTATTGTATCATCACTTGTTAGTAAATTTATAAAAATTAAACACTGTACTATTAGAGAGCTATCAAAATTGATAGGAACTTTAACAACAGTCTGCCCAGCAATAGAATATGGATGGTTATATACAAAAATTCTGGAACGCCAAAAATATCTAACCTTAATACAAAACAATAGTAATTATGATGCTACAATAACTCTCCCATTCATAATTAAAGAAAACCTTAGCTGGTGGTCATTAAAAATAAGTAATACATGTAAACATATTAGGAAAAATCAGTACACAAAAGAAATCTATACAGATGCAAGTAGAACAGGCTGGGGCTGTGTATGTGGCAAAGAAAAAGTCAATGGACTATGGAAAAATAAGTGAACAAGAGTATCATATTAATTACTTAGAATTAAAAGCAGTCTTTCTTGGTTTAAAATTATTTGCAAAATACGAGAAAAATTGTGAGATTTTATTAAGAGTAGATAATACAACTGCAATATCTTATGTCAATAGGATGGGAGGCATACAATTCCCACACCTTAACCAACTAGCCAGAAATATTTGGCAATGGTGTGAAGAACGGCATATAAAACTTACAGCATCATACATAGGTTCTAAAGAAAATACAGAAGCAGATTTTGAATCAAGAAAGACCAATATTGATACCGAATGGGAATTATGTGAAAAAGCATACAATATAATAACTAAGGAGCTAGGAATGCCAGAAATAGATTTATTTGCATCTAGACAAAACGCTAAGTGCAGTAAATATATATCATGGAAACAAGACCCAGAGGCATTAAATATAGATGCCTTTACCATCAACTGGGGAAACCTGTACTTTTACGCATTCCCACCCTTTAGCCTTATATTGAAATGCTTACAAAAAATAAAGAATGATAAGGCCATAGGAATAGTTGTTATCCCCTGGTGGCCTTCACAACCCTGGTTCCCACTCGCCCAAAGTCTACTAATATCTGACTGGATAATATTCAAACCACACAAAAAGTTATTACTTTCTCCTTTCAGGATTACTCACCCACTGTATCAACAACTTACATTGGTTGCAGGGAAACTCTCCGGCAAGCACTAACTAATAAATCTGTGCCTAAGGCTGCACTTGACATTATGATTAACTCATTATCTAAGAATACTCTCGATCAGTACAGCGTTACATACAAAGTATGGTGGCCATTCTGTATAGAAAATAGAATATCACCATATGAGGCATCTGTACCCATGGTAATGTCTTTCTTAACAAATTGTTTCCTAAGCGGATCATCATATGGTACACTTAATGCACACATGTCGGCATTGTCCTTAATATTGAATTAAAAAAATAATAATGATGACAGAATAAAAAGACTATTTAAAGGTTTCTATCGAGAAAGACCTCCACTACCCAAATATACATCAACATGGAACCCATCCAAAGTTTTAAACTACATAAGTAAATGGTATGCAAACAACTTACTAACATTAGAAAAAATTGTGAAAAAAGTGACCACTCTTCTGGCCATCTGTACAGCACATAGAGCTCAAACCATCTCATTCATTAAATTATCTAATATAGTTCACTCAAGCGAAGGGATTTATGTAAATATAACAGACATCATAAAAACTTCCAGTTTGAGAACGCAACAACCTAGAATGTTTCTCCCATACTTTGATGAGGACCAATCCATCTGCCTAGCTAAAGCACTGGAAGAATATATAAAAATTACACATGAGATCAGAGGTGACATAGACTACTTGTTGATAACATTTAAAAAGCCTTATAAACAGGCTACTGCTCAAACCATCAGTCGATGAATTAAAAGCGTATTGTGTGAGAGTGGTATAGATACAAAAGAATTTAAGGCTCACAGCACGAGACACGCCTCTACATCTAATGCAAAAAATTTAGGCGTATCATTAGATATCATTAGAAAAACTGCTGGGTGGTCCAAGTCTACTGATAATTTTGCAAAATTCTACAACAGGCCAATTCAAGAGGATAATAACTTTTTACATTCTTTCAGCTAAGTAAAGCTAATGCACACTTAGTACATTAATATAAGTCTGTAAACAAATAGACACAAACACTTACTTTAATAAAATTAATTAAGGTAACACAGTCTAATTAATCTCAAAAAATGATTATGCTATTACTATGTGATAATTTCATTTAATTATTATATTACTTTGTAATAGATACATAATAATGAATAATAAATAGTCTTAATAACTCTACTGGTCTCTGAATATCTACATGGTAAAATATATATCGAGAACAAAACACAGAAATATAATAAGAGATTAAAGGAACTTACCAAGTGAAGTTCAATCCTTGTTATATGATGTGTTTTGTTCGAAGATATATACACCCACCCTACCCTATTCTATGTATCCCACACATGTAGAGTTATGAAAATATATCTCTAAAACTAATGACCTTGCTAGATAAGTTACAGGGTTACCAGGTTCAGAGTGTGAACATCAAAAAAAAAAGCTCTGAACAAACGCGTGTTAACTAGCCGTAAAATAAAGGAAACTACATGGTAAAATATATATCTTCGAACAAAACACATCATATAATAAGGATTGAACTTCACTTGGTAAGTTCCTTTAATCTCTTATAATAAATCATTGCTTCCAATACTTTCTGCGCATCCATATGTTAAGTGGTAGGAAAATACTCCAAAAACATTAAGTCTTTAAGTCCACGGAAAAGAGTTGAAAACTAAAAAAATGCTTTGTTTTGGTCAGAAAACATAAATTATATAAACAAACATATAAGAAATATAGCTTTGAGTGAGATAATATAGCCTTATACGTAGAATACAGTAAAAGTTCGAGGATGTAGCCTTTTTTGTTGGCAGACTTATTTCCAATTCGGCTAAAGACTTTTTAAATAAATAAATCCCCTGATGATGTTCTTTTTTTAAATGTTACCCCAACACTAGCGTTTTTTCCTGTATCATGGAGGCGGTTTACAAACATAACTTACACGAGGACAAACATCCAGACCCGGAATAATTATTTTTAAGCTATACAAATACTTGTTCCGTGCGGGATACGAACCCGCGGCACCCAGCGCAACAACTCATTGCTAAGCCACTGCGCCACGGAGCCGTTAAAACTGGCCAAACGGGGCGCGGGGGGAGCGGTGTGTGAGACGCCGTTCTCCTCACCCTCCGCGGCCGAAGGTTAGTTGGCGGTGGAGCCAGAGATGTTTGGATGATGTGGCCTATAGAGACCTACATCTATCTACGATTAAATATCAAAATGCAGACGTGTTAACCACCACTCCCTTTAGGACTTTTTTTATAAAATAAGGGTGACAAACTAGCACACAGTCCACCTGACGGTAAGTGGATGCTGTGGCCTATAGACATCTATATTTATCCTTTCTTAAGAATCAAAATGCAGATGCGTTGTCACCACTGAGGACAAAGATGGAGTGCCTCGTTTCCAGTAAAAAGGGCCTCCGGTTCTCTATACTTACAATAAGAAACACAGCAGAATTAAGCTGCTATTTTACGCTGATACTCTGTGAGAGCGTGTTCCCACCCCGGTCGAGCCGATCCATTCATGCTACAACCATAATATAGCTGCAGCATGGCCCTACCATGAAAAAAACCTATTTAATAATGAAATGGGATCCAGTTCTCTACTTACCATACAAAACACAGCAATATTGATAATATAATAATAATGTAATAATATGCTACTACATCACTCACCTTCGATTTGCCGATGATATAGTCCTTATGGCAGAATCGCTGGAGGACAAATAGTCGAGGATAGGTCTTAAGATGAACATGGAGAAAACAAAGATCATATATAGCGTCCACGTCACACCTATGCCGGTAGTTGTTGGGAGCGTTTAGTTCGAAGTTGTTGACTAGTATGTTTACCTGGGACAAATAGTCAATAAGTCCAACTTCGACCGAGAGGTCAATCCACGGATTCAACTCGGCTGGGCAGCGTTCGGGAGATTAAAACTTGAAAACGAGACTGTACAAGCAGTGTGTGTTGCCAGTGATGGGCAAGCATCCGTGGCCCTTTTGTTAGAATTCAGCTGAAGATTTTTTATAGCAATAAAAGTGACACTTACATAATATATTATCCACTAAAATCAGACGCTTCGACAGTTGTCAGTTAGAACTAAGGTAGAATGCCTCTTTACCAATAAAATGGAATCCAGTTCCCTATTTACCATACAAAACACAGCAATAGTATACTGCTATGTCACGTTAGTATTCTGTAAAACCTTGGTCCAGCCCCGTTCGAGCCACCCCTTACTTGCTACATCCATAATATAGCTGCAGAGAGAACTTTTTACGTGATAGAGCCATATTACGTAAAAATACTTTTATAGCTTTTTAACTTTACTAGTAAAATAAGTTCTCAACTTACTGCGAAACACAGCAGTATTATACTGCTATTTTATGCTGGTATTCTGTGAGAGCTACGTCTTCCTCCGTTTGTGCTGACTTACTCCAGCTGTAGTCATAACACGGCTCTACCACGTGGTGTTTATTGGATGCAGTAGCCATACCATCAGATTTTATCTTGATCAGATTTTATATCGTGGTAGACCCATGCTGCAGTTATATTAATTGTATAGTTGTAGGACGAATGGGTCGGCTCGACCGGATAAGGACCATGCTCTCACGGAATACCAGCGTGAAATATGCTGTGTTTCGAATGGTGAGTGTAGAGCACCGGAGACCCTTTTTATTGGAAAAGGGGCATTTCATCTTGGTCTTCACGGCTGACAACGCATCTGCATTTTGATTTTGAAACGAGTATAGATGTAGATGTCTATGGGCCACAGCAAGCACTTACCATCAGGTGGACTGTGTGTTCGCTTGTCACCCTTATCGTATTAAAAAAAAAGAGTATTTTTAGCTCGTACTTTAACTTTAATGTTATAAAATAAGTATTTTGTATTTAATGAACCTTCTTCTATTGGCGGAAGAAAATTTATTACTCCAGTTCGTCTAAAAAGCGACTATGGCAAATATCAGAAATTTCTTATTGCTTTCGATAGATGGCGGTTTAACGATATCGTTTACAACCGACTTAAAAAACTCAGATCGGTGACATTATCATCTAGTTTCTGTGCTGTTAGCATTTTGCCTTTTACAACTCGGGGGTTGCGAGCTCTGTCCTAGCGTCGAAGATGCGAGGCGTATGCTACTACGAGCGTCCAAGCATCGATTAAGGCCAATCATCCCTACAACTTTTCGGAAAATCCTGAAAACAGTTATTAGTGTTTAATATTATCTATATACATGCTAGATTTAAAGTCTCTCATCTTTATTACTATATTTTTTAATTTTTTTATAATATTGGGTGACAAACGAGCACACAGTGCACCTGATGGTAAGTGGTTGCTGTGACCAATAGAGATCTACATCTATCATGGATAAAGAATCAAAATGCAGATGCGTTGTCACTATACACAGGACTAAGATGAAATGCCTCTTTTCCAGATAAAAGTGTCTCCGGTTCTCTACACACACCATACGAAACAGCAGTGTTAAGCTGCTGTTTTACGCTGTATTCGTGCTAACTGTACTACTAATACAGCTGCAGCATGGCTCTACCACGTACATACATACACTTATTATACAGAAGACTATTTATCTTTTCGCTTTAAATAAGGCTTGTTTAAAGCGAAAAGATAAATTAACTTTATTCCCTTTCCCATAAAAGTTTTGGAAAATATTGAAATCAGTTATTAGTGATTATAATTACCTACTTACATGACAAATTTAATGACCCAAATAATTAAAGTTCCGGAAATATGGCAACATTAAAGCGAAGAGATAAACCCTCTTTATTCCAGATCCCGTCAGCATTTCAAAAAATCCTTTCTTATTCGATGTTTATATTATAAAGGGAATCTCAGTGCAAATTTTTAAATTTCTAGGTCCAAGGGTTTGGGCTGGGTGAACCGGGACTTGTCATTTTATATAAATTGACGTTAAGAAAATATATTTCTATAATATTTTTCTTTTCTTTCAACGTACTCAAACTCACATTGTCAGATTTTGTGCGTGGTAGAGCCATGCTGCAGCTATATAAATGGTATAGTTCTAGAATGAATGGGTCGGCTCGACCGGGGAAGGACCACGCTCTCACAAATACCAGCATAAAATAGCAGCTTAACACTGCTGTGTTTCGTATGGTGAGTGTAGAGAACTAGCGACCCTTTTAACTGGAAAAGAGGCATTCCATCTACGACCTCACGGGTGACAACGCATCTGCATTTTGATTCTTTATTGAGGATAGATGTGGATGTCTATGGGTCACAACAATCACTTACCATCAGGTGGACTGTGTGCTCGTTTGTCACCCTATCCTATATAAAAAAGATAATTTCCTATTGGATATTCCGTTGGAAGTATGGTAATTTTTCAGTTAAGCTAAAACATGAATTACTAATTCCTGGATTTAAAAAAGAACATGTGTGCAATTCACACGTGGCAGAAGTGATAACTACAGAAAATTAAACTTTAAAATTGCTTTGTAATAGCACCATCCACTTCATTCTATAGGTAAAGTAATTTTATAGAAAAAAAATTATTAATTCCCTAGATGGTACGTAAAATACACGCTAGATGGCTTAAACACGACTAATATAATATAATATTCTATATCATTATCTCACAGGCTGAATAAAATTGTTGTATATGTTTATCTTTTTTAGAGTCGCTGTTTCGTTTCATTGAGTTTCAAATTACAAAGATTATAAAGAAGTTTTCACTTTTTCCCTTACGAACCGTTACAAAATACAGAAAGTGGATGGGGTTATAATCCTGGTGTAGCTATAATTCTCGCTAGTTGATAAACTTTGTGATATTTTTTAAATGTCGTAATGCTAAAATAAATTACTTTAACACGGAAAGTATTATTAAGTAAATAGCTCATAGCATCACTAAAATGGTGTCGTTACATTAATTATTCATCGATAGAAATGTCGATATTGTCCTTAAATAGGAAGTATTCTTGTCCTTGCTTAATACATTTAGTTATATAGCCGATTGTGAATAGCTACTGCATTCCATGTTCACTTGCGACCAACTTCAAACAAATTAGGAGGTTACAGATACCTTTTTATCTCTGGGAACTAAGATGGAATGCTTCACAGCCCGGAAATATACTGGCGATATATACTCTACCTTTACTAATGTTTTAAAGAGAATGATACCTACTTAAACGGACACCAAGGCAGAAAAATAGTCCTATTTCTTTATCATACGTTTGGTACGTATGGTAAGGTAAACCAACTAATACGTAAAGATTAATGTCAATAATTAAACACTACAATAAAAACTTCCTATTCCGCGAATAAATATACGAATGTTACAATTTTAAATTTCCTCCACATTTTACCAACTAAATTGAGTTATCGTGTTCCATTGATAAATGGATTTGCGTTGGGAATATTTTCGCGGGATGTTTTTGTACGATTTCATTTGTCGCTTTAAGTTGTATGAATCGTTTAAAAGGCTTTAAATGGCATTTATGTATAAGGTAACCGTGTTCGTGTAGAACGAATTTTGGTGCGGTCGATTTACTTTGGGAGATTAAGAACGAAGTCACTTTGACGAAATGAAACATACTAACAGTAAAAAATCACGAGATTTTACACGAATATCTTTGCGTGAGGATAGGTAGTTTTGCTTTAGATTTCCCACAAATCTGATGCTCTGAAGCAAGCCCGCGTGGGTACTGTTACATTATCACTACATTTTAAGATTTTTTTTATAGAATAAGTGTGACAAACGAGCTCACAGTCCACCTGATGGGTAAGTGGATGCTGAGGCCCATAGACATCTACATTTATCCTCGGTTAAGATTCAAAATGCGTTGTGACCCCTGAGGACTGAGATGGAATGCCCCGTTTCCAATAAAAAAATCCATTTGTGCTACAACGATAATATAGCTGCAGCTTCATTTCTGCGTGTTTTTGGCATTTCTTCAGGTTATGAATCTTGGATTTATCAATACGTTCCTGTCAACAGTTTGGCTGTTTCAAAATAAACCAATGACTACCAATGTCTTCACTTTTATTGTTCATTCTTAATACGAGTTCGTGTCACCGATATACTGTAATACTAATTTATCTGTAGATACAAATACTATGTGTAAGTAATATAAATGGATATGAACTAATTAATGAATTAAATAGTATTTATGTTTTATACTGAGCTTGCTCAGCACGCCACATTATGTTTTGATTAAAAACTAAACCTAATTGTTACACTTAGTTCAGATAGATGTGAAAACTAGTATTAATGATTTTTATTTACAAATGATGAATGAATTTAACATGATGATTTTATACGTGGTACCATGTAGAATCATTGAGGTCAAAACAAGTGACATCCTGGCCACCTACACCGGTTAAGCTTTTGATTCATTCACTTTACAGCCCTCATAATATTAGTGCTGTAAAGTGGGTGTGACTTGTTTCACAAAAATTGCTTCAAACGCTTGAAACTTTACATAGGCTCTGGTGAAGAGTTCTTTCAAAAGATTTAAAAACAAACACCTTAATCATATAACTTTTTTAAAGTATCTCAAAACCTTCTCAGTGGCCCACGTATACTACTTATCGTTTCCTCTACTTTCCACCATTGGACAAGAAACCGATTGGCTTATCTCAAACCATTTGTTGTAGAGATAACTCCCATTCTAGCCAAACGTTTTGTTCCTTCATATCAAGTGATTTGTCAGTGTCTATCTTGTGTCGGCAGACAACAGTATATTAGTTTTTTATTAAGATAAATTAGTGTGATTACACTCCACCAACTTCAGTTATTTCACGTACTATCTGGCGGAATAATGAAGGATATAGGGATAGGATTTTTTACGTGGTAGAGTCAAGCTGCAGCTATATTATGGTTGTAGCATGAAAGAGTAAGCTCGAACAGGATAGCACCACGCTCTCACAAAATACCTACGTAAAATAGGAGCTTAACACTGCTGTGTTTCGTATGGTGAGTATAGAGAACCGGAGACCCTTTCTAATGGAAACGAGGCATTCTATCTTAGTCCTCACGGCTGACAACGCATTTGTATTTTAATTCCCAAACGAACATAGATGTAGATGTCTATGGGCCACAGCATTCACTTACCATCAAGTGGACTGTGTCCTCGTTTGTCTCCCTTATTCTATAAAAAAAGGATAGTCAGGTGGAATAGCTCTTGCTTCCATAACACTATTTTTATACAGGATCGGGTGACAAACGAGCACACAGTCCACCTGATGGTAAGTGGTTACTGTGACTCATAGACATCTACATCTATCCTCAATAAAGACTCAAGATGCAGATTCGTTGTCACCCGTGAGGACTAAGATGGAATGCTTCTTTGCCAGTAAAAAGGGTCTCCGGTTCTCTACACTCACCATACGAAACACAGCAGCGTTAAGCTGCTATTTTACGCTGGTTTTCTGTGAGAGCGTGGTCCATATAGCCTATCAAAAGTTCTATGCTGACAAGCTTCCCTATGGAATGCCCTACAGGGAAAAATGTGCCATAGTTGCCACGCTAGGCAGGCGTCTTGGCAACCGAAATTTTATATTATTTAAGCTTTTAACCGGAAAATTCTCCTGCCCATACCTTGTTTCAGGTTCCCTGTGTCAACCTCTTACGACACCCATGGGATGATACAACACAGCATTACTTATAATATCACTGGCTTATAGATAAAAAAAAAAAAAACAGTTATTATTGATAAACGTATTATATTGTTGATTCACAATAAAAATAGAAGAATTACTAGCGTATATTAAAATGAAACGTCATTTAAAATACTATTTCTTTCGTGGCAATATAAGAAAAAGTGCGAGGGAGATGGATATTATTCCATCTCGCTCGCACTATAGAAAGGGGATCGTGACGGAAAAATCCTACACTTTTTCTCGCCTAGCCCCCATCCGTCTAATTCGTACCGTGCGATAAGGAACTTCGTTCCAAAAGTTGATGGTACGTTTCCATAAGATTAAAAACGAAATGTCAGTTGTCACCATAAATGAAATATTCTATCGTCCTTGTTCATTACACGTAAAGGTCATTTGTCAATTATTAAGCACTTCGTTTACGAAAATACAATGCGTTCACATAAAGTAATTATTAGTAACTAGTGGTCGCCTAGTGGTCGGAATTAGACCGTAATTTATTAAATATTTAAGTTAGCATGCATTTATGTTATTTAAGTTATCTCTTAAATAAAATAAATGCTTTTGCTTTGACATACACTCCACAGACTATCGAAAAAGATCATTTGAAATCAGACAAAATTAAGGATTAACTATAGTACGTGGGGGTAATATGGTCATCTGGTTAATATGGTCACTTTCTTATAACTCAAAAACTAAAACCTTGTTTACACAGATGTCTCTGTAACACAATAGGTCTTCATTAGTCAATCTAATAATAAAGGGACAAAAGGGCGCTGCTTTATCGACGCCATTTT
The DNA here is from genome assembly GCA_963668995.1 of Parnassius mnemosyne. Taxonomy (NCBI): domain Eukaryota; kingdom Metazoa; phylum Arthropoda; class Insecta; order Lepidoptera; family Papilionidae; genus Parnassius; species Parnassius mnemosyne. The sequence continues at coordinate 30,298,033 of CAVLGL010000086.1, forward strand.
GATAGTTGACATTATAGTAAATATTTTCGTCGATTTTAGTATTGTTTAGTGTCGTTACTTTTTTTATGTTGATTTTTCGAAGTGTCCCTAATTGTTTCCAAAGCCTGTTTACTAGTTTTTCTTAATATATTAGTTATAGTATACGACTTTGTGTTTTTGTCACTGTCCTCCTCAAAGATTTTGTTTTATAGGGCAGCAAAATTTAAGGTGACCATATTCACCACAGACTATTATGTGTTTGACATTGGCATTATGAACGTAAACAATTAATGTTTTATTGATTCAATTCATTAAATAATTATTAAAATTTTATTGCTTTTGCATATGAGCGCGAATACAAATACTACGGAATTTAATCGCCATAATAACCTCAAAATGAAATCCGTATCCTTATCAAGCCTGTGCCTTATATTAGAATAGAAGAAGTATATAGATAAAGAGATGTTTTCATAGTTTTAATAGACAAACTCGTATCAAACAGACTAGTAAGCTGAAGTAGCAATGGGCTGGCTATATAACTAAATCGACAACCGATGAAAAGGAAAGGTTTTCGAGTGGCAGACTTGTACTGGTATGCGAAGTGTAGATGCCTAGTAAGATATGCAGGAAGTCAACGGATGCAGGTGGTTCAGGACCGTGCATTGTTTTGTTTGTATTCCTTGCATTCAGCAGTGGACTTGTGAAGCAATGGGCGAAAAAGAAAATAAGAGTTGCCCTTCATGCGTTGCATTGAAAGTTTTGTCCCAAATATTCGCGGGTGTGTGCACAGCAACATACCAAAGTCTCTTCGTAATTGGATGAATGGTATATAAATGTATATGGGAACAACAAAGCAACCTAAATTTTTATCTGCGTCCTCTCGGAAGAACCAGAAAGTTTTCTGGATTTTCCCATAATCATGTCTTCCTGTAACGATATCCAAGGAACGAAATGGTCTATTGAATTCTCTTCTTATAAATTCTTCGCAGCCAATACACCAGAAATAAACATTTAAATGTGACTGTATCAAATGGATGTTATAAATAAGTCGGCAGCGTGTAACGCATTATTTACTTAACCTAGAACCCATCACACACAAAGGATTTCCACGGCCTTTATTTATTACGCAGGTCATCGCTTCATTATTATTCACATGGTACACACATCAGATAGGTGAACTCCTCCATGTATAATTAAGGGTGATAAACTAGCACATTACCGTGTAGTGGCGGTGTAAGAATATCCACGTATCAAGTGTAAGAATATACAACAGTATCAAGATGATTGGCGGTCCACCACTGTGCGATTTAGAAGATGTTTTCTTCCTTGCACAATTTTCTTGTGGAATCAATTACCACCAGCGATTTTTCCGGACCGATACGACTTAGGAACCTTCAAGAAAAGAGCCTACTCTTTGTAAAAGGCCGGCAACGCATCTGCAATTCCCTCCCTGGTGTTGCAGTTGTTCATGGGCGGCGGTAGTCACTTACCATCAGATGAGCTGCATGCTCGTTTGACCCCTCTCCTCTAAAAAATAATCCACTACCCATATCATTCCATGGGTGTCGTAAGATGCCACATAGAGAAAGGAATCAGGATCTACCCAGCAGCGTCAGCCTAATAACGACTAATAATAAAAGTCTGTGGTGACCAACCCGCTTGCCAAGCGTGGCAACTATGGTAACAATCCCCCATAAGGCAATCAATTTTGGAGGCTTATGTTAAGCAGTGGACTTTAATAGGCTGCAACGATAACGATAACAAACACATAGCCCATCTGATGTCAAGTGATTGCTGGTAGCATGTAGCTACAGTCTTTCTATTTTTGATTAAGAATTGAACTGCAGATCCATTTGCAATCCTGAGGACAAAGATGAAATGCCTCGTTACCAGTGGAAAAGTCTCCTCAGTTCTTGTCACTCGCCATATTAAACACAACAGCAAAACAAACTGCGGCTAAATGACGTAAGTACTAAAATTTTCATCATGTTTTCCCAATTCTACTGACGTTTCTTAACGTCAATAGAATTGGCAAAACATTGACGGTTCTGTGACGCAAAGGCTTAGCAATGAGTTGTTGCGCTGGGGGCTGCGGGTTCGAATCCCGCACGGAACAAGTATTTGTATTGCCTGCAAATAATTGTTCCGAGTCTGGATGTTTGTCCTCGTCCAATTTATGTTTGTAAATTGCCTCCACGATACAGGAGAAAATCCTAGTGTGGTGGTAACGTTTTTAAAAAAAATAGAAATAATGAGAATCCTCGGATCAGAGAAGAATCAGCAAAAGGAACTCCGCAGGTATCCTCTTTTTTGTTATTTTCTAAGGGAACACAGGGGAGGAGGATAAATAGGAAAATTTATGAAGTTACCGTGTAGTGGCCGTGTCTGAATATTCACTACTCTATATTTACCTATGGGTATTGTAAGAGGCGACAGACGATAGACCAGGAGATAGACAGCAGCATCTTCCCAATCACAACTAAAAATTAAAAAAATACGATTGCCAACCGCCCTGCCGAGATAACAGCTCTATCAGGCATTCTATGGGGAGGCTTATTTTCTGCAGTAGACTTTGATAGACTCTGCTGGATAGGAGTTTATAAAAAATGATAAACCCATCGGTACTTCATGCATTTTCTATGAGATACTAAAAAAAAAAAGGAAAAAAGGAAAGGGCATAATAATTGGAGCTTATCAGTGCATAGCAAACCCGAGCAAACCCATTTATTTTTTATAGGATAAGGTGACAAACAAGCACACAGTTCACCTGATGGTAATTGGTTGCTGTGATCCATAGACATCTACATTTATCCTCAATAAAAAATCAAAATGCAGATGCGTCGTCACCCGTAAGGACTTAGATGGAATGCCTCTTTTCCAGTAATATGGGTCTCCGGTTCTCTACATTCACCATACGAAACACAGCAGCATTAAGCTGCTATTTTACGCTGGTATTCTGTGAGATCGTGGTTCTTCACCGGTCGAGCCGACTCATTCGTGCTACACCTATACTACTAATATAGCTGCATCATGGCTCTAGCACGTAAAATGCAGCATGGCTCTACCACGTAAAAAATTTGTCGCAGCCATCGCACTTTTCGACCATATTAAATTATAGTGTGCTGTGGTGTAGGTAGAGTGTCTTTAAGATCATAAACGGTAAAGTGAACGCCATTATCAAAGTATATCGGTTACTACAAAGGCATAAGACGTTTAATAGCGCTATTAAAATTGAGCCCCACAGTGCAACCTTTTTCTCAAATCTTTCCTCTCAAGAGGGAGACCTTAGTCTGTTTCATTCATCCATACATTACAACGTCGTCAAAAGTCCACTTAAACCTGTAGGTCTAGTCATATATTTCCCATAGGATTCCTCTAATTTGCCATAGTTGAATCACTTGGCAGGCCGCTTGGCACCTCCTGTTTTATTTCTCCCTGTCCCCTATTACGAAACCCACGGGATGTTATGGGGCAGTGGATTTTCCTACGCCATTATACGCCAATGTACTTGTTACGGACTGATACAAAAGGAAATAGTTTATGCCTTTATTCAAGTTAATTACAACTACATTCATTTTTATTAAAAACATTGGAGATTAAAGTATAAAGAAAATACAATGATGTTCGGAATGGATTTTGATAACACGAATGTTTCCTTTGGGAACTACCAACAACATTGTCGTTGTTTATGTGACGCTTTAGAACTGAAGATTTTGTCACTTAGGCATCGTAAAATAAGAAGCGACTATAAAGTGTATAGAATAGATCTGTTAGCCCGCGATAAGTCTGCGCCCTCTTCTCCCAAAAGAGGGTCGCTTCCGATCCGGTAAAGAGGCTTAGTCCTATAGGTGGTTATTAGCGGTTATCACCTAGGGTCCCCGTGGGATCGTTACAGTGAGTCCCGCATAACCACGACAGACCGGCTGTCGTGGTATGCATAAAGCATTTGCCGCCTCCTCGCGTATCAGTGTAGCCCTTTTCAACTGCTTCTGGGCGCAAAAAAACCCGCGATATGTGCTGGCGTAACTACGTAAAACGAATGATGTCTTAAACATTATTTTGAGGATTAAAAATAATTAAAATTAAACGTGATAACATCTGTAAAAATTGTTTAATTTAATGGGTATAACGAATTGTACCAAGGTACAAAAAAGCTGGACTGGCACAAAGGGGAGCAGTATCAAAAGTGTGAGACTTATTTTGCTTATTTACTACACACGACTTTACATGCTATAGCATATCCTACCTGAATAGCCCTACTAACGGTTTTATGACCAATAGTGGATTATTACGATTTTTAAAATGAAAGAAAACGTATCGTAATTAGTTGTATGTATGTAATTTGATAGTATACGACGATTAAATATGATAGCTGCTATGCCGCGTCCTATTTCCAGTCAGTTTGTCCCTGAACATCAAAGTGAATACACGCCGCTACACGTTCTTTAAAGAATAAAATAGACTAGAATATTTTTTTACTTAAAATAGATTAAACTTTACTCAATATAGATTATTAAATTTACGGTTGCCAAACCGCTTGCCAAGCGTGGCAACTATGGTGATATGAGACAATCTATGAGGGACGCCTATGTTCACCAGTGAACTTTTGTAGGCTCTAATGGATGAAATGGATGGATTATTACATGATACCTCTTTGAAGTATTTTTTTTATTAACCACTGCTTTAGAAAATACCTCTGTCCTGGGATGACCGAGCAAGAAACCTAGTGCGTGTTTTTGATTCGACCAAACTTAGTATAAGTCTTATCCTGAGAATAAAAGCACTAATTACTCTCGAGTTAGATAACTTTCGTTTTACCAAATCTTAACCCAGGTATAACTGTCTATCCGAGAGTAAATTGCTATACCACCAAAATTAGTTATCCCAGAGTATTTTAATGGCGGCCGCTACATTTTAACAGCTGTTTTCGTATCCTTTGTTTAAAAAGTAGGATATTTTATCATTGTGCATTTGTAATTGCTTGTATTTTTGTGATAATTGTAGGGATTATTTTTTAAAATAATGCAACGCTTACGAAATATGATTGAAGATTCCGCCAATTTTTGCTTCATCGTAACCCTATCTGTTTTTTTTATTTTCAATAACACGAAAATGTTTTTTTTTTCTGCAGACATTTTATTTCAAAAGATAAGAATAAGATTAGAAACATAATCAACTGACAACTCAATTGGTGTTAATATTCTAGTGTTCAGTGACAGTTGATGATATTATAATCCGGCAAAACTAAGTGGGCAGAAAATCTTGCATTGCGCTATGTAAACAATTGTATTTCGATTTAAGTTGGCTTACATGTTCATTCATTTTTCATTCACCAACTCTAGAATAACAATACCCTGTATTAGCTACTCTACGTTTGTGTTGGAAAAACGCAAACGAAGTTATCGGAGAGTAAGAGTACTTACTTATCTTCACGCACAATCCCTGACGGGGTAGCCAGAGAGAACAGATCGCCAAGTGTCACGATCCTTACATATCTCTTTCGCTTCTTTCAGTAAGAGTAAGAGTAAAGAGTAAAATTATTCTATTTATTCAATGGGTAAGATAACGAATGGTATCAAAGTGCAAAAAAGCTAGACTGACACAAAGGGGAGCAGTGCCAAAAGCGTGAGACTTACATTGATTATTTACTACTCACGACTTGACGCATTAAATATCCTACCTGAATAGCCTTCCCAACGGTTTTATGACCAATAATGGATTATTGCGATTTTTAAAATAAAAGAAAACGAATCAAAATACAGATGTGTCATCACCCGTGAAGACTAAGATAGAACGCCTCGTTTCCAGTAAAAATGGGTCTCCGATTCTCTACATTCACCGTACGAAACGCAGCAGCGTTGAGCTTCTATTTCACACTGGTATTCTGTCATTCCCCGGTCGAGCCGACCCATTCATGCTAAAACTATACTACTAATATAGCTGCACTATTACTGCATGATCGATTGTCAACCTTATTCTATAATACATACATATTTATTTTATATACAATTCGTTTCGCTCTCTTGTTCAGTACCTTCTAGTCGCATTGTTCTAATATAAAGTAGTGACGACGTGACATCACGTGCAATGACACTTCTGACAAGGGAAATGCTTTTAGAGTGTTATCTAACTGACGCAAGAAATCTCAGTTTGTAGAAAAAAAATTCTACTTATAATATCTAACATTATTTTGAATCTTTAAGAGAACTGTATATGTACAAATAATTAAATAATGTTTGAAAAGGTTAATTTAATTGATAATTTGCAAAGTGGTGGCCGTCAAAGGAAAAGGTGATATCTCCCGCCGAGATCTCTATACAGAAAATTTGTTATGACTCTATAGTCACTCTCCGTATAAAAAATGTACATAGTCTTAAAAAAGTGCAAGAGTTATAGTATAAAAGTCGGACCTACAGTATAAGCTTAAATAATAAAGTTAAATTAACTTTTAAAATACAAAAGTTGGATAAAGTGGAGTATTTTATTTTGCTTGCCTGAAGTGAAAAACTTAGAAAAGGACTTATCTAAGCTCCTATATTGCTCATCTTCTTCTCGAACTAATAATAGTTCAGTACTGGACATGGGCCTCTATTTTAGGAAATGTTTTCAATACTCTTACCGTTACCGTTGGAATGTCTCATTTCCAGTAAAAAGGGTCTCAGTAAAAAAGATCTTTTAATCAATATAAATAAATGTTAAGATGAACATGGACAAAACAAAAATCATGTTTGACGTCCATGTCACACCTATGCCGGTAGTTGTTGGAAGCACTAAGGTTGAAGTTGTTGACGAGTATGTTTACCTGGGACAAAGGTAGGTCCAACTTCGACCGAGAAGTCAATCAACGGATTCAACTCGGCTGGGCAGCGTTCGGGAAACTACGACACATTTTCTCGTTAGCCACACACAAAGGATTCATACCATTTTGTTAGTGAGATAAAAGACCTACATCTTACTGACAATGAAACTATGGTCAGTTTTGATGTTCAGTCACTATTCACATGCCTACCTATAGAAGACTGCATCTCAATTGTTACTAGAAAGCTAGAAGATAACAACATGCCCACAGAATATGCAGTATTACTCAAACACTGCCTCACATCTGGCTATTTATTGTGGAAAGAAGAGTTCTACATCCAAGTAGACGGAGTGGCAATGGGCTCACCTGTATCTCCCGTAGTCGCCGATATATTCATGGAGGACTTTGAGGAGAAAACCCTTCTTACTACTCCTGTAAATCCAAGATTCTACAAGCGGTACGTAGACGATACTTTCACAATTTTACCATCTGACAAAGTAACTGCATTTTTAAACCACCTTAATTCCATAAACCCTAAAATACAATTCACAATGGAGTTAGAGGCAAACAATTTTTTAGCTTTCCTAGATGTTTTAGTCATCCGAAATCCTGATAACACTATTGGTCATACTGTGTACAGAAAAAATACCCATACCAACTGATATATAAATGTTGAATCGCACCATCATCCTTCACAGTTAGCTACCGTGGGAAAACCTTTGTTTCAGAGAGCACGAGGGATCTGTGACAGAAAACATCTGGCCGCCGAGCTTCAGCACGTCGAGCAAGTACTGCAAGACAACAAGCTTCGGGTCCCGCGCCTACGTCACAGTGACCGAGTGAAGCCAGCCGCCACAGTCGAGCGTGTGCCTGCTGTACTACCCTATGTCAGAGGAGTCACAGACAAGGTTGGCTACATCTTGAAGCGAGCTTCCATTAAAACATACTTCAAGCCGCTAAAGAAGATTGGTCAATTTTTACCATCCGTCAAGTGTCATATCCCTCTACAAGAGGAATGTACAAGCTGGATTGTGAATGTCTCTCTCGTACATAGGACAAACAAAAAGATCTATAACAACCCGCGTTAAAGAACATATAGCTGACGTGAAGCCTCCCAAGGATGATTCGCGAGGCTATTGAAATTAAAAAACATCCTAATTTCAATAGAGAAGTTGAATGATTGCTGCCATCTGCTTGGGATCCCATAATTAATATAATCAAATCCAAACCCAAGTATACCACTGCTAAATTTCAAGATACTGTAAGCTCATTCTGCGTAAATCGAACCAAAAATTAATATTAAAAAACTGAAGGTAGCCGGGCTAACTATGACAGCAGGACGTCAAACATCTCCGTTCGCAGTGACCACGGGTGCTGGAAAGCACCCGAAACGTCGGGAATATAAAATACGTTAATATACGCGATAAAATCCGTAAAATTAGTTTTATTTAGACATGCAGGAAGTCGATGGATGCAGGTGGCTCAGGACCGTGCTTTGTGGCATTCCTTGGGGGAGGCCTATGTTCAGCAGTGGACTTGTGAAAGGCTGTAATGATGATGATGATGAATCAATATAAAGACCCTTTGTACATTAAATTCGGCATTCCAGCTTAGTATTCAGAAGTGACAACGCATCTGCATTTTGATTATTAATCCCGAATAGATGTAGATGTCAATGGGCGCCAACATCCACTCACCATCAGGTTTATTGTGTGCTCGTTTGTCAAAAAAATATTCAAAAAGGTATTAAATAAAGCAATGTTTTTTGTAAAAATGCTGTAATTAAACAGTTTTCGACCAGAGACAAAAAAAGGTACGTCACTATGCAAAAAAATCATTTTATGTTATGAATTATATAAATAGTCTATAATAACTCATTATTGGCCAACTATGAGGCCGTGTAAGATAGGATATTGAAGAAAATAATTAAAACTAAAAATAACCAGACCACATTGCAGGATACTAACTCACGCACTCCGGCATAGCAGGCCTACCTATTATATATCCCGTGGCATTTCGCTTTAGTCATTAGTAGTACTGTTATACAGAAATTCTGTGTCATTAGAGTGTTGGGAAGATAATCACATGGCGATCGAATCGAGTGGCGAACTTAACAGTCATATCGCGGGCAGTAATTTTTTTTTGCTTTGTGCGTGAAAACACAGAGAAAACTATTTCTTCCGAAAATAAGACCTAGCTAGATCGATTTATTGGCCCCGTAAACCCTTACACTATTACCCAACTTTACACGTGGCAAGTGTCAATGAATTTTTAACGCCCTTGACCTCGAACCAACCGCTAGGAAAAAGTTTATTTCAAATTAGTATTATCTGTTAATAGATCAATTTTATAAAAAAAAAATTGCGTGGTAGAGCCATGCTGCAGCTATATTAATAGTATAGTTGTAGCAGGAATGGGTCGGCACAACCGGGGAAGGACCACACTCTCAAAGTATACCAGCGTAAAATAGCAGCTTAATGCTGCTGTGTTTCGTATGGTGAGTGTAGAGAACCGGAGACCCATTTTACAAGAAAAGAGGTATTTTAATTCCCAAACGAAGCTAGTTGTAGATGTCTATGGGCCACAGCAACCACTCACCATCAGGTGGACTGTGTGCTCGTTAGTCACCCTTATTCTATAAAAAAAAAAAACAAGAAAAATATCTACATGTCATAGGCTTCTGCTTCGTTTACATATTACAGCCGATTTTTTTCCTCGTGGTTTACGGTGAAAATGTCAGTTGCTATTTACTATTTAAGTTGGAACAATAGAGAAGTTTTACCATTGAGTTATATGTACTACGTACTAGAGGAGCCATTCCAAACAAAAATTGTGTCCTACTCTGTCTTCGCGCATGCGCGGGAGTAGTAGTCGCGCATGCGCGAAGACTTTAATTTAATATAAAATAAGATATTAATATAAAATTAATATAAGAATTTAATATAAAATATCTTAATTTAATCTAAACAAACATATTTCAAAATAAAATATAATAATTATTATTTTATGGAATTCACAAATCTTCAATTTACGCAATATTTAGTTTGTATGGATTGCACTACAGTTCAGTTGAACATAGTCAATGTTCGGAATGGCTTATCTAGTACGTAGTACATATAACTCAATGAGTTTTACCGTGTAGTGGCGCGCTAATCGACAAGCGCAAGTTGTCGTAAGAGGCGACAAAGGGAAATAAACCAGGAGATTGCCAGCAGAGTCCTTCTAATAACAACTAAATAATAAACAATAAATTGATGTTGCCAACACAGGCGTGGCGACTAAGGCGAATATGGGTGAATTTTATGATGCAATTTATGAGGAAGCCTTTTCTTAGCAAAGGACTTTTGATATGCTAGAACGGTAACAGTATGATGCGGTTTAAAACAAAATTAAGAAAATAATATAGCTTCAAACCGAAAAAAAAAACCAAATTTAACGAACTAAAAAAAAATTAAAAAAAACTAAAAATAAAAAATTGAAATACCACCGAAACAAAAAAGAGCTGGTGATCTTCAAACAGTTAAACAGATTTTCTTGAACTAAAGTTAAGAACACTCTCAATTAAGACACCTTTCAAACGAAAAAAACATTAACACGCTACAAACAGAAAACAGTGATTAAAACTACTTTTATAGATTTTACCGCGTTTAATTAACTTATTTTATATTCCCGACGTTTCGGTTGCTTTCCAGCAACCATGGTCACGGGGGACTGATGTGACTGAAGTCCCGATGTCAGAGTTAACCCGGAGTACCTTCAGCTTTTTTAATTATTAATTTTGGTCCGATCTACGTAGAATGAACTTACTGTGTCTTGAAGTCTTGCAGTGGTATGCTTGAGTTTAGTTTTAATTTTATTAATTACAGGATACCAAGCAGGTGGTAGTACCCAGCCTCCCTCTCTATTGAAATTAGGATGTTTTTTATTTAATTTCAATAGCCTCACGTATCGTCCTTGGCAGGAATCGATGTTCTTTCGCGACAATTTTTGGTTTATCAAATCTAATGTAATGGTAGGGGCCGTCTAGGATATGTCTAGGATATGTAGCGAGGCTCATGTGTATTGTGTACGTAAGTTAATTGCTGGCGGTGCGATTATTATTTATTTAAAAGCGCTAGATCAGATGTCTAGATATTTAGATCGGTATAAAAAGTTACAGCCTATATACGTCCCACTCCTGGGCACAGGCCTCCTTCCAATGTTGACGGACTTCACGTCTTCGAAATATTTATTTTTAATTTTTCAGAAACCTGATGAAATTACTTCACTATATTTTCCTTCACCGCCGAGCATGTGGTAAATCGCAATACAACTCGCTATTCAAGTAATGTAATATCTTTATTCGAGAGTTGTGACTGTGTGTCTGAGTAAACAATAACCGAATGAACCGTTGTTATTTTATGTTCCACTGCCTCGAGAAAGCTGAATTATTTAATGGTTTAAAGTACCATAGATGATGTAGGCGCTTAATTATTATTTGGGTGAATTTTTTTACAGTTCATGTGAGTCATATTTACTTTATGCTGACGTCATAAATTGACGACTAAATAAGGAGTTATGAGCAAACATATTGATGACGCTGTTGCACGTCGCCTGTCTGAATATTTTACACCTGAGGTAAAGGAGATAACAACGAGATAACATACGATAGCGCGATTTAAATGAAGCCTCATGAATTGTCTTAAATTTCCCTGTAATCGCCTATTAACACCCACGATTCCCTTACGCCGCCATCGCACACACACACACGCGCACACGCACGCACGTTGCGGTTACCAACCCGCTTGCCGAAAATGGCAACTATGGTAATTATCCCCCAAGAGGCAATCAATGGGGTTGGGATATGTTCAGTAGTGAACTTTAATAGGCTGTAACGGTAACGGTAACTAGCACATAGTCCATCTGATGTCAAGTGGTTGCTGTAGCCTATAGATGCCTATAGATTAGCCTTCTACGAGGTCGACACTGAAAGTTTTTAGAACTGGCCACTTGTAAACAATATAATAAAAAGTAAATTCAAACTTTGAAAATGGAACTCTTTGCCAATATTACTGTGTATGTATTTTATTAATTTGTCATTTGTTTACTCGTAATAAGTCGGACTAAGATGGAAAGCCTCGTTACTAGTTAATAGTTTCTTCAGTTCTTGTCACTCGCGATATTAAACACAACAGCAAAATCAGTTGCGGCTGTATGACGTAGGAAATAATAATTTCGTTTGTCATCTTTACCCCATTCTACTGAGCTTTCTAAATGAAAATCCTCGGATCAGAGAAGCATTGGCAAAAAGAAATTCCACAGGTGTCCTGTTTTTTGTTATTTTCTAAGAAACCACAGAAGAGCAGGGTACAGAGGAAAGTTTATGAAGTTACCATATAGTTTCGGTGTCTGAATATCCACTACTCCATATTACCCCATGGGTGTCGTTAAAGGCAGCAGACGGAAATAAACCAGGAAATAGTCAGCAGTGTCTTCCCAATAATAGCTAAATTTAAAAAAAAGCGATTGCCGACATGCCTGTCAAGCGTGACGACTATGGTCCTATCAGGAATTGTATGGGGAAGGCCTTTTCAGCAGTGAACTTTGAGAGGCTGTAACGGATGGGAATATATGAAAAATGATGAACTCATCAGAAACTCAAGTATTTTCTATGACATACAAAAAAAAATAAAAAAGGAAAAGACTTTAATATATGGAGCTTATCACTGCATAGCAAACTCGTGCAAACCAGCTCCCAAAAGCAGCACATGTTCACGAGTATGACACTTGTCGCAGCCATCGCACTTCTCGACCATATTAAATATAAGTAGCGGTGGTGTAGTTAGAGCGCCTTTAAGATCAAAAGCGGTAAAGTGAACAACATTATCAACGTTAAAGATGACTACAAAGGCACCAGAAGTTTAATGCTGCCATGAAAATTGGCCCTTTAAATGGAACCTTTTCCTCAAATATTTCTTCTCAAGAATGAGGTCTTAGTCTGTTTCATTCATTCATTTTACAGCCCGTCATAAAATCACTATATTTTAGAAAAAGAATTAGGGTTCCGCGCAAAACATAAAAACCCTAACACGCGAGCGAAGTCGCAGGGAACAGCTAGTTACTTATAAATTACAAAAATGTTTTAATCCATGTCGGAAATACGTCGCAAACCCTAATTTACTTCGACTCATCCACTATGCACGATGTCACTCGGCAGACTTAAGTGTAACCGCACAGGCGAAAACCATCGCGATAAAACCCTTTGAAGTGCGAGAATTTACCGACAGCGAAGCGAACACCAAACTTCGCACGAAGTGAAGAAGTAATCACGAAGGGCCGGCCACATCCATTGCGATAACGCAAATATTCGCGATAGCACGGTGTGTAGCCGCGGTATTATTGCCACTAATACCTCTTCACTAACCAAAATATAGTGTTTGAAAACTTTAACCACACTTTTAAAGTTTCCGAATGACTCTGCTATAAAAAGATTCCCTGTAATATTATTGATTCACCTTTGCATAAATTCAAAGCGCATCAAAAAACCTTCTTACGAAAGAAGGATATTACAAATTAGATTACTATTTAAAAGATAATAATGCCTGAATATAATGAGCTCTCTTAGACTTTCACTTTCACTTTCACTTTTTAATATTTTGTGCAATACTGTACTGTACAATAATACTGCACAACCAGTACGTGTTGCCAGTGATGACCTATGGACTGGTCCTTCACTGCTGGTCGTATGAGGAAGCTTAAGGTCGCTCATCGAGCTATGGAGAGGGCTATGCTCGGGTTTTCTCTCCGTGATAAACTTAGAAATGAGGTCATGCGCAGTAGAACCAGAGTGACCGACATAGCCCAACGGTTAAGTAAGTTGAAGTGGCAATGGGCCGGCCTTATAAATCGAAGAACCGACAACCGATGGGGAAAAAAGGTTCTCGAGTGGCAGCCTCGTACCGGTAGGCGAAGTGTAGGGCGTCCCCACACTAGATGAAGTAACGATCTGGTAAGACATGCAGGAAGTCAACGAATGCAGGTGGCTCTGGACCTTGCTTTGTGGCATTCCTTGGGAGAGGCCTATGTTCAGCAGTGTACTTGTGAAGGGCTGTAATAATGATAATTTGTGAAACGCTGCCGCTGCCGATCCACAAACTAAGTGTGGCAAGTGGCAACTATAGGAAATATTCCCGCTATGCGGCAAAATTTATGGGGGAGGTCTATATTCAGCTGTGAACTTTTAAAGGCTATAATGGATGAATGGATGTAAGGATATATTTCATAAGTTTAAATTATTAAATTATTCATAAGAATAAATTTAAACTCTTGGAAGACAAATAGTCTACTTGCAAGTTGCCGCTGCTTCTTCTTTCAAGTTCTCCCCATAGGAGGGCGTTATGAAACACTTTATAACACATAAAGTGTTTTATAAAGTCCAAACTTGAAAATATTTATTATATGCCTTTGATTTTGAGTTACAAATACAGAAGCTCTGTACTACCACATAGAGCGTTTGCTGCATATTGGCTAACGTAGCTGTAAATGATCTTTTAATTTCGACAAGCACCTCTTCGCAAGTTAATGTTTTATTAAAATATAAATAAATCAATATTTTCGAATTACAAACACTATACAAACTATTTACAAATACAGTTATCTTAACGATTTAAAATAATTTATACAAACTAAGATTTATTGCGTCAGTAGCCTCCTAAGCATTTCCCTTGTCAGAGGCGTCATTGCAAGTGACGTCACGTCGTTGCTACTTTATAATAGAACAATGCCCATGTACTGAACAAGAGAGCAAATTGAAAATAAAATAAAGATATTTATTTTTTACAGAATAAGAGTGACAATTGAACAGTTAGTTAATAATATAAAATAATTTAATAGTTTACCACCAGCGATTTTTCCGGACCGATACGACTTAGGGACCTTCAAGAAAAGACCCTACTCCTTTTTAAAAGGCCGGCAACACATCTGCAATTCCCCTGGTGTTGCAGTTGTTCATGGGCGGCGGTAGTCACTTACCATCAGGTGAGCCGCATGTTCGTTTGCCCCCTTTCCTATAAAAAAAAACACAAAGTCCACCTTAAGATCCACCAGAAGATAAGTGGATGCCGGCCAATAGACATATTTATCTATCCTGGGTTAACAATCAAAATACTCATGCGTTGTTACCCCTGAGGAATAAGATGAAATACCTCGTCTCCAACAAAAAGGAGCTTAGGTTCTCTACACTCACAATATAAAACACAGCAGCATTAGGTTGCTATTTTAAGCTGGTATTCTGTGAGAGCATGGTTTTTCAACACATACGTGCTACAACCATAATATATACATATATACAGTGTGGCTCGATCACGCATTAAAAATTAACTACCAAACTATTGATTAAAATTCAAATGATAGAGTAAGAAATTTCTTCAAACTTGCTAGGTAGTTCTTTTATGTTGTAATTCTTTGAAATTACTTTTTTCTGCCGACTTCCAAAAAGGAGCCGGTACTCAATTCGACTGTATGTTTTTTTTTTTTCGTTTTTTTTTTTATGTGTGTTACCTCAGAACTTTTTTCTGGGTGAACCGATTTCGATGATTCTTTTTTATTTGAAAGCTGGTACTTCTCGTGTGGTCCCATATGAATTTGATCAAGGTCAGACCAATAGTTTTTAAGTTATTCTTAAATAACTTATATTGAAGTCGGCTGTACAAAATTTTTAATTTTAAATTATTTAAGTTAATTTTCAACCTCTTTCAGTGAACAAGAAATAATTAGGGGTAAAATTTTGTTACCAAATTTATATGGGACCACCTCTAAAGCACATCTATGTATATTCTATTTGATAAAAAAGGGCAAACGATTCACAATTGACTAAGATATTTCGTAACATAAAACCAAAATCGTACACTTTAACTGAGAACCTGCTCCTTTTTTTGAAGTCAGTTAAAAATTGACTAAATATGCTAAATCGGTGATCGTATTGTTGCTACACCCCAATAAAAATTGAAAAGTTTTTTTTTTCTTGTGTTTTATTGTATTGTGGCTACGAATAAATATTTTCTTTCTTCTTTCCTTCTTTAAAAACTATTTTTATATAATGTAATTATCGATGTCGATTTCATTGGTTACGAATAAATCGCGAAGTCAATAAGATGTATATTAACGCAAATTATTTAGGTTCCCGCAAGTCTGAAATTGTCAATTACGTTTTAATTTAGCACGAGCGAAGCGTTGTATGAAAATTTGTTTCTCCGCTCTAGAGTTGAGATTGGTTTTTAAACTCGTACATACAAAATAGTAACATATATATTTGTCTGCATTTATACTTTTTAAGTCATGAGCACATTTTTCAATCGCTAAATAGAAGTTATTCAAAAAAAATTCATAACTACTTTTCTTTTATACGATAGGGTGACAAACGACCACACAGTCCACCTGATGGTAATTGATGTTACGGCCCTCAGCTGCCCCTGCAAAGGTCGCCTTGGCTAGGGCCCATAGTAGCCTCCTCGACGGGCAGCCGAGGGTTCGGGCCCAAATGGCCTTATGAAAAATTGACCTATCATACTACACAATAGGGAGAAGGCTAGGTAAATAAATAGAAGTTCCTGGATCCGAAGCTAATACCGCCCCAAGGCTCGGTCAGGTCGTAGGTAGGCGTAGTGCATGTAAAGTGGTGTTTAGTGGTGTGTATATTTTGTGACCTGGCCCAGCTGAGGTGACCAGACAGCCGCCTGGTCCGATGCTGCCTCACCATGTTTCATCACTCCAGCAGGCGTCACCAAGTGACAACTTCTTTCTTCATGTCACTATTTCAGTCTATCAACTTTATTGTACATTTAACTAACTTCAACTCAACTAATTAAACGTTCATCGTAGAATCAAACACGTGATTTACGACACAAGTAACGAACAGTAGTTCAAAGTTCAATATTCAAGGTTCCGGATTCATTTATCACCAAATTACAAATAGGGAACTAACGCGATCTCTTCACGAGTCACAAAGTTCAGCGTTACAACCAACAACTAAATTCCTTCGTACTATATTAAATACTACGCCGCAATAAGAATTCAAAATCAACCTAGCTGACACGCAAAGCAGCTAAAGAGTCAACACACAAAAGGCTCTTAACGCGACGGTACAATTGCAACGAAATTACTCTAATCGCTTAAACTCAAAATAAGCCTCTTGTCACGAACTTATAACTTAGACAAACTAAACCGAGGCGGTATTCACGAAACCACAATTCAGTAGCGAAGTAACGCGTACAGATACTAAAAATCTAGACCATAACCCAAAAAACCTGTTCGCGCGAAATATATGCAGTGGTCACCAAAATACGCTAATTCACCGCACCGCTGCTCTCAAGCTACTGTTTTCGCCCACGAGCGCCAAACGCTGGGAAGCTGCATACTGATGCCCCCTCCCCGTGACGCGCTTGACACCTAACACCATCGGGCGATTCGCTAAGTCGAAAGCGATTAGATGCCGTCTCAAATGACCATATTTAGCCTAAACAGCTGTGACCCATAGACAACTACATTAATCCTCAATAAAGAATCAAAATGCAGATGCGTCGTCACCCGTGTGGACTAAGATGGAATGCCCCTTTTCCAGTAATGGTATCCTAAAATGGGTCCGGTTCTCTACACTCACCATGCTAAACACAGCTTTTATTACGTGGTAGAGCCATGCTGCAGCTATATTAGTAGTAAAGTTGTAAGCACTAATGGGTCGGCTAGACCGGGGAAGGACCACGCTCTCACAGAATACCAGTGTAAAATAGCAGCTTAACACTGCTGTGTTTCGTATGGTGAGTATAGGGAACCGGAGACCCTTTTTACTTGAAAAGAGGCGTTCCATCTTAGTCCTCACGGGTGACAACGCATCTGCATTTTGATTCGCAAAAGAGGATAGAAATTTAGATATTTATGGGTCACAGCAACCACTTACCATCAGGTGGACTGTTGGTTGGTGTTCGTTTGTCACCCTATCCTATAAAAAAAACAGCAGTGTCAAGCTGCCATTTTACGCTGGTATTTTGTGAGTTTTATGAGTCAAATATTTTGATTGTTACTTCTTTACATTTAGACGGCTTATAATTTATTTGATAGATAACTTTTATCTGAGGTTTTAAAAGTTAGGCTTTTAATCACTTATCAATATGTCTTATAATTAAGTTTCTTTATTACAGTAAATTTCACAAAATGCGAGCAACTGTGTTCGATTCTCGCCGGCATTGTTCATTGCAATTCCAAATGCTGATTTACCACATGCTCTGCTGTGGAAGAAATTATCATAAAGACATCTGGGAAATAAAAATTACATATAAGTATTAAGTATTAGTACTCTCTGTAGTCACTCTTTGTATAAAAAATGTATGTAGTCTTAAAAAAGTGCAAGAGTTACAGTATAAAGATCGGACTGACAGTTACGCTTAAATAATAAAGTTAAATTAACGTTTAAAATACAAAAGTCGGATAAAGTGGAGTATTATTTTGTTTGCCTGAAGTGAAAAACTTAGAAATGGACTTATCTAAGCTACTATGTTGGTCATTTTCTTCTCTAACTTTTTTCAATACTCTTAAGCGTACTGTTGGAATGTCTCATTTTCAGTAAAAAAAGAGTCTTTGTCAGTAAAATGGGTCTTTTAATCAGTATAAAGACCTTCTTACTGTACATTTACTGGTCTTTTAATAAGTATAAAGACCTTCTTACTGTAAATTAGGCATTCCAGCTTTGTCCTCAGATGTGACAATGCATCTGCATTTTGATTCTTAATCGAGGATAGATGTTGATGTCTATGAGCGCGACCATACACTTACCATCAGGTGTACTGTGTGCTCGTTTGTCATAAAAAAGAATTCAAAATGGTACTAAATAAAGCAATGATTTTTTGTGAAAATACTATAATAGATTTTTCGACAAAAGCTTTGACCTCATGGTTCAAATTACGCATATCACCATAAAAATGTACATTAATCCGCAAACAAAACATAACTTATTATAATAAGTTATTATTGTCCAGCTGTTGCTGTGTGAGATAGAATAGTTAAGAATATGATTAAAACTAAAAATAACCAGACCATATTGCCCACCATGGATCCCACCACGAGCACTCCGTCATGGTAGGCCATATATTCTGTAGCCCTACATTTTAATCATTAGTAGCAATACTATATATTCTCTGCTATTAGGCTGGTGAGAAGATGATCTTAGTGGCGAACTTAACAGTCATATTGCGCGAGCAGTAATGCTTGTTGCTTTGTGCGTAAAAACACGGAGAAAACTATTTTTCCGCAAATAAAATCTAGATAGATCGATTTATTGGCCCCGTAAACCCTTACGCTATTACCTCAGCTTTACACGTGGCAAGTATCAATGAATTTGTAACGCCCTTGACCTTTAACCAGCCGCTAGGTAAAAGTTTATTTCAAATTAGTAGTATTGATAGATCAATTTCATTAAATGTTAATGAAAACCAAGAAAAATATCTACATGGTATAGGCTTCTGCTTCGTTCACCTATTACAGCCGATTTTCTCCCCGTGGCATACGGTGAAAATGTCAGTCGTTATAGTATAAGTATCGTTTTAACCATAGTGTAGTTTTACCGTGTACTGCAGCTGTAACAATATCTACTATCCTATATCGTGCTGTGGATGTCGTAAGAGGCTACAGAGGGAAATAAACTAGGAGTATGGCAGCATCGTCTCTCTAATAACAACTAAAAAATAAAAAATAAATTGATGTTGCCAACTCAGTTACCAGGCCTGGCAACTATGGCGAAGCCTATTCTTAGCAGTGGACTTTTGATAGGCTATAACGGTAAATGTATGATGCAGTTTAAAAATAAAATTAAGACAATAATAAAGCTTCAAAGCGAAAAAGAAATACCAAATTTAACGGGCTAGAAAACATTAAAAATGACTTCAATTAAAAGTTTGAAAAATAAACAACCAAAACAAAAAAGAAAATTTTCTAGAACTAAAGTTAAGAACACTCTCGATTAAGACACCTTTAAAACAAACAAAAACACAATACTAACATAAAACATATAACACCCCTATGTTTACGTCGGGGTTTAAAAAGAATTTATGCGAACGAAGTTGCTGGCACAGCTAGTGAATAAATAAACAAATATTTTAAATGTACACACACATATATAACTTTCGTATGATACTGTAGCAAGACTCATGTGTATTGTGTACGTAAGCTAATTGCTGACGGCGCAATTACCATTTCATTACCATTTCTTTAAAAGTGCCTGCAACCACCCTATCGGCACTTTTGTTCATGTGGTTTATTCTAATTAGATATATAGATATTTAGATCTGTATAAAAAGTAAAGTTACAGCCTATATACTCCCACTCCTGGACACAGGCCGCCTCCCATATCTGAGTGTGTTTTAGGGCGAGGAAGTCCACCGCCCTACCACGATGCATGTTGATGGACTTCACGTCTTCTAAATATTTATTTTTAATTTTACAGAAATCTATGAAATTACTTCACTATATTTTCCTTCACCGCCGAGCATTTGTGTGCAATACAATTCGCTATTTAAGTAATGTAATATCCTTATTCGAAACTTGTAACTGGGTGCCTGCGTAAATAATAACCGAATGAAACGTTGTTTTTTTATCATCCACTACCTCGAGAAGGCTAAATTATTTAACGGTTTACTACTACGTTTACCACGCAATTATGTCCAATCGCTTTATATATGATATGATAAATTGACGACAACATAAGGAAATATGAGCAAACATACTGATGACGCTGTTGTTAACACCCAAGAGACAAAATAAGATGATGGATTCCCTTACGCCGCCACCGCACGGCATGCATACACACATACACACACACACACGCGCGCGCGCGCGCATGCACGCATGCACACACGCACAAACGCACGCTCGCACACACGCACGTATGCTCTCACGCACGCAAGCACGCACGCACGCATGCACTCATTCCCTTACGTACGCACGCAGACACGAACACACGCACGCAATCAAGCACGTAAGTATCCAAGCACGCACGCACAAACGCACGCACACACGCACTTACGAACTGTTATACGGGACCTAGTAAACTAGGTTTTAAAAAAAGCACTTTTATTACACAATGGAAATAGTATTATTTAGAAATGGGTTACAAATTTTAATTAACCCGGAGTCAAAACTGGCAGACACGAGATGATACAGAGGTGTTAGGGATTCAGCGGTTGGGTAGAGACTGACTTGTTCCCGGGAGTGGGAAGCAGAGCTGCCTTTAAATAATGACATGACTATTTAGAGGAAATCTATGTAATCACTTATTACCGACTCGACCTGGCAACATACAACGCACGCACCCTGAGGACTGACGAGAAGATCGTGGAGCTGGAAGAAGAGATAGACAAGTTACGCTGGCATATTATAGGATAATACGAAGTCCGAAGAGAGGGGGAGGACACGGTAATCCTCGAATCCGGCAACTTGCTCTATCACCGGGAGGGCGACCATCTGTCCCAAGGAGGTGTCGGATTTATCATCCACAAGTCTCTCGTTAACAAGGTTGTAAAGATTAAGAGTGTGTCGACGAGGGTTGCGTACCTTATACTCAGAATCACCAAACAGTATTCGCTGAAGGTCATACAGGCTTACGCACCAAACTCGGCACACCCCGATGAGGAGGTGGAGGAAATGTATGAGGATATCTCTAGAGCCATTCATTCTTCCAAAACCCACTATACGGTGTTAATGGGAGACTTCAATGCAAAACTAGGCACAAGAGAGAACGGTAAGCTGAAAGTAGGGAAATTTGGAATAGGGCAACGGAACCCACGGAGTCAGCAGCTGTCCGACTTCATGAAGAAAGAGGGACTCTTTATGATAAACTCTTTCTTCCAGAAGCGGCCCCACAGGAAGTGGACCTGGCCGAGCCCCGACGGTTCCACAAAAAATGAGATTAACTTCATTATGACGACCACACGATAACTGTTTAGTGATGTCTCTGTGATCGCAAGGGTGAAAACTGGTAGCGATCACCGAATGGTTAGAGGTACACTGAACCTAAACCTTAAGTTGGAGAGGTCTCGTCTAATGAAGTCAATGCTCCGTCCTTCTCGTGCTCTGTTCCAAAGTCCCGAAACCTTTCAGCTCAAGTTACAAAACTGTTTCCAGCGCCTAGAAGACTGCAATGAAGTGGACGATAAAGTAAGTTTGATACAATGTCATTATATGCTACAATATTACAATAGGAATCATTTAAAATGTTAAAATTAGTTACTATAGTTTTCAGTTGAATTTCACGATTTTCATGCGTTGTTAAACGAGTGTCTTTACAGTAGGCGACACATTCAGGAGGTAAATACAATATACCATTTCCACTTAATTATATTTCAGTAACTTGGGAGTTATTACCTTCAATACTTATTTTATGACGGCTCCATGGCGCAGTGGCTTAGCAATCAGTTGTTGCGCTGGGGGCCGCGGGTTCGAATCCCGCACGGAACAAGTATTTGTATGACCTAAAAATAATTATTCCGGGTCTGGATGTTTGTCCTTGTGCAATTTATGTTTGTAAACTGCCTCCACGACACAGGAGAAAATCCTAGTGTGGGGGTGACGTTTTAAATAATAAATAAAAATACGCGACGCCCTCCTGTGAAACCGAAATAAAAAAATTCGGTTTCACAGGAGGGTTTCACAAGAGAAATACGGTATTGGTGTTTGACAAAGGTAATGATCATTTTTTATTACTTTACAATAATCTAGGTTATCTAACTTACAATACATTGATCTATCTCTGCTTATACCAATATATTTGGAGGATGAAATGATGATTGAATATGATTCTGGATTATTTTTGTCATAAGGGACCAGTGAAGGTAAGTTATGATATATGTTTAAGTGTATAGGATTAATGAGAGGGATTTTTAATGCAAACACTACTTTTTCTTTATTGAAGTAACTAGATATTTCTGATACATTTAAAATACTACGCATGTTATCGAGATTTAAAGGAACTGGGAGTTGTTTAGATTCGGGTAAGAATCTGTAGTTTTCGACCAATTCGAGGTAAAGTTCTTGAGGTGTTAGGATATAAGGATACAGGATATTAGATTTGCTAAACATGACAGCATTAATTATGTCCTCAACTTTGAAGGACAAGGCTAGGAGACTATTTTCTATCATGGAAGTTAATTCCAACATGCGAGATCTAATACCTGATTCTCTTGAAGCGTAGGTTAGATTTAGGATGTCTTGGGACAGTCCATCAATTGCGTTTTTCGGGTGGTTTTCATTTAGTCTAATTTTGTGCAGAGTTTCGTTAAAAGATCTGAGCGAAGAAGTAGTGACTAGTGTATTTTCCTTCATCAGGAGGGCTAATTTCTTTTGGTCTATTTCTACCTCTGTAATAGCGTTGTGGTAACGGATGGCATCGTCTTCATCCATTGTGCCAAATAACTTTTTTGATGCAGTGCCTACGAATCCTAGAAGTCCAGACCTTCTCGACTGGTGAGACGTAAGATGAAAGATGGCTTCGTTGTCATGGGCTATATCATTGTAACGGGTGTTCAACCGTTCAAAGAGATTAGTACATTCTAAACGATCAAAGACTTTGCCATCATTACATACATGTTTGGCTTTATCAAGGACAAGTCGCAGATTTAGAATATGTGGACTAATAAAAGATATATCATACGGGATAACTACACTAAGATAACTATCAACTAAACTTAAGGAACCTAAAGGATTGAAATAGATACCAGAACTGTTCGTCAAAGACGTAATGAATTCTTGACTGAGCGCGAAATTACTGTAATAGAATATAATTAAAATTAGTATTATGTATATAACTAGGGTTACGTTTCAGATCTAGGAACTAATTTAACTTCGTCATAGTGATGTGTCATATGACGTCTACTTATGAGTAAAGTCAAGGTGTTTCGGCCATTGATTTTTACAACCTTATACAGTCCTTTCATAATGAAATATACGTAGTCTCCAACTTTACACTGAACGGGCCGTGACCGGGTGTCGTAATACTGTTTAGGTCTTACCTTAGATCTTTGTATGTTTTCTTAGGCTTTTTCGCGTGAAAGTTTCAGACGATAGTGTAGGATATTCTGGATATGTAAGGTCCGATTGTAATTTGTAGACGGAGTCCGGGATAAAAGGCTTCTGACCGAAGAGGAGTTCGTATAGTGTGAAATTAGTAGTGGAATGAGTAGAGGTGTTATATGCCGACATAGCGGTATAAACATACTTATGCCAATCAGAATGATTTTCGTTGACATAAGATTTAAGATACTCCTTAAGTGTGGAGTGACTGCGCTCAAGTGCACTTTGCGTTTGAAGATGGTATGGAGAAGACCAGATTTGTTTAATTTTAAGGAAGTTGCAGGTTCTTTTAAATAGATCTGCGGTGAAGTTTGTGCCTTGATCGGTTAAAATAGACTTCATGATGCCGAAAATAGAAATAAAGTGCACTAGACATTCAAATGTCTCTTCTGCAGTCGCATTATCGATAGGTTAAGTGAGGGAATATTTGGTGAAGTCGTCCTGCAACGTAACAATAAATTTGAGTTTATTAAGTCCAGTTTCTGGAAGGGGTCCTACAAGGTCGAGGCTGATTCGTTCAAATGGTTAGGTGGAAGTGGTAGTTATTTGCATAGGTGATTTATTAACTTGTCTAAAAGCTTTATTACTTTGGCATTGAGAGCAATTCTTCACGTATGTTTCGATGTATGTCTGCATATCTTTCCAGAAATACCTCTCTTTTACTCGATTATACATTCGCGTAGATCCTAAATGTCCTGCAATTGGAATGTCGTGGTTTTCGCGGAGTATTCTGGGTATCTCGGAGGGTGTAGGGTAAATTAGAGTATTGTGATAAATATAAAGCGATATTTGAGTATTGTTAAAGATATAGCAGAACATGTTGTACATTTTTGTCCAGATGTGTTTGTCGAAAGGATTTTGGAAATCAGTAATAGCTAAATTTAGGTTGGAATCAGTGGAATTACGTAATATATCGCATCGAAGATTTAGTAGGCTTTTATAAATTTCTTCATAAGAGCTGTTATGAAAGTTGTATACTTTGGTGAATAGGATTTTTTTTATAGGATCGGGTGACAAACGAGCACACAGTCCACCTGATGGTAAGTTACTGTGACCCATAGACATCTACATCTATCCTCAATAAAGACTCAAGATGCAGATTCGTTGTCACCCGTGAGGACTAAGATGGAATGCCTCTTTGCCAGTAAAAAGGGTCTCCGGTTCCCTACACTCACCATACGAAACACAGCGGCGTTAAGCTGCTATTTTACGCTGGTTTTCTGTGAGAGCGTGGTCCTTCCCCGGTCGAGCTGACCCATTCGTGCTACAACCATAATATAGCTGCATCATGTCTCTACCACGTATAAAAATAATATTGTTTTCCCCTTGTTATCGAATGATATGAAGGAGTAAAGAGTTCTTTCCCTATCTAAGAGTTCCTTAGAGTTTTCAAGGTTACTTAGAATTTCTTCTACGTGAGGGTTGGAGTCTCGAGGTCGATAGAAGTAGATATGACAATGATCTTGCTGTTAGTTTTCAGGATGCTTTCGATGTGTTCTAGGATGTTAGCGTTACCATTGAAGTCTTTGTTGCTCATTGTTTTTAGAAATTTGCTATAATTATCGTCACGAGAAAGATTTGGTATAGGATCTGGGGATTTGTTAGATGTGGTTGGTGTAGGAGGATTGTCGATACCTGGTAGTGAGTCATCATATTCCAAGCGGTCTACAGAAGGTAGTTTATCGTCAAGGTCTAAGGAATCAGGGGGTAGTTGAATGTCAAGATCGTCAAGAATAAGAGGACTGAATTGAGGTGTGTAATTATCTTCATTTTGATTAGAATTGGTGGAATAGGATCAGAATCTGATGGTTGAACTGGGTTAACAGGATATCAGGATAGGGCGTCAGCAGCGGCATTAAGTTTTCCTTTCTGGTATTCGATTTCATACTCATATTCCATTAGTTTTAGGCACCATCTTTGTAACTTACCACTAGGATCCTTACGATTAAACAACCACTTTAGTCGTCTATGGTCAGTAATGATCTTGAATTTTCGTCCATAGAGATATGGGCGAAAGGTTTTTACAATCAAACAAAATAGCAAGGAGTTCTTTTTCGGTGGTATTATAGTTACATTCGCTTTTGTTGTGAGTCCGAGAGGCAAAGGCTATTGGCCTAACTTTGCGAATTGGACTTTAACTGAGTACAGCACCGATAGCATAATTAGAGGCATCATATTGTGACGCCTCATAATTATTATTATTAAATAATAATTAAATTCATTATAAAGACATTTAATAATGTCTTAGAAATTATATTTTAAACAATTTAAATGCAAATAATAAGCATAAAGTTCAAATATATTCATTTGGAATATTGAATATTATAGTATTAGTAAACGCATAAATTGTCTCTAAAAATCCCTAAATTTATTAAAATTTCCTTGAAAATAAAAAGCCCATGTATCTGGTATTCTCGATATAAATATTGTGAGCCTTTTCCAAGCGGGAAGGGATTAACTAATAAGGAATTGTCTGTTGTGAACCAGATACAAGTGGAATAGGGACAATTTATTGTTCTTAACCTTTTTGAGCTCTGTCTTCGTGAACGGGGTTTTTTAGCTTATAAGATGCTACCAACAGCTTTCGATAGCTCTCGTGAATATTCATTCTTCCAAGATAAACCTAAAAGAACTAAGTTACTATACAAACACAACGTAAATAAGGGTCCTAACTAAGACAATCACGCCATAAATTTATTAAACGGTCTATATTTAAACCTTTAGAAAGATCAATGCATGATTAATATACTGGTCACTTAAATTAGATATATTTATATATCTTATAGATGTAAATTCTCAAGAAATAGAAGTATAAGTATATTTTCACGTGGTAGAGCCATGCTGCAGCTATATAAGTAGTATAGTTGTAGCACGAATGGGTCGGCTCGACCGGGGAAGGACCACGCTCTCACAGAATACCAGCGTAAAATAGCAGCTTAATGCTGCTGTATTTCGTATAGTGAGTGTAGAGAACCGGAGACCCTTTTTACTGAAAAAGAGGCATTCCATCTTAGTCCTCACGGGTGACAACTCATCTGCATTTTGATTCGTAATCGAGGATAGATGCAGATGTCTATGGGCCACAGCAACCACTTAACATCAGGTGGACTATGTGCTCGATTGTCACCCTTATCTTATAAAAAAAAAAAGAAGAATAGAAGAGGGGGGGGGGTTCGTTACAACATTTTAGGATGAAAGGCATGGAAAAATCTGGATAAATGAGGATGGGAGCAGAGGTAAGTTTGTGCTTGAGTTCATCGAAGGCGACTTGTTGTTGGTTTTCCCAGGAAAGGGGACATCCTATTTTAGAAGTTTAGTTAAAGGTTTAGCAATTTTTGAGAAGTTGGCAATGAAACGCCGATAATAGGATACAGGACCGAGGAAGGACTTAATGTCCTTCGGGGATTTGGGAGTAGGAAATTGAGTTACCGCTTTTACCTTTTCAGGGTTAGGTTTTACACCATCTTTAGTTATTTCATGGCCAAGATATGCGACTTCACGTCGGTGAAGCTCGCACTTGTTAGGTTGGAGTTTTAAATTGTAATTTTGAAGCCTTTGGAATACTGACGAATGGTTATCAATATGAAAATTCAAATCATAAGAGTATATGACGATGTCGTCAAGGTTGATAAAATACCATATGCCTTGGAGGCCTGTGAGGGCGGTATTCATTAATCGTTAGAAAGTGGCAGGCGCGTTTTTTAAACCAAATGGTAATCTTGTAAATTGGTAGTGGTCTTGTGGTATACTAAAGGCCGTTTTAGGAGCGTCTTCTTCATTGATCAAAATCTGGTGAAATCCTGACGCAAAATCTTGCATTGCGGCGACACGGCCAGTCATTTCACCTTTCTTTTGCGTGGGTGTTGAGATATTGAAATCGGTTAATAGTTTTGATAGGCATGTCTCTACGCGAAGTGCGAACTGTTTGACCGTTTCACTATTAGTTTGACAACAATCTTGGAGGTCCGAGAGGAGTGCAGCGTAATGTTTTTTCTCGCCAAATTGGTTTTTGAGAAACTCCTCTAACTGTTGCCAGTTCCCAGCTCCTCTAACTCTTTAATGGAGTACGCACTTTCGGTAAGGCCTTCGAGTTGGCTTAAAATATATTTATATTATGTCTTGTTGAGATGGTGACGCAAGGTTAATTGCATTTCTGCAATTATTTAAAAACGCATTAAGTTTTTCGCGGTTTCCATCAAATTTATCAATGAATTTACTATTAAAGTTCATGTCGATTTCTTTTGTTTCTTTAGACATGGTAATAGGCTTGTCGTTAGGCATAGCGTGTTAGCCAAAACAAAGACAACGCGTGAGGTACGGAGTTTCGATTAGAATGGAATGTTACACTATTCTCGGAACTGAACGATAAAGAAATAATACAATGGTACAATGAATGATTAATTAAATGTTACTAAGTCTAATACTTTGAAACTCTTAATACTTTGAATTAAATTGGAATTATGTGATGGAACTTTATAGTTAAATCACTGACACTTTTTTTTCACAACACGAATAGCTTCGATGTAGAATGAATGTACTTACAGGAACACTGCAACTACGACGGCAACACGAATCATTTTGTAGTCAGGCGAGATCACCCAAGGTGAGTGATAGGTCTTCGGAGTGTGCTCAACAAGGCACGTGACGGTCTGGTAAGATCAGCAGGATACAGCGGTGTTTAATAGAGATACAGCGACACGGAAATCAGATTGGGATTTAGCACTTTTTACCGGCACAATTACGCGCAGATATGGACTTTATTTTATTTAATTTTCACTGATTTGAGGCGTTGCGAGGATTTACTTATTTCTTTTAAAACCCTTAAGCTGCCACCAATGTTATACGGTACCTCCTACTAGCTTTTAAAAAAAAAGCACTTTTATTACACAATGGAAATAGTATTATTCAGAAATAGAATGGGTTACAAATTTTGACTAACCCGGAGTCGAAACTGGCAGACTCGAGATAATATATAGGTGTTAGGGATTCAGCGGTCGGGCGGAAACTGACTCGTTCCCGGCAGGAATCGGAGCTGCCTTTAAATGATGACATGACTATTTAGAGGAAATTTATATAATCACTTATTACCTATGATTAAGGGTTTTCCCTAGCATTGGAAAACCGTAACAGCACGCACGCACTCAAGTATGCAAGCACTCACGCACTCAAGTATGCAAGCACTCACGCAAGCATGCACGTTCTTATGCACACACACGCACTTACGCATGCACACACGAACGCACGCATGCCCGCACACACACACACACACACACACACACATACGAGTGCGTGCGCACGCACAGGCTTAGAACAAATACCAGTTGGATATACCTACAAATTCCGTGTCACACTATGTACTTCGTTCCGTGGCTGTCGTAAGGCTCAATTTACACTGCGGCGGAATGGAATGGAACGGAAGCGTCAGTTTCGCCTCGTCGCGCTGGAAGGCACGTGAATTCGAGGGAATGCTCGAGCATTCCCGCGACTGCGCCTTGACTACATATACCGTTCAATTATTTAGTCTGGATCCGTTTTTTGACATGAATGATTGATTGGATATTATTTTCATATTGCTTATTTGTGAGACAGAATCAGAAAATGATGAGAAAAGGAAGAAGCGCCTATGGGAAAAAGCCAAATAGATCTTACGTCTTTTAATAATAAAGTAATTAGTACCCATATTATCAAAAGTTTTTGAAAAAGCAATACTAAAGAGACGTCATAACTTCAAGGGAAATTTTAATATTATTAATAACGCACAAAATGGTTTTGTAAAAAGTAAATCCACAACATTAGCCACCTTCCAACTTGTTAAGTATGTTACAGAATGCGTTAATGACGGTGCATCGGTGATAGCTCTTTTTTTGGATTTGAGTAAAGCATTTGACTTTGTTCATCACGGAATACTTCTCAATAAACTCGAAAGATACGGAATACGTGGGAAAGCAAATGAATGGTTTAAAAGTTACCTGGGTCAAAGAAAACAATGCACCGAAATAACAAAGCTCAAAAACCTTTAAAAAGTGCATATCCGGTCTGAATATAGGTTAAACAAATATGCGGTTCACCTTGTAATAACATTACAAGGTGAACCTCAAGGAAGTATTCTGTGTTCTCTACTTTTTCAATTATATATTAAATGAGTTACCAATAACAACTCCTCATAAAACGATTCTTTTCGCCGATGACGCAACGATCATTCTTAAATGTACGAAC
Source organism: Parnassius mnemosyne (assembly GCA_963668995.1). Lineage (NCBI taxonomy): Eukaryota > Metazoa > Arthropoda > Insecta > Lepidoptera > Papilionidae > Parnassius > Parnassius mnemosyne. The sequence goes on from CAVLGL010000086.1 coordinate 30,328,118, forward strand.
AAAAGGAGTTTGGAATTTGATATCAATATTACATTAAAAGATATAATTGATCGGTTGAATTCTCACAACATGACTGTAAATATAAATAAAACTAAAATAATGCAATTTCACACGATTAGAAGTAAGCAAACTAATTTAAATATAAGGTATAATGAAAAAGTGCTACAAGAAGTTGGTTATTATAAGTTTCTTGGTATTACTATTGACAATAATTGTAATTGGAAAATGCATGTTCCATCGATATGTTACAAATTAAACAGATTTGTATTTGCGCTTCGCCGACTCCGAGAGATAGTATCTGCCAAAGCAGCATTAAACGCCTATCATGGCTATGTCTCATCGACATTTTAGTACGGACTTCTGATATGGGGCAACTGTTCTAAAATAGAACGCGTATTTAGAATCCAAAAAAAATGCATTCGAGCAATCAGTGGAGCACATTCCATGCCATCATCGTGCAAGCCATTATTTAAAGAAATGAAAGTGTTACCACTCGCATGTATGTATATAAAACAAGCTGCGATTTTTGTCAAACAATTCCCTGAATACTTCCCAAGTAATATATTTTAAGAGATAGAAGTTTAAAAGAAAAATCTAATAACAGGATATACCCTCAAAAATTTAAATTGATGTCTTTCAAAAAAATTCGTTCATAATGGCGATTAAAATCTTTAATTCTTTACCCGACGAGTTTAAAAATTTCCCAATGACAAAGTTAAAAAACAAACTTCACGAATGGCTCTTACTTAATTGTTTTATACCGTTAATGGGTATATTGATCAGAAAAACCAAAACAAATTACATATTTAATATTTGTATCTAAATTGCTTGAATTTTTTTGCTGTGAATTAATAAAATAAGACTTCGATAGAATAATTATTAGTTGCTTGATTTTACTGTTTTTACATGTGAACATTTATATTTTGTCATTTTGTAAACAATTGTGTGACATTGTACTTCGTAATTATTCTTTTGACTTTTACAAAGTGAGAGGCCCATGTTCATTTGCAAATTTAATTGAAGTCTTCATTATAGTGTTGTATCGTGTAGCCCCCCCCCCCCCCCCCCCGAAAATATATATTAGAGTTAAGTTTACAATAAAGAGTAGTCTCATTAAAGTCATAACAAAAGACAGAGAACAAACAAGTCAGAAAACAACTATTATTCGGACTTAACTATACCTATTTTAACCCGAAAGCAACCAATACACCGAAGTTTAAACAACCGCTATTAGCTACATCTAGTTAAAGCCGGTCTATAGTTAGCATAGATCGTCTTTTAGCCGTGACATACGCACTTGACTGATTTCTTATGTATAATTTGTAATAACGGGTTTTTCATTTCCATTTGACATGGTCAAACTTAGAGACAGGTCCTGTTAGTGTGGGCTCACTTATGTTTTTAAAGCTTTTACATCTTCTTTTAATTAAAGAACAGCTATTAATCATCAGCTAGCATCAGCATCGTTTTTATAGGTGGTAGAGCCGACGCTGCAGCTATATTGTGGTTGTATCACCAATAGGTGGGCTCAACTTAGGTAGGGCCACGCTTTCACAGAATATTAGCGTTAAATAGCAGCTTCGTGCTGCTGTGCTTCGTATGATGAGTGTTGAGAACCAACCCTTTTACCATGAAACGAGGCATCACATATCAGATCTGAGGAATGACAACGCTTATGAATTTTATTTCGTAATTGAGGATAAATGTAGATGTCTATGGGTTATAGCATTCACTTACTATCAGGTGGGTTGTGTGCTAGTTTGTCACTTGTTTGTATTTTTTTTAAAACTTATATTAACGTGACCCGATTTTATTAAATTTGATAAGGTATCTTGCCTGCTCGGTACAAATTTTGCAATTGATTTTAAACTAACTTCCCGATGAGCTAGAGACTTTAAAGTGTAAATATAGCTCAAGACTGGTTGGCAATACAATATACGCTCACTTTCTTGTCTTTCTGTCTGTTAGTTTGTTTATCTGTTTCGTACAAATTTAAGAACCGACTTTTAACCAACTTTTCCGAGGAGTTAGAGATATGAAACTTTAAATATAGCACAGGAATTTAAATTATTATAAAATATAGCCAGTATTGTAATATTTTTACTGGTACGAGACATTCCATATTAGTTTTCAGGTGTACTCATGGGGGCGAAGGATGAAGGATGAAGTTGTGTATAGGCGAGAGCATTCACTTATCTTAAGGTCTGTGCTTATTTGTCAACTTTAAAAACGTCAATAAGAATATATCTGGGTAGTTTCTTTTGTCTTTTCTACTAGTAGTAGGTATTTATTTCAAAAAAATTAATAACCGTATTAATTAAATTTATTTTTTCTTTAATAATACATTAGGAACCGATTTTTCAATAATCACATAAAAGAAGACCATCGAATAAATTACAACCTGACTGAAAATAATAGTGAAGCATTTTAACTATTTTATTCATACAACCGTCGTTTTTTAATTTGTTTATGTTACAGTTTATCACATGAATAATTGTATGTGAAAATTGAAAATGGAGGCCTTAATCCCAGCGTTTAAGCATTTAATTAACTTGAACATATACTCGTATAATTTATAAGTAATCTGGCATTGCGGCGTATCGTATCATTAGAACCAAACTCAGGGAACAAAGAGATTTACAATAATTGGGACGCGGTTCGTTACGTCATTAATTTAGTCTTAATATAGAGAATAGAGTTAGCTGTATCGTTCCTTATTTAAATACTTGGTTGAGGACTTAATCCGCCTTGATTGATAATTAAATCTTTGTATAATAACTATGATACTAAATAGAGCCAAGGTATATTATGGTTGTAGTATGAATGGGTCGGCTCAACCGGGGAAGGACCACGCTCTCACTGAATACCAGCGTAAAATAGCAGCTTAATGCTGCTGTGTTGCGTATGGTGCAGGTTGAGAACTGGAGAGCCTTTTTACTGAATACAAGCATAGAATAAATATAAGTACTACGTAATAAAGGCATTTCATTTTAATTCTCAGGCGTGACAAAGCATCTGTATTTTGATTCGTAATCGAGGATAAATGTAGGGCAACAGTATCAACTTACCATCAAGTGGACTTTATGCTCGTTTGTCACTTATATTTTATAAAAAACAAGATTTAATTAGGATTTCATAAGGATATTACCATACATCATTATATCCTATAAATTATCTGTAATTATTTCATTGCTTTTCAGGATTCCGTACCCAAAGGGCCAACGGGACCCTATTACTAAGCTACCGCTGCCCGTCCGTCTGTCTGTCTGTACCGATATCAGTTGACGAAGACACCGCTTAGCATACATATAAAAATAAATACACGCTCAAATTGAGCACCTCCTCCATTTTTAAAGACCGTCAGTAAATTCTAGCTCTATATAAAACGTACAGTATAAGTAATCAGAAGCATATGCGTCCATAGATAATGATAGGAGTATGTTTCTAATGATAAATGGTGTCATAAATCGTTTTAAATCTAAAAGCTAAGCTTCCATAAATACTATTTTCGAGCATATTTTCAAGCTATAATATCATGTAATTTATTTAAATATGGCAACGAACAAAATTACTTTCATATATGGTAGAGCCATATTGCCACTAAACTTATAGTTGTAGCACGCATGGGATTGACACGACCGGGGAAGGACCATGCACTCACTGAATACAGCTTAAACTGAATACAGTTAAATAGCAGCTTATTCCTACTGTGTTTTGTATGGTGAGTGTAGAGAACCGAGACATTTTATCTTAGGGTGCGTACAGATTAAGTAACATGTTATGTAACTTTTGTTTTATAACACGTCCGCATTATGTAACAATGTTTTACAACATTGCAACATATAACAATACTGTACACATTAGAAAAACAATACAATATTACAATGTTATATGACATTGTCGTATGTTGTTCTGCCGTTCAAGTTATATAACAATGATGTCACGTTATATAACACGTTTTTTAAAATTTATACTCCATATTACTGAAACATGTTATATAATAACGTTTTATAACATGTTAAGTTATATAATGTGTACGCACCGTTAGGTCACAGGGGTGACAACGCACGTTGATATTTACATTTTGATTCTTAATCAAGGATATATGTAGATGCCTATGCGCCACAACATTCACTTACCTTATTAGATAGACTGTGGGCTCGTTAGTCACCCTTACTCTATAAGAAAACCTGATTTTTTTCCATTTAAAAAAAAGAAAGAGTTTCTAAGTTTAATTGTTTACGTATTACTGTAATTGTGAACCGATATTAATTCTCCTTTTTTATAAAATAAGTTATACTTTAGCGATAGTCCTATATGAATTTGAGACAAAATTCCACCCCTAGAGATGAAAGAATATGGGATGACATTTTTAATCTAACTACATAGACGACATTCGAGCTTGTGATGTACTTTAGTCTACTCAAAAGGTATATTTATTTAGACATAATGTATAAAAACAGACAAACAATTTTAATTTAATTGAAGCTATTATGTGATATATAATTTAATCTAGTCGAGGGATACTCATCCCAATTTACCTGTCCGGTAGTTGTGGTATGGTATACGGGTATGCGACCCCGGCTTCCCTAGCTATTACTGTCCTATCCCGTGCCCTCCTGGACGGTAATATCCTACATTTCCTATTTCCTACCCTAACTTACTTTACTCTTCCTTTTCACACCACCTATCCTTCCCCTTTTCCTATTCCTACCCTCCGCCAATCCAACGTCTGCCGCGCGGATGGATGCATGGCTAGGGGCGAGCCTAGTCGTTAGCGTGCCACACTGCCCTGGGACCGGGCGACCCCAGAATTAGGCTAGCCTTACCCTGGCATGCGGGGCTCTGCTGGGGGGGACAAACCTTTCCCTCGCTATTCGTGGGAACGCAATGGATAGTCATAAAAATAATTTAATTAACCAAAATGGCGGCGATGTGGTTCGCCACCCATCACGTCTCGTTTCTCGCGGGGGCGAAAAGCGGCCCACGGAGAGCCGCTTCGCTACGTTGAATGTAAGAGGAGGAATGGATGGTAAGGTAGATGAAGTATGTCAGATGATGGATGAACGTTGCATTGATATTCTGTGCGTGAACGAAACCAAGAGGAAAGGATGTGACACCACGGTTCATGGCCCCTACACGGCATACTGGTCGGGAGTCCCCCAAACCAGCCGAGGCTGTCAGGGAGTTGGTGTGATTCTTTCATCTCGAATGGTTGAATGTGTGATGGAGCATGAATGTATAAGTCCAAGACTCCTCTGGATTAGGTTAAAAGTCGGACTCACTCGCTTGTTTATCCTTGGGGTCTATGCACCAACGGATCTGCGTGGAGGTGGGTCCATAAAAACACAACAAGAGAGAGAGGAATTTTGGGATAGCATGAGAGAGGTCTTGAATAAATGCGGAGAAAATGAACGGATCGTGATGTTAGGGGACTTTAATGGATGGGTTGGAGTAAAGCGTGATGGGTATGAAGGAGTTCTGGGTACGTTTGGGGACGAGAGAGTGAATGACAATGGGAGAAGCCTGCTTGAAGTATGCTTGGAATGGAATCTGTGCGTGGCCAACACAATGTTTGACCACAAAAAGATCCATTTGTACACAAGAGATGAGGGTGAGTCTAGAAGTATGATTGATTTTGTAATTGTGGATGAAAGACTGAGGAAGAAAGTGCTAGACACTCGGGCATACCGCGGTGTAGGCCTCGACACAGACCACTTCCTGGTCATAGCCCGAATACGTGGACTCTTTAAACGGTGGCGACACCGAGTGGCCGAGCCTACGAGTGTTTTGGACAGAGTAAAAGTGGAAAATCTACAAGAAGAAGAAAAGAAAGACGAGTATGTAGAGAAACTGAAAGAAAGTTTTAAAGGGATAGAAGAGATAGGAGTGATTGAAGATTTGTGGGAGACATTTAAGAAAGGGGTCGTAAATGTTGCTATCGAGGTATGCGGGGTAGCTAAAAGAAGGAAAGGAAGAAAGAATGATAACGTGTGGATGGATAAAGATGTACAAAAGGTTGTGCAAGAAAAGAAGAAAGCGTGGTTGGATTGGTTAGCAACAAAAGCTAACCAAAAAGTTCAAAAGGCAACGGATGACGAGATAAAGGAAGCAAGAACGAAGTATAAAATATTGAAAACAGCAGCGAAAGAAATTGTGTCTAGAAAGAAAGAAGAACGAAAGGATGATTTCGATAGGAGGCTCACTGAAGATTTCCAGTCAAACATTAAGTTTTTCTGGAAAACCATCAAAACAGCCAGAGGAAAAACTTCTACCTCTGAGCTGAGTACAATCAGGAGTCAAGATGGGAGCATTATAAAAGGAGAAGAATGTGTGTTAAAGAGATGGAAAGAGTATTTTGAAAGTTTGTTTGAAAGAGAGGAAGTGCAGGTACAGCATCTGCCACCTTCCACGGAAACTAATATAAATGTTGATGAAAATGAGATAAGCATGGCTGAAATAGTGAAAGCGTTGAAAAGTATGAGATTAGGTAAGGCTGCAGGGTATGACAGGATTACCGTCGAGATGCTGAGGGCTGGACAGGGCCTGGTGGCTAGTCAGCTGTACCGCCTTTTCAATATGTGCTGGCGAAATGGGCAAGTACCGGGAGACTGGTGCAAAGCCGTAATCGTGCCATTGTATAAGGGAAAAGGGTCACGGCAGGACTGCATAAATTACCGCGGTATAAGCCTTCTCAGCGTCGTCGGTAAATTGTATGCGAAAGTGTTGATTGAAAGGATTGTGAATGAAACAGACAAGAAAGTATGGGATGCACAAGCGGGATTTAGAAAGGGAATGGGATGTACGGATCAGGTCTTTTCCTTGCGGTGCATAGCCGAAAAGTATTTGGCTAAAAACAAGAAAGTCTACTGCGCGTTCGTAGATCTAGAAAAGGCCTATGATAGAGTGGTGAGGAATGAATTGTGGTCAGCACTGTCCGTGAACGGTGTGAGCAGTATCCTCATACGAGCAATGCAATCTCTTTATAGGGATTCTAGTGCTTGTGTAAGGATAAACGGGGCATATACTGAATGGTTTAATATCGAAAAAGGTGTTAGACAGGGATGTGTAGCGTCACCGTGGCTGTTTAATCTGTTCATGGACAATTGTTTGACAGATTTAAAAGAGAATGAAAGTGGGTTGAGAATGAATGAGTTACTCGTCAAATGTTTTCTCTATGCTGATGACCAAGTATTACTTGCGTCTTCGGCCGAGGAGTTGCAGGAGATGGTAACTGCTATGAGTGGAGCTTTTATTAGAAAGGGAATGAAGATGAATGTAAGGAAGACGAAAGTTATGGTGTTTGAAAAAGATGAGACAGTGACAGACTGCAATATCGTGATTGAAGATGAACAAATTGAACAGGTGAAAGAGTTTGTGTATCTGGGTTCAAAGTTTACAAGAGATGGAAAGTGTGAGAGTGATATCGAAAGAAGAGTGAATGCAGGAAACATGGTGAATGGAGCTTTGCACTCCTTTATGAGCAGTCGGAAGGTGTCTAACAAGGCTCGTTTGGCTGTGCATGAGGGGGTGTTGGTTCCGACACTCATGTACGGAAGTGAAAGTTGGGTATGGCAGAAGAAACATGAAAGCAGAATAAATGCAGTTGAGATGAGAGCATTAAGAAGTATGATAGGAGTTAAACTGAGTGACAGGCTAAGAAATAGTGAGGTAAGGAAACGTTGTGGTCTGAAAGAAGATGTAGTGACAAAAATTGAGAAAGGTATGCTGAGATGGTTTGGCCATGTCGAGAGAATGAATGAAGAACGATTGACGAAAAAAGTGTATAAGGCGAGTGTGAATGAAAGTGTTGGAAGGGGTAGACCTAGGCGGACATTTCTAGACCAAATCAGGGACGTCTTGAAAAAAGGCCAGGTCAAGAGCACCCTAAACCGTAGAGCATGTATGAAGGGAATAATGAAAGTGGACGAAGCAAAACAAGTATGTAAGGATCGTAGCAAGTGGAAAGAACTGGTCTCTGCCTACCCCTACGGGAAAGAGGCGTGATTATATGTATGTATGTATGTATAATTTAAATCTCTTTGAAGTCAGCCTTTACTTGTTTTTAATTTTTTTTATAGGATAGGGTGACAAACGAGCACACAGTCCACCTGATGGTAAGTAGTTGCTGTGACCCATAGACATCTACATCTATCCTCGTTTGCGAATCAAAATGCAGATGCGTTGTCACCCGTGAGGACTAAGATGAAATGCCTCTTTTCCAGTAAATAGGTATTCTGAGAGAGCGCGGTCCTTCCCCGGTCGAGTCGACCCATTCGTGCTACAACTATACTACTAATATAGCTGCAGCATGGCTCTACCACGTAAAAAAATGTTTTATTTTAAATGTTTTATTTTACAAATTTAATAGAGTTTCATTTTAACTTATCATTCCAAAGTGTGACTATTTGTATAATATCCAAGAAATAAATAAAGCCACGGATGTTTTGTCACCTCTGAGGACTAACATGGAATGTCTCACAACCTGTAATTGTAATGGCTCTCCATACGTTTCAGACCGGAACACAATAACGCTAGCACTGCCATTTAGCGAAAACAGGTGAGAGTCATGTGTAAAAGGCTCTCATTTCTAAGTAGCTAAGTCCAAGAGGAACTTAAGTCATTTTAGATTTCTCAATAAAAGGGAATTTTCTGAAGTAATTTAGCTAGTTTATTTTAAGAGTTATATTTACTTATTTATTTAAAATCTTTATTGCGCTTAAGATGTACAATTGGCGGACTAAATGCCTTTAGGCATTCTCTAACAGTCAACCACAAGCTAAGCAAAAAAACTTAAGCAGGTGCCATAAATACTTGAGAATATATACGTGAATGTAAATATAAACATATACACACTGTACTTGAAAATACAAAAATAAATATATATATAACTACTAATAACCTAAACAATATATAATACATACATTTTGAGCATACTAACATACAAACATAATATACAAAAACAACTTAAGTAATTTATAATACACTTATGCAGAAACATTTAAATAAGAAGGTCAGTTGCTGAAAGAAGAAAGGTAGTGATCAGTCACCAGTCTTTTAAAGGCAGCAACAGGAATCGTTTTCCTGATATGAGGAGGCAATTTATTCCATAGCCTTATGGCCTCAGCGGCGAAAGAATGAGACATAAATTTAGTACGAGAGGAAAAGTACATAAAGTAGTTCCCTCGGAGGATCTCAGGTTACGATCGTGGGAAGAACCCAAATACTGAAACTTACATTTCAGGTATTGGGGAGTGCATGGATCATATAGGATTGAAGTGAGATTATATCATTATTAAAGCTTGGGATTTAATAAGGATGTACCTATGAACAACAAGCTTAATTGGAAAGAGTATTAAGTAACACTACTACTAAATGAACACTTAAATCGGCATTGAGTTTTATACATGAGTCTTAATCTCGAAAATTACTAGATTTACAAAGGTATAATGATGTTTTTTATTCTTGGTTTATATTGTCTTTCCACCCGATTACAAAATAGGCTTTTGTTACGCTAAATCGGTGCGCTTTTCTATGATCTTCTGCATCACCATTTACATCATCAGTTAGGATAGTAGTCAAACACTAACTTATAATAATTCAAAGAAGTTCTTCTATGAGAAACAGTACGACACTGTTCCTAAAGAAAATTATCAGCCTATTTACGTTCAACACAAGACTCTTTTTTTCATTCTCAAGACATTTTATAGAACAAAGAGAAGTCCGCCCTGCTATCCCGAAACGTGTTAGCAGACTTCACATGTCCTTGAATTTTTTTATAATATCTTAGAGATGCAGGTTTCATCACGTAATACTCCTTCACCACCGAGCAAGAGCACTTCGGTTTCGGTTTAAAGAATTTTACGTTCTCATAAGAACAAACAATGGTTCATTTATAAAGAGATACAAAGTAATTATTATAATTTGACAATATTATCACATCTACCTCTAGTGCTTGAAGCGATATAGTCTTAGGTTATTTACTTATACATATTAGGTACCATGTAAAAAGATTACAATGTGCGTACGTATTTCCTAAGTACACTTCTAAACAATTTCCTGTTATTGCAGTTTTTAATGTCATCTAGTAATTTATTGAACAGCTATGCTCCCTCAAACAATAGTGTTTTTTTTTTTGCCATTATTAGTTCATGCCGTCGTTACTTTGAGTTTATTTTTACTTCTTAAGTTGTGTGTTGTTGTTTTTTTTTTATGTAACTGTATATTTGATTGAATAGAATTAGTGGTTATATTTTTTATTAGATTGCAAATGAATGCAATAGGTATATAGTTGTGTCAGATTTAGTAAGATAGTTTTTTTTTTCGTATAGTACTTTTGTTGGAGTTACGATTGCAATTGACAATTTCAGTGGTGCTGGCGGAGATCGTATTTGGTTTATTAGCGTACCACACAATTTTAAGGCGATGAAGCCGTATAGTGGCGGCATATGAGAATTCACTAGCTACATCATCCCTTTGGTGTCTTAAGATGTGGGAGAGGAAAACGAAACAGGAGATGAGCCGCAGCATCTTCCTGATAACAACTCAAATTAATTAAAAAAAACTGCGGTTGCCAACCCGCCTGCCAAGCATAGCAACTATTTGCCTTATTGTAAGGATATTTGCCATATCTCTCTAATAAGGCATCAATGGAGGAGGTCTATGTGGTACTAGCTGTGCGCCGCGGTTTCAACCGCGTATATCACCCGTATGCGCCTCGCGACATGCGAACTTTGAGAGGGACATCACGGACGGTTGCTGAATTAACAAACATTTAAAAAGTGAAAAATGGTACAGGTACTGATATAGCCTTGACTACGAAGTGATGTATTTGAATATAAGGACTAATACCAGGGTACGAATAATTTGACCTAGGTTGTACCGGCGTTACTATTGCATATTTTAACATGAAAAATAGTTATTGTGACATAATTGTAATAGACATACATATGGTGGACTTTTTTGTAGATATTGATTTCCTCTATAAAACTGTAGCACATCACTATGCCCTATTGTCTATATTTCCCACAGCGTATGCAATATGATGTATTTTCGGCGTTACTATTGCATATTTTACATGAAAAAGTAGTTATTGTGACATAACTGTAATAGTTAAACATAATTATGGTATTGTAGACTTTTTCGTAAATATTGATGTCCTGTATAAAACTGTAGTACATCACTTAGCTCTATTGTCAATACATTCCGCAGCGTACGCGATATAAGGATTATTTTTGGTATTTTTCACACCTTTGGTTACATTAACGAAGTTTTTATACGGATCCCTAATTTTTTTGAAAATATTCTACCGCCTGTGTTCATCAAGGATGGTACAGGACTCTAATGCTGAAAGAATTTTTCAAATCGGTAGAGTATTTTCCGAGTTAATTCAATTCAAACAAACAGACAAACAAATCTTTCCTCTTTATAATATTATAAAGTGTAGATAAGCAGTGGACTTTTTGACAGCTTTGTATAAAAGGAATGAAAGAACGAATGGCTTACTTCTATAAGCCTAAAAATAATTCTATAAATTAAAAAAAAATCAACTAGCGAATTCTCTAGAACGTAAACAAAGTTTGTCCTGCACTTGACAGTGGCCCAAAATTTGATAAATAGGGTGAGTTAGTTAGTTCGTTAAATGGACTAGGCTTAAAGAAAACATTTTATAATAAATAGGAATTAAACAATGTTGTAACCGTTTTAATAGAGTGGGCAACTTTAAATAATTTAGACCCGCATGGTAGTAGTTTCATGTTTAATTTTTTTTACAATGAAATCTGTAATATTCTAAATTCAAAATTTTTACGACATTCTACAGTATGACATTCAATTATTTCACATTCAGTATTTAAGTTAAACATGGAAACCTCAATAATTGTCTATGGTGTGTAAATGTGCAACAGAGACAGTTTGCAATGCTGCGTTTGGACAGTTTGACTGACGAACGCACTGTGTGTTTATGGTTTGATCGCTTTCTTAGTGCAAATTGCGACTTGTAGAAAACCGACTTAAACAATGAAAAAAAAAACAAGACACTAAAGATAATAACAATGAATTAAACTTATCTAAGATAAAAACTAAGACTTTTATTAAACAACTAAGGATATAGTGCGATTGTTTGACGTTAGTATACCCACAATTTTGATTTTTTCGCACTAAATTAATAAAATAAAAATCATTTGAGTTCGATGTTCAACGTTAACTTAACTAGACTTAATATAAATTCATGCCAAAAAAATATTTCCCGCGGTTTAAACGTAATAAAGTAATAATTGTTTGGTTTAATTTCAAAAATTTGAAAATAGTTGAATTGAAAATATTTTAATTAAATATTGTTTTTCTGTTAATTCTTAAAAAGTAAGTTCTAAAAGTTATTCACCAAACGGAAATTTCATATTGCACATAGCTGGATGGATCGTCCTGAATTTCCGATGACCCGATTCTAAACTCGAGCTTAATTTGAATTTTAAAGAGATTTTGTTAATTGACATGCGACTAAAGTTTCATCATTAATCCTTGTAAGGGTCTGAAGCGGCTCACGATAATAATTCTCTAACTAGCTTTTACCCGCATCTCAGCTCGTGTTTAATTATTCCAACGAATTTTTTGTCTAAAATTATTATAACTAAAAGTTGCAAAACACTCTAATGCAATACACTTCTATAGACCACATTAAATTACTTGTTTTACTTAGCGAAAATACCGATTTGAAAATGCAGATTTGTACCCTAGAAACATGTGAACAAGTTACGTAACGTTAACCACGGGAAAATAATTTTGCATCATTTGCGAATTCTCATTGATAAATATTGTTTTTATTAAGAATATTAATCATTTAAAATTAAACAGAAGGTTGTATGGAATATTAGCAATGCATGATAGGAGCTCTGTCTCTCCCTCGACTTCTCCTTTTTTTATGTAAGACTGTAGTGACAAGTTTTTACGTGGTAGATCCATGCTGCAGCTATATTAGTAGCATATTTGTAGCACGAATTGGTCGGCTCGACCGGTGGAAGAACCACGCTTTCACAGAATACCAGCGTAAAATAGCAGCTTAAGACTGCTGTGTTTCGTATGGTGATTGTAGAGAACCGGAGACCCTTTTTACTGGAAAAGAGGCATTCCATCTTAGTCCTCACGGGTGACAACGCATCTGCATTTTGATTCTTTATTGAGGATAGGTGTGGATGTATATGGGTCACAGCAACCACTTACCATCAGGTGGACTGTGTGCTCGTTTGTCAACCTATCCAATGAAAAGAAAACGAACTTACAGTTTAACTGATCGTAAGAGGCTGCTGCAATCCATGGACACGTGCAGCCAACTTCAAACAAAGGAAGTAGATGCGTTGTCAACTCTGAGGGAGAAGGTGGAATGCTTCACAGCCTTTAACTGGCTCTCTTTACCCTTTAGGCCAGAGAACACAGCTGTACAAGCACTGCTATTTAGCGGTAACCACCGCACCCACCCAGACGGATTTCTAGGCATATAATTAAAAATTAAAATAAATTGTACAACCGACTTCAATATAAATTAAAGAATAACTCTAAAACTATTAGTCAGACCTTAATCAAATTTATATGGGACCCAGTTTTCAAATAAAAAAAGAATCATCGAAATCGGTTCACCCAGTAAAAAGTTATAAGGTAACAACATAAAAAAACATACAGTTGAATTGAGTACCATGAAGCAAGTAGTACCTACCGTCCATCCTTTTTGAAGTCGGTAGAAAATATAGCCTAGATCCCTTCTGGCATTACTGTCTACCCGTCCGTAAAATTTCATCACAATATATTTTTTTAATAGAAGGTGTAAACGAGCATTTTTTTTTTTTTTTTTTTTTATAGGAGAGGGGGCAAACGAGCATGCGGCTCACCTGATGGTAAGTGACTACCGCCGCCCATGAACAACCGCAACACCAGGGGAATTGCAGATGCGTTGCCGGCCTTTTAAAAAGGAGTAGGCTCTTTTCTTGAAGGTCCCTAAGTCGTATCGGTCCGGAAAAATCCCTGGTGGTAAACTATTCCACAAGGAAGTTGTGCGAGGAAGAAAACATCTTCTAAATCGCACAGTGGTGGACCGCCAATCATCCAGATGGTGTGGATGGTATCGGGAGTTCTGCCGCGATGTGCGTTCGTGAAATTTGGCGGCTGGGATTAATCCGAACAATTCCTCAGAGCACTCCCCATGGTAGATGCGAAAGAAAATGCAAAGAGATGCAACATCTCTTCGCAGTGCCAATGAATCGAGCCGATCGGAAAGGGCTCGGTCGTCGACGATTCGAGCCGCTCTGCGCTGGATGCGGTCAAGTGGAAGGAGCTGGCACTGGGGAGCCCCTGCCCAGAGATGGGAACAGTATTCCATGTGAGGCCGAACCTGCGCCTTGTAAAGTTGCAGGCGGTGTGCCGGCATGAAATACTGTCCCGCTCTGCTGAGCACGCCAAGCTTTTTAGAGGCCAATTTGGCCTTCTCTTCCAAGTGACCACGAAACTGCACGTCACTCGATATGTCGACTCCGAGGATACCGATACTGGCTGAGGCAAGAAGGGGAGTGCCTTGAAACTGAGGAGATACGACAAAGGGGTTCTTTTTAGCGGTAAACGCGCAAACTTGTGTCTTCTGAGGATTAAACTGGACTAGATTTAGTCGCCCCCAATCCGAGACTTTGTCCAGCAAAGACTCGACTTCAGACACAAGTTTGTTCCGGTACTCGGCGACGTTTTCCCGAGAAATATTGGCCCGGCCGGTGTATAGAGCATCACCAGTGCTGTCATCCGCATAGCAATGAATGTTACCAGTTAGCAACATATCATTGATATGCAGAAGAAACAGCGTTGGTGATAGCACACAGCCTTGTGGAACACCAGCGTTACTAGGCTTGTAGTCAGAACATGCACCGTCTACAACGACCTTGATGCTCCGATCTGCAAGAAAGCTGGTGATCCAATTGCACAATTTCTCGGGAAGCCCATAGGAAGGCAGCTTCGAAAGAAGCGCTTTGTGCCAAACCCGATCAAAGGCCTTCGCAATGTCCAGACTAACGGCCAACGCCTCCCCCTTGGACTCTACTGCCTTCGCCCATCTATGGGTCAGGTAGACCAGAAGATCACCAGCTGATCGACCCCGACGAAAACCGTATTGGCGGTCACTAATCAGCTGGTGATCCTCAAGGTACCGGATGAGCTGGCAGTTAATAATGGATTCCATTATTTTGGAGAACAAGGAGGTGATCGCGATAGGCCTATAGTTGGACGGGTCTGAGCGGTCGCCTTTACATACAGCATCGCATACAACTAACCTCATGGTAAGTGACTACCGCCGCCTATGAACAACAACAACACCAGGGCCTTTTAGAAAGGAGTCGGTCCGGAAAACTCTCCGGTGGAAACAATTCCACAGAGAAGTTGGAAGAAAACTCCTAATAAAATACACAGTGGTGGACCGCCAAGCATCCAGTAGGTGAGAATGTTATCGTGAATTTTTATAGGTTAGGGTAGTAGGTTCAAGTGCTAGTAGGAGCGTGGTCCTTCCCCCGTTGAGCCGACCCGTTTGTGCTTTTTTTATAGGATAAGGGTGACAAACGAGCAGACAGTCCACCTGATGGTAAGTGGTTGCTGCGGCCCATAGACATTTACATCTATCCTTTATTACAAATCAAAATGCAGATGTGTTGTCACCCGTGAGGACTAAGATGGAATGCCTCTTTTCCAGTAAAAAAGATCTCAGGTTGTCTACACTCACCATACGAAACACAGCAGCTTTAAGCTGCTATTTTATGCTGGTATTCTGTGAGAGCGTGGTCCTTCCCCGGTCTGCCGACCCATTCGTGCTACAACTATACTACTAATATAGCTGCAGCAATTTTATACCACGTATAAATGATCCAGCCATTCCAAAGATTACCCCGGACAGACAGAAAGACAGACAACCAAAAAAAATAAAACCCCCCTAGCAATGCAATTTCATTTAAATGTATAGATTCGTAATCAATCAAATAAATTTGAAAAGAGATTCGTAAAACACGGGAAGTTGCAATTTCTTGTGTAACATTTTTTTCCTTTTATGATGTTGTCTAAACTAAATGTCCGATTCCAATGATTTAAAGATCAAATATTAACTAAATGAAATGCTCGTCATCATAAGAGATGCATTTGATAAGGAGTTATATCTTAGTCATAAAATGCGTTCAAATTACTCACAAGAGTACCTACATTATTTTTGTAAACAAGGGAAGTTGCGGCGGCGCTGTCGTCGCGCCACAAGTGAAACACATGGAAGCCTAAATCGCGCTAACAAAGTTACGAAATTAAATCAGTATAATAGAATAGCTTCGAACTACCACTCGGAGCGTTGGCCGCTCCCCGGGCAGAATACTTTGCCCGGCGGGAGATCTCCCCTTTTCCTTCCACCACTGTAGCCGCCTATTGTGAGTAACCTATTATAGCTAGGTATAGTTTAACGCGAACTTTTTGAATATATTGTATAGAAGTCCTATTCGTTACTATATTTTATAGTTCTATTTATTATAGTTAATACATCGCACGGCAAGAAACAAAATTATATATGGTTTCTTATATTTACGCGAACACTACACATTTAAATGAAACTAATTTTACGGATTTTATCGCGTATATTAACTTATTTTTCATTCCCGACGTTTCAAGCACTTTACAGCACCCATGGTCACGGGGGGGACTGAGGTGTATGACGTCCAAATGTCATAGTTAACCACGGCTACCTCCAGATTAAAAATTATTAAATCTAGACGTAAAATCGATAATACCTACGTGTGCTAAACCACCGAAGTTGTATGGGTTACCAAAAATACACAAGCCCAATGCTCCACTACGTCCTATAGTGAGCCAAATCGATTCACCAACTTACAGATTGGCTCAATACTTAGCGAATATACTCTCACCGCTCAAGGGACATACAAGAGCACACACAAAGGATTCCTACCATTTTGTCAGCGAGATTAAAGACCTACATCTGGCAGACAATGAAACTATGGTGAGTTTTGATGTGCAGTCTCTATTCACATGCCTACCTGTTGAAGACTGCATCTCGATTGTTACTAGAAGGCTAGAGGAAAACAACATGCCCGTAGAATATGCATTATTACTCAGACACTGCCTTACATCTGGCTACCTATTGTGAAAGGAGGAGTTCTACAAGCAAGTAGATGGAGTGGCGATGGGCTCACCTGTATCTCCCATTGTCGCCGATATATTCATGGAGGACTTTGAGGAGAAAGCCCTGCTTACTTCTCCCATAAACCCAAGATTCTACAAGCGGTACGTAGACGACACTTTCACAATTCTACCTTTAGATAAAGTAACTGCATTTTTAGACCATCTTAACTCCTTAAATTCTAAAATTCAGTTCACAATGGAGTTAGAGGCAAACAATTCTTTAGCTTTTCTAGATGTATTAGTAATTCGGAATCCTGATAACACCTTGAGCCACACTGTGTATAGAAAAAAGACCCATACAGATAGATATTTAAACGGTGATTCTCACCACCATCCTTCACAGTTAGCTACCGTGGGTAAATCAAAAAAAAAATGTTTCAGAGAGCACGAGGGATCTGTGACAGTAAACACCTGGCCGCCGAGCTCCAACACGTCAAGCAAGTTTTGCACGACAATAAGCTTCGGGTCCCGCGCCTACGTCACAGTGAACGAGTGAAGCCGGCCACAGTCGAGCGAGTGCCTGCTGTACTGCCATATGTCAGAGGTGTCACTGACAAGATTGGCTACATCTTGAAGCGTGCTTCCATTAAAACATATTTCAAGCCGCCGAAGAAGATTAGTCAGTTTTTACCATCAGTCAAGTGTAATATTCCTCTGCAAGATGCAGGAGTGTACAATCTGGATTGTGAATGTGGTCTCTCTTATATAGGACAAACTAAAAGATCCATAAAAACCCGCGTTAAAGAACACATAGCTGATGTGAAGAATAGACGCTCTGGGAAGTCTGCAGTCTGTGAACATGTACAGGATCGCCCCCGTCACTACATTAGATTTGATAGACCACAAATCCTCGCTAAAGAACACCGATTCCTTCCAAGGATGATTCGCGAGGCTATTGAAATCAAAAACATCCTAATTTCAATAGAGAAGATGGCTGGGTGCCACCATCTGCTTGGGATCCCATAATTAATAAAATTAAATCCCAACCCAAGCATACAACTGCAAGACTTCATGATACTGTAAGTTCATACTGCGTAGATCGGAACAAAAATTAATAATTTTTAATCTGGAGGTAGCCGTGGTTAACTATGACATTGGGACGTCATACACCTCAGTCCCCCCCGTGACCATGGGTGCTGTAAAGTGCTTGAAACGTCGGGAATGAAAAATAAGTTAATATACGCGATAAAATCCGTAAAATTAGTTTCATTTAAAAAATTATATATGTATTTGTGAATTTATAAACAGCATGGATTCACTGTGATTGGGGCTATACTCAAACATTTTTACAAAGCCTATCTTATTCTGTTTATAATCTATAATGTTGCCATGATTAACATAATATATAGTAGTACTAGCTGTTCCCCGCGACTTCGCTCGCGTGTTAGGATTTTTTTTTTGCCCGGAATCCTAATTATTCTTTATCTAAAATAAAAATAGCCTATGTTACTCCTTATGACATCAGCTATCTGCCAGTGAAAGTCTCGTCAAAATCGTTCTAGCCGTGTCGGAGATTAGCCGGAACAAAAAGACAGACAGACAAAAAATTTTAAAATTGTATTTTAGTTATAATTACCGTATTTACCTTTATATGCATTTAGTAAAAAGCTGTGATTTTGATATTACAAACAGACACTTCAATTTTATTTATTTGTATAGAATAGGAGTGTTAGAAAACACACGATTAATTCATTTTCTTTTCCTTGACCAATGTATTTATGTCATCTATATATACCTATAGAGTATACAGTACAACAAAATGCAACGCCCCCATCCTCGAGGACTAAGATGGAATACCTCGTTATTAGTAAAAAGGGTCTCTACTAATGTTGCTATTACACACTGGTATTCTATGCACACACATGGGATGAAAACCAGGATTTTCGGTGTAGTAACTAGGTACTGTACACAAAGGAAAACATTCACAAAGCATTCAAACCAAAATAATTTCACGTTTATTACCCATAGTGGCTCTTTTGTCAGTGTTTCGATCATTTTCGTACTGATTTCATGTAATGAACATCACAAACCGCTAACCACGTACAATTTGCAGTATAATTGGTCGTGAAAACTGCGACAATCTTTTCGTTCGATATACTTAATTATTTAAAAACAAAAGTATAGAACCAGTGTTTTGTCAGTGGTAACCTGTTCTAGATGACCTAGAGTAGGCAGAGACTAAGGACTTCCATTTGGCTAGATTCTGACCAACCTCTCTCACTTCTTTCACGTCTATTTGTAATTTGTCCTAAAAGTCCTTCACTATAAAAAATGTTGATCTAAAATGGAACTCACTCACTGACCTTTCACAATAAATTATTATCTGACCTGTTGCATCACAATACATTTTTGATAATATAATTCGTATAATCGATAAACTTAAAGATTATCAAAATTTGCCGATGCATCTCAATCGCGAACTGATAGATACGAGTTTTTTGTACGTGGTTGAGCCACGCTGCAGCTATATTAGTAGTATAGTTATAGCACGAATGGGTCGGCTCGACCGGGGAAGAACCACGCTCGCACAGAATACCAGCGTAAAATAGCAGCTTAACAGTGTTTCGTATGGTGAGGGTGACCGGAGACCCTTTTTACTGGAAAAGAGGCATTCCATCTTAGTCCTCACGGGTGATAACGCATCTGCATTTTGATTCTTTATTGAGGATAGATGTAGATGTCTATGGGTCACAGTAACCACTTACCATCAGGTGGACTGTGTGCTCGTTTGTCACACTTATCCTATAAAAAAAAACGATTACTTTAATGAAATCGTTTTATCATCGTGTAATGGTCTTTCCTTTTCATGCAGCGCCGATTTCATCAGCATTTTCACCGAGCATAATTGTATCAAATAGTTGGATAAGTATGTGATGCATTCGTCTATGAAAGCTTTTACGAGCTCTGACTGCATAAAATCGCTTTGATCTAACAATATAACTTGGAGGATCGCAACGTACAAACGTGGTATTTATAGAAAATCGTTATGAAGCTATTATGAAGCACTTCCACACGATATCGATCAGTATCATAACGTATTGAATTATTTACGGCCACCTGTGCGCTTGTGATATCGAAAATAGTTAAAATAGTTATATTTATAGAAGGCGAGCTGATCGTATGTGGTTCGTGGCTAATATTATTAACTTTTTACAATATAAAAACGTCGTATGTCGTCGAAAGAGTATACACTACCCCTTATCAACCCGTGATCAGAAAACCTATAGTCTGCGAGATGTTGTAACCAGAATAAAAAAAGAAATGCTTCGGTGGCTTGGAGACATAGCAAAAATAAATAAAGAAAGAGAGAAAATGTGCGCTGTAAAAGTAAATAACAGAGCCGGTTTTAAACAAAACTTTATCGACTAAATGCGATATATTGAAGATGGGCCAAATTAAGAACACCTTTGACCGACGAGCATGTATTCGTAGATATTGATATGAAAAATGCAAGGGAGGTGTGTCAAGATCTTGCCAAATGGAACTCCGCAGTCTCTGCCTACCCCTGTGGTTGACGGTTGTGAGAATTTATATATGTATTGTGTAATAACTTTTCTTACAACGAAATTAAATCTGACGGAAAAGCTTTTTCGTATGGACAAAAATAAATCTCAAACAACCATTAGATATATAATAACTTTTTATTTCATATAATTCCATATAAAAACTTTGTACCTTAATTAAATATTGAACCTTCTTTTTTTATAGCAAAATACATAAAACTCTCACAAACGTAATTTTACTTCACTCATACTACACCAAAGTATAAAGTACTTTAAAAAGCTCAAAGAACGGGAAGGAGAATTCGCTTGAAATCTGTCCAAAGTATGCTTCAACTCAATACACGAGTAATTTAAACAACGTATTCTGTGGACATAAAATAATGATTTAATAACTTCATCTCCGTTTTGAGAGGCATGGCTTTCCGGTCACTAAGTGCAAAGAGCCAAAAGCACTTAAGTTTTGTAATATATGACATTTTGAGTTGATTTTACATCTGTTCGTAGGACTTTTACAGCATAAGGATGACAAACGAGCACGCAGTCCACCTATTTTTTTATATATCCTATATATATATATATATATATATATATATATCCCCATAAATCAATCTCAGTCTTTGTTCAGCAGTGGACTTTGAAAGGAAATTTCTTATAAAACTGCTGAATTGTAAGATTATGCTAAACTTGTTGTAATCTGTGGTAAATGTCTCAATCTTGTTTTTAGAAATCTTGTTTTTAGAAATAAGTCTTGTTTTCAATTTGGCTAAATTAGCGCCCTCTATTCGCTACTAAAATGCCATGTCTTTTCTGATCGCGTCGCTTGCTTTTATGTACTCCGTTAACTTTTTTTTAAGTAATAAACGTACTTAATATATCTACTGGCCTAATTTATTAACTTCCATCACTCCAACAATGCGAAACATACATACTCGTATCTCACAAAACGATGGCTGGCTGGCTTCAAAAACATTTTCCTAAGCAGTGCCGTTTTCAAATGAAGTCGCGAAGTTGAAATTAAAAGCATTTTAGACAATGCATTTTTATAAAGAGATCTACTTTAATATAGTTGTATATGCTTTACATATAAATGGGTATTTCATTCTTTTTCGTAATCAGTCAACACTCGCATAAGGGCGTCGCCTTTTCCTGGCAGATGGAATAGTAATCAAAGTATCAGATTCAGATTTACTACTTTTCTGCCTAGGAGTCTGTCTGGATAGGTACCAGCTTCATACTTGTTTCTGCCGCCAAATGCTGTGTCCAGTCTGAAGCCGCGTATCGATTACGCACTCGTGGCGCGCGCGCCATGAATGATCGCTCCGACCAGTGCACTCCGCGTAACGCGTTCCAAATGTTCGAAGTGTATCAAATAAGCGCTCCCAGAACGCGCGGGCGGCAGCCACTCCAGTGTATTGCTGCGCGCGCGCCAAAACTTAAACTAGTTTGATGCGCGGTAAAAAACCGACACCAGATGGAGGGGCCCACTTCACGTTCGAGCGCTCCAACGAACAATTTGACGCGCGTTCCAAGACGGTATACATTTCGCGCGACTGTAGCGCGCGCCAATGTTCGACCTCTTGAAGCGCATAATCGATACGCGGCTTGAAGGTATAAAGAGTCAGTATAGTTATAGCCTGCGAGGCATTCGTAGCCGTCGTTATAGGTGACAACGCATCTGAGCGTTCTTTGTTTTAAGATTTGAAGTAAGTTGCAGGTGTCCATAGCCTTCAGTAGCAACTTAACATCAGGTGGATTGATAGTTTGTGTGTCTTCTGTTGTTTTTTTTTTTCTAAATACGTTTGTTTGAGTGAGGTTTATAAAAAACCATAAAAAGACAATTACTACCTTAGGCCCTGCTTCTTGTCATTTTTTTTCATTTCGAATATGACATTGTACGAAGTAAAGCCACGCTGCATCATTTTACTGCTGCAACAAGAATGGATTAGCTCGACTAGAGGAACAATATACTCTCAAAGCTGCCATTTCACGCTGGTATTCTGTTAGGGCGTGGTCCCTTCCAGGTCTAGCTGACCTGTTTCTGCTACATCTATAATATAGCAGCAGCACGGCACTAACACGTATTAGTATAGTATATAGAAATTTTTACACGGACCCACCTATTATTTCTAAAAAGAAAGAATTTATTTGTTAGTAACGTATGGATACATACCAACTATTATTATATACTTTGTTTCCCTTTTTTTAAATAATATAAAAGAATTCAGTTTTCTAAGTGTTTTTAGCTTAATGTGCGTCTGCTTTTGTCCATGTGTTTCAACTGTTGTCGAGGAATGTTAAATTTAATTTAAAAAAAATAGGATAAGGATAACAAGCGTGCACATAGTCCACCTGATGGTAAGTGATTCCTGTGGCCCATAAACATCTACATCTATCATTGTTTGCGAATCAAAATGCAAATGTGTTATCAGCTGTAGGACTAAGATGAAACGCCTCTTTTCCAGTAAAAGGGGTAACAAAAGTAAAGGTACACTCAGTATACGAAACACAGCAGCCTTAAGCTGCTATTTTACGCTAATACTCTGTGAGAGCGTGGTCCTTCCCCGGTCGAGCCGACCCAGGCCGTATGACTCTACCACATATAAGATTTACTTTCACTATATTATTAAGTTACTGTGTAGTGACGGTGTAGGAGAGTCCTCTGCTCTATATCATCCCGTGCGTGTAGTAAGAGGCAACAGGGGAAAACAAACCACGGAATGGGCAGCAGCATTTTTCTAATAACAACCAAAAATAAAAAATTGCGAATGCCAACATGTCTGCCAAGTGTGGCAACTATGGCAATTACTTTCCCTATGGGACAATCTATGGGGAGGCCTATGTTACACAGCGGACTTTCGATAAGCAGTACTGATGATGATGATTTTAAAATAGTTTTAAAAATATTCATAACTGTCCCACGGTTATGCCACACAGAATTAATGTATTTAAAATATTTTAGATAGAAAAATTAGTTTCTTAAAGAATTTGTTTTATTATTAAAAGAAAGTTATATTCATCTTTGGATGAGACCTTTGTTCAGTAGATGGCTTTTGATAGTCTGTAACGAATGAAGAAATGAGTGATTTAGGAAGATAATACAAAATATACAAAATTTAAATTGAGTTCTCAGTTCTGACGTTGTAGTAGAGAGAATACACTGTTAAACGTCGTCGGGCTTTAAATTAACACTTTAAATTGAAATATTCTCATAGCAATCTCAAGCCCTAGGAATTCGAAATATCGTACTTTTTTTAATTTAAGAAAAGTCGCTCCACATTTACCTAACATTGTTTCTATCTTTCTCTGTTACTACGGTTCAAGTATTTCCGTCCGTGAAGAAAATATTTGGTTTCATTCGAAAATTAACGCTGTCGCTGTAGTATAAGTGTTTGTTACGTGGTAGAGCCATGCTGCAGGTATATTATAGTTGTAGCACGAATGGGTCGGCTCGACCGGGGAAGGACCACGCTCTCACAGAATACCAGCGTAAAATAGCAGCTTAAAGCTGCTGTGTTTCGTATGGTGAGTGTAGAGAACCGGAAACCCCTTTTATTGAAAACGAGGCATTTCATCTTAGTCCTTACGGATGGCATATATCTTCATTTTGATTCTTTATTGAGGATATACTCGTATATAGGTGTCTATGGGCCACAGTATCCACTTACCATTAGGAGGCCTGTGTTCTCGTTTGTCACCCTTATTCTATGAAAAATGCTATACTTAAAAAAGAAATCCTGTTTATTTTTGTAGTGATGGTATGATAATATCTTTCTGAACGAATTTTAGTCATGGAGACAGACTCAACGGAGACTCGGGCAATAGAAAGCGAGGTGGGAATAGAGAGTGCAACTGCGTTTGCATTTACATTCGGGCGGAGTCAAGCGCCGGAGTGTATATGGATACACAGATGGACTCTCTATTCCGTCATTCTAGTAGTTTGATGGGACAGTAATAAAAAGTGATCTGGTGCAGCACCAATAACTTTAAGTACTTTCCGAATACGGGGATTAGACACCAAAAATCCTGTCTAGGTTGCTATTGAGAATTTCTTGGCAGAAAACTAAATATTTATATATTGTACGTGGCAGATCCAAGCTGCAGCTATATTTATAATATAGTTGTAGCACGAATGGGTCGGCTCAACCGGGGAAGAACCACGCTCTCTCAGAATACTAGTGTAAAATATCAGCTTAATGCTGCTGTGTTTCGTATGGTGAGTGTAGAGAACCGGAGACCCTTTTAACTGGAGAGGCATTCCATCTTAGTGCTCAAGGCTGACAATGCATCTGTATTTTAACTCGCTAACGAGGATAGATGTAGATGTATATGGGCCACAGCAACCACTTACCATCAGGTGGACTGTGTGCTCGTTTGTCACCATATTTCTATAAAAAAATAACTGAATGTTAGTGCAACCCAGGATTTAGAACCCAGGACCTCATGGTCATCAATCGCGGTTTTATTTCATTAGAAAAAGAAGGTAATTAATTTCAATGTTGATATGATATTATAATGACAAATATTGTTCCGTGTATAACCATTCTAATATTTGAATAGAAACCGCGACCTGCAACGTTGTAGCCAAATGCTTACCTACAGATTTACTAAACCGTCAAACTACATCATTATCAGTGTGATAGATTTTTCATATGAACTTAAGCATGAAAAACGTGGTAGAGCCATGCTGCAGCTATATTACTGGTATATTTGTAGCACGAATGGGTCGGCTCGATCCGGGAAGGACCACGGTCTCACAGAATACAAGCGTAATGTAGCAGCTTAATTTTATCATGTTTCGCATGGTGAGTGTAGATAACCAGAGAGCTTTTTTTACTGGAAAAAAGGCATTTTATCTTAGTCCTCACGGCTGGCAACGCATCAGCATTTTGATTCGCAAACGAAGATACCATCACGTGGACTGTGTGCTCGCTTGCCACCCTTAGCCTATAAAAAAACATTCCATCCTCCTTACACTTTGTCGGTACGTAAAATGGCCGCTCCCGCTGTATGAAGGATAGTTCCAGACTTCTCGCACCCATGGTGCTGCCCCGTCTACGTATTTTATGTCTGATGTAAACGAAACGGTTTTACCATCGTCTATTGGAAGCCATCTGGTATTTTTCATAGTCAACCGTTACGACACCCACGAGTTGAAATAGGATGATGCATTAAACTTACACTACCACTATATTGCTGATGTGTTTTGGTATGGTCATCATTACAGCCCTTCACAAGTTCTCTGCTGAACATAAGCCTCCCCCAAGAAATGCCACAAAGCCATCGTATTGTCAAATGTCAATCACTCTGCTGCTACTGCAGATATTCTCATTTCTAAGTTTATCATGCAGAGAAACCCTGATTTTGGCCAGCAATAAAGAACCACGTCACGTCACGTTTTGTATTGTGAATGTATAGAACCGGAGACCCTTTTTACTGAAAATTAGGCGTACTATCTTAGTCCTCAGGGGTGACAATGAATCTGCATTTTTATTCATAATCGAGGAAAGATTCTTAATACAGGCCACAGCACTACTTACGATAAGGTAGACTTTGATGCTCATTTGTCACCCTTATTCTATAAATAAATTATATCCTTCATAATAAAAATTATAATTATCTTTTTATATTGAATCCAAAAGGAAAAATTATCCTCCAAAATTCGTATCCATCAATCACTGTACCTACCAGGATTGTAGAGTTCAAAGGAGAGCACTTAATGCGAACGAGAAAAGCTTTTGAAGCAATTCGCTTCTTTATGAATTTCATCAGTATAACTCGCATTATCCTTGAAAGCGTTGAGACGATATGATGTACTATACTTAAGACCGATGTGTCCCTAGTACTTAAGTGACCTTTCTCACTATGGGTGAAATACTATATCTTTCTTACTGAGGTTATTTTTAAAAAACTTCTCTTACTCTTAATTCAATAAATTTACTAAGAGATAATTTTAAATTTAAATACGGTACATAGTTTAAATAATATTATTTAAAAAACTTGCCCCACTACTATTAACCAATTATCGATTATTCTTCAATTAAATATTATTATTATTAATTTTTTACGTGGTAGAGCCATGCCGCAGCTATATAAGTAGTATAGTTGTAGCACGAATGCGTCGGCTCGACCGCGGAAGGACCATGCTCTCACAGAATACCAACGTAAAATGGCAGCTTGACACTGCTGTGTTTCGTATGGTGAGTGTAGAGAACCGGAGACCCATTTTACTGGAACAGAGGCATTCCATCTTAGTCCTCACGGGTGACGACGCATCTGCATTTTGATTCTTTATTGAGAATATATGTAGATATCTATGGGTCACAGCAACCACTTACCATCAGGTAGACTGTGTGCTCGTTTGTCACCCTTTCCTATAAAAAAAATTGACAAAAACCTCAAATTGTATGGGACCATTGACAAAGTCTACCAGGTGATAGAATTCTTTCCATGACTAGGAGTCCTGGAAAGAATACTATCACCAAACCTATCACAGTCCGTCTTGGTACCGTGCACGGTCACTGCTGTGCGGTCTAAATTGCATAGAGAGATAATTACAGGTTGTAAGGAATTTTTCTTAGTTCACGAACATGACAACTTAGCCTTCTTCGTTGGAAGTTGACTACAAGAGGATAGCCACTATCCACAAGTCATACGTCATAGTTTGTCAAATGCTTTGTTTTAAAAGAACTAGCTGTTCCCCGCGATTTCACCCGCGTGGAATTTATTGCGATTAGATTTCATGAATTTTAAAGTAGCCTAAATTACTCCTTATAATATCATCTATCTTCGAGTGAAATTCCCATACAAATCGGTTCACAGGTTTTTGCATGATGTGTGTTCAGACAGACGTCGTGTTAGAGTTTTATTAAAAAAAAAAGCTTAATCGATTACTCATGTGTTATATTAAAAATATAAATATTGTTTAATATATGAGAAAATGGTTTACCGTCGAATAATTATTATTAACCTCTTACAGTTTAGAAATCGATTGATAAAACAATTTAAATCTACGTAACAATAACTATATAAGATACGGAAACACGTAAACAGCTAATATAGAAATATGTAATTTAATATTTCCTTCAAACACATTACAAAATAAATAAATTGAGGAAAAATTGTAGAAAATTAAATATTTAAAATAAATAATTAAGTGCATTACGTACCTTTGGATATTTTCCATTTTTAAAAGCTCCTTTCACGAAATTTTTGATAACACCTTAAATTAAAAAATCTTTATACACATTGAACTTTTCGGAATTGTAGGCACCGCATTTCCCGCGCGCTTTCAAGATGCCCTCTCGCCACCAATGTCGAGGGCGAACTGATGGCGCCATTCGATTGACATAGGGGTGTTTTAGAAATACACAGAGCTGTTTTATAATTTGATATAATATAGTTTTTTTTTCTTACTTAATATCAGCCATTACTTGTCTGCTATCCCATTCGATGGTAAGTGGTGATGAAGCTCATAGCCAGTCGCACCATCCATGTTACAGTCTATTAAAGTCCATTGTTGAACGTAGGCCTTCCCCATAGATTGCATCATAGGGGAGTTATTTGCCATATTTGCCACGCTTGGCAAGTGGGTTTTACAACCGCAGTTTTTTATTTTTAGTTGTTATTAGGATGAAGCTGTCGCCCATCTCCTGATTTGTTCCCTCTGTCGTATATAATCGTAACAAAAACCTATTCACTAGCTTTGAAGACAACCAAATTGTAATTGGACGGACAGAAAAATTCGGCATATTATTGTTCTCGCTTGCTGTATAAATTACAAAAGACGAAGTAAATTATTTAGTTCGAATTAAGGAATATCGATAATAAAGTAGTAAAGGCCTTTATGTAAATAGTGTAGAATAACGTTGAGAATTCTGATTAAAAGTAATTGCCTATACTTATCCTATGATTAATTAACAAAACATTTTTATCTATTAACTATTTTGATTGTTCCGTTATGTATTTTATTTAAACAAATCTTACTTATACAGTGTTATGATGGTTGTTATTTTGAACGTCATCATAATTACTGTCCTTCAAGTGACCACAGATGAATATAGGCCTCCTCCACGCAACGCCACTCACCACGGTCCTAGGCCACCTGCATCCATCGACATCTCTCATGTTTTACTTGTTCGTCACTCTAATTTGTGTGGGGACTATTATGTGTCATCCCTATTGTAAAAGACATTCAATAGATTGAATAAATCTACTTTTACGGATTTTATCGCGTTTAATTAACTTATTTTTCTTATTTTATTAATTCCCGACGTTTCGGGTGCTTTCCAGCACCCATGGTCACGGGGGACTGAGGTGATTGACGTCCCGATGTCACCGAATCACCTCAGTCCACAGTGACCATGGGTGCTGGAAACGTCGGGAATTAATAAAATAAAAAAGTAAGTTAATTAAACGAGATAAAATCCGTAAAAGTAGTGTTATTCAATGTGTAGTGTTCGCGTAAATATAAGAAATCATGACATTCAATAGTTTTAGTGAAAGGTTTTCTGAAGTAGCGCTGTCTTTTAAGTCTCGCTCGCTATATGCATATCAAACTAGGAAACCTTTGAATGATAAAGAGTATAGTTGAAGATAGGTATAAATAATAGGTCGTTACCTATGAAATTGCCGTTCTGCAGTACTGGCCATTTCAAATCAAAATCATTTTTGTTTGGCTATGAATGCTAATTTCAAATTAATTTGATTTTAAAAACCATGGAATTCTTTTTTCAAAATTAGTTATGCGTTTATTGATTGGCGTTATATTTTCATCGCATTTGAATCTTTTTCATCATCATGGATACGTAAAAAATTCGAGTAATCAGTGAATATGAGTACCGTCGTGGCAGCAACGCGGCACAAACGTCACGCAACATCAACGACGCTTACGGAGCGAATACTACAAATGAACGCAGCACTTGTTATGGGTTTGCCCGCTTCCGTTCTGGAAATTCGAGCTGAAAATTTAACCCCGTGGTCGTCCTACAACTTTGGTCGACAATGACGTATTAAAAGCGATTGTGGAAGCTAATGATACTCAATCTACGGCTGAATTAGCATCAAAACAATATTGGTCCATTTAAGGCGAATTGGCAAGGTAAAAAATCTTGACAAATGGGTACCCCACGAATTCAATAATCGCCAGCGCGAAGTACACGTCAAGATATGCCTTGAACTGCTCAACAGGCACACAAACGAAGGAATTTTGAATCGCAGTGTTACCTGCGACAAAAAATAGATTCCTTTGACAATCGCAAACACTCAGTAAGTTGTTTGGATCTTTTTAGCACCTAAACAATGCCCTAAACGAAAATTTACCCCCAGAAAAGTGATGAACTGGTGCGATTTATTATCATACCTTACAGTATGAGCGTTACTGCATATGCGTACTGTAAAGAACTGAAAACACTGATGGAGAATCTCGCACCTCTCCAACTAGCTTTGGTCAATCACTCGTCCCCGCTGCTCCTACACGATAACGCGTGACCTCATTCGATTCTGTCAACATCTAAGGTCAACATTATATAACTTTTATTTTTCTAATATAAACGTAATATATCATGGTACAGATAACATTTTATCAAATTACATCTTCATATAACATTCTCTTATGAAATACTTATAATTTGATCTCGTAAATAACAAGGCACGCAACTCTATGTGAATCTTCGTAAATTAGCACTGGAAATTGTAGTGTACGCCGTTGTACACTCCCTGCGACCCCGCACCCCCTTCCCGCCCAGCAACAGTTTGCCTTTGATGTTGCCAAGTAAAAAAATTAATTCCTTATAATTAGGACTTTTAATTTCAATGCTAATCTTTATTTCTTTGATGTAAGATACACAAGTTTCGTTTGTCAAATACAATAATTTAACCGACTTCAAAAAGGAAGATGTTCTCAATTCCTTTATACGTTTTTTTTGTATGAATGTTACGTGATATCTTCGTAGATTGTGAATCAATTTTTATGATTCTTTTTTTTATTAAATAGTTTATACATCAAGGATGGTTTTATATAAATTTGGAGAAAAAATTTCACCCCTAATGGTAACTAATCAATAACTTCTTTTTTAGCTAATTGAAATCGGTTTTCACATTTTGTTAAAAGTTATAATTATTATTAAGTAACTATTTACTTAGCAACAACAGTCATTACAAATATTTTAATTACATGAAGTTATACTTTGCCTATTTATTATCGAACTTTAGTGCCCATGACAAGTTTTAGATTACAAGATATAATATGTTATACATATAGTTTTAGATCACAAAATTCAGCCTATAGCTTTTAAATATAACATATTTGTATTTAGTTACTAAGCCCATAACTCAGCAGTACAATGAAACGAGAAATGTAAATTCTGTTAGACATATCTAAGAAATATGTGTATAATTCGTCGAGAAAGCCGGAAGAACAAATAAAAAAGTAGATAATTACGGAACATCGCCTACCTTCTAAACAAAATAAGACGAATTATCTGATCATTATTAACAATACTGAAGTCTAGGAGTTACTAGGAGGATAATTAATATTTTTAATCTCTAAATAAATCCACGTTACCAAAATTCTATTTGTGTATATGTATACTCTGGTGTGAAAACGATCACATGTATAGTTTTGTTTGCTGAGGGTGGTGCATACGAAGATAAATGTATATATCTATTATTAAATGTTCCACTCGAGGAGGATTAGACAGTCTAAATTCACACCCAGAACATAGTGTTTGATTAAATTTTACCTAAGATATTAGAATTTTTTTTACATATGTATATCTGTAATATTGAAATAACTGCCTCTCATTGAGCTCAGCAGGTTAAATGCATGTCATTACTTAGTTGATTAATATTAACCACGATTTTAGACAGACAATTAATCTGATTTTTTTAAATACTTTTTATGACCAAACGAGAAATGGTAAAATAATCTCCAATGGTTTCTTATATTTACGCGAAAACTACACATTAAATGGAACTATATTTTACGGATTATATCGCATTTAATTTAAATTTTTAATACCCGACGTTTCGGGTGCTTTATAGCACCCATGGTCACTGAGGGGACTGGGGTGTTAGACATCCCGATGTCATACTTAGTTCGGCTAACTTCAGTTTTTCAATATTAATGTTACGACCTTGGGGTTCGAGACGGTTATAAACTGCCGATTCTAGAAATTTCTTCCATGGAAATTTCTAGAAGGATCTCAACTCTCCTAGTTCTGCCACTCGATACTAGAAGGCGCTTGTGGTAACTAATGTTGCCATTTACCAGGCATTAATGGTGGCACTCAACATTAATTTTTGATCCGATCTACGCAGAATGAGCTTATAGTATATTTTTCATTTAAAATAATCTCTGTTGGTTTCCTCTCTTCCTTAAAAGTGTATATAATAATAGATGTTTAAAATAGAACCCTGAGAGAGAAATTAATGTGAAATTTTAGAGCTGATTAGTGAATAGCAAATCCGAGAAGTTCAGCTCTAATAAGCGGCACCTGTTCATAAAGCAAAGGCATATGTCAATCACTATTTACATTATTATCTTAAAGGTAGATACATCATTCCCAATTCAATGCTATCCTTTAACCTCTACTTAGGAAGTTCTCAAATAGTTCACTTGGTACCATCTTCACTAATTTACCAGAAAAGTGTGGTGAGGGTATCACCTGGCAACATTACAGGTTTTGAAAGGAAAAACTGCTTACTAAACGACCTGTTCCAATTTTCTCGCAAATTGCGTTACCCGCTCCACATCACAGCAATCGTTTTAAATAAGTCTATCTGAGACTGCATTTTAAAATGGTCTATATTTAGTGACAAATTCTATTCAGCATTCTAATAATATGGTGACTTCGCTATAAGAAAGATTAGAATCTTGACTAATGAAACAACATATGAAAATGAAATGAAATGAAAACTATATTTATTTCTCCACCACAAACGTATTTAGATAGGTCTACTAACCAAACTTAACAAAAAATATTATTCTAATATTTTTGCGGCGGAATGAAGCCTAAACTAAGGTATCCCTGACTATTTCAGAGTTTGTCGTGTGTGTGTGTGTGTGTGTGAGTTAATGTGTGTTAGCTTACGATAGTGTTTGATTTAGTGAAATGATACAGTGTCGTCATAACAAAGATTTGAAAGATATTGTTTTAAAAAAAGAAGCACTAGAAGAATGAATCCACTTCGTATTTATACACTTACTTCCACAGTACCATATCCCGTGTTGTATACATACTTGCGTTATTATTACATTATATTTAAGAAAAGAATATCTTGTTAAATTTAATTATGTTACATTCCAATAACTCGACTTCAAATTGTCAGTTTTTCTTTCTTGGGATAATGTATACGCTTTTACAACAAATCCCCAGAAAATATACAGGATAATCCCTGGGAATGAGGTGATCGCTACAATGCTGTCTCTAAATGTTTTCATATTCAATTGTACCTACAACATATTATATTGTAAGTAATTGTTTATAAAAACAGTCCCGTTGTGTTTCTTGCTATTCTTCCCAGGACAGAGGTTTTTTTCCGAACCAGTGGTAAAAGCATAAATGACTTTCAATAAGTATTAGGTAACCTATATTAAATAAAAATTATTCTATTCTATTCTTTCCTATCTGTTCAAAGTTTGTGAATGTTAATGATATAAAAGAGCGGGGTTTCCTGTCACAAGCATTTTACAATGCCTGCTAGAAAAATCCCAAGAACTGTTTTATTGTAGTAACTTCTATAGACTGGAATAAATAGTTTTCGATATTTTGACGTCTATGGGGATCTGCTGCTGGATTGTAAGTAATACTCACTTTGCAAAGGCAAGCGACGCAGGCAATTTACATTAATGTTCATAAATACAAGGACATCATTAATACGACATAGGGAACACGGTCACATGTGTGTCTTGAAGTAAAGAAAAAAAGTTGAAAAAGATTTTCTAGAATGTTAGTTTTTTAAATAGATTACAAATGATACTTATTGAAAGACAATTATGCTTTTACTAGTATACGGGGTTATTTTGCAATAACCGGCCAAATTTGCAGAGAAAGTTCAGAATAAATAATATAGGTAAATGGTGAAGAAAATTTAATTAAAAATCTCAAACATTCTGTCGTTTTTATCTTTTAAATTGAAAACGCCTGGTTTTGGTTTTGGTATATTCCATTACCAGAATATAAACAATTTTGCTTGCGCAGTGTTGTGTGCAAATATAACGGAAGTAGACGATTTTGAAACACCAAACAAAAGGCTCAATTTTGTAAATGACGTTGCAAATTTTTTGAGGAGATTTAAAACGAGACACTCTTGAGAAATCTTGGAGGACATTTTTGGCAACGGGGCTTGATTATTTATCTACAATTGAGCAACGCTGAAGAGCCGTGGCACTTAAGGGGCTTCGCACCCTTTCAATTACAAGGCACGTGAAAACATCAATTAATCCCTGCTGGCACAATTTAAACCGGTAATAGCAAGTTGTTATGCTTTACTCCTTTTTTTATAGAATTAGGGTGACAAACGAGCACACAGTCCACCTTATGGTAAGTGGTTGCTGTGGCCCATAGACATCTGCATCTATCTTTGTTTGCGAGTCAAAATGCAGATGCGTTGTTAGCCGTGAGGACTAAGATATAATGCCTCTTTTCCAGTAAAAAGGGTCTCCGGTTCTCTACACTCACCATACGAAAAACAGCGGCATTAAGCTGCTATTATACGCTGGTATTCAAACCAAGGTACTCCTGTACCTTGGAGGCATAATATCACAAGAACAAGCATCTAAACCCGGAATAATTATTTGTAGACCATATAAATAGAATTTATTCCGTGCGCAATTCAAAACCGCCGCCTTAAGCGCCGCAACATATTTCTAAGCTACTGCTCCAAGGAACCGTTGAAGTGCTGATCTGAAACCTGCAAGTCTGAGGAATAAAAATTCTTCAAGGACATGTGAAGTCCGCGAACACGCGCTGTTGAAGCTAGATGGATTAACGACTCCATAGTCCGTGAACTACTCTTATGAATAGTGTTTAGAATAAAATTCTTAGTTAAATTATCAATCTCTACTTTAATACAACTTTGCGGCTCATAGAAGCGTGAGACTAGTGACCCAATTTCAACAATAGAAATAATGTTAAGTATGAACTTGAAACCGGTAGAAGACGTCCAAGGGTACTTAATAAGCGTTTGTCCCCAACCTTGATTCTGGGCTTTGATGAAATCATCAAAAATACCGCTATGCCGTTTCAAGTATATGCAAATTGTATAAGTAAACATTCATTTTTAATACTATTAGAAAATATATATTATTTGTGGTAGAGCCAAGCTGCAGCTATATTATGTTTGTAGCACGAATGGGTGGGCTCGACCGGGGTAGGGTCAAGCTCTAACAGAATATTACTATAATAAAATAGCAGGTTAATGCCGCTGTGTTTCGTATAGTGAGTGTAGAGAAATGGAGACCTTATTTTATTGGAGACGAGACATTCCATCTAAGTCCTCAGGGGAAGCAGCGCATATTCATTTTGATTCTTGATCGTGGATAAATGTATATGTCTATGGACCACAGCACCCGCTTACCATCAGGTGGATTGTGTGTTCCTTTGTCCACCCTTGGTGGGCGGCTGCTTTTCTTCAAAATTCAATAGGACTACCCTTCAGGTGGAGCCTATTTAATAAAAAACTAAACATTAATATCGGTTCACACTCTGAGAAGACATCGCGTAACATACTTACAAAAAAGAACATACACTCGAATTGAGAACCTCCTCCTTTTTGAATAGATAGGCCTCTCTCATAGATCGCCTCATAGAGAAGATATTTGCCATAATTCCTTTCTCTCCAGGCTAGTTGGCAACCGCAGTTTTTAGGGTTCCGAACCCAAAGTTTAACCAAAGGTACCCTATTGCTAAGCTTCTACTGTCTATCAGTGCGCTGTATCTCATGATCCATAATAGGTAGACAGTTGAAATTTTCACAGAATGAGTATTTCTGTTGCCGCTGTAACAACAAATTATAAAAATAAAAATAAATTAAAATAAAAGGGGCTCCCCTACTAGAAACTTGTACTACGATGGTACGGAACCCTTCATGCGTGAGTTCGACTCGCACTTGACCAGTTCTTTTACTTTTAGTCGTTATTAGGAAGACGCTGCTACCCATCTACTGATTTGGTTCCCTCTGTCGCCTCTCACGACACCCGCGGGATATGGGGGAGTATATATTCTTACACCGCCAGTACTTGGTAAAAATTTCACTTTAAAATAATTGAGTAACTAATATTATTCATAACACAATTTTTTAATATTTATATACGTTGTCAGGTCATAACTTCTGTCACATGTTTAATATAAAATAATTGAAACAAGTTTATACATTATGTAACCGTTTATATACCAAAATGAACTTAACAAAACATAGATTCTTATGACACTAAAGTTTATTCAAAATGACCTCCGTGATTTTGAATACAGGCCTTCAACCTGCGCGGCCAGTCGTATGTCGCAGCACGAACGAGGTCCATGTCAATATCGGCGGCTGCCTTAATCAAGGATGTCTTGAGTGACTCCAAATTGGAATGACGCTTTGAGCACGCCTTTTCCTCCAAGTGTTGCCATATCTTGTAATCTAACGGATTCAAATCTGGACTGGAGGAGGGCCAGTCTTCGTGCCGGATGAAGTCGATTTCACGCGCCGCCAGCCAGTCTTGTGTGCTCTTCGCTCTATGAGCTGGCGCCGAATTTTGTTGGAATACCCAGTGACTGTTATTGAACATGTTATGAGAAACAGGTTCCACAAGGTTCGTCAAGACTGTATTTTGATACACAACTGCATTCGTTTTTACATTTCTCACAAAAATGTACCCAATAAGAAACTCCCAACCATACCATGAGCGAGGATGGAAAATGACCTCGTTGGACACGCGGAATACGGTTGCTCGCTTCTTCACTACTGTGTGCACCTTATCATTTTGTTTGTTGTAGCTCTCTTCTACGGTAAAAATTTTTTCATCCGAAAAAAGAATTTCCCGATATTTTTTTCCCGCGTACCGCTTCAACAAAGCGCGGCATCTCTTCAGTCTCAGGTCCATTAGACGAGCATTCAAACGATGTCCTGTTTTTCTTCGATATACCCGAAGCCTTAAGTCTTCATTTAACACCCTTTCATCGTGGTTCTGCTTAACCCCATCTGAAGGGCCAACAGTTTCTACTTACGTTTGGGATTTCTTTGAATTCGCGCCTTCACAGCTTTTATCACTGCTGGAGTCCTAACAGACCGAGGGCGACCACTTCTTGACCTGTCATCTACACTAGAGTCTTTATTGTATCGTTTGATGGTACGATAAACGAATCTTTTGGTTATATTCAAATTTTTCAGTATGTCAAAAATTTGAATTGGCGCGTAACCGCAACGATGCAACGAAATAACTGCAACACGGTCTTCTTTAAGCGTCCACTCCATATTTAAAAATGAGTAAAATTCTAAAAAGTATACAGTTTTATTTTCATGAACAATTCGAAATTCGAATTCAATAACCTTTTTTATGGCCAGCATTCTAAAAAAAAGTTTTTACTGTGTGACTGTACTGTGTTTTTATGTAGTACATATTCTACTACATAATTTACCTGTTTGCCGTGTGGTATTTTATAAATAATACGTATGATAAAACATTTATTTATATATCTAAGAACCATACCTACACGAACACACACACACATACACACGACGCACGCACGCACACACACACACACGACGCACGCACGCACACACGCACGCAAGCACACACGCACGCACGCACGCACGCAAGCAAACACGCATTCACTCACACACGCTCGTACGCACACACGCACACACGCACACACTCACACACACATTCACACACACTCACACACACTCACACACACACACACACTAACACACACTCACACACACACACTCACACACACACACACTCACATTCACACTCACACACACACTCACATATACACACTCACATACACACACTCACATACACACACTCACACACACTCACACACACTCACATATACACACTCACATACACACACTCACATACACACACTCACACACACTCACACACACTCACACACACACACACACACACACACACTCACACACTCACACAAACTCTCTCACACAAACTCTCTCACACAAACTCTCTCACACACACACACACACACACACACACACTCACACACACACACACACACAAACACACACACACACACACACTCACACACACACGCACGCACGCACACACGCACGCACGCACGCACGCACACAGGCACGCACGCACGCACGCACGCACGCACGCACACACACACACACACACACACACACACACACACACACACACACACACACACACACAATCATTTAAGATTTATTCAGGGAAACCTGTAATTGGCTGTTATAACCATTTATAAATTATTATCATTGTATATTCATAAGAGCTGTTGGTTTTCTAAATAAATAAATATTCTTACACCGCCAGTACTCGATAAATATTTCATTTTTAATAATTCATCATCATCATCATCATTACAGCCCTTCACAAGTCCACTGCTGGACATAGGCCTCCCCCAAAGAATGCCACAAAGCACGGTCCTGAGCCACCTGCATCCATCGACTTCCTGCATATCTTACCAGGTCGTCACTCCATCTAGTGGGGGGACGCCCTACACTTCGCCTGCCGGTACGAGGCTGCCACTCGAGAACCTTTCTTCCCCATCGGTTGTCGGTTCTTCGAGCTATATGGCCGGCCCATTGCCACTTCAGCTTACTAATCCGTTGGGCTATGTCGGTCACTCTAGTTCTACTGCGGATATCCTCATTTCTGAGTTTATCACGCAGGGAAACTCCGAGCATAGCCCTCTCCATAGCTCGCTGAGCGACCTTGAGCTTCCCCATCCGGCCAGCAGTGAAGGACCACGTCTCAGTTCCGTATGTCATCACTGGCAACACACACTGGGTGTACAGTCTCGTTTTCAAGTTTTGAGGTATACCTGACGAGAAGATGTGTCGTAGCTTCCCGAACGCTGCCCAGCCGAGTTGAATCCGTCGATTGACCTCTCGGTCGAAATTGGACTTACCTAGTCGGACTATTTGTCCCAGGTAAACATACTCATCAACAACTTCGAGCTTAGTGTTCCCAACAACTACCGGCATAGGTGTGACATGGACATTAAACATGATCTTTGTTTTGTCCATGTTCATCTTAAGACCTATCCGTTGGGAAACACTATTGAGGTCATTGAGCATAGTGCTTAGGTCCTCCAGCGATTCTGCCATAAGGACTATATCGTCGGCAAATCGAAGGTGAGTGATGTACTCGCCATTGATGTTTATACCGTATCCTTTCCAGTCCAGAAGCTTGAAAACATCTTCCAATGCAGCGGTAAAGAGTTTCGGGGATATGACGTCACCCTGTCTTACACCTCTCTGCAATTGGATAGGTTTCGTACTCTGGTTCTGTACTCGGATAGCCATCGTAGCCCTACTGTACAAGCACTTCAACACTTCGATATACCGACAGTCAACTTGGCATCGCTGAAGGGACTGCAGCACCGCCCAAATTTCGACGGAATCAAAGGCTTTCTCATAGTCCACATACGCCAGACATAGTGGCAAATTGTACTCCTCGGACTTCTGTACAATTTGCCGAAGGGTATGTATGTGGTCTATGGTGCTAAAGCCTTTTCGGAAACCGGCTTGTTCGGGAGGCTGGAAGTCGTCAAGTCTGCGCGCGAGACGATTCGTAATGACTCTCGAAAACAGCACGTAGAAGCGGCTCAGAAGGGATATCGGTCTGTAGTTCTTCAAGAGAGCGTTGTCGCCTTTCTTGAAGAACAAGACCACCGCACTTCTGCTCCACGCCTCCGGTGTAATGCCACCATGGAGGACGGAATTAAAGAGCTTCTGAAGGACTTCAAGTACCGGTTTTCCACCCGCTTTCAGAAGCTCCGCTGTAATTCCATCCTCGCCTGGGGCCTTGCCGTTTTTAAGGTGCTGGAGAGCCATTCTAATCTCGCTCAGACTGACGTCCGGGATATCAACGGAATAATGTCGGATAAGACTCGCTCTTGGATCGTTACTCACACTTGCGTGCGGCTCCAACGATGACGTGTACAGCTGCCCATAGAACCTCTCAATCTCACTCAAAATCTCAGGTGCCCCGGAAACGATGTTGCCACATTCTGTCTTCAGCTTTGACAGTTGGCGCTTTCTGGCAGACAGATCTCTGGCAAAGACTTTGGAGCCTTGGTTCCGCTCGATCGCTTCTTCAATACGAGCTGTATTGAAGTTGCGTAAGTCCCGCCGCATGCATTTGGAGATCTGTCTGTTCAGTTGCCTGTATGCTGTTAAGTCTGTTGAAGAATGTAGCTTCATCTCCCGTCTAACAGCCATGAGATTAAGAGTGTGATCGGAGAGTTTTTGTGTTCTTCTGCGGCGGGTCTTGCAGAACTTAGCTCCGACCGCATGGACAGTTTCCACGAGCTTGTCATTCAAATCGTCCACTTCATTGCAGTCTTCTAGGCACTGAAAACGGTTTTGTAACTCGAGCTGAAAGGTTTCGGGACTTTGGATTAGAGCACGAGGGGGACGGAGCGTTGACTTCATTAGACGAGACCTCTCCAACTTAACGTTTAGGTTCAGTGTGCCTCTAACCATTCGGTGATCGCTGCCGGTTTTCACCCTCGCGATCACTGAGACATCACTGAACAGTTGTCGTCTGGTCGTCATAATGAAGTCAATCTCATTTTTTGTCGAACCGTCGGGGCTCGACCAGGTCCACTTTCTGTGGGGCCGCTTCTGGAAGAAAGAGTTCATCATAAAGAGTTCCTCTTTCTCCATAAAGTCAGCTAACTGCTGGCCCCTTGGGTTCCGTTGCCCTATTCCAAATTTCCCTACTTTCAGCTCACCGTTCTCTCTTGTGCCTAGTTTTGCATTGAAGTCTCCCATTAACACCGTATATTGGGTTTTGGAGGAATGCATGGCTCTAGAGATATCCTCATACATTTCCTCCACCTCCTGATCGGGGTGTGCCGAGGTTGGTGCGTAAACCTGTATGACCTTCAGCGAATACCGTTTGGTGATTCTGAGTATAAGGTACGCAACCCTCGTCGACACACTCTCAATCTTTACAACGTTGTTAACGAGAGACTTGTGGACGATAAATCCGACACCTCCTTGGGACAGATGGTCGCCCTCCCGGTAATAGAGCAAGTTGCCGGATTCGAGGATTACCGTGTCCTCCCCCTCTCTTCGGACTTCGGATAATCCTATAATATGCCAGCGTAACTTGTCTATCTCTTCTTCCAGCTCCACAATCTTCTCGTCAGTCCTCAGGGTGCGTGCGTTGTATGTTGCCAGGTCGAGTCGTCGTAGGTGGCAACCGAACCTCCACCGGAGATTCTTAGCACCCCCTGCCCCGCCGTTACCATGGTCGCCACCGTAGCCAGGAATAGCGGGGCCGCCGGGGACTGGGGGCCGTTTATTATTGTCATTGCTCATGGGGGGTATATTGCCATAGTTGCCACGCTTGGCGAGCGGGTTGGCAACCGCAGTTTTTTTATTGTTATTTTGGCTATTATCAGGAAGATGCTACTGCCCATCTTTTCATTCATTCGTCACTACACATACAGTACACAGGAACTTGGTAGGCGGTTATACGATCGCAGTAGCAAACATCTCGTGCCTTTACTAAGTGCTAAATGCCGTAGTACCTTCTAACAACATAACCCATGCTCGCTTTTAACGACTAAACGACGCCCATGGGACGGAATAGAGTGATGGATATCCCTACACCGCTACCACAAAACAGGTAAATTATAAGGAATAAAAAATTTAAAATAAATTATAAAGAAATAGTAGAATATGTACTACATAAACATTATATAAATAATAAAAAATTATGTCATGAATAATATTAGTTACTCAATTATTTCAAATATGCCGTGTAGTGGCGGTTAAGAATATCCACTACCCCATATCTTCCCGTGGGTGTCGTAAAAGGCGACAAAGGGAAACAGGCAGGAGATGGGCAGCAGTATCTTCCTGATAACAGCAAAAATACAATAAAAAAACTGCGGTTGCCAACCCGCTCGCAAAGCGTGGCTACTATGGTAAATACCCCCCAAATGGATAAAGTTAATAAAGTTAATAATAATAAATAAATAAAGGCCCCCAATCCCCGGCGGCCCCGCTATTCCTGGCTACGGTGGCGACCATGGTAACGGCGGGGCAGGGGGTGCTAAGAATCTCCGGTGGAGGTTCGGTTGCCACCTACGACGACTCGACCTGGCAACATACAACGCACGCACCCTGAGGACTGACGAGAAGATTGTGGAGCTGGAAGAAGAGATAGACAAGTTACGCTGGCATATAATAGAATTATCCGAAGTCCGAAGAGAGGGGGAGGAAACGGTAATCCTCGAATCCGGCAACTTGCTCTATTACCGGGAGGGCGACCATCTGTCCCAAGGAGGTGTCGGATTTATCGTCCACAAGTCTCTCGTTAACAACGTTGTAAAGATCGGGAGTGTGTCGACGAGGGTTGCATACCTTATACTCAGAATCACCAAACGGTATTCGCTGAAGGTCATTCAGATTTACGCACCAACCTCGGCACACCCCGATGAGGAGGTGGAGGAAATGTATGAGGATATCTTTAGAGCCATGCATTCCTCCAAAACCCAATATACGGTGTTAATGGGAGACTTCAATGCAAAACTAGGCACAAGAGAGAATGGTGAGCTGTAAATAGGGAAATTTGGAATAGGGCAACGGAACCAAAGGGGCCAGCAGCTGGCCAACTTCATGGAGAAAGAGGGACTCTTTATGATGAACTCTTTCTTCCAGAAGCGGCCCCACAGGAAGTGAACCTGGTCGAGCCCCGACGGTTCGACAAAAATGAGATTGACTTTATTCAGACGACAACTGTTCAGTGATGTCTCAATGATCGCGAGGGTGAAAACCGGCGGCGATCACCGAAATGTTAGAGGCACACTAAACCTAAACGTTCAGTTGGAGAGGTCTCGTCTAATGAAGTCAACGCTCCGTCGCCCTCGTGCTCTAATCCAAAGTCCCGAAACCTTTCAGCTCGAGTTACAATACCGTTTTCAGTGCCTAGAAGACTGCGATGAAGTGGACGATATGAATGACAAGCTCGTGGAAACTGTCCATGCGGTCGGAGCTAAGTTCTACAAGACCCGCCGCAGAAGAACACAGAAACTCTCCGATCACATTCTTAATCTCATGGCTGTTAGACGGGAGATGAAGCTACATTCTTCAACAGATTTGACAGCATACAGGCAACTGAACAAACAGATCTCCAAGTGCATGCGGCGGGACTTAAACAACTTTAATACTGCTCGTATTGAAGAAGCGATCGAGCGGAACCAAGGCTCCAAAGTCTTTGCCAGAGATCTGTCTGCCAGAAAGAGCCAACTGTCGAAGCTGAAGACCGAGTGTGGCAGCATCGTTTCCGGGGCACCTGAGATTTTGAGTGAGATTGAGAGGTTCTATGGGCAGCTGTACACGTCATCATTGGAGCCGCACGCAAGTGTGAGTAACGATCCAAGAGCGAGTCTTATCAGACACTATTCCGAAGATATCCCGGACGTCAGTCTGAGCGAGATTAGAATGGTTCTCCAGCACCTTAAAAACGCCGAGGCCCCAGGCGAGGATGGAATTTCAGCGGAGCTTCTGAAAGCGGGTGGAAAAGTGGTACTTGAAGTCCTTCAGAGGCTCTTTGATTCCGTCCTCCATGGTGGCATTACACCGGAGGTGTGGGGCAGAAGTGCGGTGATCTTGTTCTTCAAGAAAGGCGACAACGCTCTCTTGAAGAACTACAGACCGATTTCCCTTCTGAGCCGCGTCTACGTGCTGTTTTCGAGAGTCATTACGAATCGTCTCGCGCGCAGACTTGACGACTTCCAGCCTCCCGAATAAGCCGGTTTCCGAAATGGCTTTAGCACCATAGACCACATACATACCCTTCGGCAACCTAATAAAAAATCAATAAATTTGCTTTGTCACTCTTTCCTCATTCATTCTTTCAACAAGCAATCAAGAAGCATTTCTTTCTTAATCCTGGTCACAACATCATCTTGCAAACCACACTCTTCTCTTATCACACAATTTCTCACTCTGTCATTCAGATTCATCCCTAACATACTCCTTAACTTTTAAATTCCCGTTCATTAATGTAACCATCATTTCCAACTTGCCTGGCGACGTTGCAAGTATGACTTGATCATCGGCGTACAAAAGGCATTTGACGGTTAACTCACCCATTCCCGCATTCTTCTACTTTCAACTTTTCCAAACAAC
This sequence comes from Parnassius mnemosyne, assembly GCA_963668995.1. Lineage (NCBI taxonomy): Eukaryota > Metazoa > Arthropoda > Insecta > Lepidoptera > Papilionidae > Parnassius > Parnassius mnemosyne. Next base: position 30,372,166 of record CAVLGL010000086.1, read on the forward strand.
TGTCCATAAATAGGTGCCACACTGGAACACGGGGAAGCCACACTGCCCTGGCTGACACCTTTATGGATTCCAAAGCAATCCGAGTAGGCCCCGTTGATCCTGACACAAGCACTAGAGTCCCTATACAGGGACTTCAATGCCTGTATCAACCCAGCCTGCTGGGTCAGCTGCCTTACCTGCTTTCATACTTTTCCTTGCTTTCATTATTTCATCTATACTTATGTCTTTATCTATTTCCTCCTCTTTCGGAATTTCTATTTCATTTAATTCAATCGTCTCATCACCCATAAACACGCTTGCAAAGTATTCCTTCCATCTCCTTAAACTCAAAACTTCGTCATTTAGAATACAGCCATTCTGGTCTCGTATAGCATTCATTCTAGGCTGTTTTGAATGTCCCCTGGCAGTTCTTATGAATTTACAGAACATTTTAATGTTTGCCTGGAAGTTATCCGATATTCTTCTATCATTCTTATCCGTTCTTTCTTGCTTTTTCCTTTCAACTACTTCTTTTACTCTCTTATTTAGATGTCTAAAGACTGCCTTTTTCCTTTCAATATCATCATTCATACCGCTAGAATTACTAGCCTTGGTTGCTAGTAAATCTAGCCATGCTTTCTTCTTTGCTTCAACTTCCATCCGTACCTCATCATCCCACCGTAACGTGTTTTTCCTTTCATTCGTTCTCTTACTTACACCATATACTTCGGTAGCTGCATCCACCAAACCTTCCTTGACATTATACCTATACCTATTATACCTACTATTAAGATATTAGAAATTAAGGCTAGCTTTATTTGATGTTGTCATACCCTTGCTGGGTGCATGTGCTATAATGTGTCACACAAAAGCACATGTAAAGGCAATAAATAAATAAATAAATCTAGCGGTCGCGCCGATCTACTCTAAACTTCGACTGCCGAGCTGACGGCGCCTCGGGCAACGGGCTTGCGGTGGGCAGGCGGCTACAGTAAATGTATGTGTCGCTACCTTGGCGTCGACATCTCGCTCTCGTTGACGGTGGCAATGGAAAATTGCTCTTAAGGATCTACCACGTTAAAAATATTTGTCTATCTTTCTTTGTTGATCTAAGGATACTAACACGTAGGGCAGAATATATTTCAAATAACTTCCACAAAGTCAATAAAATTGTATATTCTCTTTCATTTGTAATTATAAGTTTAGTTAAACATTTTTAGTTTCATAATATAACATTTCTGTTTTATTGTTTGTAGAAACCGATGTACCGATTGTTGGTGAAAAATTCATTCTAATACGTTGAAAACAATTCTAAAAAGGAATGTATGCTATGTAAATATTTCAGTTAAGCTTCTTATATTTTGTTTCATAATCGAAGATGGATGTGCCTCTTTTTACATATAGTTATTATTAAACCATACATCTGTAATCTTAATATAAAATAATGTGTAATAAAGTCCATCATACGTAAGTAAAGTGCCATCATACAATTTTTATGTATAATAATAAAAATAGTATGATGGCGCACTTTATTACAATACGAAATATCATATTGCAAAAACAGGATGCGGGGCTGGAGGGGAGTCCAGTCGCAAACGGTGCCTACTAGAGACCAGGGCAATTCGGGTGGTATTTTAGTCTTTCCACCGATATGCGGGACTCTGCCGGGGGTGACCGAATTTTTCCGTAGCTACTCGTGGGACCAAAATGGACAAAGATCGACATTTTGAAAAAATTTACTCTCCTTTAATGACACTGACTGAAGGTCTGGAAGAGGATCTTTTAGCCTCACCAACACCCTGCAACCCCACACCTCAAAGTTGGACGAGCCGAGAAGTGGAGGGCACGTCTGCAACCAAACCACAGTCGAACCAGGGAGGGGAAAAGAAAAAGTTCAATAGGCCTTATAAGCTTAGTGGGGCAGCACGGAAGAGGTACCGAAGGCTGATAGCAGCTAAGAGTCCCCCACAGACAAGCCCAGGAAATCTGTGAAGCTGGCAACGGGAGAGAAGAAGCTCAGTTTTAGTGCCTTGGTTGTGTGGTTGTGGTTAAATTCGCAATTCGAATGCTATGAGCGTGGAGCAGATGCGGCTGGTCCACAGAGCACTAACGCAAGCTTTTGCTAAGACGGCCTGCGGAGCGCAGCCGGGAATGGGACTAAAATTTAGGGTTCTACCCACAAGCCAGGTTAGATTCTGGTAACGTGCCTGAATAAGGCAAGCCAATACTAGATTGTGGGTGAGATCGGAAAACTGAAATCCTGGCCGAAGGCAGAACTCTCAATAATACCCGAGAGCGAACTGCCTAAGCCTCAACTGGGCATCACTTTTCTGCCCCGCAGCAAAGCTGACTCGCCAGAGGAGGCAGCTGTGCTGTCAAGGGCACAAAATGAATCCTCTACCGTAGGGACGAGAAGAATGGGTTCCTAGTAACCTTTTCTCTGGACGACCCATCGGCGAAGGCTCTCCAAACGGCAGGCAGCAGAGTCGTCCTTAGCTTTAAAATGATAACTTTTAAGGTCAGGGGAGACTCTGACGCGGTAATGAAGCCTGAACCGCCCCAACTCCAATCCCCCCAGCCCTCCACCTCGAGGTGTGAGACGGGAACGACATCAGTGACGGTGACTGTGACCCAAGGCGCTGATCTCGCTTCAGTCTGAGGACCTCCGCTGGTGTCGGTAAGGGGAAGGGAGCAGTAAACCAAAAGTGATGGCGGTGGTCAAGAGCGCCGGTAAAGGACGTCTTCGTCCTAATCAGGTGAAAACGAACCTTACTCCCCCCCCCCCTGCCACGCCTATAAATGGAAAACCCTAAGGGTAAGACGAGGATCGTGCAAGCAAATTTTCACCATACTTGACAGTTCAAACTTCAAACTATTTACTTAAAAGAAAAAGACAGATTTCGATTCGATTGGAAACGAGCGCAATATAATCGATTAAATTGAGCATTTTAATATCTATTTTCGATTATTTTTGTGTTAACTAGGGAGATAAAAAAATAAATACAAAATATCTAAATTCCAATAAGTAACAGTTACAACAAAAATTCAAGTAATCGATCTCAGATCGATATCCCTCATATTCACTTAACTTAGTTGTTGTTGTTTTAACTTTTGTTAATCGTTCCAGCATTTTGTTTCATTATTAACCACAGCTTTTTGGTGATTTTATACTGATCGTGCTTTTATATCTTTAAGTAATTATAGTGAAAAATGGGCTGTTATAGTGTAATAACAGTGAAAAATCACCTGTTATAGTGTAGGTAATTGATAATATCACTTTTACATATTCTACAATAACTCAGCTCCTAGATTGACAAATCTTGTCAGATTTTCAGCCATGAATTTTTTATATACGATTTCAAATGGTCCTACTTTCATCTTGTTAACACTTGGGCCCAAGAATGTATGGAGACGTCTCCTTCTCCTTTAGGGTGTACATCAACCTTTGAAACGCGCGCTAGGCAGGAAGTTTTAGATATAACCTTTGCTACCAATAACATATCCAGACGGATTACTGACTGGCATGTTAGTAGTGAAAACTCGATATCTGATCACAGATACATTAAGTTTGTGATTAGAGTATTGTCCTCGTTATGCTTATGCTGACACATTATCTCTATATACTGTATCACTAGATCGATAGTCTGCAGATACTATCTGTCGCATCTTAGTTCCCCGTAATATACGACAGGAGTCAGGGCTGCAGCTAGCCCTGCGCCGCCGACCTCGTTTGCTAGCGCGTCCTATCGCGCATACCAGGCGCGGTGAGCACGCCTGTCCGCGCACTACGAGTGATTGGTGAGATACTTGCTCAGTACGATGATCTGGGCTTATTTGCTGATGGTTTGAGAAAACTTATTAGTAAATTAAGGTATATTCTAACTGACATTGTATAATTTATTAACCCAGACATTGACTTTTTTACTATTTTAATGATGTCTTATATTAATTTGACTAATTTTGTTTTATTTTATTTTTTAATTTGTTTAATTATATGTTTATATTTAACGTAAAAGGATGTGCCAGTTTTGCTCTCTAGAGGAGGAAATGCCTTTACACATCTTGATAAATTGCGACACTTAATGCGCAAACGTAGCACTCATCTAAGATAGATAGATAGATAGATAACACTTTATTGTACGCCAAAAAATAACAAAAATGTTAACAAAAAATGAGAAAAAGAAATGTGGTACAATGGGCGGTCTTATCGCTAAGAGCGATCTCTTCCAGAGAACCTTTGGATGGACAGCATTGCAAGAAAAGCAATAAAAACGTGTGTGGTTTGCTGACAAAATAACATTATTTTTATTAAAGCCATAAAATAAAAATATATAATGGTATATAAGTAACTACATAGATAAGATAAATACATATATACTTATTAATATATATGTATAAATATACAAATAAATATATATTTTTATAAATATAAATATATAAAAAAGAAACTATGTACATCGCCCAGCATAAGTGAAATTACTCACAGCTAAGCAACTCCTTCTCAACCAACCAACTCCTCCTATTCATTAAAGACGTAGAGCTTAGCAGTGAACTGTAGACATAACAGCGATCACAATAGATCTTTTAGATCGCAGTGATACTGGTCTCTCTAGACCCGCGCACTGCTCGTACATAATAAAATAATTGCAATACGAAATATTTAACGGTACTTATAATAGTAATAAAAATTAATAATAACATTACTTACAACTAGTGACTCGCCCCGGCTTCTTCTTGATATGTTTATTGATGATTAATGTGGCGTTATTTAGTTTGAGATAGACAAAAACCATTTATTTTATCAATTTATCTTTATCAAAAAATCTTCAAATTTTTCGGATAAAACATTATCTAGATCTCTTCTGGTATTGCTCTCTATCTGTTCGTATGGTTTTATTAAAATCGGTTCAACCATTTTGAAGATTAGCACAAACAAAGATACAGACAAGACAGCACTGGTGATGCTCTATACACCGACCGTGCCAATATTTCTCGGGAAAACGTCGCCGAGTACCGGAACAAACTTGTGTCTGAAGTCGAGTCTTTGCTGAACAAAGTCTCGGATTGGGGGCGACTACATCTAGTCCAGTTTAATCCTCAGAAGATACAAGTTTGCGCGTTTACGGCTAAAAAGAACTCCTTTGTCGTATTTCCTCAGTTTCAAGGCACTCGCCTTCTTGCCTCGGCCAGTATCAGAATCCTCGGAGTCGACATATCAAGTGACGCGCAGTTTCGTGGTTACTTGGAAGAGAAGGCCAAATTGGCCTCTAAAAAGCTTGGCGTGCTCAGCCGAGCGGGACAGTATTTCATGCCGGCACACCGCCTGCAACTTTACAAGGCGCAGATTCGGCCTCACATAGAATACTGTTCCCATCTCTGGACAGGGGCTCCCCAGTGCCAGCTCCTTCCACTTGACCGCATCCAGCATAGAGCGGCTCGAATCGTCGACGACCGAGTCCTTTCTGATCGGCTCGATTAATTGGCACTGCGAAGAGATGTTACATCCCTTTGCATTTTCTTTCGCATCTACTACGGGGAGTGCTCTGAGGAATTGTTCGGATTAATCCCAGCCGCCAAATTTCACGAACGCACATTGCGGCAGTACTCCCGATACCATTTACACCATCTGGATGATTGGCGGTCCACTACTGTGCAATTTAGAAGATGTTTTCTTCCTCGCACGACTTCGTTGTGGAATCGATTACCATCAGCGATTTTTCCGGAGCGATACGACTTAGGGACCTTCAAGAAAAGAGCCTACTCCTTTTCAAAAGGCCCGCAATGCATCTGCAATTCCCCTGGTTCCCCTGGTGTTGCAGTTGTTCATGGGCGGTGGTAGTCACTAACCATCAGGTGAGCCGCATGCTCGTTTGATCCCACTCCTATAAAAAAAAGACAAACGGACGGACAAAAATAGTAAGTAGTTAATGTATTAATAGCATTCAAATGAGCTTAATAGAAGTATATATAACAGACAAGTTCAATTTCATTATTTTATGTATAGATATCAAATCATTGAAAAATGATTCAAGAAATCAATCCATTACTGTTTCTAGCAGATATGTTTACGACTGGTTATTTATAGTTGGTAATTTCTAGTAATTTCCGTGTGTTAACTCATTTAAAATGGGTGACGCACTTCGTTCGTAACACGGCCTGTTGGCGGCACTTAGCGTAAATTGTTTATTACCAAGTACCAACGTACTCCCTAAGGGAACTATTAGTGTATTGTGTTGACCGTGGTAGGCGAGGAAAACAAAATTCGTTTCAAAGGCGTGGCAGAATTAATGTATGGTCCCATACTCAAATGTAAGATCTAAAATGTTAAAGCGACAGTAATCTAATGGTATAGTTCGGACAGCAAACTAAAAACGTCGTGAATTCGAATCCGCTATACTGTAGTGAATCACTCTTAATTCAAACATTTTTAACCTTACCTAGACTGGTTACTACTAAATAATTTTATTTTCATTTAATACTAAATATTTTCGTGGTAGAGCCACGCTGCAGCTATATTACCGGCATAGTTGTAGCACGAATGGATCGGCTCGACCGGGGTAGGACCACGCTCTCACAAATTACTAGCGTACAATAGTAGCTCAACGCTGCTATGTTTCGTATGGTGAGTGTAGAGAACCGGAGATCCTTTTTACTGGAAACGAGGCATTCCAACTTAGTCCTCACGGGTGACAACGCATCTACATTTTGATTCGTTATCGAGGATAGATGTAGATGTCTATGGGCAACAGCAACCACTTACCATCAGGAGGACTATGTGCTCGTTTATTACCATTTTGCTTAAAAAAATACTTTCAGTATAAATAATATTAATAGCGTTTTTGTTACACATTGTCAAAGAGATTTAAATATATAGATATACTATAGAGCGAATATTGGGAACATTTATGTACAAAAACTTTGAGCTAGTGCGCGTGTAGCGCAGTACTTAAAGACACTGCACTACCCACATCAATAAAAATCGTTATTTTAAGTTTTTACCTTATGTTCTAACTCAAGCTGAACCTACAACTTCTTGCATCTATCTTTAACAGTACAAATTGTTTTAAATGTAAGAAATCTATTGCCCACTCTTATCACTGTAAGCAAGGATCTACCATGGCTTTGTCCTTGAAAACCACCAGACAATGAAGCCCGGTGTAAAACCACCAGACAATGAAGCCTGGTATGTAAAAGAGAAGACTTGCTGTATTGCTAAACATCAACACAGCAAGTATCATCAGCATGCTCATAAGCAACACAGAAAATCGCATCACCATGCCTAAAAGAAAATTCCAACTCTTGCTCCACATAAAGTAGGGTACTTAGCATAGTTGGTATATGGTATATGTCTACTCATTTTTGTTGGTATGGGTACAGTATCGTTGACTGTTTTACCTCCTTAAATATTGTAAATGGTTAAATCCGCATGCTGTTTTTTTTATTATCGATAATCCCAATCGATAAACGTCGTCAATCACTAACTTTAAAATTGGTAACTAAATAGTGACGTTTACTGGATAACAGAGGGCGCTTATTACAATAAAAATAAATGTTCTAGAACAATCTACTAAAAATAATAAAATTTAAAGATTATTCGGTAAATATATGTTATATTTACGATAATAAACCGAAATCACGTTCATTTTTTGCTCCATATCGTGACTTACAATATCTTAACTGGGCATATTTTCTTTAAAAATATTTTTAAATATGTGAAACGAATGCGTCTTGACTTTTTGACGATGTCAGCGTGTAGAATCTACTAGTTAGTCTGTGCGATGTCACTAAGACTAAATGACAAAAATCGGAGATAATATCCTATAGGACATAAGTTACAGACGACAATTTTGCTACTAATGTCCGGTCTATTACTACTACTACTTAAATGTCTTTGCACATTGTCATTTAATTGACAAGTTACTTTTTAATAAAAGTTTATCAGTTTCTAGAGTATTATATTAATACAGAAAACAATGACTCAATGATTTACTGTTTCATTTATTGCACATTTTAACTCTTCTTTTTTAATTTTTCTACTTTCATGAAATATGTGATTTTGGTTTTTTTTTTATCTAATTAATATAGAATACAACTATTATTACAGAAAGAAGCATTAAACATTTTCGAACAAATTAAATTCCCCGCTATGAAAACTGACGCCTCATGTTAATTGGCCCCGCCCTAATGTCAGAAAAAGTCGTGGATGCCCGCATTTTCATGTCACTAACATGAACCACATTCATGCATATAAACAGTAAGCCATAACGCATGTGGCCGTTATCGTGCAAAAAGAGTTATTATAATATTATTATTTTTTATTTTGAAACGTTACCCTAGGATTTCACTAGGATTTTCTCCTATATCGTGGAGACGTATCTGTATCGAATTGACGATGACGAGTCGACAGCGAAGTGGCTAAGCATATGACATGTTTTGCGGCGACGTACTCGAATACCGCACGGATTAACTGTTTGTATGGCCTACAAATAATTGTTCTGGGTCTTGTTGTTTGGTCACGTGCAATCTATGTGTGTAAAACGTGACAACGCGAAAGAACCATCAAGAAACTCAGTGTGACTTTTTTTGAAATAAAATAATTTTACAATGTGGAGGTTCGGTTGCCACCTTAGACGACTCGACCTGGCAACGTACAACGCACGCACCCTGAGGACTGACGAGAAGATCGTGGAGCTGAAAGAAGAGATAAACAAGTTGCGCTGGCATATTATAGGATTATCCGAAGTCCGAAGAGAGGGGGAGGACACGGTAATCCTCGAATCCGGCAACTTGCTCTATCACCGGGAGGGCGACCATCTGTCCCAAGGAGGTGTCGGATTTATCGTTCACAAGTCTCTCATTAACAACGTTCTAAAGATCGGGAGTGTGCCGACGATGGTTGCGTACCTTATACTCAGAATCACCAAACGGTATTCGCTGAAGGTCATACAGGTTTACGCACTAACCTCGGCACACCCCGATGAGGAGGTGGAGGAAATGTATAAGCATATCTCTAGAGCCATGCATTCCTCCAAAACCCAATATACGGTGTTAATGGGAGACTTCAATGCAAAACTAGGCACAAGAGAGAACGGTGAGCTGAGAGTGGGGAAATTTGGAATAGGGCAACGGAACCCAAGGGGCCAGCAGCTGGCCGACTTCATGGAGAAAGAGGGACTCTTTATGATGAACTCTTTCTTCCAAAAGCGGCCGCACAGGAAGTGGACCTGGTCGAGCCCCGACGGTTCGAAGAAAAATGAGATTGACTTCATTATGACGACCAGACGACAACTGTTCAGTGATGTCTCCGTGATCGCGAGGGTGAAAACTGGTAGCGATCACCGAATGTTTAGAGGCACACTGAACCTAAACGTTAAGTTGGAGAGGTCGCGTCGAATGAAGTCAACGCTCCGTCCCCCTCGTGCTCTGTTCCAAAGTCCCGAAACTTTTCAGCTCGAGTTACAAAACCTTTCAGTGCCTAGAAGACTGCAATGAAGTGGACAATATGAATGACAAGCTCGTGGAAACTGTCCATGCGGTCGGAGCTAAGTTCTGCAAGACCCGCCGCAGAAGAACACAAAAACTCTCTGATCACACTCTTAATCTCATGGCTGTTAAACGGGAGATGAAGCTACATTCTTCAACAGACTTGACAGCATACAAGCATCTGAACAGACAGATCTCCAAATGCATGCAGCGGGACTTACGCAACTTCAATATAGCTCGTATTGAAGAAGCGATCGAGCGGAACCAAGGCTCCAAAGTCTTTGCCAGAGATCTGTCTGCCAGAAAGAGCCAACTGTCACAGCTGAAGACGGAATGTGGCAGCATCGTTTCCGGGACACCTGAGATTTTGAGTGAGATTGAGAGGTTCTATGGACAGCTGTACATCGTTGGAGCCACACGCAAGTGTGAGTAATGATCCAAGAGCGAGTCTCATCCGACACTATTCCGAAGATATCCCGGACGTTAGTCTGGGCGAGATTAGAATGGCTCTCCAGCACCTTAAAAACGGTAAGGCCCCAGGCGAGGATGGAATTACAGCGGAGCTTCTGAAAGCGGGTGGAAGACCGGTACTTGAAGTCCTTCAGAAGCTCTTTAATTCCGTCCTCCATGGTGGCATTACACCGGAGGCGTGGAGCAGAAGTGCGGTGGTCTTGTTCTTCAAGAAAGGTGACAACGCTCTCTTGAAGAACTACAGACCGATTTCCCTTCTGAGCCGCGTCTACGTGCTGTTTTCGAGAGTCATTACGAATCGTCTCGCGCGCAGACTTGACGACTTCCAGCCTCCCGAACAAGCCGGTTTCCAAAAGGGCTTTAGCACCATAGACCACATACATACCCTTCGGCAAATTGTACAGAAGTCCGAAGAGTACAATTTGCCACTATGTCTGGCGTATGTGGACTATGAGAAAGCCTTTGATTCCGTCGAAATTTGGGCGGTGCTGCAGTCCCTTCAGCGGTGCCAAGTTGACTGTCGATATATCGAAGTGTTGAAGTGCTTGTACAGTAGGGCTACGATGGCTATCCGAGTGCAGAATCAGAGTACGAAACCTATCCAATTGCAGAGAGGTGTAAGACAGGGTGACGTCATATCCCCGAAACTCTTCACCGCTGCATTGGAAGACGTTTTTAAGCTTCTGGACTGGAAAAGATACGGTATCAACATCAATGGCGAGTACATCACTCACCTTCGATTTGCCGACGATATAGTCCTTATGGCAGAATCGCTGGAGGGCCTAAGCACTATGCTCAATGACCTCAATAGTGTTTCCCAACGGATAGATCTTAAGATGAACATGGACAAAACAAAGATCATGTTTAATGTCTATGTCACACCTATGCCGGTAGTTGTTGGGAGCACTAAGCTCGAAGTTGTTGATGAGTATGTTTACCTGGGACAAATAGTCCGACTAGGTAAGTCCAACTTCGACCGAGAGGTCAATCGACGGATTCAACTCGGCTGGGCAGCGTTCGGGAAGCTACGACACATCTTCTCGTCAGACATACCTCAAAACCTTAAAACGAAATTGTACAGCCAGTGCGTGTTGCCAGTGATGACTTACGGAACTGAGACGTGGTCTTTCACTGCTGGCCGTATGAGGAAGCTCAAGGTCGCTCAGCGAGCTATGGAGAGGGTTATGCTCGGAGTTTCTCTGCGTAATATACTTATGAATGTGGATATCCGCAGTAGAACCAGAATAACCGACATAGCCCAACGGATTAGTAAGCTGAAGTGGCAGTGGGCCGGCCATATAGCTCGAAGAACCGACAACCGATGGGGAAGAAAGGTTCTCGAGTGGCAGCCTCGTACCGGTAGGCGCAGTGTAGGGCGTCCCCCTACGAGATGGAGTGACGACCTGGTAAGACGTGCAGGAAGTCGATAGATGCAGGTGGCTCAGGACCGTGCTTTGTGGCATTCTTTGGGGGAGGCCTATGTTCAGCAGTGGACTTGTGAAGGGCTGTAATGATGATGATGATGATAAATTTTACAATATGTTATTTTATGCAATTGATAAGAAGAGATTAGAAACAGCATGGTGGCGATCACCTCATTCCCAGGGCCTATTATCAGTCATGTACTCTTTAGTACCATAAAAACCCTTATTAACCAAAAAAAATATTCATATTTTCTGGGACTTTGTTGTAAAAGCGTATACATTGTCCCTTGAAAGAATTTCTTTCTCTAGAGTCGAGGTACTGATAGTAAATGCGTTGATCATGAGGTCCCGGATCCAAATCCCGGGTTTGACCAAGAATCAGTATTTTTTTTATAGGATAGGGTGACAAACGAGCACACAGTCCACCTGATCGTAAGTGGTTGCGCTTATTTTCTGTAGTAAACTTTGATAGACTCTAATGCATGGGAGTTTATGAAAAATGATAAACCCACCGGTAACTCATGCATTTTCTATGAGATACTAAAAAAAGAAAAAAAGGAAAGGGTATAATAATTGGAGCTTATCAGTGCATAGCAAACCCGAGCAAACCCATTTTTTTTAAGTATAGGGTGACAAACAAGCACGCAGTCCACCTGATGGTAAGTGGTTGCTGTGATCCAGAGACATCTACATTTATCCTCGTTTGTGAATCAAAAAGCAGATGCGTTGTCACCCGTGAGGACTAAAATGGAATGCCTCTTTTCCAGTAAAAAGGGTCTCCGGTTCTCTACACTCACCATACGAAACACAGCAGTGTTTAGCTGCTATTTTACGCTGGTATTCTGTGAGAGCGTGGTCTTCCCCGTTCGAGCCGACCCATTCGTGCTACAACTATACTACTAATAGCTGCAGCATGGCTCTACCACTCTACACTACACTCGCTCTACCACGTATACCTAATTGAAGTTTTTCTGACAAAAAACAAAGTTCTCAGTAGCAGCCCAGTTTCAGGCAGTTGGCGATGTTTCACCTCCATGCCCCGGAAATCACATAAAGCCGGTTGGTACTGCGTCTGTTCTCTCACTGGTCGTGTCAGATTGCCGTCTCATCGGACTATGAGAGTGAGGAAATAGAGAGTGCCTGTGTTTGCGCATACACTCTTGCAGTTTAATCCTGCACTGCACAGATAGCTTATGTCTATTTACCGCCGTGATCGAAAGTCAGTCAGAAGGACATTATAATATAATTATTATTAAAATAAAATTATTATGCACCTTAAACCTTATTAAATTAAATAAATAAAAATTGTATATTTCGGACAACTTGAATCCATAGAATTTGTTAGTAGATAAAAACTTACATCTATGTAAGTAATATAATTTATACCTAACACTTTATTATTAAGCAGGACATAATCCTGGCGATCGTATGTCTGATCAGTGGACAGTCCCTACTGTCGGCAATCTCACTGCTGCGCACTCTGTTTAGCAACGATGCGGTCTTTTTTAGGATTATTGCGTCAATGCTATCCACACCCGCCATTGCAAACATCGCAGACGCGCTACAGTAGCGCTGCAGCCGTAACAGCGCCCTGAATGCATTATTGTATTGAGTATGTAGGGCACTATAGGTCTTTTTGGTATAATTAGTTCATAGGCTGCAAGAATAAAATGACGCACAATATGCTTTGAAAAGCGTGATCTCGACAGCGTCAGTTTAGCGACCAAATCTATGCACCAACATATTCGCCATCACCGACAGTGCCCTACATTCTCTTTCAATGTCTACATCGTCTTTAAGACTGTCAGTCACAATATGTCCATGATATTTAAAACTATAGACCATTTCTAGTGTTAGTTTGTTATAGAATTATTGTTGGCTGCCAATGATTTTAGATGAGTTTGTTTGTGATAGTACGTGTTCGAATATGTTGAGCACGGTTTTGGGTCGATTTCGGCGTCACTTAAAATGTACACAATGTTCCGTCTATTTTCCTTTGTCTGTCTCAGATTAAAAATATTAAAAATAAATCTAAAAGAAAGAACTTCTGAACGGAATTTTCCAACCGCACATTTATTTAACAGCAACTAAATAACAAACAGTCAGCAAAAACGCGAAACTTAATATTTTGAGTAACAGATGCGCGAATATTACAGAGCATTCGCTCTCACCATAGCAGATGTGGCATACCAGCCATTCCAAATCGGGTTTGTCGGTTATTTGTACCAGGAGTTCATCAGCGTGCAAGAATACATATTGTTCTATTATATTCCAAACGTGCACAAGGGAATATTCTAGAACTGCTAGGGAAACAGCTATCTGCAATGTAAACATAGTATTATTTGACTTTTTTCTTTTTTTCTACAAGTTTTTTTCTACTATTATAAGCCAATGTTACACTATCTATACCACCGGATGGTAAGTGGTGATGCAGCCTAAGATGGTAAAGTGCACTGACTTTGCTTAACAAAATCCTATTCACTCTTGCCTTGAACACACTCACATTATAATCGGATGTAAAGACAGATCATCATCGTCGTCATCACTACAGCCCTTTACAAGTTCAATGCCGAATATACAAATACTTGTACCGTGCGGGATTCAAACCCGCGACCCTTAGTTCCGCAACTCATATATATATGCATATATATGCAAAATAGCAGCTTAATGCTGCTGTGTTTCGTATGGTGAGTGTAGAGAACCGGAGACACGTTTAATGGAAAAGAAGCATTCCATCTTAGTCCTCACGGGTGACAACGCATCTGCATTTTGATTCGTAATCGAGGACAGATGCAGATGTCTATGGGCCACAGCAACCACTGAACATCAGGTGGACTATGTGCTCGTTTGTCACCCTTATTCTATAAAAAAAACTCATTGCTAAGTCACTGAGTCAAGAATTTGTCTCTAAATGTTATCCCTCAGACATACAGTTTACTCATGTTGTCCGTCCCACCTGAGCACGTGGTAAGCCACCAAAATTGCTATTAGCAATTTTGCCGTGCCGGCAGGAATTGAACCCAGATTTTTCGAATACTGTGAATTTACAGCGAGCGCTCAGCTCCTTTTTTAAATACCTACGTATACCCGCCTCGCGCGGGCAAGGATAAGTTACGTCGGACTTGCACCGACTAAAACCCCTTGGTGTTCCATCTTTGCACCTTTGGCAGGGCCACGGGAATGCTTTCGCACATATCCGCGAGCCCATCAGCACCGGCCGCCTCATGGTAGTCCCTCCGGAAGAGGACTTCTAATCCTAGATTTGGTGCATCAAGAAGCTGAACCATATTGGCTCCTGAGCTAACATGGTTCTTGCGACACAGTAACATGAAGACCATCAGCGAATTAATGATAATTTATTTATGATGTTTAGTTTTTCATTATTTACCTCGAATAAGAAACATGCTGACGTATATCTTGCCCATAGGAACTTCGGGAGAATGGGCACTTCTCGAAGAAGGAGACACACGCTTAGAATGTAGACTAGAGGAGTAGAAAAATTTTTACCTTCAAGGATGGACGCTATAAGTATAAAAATATGGGTGTAACGGGATATATTAGGAAATACTGTTTTAATAGATCGGTAGGAAGTGCAGTGGCTAAGTATTTAGCAACGGGAGTACAAGACCTCGGGTTCGTATCCCATCGTTACAACCTACAAACGTTCAATGTTGAATATAGGTCTCCCCCATAGATTATATTATAGTTGCCATGCTTGGCAAGTGGATTGGCAACTGCAGTTTATTAATTTTAGTCGTTATTAAGACGACGCTGTTGCACGTCTCCTTATTAGTTTCAATCTGTCATCACTCACGACACCCACGGGATGATATTGGGTAGTGGATATTCTTACACCGCCACTACACGGTTCGTATCCCACACCAAACAGGATTTTTTGTGGACTACCTTCAAATATTTTATCTGTATGTTTGTCCATGAGCGATTTATGTACGTGAAAAGCTTCTACGATACATGAGAAAATACTAGGCGATATATTTATATAAAAAGCAACGTTTAAGTAACTAAAGTAAAGCCACATTGCCGCTTTGTTATGGTTGTATCAAACTCCCACGGAACACCATCGTGATATAGCAGCTTAATGATGCAACTGTGTTTCGTATGGTGAGTGTGCAGAACCGGAGACTATTTTGACTAGTAACGAGGCATTCCATCTTAGTCCTCAGGGCTGACAACGATTACTATATTTCGATTCTTAATCGAGGATAAATGTAAATGTCTATGGGCTACAGCATCCACTTACCAACAGGTGTTACTCGCGTGTCAACCATAGTTATAAAATAACAAAAAAATATATAATAAATTACATAAAACGAAACTTTGAAGGGTTTGCATTAACTAATGGACTTAAATAACTAATTTACACTTGACTGGACTCCACTCCTTGACTATGAATATATTGTAATATATTGTATTGTAATATGCACACGTATGTGAAACAAACGGTTCTTAATGCATGTAGCAAATGAGTGAAATAGTTTGCTAGCTTCAGTCTTACAATGTGATTAAACGTAGATGTTGTCAAGACAATTACTAATGCCTTGATAAAATTGTTGTTAATATTAGCTAGTGCGTTATCATATAGACCTACAATAAGCACTGACTATTTATACATAGATGTGTTGATAAATAAGCATTTATTATTTTAATTATCAATACTGTTTTTCTCAAGTCCACTGCTAAAAACAGACCTCTTCTAAGAAATATCTTCGAACACGGTCCTGATCCACCTGCGTCCATCAACTTAAAAGGAAATAAAAAACATGTACATATAAAATATCATGGTAGGTTTCGAAACTTACTTTTGCTTAGAAAAGTTACATTATTAATCAACAATGATAAAGCCAAAATTATTGCGGACGTGTTTGTCATCTCATTTTAAAGGTTAGAGCGTCTTTATTTAAGAAATAAATTCATAAAAACTAATAAATTCAGAAACTGTAACATTTATTTAACACCATCCTAAATGTTTTTTCGATGGAAATTGAAATATTGTAACTGACATGTGAAATTTAATCATAATAATATGACAAAGGCAACAACTATTCAGCCACAACTGTCAAAAAAATTCCAGGCGAAAAGTGGCCACTGACCACACGTAGTGATGCTCTTTGTCACGTTAATTAGTCTCATTTACCTTTGCAGGACTGCCATATAAACGAAGTAGACCAATGCTCAGATCTCAAATGGCACTAAAATGACGTCTTATAAATATATGGCACCAACTTTACATAAAACTTGAAAACACCTCAATCTTTTGGCACCGATTTATAAATCTAAATCTCTTTTTTTAAGACTGACACAGGTGTATATACTCGTATATGAGTCTCTCTAATTGTAGGAAGAAACCACACGACCACGCTCTCACAGAAGACCAGCATAAAATAACCGCTTTACACTTTATGAGTTTATCCATATCGTGAATTCGTAAATACTGGCGTATATATTATTTACACGTTTTAATACGTGGTAGAGCCACGCTGCGACTATTATGGTTGTAGCACGCATGGGTCGGTTCGATCGGGGTAGGACCACGCTCTCACAGAAGAGAAACGTAAAGTAGCCGCTTTATGGTGTTTTATTTCGTATGGCTAGTGAATAAAACCAGAGAACCTTTACAATGGTAACGAAACATTCTATCTGTACCGTTTGTAGAGCCATACACTTTCAAGAAGTAGAGTTGAAGTTAGTTGATGAGCACGTCAAAAGGAAAAAATCACCAAAGCTTAAAAGGTTTATTAAAAAGCAAAGTGGTTACAACTTGCCCGTACACCATCATAGCACTCAGGGCTGATGATGATTCTATATTTTCATTCTTAATTGAAGTTAGATGTAGATGTCTTTGAGCATCCACTTACCATCTGGTGGACTGCGCGCAAAAATATCAATACAGCCTTAATTTTTATATTTCTTTTTATATAATAAAAAAGTCCTGCTAGACAAATGCCAGGTCGGGTATATTTTTGCGGAACAGTGGTTTGTAAATAAATGACTTTCACTAAGTATTCTAGTGATCTATATTAAACAAAATTTATTGTTTTCTATTTTATTCAAGTTCACAGATCTTATTTATTACAAGAATTTTGTGGTATATGTGATTATGGTGACTTATCTCCATCAATAACGAAGGCAGTCAGTTTTAATGTAATTCAATAACAGTTTTTTTATCAAGCCGTCCCATCGGGCTATGAGATTGAGGGGATAGAGAGTGCACCTGTGCTTGCGTATACGCTCATGCACTATAATCTTATCCTGCGCAGATGGCTAGTCTCCGTTGAAAATGGCCGCTGCGACCCAAATTCAGTCTAGAGAATATTTACACTTAGAAAAACTTGCTCATTTGCCCCTTTCCTTTAAAAAAAATCCTATTGGTAGGTATCCAACGCACTTTAGCATTCAGTAGTTTTAGATCAATCCCAATAAAAATTCAATTCTGTTTGGTAAAACATGCTAAACCACAATCACATATAAGAACACTATTCGGCATTTTAACGCAAAAGACCTCAAAAACCTATTCGAATTTACGATGCAAACGGTCGTTAAACGAAATCGTAAACATTTTATATCAAAGCTACTAAATCTTGTTACAAACGTTGCGATGATAAGGCTAAGAAAAAAATGAAAGTCCGATCAAATAATCTCGGAGGATTTTCTAAAAACTGTCTCAAACTTCGTCTATTTTTGTTATTTATTAAAAACGTCATTAGTTTCGAAGTTATTGAACTGGATGGTGGATTGATTAGACACGGCGGAAAGCCAATATTAAGAAATGATATAAAAACTAAAAACCATCAAGTTTATTTTGATACGGATAATGATAGAAGAGGGTTAGACAGTGATGAAGAAATAAAGACTCTGTTGGAGGAGAAATACAAGTTTAGAAACGACGAAACGTCTACCAGATATAGAATTACACATGACGATAGAGAGTTCTCAGGTGTGTTAACAGTTGTTTTTAAAAACCTTACCTGTTAGGATTACACGAGGATTTTCTCCTGTTCCGTGGTGGCAGTTTACAAACATAAATTACACAAAGACAAACATCTGGATGTTGTTGATGAATAAATATTACGGATCTATTTGAAAAAAATCCGGGAATTAAAAAAAAGAAATTTTACATTTAGTCCTTTTTGATACGACTTCAAATAGAAAGTAGGCTATAACCTCCTTCGATGCGTATATTTTTTAATTTCATCGCCAATTTCTTGAAAACGTTTAAAACGATTTAAAAGATTATTTTTAACCCCTGACGAGAGGTGTTATAGGTTTGTAGAGTGTCTCTGTTTGTCTTTCTGTGACATTATAGCTCCTGAACGGATGGACCGATTTTGATTAAGGTTTTTTCGTTTGCAAGGTGTCTTAATCGAAAATGTTTCAAGAAAATCTGTTCATCCGTTTAGAGATCACCAGCTCTTTTTGCTTCGGGGATTTTTTAATTTTTTAAAGTTATTTTATTAAATAGTTTATAATTCAAGGGTAGTCCCTTATAACTTTAAATAAATTACACATCTGCAAACCTGAATAATATGGGATGAGGTTTTTTAATATAAATATTTAGACGACATTCTAGGTCTGACCTTGAACTTGTGATATTCTTTAGTATATATTCTTTATTTAAATATATTAAATTAAATATATTAGATATTCTTTAGTTAAAAGGCTAAAATATTATTTTTTTTATTAAAAAGTAAAAACCAACTTCAAATTATTGCTAAATAAGAATTTATGTTTTTGCTGTCCTTAGGGGTAGATATTTTCGTCAAATTTATATGAGACCACCCTTGAAGTTGGTTCTTAATCAGCGAAGATATTGTTACGAGCTTGGGGTTCGAGATAATGAAAAACTGCCGATTGAATTACAAAAAATTGACACTTTAATTACAGAACACTAATTACAACTTAAAACCACACTAATAACAAAACACAAGGGTACTACTGATCACTTTAGTTCGCAGTTATATCGCTTCGAATTATTTGCTTGTATCGCCAATTCAATACCGACTCGGTCGCGGTCTATACCGACCTTATATAGGGCCTTAGGTAGTTTCCAGAGCCTTCTATTGTAGTAACTTCTAGAATGTTCGAGTACATATCGGTCCCAATTGACTGTGTCGATAGTTCTAGAAAGTTCTCCATGAAAATTTCTAGAATGTTCTTGACACTCCTAGTTCTGCTACTCGAAACTAGAGGGCGCTAGTGGTAACTAGTGTCGCCATGTACCATGTATTAATTGTGGCGCGCAACAATATCATATGAAATTCCTTAAACAATAGTCCAATATGAAACTTTTTCCCCTATTTTCCACCCTTGAGAGAGGAATTTTTTTATACAAAATTTATTGGGACCACCCTTGAGGTAATTAAAAAAGAATCATTAAAATCGGTTTTTGCAATCCGCGAACATATCGCGTAATATACATACATATACATAAATATACACTCGAATTAGTAACCTCCTCCATTTTGAAGTCGGTTAAAAATTAAAGTCGGACCTTTAATTCTTCGATAACTATGTAATAGCAACGACTGCAGAAGCTATTATGTGAAAATTATTTTTATTTTATTTTTTTTAGTTTTTGAAACCGGTTTTTACTTTTTATCTATAAATTAAGTAATGTTAATTTTTTTGTTTTTGAAACCGGTTATTACTTTTTATCAATAAATTAAGTAATGTTGAAGTACGTGAGCGTAATTTAGTCACCTTAAGTTTGCCCTTCTATAAAACCGAAACTAGGATGAGGTCAAAGACCAAAACACAAAGTCGTATGCTATAACTAAGATATTAAGAAAAAATAGCAAATTAACTTTGTTTATAATTTATAATTAGGAACACTTAGAAAAATCTACTTAAAAATAAGTAACTACACCACACAACTAAAGTTACAATCTATATCCACTCAACCGTCCGCCCCGCGCGAGTGATTCTCGCCTGGCCTGTCCGCGCATTAAATGCCACTATTTTTACGACCGCGAGTTTGTCTTAACAAAAACGATTACTACTGAAAAACTACTATAGATACATTCAAATAAAAAATATTCTCAAAAAACTCAAAGAATTCAAAATTTCATTTTGTTAAAAGAAAATTAGTCAAATTAAAAATAAAGCTTAAATGGGAATATCAAAAAAAAATCGTATTTATTTTTTATTTTGAGTTTTAAAAGTAGTGTAATACTTACTGGAGACAATTATTTTATATTAAAATAGTACATGATATTCCCTTTAAAATGACACCAATATCAATAATATCTTATATACACAATATACATATTAAGTATATAATATTTACCCAATATAAATTTGAATAAATAAGTAAATAAATGAAAAAATTATGTTTTAATAATTTCTAGACACATCTCAACAGATATTTCGTTTGTAAATTGCTATCAACGT
Organism: Parnassius mnemosyne; assembly: GCA_963668995.1. Taxonomy (NCBI): domain Eukaryota; kingdom Metazoa; phylum Arthropoda; class Insecta; order Lepidoptera; family Papilionidae; genus Parnassius; species Parnassius mnemosyne. The sequence goes on from CAVLGL010000086.1 coordinate 30,392,931, forward strand.
GTTAAATAGTGAATCATTATTTTATATTTTGCATTCATTTAACACAAAAAAACTGATTAGAATACATTTTAAACAACATATAATCAATAAACGATGATCGCGTATAGTGATTAAAATATAAAGCTAAATTATTATATGTAAACGTTTTGGAATTGTCGTAATCATACATATTTACTAAAGAAAATATCTTCACAATTAGTTTGATGTACAATAACATTAGAAATAACGTATAAAAACAGAAAAGTTATCACATTTTTGATCGAATTTCTTACACGTTAACATTCCACAAACAAAAATGGCGAAATTTAATTTTAACTTTTTTTTTTCTAAATATTTTGTTACTATTGTACAGATAAAATTCACTTTCATAGACGACAAGTTTCATATAGCACCATCTATAATTTTTTACTGTATTATTAACAGCTATCTTTTGCGCTGTACGCGTTTAAACCGAAAGATGTCGTTTGGTGCCTAGACAGGTGAGGCAATGATGTTTTTTGGGGACTATAGTCACCGAGGACGTTTGAGTGGATATACGTCCCACTACTGGGCACAGGCCTCCTCCCATTTCTGAGAGGGTTTTAGGGCAAGAAAAGTTCCGCCGCGCTGCCCCAATGCGTGTTGGAGAACTTCACATATCTAAGATGTATTTTGTTCTCTTATTTCTCAGAAGGTTTCCTCACGATGTTTTCCTTCGCCGGCTTCAGCATTTAAAATTGAAATTAACAATCTCATTGGATTCGGCGGGGATGGAACCCGGGTTGCTCGCGTGTTATAAAATTTACAGCGAGTGCCTGAGCTACTACGGCTCCACACTACTATAATCGACTAAAATATTGCTGTTCCCCGCGACTTCGCCCGCGTGTTATTTGGAGTTTTAATTTTTTTCGCGCGGAATCATAATTCTTTTTCTTTTTCTAAAATAAACGTATCCTAAGTTACTCCTTGTGACATCAGCTATCTGCCAGTGAAAGTCCCGTCAAAATCGGTGCAGCGGTTTCGGAGATTAGCCGGAACAAACAGACAGACAGACAGACAAAAATTTTAAAAATTGTGCTTTTGTTATAAGTACCGTATAAACTTTCATATGCATTTAGGAAAATGTTGTAATTTTGACATTACAAACAGACACTTCAATTTTATTTATTTGTATAGATAATGTCAACTCTTACAATGGCGTCGAAAAAGCAGCGCCCATTTGACCTTTTATTATTTAATTGACTGAGCTATCTTTTTTTTTAACTGGCTTTACGGCTCTGGGTTCTAGCCCTTCTGAGGACTGAGCTATCGTAGCTATCGTATCACAGAGCTATCTGTTCGAACAAAGCTGTAATTTTTGAGTGATAACAAAGTGGCCATATTAATTGTATCACCATTAATATAAATAAAAAATAATTTTATATACCAATTTTCCTTGTGTAAGCGATAAACCATCTTGTATGTGATAGATACAAAATAACGAAACTTATGATAGAATGCCACAACTGAGGTTCGAGATATCTAATACTGCAATCACCAAAACGTCTACCAAGCATGGTAATTATAGAATCATTGTAAAAAAAATAAGACACTTTTATGACATTTGTACATGGTAGAGTCACACTGCAGCTACAAGTATATTATGGTAGTAGCACGAATGAGTCGGCTCGACCGGGGAAGACATAGGCGGCCCCCATAGATTGCTTCATAGGGGGAATATTTGCCATAGATTGATAAGCGTGTTTGGCTATTGCAGTTTTTATTGTTGGTCGTTTTTAGGAAGACGCTGATGCCCATCACCTGATTTGATTCCCTCTGTCACCTCTTACGACACCCACGGGATTATATAGGGTAGTGGATATTTTACACCGCCACTGCTCGCTAAATGGTTGGTTGTAGAGCCCAACTGAATAAAAATATTTTGACTTGACTGCGCTCGATCAACTTAATCATGTTTGTATACCATATTATTTTCTTCTCACAGGATTTACAGAGTCACCAGACGAACAGCTGGACTGGGCATTCCGTTCGTATGCCGTCCGAAGAATCGTCGGTGGCATGGAGACGAGCATCAACATGTATCCGTACAATGTCGCGATATCTAGGAATGGAAAGCACTGGTGTGGGGGTGCTGTCATCGACGAGCAGTGGGTCTTGACCGCCGGACACTGCCTGGAATCGTGAGCTATATGTTTAATTGTATGCTAGATTAACTTCCAGAAGTTTCTATAGTATACCTCTTTAGAAAGAAGTTTCAGAAATTTTAAAAGTATATTCTTTAGACGCGCCATGGGAGTAGCTCAGATCTGTTTTCGAACGGAAGTAACGTTTAATAAAAGCTATAGTCCATTTACGTAGTCTCCGCATTTATAAATTCAGCGACTGGCTATGTTCGTGAGTTTATGTTCTGTTATATATATGTTGCCACCAACTAGGTTAATTAGCTGTTCAATTTACTAAAGGGCGCCGTTCAACTAGTGGCGTGTTACAACATTCCAACTATCTTGTAATATCAGCGACAGTTTGCACAGTGTGATAGTGTGACAGAGACATGGTGCAGCTGGGGTGGCTCTTGGGTCATCCTAAAGGCGCGTATATTATATAATATAATGTGAAAAGACTAGGTTGTTAATTGAACGGCTAATCAAGCTAGTTGGCTGCGACATATACACATAATATATACAATTTGACGGCTCCGTGGCGTAGTGGCTTAGTAATGAGTTGCTACGCTGGGGGGCGCGGGTTCGAATCCCGCACGGAACAAGTATTTGTATGGCCTACAAATAATTGTTCCGGGTCTGGATGTTTGTCCTTGTGCAATTTGTGTATGTAAACTGCCTCCACGATACAGGAGAAAATCCTAGTGTGGGGGTAACGATTGTTTTTTTTTTTGAAAAAAAAATTAGAAAAATTACTACAGACAAAAGCTCGGGTCAAAAGTTTCTTCGTATTTTATATGCAAATTGGCGACTTTTTTTTTTCAAAGTTTAATTACATTTAATTATAATATACATGGTTATTTTCAAAGAGTTTTCCAAATTTTAAGCTTACGTTCAAATATATAAATAATGCACATGTGGTACCCAAATATCGACTTTTATAAATGGGTCAAAACTGTTTTGTAGTCAATCTTTAATTAATCGACTATGTCGCAACTACTAATATGCTGATCTTGCTCCACTTTTTCAAAAATGGCATCGACTTTATCCGTATGAGGGATAAAGTCGAAGTGACCAGAACGAGCTGCATCTTTAACATCAAAATCCCGAACTGAAAACGCTTGAACCATGTCTTATAAGTAGTGATATTAAAACTAGTGAGATGCAAACAGGGCAACCAAAGAGATGTTTCTTCAATTTTATAGAAACAAAATACGCAGTAACTTTTTCCCCGACCATATCATATTATACTTAAATTCATTTATATTCTATGTTTATATAGTTCAATAGTAATAATTATTATTACCGTATTTATAAATATTTTATTAATAAGTAAAAATTATTAATAATTCAAATATAATAAAAAATAACAATGAAAAGAAATACATGTTATTAATATTTTTAAAAATAATTAAACTCAACCGCGGATAAAGGCTATATTCACGATTTTTTTCCTCGTACTATTACTTTGTGAAATCGTCTATCACCAGTAATTTTTCGGACCGTTACCGCTTGGGGACCTTCAAAAGCCTACTCCTTTTTGAAAGACCAGCAACGCCTTCAATTCCTCTGTTTATGCAATTGTTCATATGCAGTAGTAACACTTAACATCAGATGAGCCGCATGCTCGTTTGCCCCCTCCATAAGAAATCATAACTTAGTCATAAGTAGGTACTTTTCCTCCTTTTAAACATTAATCGAGTAGACTTCAAAAAAGGAGGAGGTTCTATGTTAGAATGTCTTTTTTTTATAGTATAAGTGTGACAAACGAGCACACAGTCCACCTGATGGTAAGTGATTGCTGCGGCCCATAGACATCTACATCTATCCTCTATTAGAAATCAAAATGCAGATGCGTTGTCACCCGTGAGGACTAAGATGGAATGCCTCATTTCCAGTAAAAAGGGCCTCCGGCCACCTGCACTCACCAAGCGAAACGCAGAGGTAAACCTCTACTTCACGCTGGTATTCTGTGAGGTCGTGGTACCACCCCGGTTCGAGCCGGCCCATCCGTGCGACAGCAAAAGCCGCCACGTGGCTCTACCACTGTTGGCAATGTATGTTTTTATGCACGTTTACAGATTTCTCCGTCAATTGCGGATTGATTTTGATTATTTTTTATTAATTAGGTTAACACTTCAGTGGTGGTGCCATATAAATTTGGAGAGGAATAGAAAAATAGAGGATAAGTTTTAATGTAACTATTTAGGCGATATTGAGATAGCGATATGCCTTTGTTCTCTCAAAATATAAAAAAAATACTTTTAACAAAAAATTAATTCTTCCTTTAATTCCTACACTGTATCTGTTAAGAAAATAAATAGAAGTAGGAAAATTCATAATCCCATGTTCTAATATAACCGAAACCAGTGATTCCATTGTTTATTGTAGTAAAAATCCCTCTTTTGAAACTGGTCAGAACAGTTGAAAGTCAGAACTGAAAAAAGAATTTGACCCTCGACATTTTTCTTTTTACTACTAGCGCTTTCGATGGTGATAAGAAAAAACTTACAGCCTACGTCGTGAGAGCGGGCAGTTCTTTCCATAATCGTGGAGGATACCAAGCCCGAATAAATAAGGTATAATATTTTTTTTATTATATTTTTTGTAGGATTCCCAACTTGACAGACTCTATACACACGCTCATAACAGTAGTTGACATATTCCTGTTTTATATAGATTGAGGGTCACAAACAAGCACACAGTCCACCTGATGTTAAGTGAATGGTGCGGTCCATAGCCACATCTATCCTCGATTAAGAATCAAAACGCAGATGCGTCGTCACACCTGAGGATTAAAATGGAATACCTCGTATCCAGTTAAAAGGCTCTCAGGTTCTCTTCACTCACCCTACGAAATACAGCAGCATTGAGCTTCTGTGAGTATTCTATGAGAGCGTGGTGCTTCCCCGTGTGAGCCGACAATACGAATAATTCAATATAATTCAATAACCTGATACGTAATAATATACACTATAATATATCTCATTATTCTTAATATTTCTTAATTTAATCTTCTGTATAAATTTAATTTCAGGTTTTCTTCTCGTCTGAATATACCCCCGGCAATGCTGACTACGACTACAGCCTGGCCCGTTTGGACAGACCGCTACCAATCGGGAGGAACATAGCAGTCTTGAACCTGCCTTCTCGAGACTATGTGATCAAGCCAGATGATATTCTCATTGTCTCTGGATGGGGAAGTACAGATGTAAGTTAGTATTTGGCTTTTCGGTTTTAAGAAACAGTACACAAATACACTATTACACAAGTGGTAAAATTAAATATTTTGTAAAACCGACTTCAATATAAATTCTTAAGTATAACTCAAAAACTACTGGTCAAGCTTTGATCAAATTTATATGGAACCACACGAGAAGCATCAGCTTTCGAATAAAAAAAAAGAATCATCTAAATCAGTTTACCTAGAAAAAAGTTATTAGGTAACACACATAAAAACCATACAGTCGAATTGACTACTTCCTCCTTCTTGAAGTCGGTTAAAAAGTGTACATTGTAAACCTCCCCCGGTCGAATCAACCCATTCGTACTGTAGATATATTTTCCATGCATGATTGTTCCATGCTGGAGTTTCGTTTGTCTTCCTGGACGTCAACATTTTTTCTCCAATTTTATGTGTGGGACCACCCCTGAGGTATAACCTCTTTGATATAAAATGGACCATCAAATATATACAAAAAAAAAACATACAATCCATTTAAAAATTTCTCGATTTTTTGAATTTGCTATTTCTTACATATATCCTAATTTTCTAAACTGAATGCACAAGATACTTTTCCGGTGTTCCCTCATTATCTTTTCCAGGAATCCGGTTACGGCAACATTCCGGACCGGCTTCGATTCGTTCCCGTACCGGTTATGAAACTGGAAGACTGTCAGGATGCGTACAAATTCTACATAACACCGAGAATGCTTTGCGCGGGGTACGCTACTGGTGGGAAGGACGCTTGTAACGTAATGATCAATTTTAACATAATATCTATACTTAAAATAACTTCAACACTTTCAGCATTTTAAAAAAAACTCAATATACACTTTAGAATTTCGTCTGTGTCGCTTTTTATAGTTGAAGGGTGAGTAACGACACATAGTCCACCTCATGGTAAGTAAATGCTGCAGCCCATAGACATATACATTGTCGTAGGCATTGTCACCCCTGAGTACTAAAATGGAATGCCACGTTTCCGGTAAAAAGGGTATTTGATTGACTATACGCATCATAAACACAACACAGCTGTATTGAGCTGCTATTTCAAGCTGTTCTTTTATAGTCTGAGCGTGACAAACAAGCACACAGTCTACCTGATGTTAAGTGCTGTAGCCAATAAACATCTACATTTATCTTCGATTAAGAATCGAAATGCAGATGCATTGTCACCCGTGATGACTAAGATGGAATACCTCGTTTCCAGTAAAAAGTGTCTCCGGTTCTCTACACCTGTTATACTGTCATACGTGGTAGAGCTATGCTGCAGCTATATTAATTGTATAGTTGTAGCACGAATGGGTCGGCTCGACCGGGGAAGGACCACGCTCTCACAGAATACCAGCGTAAAATAGCAGCTTAAAACTGCTGTGTTTCGTATGGTGAGTGTAGAGAACCGGCGATCCTTTTTACTGGAGAAGAGGCATTCCATCTTAGTCCTCACGGGTGACAACGCATCTGCATTATGATTCTTTATTGAGGATAGATGTCGATGTCTATGGGTCACAGCAACTACTTACCATCAGGTGGACTGTGTGCTCGTTTGTCACCCTATCCTATATAAAAAAAACTCACCATACGAATCATAGCAGCATTAAGCTGCTATTTTACGCTGGTATTAATCTGTATATGTATGGTATACTGTAAGATAATTTATTATTATATCGTTAATTAACAGCATGACTCTGGAGGTCCAGCTGTACGTGACGGCGTACTTATCGGTTTAGTGTCATTTGGAGGCAAACAGTGCGGTGACCCTCGCTCTCCTGGAGTCTACAGCCGTGTAGCAGAGGTGACAGACTGGGTGGAAGCAACAGTGACAGCCAATGAAGCCAGCAACGTTCCAGAGCTAAGACCCAAAATATTGAAAGCCAGACAGAGGGAAAAAGAACTGCAGAAGTAAGATATAAAAAAGGTTCTCTTAATATGAAAATTATTTGGGTCTCTTTATTATAGTTTTAATCATGTTTTACGTGGTAGAGCCATGCTGCAGCTATATTAATAGTATAGTTTTAGCACGAATGGGTCGGCTCGACTGGGGAAGGACCACGCTCTCACTGAATACCAGCGTAAAATAGCAGCTTAATGCTGCTGTGTTTCGTATGGTGAGTGTAGAGAACCGGAGCCCTATTTTACTGGAAAAGAGGCATTCTATCTTAGTCCTCACGGCTGAATACGCATCTGCATTTTAATTCGCAAACTAAGATAGATGTAGATGTCTATGGGTCACAGCAACCACTTACCATCAGGTGGACTGTGTGCTCGTTTGTCGCCCTAATGCAATATGAAAAAAAATGCTATCGCTTTATAGCCATAAAAATCTATGCGATACGTCCTGGATTCGAATCGCAGCGTCAAACTTCGTACAGAAACACAAACTATGCTATGAATTCTAGATGGTAGGACTTCTCTTCTGCTGAGGAGTCCATCTGGGTAGGTGCCACTCTTTTACATCTTTCTTCTCTTACTCTGAGAAGCTCTTTCATTTTCTACAGTCAACTCTTTCGGTCTCCCTTGGACAAAATTTACGATGTTCTCACACCACCACCATATTATAATTGATTGGCATCACATGGTTCAACGTAAATGAAAGACTATTATAACAATGAATTATAGTAAATAAAAATATGATTCAGTCACAGACTATAAAGTCTACTGCTGAACATAGGATTTCCAAGTGACGTACTATGCAACCGAGGGCCCCGGGGCAAAAATGAAATTCGGGCCCTATATGAAATAAACTAAATACTTTAAAGGTGTATAACTACTTCATCATCAGCTCCTTATCGCTCACTGTAGGGCATAATAAAGCAAAGCTACTACGTAGTATGTGTAACGCAGGAGATAATATTTAATCGTACTGCCTAATCTATTTATAGAAGGATAAAAGAGGATATCTTGAGTAACTGACTTATCTATCAAAGTATTGCCAAAGCCGCTATACGTAGAAATCAGGAAATTGGACAGTAGGTGCCTTTTATATCGTAGGCATCCACTAAGAAAGGATTTAAGAACATTCAACCTCTAAGGGGATGAAATACGGTTATATAAATCTATTTTTACGGATTTTATCGCGTATTTTAACTTATTTTAAATTCCCGACGTGTCGAGTACTTTACAGCACCCATGGTCATGTCATAGTTAACCACGGCTACCTCCAGATTAAAATATATTAAGTATTTTTTAAATACCCCCCCCCCCCCTTGACCATGGGTGCTGTAAAGTACTCGAAACGTCGGTGTTACAGTTTGTATGAAACTTTTTTATTTTACAGGGTGATCGACTTGAAACTTACTAAAGGTACTATGTATACCACGCAAACTACATACTATGTTTGTAGTACAAATAGGTCGGCTCAACCGGGGTAAGACCTCGGTCTCACAGAATACCAGCGTCAAATAGCAGCTTAATGTTGCTGTGTTTCGTATGGTGTGTGTAGAGAACCGGAGAAACTTTTTACTAAAAACGAGGCATTCCATCTTAGTCCATCTTAGTTGAGAATAAATATAGAGGTCTATGGGCCACATCATCCACTTATGACCAGGACTGTGTGCTCGTTTGTTACCTTTATTCTATAAGAAAAAACACGTAATAGAATCAAACTAATTCAAGAAAAAAGCTTACTCCTTTCTAAAAGGCTGGCAACGCACCTGTAATTACCCTGGTGTTGCAGTTGTTCATGGGCGGCGGTAGTCACTCTCCTATAAAAAATATATACTCAACACCCACAGATTCAAAGCCCAAGTGGAGGACAAAAAGACCAAAATCAAGGATTGGCTGCGTGAAACCCTTAGTTCGCCCACGTTTCTGGAGCTTGCGAAAAGAAAACTAAAAGAGGCTGGCTTAATTCTGAGAAGGCGTTTCAGAAGGGCATACAGTGAGAACAAAGTCATGGACGATAGAATGATGGATGACGCAAACCTTTCTAACCAGATAAACGAACGAATATTTGGTGATGAGGGAGATAACGAAGCGGAGGCCCTTCTCAGGATGATGGCCGTTCAAGAAATAATGGCGGATAGGAAAGAAGAGGCCGTTTTATACGGAAATGGGAATGAGAGGGGGGGAAGCGGCGATACGAGTGCCTTAATAGCTTTTATTACTTAAATAAAGGATTTAAAAAATTACCCGTTTTATAACACATATTTGTCTACCCTCTTGTGCCCTCTGTATACTAGGTCTGATGGATTATGAAACACGAGGTGTCGTTAGATTTATCCTAATGCAAAATGTGTCTCACGTATTACAGGCTTCCAAAAGTTCATTGCTGAGCAAAGGGTTCCTCCATATTTTGCAATAGTTGCCAAGGTCCTATTCCCGATGAAGAATCAAAATGCAGATGCGTTGCCACCACTGAGGACTAAGATTCTCCACACTCACAACACGACACACATCCGCATTGAGCTGCTAATTTGCGCTGGTGTCCTGTGAGAGCGTGGTCCTTCTCTGGTCTGGCCGACCTATTCGGATTGCAAGCAATTTTTTTATCTGGCTCTATCACGTTATTTCGGTTGTTATCAGGAAGATACAGCTCCTGTTTCCTCCTGCTACCATCCATTGCGATACAATACTGCTCCTGCTATCATCTTCTATTTCATTTCTCCCTATAACAACTGACGAAAGCCACAAAATGATATGAGGTAGTAAATATTCTTACGCTGTCACTATGTTGCATTTGATGACACTGCTATGTTTGTTTTTTATAGGATGGGGTGATAAACGAGCACACACCCCACCTGATGGTAAGTGGTTGCTGTGACCCATAGACATCTACATCTATCCTCAATAAAGAATCAAACTGTAGATGCCTTGTCACCCGTGAGGACTAAGATGGAATGCCTCTTTTCCAGTAAAAAGGGTCTCCGGTTCTCTACACTCATATTATATTAAAGATAAAATTTTGCGGTTTGGATCATTATCATCATCATCGTCGTTACAGCCCTTTACATTCACAAGTCCACTGCTGAACATAGGCCTCCCCCAAAGCATGCCACAAAGCATGGTCCTGAGCCACCTGCATCCATCGACTTCCTGCGTGTCTTATCAGGTCGCCACTTCAAGGGGTGGTGGTAATAGGGAGACGCCCTACAATTCGCCCGCCGGTACGAGGCCACCAATCGATAACCTTTTTTCCCCGTCGGTTGTAGGTTCTTCGAGCTATATGGCCGGCCCATTGCCACTTCAGCTTAGTAATCCGTTGGGTTATATCAGTCACTCTGGTTCTACTGCGGATATCCTCATTTCTAAGTTTATCACGCAGAGAAATCCTTCTAGTCGCTAGAGCTTCCTCATACGGCCAGCAGTGAATGACCACGTCTCAGATCCATAAGTCATCACTGGCAACACGCGCAGGTTATACAATCTCGTTTTCATGTTTTGAGGTATAGGCCCTACCTGACGAGATGTGTCGTAATTTCACGAACGCTGCCCAGCCTAGTTGAATCAGTCGATTGACCTCTCGGTCGACTATTACTACTGACATAATCTATATATAGTATGAGCCGTGGTAGCTCAGGGCCTGCAAATTTCACAGTACGCGAGCAACCCGGATTTTATCAGGGTCGGCACTAATGAAGTTGTTAATTGCAATTTTATGTGCTGATTTACTACGTGCTCGGCAGTAAAGGAAAACTTCGTGAGGTAACCTGCTTGTCTGAGAAATTAGATAAAAATATCGCAGATATGTGCAAATCGCCAACAGGCATTGGGGCAGCGTAGCGAAAATTTCCTTGCCTTAAAACCCTCTCAGAAATGAGAGGAGGCCTGTGCCCAGCAGTGGTACGTATATAGGCTGTAACTTTAACTTTTAACTATGTATATATAAGCGAAATACCACTGACTGACTGACTGACTCATCACGAGATCTTTAAAACTACTTATACACAAGATTGGCTTGAAATTTAGTATAGTTACCTACTCATTTCATAATGTAGGCGCTCACTTAGAACGGATTTCACGATAGTCCCATCAAAAAAAATTAACAGGTTCTGTAATAAAATATTATCTCGCGCCCAGCGAACCGAGCGGGTATCAGCTAGTAAATAATAACTACCAACTATCAATTATCACAGCGCCTGCAGATTTTAAATAGCAAGCAGTAAGCGTTTTTTATATTGCATTTATTTTCTTCTATAAACTCAGTTACAGTTTACACGTTTAATATTCAAGAACTAGCTGTTCCCCGCGACTTCGCCCGCGTGCAATTTAGAGTTTAAATTTTTTTGCGCGGAACCCTAATTCTTTTTCTGAAATAAAAGTAGCCTAAGTTTCTCCTTGTTACATAAGCTATCTGCCAGTGAAAATCCCGTCAAAATCGATCCAGCCGTTTCAGAGATTAGCTGGAACAAACAGACAGACATATAGACAAAAACTTTAAAAATTGTATTTTTGTTATTAATGCCGTATATACTCTCATATGCATTTAGTAAAAAGCTGTAATTTTGACACTATAAACAGACACTTCAATTTTATTTATTTGTATAGATATGATTAGGTATCATCATCATCCGCGTCATTATTGCAGCCTATGGACATATGTCTATGTTACCTTTAATGTTGTCTCATAGGGTTGCCTCATGGGGCTACGCTTGGTAAGCGGGTTGGCAACCTTGGTTTTTATTTATTTTATTATTAAAGTACTGCTGTCCATTTCACGACACACACGGTATGATGCAAAGTTTTGAATTCTGTCACGCCGCCATTACCTACATAGAATAGAAAAGTTAAATCATCATTATACATTTTTTTTATAAAATTAGTAATAAACGGTAACAGTTTACAGATGGCAAGTGGTTACTGCAGCCAGTGGCGAACTGCAAATAACTTTAAACAAAAAATGTTACAGCTTATACAGAAGTATTGTTACTCCTACATGGGATAGCATGGGCTGGGGACAAAAAAATTATCCCCCGATTATATCCACTGACAAGAGATAAAATTATCTTGTCCCTTTGTCAAAGCACGGCAACGGGGAGAAGTATATCCCCGTTTAACATAACGAGTGGACATGTATATATATACCCCGTCCGTAGCATGGAGCCAAATGAAAGATAAAAAATTATGCTTTTTTGATATTTGAAAGGGACAATTTTATCCTAGTTCATTGGACGTGGGTTTAAATTTATATTCATACAAACAATTTATCTAAGTCTATGTTCTATTTTATCTACTGTGGATATTATATCCACCGGTGTGCCCATGCTCGACGGGTGAATAAAACTAAGCGAGGGGATAAATATTTTCTCCTTTCCCCGGGGATAAAATTGTCTCCTGCAGGGCCAACATGGGCCTCAGCGCATATTAGCCGTGCAGCCCATGCTAGCCCTGCTGAAAACTGAGATGAAAATGTTTTATAGTCAAACAAGAACACATAGCAGTAGCGGAGGATAAAATGCACTGATGTTTGGCGCCAAAATGAATTAAGAGTTACCAAACATTATATATCATTATATATATATATATATATATATATATATATATATATATATATATATATAACTGCCATATAATGCCACTAACATATTATATATATATATAATATGTTAGTGGCAGTATAAGAATATCCACTACCCCATATTGTCCCGAGGGTATCGTAAGAGACGACAGAGGGAAGATGAAACAGTAGATGGGCAGCAGCATCTTCCTGATAACAACTCCAAATAATAAAAATCTACGGTTGCCAAGCCGCCTGCCAAGCGCAGCAACTATGGCAATCTAGAAGAGGCCTATGTTTAGCAGTGGATTTTTATAGGTCGTAATGGATGAAGGGATGGAACTATTACTATGTTAGTGTGTTATAAAGATAACAATAAAGACATTTTAATAAAATAAGGTGCCTGCGGGTAATAAGGCACGACGGCTAATAAGGCCTAAGTAACAAAAATCGTATTTATAATAACCATACTCGCTTAGGGAGATGATAACAGACTCCTATTGCACGATAATGTCTCGACAAGTTTGCAGAGACGCGCTACCCCGAGTCCTGCCACCAGAGTTTATCTATCATAAGATATATATAAGATACGACCGCACTGCACCCATAATAAAAATCAGTCGAAAATAAATCGTAGGTATGTTTTGTAATATAACACTTAGCTGTCTAAAGTCGTAATCTTTATCTTTATGAATAAATGCTTTGTTGATCTTAAAGATTTGAGTAACATATCGTGGCATTTTTTTTAAATTGGTTTTTTTTAAATAATTGGTCGACGGTTATTAAGGCCAACTAAATTTCACCATAGGCCTTATTATACTCCTCTTTCTTGTGTAATTTTTTTTTTGTTTTATTATGAATTTTATATCAATTTTAAAATGTTATAAATGCAAATTAATCGTACGCTTTTATAATTAAACTAATGTCGTACTCAGAAAAAGGCCTGGTTTCAGCTATCCACACAGTGCAAAGACAAAGTATGTCAAAGAATTAAGACTTTGACATTAGGAGCTATTAAATTAACCAGAAGGAAGTTAGCGTAGAACATTATTTTTTTTATTAAACTGTATGCCAATTATTTGCTCCTTAAATACTCCAGTAGAATCCGAAATTGCTCCACCTCTATTGCTATTAGTTAATTTAAAATAAATTTAAAGATAAATATAAAAGATAAAGATAAAGATACATTTATTGCATAACTGTTTACAATATGATCTTAATACAAAAAAAATTAATTATCGAAAATTTAATTTTGATATTAAACATAAAATCTTTCCATCTTTTTTAAATTCGATTGTTTAATTATTAAATTATGTGTAAATTATTGGTCCTGCGTTGTGCCTAAGCTCTCTCGGACCGTGTCGGATTGAGATTTGATGATTGTGAGGGAATAGAGAGTGCAGCTGTGCTTGTGCATACATACATTCGGATACTATAATTCTGTACCGTGCTGATGGGTTAGTCTCCGTTGAGACGGGCCGCTGTGACAGAAATTTGGTTGGAAGGACACTCGACTCAACAATAAACCCAATTCTCAACTCAACCTAACACTCAACTCAACTCGAGATACAACCGACGCACTGACGATAATCACGAGAAGCTGTACTAAACTAATGATTTTGATTAAAATCTGTAGATCAAATTATTTATTTCTGATTTTATTTTCGATTTTAGGCTAGGCCTTATTATCCGCAGGTACCTTAATTATTTTGAAAACATGTGAAGTCCGCTAACACGTATCGGGACTCACGGTGGATACTTTCTTGTCCTAAAACCTCCTCAGAAAAGAGAGGATTTATAGAATAGAATAGAATAGAATAGAATGATTTCTATTCAATATGGATTATTACATAATGTTCAATTAGGGAACATGAATAAAATAGGCGACTCACACGATAGGCAAATTGTATATTTAAAAGGAATGAAAAATACAAAATATTTGGTGGCGATCGGGTCGCGAGCTATCGGCGAGTGCCGGTCTTAGGCGTGGTGGTGAGAAACCCCCCGCACTTCACATACTCCCCGCAAACACCGTCGGTGCTGTCGTAACGGCGCCGACACATAATACTTATTGAAAGTCATTATTTTATTTACCACTGGTTCGGAAAATACCTCTGTCCTGGGAAGAACCAGCAAGAAACCCAGCGGGACTTTTTTTTTAAACATAATTTCACTTAACAATAATTTTGTTTATACAATTTTAAATGAATTTTCATAGAACCAGCATGGTGGCGATCACCTTATTCCCAGGGGTTATTTTCATTCATGTATTCCTTGATATTATAATAACCCTTTTTGTACAGTTTTTCTTTAATAAAACTTTTAAACTTGTTTATTGACAAACTTTGAACATGTTCTGGGATTCTGTTGTAAAAGCGTATACATTGCCCCATAAATGAATTACTAATTCTGTGGAGTCTTGTAAGTGGCATTACAAGCTTATGTTTGTTCCTAGTGTTTAAGGTATGAACATCCTTATTCTTATTAAAGCTATTTATGTTTTTATGTACATACATTACATTTTCATAAATATATTGCGATGCCAAAGTTAATATGTTTATTTCTTTAAATTTTTCTCTAAGGGACTCTTTACAATTTAGATTATAAATCGCCCGTACGGCTCTCTTTTGCAAAACAAATATAGCTTCAATATCAGTCGCATTACCCCATAGCAAAATTCCATAAGACATTACGCTATGAAAGTAACTAAAATACACTAACCTAGCTGTCTCAACATCTGTGAGACTTCTAATCTTTCTTACAGCATATGCTGCAGAACTAAGTCTGCTTGCTAATTTAGATATATGGGGGCCCCATTGAAGTTTCGCGTCAATAGTAATACCGAGAAAAACAGTGGTATCCACAAGACTCAACTCCTCCCCATTTAAGAGCACATTGGTTTTCGAATGTTTTACATTAGGTATTGTAAATTTAATACATTTTGTCTTATTGCCGTTTAAGAGCAAATTGTTGGCGTTAAACCAATGTACTAGTTTCGATAGAGCATTATTTACATCGTCATATTTAATTGACTGCCGTTTCAGTTTGAAAATTATAAAATGAATGTTTGTGTGTTTATCCCGTGTGTGTTCTTATATCATTCAGCTGATTAGGATAAAATTATGTTGAGTTATTATGTGCGGGTTCGGAAATATTTCAGAAAAAATCTATAAAAATATATTCTATCTTAAAGCGTATAAATAAAAGCGACATCTAGTCACTAGTACTAAAAACATTACAACAAACTAAAGTGATTAGCTTGAGCTTCCTTCCATAAGAGTTCTATATCAACAAAACTAGTAGCGACATCTGGTAGCAATTTTGTGGTTCTCTGTATATTTATTTTATGTAAGTATATATTTATTAAGCAATGACACAGATAGAGATTAAACAAAATCAAAAACTTATTATTTACCTATATAATAAGTTCCTATATATATATACCTAGGTATTATAATTATTATAAAGCTAAAATATACATTTCAGCAGCACTTTTTAGCAGTATAGACATCTAGTGAAGAATAGGAAAACTACACATTACAATATATTTTAGTAGTTCCTAGATGTCGTTTTATATAATACATAGCCGTTTGTTAAAAACATTTTGTATTTGTTCATTTTTTAATATGCATTTTCTTAAATAATGTATCATCATCATCATCATTACAGCCCTTCACAAGTCCACTGCCGAACATAGGCCTCCCCCAAGGAATGCCACAAAGCACGGTCCTGAGCCACCTGCATCCATCGACTTCCTGCATTTCTTACAAGGTCGTCACTCCATCTAGTGGGGGAACGCCCTACACTTCGCCTGCCGGTACGAGGCTGCCACTCGAGAACCTTTTTTCCCCATCGGTTGTCGGTTCTTCGAGCAATATGGCCGGCCCATTGCCACTTCAGCTGACTAATATTGTATCCGTACTTCAGGTCATCTACATTAATCTTCAGTCTATCAGTATATCAGAGGCTTCTGTCTCTGTCAAATGGTAAAATATACGAAATGAAAATATAGACCGAATTTTATGAAACCTACGAGCAAAGAATATTTTATAATTACATCGTATTAGCCACGGGTTAATATTCGAAGCAATGCAAAATTATCTTTGGTATATTGTACACGTTAGGAAATATTATGTTCTATGTACGTACTTTATTAACACAACTAGGTACTGTATTATGCAATCGCCACAATCATTTTAATTCCGAATTCAAATACGTAATAATGAAATATCGTAATTTTCTTGGAATTAATGCTACTTGCATCAAAAATCTTTCAATTCTTTTAAATTTAATTATAACTTGAATAAATTGTTACTTGTAGTGGCGCTGTAAGAACATCCACTAACTAACTAACACGTCGTTCTTTATCCTTCTAATAACAATTGAAACATTAAAAAAAAACGGTTAAAAACCCGCCTGCCGAGCATGGCAACTATGGCAATTATCCGTGGCAAAAAAAGCAATATTTGGGGAGGCCTATGTTCAGCAGTGGACTAGTATTAACCAGGTGGTAAAGCCCGTTAAGAGCCGTTTGGGTTGGTATCACTTTCTTAACCTATTTCTGCAGACACGTTTACTTTTGCTGACTTACCTTTACCTTTAAAAGCAAAACTACTTTATTTTAACTAACCGACTACGTACAAAAAAGGAGTAGGATTACAATTCGACTGTATGTTTTTATTTGTACGTTACGCGATATCTTCATCAATGTAAACATATTTTTATGATTCCTTTTTATGGTTCCGTAACCAAAGGGTTTCCAACCGGACCCTATTACTAAGCCGTCGAAGTCCGCCCGTCCGTCGTCTCATGATCCGTATGTTAAAAATATTAATTTAAGGTTTTAATTCTGTCCTTTTTATTGTTTAAATATTGTTATTTAAATTACTTGGGAAAATTTATATAAATCATTATGGTATTAATAGCCTCCTAGGGAGTTGTTTTTATATCACTGGCAACTTTTAGAAAAAAATGGAGGTCTAGTAGTTTGAAATTTGCTGTGTTTAAAAATTAATAACAGATTAAAAGATTTAAACAGTCTAAACTTATTATTTCATTAACAATTCAGAAGTGGGATTAGTTAGCCCATGTGTTTTATACACTAAATCTACTGAAAGGTAAAATAAGTGAGGATTGGGTAAGTGAATTATATCTAATTAGCTCATAAGTTTAACAAACAAAATGGAGAATGTTGTAAAGTTCAAAATTTAAGCAATTAATCAATTATTATGATCAGCTATTAATAAATACTTGATTGTATCATCATTATCATATTATTGGGGGAGTGGAAAGATTCCTGATTCAAAAAAAAAAGTAATTAACTGCTCGAACAGAAATCATGTCAGTTACCTATTTATATAAAAATATTTATATGTGTAAATCAAGTTTAATGTCTTTGTACCTATTCATGTAACGTTTTTGATTGCATGTACTTTTGTATAATGTTGTCTTAGTAGCCACCCCAGCTGCATTTGATAATTTATGTGATATACTTATGCACATGCTTATTATATTGGCAAAATATGTATTTTCTGGAATAAATATAAAACATGTAGTTTACTAATACTTAGGACATGCTTTAATATATGTGAAGATATAAACATCTTAATTTAGAATGAGATTTGATCATTAATGTTGATGCAAAATGGTAACAAGCATACTTCATTAAATATCCCCCTTCCACCCGGACATTTGAGAAGACCAGACGTGTTTTGTTTTTGGTTAATCGCTATTAATTAAAGTTATATATTGAAATTCTTGCCAAATAATATTAGTGGAATAATAGGAGATCATACGTTTCGAAGAGTATCGAGCCTAAAATCGTCACTTCGGAGTGGATGCGTGTGCGACGAATCAACATAGATATAGAAGATATAAATACACTGTTATGAATGTGAGTTACTTTTGCAATCTACTATCTCACCCTTTTAAGCATAAGTACACTACCTCGCAACAAAATAAGACAGCATATATGCAATATCTATGAATTAAAGTAACAATTACCACCCAGGGATCTACTAACACTGGACGGAAAAGTAATTTATAAGAAATCGTCGATTGCCACCAACTTATCTTGATCTCTCCTGTCGTGGATCACTTTCATAAGGGTTAAGTTAGTGTGTTTTACGCTGTCCGTATAGTAATATAGTTGCTGTATTTACAATCTACGATAATTTTTGTTGCCCTGGTACATCCACGTACGCGTACAACATGCCGCTTAAGAGAACCCCGCCGCTTACACCCACAAATTTAAATGTTGCCTTAGCTCATTCTCATACACACTCAGATCCAAACCTGAGTATATCTGTGGATATTGAGGATGCATTATCTAATGTGACCCAACGTAACCTCAATACTAAAAGGAAGAGGGAAAATTTAGGAGAAAAGAGTGATTTAGACGATTTTAAGTCATTAATGACGAATATGTTTCAAGATCTGAAGAATACAATGAACGAGATAAAAGATCAAAACAATGAGCTTAAGGAATCAGTTAAATTCACAGCCGCTAAATATGAAGAGGTATTGGAAAAGTTGCAAAAAATTGAAGAAGATAGGGCCGAAGATCGGAAATACATACGTCAATTAGAAGACAAAATAGACCAACTAGAGAGGCAAGCTCGTGCTACCAGCTTAGAGATAAGAAATATACCAAAAATTAGTGACGAAAGTAAGCAGGGACTCTCTAAGATAGTCGTTGAAATAGGTAAAATTATTAACGTGCCGATACACGATGCCGATGTGAAGGATATATTCCGCATGAACGCTAAAAAAGCTAAACCTCTAATGATTGAGCTTAATAATGTCATGATGAAGGAACGGATACTGCATGCTGTGAAAAAATTTAATAAGGATAATAAAGAAAATAAATTGAACACTAAACATTTAAAGATGGATATGCCTTATGTCCCGATTTTTATATCTGAGAATCTTACCACAAAAAGTAAACGACTGTTCTTCTTAGCCAGAGAATATGGATCCCAAAACAACTTTAAATATTGTTGGACGTCCTATGGAAAGGTGTTCCTCAGAAAAGAAGATGGTGCACCACTTATTCGGATCGAGTCAGAAATCGACATAAGTAAATTAAGAAATAAATTGTGACTAGTCTTATCAAGCTCAGATTTAAGTATTTGCTGTGCTATTAAATTTATTCATTCCACTAATTTATTTAAAAAAAATATTTTTCTACTTAAATTAGTTTTGTCAAAATATTTTTATTTTACTTTTGTAATATCGAATAACGTGTCGCTGCGAATGCTTTATACACAAACACATTACATGAACGCCACAAAAATTATTATCATATATACTATCACACCGCGCCAAGCTCTCACACAAATACTGACACAAACTATTATCCATAAACAATTAAAAATAACTCATTATACAATACAATTCATTGGTTTATATAACCGCCTGATACTCACAAATATTTTATACGATTGTTATATACGAGCTCTGCAGTCCTTTAATTCTATTTATTCAAATTCAATAGTTTAAATTTAGATATAATTAGTGAAATTGACATCGCCGGTGACATCAATTGTACAATCGTAAATGATCTTGCATGCTTTAGAAAAGATACTGATTTTAAAAATTTAGGTGGTAATTCATTGAATATTATAACAGTTAACATTCGTAGTATTCAACGTAACCTAGAAACATTCTTAATATTCTTAGCCCAACTTGAAATTCCAATAGATATAATAGTCCTGACGGAGTGTTGGATTAACGAAAACACAATTATCCCTGTAATTAATAATTATAATTCATTTAGTACTAAAATAAACCATAATCAGAATGACGGTGTTGTCCTATACGTAAAAGAAAATATTCCAAATGTACAAATATATGAACCTAAAATCAATGATGGCAGCTGTTTAGTTCTAAAAATTCTAAATAAAATTTCTTTATTCGCTACTTATAGATCACCAAGTTTTAGAAACCCCACGGCGTACCTCGACTCTATAGAAAAATTACTAAGTGAAACTCACTCAGAACATATTATTTTTACAGGAGATATTAATATTGATATCCTCCCGCAGAACATCACAGGATACTCATCAGACTATTTAAATCTTATGGCAGCGTACGGCCTTCAACAAGGAATTGACAAACCAACAAGAAAAGATAGTTGTTTAGATCATTTTATGGTCAAAAGTAGTAGTTCAGTACCACAAACATTTGTATTTGAACCTTTTACTGATCATTGCCCAATACTCCTACATCTTGGAAATTCTAATCTGAAGAGAACTAATTACCAGTATGACAAAATTATTATAGACTTTGAAAAATTAGGCGTGGCACTAAGATCTCTTCCGTGGGTAGAATACTATAATTTAAAAACCGCTGATGAAATGGCAAGCTTTCTGATCTCCAAACTGCAAGAATGTATTGTAGACAACAGTACAGTGAAAACAATTGCATGCAGACATAAACCCTTAAAGCCTTGGCTAACTCCAAATGTAATCAAATGTATACGCAATAGAGACAAATTATATAAAATCCTAAAGAAATCGGGAGATGATGACTATCTAAAAAAGAATTACTTAAGTTATAGAAACATCTGTAATTCTATGTTAAAAAATCTAAAACGTAACTACTACCAATTACAGCTGACTAAATCCATCGGTAACGCAAAAAGAACATGGCAAATAATAAAAGAAATTAGTAATTTAAAAGTAAATAAATCGGTATCTACAGAATTATTGAACAAAGAAAATAATCCATACTCGTCCCTAAACAAAGTAAATGAGTACTTTACCTCCATTGGTGGTGAATTAGCTCATAGCATTCTGAACAAAAAAAATGAAAATGAATTATCCTTAGCTTGTAAAGCCAATAAATTAGACAAGGCCCCACTTCAATCAATGTCACTTAGTTCAGTGGACGCAGGCGAAGTTAGAAGTATTATTAGTAGCCTTAAAAATAGCAGTGCTTCAGGATGGGATGGAATACCTACTAATGTACTAAAATATTTTCAAGAAATCGTAGCAGAACCTATTTCATATCTTTGCAATACTAGTTTTACTACGGGTATTTTTCCAACTACGTTCAAAAAATCAATAGTTATCCCAATTCACAAATCAGGTGACAAATCTTTAACATCTAATTATAGACCCATTTCGCTGTTATGTGTTTTATCCAAAGTAATCGAAAAATTAGTAAATAAAAGATTAACAAACTACTTAGAGTCAAATAACTTTATTTCAAAAAATCAGTTCGGATTCAGACCTAACAAATCCACCGAAGATTCTCTTCTTAAGCTTACAGAATACATTACTCAACATGTAGATGAAGGTGATAAATGTATGGGTGTATTTATTGACTTGCAGAAAGCTTTCGATACCGTCTCAATACCAATTTTGTTGACTCGATTACAAAATGTGGGTGTCCGAGGTGTAGTTCTGTCATGGTTTGGAACTTACTTAACTGGGAGGACTCAGTGTGTCAGAGTTGATAAGTATGTCAGTCAGGATCTTTCTTGCTCATATGGTGTCCCACAAGGCAGCACACTTGGGCCAACCCTTTTCTTAATATATATAAATCAGTTAGCCGAACTAGATCTTGAACGAGCAGACATAACCATGTATGCAGATGACACAGTGATTCTATTCCATGATAGTACATGGGAAAAAACCAAACACTTGGCTGAAAAGGGGTTACGTGAAGTGGCAAATTGGCTCGAAGATAGTCTTCTTTCACTTAACGCTTCTAAAA
This sequence comes from Parnassius mnemosyne, assembly GCA_963668995.1. NCBI lineage: Eukaryota > Metazoa > Arthropoda > Insecta > Lepidoptera > Papilionidae > Parnassius > Parnassius mnemosyne. Next base: position 30,415,447 of record CAVLGL010000086.1, read on the forward strand.
CCACATACATCTGTTTTAGTAAAACTAGTGTCTCAAGTCCTGTGAGCGATCCTGGATTACAACTGCACTCAAATAAATGCAATAGACAACCACATACCCCTTGCTATTGCCCAAAACTTAACAGGTCCAAAACTGTAAAATATTTAGGAATCACTGTCGATGAAAATTTGCATTGGGCTCCACATGTCAAAATCATATCAAACAGAATAAGGAAACTAATATATGTTTTTAAGTCACTGCGTCAGGTGGCAAATTCTAAATTACTGATACAAACTTTCAATGCGCTTTGTCAATCAGTCATTACCTATGGGATCTGTTCATGGGGTGGGGCAGGCAAAACGTACCTAGTAGATGTTGAAAGAGCACAACGTATTGTGCTCAAAGTGTTACTTTTTCTTCCGTATAGGCATCCCACAACACTGGTGTATGAAAAAGCACAGGTACTTAGTGTAAGAAAATTATTTATATACCAATGTATCAGACGATTCCATAGGTACTCTGCACCCAATAAACTTGACATTAAAAACTATAATAGAAGAAATAAAGTAGATAAATACTTAGTCCCTAGAATACATAGCGCTTTTGCCAAACGACAATTTTATTACCTTGCACCATTACTATATAATAAATTTAATAAAATTTGTGTTAGTAAGAGCTACAACAACCATCAAATCAAAAGTAAAATAATTAATTGGCTGAAAACTTGTGACTATGAAGCTACTGAATGTCTATTAACCTCTAATTTGTAAATTATGTAATTGTAATCATAATAATTCAGGCAATCATAACAATCATACAAATTAAAAAAAATTAAAATCATGTACGCACACACACTCACTCTCTCTGTCTCTCACACATACAAACACACACACTGACACACACTGACACACACACACACACACACACACACACACACACACACACACACACACACACACACACACACACACAGGGCGCGCGCGCGCACGTACGTAGATTTAGAAACACGTATCTATATGTTTTTTTTTGTGTTTTTATTCAACAAAAGTTTGCTAAATATAGGAAGGAACTATGTCCTGTTACTCAGGTTAACCTTTTACAGGAGATAGGGCCACATTGATATGTATAAATTGTTTTTTGTTGCAATAAAATTTTTTCAAAAATTTTTTCAAATATAAATACCACAAAATTTTACTCCTATAATATAAAAAAAAGAAAATATTTAACTGTTTATATATTATCTTGCCATCTCATACTTCAATAGAAGATTCGTCGAGGTACGCACTAATGAGTCTGTTCTAATATATAATAAAATTTTCATGAAACTGATTAATGTTAAATATGCATAAAGGTGACCTTAATTTGATAAGATTTCTCTTCCAGTAAACCTTATAGTGGAAAGGTAAGTTTTTCTACATGTGTTTAGAGTGTACATCTTAATTTATTTAATAATATTGTGAAACAATTGCCTTTTAACAATTTTTATTAGAATATATTTTTATTATGAATAAACCTTAATACATTTCCTTTAATGTTTTATAGTTAGTTCTCCCAAAGGTAACAAAATGTCTGAAATACATATCAGTTAAGTGTATTAGAAAATGAAGGGTTTGAATATGAAGATAATAACTTTATATTATTGGAAGTTGTCTATTATTTTCTTCTTTGTATTTTAATTTACTCATATTGAGAGATAATTGTGACCTGTTCAATCAGTATTTTATAATGTAATGATGAACATATGACTCAGTGAACAATATTTGCCTGCCAAGTCATAGGCTCCGGGTTGAACCATACAAATATATATACATTTACTAAGTATTGCCTTCATACCCTGTGATAGTAAATGACCCTATTGATGAGGTTGGTCAAACAAACCTTATTAGGTAATACCTATGGGATATGTTTAGTAACTACTTTTATAGGATTGTTTATTTAATATAACTTTTTTTTATTTCTTGACCTCTGAGGGTTGAGACTACAAGAGGTACATATATTAAAATTCTTCTAGCAAATTTAGTTAGTGTTCTATATTTATTTGACTTAAGTTGCTATGAAGTCATATGTATATTATACAAAACTCAAGAAGTTTATATGCCATTGTAAGAGATATATTTATTTACATAGACATTTCTGAATATTTCAGATTTGAGTTCATTCCAGTCCACTTCCTTAAGCCCTAAAGCTATTAACAATGAATTCTTATTCGTGTGACCCCATTAATGAAAATACAACACCAAATGCAACACCACCTTTACCACCCAGACGCAGTAGTAGTAATACACACATCACGGATAAGCGAATGTCATCAAGTAGAAGTAATCGCAAAGTTTCATGCTCTCGCAGTAAATATAGGAGGACTGCATCGCGTTCTCCTGCAGAGAGTGATAATCGCTCTCATAAGTCGCAATATAGTCATCGTAGAAGCCGTTGTCGGACACCAGTACCATCAAGGAATCGATACCGAGTCATGTCTCGGACATATAATAAACGACAATCACATGACCGAGGTAGCTTAAGTAGCTCGTCAAAAGGTAGAAATTTGTTGTCAGAATCGGGACGATCGGGAACAGAATATACTCAAAGGCATTCGAGAAATACTTTGAAGCGAAGTAGATCAAATTCTTCAATTTTATCCAAAAGCCATAATTCTAAAGTACGGTGTCATGGTTCACGCGAGTCACTTAGTTTAAAGGAAACACCGAATACAACGCTGCTAGAGCAATTAGTTAGTGTTCTCAACAATAAAATTAATGCTGGGTCTCCTGGTACTGCCATACATAACGCTCAGCACATGATAGCAGAATTCGACCCACAAGCTAAGTCACAGACAATGAAAGATTGGCTTTCTAAAATAAACGAGTCAGCACATGTGTACGGGTGGTCAGAACGTCAAACGATATTCTGTGCTTTGCCTAAGCTGAAAGGTTTAGCCAAACGTTGGTATGATGGACTAACAAGCATTAAATATACCTGGTCGGAATGGCAAGATAAACTTTTATCTGCATTCCCGTGTGAGCAGAACTATGGGGACTTGTTGTCCGAAATGTTAATACGAAAAACAAGACGCAACGAAACATTGGAAGAGTATTATTACGACAAAATTATGCTTGTCAACAGATGCGAACTTAAAGGCAGGCATGCGGTAGATTGCTTGACTCACGGAATATTTGATTCAAATGTGAGAATGAATGTGCAAGGAGCCAACCTTCAAGAACCTGAAGAAGTCTTGAAGTACTTTAGAAATATATCGAGTAAGGTTGTAGACACGGTTAAGAGATACACTCCGATTAATCGTGATAATATGGACCACAGTCACATTAAGAAAACTATGGACTTAAACGTGAGAAGACAAGTTCTGATAACATGTTTTAACTGTGGTGAACAAGGTCACACTGTCACAAGATGTTCCAAGGAGCTTATTAAATGTAAAAAGTGTCGACGCTATGGTCACACAGAAAAAGACTGTAATGGATTTACAGATCCAACCAAAAAAGATCAAAGATTAATCCTAAACACCACGAATACAACCAAAAGTGTACTAAAGATTACAAATAACGACAGCAGAGGCAATAAATACTATAAACAAGTTAAAGTAAATGGTCAAATAATATCAGGTTTTATTGACTTTGGTAGTCAGTGCACGTTATTAAGAAAAGATTTAGGATTAAAGTTGAACATCCCGATTGATAACATCAATTTACCAAAATTGAAGGGATTTGGCAATGGTATCTTAATTCCGTATGGCCGAATCATCATTCAGGTGGAATTAGATGGAATAAATGAAAGAGTAGAAGCCTATTTAGTGGAGCCCAATTTATTGCCAGCAGATGTTTTGATTGGACAATCCTTCACAGAACTTCCAGATGTACAAGCGTATAAATCTGACACTAAATTAACATTTTACAAGAAATTGGGTACTCAAACTGAAAAACTTCCAATAGTTATTATAGAAAGCGTTTTACTTTCCGGAGTAACAATTGTTACATGTGGCACAACAGTTAAAGCGAGCGGTTCTATTTTCGTTTCTACAGATCCCTGTTTAAAGAAAGGCAAGGAATACATGGTGATTCCGGGGGTGTATTCTATAGAACACGGAAAGGGGACCGTCATCGTGATCAGTTTAAATTCAGAACCATTTAGTTTGCCACAGGGTACGTTAATCTCTCGAGCGACATTCATTTCAAACGAACTATTGCCTAAAGTTACAACAGATGAAACTATAATAAAAAATATTAGTAGCATAACAACAAACGACTCGACTAAGACTATAACTGTCGATCAGCTTAACGTAGACGATGGCCTACAATGTGAAGTAAAAGACAGGCTACTTGAAATAATAAATTCACGACGCGATTGTTTTGCATTTTCACTTGAGGAACTGGGACAAACTTCTCACGCTGAAATGCACATCAAGCTCAAAGATGATGAACCGGTAACCTACAGGCCATATCGACTCTCATTATCTGAACGCGGGAAACTCAATGCCATCATCAGCGATATGTTGACTAATGGCATCATACGAGAGTCAAAATCTCAGTACGCTAGCCCTATAATATTAGTCGCAAAAAAGAACGGCGAGTCAAGGCTTTGTGTTGACTACAGAGCATTAAATAGGAAGACTATTAGAGAAAATTTCCCGATGCCTCTGATCGATGATCAGATAGATAGCCTCTCCGGTCAGGTTTTCTTTACGACGCTTGACCTTACTTCTGGATACCATCAAGTACCAGTATCAGAGGAGTCGAAACCACTCACGGCCTTCGTCACTCCAGATGGGCACTACGAATACAATCGTATGCCATTTGGGCTGACCAATGCTCCGGCGGTATTTCAGAGGCTCATTTTGAATCTTCTAAAAAAACGTAATATTCCAGGAGTTTTAGCATACATGGACGATATAATAATTGCATCCAAAACAATAGACGAAGGAATGGAAAAGTTGCAAGCCGTACTCGACTTGTTAAAGGAAGCAAACTTGACGTTGAACCTTACGAAATGTAATTTCTTTAAAAAATCAATTAACTACCTTGGATTTGAGATATCGCACGAAGGTGTAAGGCCAGGTCTTAAAAAGATTGAAGCTGTTGCTGCCTTTAAGGTGCCCGAAAATGTACACGAGGTTCGTCAGTTTATAGGCTTGTCGAGTTTCTTTCGACGTTTTGTACCGGGCTGCGCCTCAATTGCCAAACCTATAACCTTTCTTACAAAAGCAAACGCAACATGGACTTGGGATAAAGACCAAGTAAAAGCATTTTCTGAACTTAGAAGAATATTAACAACACGCCCAGTATTAGCCATTTATAATCCCTGCTATGAGACCGAATTGCACACTGATGCTAGTTCCTCCGGACTAGGCGGCATCTTGCTCCAACGTCAAAGTGCAGCTGCAGCGTTTCGACCTATAGCATATTTTAGCAGGCAGACTACAGCCGAGGAACAACATTTTCATTCCTATGAACTTGAGACGCTGGCCGTTGTCGCATCGCTTAATCGATTCAGAGTTTATCTCATTGGCATTGACTTCAAGGTTGTTACAGATTGCAATGCTTTGCGTACAACTTTGACCAAGAGAGACCTTATACCGAGAATAGCTCGATGGTGGCTCTTGGTCCAAGAATTTTCATTTTCAATTGAATACCGTCCAGGAAAACAATTAGCTCACGCAGATGCACTCAGCCGAAACGCACTATCTTCAGAAAAGGCTAATGAATTCTACAGTTCGAATAGCTTTACTAATGTGCTACAAATAGGAGAAGTGCATTGGTTACAATCGGTACAGATGAGTGATCCCAGACTTTGCCACATAAAGGCTGTATTGGATGCCAAAAGTCAAGAGGCAAAAGACATTCAGAATAACTACGTACTGAAAGATGGTAAGATTTATAGGAGAGTTGAAGGCCAATTACGATGGGCGGTACCTAGAGATGCACGGTGGAAGATTTGTCAACAGTGCCATGACGAAGCTGGTCATTTTTCCTGTGAGAAAACATTGGAAAAAGTGAAAAGAGATTACTGGTTTCCTAAATTGACTCAATTTGTAAAAAAATATGTACGTGCTTGTATTCCATGCGCACATGCCCGACAGCCAGGCGGTAAAAAACAAGGATTTCTACATTCCATACCAAAACCTTGTAACCCTTTTCAATGCTTACATATTGACCATTTGGGTCCCTTTGTAAAAACCAAACGAGGTAATATGTATATTCTCGGTATAATTGACAGCTTCACAAAGTTTGTGGTAATAAAAGCGGTCAAAAATACAAAAAGCAAGACGTCGATCGACGTTCTTAAGGACGTATTCGGACTATTCGGGGTACCGCAAAGCTTGATATCTGATCGGGGAACTAGCTTTACTTCCAATGAATTTAAAACATTCGTTGAATCAATAGGACTTAAGCACATCTTAAACGCAGTGGCTACCCCTCGGGCTAATGGCCAAATTGAGCGGTATAACCGCACAATCCTGGCGTCGATCACAGCTTTATGTCATGGAGAGGATGATAGGAATTAGGACCTTCATATTAATCAGGTGCAATGGAGTCTCAATAATACAGTGAACCAAAGTACTGGCAAAAGTCCTACAGAAATTATTTTCGGAAAAAATACGGTAAATGCTTCTGAGACTCACCTGCACGAAATAATTTCATCTAAAGATATTTCGCCCGAAACTATACAGAAAATCAGGAATGAGGCAAGTGATAAGTTAGTTATACAACAAGCGACAATGAAGGAACGGTTTGATAAAAAAAGATGTAAGGCCAAAGTATACAAGGTCGGGGATTTAGTAATGGCACAAAAGAGTACCAGGACACCCGGAGAGAATCAGAAACTTGTCCCAGCCTTCAGTGGCCCATATCGCGTGACAGCAGTGTTGGACCATGACCGTTATTTGATTTGTAGCGTTGAGGGTTACTCAAAAAAAAAGTATAGTAACGTTTTCCCGGTAGATAAATTAAAGCCTTGGGTGACATTTAATGATTCAGAATCCGAAAGTGATTACTGCGACAGTAACTAACAATTAATCTAATTATTCACCCGTACAAATCGTGTAATTTTTTGTGTTATTTATACTACTGCCCTGTGATTCTGATATAGTGTGCTATTCAAATATACAAATTTCCTTAATTCCTTGTCCTGAGTATTCTTTTCCAACATCCAGTCCTAATTGAACTCTATGATGCCAACGAGGGTGCATACATGGTGCCCTGGCAGTAAAGCAATGCTGATATCCTAGAAGACTGGAGGGAGACCAGAGCACCTTGTGTGTGCACACGGTGCCCAGTAAACAATGAAATTTCCTGGAGTGAGGCCGAAGCATCTCGCGAATGCAAACGGTGCCCAGACTTGTTGGCTGTTGATGATCTGGAGTGAGGCCGAAGCACCTGGTGCGTGCAAGCGGTGCCCAGACTTGTTGACTTGAAATGAACTGGAGTGATGCCGAAACACCCTTTGTGTGCAAGCGGTGCCCATTCATATAAAATCTCTAGAGAGAGGCCGAAGTACCTTGTGTGTGCAAGCGGTGCCTAGAGATTACTTAATTTCGCTGGAGTGAGGCCGAAGCATACTATGTATGCAAGCGGTGCCCAGCCGACCCAATTTGCTGTACAGATGCTGTGAACTTCTCGCGAGAAAGGAACGCTGAACAAACTCAAGGCACATAATTCCAACATCTAAACATTGTACAGAATGGGGACATTCTGTGGTGCGGGATGGCCGACAAATTATCAAGCTACCAGTTGTAATTTTGTAATTTTTTTGCAATGTGTAATATTTCATTATATGAATGTGTTCCAGTATAATAGACAATTGATGGTTACATTTGATTCCAATAACATTTTTTTTAATATTATTTTTTTTTCTTGTGTCTGGGACAACCACCATTTCAGGATGGCCGACTGTTAAAAATATTAATTTAAGGTTTTAATTCTGTCCTTTTTATTGTTTAAATATTGTTATTTAAATTACTTGGGAAAATTTATATAAATCACTATGGTATTAATAGCCTCCTAGGGAGTTGTTTTTATATCACTGGCAACTTTTAGAAAAAAATGGAGGTCTAGTAGTTTGAAATTTGCTGTGTTTAAAAATTAATAACAGATTAAAAGATTTAAACAGTCTAAACTTATTATTTCATTAACACGTAATAGGTAGACAGTTGAAATTTTCACAGAATGCGTATTCATGTTGCCGCTATAACAAATAATAAAATTAAAATGAACTAAAAATTAAAAGGGGCCCCCCTACTAGAAACGTGTATTACGATGGCACGGAACCCTGCATGCGCGAGTGCGACTCGCACTTCGCCGGTTATTATTAAATACCTTATACTTTAGGTGTGGTCCCATATTAATTTGGATAAAAGACTCCAGTTGTAAGAGCCAAAATAGGGGATGAAGATTTTAATGGAACTATTTAGAAGACATTGATTACGTGGTAGAGCCACGCTGCAGCTTTATCATGGTTGTAGCACGAATGGGTTGACTCGACCGGGGAAGTACCGCGCTCTCACAGAATACCAGCGTAAAATAGTAGCTTAATGCAGCTGTGTTTCGTATGGTGAGTGTGGAGAACCGGAGATCCTTTTTACTGGTACCGACGCATTCCATCTCAGTCCTCAGGGGTGACAACGCGTCTGCATTTTGATTCTTAATTGAGAATAAATATACATGTTTATGGGTTACAGCATACACTTATCATTAGGTGGACTGTGTGCTCGTTTGTCACCATTATTCTATAAAAAATAGTTTATAAATACTTTAGGAGTGCTCCCATACCGGCCCTAGAAGTGATAAATTAGGGGATGAAAATTTTAACAGAGTTATTTAGACGACATTGAGCTACTGCTTAGCCCACTCTAAGCGGTCATAAAACCCGACTTCAAAGAATTATAAAGATTAAAAAAATTATAAAATTCTGAAGTCGGTGTTAAGACTTAGTGTTTTTTTTATAGAAATAAGGTGACAAACGAACACACAGTCCACCTGATGGTAAGTGGTTGCTGAGGCCCATATACATCTACATCTCTTCTCGTTTGCGAATCAAAATGCAGATGCGTTGTCAGCCTTGAGGAATAAGATGAAATGCCTCGTTTCCAGTAAAAAGGTCTCCGGTTCTCTACACTCACCATACGAAACACAGCTGGTATTTTACGCTGGTGTTCTGTGAGAGCGTGGTCCTTTCCCGGTCGAGCCGGTACCCATTCGTGCTACAACTATACTATAAATATAGCTGCAGCTTGGCTCTACCACGTAAAGAAATAAAATTACCGTTACAGCCTATCAAAGTCCACTGCTGAACATAGGCCTAATTTTTTTTTAGGATAAGGGTGACGAGCACACATTCCACCTGATGGTAAGTGGTTGCTGCGGCCCATAGATATCTACATAGACTAAGATGGAATGCCTCATTTCCAGTAAAAAGGGCCTCCGGCCACCTGCACTCACCAAGCGAAACGCAGAGGTAAACCTCTACTTCACGCTGGTTTTCTGTGAGGTCGTGGTACCACCCTGGTTCGAGCTTTAGCTCCTCCCATAGATTGCCTCGTAGAGGGTATATTTGCCATAGTTGCCACGCTTGTCAAGCGGGTTGGAAACTGCAGTTATTTTTTTTATTTTTAGCCGTTATTAGGAAGACGCTGCTGCCCGTCTCCTGATTTGTTTCCGTCTGACGCCTCTTTCGATATTCAAGGTATGATATGAGGTAGTGGTTATTCTTACCCGCCACTACACGGTTTATCAAAGATGTTAAAACATAGTGTATAGAAGAATGTATAAATTAAATCGTCTCTTACTTACTTAACCTTTATTGTTAACACCTTAATAAATAGGGTGACAAAGGGCGGCCTTAATGCCTGTCGGCGTTCTCTGCCATTTGATTTTGTGGCAGGTGCAATGATATATATATAAATATATATACTAGTTGTGCCCCGCGACTTCGCCCGCGTGGTATTTACATGGATATAATTTTTTTGCGCGGAACCCTAATTTTGTTTTTGAGTAATGTTCATCTTATAAATATTGACAAATATTGACATTAATATTTATACGATACTAACGTCATTCAATTGTTTTGCCTTCCCGGAACCCCTCCACTGAAACTTAAGCTTTATGGTATAGTATTAAAGTTCAAATTGACTTTTAAGCATTATTACGAATCTTTTGTATGGGAATATAGAAAAGTGTAGTTTTTAGACTTTTGCAGGCAATTTTTTAAATTTTTCTCTCAAAAGGACCATTTTCGTACTTCAAGGAATATTTAGCTTAGCAACACATTCAACGATTGATTTTTATATTATATATATATATATATATATATATATATATATATATATATACATATATAAACATAAATATAAACACTCACGCCTGTCACCAAGAGGGGTAGGCAGAGATTATGGACTTCCATTTGGCACGATCCTGACACACCTCTCTCGCTTCACATCCATATACCTACGCATACACGCTCGTCGGTTAAAGGTACTCTTGATTTGGCCCATTTTTAATATATCGCCAATTTGGTCGATAAACTTTCGCCTAGGGCGACCCTTCCCGACCATGCCGTTCACCTCTGCAACATAAATTTGCTTTGTCACTCTTTCCTCATTCATTCTTTCTACATGGCCAAACCACCGAAGCATTCCTTTCTTAATCCTGGTCACAACATCATCTTGCAAACCACACTCTTCTCTTATTAAACAATTTCTCACTCTGTCATTCAGATTCATCCCTAACATACTCCTTAATGACCGCATTTCTACAGCATTTATTCTACTCTCGTGCTTCTTCTGCCACAACCAACTTTCACTACCATACATTAAAGTAGGTACTAACACAGCATTGTGAATTGCCATACGTGCCTTTTTGGACACATTCTGACTTTTCACAATAGAGTGTAGAGCCACATTCACTCTATTTCCTGCATTCACTCGTCGTTCTATATCCTTATCATATCTACCATCCCTGCTAAACACACATCCCAAATATACAAACTCATCTACTTGCTCTACCAACTCCCCTTCTATTCTTATTTCACATATCGTTTTACTTTCTTCTGTTTCAAAAACTTTCGTCTTACTTGCGTTCACTTTCATTCCCTTTTCTTTTAAGATCCTGTTCATTAATGTAACCATCATTTGCAACTCGGCTGCCGACGATGCAAGTATGACTTGATCATCGGCGTTCAAAAGGCATTTGACGGTTAACTCACCCATTCTTAACCCACATTCTTCTACTTTGAAATTTTCTGAACAACTGTCCATAAATAGGTTGAACAACCACGGGGAAGCCACACAGCCCTGTCTGACACCTTTATGGATGCCAAACCAGTCCGAGTAGGCCCCGTTGATCCTGACACAAGCACTAGAGTCCCTATATATAATTTACATATGAAACTGTACATAGGCCACCCTCAAGGAATGCCACAAAGCACGGTCCCGAGCCACCTGCATCCATCGACTTCCTGCATGTCTTACCAGGTCGTCACTCCATCTAGTGGAGGGTCGCCCTACACTTGGCCTACTGGTACGAGGCTGCCAATCGAGATCCTTTTTTCCCATCGGTTGACGGTTCTTCGAGCTATATGGCCGGCCCATTGCCACTTCAGCTTACTAATCCGTGATGATATTCATATTACATATAAAATCTTAACATATAGTGTTACATATGATAATAAAATACATATATAAAATACATATAATAAAACATTTAAATGTATCAAAATATATTTTTTTTTATTGAACTGAAGTGACAAAGGAATTTACAGTCCACAGGGCTTAAGTCTAAGGTCGATGGACAGATGCAGCCAACATACTCGTAAAACAAAGAAGGTTACAGATGTGGTGTTACTTCTGAGACCTATAATGGTGCTTTGCTTCTCAGTCTGTAATTAGACTCTATATACTGCTTAGCGGCAGAAATAGGTAAAGGCTGGTACCTTCCCTGACGGACTCCAAGACAAAAAGAATCCTACCATCTAGAACCTACCATATTTTTTAATAAGGATGAGAAACGAGCACACAGTCCACCTGATGGTAAGTGGTTGCTGTGGCCCATAGACATCTACATTTATCCTCGTTTCCGAATCAAAATGCAGATGCGTTGTCACCCGTGAGGACTAAGATAGAATGCCTCTTTTCCAGTAAAATGGGTCTCCGGTTCTCTACACTCACCATACGAAACACAGCTGCATCAAGCTGCTATTTGACGCTGGTATTCTGTGAGAGCGTGGTCCTTCCCCGGTCGAGCCGACCCATTCGTGCTACAACTATACTACTAATATAGCTGCAGCGTGGCTCTACCACGTAAAATATATACACATTTAAAGTCCTCAAGACCAAATTTCGGTCACGGCGGCCATTTTCAATAAAGACTACTTACCTCCTACCTTCCCTTACTCTCATATTCCGATGGGATAATCCGATACAAAACGACCGGACTTACGTGTTTCCGTGGCACGAGGTTAACACCGCCAACTTTCTGACTCCGTGCTATTTCTGTATAGAAAAACCCAGTAAATAATTTTAAGCTGACACGGGATCCGAACCTGTTACCTCGTAAACGAGAGTCGCGCTTACGATCACCAGACCAACGAGCCACTCAACAATGTACACTTATCTATCAAGCGGTGCCGATCCTCCCAGCAAACCATTTAATCGTATTTTTTATCTTTGCAATATTTGCAACGCAAATGACCGACTTCCCGTTATCAATGCATATACAGAAATAAAAATCACCGCGAGATCACTGCACGATAGCGGACCGTGCACTGACTGATAAAAAATGCATCATCAAACATGTTGAGGTCGACACACCGCAGTGTTTGTTCACGACGGTGCCGCTCCGTCAGGGTATATAGTTTTACTTCCGTCGTAAAATCCAATCACACCAAAAAGCCTTTTCAAGTCCACTGCTAGCTTTGGGTGTACCTGTGAATTGATTTTGACATTTTTTATAAAAGTTTAATGACATTTAATTATAATATATATGTGCCATTTTGTTCGACAACTTGTTGCCATTTTGTAGGTAGTGACATAAATACTACCTACAAGATGGACGGAACGTAAATGACGTTGCTGTAGAAATCTTGGGAAAAAAAATACCCAAAGAATTCTAAAGAGACCGAAACAGGTGAAAATCTGAGGGTGCAAGGTGCAAGGACTATATGGTGGATGCATTCAAACTTCCCAACCAAGCACTCTTAATTTTTGCTGAGTGGCCAAAGATGTGTGTGGTCGGGCGTTATCATGATGAAAAGCCACTCCTTTTCTATTGATCAATTCCGGTCGTTTTTTCTCAATTTATTGTTTGAGTCTCATTAGTTGTTGGCAGTAGAGATCCGAATCGATGGTTTTGCCCGGCGGTAAAAGCTCATAATACATGATGCCCTTCCGATCCCACCATACACACAGCATCACCTTATTGCGTGTTAATCCGGGTTTCGCTTCAGTCTGTGGAGCTTGACTACCCTTTGACCATGATCTTTTACGCACGTTCTTGTCGTAGGTGATCCATAGTTTTACTTCTGTCGTAAACTCGCAATCACGCCAAAAGCCTTTTCAAGTCTAATTTTAGGTGTGAAGTACTAAAACAACTATGAAGATCTAACTGTATAATGGAATAAAATGAAAACTCTTATAATTTAAAACATCGTTCTTCATACATCAAAACTATTTTTAATCTACTACAAATTAAAAATGAGGTTCGTCCGCCCGAAGAAGAAACGGCAAAAGAAACTCCACAGTTATTCCTCCATTTTGTATTTTTTTAAGGGCCAATTTTATTAAAATAAAAACAATAGATCCAAAGATAGTCAAAGCATGTTTTTAATAAAAATTACAAAAAAAAGCTTAATTCCCAGATGATAGCTTCAGAAGTCTTAAGAATTAATGTATAGAAGAATTAAGGCTCTAACTTCGGAAACTGTTCTGTGGAAGTTATTTTTTATTAAAAATTTTGACATTTTTGAGGTGACTTAGGAATATCACAAGCACAAGGTAACATCTAAAATGTTGTGTAAAAAATTAACTTCAATCCCTATTTTTTCACCAGTAGGAATGGAATTTTTTCTTCAAATTTATTTTGGGACCAGCCATGAAGTCAGCGACAGATTTAACATATCGGTGCCCTAGTTTATCATTTTAAATTGGTTTCTTTTGACTACCAAATTGCATAGTTATAAATAAAAACACGTGCAATATGAAATATGAGAAAAAAAAAACATTGCGCTTATTGACATCATACACAAATTTACGGATCACTAAATTTAAAGAACAATATGGTATTTTTTGTTTCATTTTGTATTATGTTTAACAATAAATCAATCGAGAAATCGAGAGATTAATTTTTATTTCGATTGACTGACTAGTAACATATAATTTTTTTATCAGAAGTTTAATAACCGATATCCTCTCTGATGCCCTAGACCAGCTCTACTGTTACAGTATATTAAAGTCCAGTGGCAAACATAGGCTTCCCCGTAGATTGCCTCTTACGACAACCACGGGATAATTTAGGGTAGTGGATATTCTTACACCGCCACTACACGGTAGGCTAGCGCCTAGATCCATCACTACCTGAAGTATAACCTATTTAATACAAAAAAGATCAAAATCGGTTTCAAATTAACAAAGATATCGCGTAGCATATATAATTATAAACAAGCCGAATGTTTAAAAAAGTAATTTAAATAATTTAAAATTAAAAATTTTGTACAACCGACTTCAATATAAATTATTAAGTATAACTTAGCTTTCAAATAAAAAAAAAGAATTATCGCATGAAATCAAAACATACAGTCTAATTAAGTACCGTCTCCTTTTTGAAGTCGGTAAAAAACCCAAATACCTAAAAATGTTTAGTGAAAAGCATTGAGTTATATGTACTACGTACTAGAGAAGTCATTCCGAACATTGAATATGTTCAACTGAACTGTAGTGCTATCCATACAAACTAAATATTGCGTAAATTGAAGATTTGTGAATTCCATAAAATAATTATTATTACATTTTATTTAGAAATATGTTTGTTTATATTAAATTAAGATATTTTATATTAAATTCTTATATTTATTTTATATTAATATCTTATTTTATATTAAATTAAAGTCTTCGCGCATGCGCGACTACTACTCCCGCGCATGCGCGAAGACATAGAGTAGGACACAATTTTTGTTGGGAATGGCTTCTCTAGTACGTAGTACGTATAACTCAATGGTGAAAAGAGAAAAAATTTATACTCTATATCACTTCCACAGCTAAAATGAATCTAACATAAGCGTATATGAAAATTCCATCAAGCCGTTCAGGCTATAGAGAGTGCCAAAGAAATAGACATAAATACATACAAACGCTCGAAAATCATTATAGGCAGAAAGGCAAACGAGTTAAAAAAATCATGTAATCCCCCTTCTTAATTATATTCTACTGTCTAATTGACATGGTACGTGATAGAGCGACGCTTCAGCTATATTATTACCGATACGACTTAGGGTTAAACAAGTTAAAAGTAAAAAGCTTACTCCTTTTTAAAATGCCGCCAACGCACCTGCAATTGCCTTGGTGTTGCAGTTGTTCATGGGCGGCGGTACTCACTTACAATCAGGTGAGCCGTATGCTCGTTTGCCCCCTCTCCTATAAAAATAGTTGTAGCACGAACAGGTCGGCCCGACCGGGGTAGGACCACGCTCTCACAAAGTACCAGCGCAAAATAGTAGCTTAATGCTGCTGTGTTTCGTATGGAGAGTGTAGAGAACCGGAGACCCTTATTACCTGGAAAGAAAAATAGTTCTTGTTGAATAGTTTTTATTAAAATAAAACACACACTGTAACATTTACAGTACTTATTACATACAGCTAATCTGCACATCCACGCACTTGCTAAGGTATAGGGTCGTAAGCGCATCAGGCGATCATGAAGTCCCGGATTCGAATCCCGGGTCGAGCGAAAAATCAGTTACGTTTTTTGTCCAGAAAATCTTATTAGCTGCCCGGAGTCAGGAAGTTGGCGGTGTCCTCACCCCCCGTGCCTCTCCGGTCGTGCCGGATAACCTTCCCATCGGACTATGAGTTTGAGGGAATGCGCACTATAACCCTATTCTGCGTAGATGGCTAGTCCGCGTTAATTTACTCATTTTACCGACTTCAAAAAGGAGGGGGTACTCAATTCGACTGTATGTTCTTTTTTAACTGTGTAACATCATGACTTTATTCTACGTGAACCGATTTCGATAATTATTTTATTATTTAAAAGCTGTTCCTTCTTACATGGTCCCATATAAATTTGATCAAGATGTGACCAACAGTTATTGAGTTATTCTTAATAGTTTATATTGAAGTCGGTTGTACAAAATTTTTTATTTTAAATTATATTATTTTTTAATATAGGTACTTGCGAAAATTTGGGTGAGAGTTGGCAGTTTTTACTCTAGTGGCTCTGATGGTACTCCATTGGTTTACCATAGCTGAGATGGAATTATAATTTTTATTGATCTACTAGGCCCTAGTAGCCTCTAGTGCCCAAGTAACTAGTGCAAAGCTCTTCATGAAGGTAATGGACCTTTCCATGACTGATATAGCGGACATCGGCACATGCTTGGGGTGTTATTACAACGGAGTATTAAACTTCATATCAGACAATGGCGTCGGAGTTATAAAAAAATCAAGTTTTTTTTTTAATAATTTCTATGTTTTATTATCAATAAGTTTATTTTTAATCTAAATCGCCTATTGTAAAAAAGAAAAGATAACACACAGCCTATTTACGTTTCACCGTTGTATTATATAGGAATTTATACGCGGTAGAGCCACGCTGCAGCTATAATATAATTTTATATACTATATATAATTAATTTAATATCATTTTACTTTTAATGACCCTTCATTTTAATAGACGCTAGTAATTCATTTATATGTATTTGTTAATCAATAATATAATACGTTTATCAAAAATAATATACTACGAAAGGAACTTCATTCCAACCGAGTGTTCCATGACACTCGCGCATGTTTTAGTATTGAAAATTTGTCATGCCATATCTGTCCTCAAGCGTGACAACGCGTCTGCATTTTGATTCCTGATAGAGAATAGGTGTACATGTCTACTGTAGTCCTGCCGAACATATATACATGTTGTAGCTTACTCACTACAATGTACATGGTTAAGTTTCACTAAAAACTTAAAATAGCTTGCAAATAAAAAAATATTTACTTAATACCAAAAATATTAGCTCAGTTAGAAACTCTTAACCATAAATGTAAAAAATCGCCGTAAGTGGGCCACGATGACATAAACTTCTCGGGGAAGTGGACAGAGGCGGTTTGATTCTTCTCATTTTGCACGGCTTGCGTAAACCGGTGGTCATGCCTTACGATACAGCATGTAACTTTTTTGAAAAATAAATTAATATTAAGTAAATAGTAGCAGGACAACAATCGATCCCTAAATCACGCTATCGAAGTTTCCGAATGACTCCGCATATATAGGACAGGCTGTATACTACACGCAGTACCACACGGAGTGTAGCTCCCCAGTCTGTACAACTTACCTGGCGGGGGCGATCTTGTCTTTTCCAACAAAGAAGGTGCTACTTGCGGTTTTGGTAAATAAGCTTTATGATCATATGGTACTTGTCGTTGTGGTCAAATATCAGAGATGCACTCCTATTTTGAGTATTTGTATGTCATAGTAGGGACAATCCCGGACATTCTTTTACGTGGTAGAGCCATGCTGCAGCGATATTAGTACGAGTAGTATTGTTGTAGCATGAATGGGTTGGCTCGATCGGGGAAGGACCACGCTCTCACAGAATACCAGAGTAAAATAGCAGCTTAACGCTGCTGTGTTTCGTATGGTGAGTGTAGAGACCCGGAGACCCTTTTTACTGGAAATGAGGCATTCCATCTTAGCCCTCACGGGTGACAACGCATCTGCATTTTGATTTGTAATAGAGGATAGATGTAGATGTCTATGAGCCGCAGCAACCACTTACCATCAGGTGGACTGTGTGCTCGTTTGTCACGCTTATCCTATGAAAAAAATATTCACAGACTGTAGGTCCTTCAGAAAGTCCGTTATATTAAAAAAAAATAAAGGCGGCTCGGGTTAGCTATGACATCATGTCGTTGGACACGTCGTTCTCACGTGACCAGTGGCGCTGTAAAGCACTTGAAACGTCGTCAATTAAAGATAAGTTAAAATCCAACGCGATAAAATCTGTAAAATGAGTTTCATTAATCAATATAGGAATCATTCATTAGAGCCCATGAAAAGTCCACCGCTGAACTCTCATAGATTACTTCACAACAAATATCCCCCATATTTTTCCTAGTTGCCAGTTTGACAGATATGTTAGCAACGGCATACTTTATTGTTTTATACTGTTATTGGAAGTGCTGCTGCCCATCTCCTGTTTAATTTCACTCTGTCACCTCTTACGAAACCTACGGAATGATGTGGGAGTAGTGGATTTTTTTACAACGTCATTACACGATAAAAATCTTAATTAGCTTCTTCCTTTTTATTAAATAGATTTATAACTATAGGAATATTCTAGATATATTAGTATTATTATCTAGATATATTGATTACATAATAGATTTAGATTATAGCTATACGGAGTTATTTTGCAATAACCGGCCAAATTCGCTGAGAAGGTTCAGAATAAGTAACATAGGCAAATAGTGAAGAAAAATTAATTAAAAAAAATCTAACATTCTATCCATTTTATCTTTTAAATTCAAAACGCATGGTAATGCATTATTTAAACTGATTTTACTGCGCACACACACATTCGTAAGGATCGATCGGTAGACAAAAACGTTGTTGCCCATAAATCACATTCAATTTGGGATAATTTCAAATAAAAGTATAAGCCTTATTTACTTTTATTATCAAAAACTGCAATAACGGTATATGATTATTTATAAGTTTGAACTTAACTTCGAAAATGAAGATAAAATATACAATTGATATATTCCTAATTAATTGCTTCTAGATTTAAGTAGGAGAATTAAAAGTAGGAATTACACGTTTACTTTACACATTAGAACCAAACGGCCTGCTTCGTCTCTTGTAATGCGTACAGCAAGGGAGTGGAATAATTTGCCGGCGTCTTACCTTTCCATCTGAATACAATCTGAGGGTCTTCAACAAGAAAGTGAATAGGATTTTGTTACGCTAAGACAGCTCGATTCACTATCTAGGGCTTCATCATCGCTTACCACCGGGTGGTATTGTGTTCAAGCACTGGCTTATATAAAGTAAAAAAAGAAAATTTTTCTATATAATATCGTGGGTGACATCAAATCAAAGGAATAAATAGGCTTTTGATAAAACAGCCTGTTTTCTCATCTAGGAGCATTTAGTGGGACTGTACTCAAGCACTGAATCTGAACTGGCTACAAATAAAAATAGTTTGGAAAATCCAAAAATGCACGCCTCATGAGCGTTTTATTAAATTTTGATGAAAAAAATAAATTGTATTCCTGACCTTTAAAATATATTATTTACGTGTTTTAAATTTAGCGCTCTATTATTTTAACAGGTAGTATCAACTACAGGGAAAAAAATAATAACGTTTAGCAAAATAAATCGATTACACAAAGTATAAAATCGATATAGGCTGTATGGCACATTTGTCCTTTGTCTATCAAGGGCCAAAAAATATAAAAACGCCTTTAAATTTTTAATACCAATAAACATTATAAAAGTTGAAAATTATTTTATTAACAATTTACGCGTGCTAGGCTATTGATATGAAATAGGAAACCAGTTGATGTAATTCTGAAGCTAAAGAAAAATACCCGGTCCGGATACGTCAATTTTTTGGGAGTTATCGTGACCATATACAAAATGAACATCCAGTCGTCCACGTAAAATTTTTTTCAAATCACTTTTTTTTTCAAAGTAACAATATAAAATTATTATTTAGAAAATATGGAATGGATTAATTCGTGTTTTCTTAATATATACGGCTAATCAAAGTATCGTATACGTGCAATATGGTAATAATAGAGGCATTTTAAGAACACAAAATTGCTTGACCTTGACGTATCGAGTGTAAAGCACTACCTAACAACGCTTCACGTTATGAGACGTGCAATAAACGGATTATATAACGGCTTTTAGTTTTTATAAGCTAACTTTTAATAAAACTAAAAGCCAACTTAAGTGAACTAAACAGAATAAAATAATTTCACATTATTCTTTTTGGTTCTTTCAAGGCTTCTATTTTTTTTTTACCCTTTTGAGTGGACTAAGCAGTATCACATTCTCAATTTCGTCTAAATAGTTCCATTAAAACATTAAGTTGTAATTTTTTCTACAAATATATGATACTACCCCTGAATCATTAAAATCGGTTTACGATTGACGAAGATATCACGTAACATAGACAAAATTAACATTATGTCGAAATATAAATCTCCTCCCTTTTTTGTGGTCGGCTAAGAAATAAGTAAACACACCTAAACTTAATTAAATACTATTACACAACTGAGTTTTAAGAGAATAGAATGACTAATTTAAATGCAACATAAATTAAACAGACTGTATAACTTGCGTTCCGGTCTAGTTGTCCAAGTTGCTCGACAATTGTGGTCACTTATGTAACACCCTGTAGCAACTATTTCTATTCAATCTCCATCGATTACCGTATTACGTGTCGCTTTCGTTCACCGGCCCCAAAAGTGTACAATATTCGATTTCGCTGTCACGGTCATTTATGACTCGATAATTGAAGTTATGTAAATACAATCATTATTCTTATCGTACTAAAGTCTTTATTAAAAATGTATTAATGCCAGCAAGCTAAAACAATAAAAGAATAACTTCCTTGTCAGAAAGTACATTATATAAAATATATTATTTATAAATAGTAGAGCTAGGCTCCAGCTATATTATGTTACATGAATGAGTCAGCTCGATCGGGTATGGACCGAGCTCTTACAGAAAACCAGCGTACCAACGATTCTAAGGTTTGAGAACCGCTTCTATCTTGGTCCTCAGGGCTCACAACGCATCTGCATTTTAATTCTTACTCAATTTAGATGTGTATGGGCTACATCATCAACTTACCGTCAGGTAGACTGTGTGCTGGTTTGTCACCCATATTTTATAAAAAATAACTGTTTTTTCATGACATAAAGTGACTATTGCAGCCTAAAGACATCCGGATCCAATTATAATCGTAATCACTTATTACGTGGATCATAGGTATTACATAGATATTAGATATATTATTATATAATTAAGTTCAACTATGTCCTACCCTGTGGGCATACGAATACAATATTTTTGGAAATCAATTAAAGTACCTAAAAAAATAACGTAAACAAAACATTAGTGGATATTGAATTTGAGAAAAAGAGTTAAGGATGTTGGAAATCTAATTATGCCATAAATATATTGAATAATGACTAAGCTTTATTATGTACATTTTTAAATAATGACCTTGCAATGTTTCAAACACAAATAAATAGTGACACATTTCATTGTTTTTTTTTTTCATTTAAATTTTAAAATTATTTAATAAATATTATCATCAGTAATTAAATTTATATTTTTGTTAACATTTAGTTATTATATAAGGCAAATTATTTATTTCATTGTTGATCCTGTGATACACTATCAAACAGTTTAAAACTATACCTACACTAAGATTTTCTCTTGAGTAAATGTGTTTTATTTACTAGAATGAGGGCTAATATCATACGCTCACTAGATGTCGCTAGTTGGGGCTAAGGAGAAATTATTTGTTATATAGATGGTCACACAGTGTCATCTTCATAGAATAGTTGCAACTTAATTGTAAGTTTTTCGGTTTCTAATGCAACACAATACTTTTCAGTATTGTTTATTTTTTTTTTAACACATTTTTAACTTTTTTTAATTCTTCTACTTTTAGTAATATCCGTAGTTTGATTTATCCATTTCTAATCTAATTAATATAAGTTAAATATTTCTTATATTTCAGAAAGAAATATTAATTTTTACATTTTTCTTACAAATTAACTTCCCCCGCTATGAAATCTGTCAAATATTTCAGCACAAAAATCATTGATGGAGCCCTCACTGATCATGGACAACCATTCAAACCCGGAACAAATAATTATTAGGCTATAAAAAGCTATGCTACACAGGAATCGAACATACAGAGTGCAGCGCCGCAGTGAAACGCTCATCCACTAAGATTAAAGGTCTTACACACCCCATTGCCCAAGAGAATTGCCACAAGAATTACAAATTACAAAAAATACAGTATATCAAAACTATTTAAAGTACCTATCTAATTTAATTATATTATCTGGTTAATCAATCACACCGGGACAGCATCGGAGACTGCTGAACTGAGTAAGTGGCAAGTATGAGCCTCTGAGAGACGAGACTATCGGTACGTGGGATCCACGTGCGATAGAGTTCCTAAAGGAACTGTATCCACGACTTGTCTTCGATGCTAGTAATCAGAGGGCTGGTTCATTCTTCGCCCAAAGGCTAAGTATAGCCATTCAGCGAGGAAACATATCCACCGTTCTTGGCACTATACCGCAGGGAGTAGATAAAGTAATTTATTTGACAGTAATGTAAATAAAAGTAAAAACCATACAAATTGTTGTTGGAGTAGAATGTAATCTTTATATATAAAAATTACGTGTCACGTTGTTTGTCCGCGATGAACTCCTAAACTATTGCACTGATTTCAATGAAATTTGCACACTCTGTGTAGTTTGGTCCAAGTTGAGAGATAGGATAGTTTTTATCATGATAAGTGACACTCAATATTTTTTTATTACGAATTTAAGGATTTTTTATATGAAAGGTCGTCGAAAAGGGCAGAACAACATCTGCCTGGTCAGCTAGTAACTTAACATAATTATATAGTTTTTTTTTTTTTTTATATAAGACTGGCTGGTACCCGGCACGTTACTGCCACAGAAGAAATAATTGTGAAAATATAATTTTAAATTTGGAAGAGTTATATTGTTTAAGTAGGAATAATTGAAGTTGAATGATAAATAACTTTCAAATAAATTTGTCGTTATGATAGGCGCGCCACTGCACTGTAATTTAATTGTGTTATGCCTATCACCTTCGGGCAAGTGTCAGCAATAAGTTGACAAAGTTTTACCGTAATCTGATAGCGGATAGCAGTGCATAAAATACGAACACACATACATTATTTTTTATATATTATATGACTCTTTGGCGTAGATAATTTTTGGTTTCAAAGGTTTGCATGGTAGTATGCAATAGTATTGTGAAGCAACATTTATGTGCCAATTAAATAAATTAAAAAAAGTCGTACTGTGGGTGTAGTGAGGTAAATGTCGACCACCACTCATGAACAACTGCAACACTGGGGGAATTGCAGGTGCGAATGCGATGCCGTCCTTTTAAAAAGGAGTGTTTTGACAATTTAAAATTATTGGAGACAATCTATGGTGGAGGCCTATGTTTAGCGGTGATTTGTAGGCTCAAATGATGATAAACAATGGTGATAGGTATGTACAGTTTACTCTAAAGTGAAACATGGCTAAAAATATTGAGAATGAATTAAAATATGTTGAAAAACTTCCTTACTAGAATTGATATTCATTCCACAATTATTTCTATAAATAATTAAAGATACAAATGTTGGTGGTCCAAATGACTAATTTACAAAGAAAATAACCCACGATTGTTTAAATCACATTACACAATCATTCCGCGAAGCTGTCAATATTCGTCCGCCATTGTCGGTGGTCGGATTATGGTATTTTGCTTACTTCGCATTGGCCGTCCATTCATGTGCATTTCCTTTTGAATTGCGTGTGACATAGGGGCATGTTACATTGTCAATATTATCACGATATTGTGATAATATTGATAGTATAATAGGCCATATCGCAGTATCGTGATAATATCACAAGTTATCCGGAAATTTTGAAATCCGCGATACAGGCTTCAATAATATTGAAATGTAAGCGCTTTGCGATATTTTTTTGTCAGTATTCACCCGCAGTCCTGGCGGAACGATGTCCAAGTAGTGACGATGACAAAGTACGCTCTGTCGTTGATAGTAATGAGCAAAAAACTTACTTAAAAGAGTTTATTCTTTTACTTGAAACGTGAAAACTTTATGGAATCCGAAAGACAAACATTATTTAAATACTGTTAAAAATGAAGTTAGTGCAAGTTTATAAAAATATAAAGAGACAAGACAAGGTTTTTAAGCACTTGAAGCTTCTGCCAGTTGCTAAGTACCGCAATGTTGCGGCAAGGTTTTCTCTTGACGATATAGCTCGTCTCATCTGTGTGTCTTGTTTAGTAATATACGGGGAAACGATGGCTAATAGCTTCTCAAAGAAGTCTTCACTCATTCTAAAATAATTGGAGTAATCGTCTAAATCGTCGCCCATGAGTATTTCTTGCGGAATGTTCAAATGAGTATATTGATTTCGTTTTAAAATCGAGTTCTTCACCCAATGCGTTTTTTACGTTTATTTTACAACTCGTATGCGAGTACTATAGCTTTTTTTATAGTATAGGGAGACAAACAACCACACAGTCCACCTGATGGTAAGTGGTTGCTGTGAGCCATAGACATCTACATTTTTCCTCAATAAAGAATCAAAATGCAGATGAGTTATCACCCGTGAGGACTAAGATGGAATGCCTCTTTTCCAGTAAAAGGGGTCTCCGGTTCTCTACAGTTACCATACGAAACACAGCAGTGTCAAGCTGCCATTTTACGCTGGTATTCTGTGAGAGCGTGGTCCTTCCCCGGTCGAGCCGACCCATACGTGCTACAACTACATATACCTATGTAGCTGCAGCATGGCTCTACCACGTATAAATAAAATACGTATAAGTAAATGCTGTTGCTGCCTTTCTATTATTATCCATCATTTATTTCTAAAGTTATTCAATTTTCTTATACGAAATACTACTTCACTCTAGTAAATTCAACGGCATACTGATGATTGATGATGATATTATTATTAATGACAATGTAATAGTCCAATTTCAATACTTGCGATATTGCGATACTAGGATCATGATAATATTAACAATGTAACATGCCCCATTAATACATTTTTAAAAATAAAAATACATAATATACACAATGCATAACAACTTCGAAAGAAAAATGTTTTAGCCCTTTTGTAAATTATTTATTTTTAAATCGTTTTTTGAAAATTAGTCAGCCATGACTTCTGATGTTCTAATTTTTTATGATAGTGAGCGGTAAATTTTTAATACTTTAAATTTTAAGTAGTCTGTGGTTGAACCTTGGTGTTTGCAAAACTAAACATAATTCGTGATAAGCAACATGACAGACCATAAAAGTCTTTGTCTTTTTTTTATCTATTTCTCCCCCATATATTGCCGCCAAGGGGTATATTTGCCACAGCCACGATTGTCGAGTTGGCAACCGCAGTATTTTCATTATTTCATGCTATCAGAAAGATGCTACTGTCAATCTTCTGTTTCATTTCTCTTTGCCGCCTTTTACGACTTCAACAGAACGATAACTAGGCACGTGCCTAAGGCCTAGATGTTATAAAACGAAAAAAATGATATATTTGATTCTCCTACATCGCCCTCACTCTCTCATCACAGTTTTCATTAACTCCCACCTGTTATGGGTAACTCGGGTCCTAATTATTTTGCAACTATAAACTATATTATAAATTATTATTATATAGTTTATTTGCAAGATGGGTAGATATTATTTATAATATATGACCGACAGAGGGGCGTTGATGAGGTGCTAGCCTAGGGCGTTGTAATATTATTTAATATTTAATCTTTCTCTGGCTACAACCACTACACGGTACTGGTTACTGTTTACAAAATATTCTTTTGATCTTGCTTACTAAAATTATTGACTACTTATTTCGCTTTAGTATACTATAGCATCTCTAAAAATGGATTACCAATTGCAAATACGCAACTATTTATCGGATTAGGCGGGAAACACTTTGGTAGAGCCATGCTGCAGCTATATTAGTAATAAAGTTGTAGCACGAATGGGTAGGCTCGACCGGGGAAGGACCACGCTCTCACAGAATACCAGCGTAAAATAGCAGCTTAATGCTGTTGTGTTTCGTATGGTGAGTATAGAGAACCGGAGACCAATTTTACTGGAAAAGAGGCATGCTATCTTAGTCGTCACGGCTGACAACGCATCTCCATTTTGATTTGTAATAGGGAGTAGATGCAGATGTCTATGGGCCGCAGCAACCACTTACCATCAGGTGGACTGTGTGCTCGTTTGTCACCCTTATCCTATAAAAAAAAAAACACTTTGACGCCATGCTGAGCATTTATATCATGTTCATAAGTTCATGTTATTGTCATAATATGTCGTAACTGTTATTGGTCAGCGCATTATCAAAGGACCACTGCTGAACATAGGCCTCACTCATGGATTGCATCATTGGAGGGGTTTTGCATCGGGAAGACGCTGCTGCCATGTCCTGTTTCAGTGTTGGAAATTAATATTAGTTTGTCGTTTAACCAAAAAGAATTGAATTGACTTTAATGAAATTTTGTACAGCGGTAGATGTCATGGAGTAGGACCTATGATACATTTTACACCGACTTAAAAAAGTATGTAAAAAAGTACTCAATTCGAATGTATATTTTTTTTTATATGTGCCTCATAACTTTTCCTGGGTGAATCGATTTCGATGATTCTTTTTTTTTAATTGAAAGCTGGTGCTTCTCATGTGGTCCCATATAATTGATCAAGGTCTAACCAATAGTTTTTGAGTTATTCTTAATAATTTTTATTAAAGTCGGTTGTACAAAATTTTTAATTTTAAATTATTGTACCACACGACTGGGCGAAAATCCTCCGATTTATCGAACAACCTTTACGTGGTAGAGCCATGCTGCAGTTATATTATGATTGTAGCACGAATGGGTCGGCTCGGACGGGGAAGGACCACGCTCTCACAGAAAACCAGCGTAAAATAGCAGCTTAACGCTGCTGTGTTTCGTATGGTGAGTGTAGAGAACCGGAGACCCTTTTTACTGGCAAAGAGGCATTCCATCTTAGTCCTCACGGGTGACAACGCATCTGCATCTTGAGTCTTTATTGAGGATAGATGTAGATGTCTATGGGTCACAGTAACCACTTACCATCAGGTGGACTGTGTGCTCGTTTGTCACCCGATCCTATAAAAAAAAAACGTAGGCAAAGGTTACTTTACATTTTCGTTCGTCTAAATATAAATGTAAGAGTATGGATGTAGTTAGGAGCCGCGTTAGAGCGAGTTTCCCTAGCGGTGCGGAGGCTGCGCGGGCGTCGGTCGCCGACCCGCCGTCCTTGCACGTGCGACAGTACAGCCTGAAGATAAATTGACATCTACTAGAGTTAGATAAATATTGTTTAATAAAAATAACGATACCGAGTGGTAGAGACACGTTAGAGTGTCTCCCATTTCGTCCTATTTTATTTTAGATGACTATGGTGTGTTCCAGAAAGTTCCAGTGTAACCAGCTTGTAAATTTTAGATTTTTTTTACAGTACGAGACGTCTCGCTCGTATGAGGCCTGCTTGCTGTACGTTGCTGGGTCTGGGTATTTTAGTAAAAACAATGTTTTCTAGGTGGTAGCACCCTTTTTCGGCCTATGAGTCCGTATTGGTAGGAACCACCAGCTACTTACCTTTTTCTGTTGCCCGCAGTGCCTGCACTGCTGTTTTCATTTTCGTGGAATGTAAGGAGCCAGTATAGTTACAGTAAATCTATCTTATTCCTCAAAGGTCACCAAACCTGTAGCTGATGATGTATTGATGATGGCCAGGTGGACTGCAAGTTCGTTCGTTATTTTTATTTATATTTTTTATAGAATAAGAGTAACAAACGAGCACACAGTCCACCTGATGGTAATTGGTTGCTGTGGCCCATAGACATCTACATTTATCCTCAATAAAGGATCAAAATGCAGATGCATTGTCACCCGCTAGGACCAAGATGGAATGCCTCTTTTCCAGTAAAAATGGTATCCGGTTCTCTACACACGATACACCGCAGCGTTAAGCTGCTATTTTACGCTGGTATTCTGTTAGCACGTGGCCTATCACCGGTCGAGCCGACCCATTCGTACCAGCCGACCCAACTTTACTAGTAATATAGCTGCAGCATGGCTCTAACTCTATAAACAAATGGAGTTGAGTTTGTTTTGTTATGTAATAGGAAATACTGTAATTTATCTCATTCTCTCGCAGGCCAAATCCTATACATGTATATGTTTGTCTCTTTTTAGTGTCGCTTTTTCGTTTCTTCGAGTTTCAAATCACCACGATTCTAAAGAAGTTTTCATTTCAGAAACGAGATGGTTATACCGCCATTATAGGAAGCCATAGCATTTTTAACAAGCCTTGTTGGCATTTCCTTTAGTTTTCTTTTTCGACGCCCACAAAGCGACACGGGGTGATAGATCCTCTTACGGCACCAGCACACGGCAAACCATCTGGTGGATGCCATATGCAAAACAGACCCACAGAACCGCGACGGGAAGCAGCGTGAAAAATACCAGATATCTGGTAATACGATCCGTCAAGTTTGGATATAAATGGAAAATCTTTCCCACAATCGCAGAGACATTGTTAAAGTGGAAGCACCAGTGTAGCCCGCGAAATTCAAATTTTCTTACGTTTTTTGCAATTTGCAGGTCAGTATCAGGTTATATGTTTAACAAAATATGATTCGCGGCTCTAGCGAGTTTGCGTTTACATAATTATAATCATTATAATTGTCAATACAACCCTCTAATTTCCTATAATCCCATTGTTCGCGCAAAACACTTTCAAGGATTGACGCGAGAGGGCGCTCGGCGCGGTGCATTCATACCGGTTTGACTTTCGGTCGTGCGAAAAACGCCCAAGGGCAGTCAGTCGTCCATAAGCGGTGCTAACGATTGGCACGCTGTAGTCTGTTAGGGAACTCGGAATAATTCGGCGCGGCCAGTAAATATACGGTCTATCATTGTGACGCGCATTCCTGCTGGAGAGCTTCCCAGGGACTCATTGTGTTTGACTCAGAATCTGCATAAGTGCATTAGGCAATATTAGCTAGTGCGGCCTCTGTATTCTAGAACTAACTGTTGCGAAACGAAACGTTAGTGGCTTCTGTAAGTTAGTAAATCGTACGATAGAGTTAATTGACTGTCAACGTGACGAAAGAAGAAAGTGACTGTGGACAACCTCGAAAGGCCCCCTCAAGTTGGAGCGGTGTCGACGCTCGGGCTGCTGCCGACGGCCAAGGTCTAGGTTCAATCACCATCAGTCACACCCAGATACACATCACATCACTTATTTCCCTTTCACTACACAACCACATGTGACCTGACCGACTCCGGAGGGACCAGTCGCCTTGGATATAGGTAAGTAAGCTTCGCCTAATTCCTCTGCCGGTTGACTGGCCGTAGTATAGAACGCTCCCCCGTATATTTAGTGTAATTAGAGAGATTCCACGTGGCCTTAGGAGGCCCGACCTACGTCTGCTCGGGAAGTCTTCAGCTCATGGGCCCCTGAGGATTTGATCCTTTAAGGGAGCAGCCGTAGGCCGTAACACCCATTGTATGGCTATTTCCAGAAAAACTCATTGAAAGGGATTATATGAATAGTTATATTGGTGATTTTAATGATAATAATTCTGTAAACACATACTCGTTACGGTGGCGAATCATATTTTGTTAAACATACAACCTGGCTCTGACCTGCAAATTTCAAAAAACGTAAGAAAATTGAAATTTCGCGGGCCACCCTGGCGCTTTCACCTTAAATAAAAGCTTCAATATTTCGTGCGGGTGTACTGGCTCGTGCGTCGACCTATGCGTTGACACTCGCTCTATGCAGTTTTCGGTAATAACATGGCGGCTTAATCAATAACAGGACGTTTTTTTTTCTAGTAATAATAATGTTCTTCAGACAGAATTACGGTCATAGCAGCGAGTCCAGGTGATCAGCCACCTGCGAAGGACATCATTATAGCACACAAATATGTGCGCAAGTACAGGTGCACTCTCTATTCCCTCACTCTCATTAGTTCAATAGTACAGGAATCCGATACGGCCGGAAAGTAATTAGGCACAAGAGCAACGGCTTTACGGGTTTTCCGAGGCATTAGAGTGACACACTGCCAACTCCCTGACTCCGGGCTGCTACTGAAAAATTCGGTATTCAAGCACAGGACCACTTTATGGTACGTCGTAGTCGCCATTACAACCAAAACGAGGCAGACAGCTATTGAATTATAAGCTTGCGACATATACTATCTATTGTCACAAGAAAGTAAATGACCAAACCATATTGAAAAACCATTTTCGCCGAGTAAGCGATAGCCAAAAGGCAGGATTTTGAGAGGATTTGGCAACATACACCAAATCCAAAAATTGTGACAGGTACTAGAAAAGATAACGAAATTTGGTAGAAACTACCTTCCAAATCGGTCGAGTTTCGAGGAGGTTTTGGAATCATAGACTACTACCACTAATCCACACATGGGGACAGATAATAGAGAAATATATTCTTCTTTCTTTTCTTCTTTTTTTTCTTCTTTTTTTTTTTTTACCCCCATTCTAGGATTTTCTCCTGTATCGTGGAGACAGTTCACAAACATAGATTGCACGAGGACAAACATCCCGACCCGGAACAATTATTTGTAGGCCATACAAATTCTTGTTCCGTTCGGAATCCGAACCCGCGGCCCCCAGCACAACAACTCATTGCTAAGCTACTGCGCCACGGAGCCGTCGTAATAAAATCGTGTAGTGAAGGTGTAAGAATATCCACTACCCCATTTCGTCCTATCAATGTTGT
This sequence comes from Parnassius mnemosyne, assembly GCA_963668995.1. Classification (NCBI taxonomy): domain Eukaryota; kingdom Metazoa; phylum Arthropoda; class Insecta; order Lepidoptera; family Papilionidae; genus Parnassius; species Parnassius mnemosyne. The sequence goes on from CAVLGL010000086.1 coordinate 30,446,233, forward strand.
AAGAGGCGACAGAGGGAAACAAATAAGGAGATATTCAGCAGCGTCTTCTTAATAACAACTAAAAAAACTAAAAAATTGCGGTTTTCAACTCGCTTGCCCAGCGTGGCAACTATGGCAAACGTCTCCCCCCATTAGGCAAAATAAGCCTCAATTCACATTGCGGCGGAATGGAACGGAACGGAAGCGTCAATTCCGCCTCGTCGCGCGGATGAATTCGCGAGAATGCTCTAGCATTCCCGCGACTGTGGCTTAACGCTTCTTATAAATTATGAGTATCGAATGATAATAATCCTTTACAGTACACTGCTTCACAATATGTTGATGCATCACATTGCATAATTTTTGGAAAATTTTGACGGCAACTTGAGCCAGCAGACAGTTGGCGATACTATCTCAAGGCGCCAAAGCAGACAGATACCATAACTTGAGATTCACATCACCATTGGAGCACTTGTTTCAACGTTTTCACTAATAGTTCACATGTGCACACATTTAATACACAAAATCGCACCACTTTTACATATGAAAATCCACTTCGAAAAATTATATAAACAATAATACACGAGCAGCAATCCGCAGTCGGTCAAGTTCCCGCCAAAACTGTCTACATCATTGAGTTATATGTACTACGTACTAGAGAAGCCATTCCGAACATTGACTATGTTCAACTGAACTGTAGTGCAATCCATACAAACTAAATATTACGTAAAGTGAAGATTTGTTAATTCCATAAAATAATTATTATTACATTTTATTTAGAAATATGTTTGTTTAGATTAAATTAAGATATTTTATATTAAATCCTTATATTTATTTTATATTAATATCTTATTTTATATTAAATTAAAGTCTTCGCGCATGCGCGACTTGTGCGCGACTACTACTCCCGCGCATGCGCGAAGACATAGAGTAGGACACAATTTTTGTTTGGAATGGCTTCTCTAGTACGTAGTACATATAACTCAATGGTCTACATCTTTTTAGGATGTTAATGTGGATAGATTATATAATAAGCATACTAAACATACTAGATATAAATACAATCAATACACCATTTAGTAATTTAGTCTAGATCTTTTATTTGACAAGAATGGTTGATTGGATATTATTTTCATATTGCTTATTTGAAGAATTTATTTATTTATCCTTTGTTGCAACACACCAACTAGGGGTTACAAAGGGCGGACTTAATGCCCTATGGCATTCTCTACCAGTCAACCCCACGAAAAATGGAATAAATAAAGATGTTGGCAGGTGCAAGTTAAGAACAATAATAAGAATATCAGTAAAAAGAAAAGAAATATTTTTGTTAATGATTTATGGCAGAATTGTAAAACGTCACCCTACGCGCCACTTCCCGCGGATTCCATCGACTGCGCCGACAGTAGCTGCGGAATTCTCGAGAATGCGCGAGAATTCCACGGAAGACGTGCGACTTTTTTTGGCTCATATCTAGTTTACACGTTACACAATTAACATAAAATTCATTTTACTATGTAACACTTCGTTACAAAAATTCGCTTCCAATCCGTTCCGCGGCCGCAACTGTCTCGCAAACGATATCAAGCAATTAGTATATAAAGCCATAGAACTAAAAAATGCAATTAACTTAACGTGGGTCAGAGGGCATACTGGCATTACTGGGAATGAAGAAGCTGACACGGCAGCTAAATCAGCTGCAAATAAACATACAAAACCGGATTACGCCAAGTTTCCTTTAAGCCTACAAAGAAAGCCAACAAGCAGCTCACAACTTATATACGGACATAAACAACTGCAAATATACGAAGCAATGGTACCCCACACACGAATCCCTCCAAAAATTACTAAAAAATCTAAGACGAAACTTCCATATTACACAATTTTTAACCAACCATGGATATCATAAAGAGTACTTATGTACATTTAAAATAATTGACAATGACAGATGCCCTTGTGATAATACAACAGGGCAGTCAATCAAACAATTCATCATGGAATGTTCCAAATTCAATCAAACAAGAATCAATCATGAACTTGCATCATCAGTACTTAAAATTAATCCGTACGAATTAGAAGAAGTTATAACAAAAGAAACCACCATCACATCATTTACAAAACATATAAAAAATATCATCAACAACCTAAAACAATTTAATAACAATGGAACATAAGAGTTTAATTATCTATCAAAGGACAAATTAAATACAATTTACCACTCAATCATTTCCTAATTAACTTTTGCTTATAAATCGCACACTCCATTCTCCTAATATCTGTTTTGAGTAAAGTCTAAAAGTTTAAACATCAAAATCCGAAAAACTTATATCAAAAACAGTACACAGGCAAAACGTAAATGACTATTCCCAAACCGAAATTGTATACCATTCGCAATTTCAGTTTGGATTCGTAAACCCCGACTATTTAAAAAAAAAATCCGTTCCGCGGCTTGCTTAACTGAAGGTAGCCGGGCTAACTGTGACATCGGGACGTCAAACATTTCAATCCCCCCGCCCCCTAAATGTAGAAAATTAAACGCGATAAAATCCGTAAAAAATAGTTTTATTCAATGTGTAGTGTTCGCGTAAATATGAGAAATCATTAGGGGTTCCTGTGTTCAGAAGTGGACCTTTGAAAGGATGCAACGGTAACGGTTTGGCAGGTAATTTGACGTAATTTGACATACGTACCAGAGGTCTCGCACCTTCGACGCTGACTAACCATTCATACTACCCAATACCAAAGCGTAGGCAGGGTCCAATGAATTGGAGAAGTAAATTATGTGCTAAATATCTATAATGGTCGTACTATAAACGTCCTCTTTTCATGAAACGTCATTATTTGCGGTACTTCGTGACATACTACTTGATTAAATGTCAAAAAAATTTGACTAATGCTGCATAATATTGTTTAGTTAAATTTAAGGAGATACTCGTACATTTCGTGATGCATGAAGAGGTGTTTTTTATGTATTTTATAAGTCGCTTCCTTCGTGTCTCTTTCCGGTTCATAATTTAAAACTATTTTTTGAAGCACTTGCAGACATGCTGAAATTTGGCACATTTTCGTAACTTCGATGACAATGCAATAATTTGGAACCATGAAGCTGATCTGATCATTGACCCGCACTTCACAGCAACGGCTATGAAAGATTGCTTTTAAAAGGGTTTTATATTATATTATTACACTAGCTGTTTCTCGCGACTTCGCCCGCGTGTAATTTAGGATTTTAAATTTTTTACACGGAAACCTTATTCTTTTTTTTTATAGAATAGTGTGACAAACGAGCACACAGTCCACCTGATGGTAAGTGGTTGCTGTGGCCCATAGACATCTACATTTATCCTCGTTTGTGAATCAAAATGCAGATGCGTTGTCACCCGTGAGGACTAAGATGGAATGCCTCTTTTCCAGTAAAAAGGGTCTCCGGTTCTCTACACTCACCATACGAAACACAGCAGCATTAAGCTGCTATTTTACGCTGGTATTCTGTGAGAGCGTGGTCCTTCGTCGGTCGAGCCGACCCATTCGTGCTACAACTAATATAGCTGCAGCATGGCTCTACCACGTGTTCTAAAATAAAAGTAGCCTAAGTTATTTATTTACTTAAATTTTATTGAACCTTACATATTAAATACAGGAATACAATGCTGTATTAATACTAAAAGTATTCTCTGCCAGTCAACCTTAGGGCAATAACAAAACTACGAAGGCCGTTACAAATAAATATACATACACACATACATATACATATTATACATACATCGATATACACAAATATATACATTTATATATTATAAGAAAATATAATATAACACAAGATATATAAAGATACGTAATATACTAATGAAACTAATATACAGAGACTACAACTATAATGATGACGGAACTTAGCAGTTGTAAAGTAATTCTAGAAAATGATCTCGATTTCAGGTAGGTTGTCTGAATTTTTCAGGCAGGTCACTCCATAGGCGCGCGGCTTGGACCGTAAACGATGAAGATATGAAACTCGAACGGTGAAGGGGTATAAAGAGAGCAAGAGTCTCCGATGAACCAAGCTGTCTGTCACGAGTGTCCCGCAGAAACTGAAACTTATGTTTCAGATAATTTGAATAGTGGTTATCGAATAAAATAGAAAAAACTATGTTAAGTATCCTAATGTGTCTTCGTTGACGAATTGGAAGCCATTTAAGCTGAGTGCGGAATAAGAATACATGATCAAATTTGCGAAGTCGAAAAATAAAGCGGATACAGTTATTGATGAGACGATTCAGCTTATCAAGGAAAACCTCATTGAGATTAGGAAAACATACATCATCACAGTCAATAATAAGCAAGATAAGAGATTGCACCAGAGTTATCTTTACATTGACCGAAAGAAAGTTCCTGAGACGGTTCAAAGCACTGAGCTTAGCAAAAACAGAACCACTGATATTCTGAATTTGGGTGGACCAACTTAAGGTTGTGTCAAAATAGATAGCCAGATTTTTAACGCTGTCAGAATACGGTATGATAGTATTGTCAAACGTGACAGGTGGGACGCAATGGACGTCAAGGTTACACAATTGTTGAGCACTACCAATTACTGTAGCTTGGCATTTTTTGGGGTTCACACTAATACCAAACTTACGAGAACAACTGCGGAGATTCGTTAAATCCATATTGAGTCTGGCAATAGCGTCTGCTTGAAAGTCCCCTCAAAATCAGTCCACCCATTTTGGAGATTAGCTGAAACAAACAGATAGACAGACTGACAAAAATTTAAAAATTGTGTTTTTGTTATAACTATCGTATATACTTTCATATGCATGTAGCAAAAAGCTGTTATTTTGACATTACCAACAGACACTTGATTTTTATTTATTTGTATGTATTGCTAACTATTACCCACAACTTCGTCCGTGTTGAAGATTTGTAATTTTTTTTAATCACTTCTTACTGAGTTTTTTGCTATTATCTCGAAAACTATGTGCTAATTAATTTTACGTCATTTAAAAAAAGGTCTTATCTATCACCTTAGCCTCTAACACGCATATTTTTTTTATAAAGGATGTTGAATAAAAACAAAATTAAAACTGATTTTGCATCGACATTTTAAGAGATAGAAGAGAAAATGTTTTTTTTATATAAATTTTTGATTAACTGAAGGTAGCCGGGCTAACTGTGACATCGGGACGTCAAACATCTCAGTCCCCCCCCGTGACCATGGATTGCTGTAAAGCACTCGAATCGTCGGGAATAAAAATAGTAAAATAAACGCGATAAAATCCGTAAAAAAACAGTTTTATTCACTATGTAATTGTGTTGTAAGTGTGTTAAGACAGCTCTGTGGCGCAGTGGCTTAGCAATGAGTTGCAGCGCTTAGGGCCGCGGGTTCGAATCCCGCACGGAACAAGTATTTATATGGCCTACAATTAATTGTTCCGGGTCTGGATGTTTGTCCTTGTGAAATTAATGTATGTAAACTACCCCCACGATACAGAAGAAAATCCTAAAGTGGAGGTAACGTATTTTTTTAAATAAAAAAAATCGGTTGTCTGTAAAGTCGGTTTACTGACGATAGTTGAACGTGACAACGCCGATTGTGCCTCTTTGTCGCTCGTTCCGCGCTCTCGCTTGCACTTCAAGCCTTAAATGGAACGCCTCAGAGCGAGGTAACGCCGCATGAGTCATGTTTTTTCATGCGTGCAGCCAGCTTCATCGAATTATAAGACGTTGTCACGTCAAAAAAAATTAATGGCAATTCTTGTGTACATTTTAACAGATTTTACGGATTTTATCGCGTTTTATTTTACGTTTTAATTTCCGACGTTTCGGGTGCTTTACTGCACCCATCCATGGCCGCGCATGCAGGATATAGGAGTTAACAAGCTTGATTGTGAAAGTGGTCTCTCTTACATAGTACAAACAAAAAATTCTATAAAACCCACGTGAAAGAACATATAGCTGACGTGAAGCACCGTCGCTCCGGGAAGTCTGCAGTCTGTGAACATGTTCCAGATCGACTCCGCCATTACATCAGATTTGATAAACAACAAATCATCGCAAAAGAACACCGATTCCTACCAAAGATGATTTGCGAGGTTATTGAAATAAAAAAAGACGTACTATTTTCTATAGAGAAAATGGATGAGTGCTACCGTCTGCTTGGGATCTTATAATAAATAAAATACTAAACTGCAAGACTTCAAGATAATGTAAGCTCGTTTTGCGTAGATTGGACCAAAAATTAATATTCAAAAACTAAAGGGCTACCTATGACATCGGGACGTCAAACACCTCCCCCCCTTGCAACCATGGGTGCTGTAAAGCGCCCAAAACGTCGGGAATTAAAATAAGTAAATTAAATGCGATAAAATCCATAAAATTAGTTTCATCTAATGTGTAGTACTCGCGTAAATATAAGAAATCAGTTTGCATTTATACAACCCACACACACATGCACACAGTAAAAGTGTATTGTAATTTATAAACGTCAGATGTGGTCTGAATTCCAACAAGGGATCGACGTTCTCGTTTTATCAGTCTTCTTTTATTTTCCCAAAAGAAATGGCCCAAAGGCATTGCACTCCCCCGCTATCTGCGGTGGGGGAAGGGATGCACAAGCGCCGGTGAATTCCACTATCGCTTTTCGAGCTTTCTTCCGCCTCTAGTAGCCTTGAAAATTCAGCACAAGAGAGGTGTGGAGTAGATGTTGATGCAGTTGTTATACCCGATGGCTCTAAAAGAATACCTAGTCAGGTCATAAGTATTGTCACACAGTAAAAACTTTTGTTTTAGAATGCTGGCCACAAAAAAGTTTATTGAATTCGAATTTCGAATTGTTCATGAAAATAAAACTGTATACTTATTAGAATTTTACTCATTTTTAAATATGGAGTGGACGCTTAAAGAAGACCGTGTTGCAGTTATTGCGTTGCATCGTTGCAGTTACGCGCCAATTCAAATTTTTGACATACTAAAAAATTTGAATATAACCAAAAGATTCGTTTATCGTACCATCAAACGATACAATGAAGACTCTAGTGTAGATGACAGGTCAAGAAGTGGTCGCCCTCGGTCTGTTAGGACTCCAGCAGTGATAAAAGCTGTGAAGGCGCGAATTCAAAGAAATCCCAAACGTAAGCAGAAACTGTTGGCCGTTCAGATGGGGTTAAGCAGAACCACGGTGAAAAGGGTGTTAAATGAAGACTTAGGGCTTCGGGCATATCGAAGAAAAACAGGACATCGTCTGAATGCTCGTCTAATGGACCTGAGACTGAAGAGATGCCGCGCTTTGTTGAAGCGGTACGCGGGAAAAAAAATATCGGGAAATTCTTTTTTCGGAGGAAAAAATTTTTACCGTAGAAGAGAGCTACAACAAACAAAATGATAAGGTGTACGCACACAGTAGTGAAGAAGCGAGCAACCGTATTCCGCGTGTCCAACGAGGTCATTTTCCATCCTCGCTCATGGTATGGATGGGAGTTTCTTATTGGGGCTTAACAGAGGTACATTTTTGTGAGAAAGGTGTAAAAACGAATGGAGTTGTGTATCAAAATACAGTCCTGACGAACCTTGTGGAACCTGTTTCTCATACCATGTTCAATAACAGGCACTTGGTATTCCAACAAGATTCGGCGCCAGCTCATAGAGCGAAGAGCACACAAGACTGGCTGGCGGCGCGTGAAATCGACTTCATCCGGCACGAAGACTGGCCCTCCTCCAGTCCAGATTTGAATCCGTCAGATTACAAGATATGGCAACACTTGGAGGAAAAGGTGTGCTCAAAGCCTCATCCCAATTTGGAGTCACTCAAGACATCCTTGATTAAGGCAGCCACCGATATTGACATGGACCTCGTTCGTGCTGCGATAGACGACTGGCCGCGCAGATTGAAGGTCTGTATTCAAAATCACGGAGGTCATTTTGAATAAACTTTAGTGTCATAAGTATCTATGTTTTGTTAAGTTCATTTTGGTATATAAATGGTTATATGATGAATAAATTTGTTTCAATTATTTTATATTAAACATGTGACAGAATTTATGACCTGACTAGGTACAACTAAACTCTCTCGTCTTGCGAGTGTGTCATCTCTAGTACACTATCCTAAACTTAACTTTGCTTGATACATTTTTTTTTGCGCCTAATGCAAGGCTACCCTCCGAAAGCGGGGGAGTGAGGTGGTGAATGCTCATAGCATACCACGCAGCCGGCTGCGTGCTTATGTGAGACTCACTAAGAAGTGCCTACCCACTAAACACCACTGGCCTATATGGCCTCTTCGCCGCATCGGAAGCGACCCCCCTTAGGGAAGGGGGGAAGGGGGCGCGGGGTTCGACATACTATTTAACTTACTATTGACAAACTTTATATGTTCTATTTTTTAATATTGTTAGCTATTAAAATAAAATACATGTATTATTTACAAATGGCGGTGCGGTTAAACTAAGATGACGATCAATACCTTATGCGTTATTTAATAGTGAATTCCCATACGTGGAGGTGAGTTTGGCAATTAGAAAAATAGGATTATTGGTATATAATATTACAATTTTCCGTTTGTAATTCTGTTTAATAAAGTAAATTCCGAAAAAATTTATTTTTTACACAATTATACAATAATATTGTTTCAATATTCGCTTTGTTAATATTTAAATTTGTTAATTGTTAACTAAAGTTATGTGACTAAAGTAAGAATGAATCAGGAAATAAATATGATGCAGAAATGATTGGGAAAATCGGCAAGGGACACCTTGGACAGAAGTTTACCAACCGAATTGGCGATTTGTTGAAGATGGGCCAAGTAAAGAGCACCCTTAACTGTCGAGCGTGTATGCGTAGATATATGGATGTAAAAAAAGCGGGAGAGGTGTGTTAGGATCATGCTAAATGGAAGTTAATAGTCTCTGCTTACCATCTGAGTTACTAGGTATGAGAGTTTATGTTGTGTTACGTAATGTATATGTACATTTTATTTAAGTTTAAAAATATTTATGAAAAGCAAGCCTTTCCATTCCTTTCTATATCCCTAATAGGAGTGAATGAACGAAATGGGCGAGATGGTTTTGGACTAGTACTTTCACCGGGGTTAAGGGCCTGCGCCGACAGAGGCCCTTGGCCCTGCTTCATAAGGCCGATGCACTTATCTGCAGCCAAATTATGGAGCGCATTCTCAGGAACTCGATGTCAAAGACCCATGTAGCAAAAGCTTTAGCCTCCTGCATCATTTAAAAAAAAACTAGGTAAAACTATTTATAAAGACATAGTATTTATAAAATAACAGTGCTCATTTATATCGATTTTATCTTTATGTTAATAAGTAAATATAATTTTTTACCCCTTTTTAAACTATGTACGAGTATTGCGTGCATGGACGAGTGTGAGATTTGGCATAGCTAAAGGTTAGATGGAGTGCAGAGAGCACAATTATGCTGCATTTTTACCGACTTCAAAAAGAGAGAGGTACCCAATTCGACTGTAAGTTTTTTTATGTGTTTTACCTCATAACTTTTTTCTGGGTGAACCGATTTCGATAATTCTTTTTTTATTTGAAAGCTGATGCTTTTCATGTGATCTCGTACAAATTTGATGAAGGTCTGAAAAATAGTTTTTGAGTTATTCTTAATAGTTTATATTGAAGTCGATTGTACAAAATTTTAAATTATGATTCTTAATTAGGATAGATGTCCATAGGACATGATACCCACTTGCCATCTGGTGTTCAGTGTGCTTTTTTGTTCCCCGTATTCGATTATAAAATCCTATCACTCCCATTTCAGGTGAATCGCCGAGACCTCATTAATAGATGGAATACGACTAGATAAACTTCACCTCCAGCTCTCGGTTTTTCATCAATTGACTGGTATATAATATTATCTGTATTCAATTCTCGCAATAAAAGGTGAAAAATAACAAAAGTTGGAGGTTTGTAAACATTCTTTCACAATTTTGTGGTTGACTAAAACCACAACGAATGAATTATAGTTTGGAGAAATTATAGTACGAAAATTACAATGACTTCTTTTTTGGGTTCCAGTTACCAAAAACCCTATTACTAAGCCGTAAATTACTGTCCGTCCGTCCGACCGTCCGTCCATCCGTCTATCGGTGTGTCTGTCAGCGGGCTGTATCTCATTATCTGTAATAGCTAGACAGTTGAAATTTTCACAGAATTTGTATTTCTGTTTCTGTAAAATTTATTAAATAATTAAAAGCCCTACTAGAAACGTGTTTTACGATGGTACGGAACCCAAACCCGCGCGAGTCCGAGACGCACTTGGCCTTTTTCTTTCAAACAACTATCTGATTATTCCTTTAGTTATTGACTCGTACGGGTACATTTGCCAGTGTCAAGTAATAAACCACCAGGTTAATAACTTTCCAAATTTAAATTATTTTTTCATAGACATTGTCAGTGGCCAGTTCAAAAAATTTTCAATGTCACGCTTTATATATCATCACATTCAGTATCGAATTGAAAGACTCAATCTAAAACAAACGCATCTAGACACGGAAAAGAAAACACAGGACATATATACCTACCAAAGTTCAAACCCAGAACCCGCCACTCAACCACTCGCATATTAGTCAAATTATTAAGCGAGGGTAGGATCGCCAGTTTTCAAGTCTTAGATTTTTCCAAGGATGTCTTCTGAGCGGGTTGGTGAATTATCTAAACAAAACACATAAATTCTATTTATTACAAGTTAGTGAAATTTAGATTCAACGCATTTTCCGCTGTCAATATATTATTTTATACGGCTTTAAATCCCTTAAGAACTCTTTAATTAATTGAACCACGTAATATTGTCTTATGAATGGCGTACCAGTACTAGATTATTCAAACATCGACCTTATTTACTTTCACTAAAGTTTAACTCAGTTATACTTTTGATTATGTGAACTGGTGGTCTCGTGGGACCGTTCCCAACGTAATTCACGTAAGAACTCTTATTAAATTATTTGCGCCTGGTACATGCATTTATTTTTAAGTGATTATTCAGACACAAAAATATAAAGAAAATATTTTCTTATTATTATTCGGTTTTTTGACAGCCTGTAAAGTCTGGACTGACTGAACTTGGGTCTGTTGCGTGGTAGAGTTTAGCTTTATCGTCACGATTGGGGGGGGGGGGATTGGGAGGGAAGGTTGAACCTCGTTGTATCAGACGTGGAGCATATTTGACGCTACTGTCCGGTGCTGGTCTGTATTTTACGTCTGTCCAAAATGAGATGGTTTATAACCTGTCGTGATTAAATTCAAGTGTATTCCATAGTCTCCATTTACGATACTCACGGTAGTAGAGCCATGCGGCTGCTATATTATAGTTGTAGCACAGTGGTGGTGGTGGCTGCGATCAGCGTGTACAAACAATTTTATACTTGTCACCCCGGGAACCTCCCTCCCCCGTGTCTTCTGTCGATTACTCTTAAACTTGATGTTTTGTTTCGTACTCGGCAATTGGCATGTTGTGCTTTCATGCTTCATTTATAGTTATCCGAGTTTTTGATTTTTTATTTTAATTATTTTTTATTAACAAATTTATTTGAATTGGACAATGAAGCCAAAATCAAGTGCGTTTTGGAATGATTTCAATAAAGTTTCTGAGAATACGGCTAAGTATAAAACTATGTAAGAAGATAATATATTCACGAAAGGGAGGTACGATTACTTCGTTAAAAAGTCACTTAAAGTCTAAAAAATTTGAAACTGAAAAGAAAAATACAGTGCAATAGACCTTCCCTTAACATATCTCTTCTGCCTCCACCTCCGATTCCGGTTCCGATTTCGGTTCCGTTTCCGATAAACAAAATTTAAAAACGCCGTTTCCGAATTCGGTTCCGATATAACCACTTCCGTAACATCTCTAATATACAGTAAAATAGCAGCTTGACGCTACTCTATTTCGTAGGATGAGCGTAGTGAACTGGAGACCCCTTTTATTGGTAACGAGGCATTCTATCTTATTCCCTAAGGGAGATAACGCATCTACAATTTAATTATTAATCAAGAATTGATGTAAATATCTCAGCCATAGCATTCACTTACCATCAGATGGATTATGTTTTTTTTTATAGTATAGGGTGACAAACGAGCACACACATTTAAATTTATCCTCAATTGAGAAGCAAAATGCAGATGCGTGATCACCCCTGAGGACTATGATGTAATGCCTCGTTCCTATACTACTAATATAGCTGCAGTATGGCTCTACCACCTAAAGTAATTTATAAAGTAATTTATAAAATATTTATAGAATAAGAGTGACTGAAAGAGATAGGTGTCTATGGACTGAAGTCCATAGACACCTACATCTTTCCCTGATTAAAAATAAAAGTCCAGATGCGTTGTCACCCTTGAGAACTTAGATGGAATACCTCGTTTCCAGTAAAAAGGGTCTCCGGTTAGTAACATATTTTAATGGTTTAATTCATTCGTTTATGAAATTTTGTTTGTAACGAATAGTCGCTTTTGCAATGACGTAGGTACCATATTAAAGTGGGGATATGATATTTTCATCACTTTGTAACTTAAAAATAAAATTAAAATTAAACCTAATAAATCCAGTCCACACGCCTTCGCAGTCTTCAAGTTTGACAAGGCATCTGTATTTTGATTCTTAATCGAATATTAATGTATTATAGGTTACAGCATCCACTTGCCATCAGGTAGATTGTGTGCTTGTTTGTCAGTTATTCTATAATAAAAGACACTAAGTACTGGGATCTACGAGAGATAAATAACCGGCCAAGTGCGAGTTGGACTTGCGCATGAAGGATTCCATACTATCGTAATACACATTTCTAGTAGGGGAGCCCTTTTCATTTTTAACTTATTTTAATTTTTAAGTAGCGAAGCTTGCGAAGTCACTTATTGATTTCACGATGGACAGACATCGTGAAATCAATAAGTGACTTCGCAAGCTCTGTCCGTCTGTCCGTCTGTCCCACGATTATCTCGAGAACGGTTTCGAATTTTCAAATTCTGTTTTCAGCAATCGATTACTGATAACCCAGGCATCTGAACCTCCTATTTTGAAACTGATTGCTCAACGGCAACCGTTAGAAACCGCTACAAAGCTGATTGCTTCGCCACTTTGCTATGCTGTTAGCTTGCTAGGTTTATTATTATTTGTTTATAGTGGTACATTCTGTGAAATTTTCAACTATCTACCTATTACGCTGATAGACAGATGGACGAACAGCGGAGGCTTAGTAATAGGGTCCCGTTGGTTACCCTTCGGGTAGGGAACCCTAAAAAGAACTGCATCCACCCTGCGGAAAGAAAGACAAGCATGTGACAAGCATTCTGTTTTACCAGGATTACATAAGTTGCTAGGTGGAGCGCCGTTCTCGAGGGGCGTACATATTTTTTATGAAGATAGAGTTAATATCCAGTATATCCAATCGAGACATATATCCACATGAAGCATTATTTAAGTATTTAGATCAATATGCAAATTTATTTAAATTAATTCTAATCGACGCCCGAGCGTTGAAAGTAAAATTGAAGTCCCTGTTTTGTGTTTGTTCCACTTAGCATTATTTCCCTGTAGAGTGCAGACTAGATGACCTAGGTTTTATTAGATACAATGTTATTTGCATATACTGCCATATGGTGCAGTAGTTAGGTTGACGTGTGGTGGGTCTTAGGTTAAGATAATAGACCTTCTTCCTCTGTACCGGTTCACAAAAGTCTATTATTGGATCTAGGATTTTCTGTTGTAGATTGGATTTAGTTTAATGTCAGATTTGGCAGGTGCATTTGCAATCACAGATCCAGACGTTTGCCGTTTGGGTATTTTTTGCCTGGTGTAAACAAATCTATCGGAAGCAATGAGATCTTTGGAATATACCAAAGTCACACTCGACCATGTGGTAGAGCCACGCTGCACTCGACCATGTGGTAGAGTCACGCTGCAGTTTTATTATGGTTGTAGCACGGGTCGACTCGACCGGGGTAGCAGCACGCTCTCACAGAATACCATTACGCCGGTATTCTTCGTAGTATGTTTCGTATTGAGAGTGCAGAAAACCCGAGACCCTATTGACTGGAAACGGGGCATTCCATCTCAGTTTTTAGGGGTGACAACGCATCTTCATTTTGATTTTTAATCGATAATTAATGTAGATGTCTATGGGCTAAATCATCCAATTAACATCAGGTGGACTGTGTGCTCGCTTTTCACTGTTATTCTTTAAAAACTTCTCATGACACCAACGGGCCGATATGGCGAGATAGATTCTCTTTACGCCAGCCGTCACCTTCTTATTTAAATTGGAAATTAAATTAAATTGTATTATAAAATTTTTATTAATAACGAAGTAACGATCTGGTATACAGAAAGTCGATGAATGCAGGTGGCTCAGGACCGTGCTGTTTGGCAAGGTCCCCAGCCACCTGCATTGTATTTCCCAAGGGGAGGGGGGGGGGAGACCTATTATTATTGTGTGTATGAAACGGATTAGTAAGCTGAATGGTTATCGAGTGACAACCTCATACCGGTAGGCGTAGTGTAGGGCGACCTCCCACTAGATAGAGTGACGACCTGGTAATATATGCAGGAAGTCGATGAATGCAGGTGGCTCACGACCGGGCTTTGTGGCCCTACTTGGGGGAGGCCTATGTTCAGCAGTGGACTTGTGAAGGGCTGTAATGATGATGATCTAGGACTCATTAATACATTAACTTTTAAAAAAATATTATTATTATAAAATTTTAACTAAATACTCTACTATTATCTTAACACTAGCTGTTCCTCGCGATGTCAACCGCGTGTAATTTAGGGTTTTAATTATGTTGCGCGGAACCCCAATAATTTTTCTAAATAATAAGTAGCCTAAGGTAATCTTCATAACATCAGCTATCTGTCAGTGAAAGTACCGTCGAAATCAGTTTAGCCGTTTCGGAGATTAGCCGGTACAAACAGACAGACAGACAAAAATAAAAAAATAAAGTTTGTTTTAAGTACCGTATATATATACTTTCATATGCATTTAGTATTAGTATTTAGTAATAGTGACGGCTCCGTGGCGCAGTGGCTTAGCAATGAGTTGCTGCGCTGGGGGGCGCGGGTTCGATTCCCGCACGGAACAAGTATTTGTATGGCCTACAAATAATTGTTCCGGGTCTGGATGTTTGTCCTTGTGAAATTTGTGTTTGTAAACTGCCTCCACGATACAGGAGAAAAATCCTAGTGTGTGTGGGGGGGGGGGGGGGTAACGTTTAAAAAAAAAGTAATAAGTTCTTATTTAGACATCACAAACAGACACATCAATTTTATTTATTTGTATAGATTATCCTAAATTAAATGTGATTTATGGGCAACAACGATTTTGCCTACCGGTCGACCCTTACAAATGTGTGCGTGCGCTGTAAAATGCGTTAAAATAATGCTTTACAACGCATTTTCAATTTAAAAGATAAAAAGGAAATATTAGAGATTTTTTAAATTAATTTTTCTTCACCATTTGCATAAACTACTTATTCTGAATATTCTCTGCAAATTTGGCCGGTTATTGCAAAATAACTCTGTATTATATCTTATAGTAAAGAAGCTTTATTTTAATCAATATATAATTTGATTTCTCAAGGTTTTTTTTTTTATAGGATCGGGTGACAAACGAGCACACAGTTCACCTGATGGTAAGTGGTTACTGTGACCCATAGACATCTACATCTATCCTCAATAAAGACTCAAGATGCAGATGTGTTGTCACCCGTGAGGACTAAGATGGAATGCCTCTTTGCCAGTAAAACGGGGCTCCGGTTCTCTACACTCACCATACGAAACACAGCAGCGTTAAGCTGCTATTTTACGCTGGTTTTCTGTGAGAGCGTGGTCCTTCCCCGGTCGAGCCGACCCATTCGTGCTACAACCATAATATAGCTGCTACATGGCTCTACCACGTAACTGTGATAGATTTTTAAGGATTTTGCGAATTAAATGAAGAAATTAATAATTATTTTCTAAAAAAATTCGGAATGTCGCGGTAAAGTCTCTAGTCGGTTAGATGCCGCCCATGTCTTGTATCAGTCTCCCTCTTGTTTCTCCGTCTCTATTACGACACTTTCTCACGTACCAGTTTTACCGGTTCCTGATAGATATTAATTGATTCATTTTTTCCAACGTAAAAGTGACTTTGATTTAATAGTCCAACTGATGGTAACTGGCTAGCATAGTCTTTAAATCTGCAACCGTCTGCAATTATAATAAGCCCTGGATACACTGTTAGCCATGAAGACTAGTATATAATATCTATTCATCTCGGACCAGAATAAAATAAAGTATTTCTATCACTTAATGATAGTCTTTAAAATTTAACAACTTATAGTGTTATTTTTTTCTTCTTTTTTTTATTCATTATGTACATACTCGACTAATAAAGAAAGTTCGAAGGAGCACTACATACATTTCAAATGATGCAAAACCAAAACAAAACTAAACTAAGAAAAGAGTAAGAACTCACATACACATTATATGCGTTCAAATAATTTGCAACCAACAACATGGTTTTAGGTGAATATGTGTTTTTTTTTTTTTTTTTTTTTTTTTTTTTTTTTTATAGGATCGGGTGACAAACGAGCACACAGTTCACCTGATGGTAAGTGGTTACTGTGACCCATAGACATCTACATCTATCCTCAATAAAGACTCAAGATGCAGATGCGTTGTCACCCGTGAGGACTAAGATGGAATGCCTCTTTGCCAGTAAAAAGGGTCTCCGGTTCTCTACACTCACCATACGAAACACAGCAGCGTTAAGCTGCTATTTTACGCTGGTTTTCTGTGAGAGCGTGGTTCTTCCCCGGTCGAGCCGACCCATTCGTGCTACAACCATAATATAGCTGCAGCATGGCTCTACCACGTATAACCACGTGTGCTTTTTTTTATAGGATAGGGTAACAAACGAGCACACAGTCCACCTGATGGTAAGTGGTTGCTGTGACCCACAGACATCCACATCTGTCCGCAATAAAGAATCAAAATGCATATGATGCGTTGTCACCCGTGAGGACTAAGATAGAATGCCTCTTTTCCAGTAAAAAGAGTCGCCGGTTCTCTACACTCACCATACGAAACACAGCAGTGTTAAACTGCTATTTTACGCTGGTATTCTGTGAGAGCGTGGTCCTTCCCCGGTCGAGCCGACCCATTCATGCTACAACTATACTACTAATATAGCTGCAGCATGGCTCTACCATCGTACCACGTAAAAATGTGTTTCCAGTAATGAACTTTTACGGACTGATAAAGAATGAAAGAAGAAAGATGTGTGCGTGAATTTGTGTCAAGAAATTGAACATGGTTTTGGCGTCACTTGAAATGTATCTTTCTTAGTTGGTTGGTTGGTTGGTTAGTCCGTGTGTAGTGTCAGTGATCATGATTTTAAAGTATTTCTTTAATTCAATTATTTATTGTATACCTCAAGTGTGTAAATAATATTCGTCGATTTTTCGACAAATGTAAATTAATCTATACAAATAAATAAAATTGAAGTGTCTGTTTGTAATGTCAATATTACAGAAATTTACTAAATGCATATGAAAGTAAATACGGTACCTATAACTAAAATACAATTTTTAAAATTTTTGTCTGTCTGTCTGTCTGTCTGTTTGTTCCGGGTAATCTCCGAAACGGCTGGACCGATTTTGACGGGACCTTCACTGGCAGATAGCTGATTTCACAAGGAGTAACTTTGGCTACTTTCATTTTAGAAAAAGAATTAGGGTTCCGCGCAAAAAGATAAAAACCCTAACACGCGAGCGAAGGCGCGGGGAACATTTATAAAATTTCATTTTTCTTTCGACAGGTATTGTGGCCAGTACGATTAACATCGCGTATGACATTTAAAAAAAACTTACATAGACTATAGAGAATACTTACCGACAATTATGATAAATATATTTGTAAACGTGCAGCGGGTCATCAAAACGCCTAAATCCGCATTTACATTCTACAGCGCTAGTGCACAGGTTATCCCCCCTCGGCGGCGACGCGTTGCTTATACTTTCACTTTTCATTGTAGGGCATAACGTTGACTGTTATTCGGTTGCTTCCTTTATTTTACCCACAATGCAAATACATTTTTATTTCGATGGGATAACGTTTACTTTCTATTGCAAAACTCCAAAAAGTTAGAACTATGTCACATTAGGTGTTTGATGGTTGAAATGGCATAAGTTTTGTAGACACGGTTAGTGGTTGTGGAAATTATTGCTTTGATTATAAAGTAGAATTTACTTTAATTTATTTATAGAGTTAGGATATTTCGTTGTAAATGAGGAGGCTTTAGTTGTTCCGCTAAGAGAGATTCGGAGCCTTACGGACTCACGTTCGCGGGCGTTATGAAATCGAATTGACATGAACCTTTGTATGGGGATTGTTTTTATTTTTAACTAACGATTAAACGTGGTTTCGTTTGGAAACCTACTTTCGTTTCTTATCGTTTTTATGTAACATATTTTTCTTGTTAGCGACGAAGCAGTCGAAAAATGGAGCTTGCTTGATAACAATATTTAAGCTTTTGATAAGAATGCTTTCATAGCATTAAATTATCATAATTTGTAATGAAATATAGAAGAATTTTACTAAGTATATTGTAAGCAATACTAATATATTAATGTTACTTTTTTAATTTCTTTGTTTTCTGATAATTTTATATTAGGTAAGTATCTATTTGTTTTACCTAATGTTTAAAATATTTCGTTTTATTACTTGTGAAAATTTTCATTTTAGAAACGTGCAAATGGCAACACTGTCGGGGAAAAGATTATTAGGGATGCATTAAACGATTTCGTCTAATGGTTTTTATGGAGAGATACATTTATGACTCTATGAAAGTATGTATATGCACGAGTGTCTGTGTCGAGGATATAATCGTGGACAGTGTAAAAAGTGATTACACAGAGGAAATGTAATTGTATTAAAAAGGTTGTAATAAAGTATATTTTGTTCAAATTATAATTTATTTCAAATCATAATTATATCTTTTATTTTTATTACTAATAGCCCTATTGGGCATAATCACAGTGCTACTAGATCAGAGAACAAACAATTTGCGTTTGTACACAAATATACTGAGTCCGGCTGGGGTCCGTACTAAATGTATTTTAGGAAGTTAAGGAGTTCAGAATGTTTTTAAAATATTTTTTCTCTTGCTTTCAAGATGTATTCTTTTTTCAATTATTATAATATTAATAACAGTGCACCTGTTGCTAAGTGATTGCTGTGACCTACAGATTATATGTAACTTCGATTAATACTCCAAATGGAGACTTTGCGTTATCACTCCTGAGGACTAAGATGTAATGCCTCGTTTCCAGTCAACAGGGTCTCGGGTTTTCTGCACTCACCATACGAAACATACTACGAGGAATACCAGCGTATTGGTATTCTGTGAGAGCGTGCTGCTACCCCGGTCGAGTCGACCCGTGCTACAACCATAATAAAACAGCGTGGCTTTACCACATGGTCGAGTGCGACTTTGGTATATTCCAAAAAGTTCTCATGGCTCCCGATAGATAGGACAGTATAACCATTTTGTCTACACCAGGCGTCCATCCAAACGGCAAACGTCTGAATCTGTGATCGCAAATGTACCTGCCAAGCCTGACATTAAGGTGAATCCCATCAAGAACACAATATCCATAGATCCTAGATCCAGTAATAGACTTTGATAGGCTTGTAAAGAAGGTCTATGATTTTAATCTAAGACCCACCACACGTCAACCTAACTACTGCACCATATGGTAGTATATGCAAATAATATTGTATCTAATAAAACCTTGGCTTCTCTTTTACGCTGGTATTCTTTGGGAAATTAGTCCATTCCCGGTCCATTAACTACAACGCGCTAATATAACTGCACCGTTTTTCGACGCAGTGGAGAAATTTGGTACCTACGTTATTAAAAAAAAACAAAAACCTCACGTTTACTTGTAACGTTTCACCGCCGGGGATGGATGAGTATACTAATGTTCAACCTACTTAGGTAAAATATAAAATATAATAAGAACGTTACATCGTAAAGAAGTTTCACTTCGTACTTGTGTACACAATTACAGGCACATGTTTTTTTTTTATTGTTATAAGCCTCTCTCTCTCTTGCCTGATAGACACCCAACTGTACTTTAATCAGTAACGACTTATGTAAAAAGCAACGCGCCCGCAATTTTCCTGGTGTTGCAGCTGTTCGTGAAAGGTTCACGATGGATCAGCTGAGTCGCATACTCGTTTGTTCCATCATAGATAAAAAATTATGATTAGCGCTAAATTAATCGATATTGCACAAGAAGAAATTAAAATGCAGTCATAATTCCCCGAAAAATGGTCGCTACGTGGCCAAAAAATCGTGTCACGTTATATTTTGGTAATTTTATACGAAAACTTAAGATGGCCTACTTGCAAGGAAGGTGACTCAGTTAAAAACTGTTGAAACAATCTAAGACCGCCTCTCACACCGAATGGGAGTTCGTTTAATAAAAATAAATGAATATTTTCATTTGCTTATTATTATTGAACGAGTAGTGGTGGTGTGAGAATATTTATATATATACATGCTGCAGCTATATTATGGTTGTAGCATGAATGGGTCGGCTCGACCGGGGAAGGACCACGCTCTCACAGAATACCAGCGTACAATAGCAGCTTAACGCTGCTGTGTTTCGTATGGTGAGTGTAGAGAACCGGAGACCCTTTTTACTGGAAACGAGGCATTCCATCTTAGTCCTCACGGGTGACAACGCATCTGCATTTTGATTCTTAATCGAAGATAGATGTAGATGTCTATTGGCCACAGCAACCACTTACCATCAGGTGGACTGTGTGCTCGTTTGTCACTCTTATCCTATAAAAAAAAAAAAGAAAAATTATTCCTCATATTTATTTTTATTTTTTATTTTTTTTTTATTAAAAAAAACACTCGAAAAGGAACAGCATTTACCCAGCGTTAGCTGCATAATCAGATCCCTTATCTGAAAGGATCCAATCAAACTGGGATTAGTCTGTCACAGACGTTCTTACCAGAAACACCAGATTGGGTTCAGGGGTCAACGAGGTGGTCGTGCATTTTTGTTTCGTTGCATCGCAGAAGTGGGGTCCGGACAAAACTAAGTGGCGTCTTTCATTGTCGGAGGCCAAGACTCATTTTAGGTCACTATAACACGTTAGATAGTTGGTTATAATTTATTTCATTAAAGAGTAATAATAGCGGGAAATTAAAACACTAACCATACAAAACACAGCAGTGTTAAGCTGCTATTTTAGCTACGAAACGCGTGAAGAATATAAATGATATGTCTTGCCTACTTTGAAGAGCACCTCCCGCCCCTAATTGTACATACATTTTTGAATCTGAATTTGAGAGAAAATATGAATTTATTTTCTTTTGATTAGAAGATTTCTTTTCTTTATTGCACAGGTTTAAATGTTTTCACAAGACAATGGGGCGGTACTGATAATAAATAAAAATATTCTGAATTCAACCCAAAAAAACTACTTTGAAATAGACAATGCAATAGATGGATCTGTTACATTTATACAAACATTTTCTTTCTAGCGATTTTTTTTTAATTTTCTTATTTACCATAATTATTGCACAGAATTCCTCCCTTAATCAATAATAACATACAGCGTTACGCTACGGTGTAAATGTCGGCCGACGTTGTCGTTCGCGGATGTATCGATACCGGATTCAGGATCCGTCTTCCCATTCGCTTTCGTGCGCTCACTTTCTTTCAATTCAAACATGTTGCTACTTGTAATAATCCAAGCTTATATCGTAGTCACTTCACGATTATTTTTATTAAAACTTTTTTTTTTAATAGGATAAATGAAATTAATTTTTAATATATACAAATAAATAAAATTGAAGTGTCAGTTTGTAATATCAAAATAACAGCTTCTTACTAAATGCATATGAAAGAACATACGTCTGTCTGTTTGTTCCGGGTAGTCTCCGAAACGGCTGGACCGATTTCGACGGGACTTTCACTGACAGATATCTGATGTTATAAGGAGTAACTTAGGCTACTTATATTTTAGAAAAAGAATTAGGTTTCCGCGCAACATAATTAAAACCCTCAATTACACGCGGGCGAAGTCGCGGGGAACAGCTTGTAGGTGATAATTTTAATAAGATTTAAAGTTTTTACTAAATATGTCAAGGATATAGGAGACATCTTCGAGAAGACAAACTAAATAAATCCGCACTTCACCGTTAACAAAATTGCTTGGAAAAATTACCAAGAGGCATTTATATTTGCGGATCATAAACAATATTCTGGCGACGAGTGCAATTAACTTTTGTTTCTTTTTTTAAATTTTTTAGTTCTTTACAAGGATATTGGGTCCTTATAGCGGTCATGGCGACGAGGTATGTCGTAATCATCACATTTGAAAAGCGAACAATGTTAAAATTATTGTTTCTAGTCTAGATAATTTAGATCTGCCATATGTATTGCATTTTTTATTATTTTATTATGGTCACAAATAAGTTAAAATTTCCATAATGATTTCTTATATTCAACGCACCTCAAATTACCTTAGTCCCTTCCCCAATGTGACCATGCCTAGCACCAACCACTGATTCGGATACGAGTGCTTTACCCGAAAAGTCGGGAATTAATGATTTAGAATGAAAAATTTTGTACAACCGACTTCAATAAGAATTATTAATAATAACTCAAAAACTATTAGTCAGACCTTGATCAATAAAGCTCAGCTTTCAAATAAAAAAGAATAATCGAAATCGGTTCACCCAGTAAAAAGTTATGAGGTAAAACACATTAAAAATAACATACAGTCGAATTGAGTACCGTCTCCTTTGAAGTCGGTAGAAAATATATTACATTAAACGCGACAAAATCCGTAAAATTAGTTTGATTCAAAACTAAGCTTTCAACAAATTTCAGCAAATTTCAAAAACTTAGATTTCACCATATGCTAAGTGGATATTATAGCGGAATGTAAACACGCAACCGACCTTACAAAAAGAGATTTACATAAAGCGCACCGCGCCCTGTAATAATACCGGCTCTCTTAATTTTTAAACCGTAACATAGCAGTAGATGAGGGACAGTGATTTATTATATTTACGCGAACACTACACATAAATTTTTTTTATAGGATAAGGGTGACAAATGACCACACAGTCCACCTGATGGTAAGTGGTTGCTGTGGCCCATAGACATCTACATTTATCCTCGATTACGAATCAAAATGCAGATGCGTTGTCACCCGTGAGGACTAAGATGGAATGCCCCGTTTCCAGTAAAAAGGGTCTCCGGTTCTTTACACTCACCATACGAAACACAGCTGCATCAAGCTGCTATTTTACGCTGGTATTCTGTGAGAGCGTGGTCCTTCCCCGGTCGAGCCGACCCATTCGTGCTACAACTATACCAGCTGCAGCATGGCTCTACCACGTTTATAATAAGTTTATAAAATGACACAAATTTTACGGGTTTTATCGCATTTAATTTAACTTTTTACTTCCAGGCGTTTCGGGTGCTTTACCCATTAGCACCCATGGGCACAGAGGGGACTGAGGTGTTTGAGGTACCCGATGTAAGTAAGATATAGTATAGCTGTAAAATCACCCTCCCACGTAAAGCCATTTTCTCACTTGCTATTTTACTTTTATGGGCTAATGAAAAAATTGAAGAAATTTTTGATGCAAGCGACACGTTAAAACCTTGTAGTGGCGGGAGGAGGCTGACTCCGCTATACTTTTATTGAGGATTTATAAGTGATTTATTTTACATGGTAGAGCCATGCTGCAACTATATTAGTAGTATAGTTGTAGCACGAATCGGTCGGCTCGACCGGGGAAGGACCACGCTCTCACAGAATACCAGCGTAAAATAGCAGCTTAACACTGCTGTGTTTCGTATGGTGAGTGTAGAGAACCGGAGACCCTTTTTACAGAAAAAGAGGCATTCTTTCTTAGTACTCACGGGTGACAACGCATCTGCATTTTGATTCTTTATTGACGATAGATATGGATGTCTATGGGTCACAGCAAACCACTTACCATCAGGTGGACTGTGTGCTCATTTGTCACCCTATCCTAGAAAATAAAAAAATCAATAAGAGTTGACGGCTCCGTGGCGCTTTGGATTAGCAATGAGTTGTTGCACTGGGGGCCGCGGGTTCAAATCCCGCACAGAACAAGGATTTGTACGGCCTACAAATAATTGTTCCGGGTCTGGATGTTTGTCTTCATGCAATTTATGTTTGTAAATTGCCTCTATGATACAGGAAAAAATCCTAGTGTCGTGGTAACGTTTTTTAAAGAAGAAGATAAGAAGTTGAAATATTTTTGTTTAGAGTTCAACTTCCGAAACGAGTTTAGTAGACAATCGTTACGTTAAGACCCGTCAGACAATCAATTAATATTTACTTATTATAAATAGTGGCACGAAAGTCTAGCGGTGACCATTATTGCGCATCGTTCGCACGCGTTGATTGGCTCTCCAGTCGCATTCGTGCAATTCAATTCGTGCGTGTCCCTTCCACGTTTCGTCCAGCGCTAGACTTACGTGTCGAGACGTGTAAGTCGTATTTTTGATCTCTATTATGAAATCTCTGCCGTGTTTAGCAGCGTAAGAGAACTCACTACCCTTCATCTCATGGGTGTTGTAAGAAGCGACTGAGGGAAGCAAAAAAAAAAGGTTGCAGAATCTTCTTGATAATAACTGAAAATAATAAAAACATGTGTGAGTGTCGCGGAACACTCGGTTGGAACGAAGTTCCTTTCGTAGTATATTATTATTGATAAACGTATTATATTATTGATTAACAAATACAAATAAATGAATTATTAGCGTCTATTATAATTAAGCGTCATTTCAAATAATATTTCTTTCATGGCAAGATAAGGAAAAGTACGAGGGAGTTGGATATTATTCCATCTCGCTCGCACTATATAAAGGCGGTCGTGACGGATAAATCTTACACTTTTTCTGTTTTCTCGCCTAGCCCCCATCCATCAAATTTTCGTACGGTGGGATAAGGAATTTCGTTCCAAAAACTACTGTTGTCAACCCGCTTGCTAAACATGGCAACTGTGGCAAAATCAACATTGGGTATGTGCAGTAGTGGACTTTTGACAGGCTGTAAGGACTATGAATTAATGAATGAAGTGAAAGTTAGTGAAACTTACTGCCTTTCAGACTTACTCATAAAAATCGACGTCTATGTAAGATATGCTTACAATTGCTCTCTCTCTCTCTCTCTCTCTCTTTATTTTTTTATAGGAGAGGGGGCAAACGAGCATACGGCTAACACGATGGTAAGTGATTATCGCCGTTTTTGATTTTTATTTTTAAATTACATTATATTTTATATTTTATTTTTTGCTTATTAAATGACAATAGATAAAGAAAGGTATAGAGATAATAAGGTTTTTTCTTTTTTTCTATAATATAAAGAAAAACTAATTATCTTTATACCTCTCTTTTTAATGTTGCTTGCTCTTACGTATTATTAAATGATTATACAAAAAGAAATACTTGACAATCAAGCGAAAATAAACGATTATAAGTAAAACTGCTAATGTTTAAGTGTCATATTAAATTTATAGCATCTACCTATATAATAATGTTGTAATGGATCGTTAACAACTATACCGGAATACGGACCGGTTCGTTACGTACTGTCGACGTAATAAACTTCTCACAAAGACGCGAGATCGAAAAACTATCTGCAAATTATAATCGCCGCAAAAGTCAGTAACTAGTTTGTGAGCGGACACGTTCTCTACTGCCCTAGTACAAAAACCCAAAAATGGGGGGTTGGCGGACAATCGCCGTTGCATAAGCCCGCGAAACTTCAAATGTCGGTCAACGGGTTGCGTAAGAGAGAAAGGTTGCATAACATGCAGCTAGTTTAGAGCGGGACGAGATGAGTCGCTTGCGCCACTGCAAAGAATAAAAATTTAAGAACGAATATGTCGAAGGTTCTTTTATTTTGTAATTTTATTTGATTTACACTTTTCACTCTTATTTTCATGTTTCACAATACTCTTACAATTTAAAAGTCCTATTGCTACATATCAATCTCTTCCAAAAAACCTGAGAATATGGGCTAATAATCTTCCAATCACCAGATGTCGCTAGTTGACACTGGGGTGAAGTTTTTATTAGACAATGTCATTTAATTGAGAAGTTAGTTTTAAATAAGAGTTTATCAGTTTCTAGAGTACGTACTATATGTGTACACAAAACAATGTCTCAGTGGTGTGCTCTTTAATTGTTACACATTTTTAACGTTTTTTTTTTCACTTTTTCTACTTTTATGAATATTTGTGGGTTGACTTATTTATTTTTAATCTTATTAATATAAAATATAACAAATACGTTATACAAACATTAACCTATACATTTTCTGAACAAATTAACTTCCCCACTATGAATTCTGTCAAATATTACACCTGATTTTTAAGTGGCGTCGCCCTGGCTGTAGAAAAAGCCGTAAAAAATTATTAAATAATAAGAGAAAAATTAACAGGTGTGGTGTACTATAATAACAAAGGATGCCAACTTATACACTAAAAAAGACAACATACTTTGGGCAGTAGATCTGTCACTATAAATAAAAGAAGGAAGAAAGTAGACGAAACATGGTAATTAAAAAAATATATCTTGTGGAGTTGGTTAAATATACAGAATTATTCTTCAAAAAGTAGCCAAAGTTTAAACTTAAGTTCAAATATATAAATAATGAAATACCGTTATTGCAGTTTTTGAAAATACGAGTGAATAAGGCTTCTACTTTTATTTCAAGTTATCCCAAATTGAATGTGATTTATGGGTATGCATGCGCAGTGAAATCAGTTAAAATAATGCAGTACTATGCATTTCGGATTTAAAAGATAAAAAGGACAGAATGTTTGAGATTTTTTTAATTAATTCTTCTTCATCATTTGCCTATATTACTCATTCTAAAACTTATCTCCAAATTTGGCCGGTTATAGTCAGTAGCACCACTGATTAATTATAGAGTACCTACATTAATTTGTCGATTGAAAATCAGCAAATTTGGATAACGAGCGAGATATTACCGACATAATAATACTAATTATTTATTCAAAAATAAAGATGTTAGTAAAATAATAATATATTCTTATAAACTAGTGTTAGTATATTAAAAACATTAAAGAACACATCCCAAGAGATTATTAAGCAACATTCCGTATACACTACATTTATCTTTTCTACCGACTTCAAAAAGGTGACGGTACTCAATTCGACTGTATGTTTTTATGTGTGTTACCTCATAACTTTTTTCTGGGTGAACTGATTTCGATTTTTGTTTAAAAGCTGGTGCTTCTCATGTGGTCCCACATAAATTTGATCAAGGTTTGACTAATAGTTTTTGAGTTATTCTTAATAACTTATATTGAAGTCGGCTGTACAAAATTTTTAATTTTAAATTATTTTGAGTGGGCTCCTGGATGGTTTAGATTCACAATTGGACCCTGTAGGTGGTACTGTGTAAGAGTAATAAGAGTCGAAAGCCGCACTATGGTGGCGGTTTAAGGGGGTCCATCACCCCATTTCGTCCCATGGGTGACTTAGAAGGTTACTATGGGTTTTAACTATGCCAATTTATAAAAATCCAATAAAAAGAGTCTGTTTCCCTTCAATCCGTCCGAGGTTTTATTAGGTTCTTCGTCAAATTGGAGCAACTAATATGAATTTAGTAACTAGGACTGCATAAACATGCGCCGGATCACTGCTCCGGTTGGACATTCGACCGCGGTGAAATTCGTCGCCGCTACACTCGGTGTCCTTCGCGTCGTTTTCAATTGCGCCGCCTAGCTTTTATGTTCGCCTTATAGCCTATTTGGAGCCTAGCTAGAGTCAACTTCACCTGAGGATGTGTCCTTTAGAGACGAAACATATGTCTTTAGAAGGTAGTGTGTCTTTCCTAGTGTAGTAGTGCTGGGATTAGTGGTAACGAGGATAGTGCTAACAACTGAAGGATGGTGAGAGGTGCTCTTCAAACTACGTAAGATACATCATTTTATTTTACTTCGCAGATCTTAGCTAATACATTTTTAACATCCTTAATGAACGGGTGATGTTTCCCGCACGTTGTCAACACACGATTTGAATGTACGGTTAGTAAAATATAATTTGGTTATGAAATCTGCTTTCACAACTTTCATGGCGTATCACTATTACTCTTAATTATTTCTCAAGCCACGAGCGTTGCTCAAACGAAGATAGAGCACGTCCATAGCGCAGTACTATCGCATACGTGTCTCTTTCAACGCACATCACACGCGTATTGGTACGGATTTTATAATTACTATCTAGCTAGTCTAGCAGACGTTGTTCTACCCTTTCAGGTAGATGGCGCTACAGGTTCAACTCCGGACATTTTACAGTTTAAATTAAATTTATTTATACATCAACCACAGCGTCACCTATTGAGTCCTAATTGTGATTTTCTTTTTTGGCACTTAAGTAACACATTTTGTGAATATGAGTTAGTTTGGTCCATAAATATATAATTTGTTAAAGATTTGACTACAGCGTTACGTATTGCATTAACTAGAATAAAACATGTCTAGACAAAATATGCTATTCACTCAATATATAGTGTAAATATCAATCGTTCAAATTGTTCCGAAATTACACGTTCACTGACAAAAGTACTAACGGTTAAAGTAGATAAAATATAACCATTATAGTAAATATTTTTAAACAAATGAAATAAGAATGAACTTTTGACAAACGAGCACACTGTCCAACTGATAGTAAATAGATGCTGTGGTCCATAGATTAATATCTATAGCCTATTATATAAAAAGCCTATTTGTTGCTGCAATAATGATTTTGTTATATACATATAATTATGTATTTGCTAACCATTTTCCTCAATAGCCTCAATGTTCCTTTCTTACTTTAATTTTTTGAATAATAATTTAAAACGTGCTCATCGGCGATAATACACTTTAAGGAATTTATGTTTCAAAATCTAAAAAGATTTCGAAGACATTACATTGTTTCGGACTCTTTCCTGCTCCAAAACCCTCTCAATGTTTAGAAATATGCTGATGAAGTAGAACTATGCTTTGTTATTACAAGTTAAGATTAAGTCTGGGTATCACCTTCTTACCTATTTCTGCCACCAGACAATAGTATTTGCACTGCTGCTTTTTTTGTAACTGACTTTTCGGCTCTGGGTTCTAGCCCTTCTGAGCCTGAAGTTACAATATATAATTATCCTTCATAGTACACCTCTTCACAATATGTTGATGCATCACATTGTGCAGCCCTTGGGAGATTTTGACGGCAACTTTAGCCAGCAGACAGCTGATAGTTGGCAATGGTATCTCAAGGCGCCTAAAAAGACACCTTATCTTGAGTATCACATCAACATGCGTAAATACTTAATACACAAAATCGCACCACTTTTACATATCAAAGTCAACTTCAAACCATTATTGAAACAATAATACAGGAGCAGCAAACCGCCGCCGGTTAAGTTCCCGCCAAACTCCCTTGCACTTCCGGTCTGAAGAATATAGAGAGTAAGTATTTAAAATTATCTGCTGTAACGGATACCCTCAGAAGTAACAAGGCATCACTAAGTAGCCTTCTTTGTTTGAAGTTGACTGCAGATATTTGTTACCGCATTCCATTGACTGCAGTACTTGAGTAAGTTTGTTTGCCACTTTTTTTTTATTTTAGGATAAAGGTGACAAACGAACACACAGTACACCTATTGGTAAGTGGTTGT
Organism: Parnassius mnemosyne; assembly: GCA_963668995.1. Lineage (NCBI taxonomy): Eukaryota > Metazoa > Arthropoda > Insecta > Lepidoptera > Papilionidae > Parnassius > Parnassius mnemosyne. Next base: position 30,475,953 of record CAVLGL010000086.1, read on the forward strand.
TGTGGCCTATAGACATTTACATCTATCCTCGATTACGAATCGAACTGCAGTTGCGTTGTCACCCATGAGGACTAAGATGGAATGCCCCGTTTCCAGTAAAAAGGGTCTCCGGTTCTCTGCACTCACAATACGAAACACAGCAACGTTAAGTTGCTATTTTAAGCTGGTATTCTGTGAGAGCGTGGTCCTTCGTCGGTCGGGCCGACCCATTCGTGCTACAACTATACTACTAATATAGCTGCAGCATGGCTCTACCACGTGTTCTAAAATAAAAGTAGCCTAAGTTATTTATTTACTTAAATTTTATTGAACCTTACATATTAAATACAGGAATACAATGCTGTATTAATACTAAAAGTATTCTCTGCCAGTCAACCTTAGGGCAATAACAAAACTACGAAGGCCGTTACAAATAAATATACATACACACATACATATACATATTATACATACATCGATATACACAAATATATACATTTATATATTATAAGAAAATATAATATAACACAAGATATATAAATATACGTAATATACTAATGAAACTAATATACAGAGACTACAACTATAATGATGACGGAACTTAGCAGTTGTAAAGTAATTCTAGAAAATGATCTCGATTTCAGGTAGGTTGTCTGAATTTTTCAGGCAGGTCACTCCATAGGCGCGATTCCTTCGTGCTACAACTATACCAGTAATATAGCTGCAGCATGGCTCTATCACGTAAAAACTTCGCTTCAGTTCTATTAAAAGAAAAAATAATCAGATATTAAGTATTGCTCTACATTGCATCTTAATGCAGCCGCATTTTTCGGGCCACTTGACTTCCGTTCGCGCGAAGATACATTGTTGTTATTCTAAGAACACAACTCTTTAAATATGTATGACATTCATTTTATAAATGGTGACAAATGATCTTACAGTTCACCTGACTGTGTTATTATAGAAGTATCTAAGGGTGTCAAAACACTGTTTCCTGTGGCGATTGCCACCTACATTTCGATATACGAGTAGAATCAAAATGCACATGCATTGTCAGCCCCTAGGACAAAGATGGAATGACGTTCGGTTTTTTTACGCACTAAACGAAACGTAGCAGCATCATTTTTCCCGCCAGTATTCCGTGCGACCGTAGTGCCACCCCAGTTGATCCGCATCGTCATTCGTGCTAAAACTATATTGCTGCAGTATGGCTCTACCACGTATAAAATTAATGAATATTAATTGCTATAATATTTTAGAAGAATTTGTAGCGCTGCAGTTTAAATAAATAAATAAAAATAATAAACAAATAAATAAATAATTTTATACGTGGTTAAGCCATGTTGCAGCTATATTAGTAGTATAGTTGTAGCACGAATGGGTCGGCTCGACCGGAGAAGGACCACGCTCTCACAGAATACCAGCGTAAAATAGCAGCTTAAAACTGCTGTGTTTCGTATGGTAAGTGTAGAGAACCGGAGACCTTTTTTACTGCAAAAGAGGAATTCCATCTTAGTCCTCACGGGTGACAACGCATCTGCATTTTGATTCGCAAGCGTGGATAGATGTAGATGTCTATGGGCCCACAGCAACCACTTACCATCAGGTGGACTGTGTGCTCGTTTGTCACCCTATCCTATAAAAGAAACGATCTTGAAATAAAAATGATTCAATTCTATACTAAATTGTCTAAATAAAATAGCTTTCTGCTTACCGCCATGTCTATTTCGCTAACATAGACTTAAAGGTTGTAAGAGGGGAGGAATGTTGGTCACTCTGAGTCGTTGTTCCCCCACTATTGCTATTATTTCCCACTAATGAGTTAGTTGTACGTCGCTTATTTTAATCAGATCTGGTTATAACAATGTTAAATGTAGATTGCTCTGGATTTAGACGGCTCCGTGTCGCAGTGGCTTAGCAATGAGTTGCGGCACTGAAAGCTGCGGGTGCGACTCCCGCACGGAACAAATAGTACCTACTACTAGTCCCGGTCTGGGTGTTTGTCCTTGAAAAAATTTATGTACGTAAACTGCCTCCACGATACAGGAGAAAATCGTATTGCGGGGTAATGCTTTTTTTAAGTTTACAATAAAGAAGGTACAAAAATAAACTGTATTATTTTTGTATCTTAACATAGTCATATATTCATTTACACTTACAGATGACTATGCCTCCCCAAAATTTACTAAACAGTAAGACTAATAAGAGTTGGAAACCACACTGTGGTGACAGCGTAAGGGGATCCATCACCACATTATGTCCCATGGGTAATGTAGGAGGTTACTATGGGATTATGCTATTATATGACATGCCATATACGTTATAAAAATTCCAACAAAAACAGTCTCCCTCTGTCCGTCCGAGATTTTTAAGGTTTCTTCGGCAACTAATAAGAATTTAGTAACTACGACTGCATAAACATACGCCGGTCCAACGCTCCGGTTGGACATTCGACCGCGGTGAAATTCGTCGCCGCTACACCCGGTGTCCTTCGCGTCGCTTTCCATTGCGGCGCCTAGCTTTTATGTTCGCCGTATAACCTGGTACCTTATGCGCATACCACGAATTTTGTAGTTTTTTTTTTATTTTTCTTAGTTGCTATTTTAGGATTTTTTTAATAATTTTTGTAACTTAACACGGGTACTTAAAATTTGTGTGACCGCTGCAACTAAAATATGCTGGATGGCACCACATGAACACACTGCCACCTTTGTGACACATAAACATAAAATACAACACTTCATAAGTTGCAATTTTTGATGTTTCAACCAATTTGGGGAAAGAAAAGGACAACACATTTTATTAACCTACTCACAATTGTGCATAATAAGATCACTCTGAATAACATTTCATTAATAAATAATAATCTTATTATAGAATTTTGAATTTATTAAGTAAGTACTGAAAAGTGCAATTTTTTCACTCACTGACTCACTCGCTTATCAAAAACCTGGGCCACTACTAGGAAAATTAAAAATTTGGCATTATGGTAGATCATCAGGCGTAGGGAATAATTTTTACGTATTTAATATAAAATAAGGTATAAATGAGTTAAAATCTATGGGTTGAGTATACACAGAGGACGCTTGCAACCCTACACGTTCAGTATAATAACGGCTTAAGGATGCTGATGGGGTTGCTTACATACTGCAGCGCTTCGGCAATGTTTGTAGAGGCTCGCATAGACAGTTTCCAAGTAATCACGCGCAAACGGGTTGCCTCCACAAGGCGCGCTCTAACAGCCTCCTGGCGGCGATAGGGAGTCGCTATGCTGTCCTATCTTGAGGCACTGGAACAGCGTCCATATCTGCTGGAGACCTGCTCTGGTTAATATAAAGTAGATAGGATAGGTAATATATGTAACTTATTAATTTTATGTATTTACTAACTCTAGCTTATAAGTGCTTTTTGTAATTACTAACCCACTCAATGAAAAGAAATTTCTGAAATAAAGAATAATCATAATAATTATTAAAATTAATTTCTATAGGTGGCCATATTTTGGTAACGAACAGCGCATCTGTGTAAGACGCACAACGGACGAGCCCCGAATCCGACAATGGACTTTTACAAGCTCATAATGATGATGAACAAGAAATTTTATATATTTAAATTGCAATGTCAGTAATGCCGGCGGGGTCAACTCGTTTTCCTTGCGTATTATGAAATTCTACTGTGAGGTTACTAGGTAGAAAAGTAGTACTATCACCTGGTATTAACGTGCAGCCAATTTTTGGAACGAAGTTCTTTATCGGACGGTACGGGTTTGGCGGATGGGAGCTAGGTGACTATGAAAATTTGTAAAATATTTTACGTCACTAACCCTTGTGTCATAATGTAGACTTAATAATAATAATAGTAATGTATTGTGGCGACGGTACAGTGGCGGCGAAGTATGGAAGTGAGATGAAATACTATCCATCTCCCTCGCACTTTTCCTTATCTTGCCATGAAAGAAATTTTATTTTATTTCAAATGACGCGTCATTTTAATAGACGCTAGTAATTCATTTATTTGTATTTGTTAATCAGTAATATAATACCTACGTTTATCAATAATAATATACTACGCCAGGAACTTCGTTCCAACCGAGTGATCCACGACACTCATGCATTTTTTTTATAGGATAGGATGATAAACAAGCACACAGTCCACCTAATGGTAAGTGGTTACTGTGACCCATAGACATCTACATCTATAAATAATTAAAATGTAGATGCGTTGTCACCCGTGAGGACTAAGATGGAATGCCTCTTTTCCAGTAAAAAGGGTCTCAGGTTCTCTACACTCACCATACGAAACACAGCAGTGTTAAGCTGCTATTTTACGCTGGTATTCTGTGAGATTCTATGGACGTCGTATTGATGGATTTCGGCCTCCTCTCATTTCTAAGGATTTTTCACGTGTCTTAAGAAGAATCAAAAAGAAACTCAGTGGGAGTTTTTAAAATATTAATTTTCAGTGACGTAATACTACGGCTCATTTGAACAGAGAAAAAGAACAAAAATGGGTTTCTTTATATTACAATAGAACCCTAAAACCATATTGGAGTTTTGGTGTCGGGTGTCCCTTTATCTAGTTTCACTTTTTCAACCGACTTCAAAAAAAAAGAAGATTCTCCAATTCGACTGCATTGTTTTTTATGTGTTTTACCTCGAAACTTTTTTCGAGATTTCGTTTGGCGATTTTTATGATTTTCTTTTTATTTGAAAGCTGGTGCTTCTCATGTGGTACCAAATAAATTTGGTCGAGATCAGACCAGTAGTTTTTGAGTTATTAACTGACTATATAATTCACTTCGACTACATTGCTGATGTTCTCATTTTATTTATATTGAAGTCGGTTGTACAAAATTTTTAATTGTATCGCATGTTGATCATTTTAATCATACTTGATCAATTTTCTTCATGTCTTACTATTTTTCTGTAAACTTAAAAATTACAAAACAATAGATCTCTCATATCAAGACAGTTACTATTAATATCTTCTCGATGTTATAAAAATAATGTGTTTATTTAGCTTCCCGTTTAAAGGGAGCTGTGTATAATTTTTGACAATGAAAACCCAATTTTCCCGTCACGTTCGGGAGTGACCTGGGCGGGGCAGGAGGGGGAGAGGAGGCCGGGTGAACGCTCTCAAGCACGATATCATCCCAACGATGCGCCGGCGCAGGGCATTTGTTGCTGTGCGAAGGGCTTAATTTTTTTTTTAAATTTGACGCAAGACTTAGTCAATAATAATTATCGGTGCGTTTACAAAGCCTGTCGCAAAAAAAAACTATTAAGAATTGCTTTTGCAATTGCATTTACGCCCGGCTGACGATAATTAGTATCGAAATGTTCGTGCAAAGTTTGTGCGGTAAGAGAATCGTAGTGGAAAGGTTAACAAAACAGACATTTGCATTTCAACATATTTAAAAAAAAAACATTACAGCACACATTAATGCTATCGATTAGTGACAAAATTAATCTATTGCCCCATTTTTTATAGAATGGGGGAACAAACGAGCACACAGTCCATCTGATGGTAAGTGGATGCTGTGGCCCATAAACATGTCTTCCAATAAGAATCAAAATGCAGAAGCGCTGTCATCCCTGACGACTGAGATGAAATGCCTCGTTTCTAGTAGAAAGGGTCCTCCGGTTCTCTAACACTCACCATACGTCACGTCTCGTGTTTATTTAAGGATGCGATATGGGGAAGTCCAGAAAAAGGCCATGGCCGTGGATAAATGGCGGCTTAGGAGAGGCCTTTGTCCATCTGTGGACTGTTACAGGCTTGTGATTGTGATGTGATTACAAAAAACCAGCCAAGTGCGAGTCGGACTCGCGCGCTGAAGGTTCCAAGCAAATCTATGGTATATAAGTTTAAAATTATTAAAAATATTTTTATTATATGATGTAACTAAAATTTATGCTTTTCGCAATTTTTCCTTTATCTGTGCTATAATACGTTGTACCAAATTTTAAGATTCTGAGTTCACGGGAAGTACCCTGTAGGTTTTGATTCCCTTGCGAATGTCGAAAATTTGCGGCATAAGCGGATGTATCTTTTGATTGCGTTGGCTTAGAAGTTTGATTTTTTTCACAGTTCCAAGGGACAGTAGATTTAAGAATTTGATATGAATTGCAGCTCGATACCTCCACACGTTCCTGAGAAAAAGGGTCTTGACAGACAGACAGACGGATAACAAAGTGATCCTATAAGGGTTTCGTTTTTTCCTTTTGAGGTACGGAACCCTAAAAAGAATATATTAAGACACATTGACAAACTATTTGAAATCCTATTACATTTTAAAAGGTATAGTTTCATTTCTAGCATAGTTGTACTACACTAATAAAGGGCCAGCCCTCCACACGTGTCCCTCCTATCTCTGTGACCCACTTACACACACCAACCAAACAGACGCCTGCTTGTGTGAGTGAACTGTCGTGATACCTTTGATATTGCATTCACATGCATTCACCGATACGAAATTTGTCAGCGTGTGAGTAATTTTTGGAGTAAATAATGCAAGCGTGTGAGTGGTTTGAATAATAGACGGCCTATAAGGATGTGAATCTGGGTCGGTGTGCGTGGAGCTTTGGATTAGTGTGGGGTGTTTTGGTAGTTTCTTTAGGTTAGGATGTGTTGGGGACATTGTGTGCACATGTCGTTTGTGCATGTATGCGACTTACTTTTTTATTACTCTACATCGTGGGTGCGATAGTCTAAAAAGCCCTCTTTATTTGCGTAGTTTATGTTTTTTCTTTATAAAATTTTAAAGGATTTTATAGTAAGCTGGCTGGTACCCAGAGCATTGCTGCCGCAAAAGAAATAATTGTGGAACTATAATTTTAAATTTGAAAGAGTTATGTTGTTTAATTAGGAACGATAATACATTCATTGAAATGAAATGATAAATAACTTTCAAATAAATTTGTCGGTACGATATACGCGCCACCTACTGTAAGTTAATTGCAATAATTTGACAAAGTTTTACCACAATCTGATGAACGGTATGGCAGCGTATAAAATACGAACAAACAACATTATTTTTTATATATTAAAAGATAACAAGAATCCTTGAATGAAACTAGTTGTTACTGATTTTATCGCAAATAATTGGGTTTATATTTATATTCCCTACGTTTCAAATACCTACTTTGTGTCACCCATGGTCACGAGGGGATTGAGGACGCACAATGTCATAGTTTAACACGGCTATCATCAACTAAAAATTATTATGTTTTTGGTCCGATCTACGCATATACAATTTATTGTACCTATCTTGAAGTCTCGCATAGCTTTTACCCGCGACTTCGTGTCTTAATCGAGTATAAATGTAGGTGTCTAAGGCCCACAAAATCCAATTATTATGTATTTTGTGCTCGTTCGTCATTAAAAAAAATATGTCATTCGTTCTGAACCAATGAACCTGCAAGACTGCATAACATATTAGAGTATGTGAATGGAATACGTTATTTAAATAAAGGCATATAGCCTTTATTTAAAGTCGAGAACATCTGCTATAACACGGTAGATCACATTATGCTATTATAAGAGGTACCTATATACTTCGTCACCTTTCATAGAAAAAGTCTCCACAATCACTAAACAAAACACAATCGTCGTAAAAGAGATTTCAATTTGTTCGAACTGGCAGTAAACAAAACTAGACCGCAGACTTTGATATGTTTTTTATTGCATATTTTTATCGTACTTTTGATTTACGTGTCAATTATTTTTCTAATTTAAAAATAAAAACTTTTTTTAATATAAAAAGACAAATTAAATTCTATTGAATGCTTTTAGGTCAATGGTCCTTTCGAAAATTATGTACAAGCCAGTTTTGGTTATAAATTTATAAATAGACTTATAAATTTGTGAACAGTCTACCTGATGGTATGTGACTATTGCAACCCATAGATAACTGCAAGCAACAAACAAAGGAGTATTTAGATGCGTTATTAGATTTAAAATGGTGGTAGAGCCACGCTGCAGCTATATTATGGTTGAAGCGCGAATGGGTCGGCTCCACCGAGGAAGGACCACATTCTCGCAGAATGCGAACATAAAATAGCAGCTTATCGCTGCTGTGTTTCGTGCGATGGATGTAGAGAAACGGAGACCCCTTTACTGGGAACGACGCCTTCCATCTTAGTCGTCAGGGTGACAACGCATGTGCATTTTGATTCTTAATCGAGGATATATATCTATGGGCCGCGAAACACACTTTGACATTGGATGGACAGTGTGCTCCTTATTCTATAACAAAGAGTTTTACTCATACAGAACACAAGGCTGATGTGAAGAATCGACGCTCTGGGAAATCTGCAGTCTGTGAACACGTACAGGATCGCCCCCGTCATTATATTAGATTTGATAGACCAAAAATCCTCGCTAAAGAACACCGATTCCTTCCAAGGATGATTCGTGAAGTTGTTGAAATCAAAAAACATCCTAATTTTAATAGAGAAGATGGCTGGGTGCTACCATCTGCTTGGGTACCCATAATTAATAAAATTAAAAATTTAACGGGTCCTGTAAAGTACTCGAAACTTCGGGAATATAAAATAAGTTAATATACGCAATAAAATCCGTAAAACTAGTTTAATTCAAATGTGTAGTTTTTGCGTAAATATAAGAAATCATTAGAGTTTTACTCGTTCACTCTTTATCGAGGATGTATATAAGTCTATTTGTATGGAGCACAGGATCCATTTACATCAGGTGAACAGGCGTGTACAGGTTTTTTTTTTTTTTTTTTTTTTATAGGAGAGGGGGCAAACGAGCATGCGGCTCACCTGATGGTAAGTGACTACCGCCGCCCATGAACAACCGCAACACCAGGGGAATAGCAGATGCGTTGCCGGCCTTTTAAAAAGGAGTAGGCTCTTTTCTTGAAGGTCCCTAAGTCGTATCGGTCCGGAAAAATCGCTGATGGTAATCGATTCCACAAGGAAGTCGTGCGAGGAAGAAAACATCTTCTAAATCGCACAGTGGTGGACCGCCAATCATCCAGATGGTGTGGATGGTATCGGGAGTTCTGCCGCGATGTGCGTTCATGAAATTTGGCGGCTGGGATTAATCCGAACAATTCCTCAGAGCACTCCCCATGGTAGATGCGAAAGAAAATGCAAAGAGATGCAACATCTCTTCGCAGTGCCAATGAATCGAGCCGATCGGAAAGGGCTCGGTCGTCGACGATTCGAGCCGCTCTGCGCTGGATGCGGTCAAGTGGAAGGAGCTGGCACTGGGGAGCCCCTGCCCAGAGATGGGAACAGTATTCCATGTGAGGCCGAACCTGCGCCTTGTAAAGTTGCAGGCGGTGTGCCGGCATGAAATACTGTCCCGCTCTGCTGAGCACGCCAAGCTTTTTAGAGGCCAATTTGGCCTTCTCTTCCAAGTGACCACGAAACTGCACGTCACTCGATATGTCGACTCCGAGGATACCGATACTGGCTGAGGCAAGAAGGGGAGTGCCTTGAAACTGAGGAGATACGACAAAGGGGTTCTTTTTAGCGGTAAACGCGCAAACTTGTGTCTTCTGAGGATTAAACTGGACTAGATTTAGTCGCCCCCAATCCGAGACTTTGTCCAGCAAAGACTCGACTTCAGACACAAGTTTGTTCCGGTACTCGGCGACGTTTTCCCGAGAAATATTGGCCCGGCCGGTGTATAGAGCATCACCAGTGCTGTCATCCGCATAGCAATGAATGTTACCAGTTAGCAACATATCATTGATATGCAGAAGAAACAGCGTTGGTGATAGCACACAGCCTTGTGGAACACCAGCGTTAATAGGCTTGTAGTCAGAACATGCACCGTCTACAACGACCTTGATGCTCCGATCTGCAAGGAAGCTGGTGATCCAATTGCACAATTTCTCGGGAAGCCCATAGGAAGGGAGCTTCGAAAGAAGCGCTTTGTGCCAAACCCGATCGAAGGCCTTCGCAATGTCCAGACTAACGGCCAACGCCTCCCCCTTCCACACCACCCCCGACCACAGGTGTGCTCGTTTGTCATTTTTTTTATCTTTAAGACCTTAGTAGTTTCATGACAACAAGAGGTTGAAAAGGAGTGATGGGTCATAGATAATAATATATTTAAAAACCAAAAAAAAAAACAAACATAATATTATGCATAATCTTCATTAGTAAGATCTCGTTAAATCAAATGCGAGAGCACAGGATTGCTACTTTCACGTAACGAGGTTATAATTAAATTATCGCTTGAGATCCTGTACGCGGATGCAGCACGTATATTATATACTGCAGCTAGGGCTGTCACACGCATTAATGAATTAAACTATAATACTCTTGCGTAACAACTAAATTCTAAAATAGCGCAGGTAATAAGTTATATTAACTCACACGGCGAGGGCTTAATTCCATCCACTACTAATGACATTTCTTGTTGTAATTATAGATATTTATATTTACCACATGTATATATTTAACACGTATTTTGGCAGCGTAGCTAATTTTTTTTTGCCCTAAAATTATATTAGAAATTGTTCTCAATTTGTCTTTAGGGACGTGTGTAGTTCTGGGACATGTGTAGGCTCTAAATTTATTGTACAAATTTTTTGATCACTTTATTTTTCGTTTCGTTAGGTGGCAACCCTATGTAGCGTAAGTGACGATATAGCGGCGTGGTATTTATTCATTCCCAATAAAGTGTTCATCTTCAGAGTATCTCCACATAAACTTACATGACTTAATACCTCGCTCAAATAAGCGCTTAAAATTGCAATTAACAATTCCATTAGTGCCGGCTGGGATCGAACCCGGGTCGCTTGCGTATTGAATTTTTTTACGTGGTAGAGCCACACTGCAGCTATATTATACTCGTAGTTATAGAACGAATGGGTAGGCTCGCGGTAGGACCACGCTCTCACAGAATACCAGCGTAAAATAGCAGCTTAACGCTGCTGTGTTTTGTATTGTGAGTGAAGAGAACCGGAGACCTTTTTTAATAAAAACGAGGCATTTCATCTAAGACCTCAGAGGTGACAGCGCATCTGCATTCTGATTAATGTAGATGCCTATGGGCCACAGCTAACACTTACTATCAGATGGACTGTATGCTCGTTTGTTATTCTGATACTATAAAAAATTTGATACACAGCGAGCGCTAAGCCCCTGAACTATCACGGCTGTGGGATTTTTCATAATCACCTCTTAAAACACCTACTGGGACAAAATGGGGCAATGTTTTTTATTGGTATTCTATTATTAACAAAATAATAAATATTAAATCTAACAGACACGATTTAAAATAATTTTGATGATTTGTTTATAAGAGAAAGGTAGAAAGGAAATGAATCCCTTACCTTTTATTCCCTAGAAAAATTAAAACAGAACCAGGGTTAAATGATTGGCAAAAGCAGAGCGGTATATCTGACAGGAATGCCGACGGTTATTTTTAACTGGCTTGGTTAAATAGGACGCACGGTTAGCGGGAAACGGGCGAATTAAATAACTAACAGTTTGTTTTTCGTGTAAATATTCTATAGATGCATCGGATGCAAGACTCGCTGCGGTATATACTGATAGTGCACGTAATTAGATTCACTACATACTAGTGTTGCCAATTGTTCAAGCAGTTACCCTTTAGGCCCAACTCCCAAAAGCACTAGTAAACTACCAAAAATATTAACCTTCTCTCGAAAATCTTTAAATTTATCACCAAACAAAAATTTTGAGTTAATAATTTAAAACCCAAAACAAAATGCATATTATTAATTGGCCTTTTATTAAGTACATAATACACGATCTCACAGAATACCAGCGTAAAATAATAAATTAATTTTGCTGTGTTTGGTATTAGTGTAGAGAACCGGACGGAACGTTTTTACTGGAAATGAAGCATCTTAGTCCTCAGGTGCGACAATGTATCGGAATTTTGATTTTTAATTGTGAATAGATGTAGTGGACTTTTAAGGGTTGATACGGAAGGAGAACCTAGGGTCAGATAGCCTTGGTCCATGAAAGTGCGAGTATTTAAAAAACAAAATCTTTTGGAACGCATCTTATTACGATGTAACCGACATGAATCGATAAAATTAAAATTAAACTAGCCATAAACTCTGCGTTGCGTACGGTCGGCCTGGTTAATACGCGTCCGGCTGCATCTAGGGTTGGCGACTGGAGAAATTGTTCTCACTCGTGCATATCATGTATGTATGTATGTACTATGTATATATATTTTTAATATATGTACACATTATGTTTCGCACCTGTCAATAATTGTCTTTGGCACCCAGGGTTGACTGGCAGAGAATGCCACATGCATTAATTCCGTTCTATATACCCTTTACTTTAAGTTACATTTAGCTTTTTTAAAAAAATAACCTGCCACCCTGCTCATTCATTGGTTGTCCGAAAGTAATAACTGTTAGCAATAAGACCGCCCATTGCATACTTCTTTTGTATAAATAATTTCTGTATGTTTTGTATGGTGTGCAATAAATAATCTATATAAATAAAATGATAGAGGTTTGTATTTGTGCGCGCATCACGGAAAAACGTTTAATTTCTTAAGGAGTAAGTAAGTTTTATTTCTTAGACACTTGGTCCTTATCTAAAAAAAATATTCCGATATCTTCATTTACTATAAAGTTAGTAAAGTTTTAAGAAACAATGATTTCATGAGCACTACGTATTCAGTGACGTGTGTTTTCTTTCCGGGGAGAAGATCGAAAACTTTGTTAATATATCAAGCAACGCGGACGAAGTCGCGGGTATCAGCTAGTATTAAACAAATATAAAATATTCATAGATTTTTATATCATAGATATTAATATTATTGATTTAGACTTATCTGATGGTAGTGATCACATATGCAACAGCTGAGGAATTAGCCAGCCTTTTAGAAAATAGTACGTTCTTTTGAAGATACGACAGAACCGCTGGCGATTTATAATTTAAAATATGGCTGTGTATCACAATAAATCTTCTTAAAACGCACGGTAGTTAATAGCAATTATAAGTGTTGCAGTTCACCATCCGGACGATTCCTGGGAGCACTTTCCGTGGTACGTGCGATAGATAAATTTAACATTGTTACAACGTCCTTTAGCAAGATCAGTGGATGAAAACGATTAGAAAGAACTTGGTCATCGACGTTTCAAACTGTTCTTCGTTGAATGCGGTTAAGTGGCTCGAGCCGGTACTGAAGTGGCATGGCCCGGAGATGAGAGCAGTATTCTTTGCGAGGCTGAACCACTCCTTTGTAAAGCTGTAAAAAGCTATCAGAAGTTAAATTTGCCTTTCCTTCCAAGATATCTATCACAATGCTGCATTGGTGCATATGTTAAGGTTTATGAGATTCTAGAGTCAGTATAAGAAAAGGCTGTGAGGAGTGTCATTTAATTCCTTAGGGCCTCCCCTAAGTACTCAACAACTTACTTTCTTTGTTATAAGGTACGTTTCAAACCCGCTGCCATACAGAAGTTATAGCAGAGTGCGAGAATCTCTCACTTTAGATCTCCTTCTTCAACCTTGCGTGAATTCAGCGCTTACAAAATACAAATGTCTATTCACTGAATAACAGACCGCTTAGAGACCACTTCAGGCTACAGTCTATAGTAGTAATGTATTCATCGCCAGTTGTTAGAAGTTGAGATTTTCTCTAACCCTAAATTCGGACAATTCGTTGAGTCCAAGGCTTAAGTAGACACTAGAAAGTTTAGTGCTCTTACAAACCTGACAGATGATCAATATTGCATGTTGTATTAGTTTTTAAGTCATCAGTAACAGGAACTCGTCCTTACATATACCTTTTTATATTACACGCTGAATATGGCTGGATTATACGGGCTGGTGCTGTAACATGTCACTTGGAATAGACTCTACTTAAAGGTAACAAAGAGGTCTATTAAAGACCTTTAATTTAGTTTAAACTAGTTTTAGCATTTTCGAGCATAGACGCAGAGTAGCTAACTTTTCGGAGTTCTAGAGGATACCCAAATTATAAACAGTATGCAAAGGAATTACACGGCTGGATTCTCCCTCTCCCCACGAACCTCAGACATCCTCTCTTAATATTATCGACATGACATACATACCCAAAGATACAGCAAGGGAGCGGAATAATTTGCCAGCGTCTGTTTTTTCATTCGATTACAATGTGTCTTCAAGGCAAAGATTTGTCATCTAAGGCATGTGTCATTTCACCATTTACGTCTACATCATCACTTAGTACCAGGTAAGATAACAGTCAACCATTGGCTTATAGTCCATCCATCCATTACAGATGGCCTCCCCCATAGATTTTCTCGTAGAAGGGATATTGCCATAGTTGCGTACGGTTCGTTAATTCGGTTTGGCAACTGCAGCTTTTTTATAATATTGACTTGTTACAAAGAAGATGATGTTGCCCAACTCATGTTCTAATTTCCCCCATAATACACCCATGGGACGATATGTGTTAGTGGATATTCTTATAGTGACACTACACGGTCATAATAGAAAGATGGAAACGATAGTCAGCAATATGGTGAAAGATTGAACTAAATTCCCAAACAATTAAACAGAAACAGAAACTTTTTTATTCAATATAGATTATAAATAATACTTATAGAAAGTCCCTCTTTTGTTTAATTAACATTGGTTCGAAAAAAAAACTTCTGTCCTGTTACACAAATTAACAAAACTACAAATTTGAAATAGCTTGGTGACGATCACTTCATTTCCAGGGGTTATTACCAACCATAAATTCTTTAATATTATAATAACCCTAAAAATAAATGTAACACCTTTGTAAAATGTTTTTATTTAATAAATTTATAAAACTTTCGTTTAATAAATGTATCTTTCAATTAAATAAATTTTCAAGCGTGCGTACATTAATCACGATTTATTTTTAATCGCATATACATAATATGACGTTTTTAATTCAAAACGGACAGCATCCCTGTTAGCGTATGCAAGTGCAGTGTTTATTTATATCGGCCTAATTTCTAAAGTGGGATGCATTTGTGGGGCAGCCCTGTGCGTCCCTCGCGAACAGCGCTACGCCTCGCAACTTATGTATTCCCGGTAAAACAGAACGCGTGTTATGCAATCCTGGTATTTGTTTTCAACGCTTGTTCTTCCGCAGGGTGGTCACAATTATTTTCTTATCTTTGAGATCCCAGTACTAAGCTAAGCTTTTATTATTCTGTCTTTTCCCACGGTCACCACGGGACGATATTATTATGGTTGTATTTGTTTTTTTTTTTATATTTATCACAATCAAACGCAATTTGAGTGCCGCGTGCTCTGCCTGAAGTTAATGTTGTGGGATTTGGACCAGCCGGTGGTATTTTTTATAGGAAAGAAGGGTAACAAGCGAACGGAGAGCCCAGATGATGGAAGCTGAATTACTCATTTATCCTAGACTAAGAATCAAAATGTGTAATTATGTTGTCAGGCCTGAGAGGTGAGGGCTAAGATGGAATGCGTCGTTATCGCTAAATAGGGTGTCGGGTTCTCGTCACTAGCCTTACTAATATATATATATATATATACCTAGTCAGGTCATAAGTATTGTCACACAGTAAAAACTTTTCTTTTAGAATGCTGGCCACAAAAATGTTTATTGAATTCGAATTTCGAATTGTTCATGAAAATAAAACTAATTTTACTCATTTTTAAATATGGAGTGGACGCTTAAAGAAGACCGTGTTGCAGTTATTGCGTTGCATCGTTGCGGTTACGCGCCAATTCAAATTTTTGACATACTGAAAAATTTGAATATAACCAAAAGATTCGTTTATCGTACCATCAAACGATACAATGAAGACTCTAGTGTAGATGACAGGTCAAGAAGTGGTCGCCCTCGGTCTGTTAGGACTCCAGCAGTGATAAAAGCTGTGAAGACGCGAATTCAATGAAATCCCAAACGTAAGCAGAAACTGTTAGCCCTTCAGATGGGGTTAAGCAGAACCACGGTGAAAAGGGTGTTAATTGAAGACTTAGGGCTTCGGGCATATCGAAGAAAAACAGGACATTGTTTGAATGCTCGTCTAATGGACCTGAGACTGAAGAGATGCCGCGCTTTGTTGAAGCGGTTCGCGGGAAAAAATATCGGGTATTTCTTTTTTCGGATGAAAAAATTTTTACCGTAGAAGAGAGCTACAACAAACAAAATGATAAGGTGTACGCACACGGAGTTGAAGAAGCGTGCAACCGTATTCCGCGTGTCCAACGAGGTCATTTTCCATCCTCGCTCATGGTATGGTTGGGAGTTTCTTATTGGGGCTTAACAGAGGTATATTTTTGTGAGAAAGGTGTAAAAACGAATGCAGTTGTGTATCAAAATACCGTCCTGACGAACCTTGTGGAACCTGTTTCTCATACCATGTTCAATAACAGGCACTGGGTATTCCAACAAGATTCGGCGCCTGCTCATAGAGCGAAGAGCACACAAGACTAGCTGGCGGCGCGTGAAATCGACTTCATCCGGCACGAAGACTGGCCCTCCTCCAGTCCAGATTTGAATCCGTTAGATTACAAGATATGGCAACACTTGGAGGAAAAGGCGTGCTCAAAGCCTCATCCCAATTTGGAGTCACTCAAGACATCATTGATTAAGGCAGCCGCCGATATTGACATGGACCTCGTTCGTGCTGCGATAGACGACTGGCCGCGCAGATTGAAAGCCTGTATTCAAAATCACGGAGGTCATTTTGAATAAACTTTAGTGTCATAAGAATCTATGTTTTGTTAAGTTCATTTTGGTATATAAATAGTTACACAATGAATAAACTTGTTTCAATTATTTTGTATAGAATAAGGGTGACAAAGAGTGCACAATCCACCTGATGGTTAGTGGAGGCTGTGACCCATAGAGCCATAGACATCAACATCTATCGTTGATTAAGAATCTAAATACAGATGCGTTGACAACGCTGAGCACTAAGAGGGAATGCGTTATTATCAGTAAAAGGGGTCTCTCGTCCTCTACACTCACCATACGAAACATAATAGCATTAGCTGCTATTTCACGCTGGTGTTTTGTGAGTGCGTAGTCCTGCTCCGGTCTAAACTACTAAAAGAAAAAACTAAAAATTACATAGGATTGATGTATGACTCGGTTTTCGTTCAGCTGCGGCGTTACGGACGAATCCCGCACGGTCTGTATGTTCATGGGGCAATGTATACGTTTTTATAATAAATTCAAGGTATCCCATATACAGGTTTCCTCTATTACCAAGTTAATTTTTTTATTAAAAACCTATAAAAAGGGTTATTTATTTTGAATAAATACGTGATACAAATATTAACATAAATAATAACATCGGGGAGAGATAATCGCTTCCAAGATGTTTCTTAAATTAATTTTGTAAGTAATCAAAAAACCTATTTTTAATTATATAATGTTATTTGGCAAAAAAAGTCGCTCTGGGTTTCTTGTTGTTTTTTATATGAAAATAAAATAACAAACGTACTTATAAGTCGCGGCACGTAAGTCTAGCGCTGTACGAAAGAGTCGGTGCGACTCCGACATAACCCGTCATTTTCTCAAGCGAGGCGGGTATGCGTAGGCATTTCCCCATGTTAAAGAAAAGGTGTCCATGAAATGTAGTATCTGCTGCTTATTGGAGTGTAAGATCGCTTGTCACTTCCGTTTTATTAAAAAAAAATCTGCCAATTCATTCAGAAGTTCCACAATCACTAATAGTAATAGATGCACCACCGTGCTGTGGCGGTGTCAGAATATCCACTACCCCATATCGTCCTGTGAGTGTTGTAAGAGGTAACAGAGGGAAATGAAAGAGGAGATGGGCAGCAGCAGCCTTCTGATAAGAACGCAAAGTAGAGCAAGGTAGAGCCACGCGGCAGCTTTTGCTGTCGCACGGATGGGCCGGCTCGAACCGGGGTAGTACCACGACCTTACAGAAAACCAGCGTGAAGTAGAAGTTTACCTCTGCGTTTCGCTTGGTGAGTGCAGGTGGCCGGAGGCCCTTTTTACTGGAAATGAGGCATTCCATCTTAGTCCTCACGGGTGACAACGCATCTACATTTTGATTTGTAACAGAGGATAGATGTAGATGTCTATGGGCCGCAGCAACCACTTACCATCAGTGGACTGTGTGCTCGTTTGTCACCCTTATCCTATAAAAAAAATAATAATAAAAAAACAACCCACTTGCCAAGCAAGGCAACTAGGAGTACATGAACTAGACGGTTTGCTTCGTCTTTTGTAATGCGTACAGAAATGTGGTGGAGTAATAGAATAATTCGCCGACGCTTGTCTTTCCATCGGATTACAATCGGGCTGTTATTAAAACAAGAGAGGATCTTTCATTACGCCAAGACAGTGTGATTGACCATCTTAGGCCTTATCACCGCATTCACCGCACATCACCAGATAGGAGTGTGCTTGAGCACTGGCATAAAAAGAAGAATTAATGAAAAAAACTTAGGGAAATGAAAATTCAGGAAGTTATTAGTGACCTTGCCATTGCAGATAATTATGAATAAGTGATTAACGCATCTAAACAATGGTGGCCGTCGGCTTTTTTTCCCTTCAATCGACACGCGATGGCTATAGACAGCGTTTGATTCACTCTAGTAAATATTGCGTCGCAAATATATTATGGCTGGTGTGTTTGTTACCATTACAGCCTGTTAAAAGTCCACTGCTGAACATTGGTCTCCCCTAACGAATGACACAAAACACAGTGCTAAGCCACCTGCATCCATTATCAGGTGGTCTTTTCATATAGTTGGGGCCCGCCCTATGCTTGCGGATACTTGCTGCCACTCGAAAAACTTCCTTCCCCATCGATTGTCGATTCTTTGAGCTATATGGCCTGCCCATTGCCACCCCAGGTTATTGAATCTTAAAACTTAATTCCTTACACCTCAACAAAATCTAATTAGGATCACTAAAAATTATATAAATAACGTAATATTAACCGAAACATGTATGTAATATGCAAGTTTTTGTTATTAAGCGGCCATGTTGCACGCGAACACAGAGTAGGCATGCATAAGCTGCAGATAATAAATTAATAATCATTGTTTATTTTTTTAACCTTGTTTTTTTTTTCTTATTGTAAATGTAAATTAGTTTTGTATAGCAGGAATCTGACATAATCATCGTTAACGACTGTTATTAAACAAGGTTTATTGTGACTTGAGGAATTTATTATGTGTACTGGTGGCGCTAGAGTATTCATCACCCCTTTTCGTTCCGTGGATGATATAAGATGTCATAGTCGTACGGCAAATATCAGCTCACCTGTGTTTCGTATGGTGAGTGTAGAGAACCGGAGACCATTTTTACTGGAAACGAGGCATTCCATCTTACTTGTCAGGGATGACAGCGCTTCTGCATTTTCATTATTAATTGAGAGTAGATGTAGATATCTATGAACCACAGCAGCCACTAACCATCAGGTGGACTGTATGTTCGTATGTTCCCTTATTCTATAAAAAAAATCCGGAAAAATCGTATGGCTTCTGATTGTTGGTGCCTCGATCGAGATGGCTATACGTATATGAGGCTGCCAGTGCAGAAGCTTTACTCCTTATGGGTTGTGGGTTCTCCAAGCTATATTCCCGGCCCATGGGATATTCAGCTTAGTGATCAATCTGCGGATATCTTAATTTCAAATTCCATTACAAATAAAAACTCCTACCATAACCCTGTCCATAGCTCGCTGAACGACCTTGAGCTTACTCATAGCAGCAACGAACCACATATCAGAAGTAGTTCATACCACCAAACGAATAACAAGTTGGAACAATAATTTAAAAATACCAACTGCAAAAAATACTACTAACAAGATAAAAATTCAAATATTCTACCCTATATCTTTCCCATAACTAAGACGGACCTAATTACATCTCACATGTTAAAATATATCAAGCAGTTTAAGCTGCATAGCGTGCCAAATAAAAAGACATACTCTCGAAAAATACTACTCGTAATACATTACCCACCGATGGAGCAGTCGGGTAAGTAAAACAAAAGGTAAGGAGAATGGTTGGAAAAAGGTGCAAATAAGGTCTTGTCATTATATAAAACTGTTAAATGATCTAACAAAAGGTGTTGCGTTCAAGTTTAAATTAGTAAATGTTGTAATTATCTGATAAAGGAAGGAGATAAAATAAAGCACTAGATTGTTGTTTACCTGGAATTTGTGTTTGACTACTTAAAATATAGAATATATCTGTGGTATCTCAGGGACTAAGCGGTCATTGTAAATTTCACAGTACGCGAGCAATCCGCGTTCGAGAAATGTGAATTCCGGCTACACGTATTGGGGCATTTCCTTGCCCTAAATCCGTCTCAGAAATAAGAGGAGGTCTGTGCCCAGCGGTGGGACGGCTGTAACTTTAGTTTACCTTGAACTTAAAATATGTACAACTTTGGAAATGACCGATAAGTGACCTTTAATATTTTTTATTGCGAATTTAAGGATTTTCTATAGGAAGGGTCGTCGGAAAGAGCAGAACAACATCTGCCTGGGCAGCTGGTATATATATATATATATATATATATATATATATATATATATATATATATATATATATCCATTAAAGCCTATAAAAGTCCATTGCTGAACTTAGGGCTCCCCCATTGATTGCTTCTTATTCATTATGTCATAGTTGCCATGCTTGGCAGGCGGGTTCACGACTGCAGTTTTGTATTATTCAATCGACACGCGATGACCGTAGACAGCGTTTGATTCACTCTAGCACTCTAGTAAGTATTGCGTCGAAAATATTGGTATAATCTTTACGAGTATATTATCGCAGATGTGTGTTACCATTACAGCCATAAAAGTCCACTGCTGAACATTGGTCTCCCCTAAGGAATGACACAAAACACAGTCCTATGCCTCCTGAATCCATTATCAGGTGATCTTTTCATCTAGTTGGGGCCCAACCTACACTTGTTATCAGTGAGATGCTGCTACCCAACTCCTGTTTGTTTCTCTTTGTCGCCTTATACACACTAACGGAAGATATAGTAGAAAAATAAGTTTTTTTTTATAGGATAATGGTGACAAACGAGCACACAGTCCACCTGATGGTAAGTGGTTGCTGCGGCCCATAGACATCTACATCTATCCTCTATTACAAATCAAAATGCAGATGCGTTGTCACCCGTGAGGACTAAGATGGAATGCCTCATTTCCAGTAAAAAGGGCCTCCAGCCACCTGCACTCACCAAACGAAACGCAGAGGTTAATCTCTACTTCACGCTGGTATTCTGTGAGGTTGTGGTACCACCCCGGTTCGAGCCGGCACATCCGTGCGACAGCAAAAGCTGCCGTGGCTCTACCACTGTTAAAGTAAGTATATATTGTATGCGCGCCTTTATTATAATTATTTAGTATCACTTACTTTTTTTTATAAAACTGAAGTGATAGACGAAAATATAGTCTACGTAATGGTAAATGGCTAAAACCACCTTCAAACTAAGAAACCTACAGCTGCGTTGTTCTGTTGTCTGACCTCTGATAGAATGTAATTGTTTCATAAATTAATGTAATGTAATTGTACTGTAATTGTACTATCTCTTTATATTCTTCAGATTGGAAACAGCAGTGCAAGCACTAGTATATTGCGGCAGAACTAGGTAAGAGATTGGTACGTACCCAAACGGACACCTTAGGTGAATAGCAGTCCTATCGACTAGTAAAGCAGGTAATAAATAGTTTTATACAATAATAAATAGGTGTGTGGGTACTTAACTTGAATATTAATTATGTATGTACCTGTCTCTTTCTATTGTCATACTAAAATAATAAATACTGAAGAAACAGAGAGAGATAGAGAGATATAAAGAAAGAGTCAGAGAACAACTTTAACGTTTCTAACGTTGGTAAGGCTCTGGTGTAGTTTTTATCTGTGTAGTGTCATATTATTGCTAATAAAGTAATTTTTACAAATTTGCCACGTTAACAATTTTTTATTATGTTCCACACCTGTGTCCTATAAATTTAGAATCAAAGTCGATACGCATTTACAAATACTTTAAAAGGAAGAGGTTATCAGTGCGCATCTAACTTAGATTTTTATAATACAACACTTTCGAAGTTTTTAAGAGATTTTGTTGAATATTAATGTTCAATTATGGACTTCTCTATTTTAGTCAGTTAGTTATATGTGGTAGAGCCATGCTGCAGCTATTACATGTGCAATGGTTGTTGCACGAATGGGTCGGCTAGACCGGGGAAGAACCACGCTCTCACGGAACAGTAGCGTAAAATAGCAGCTTAATGCTGATGTGTTTAGTATGGTGAGTGTAGAGAACCGGAGACCCTACTAGTAACGAGGCATTCCATTTTAGTCCTCAGGGCGACAACTCGTCTGAATTTTGATTCCTTAGTGAAGGTAAGACGTAGGTGTCTATGGGCTAAGGTATTTAGGTGATTTAGGTGGAATACTTATTCTTTTGTCATCCGCACTTCGATGAAAAAGCGGCCAAGTGCGAGTCGGACTCGCCCATGAAGGAGTCCGTAGCAGCAAGTAACATAATTTACGATCTATGACGTATTAAGAAAGTACATACTAGATCTCGTCCGAACCAATTTTCGGTGGAAGTTTACATGGTAATGTACATTATATAATATTTTTTTGTTTTATCATTGTCTTATTTTAGAAGTTACAGGGGGGAGACACACACATTTTACACTTTGGAAGTGTCTCTCGCACAAACTATTCAGTTTAGAAAAAAATTATTATAAGAAATCTCAATATCATTTTTGAAGACCTAACCATAGTTACCCCACACGTATGAGTTTGATGAAAAAAAATTTATGAGTTTCAGTTCTAAGTATGGGGAAACCCCAAAATTTATTGTTTTTTTTTCTATTTTTGTGTGAAAACTTTAATGCGGTTCAAAGTATACATCTACTTAGCAAGTTTCAACAGCATAGTGCTTATAGTTTCGTAAAAAAGTGGCTGTGACATTCGGATGGACAGACAGACAGACAGATATGACGAATCCATAACGGTTCCGTTTTTTGCCATTTGGCTACAGAACCCTAAAAGGATATTTTCGCAATGGTACGAAATATTCAGATGCACCTTCGGCCATGAATTGTCAGATGTACCGTGTACAAGTGAGACTGACATTTGAGAAAAGTTCACACATTTCGTCTTATAACGTATGACATTATTTGGAACAAAGTAATCGCTCACGTTCTTTATTTAATATAAAGTCAGTCAAGGTGATCAGGGAGACAATGCGCTTATTTTGAATCAGACGCGTCTGCCAATGTATCCAACATTGGCGTTAACTATGCATGTTTGAACAAACTTTTGTAGTTTGACACAAAATCAATGGTGATTAGTCTACGAGTGTTATAAAAGAAACAAGTAGTAAAATTAAAAAATTAAAAACCGACTTCAATATAAATTATTAAGGATAACCCAAAAAATACTGGTCAGACCTTGATCAAATTTATATGGGATCGCGTGAGAAGCATCAGTTTTCAAATAAAAAAATAGTCATCGAAATAAAAAAAAAAGTAAAAAAACATACAATCGAATACAATACCTCCTCCTTTTTGAATCGGTAGAAAAATTTTTACGTGGTAGAGCTATGCTGCAGCTATATTAGTGGTATAGTTGTAGCACGAATGGGTCGGCTCGACGGGGAAGGACCACGCTTTCACAGAATTCCAGCGTAAAATAGCAGCTTAACACTGCTGTGTTTCGTATGGTGAGTGTAGAGAACCGGAGACCCATTTTACTGGAAAAGAGGCATTCCATCTTAGTCCTCACTGACAACGTATCTGCATTTTGATTTCCAAACGAGGATAGATGTAGATGTCTATGGGCCACAGCAACCACTTACCATCAGGTGGACTGTGTGCTCGTTTGTCACCCTATCCTATAAAAAAAATTATACGTTTTATAGCGTTTAATAGCTTTTCTGCCTAGAAGCCAATTTGGGTAAGGACCAGCCTCTTATATATTTCTGCCACCATCCAGCAGTGCGTCTACTGCTGTGTTTCAGTGTATAGGCTATACACACAGTTAGTATGCTTACAGACTGTGAGGCATTCCGTCTTAGTCCTCAGATTAGACAAGGTAGCTGTAACTCTCTTTGTTTGTAATTGGTTGCAGGTGCCCATAGGCCCCACGATGCAGAGTAAGTAACTTGGTGGATTGTAAGTTCGTTTGTCACATCAAATTTATAAAGAAAAAACTACATGCATATTTTTTTACGTGGTAGAGCCGTGCTGCAGCTATATCTATACTAATACTTTAATATAATAAAGCGGAAGAGTTTTTTTGTTTTTTTGTTTGTTTAAACGCGCTAATCTCTGGAACTACCATTCCGGTTTGAAAAATTCCTTTTTTATATTATAGCCAGATTCATTTGGAATAGTATAGGCTATGTAGCATTAAGCTATATCACTCAGCTAGCCTTAAATATAGATATTTGTTAAGCAAGTCAGAAGAAAAAGCACTCCCGAAATGATTTATCCGCGTACGCTGGTGTTATCGTTAGGGATACGTAAATACAATGTTCTAGAAAAATATAGATCTTTACTCCGTCTAAAAAAAGTCCGCGATACCATATGTCTATTTCTTATACATAAACCATAATTAGTATAGTATTTTGTGACAAAAAAATATTGAAAATGTAAAAGTGATTTATGAGCGTTATTATTAGGTATGGCCTATTTATCTCTACGAACGAAAGTTACTTCATCAACAAGACAATTTTATGAAGATAAACTTTGTTACTTATACCATGTTATTTGGACGCATAGTTTAAGAGATAATGTAAAATTAAAATAATTAAATACTTGGCTGGGCGCGCGAACGACACATTAACCCTAGCCGCCCGGTGAGAACTGCGAGAACTGCTCAACCGGGAGGGGGAGGGAAAGTAGATAAAATTTAACTTCGCTCTACATCATACACAATACGCCGACAGATAAAAGTACTCCATTAATTATGCCAATTTTTCCATCCATTGCTATCAAATAAAATATTTAAATGCAATTATAAAATGCTTGAACTAGGTCATGTCGCGCACCTCCGACACGTGATGACGCGGGTGAAACCGCGGGGCACAGCTAGTTAGTAGTATATACGCGCGGGAAGGACCGCGCTCTCACAGATTACCAGCGTAAAATAGCAGCTTAACACTGCTGTGTTTCGTATGGTGAGTGTAGAGAACCGGAGACCCCTTTTACTGGAAACGAGGCATTCCATTTTAGTCCTCACGGGTGACAACGCATCTGCCTTTTGATTCTTTATTGAGGGTAAATTTAGATGTCTATGGGTCGCAGCAACCACTTACCATCATGTGAACTGCGTGCTCATTGGTCACCCTATCCTATAATAAAACACTCTCAGATTACTGCTTACATTTTTATTCGCCCTGAAGCGTAAGTTTAAATTTTTTTTATTATATAGACTTATTTGGTCTTATTCTACGTTTCGCAAATAACTCAACCATCTCCCACGGCTGTCTCTTTCTTAATGACATCCACAGACTAACTAGTGGATTCTACATCATTGCTTCGTGCAACTAACCACATCCCCTCTCTGACTGTAGTGTTGCCATTCTAATAAAGTTAATTTACCAATAAAAAGTCAATTGCTTAAACAGAAACTGAAATTAATTAAGTGGAAACCTATAAAAAATCATCTTAGTTCTTTGGAGTAAGAGCGCATCTTTGACTTACTTTGTCCATGAAATGCCAGCCACTTACCATCAGGTGAACTATTAGGCGGTATGTTATTGTAATAATAGCTGTTCCTCGCGACTTCGCCCGCGTGTAATTTAGCGTTTTAATTGCGCGTTTTAAGTGCGTGGAACCCTAATTATTTTTCAAAAATATAAGTAGCCTAAGTTACTCCGTATAACATAAGCTATATACCAGTGAAAGTCCTGTCAAAATCAGTCCAGTCGTTTCAGAGATTAGCCGGAACAAACAGACAGACAGATAGACAGACAGACGGACAGACAGACAGAAAGACAAAAATTTTAAAAATCGTGTTTCTGTTATAGGTACCGTATAATATAATTTTATATGCAATTAGTAAAAAGCTGTTACTTTGACATTACAAACAGACACTTCAATTTTATTTATTTGTATAGATTATATATTAAAAATAAACTAACCAAATCACAGATATTCACTAAAGTAGAAAAATAAAAAAAAAGAGATTTAAAAATGTGCAAAAAATTAAAGGCATTGATGCAACTGAGGCATTGTTTTGTGTATTAATATAATGCTCTAGAAACTGATAGACTTTTATTTAAAACTAACTTCTCAATTAACTGACATTGTGTAACAAAAATATTCACCTCAGTGTCAACTAGCGACATCTGGTGAGTGGAGGATTATTATCCTTCAATCCTGCTGTGCACTTTTATGGCCTACTAAAGTAGAAAAAGATACGGATATGTTGGTAGTAGTGCTGCCGGCTGACAGCTCCGTGGCGCAGTGACTTATTAGCATTGAGTTGGCGGCACTGAAGGCTTCGGGTTTGAATCCCGCAAGAAACAAGTATGGGTATGACTTACAAATAATTATTCTGTTTGTCATTATGTTTATGTCTGTAAAAAGCCTCGACGATACAAGAGAAAACGTTTTTATACGTGGTAGAGCCATGCTACAGCTATATCAGTAGTATAGTTGTAGCACGAATGGGTCGGCTCGACCGGGGAAGGAACACGCTCTCACAAAATACCAGCGTAAAATAGCAGCTGATTACCGTTGTGTTTCGTATAGTAAGTGTAGAAAACCGGGGATACTTTTTTCTGAATATGAGACGCCATTCCGTCGAATGGCGGCTTGGTGCTGCTGTATTTCGTATGGTAAGTGTAGAGAACCGGAGACCCTTTTTAGTGGAAAAGAGGCATTCCATCTTATTCCTCACGGGTGACAAAGCATCTGCACTTTGATTCGCAAACGAGGATAGATGTAGATGTCTATGGGCCACAGCAACCACTTACCATCAGGTGGACTGTGTGCTCGTTTGTCACCCTATCCTATTAAAAAACCCTAGTGTTGAGTAACGTTTTTATATAATTGGAGAGCTATACGCAGAGTCTGGTATAATGTCGTCCAGAACGAATTTCGATCACGGCGGCCACTCTCAACGGAGACTAGACATTTGCGCGGGATAGCATTATAGTTCCTAAGTTTATGCGCAAGCACAGGTGAACTTTCTATTCCCTCACTCTCATAGTCCAATGGGACGGTGATTGAACACGGGACGGAGAGATATTAGGCGCAGGACCAACGGCTTCACGTGCTTTCCCAGGCACGGGGGCGAATTACCGCGAACTTCCTAACTCCGGTCCGCTACTGAGAATTTCTTCACAGAAAAACCTAATAACTTATACCTCGACCCGGGATTCGAACCTGGGACCTCATGATCAGCTATCGCGTTTACGACCATTACACTAACGCGGCAGTCACATCTGGTATATTCAAACATTTGCCAAATGCATTTGACTCAGCTGCTACACTTGGCAACGAATATCTATAGGCATCTTAGAAACGCAGTCTAGGCCGGTAAATGTTACTCATTCGTTAGGTATGCGCTAACGACAGACATTGTAGTCTTATTTAGTTTATTATATCTTTTACGAGTATAACTATAAAAGTAGGTATTGATTAATCGTTATAATATAAAATATACGTCACCTGAACTTTACTGTTATAGCCCATTAGAAGTCAACTGCTCATAGTTAACCACGACTACCTCCAAATTAAAAATTATTAATTTTTGTTGTGAACAACAAAAACAAAAACGTCGGGAACATAAAACGCGATAAAATCCATAAAACTAGTTTTATTTAAATGTGTAATGTTCACGTAAACATAATAAATCATTATAAATAATTTAAAATTAAAAAAATTCTACAACCGACTTCAATATAAATTATTAAGAATAACTCAAAAACTATTGGTCACACCTTGACCACATGTGAAGCACCAGCTTTAAAATAAAAAAAAGAATCATCGAAATCGATTCACCCAGTAAGAAGTTATGAGGTAACACACATAAAAAAGAAATAAAAACATACAGTCGAATTGAGTACCGGCTCCTTTTTGAAGTCGGTAGAAAATTATATTATTTATTATTTATTTAACAGTTTATGTATAAGTCGATAGAACAATGGTAAAAACATAATTATGTACAAAGGCACTGCTTATTCCATGATGAAATTTCTTCCAGCGGGCCTATTGAAGGATAGTTGAAGGAAATAGAGGTAGTCAAAGTGTGCACTTGCATAAATATACATAAACTATACAAATATATACAAACTTATATATATACGTATATACATATATAAATAAATATTATATATTATAAAAAATATATATAATTAAATATATATTATTAATGTTATATCCATAATTATTACGATTTAATAATTATGGAGTGAATGATAGTGCTCTTTAACAAGTATTTTAAATATAGACACTTAATTTTCAGTTACTATAAGGAAAACTCTACAGCCTATCTCTTGTTTTAGTTTCCCTTCTGCCGCCTCTCACGACCCATTACAAATTTTATTTAACGCTTGATTGCATAATCAATACCAGAATCAAACTTTATTAAATCGACTAAGCACATTCTAAAATCAAAATATTAAATTTAGCAGTGCTTTAAAAACCCCGTCTCAATTTAGCGATTGTGACTGATTGCCAAATGCAGTACGCGTCTAACTGAGATTAGAGGACCGTTCCGTTTCACGGAATAAAAATGATGTAGATGTAAAATATGTAGCGCCAAATTTTTTTTTATAGGATAACGGTGACAATCGTGCACACAGTCCACCTGATCGTAAGTGGTTGCTGTGGCCCATAGACATCTACATCTATATTCGATTACGAATCAAAATGCAGATGCGTTGTCACCCGTGAGGACTAAGATGGAATGCCTCTCCAGTAAAAAGGGTCTCCAGTTCTCTACACTCACCATACAAAACAATGCAGCATTAAGCTGCTATTTTACGCTGGTATTCTGTGAAAGCGTGGTCCTTCCCCGGTAGAGCCGACCCATTCGTGCTACAACTATACTACTAATATAGCTGCAGCATGGTTCTATCACGTAAAAAAAATGAATATTATTCTTTCACGATTCCTTATAGCCGCCAAGGCCGTCTACACTACGTCAGAAGGGGTCGTAATGGAAAAATCTTACACTTTTTGTCGCCTAGCCCTCATCCGCCAAATCCGTACCGTATAAAAAGAACTTCGTTCCAAAATCACAATCAGTTATTAGTGATCGTATATGAAAAAATATTATCCTATTACGTGTTTGAAATATTACAGTACTTACGTGTGGAAAAACAGGGAAAGTTTATAATGTTCCCTTTTAGAAAAAATTCTTGTTATTTTTATCTTGTGATATCTTGTGATAGTCGACTCAAAATGGTAATAAAATGATTCTTTAAATATGAAGTATATGATTAAATAAAATCAAGAATAATAAGATAATTTTAACGTCATAGGTATTGAAGTCAGGACTTTCATACGCTATCTCTTAGCACTTTTCCTTTAAAATACCAATTTGACTTTTTTAATACGCTTACGAGTATATTAGTTTCGTGTGTATCTATCTGTCTGTTTATCTACGTAACGGAATCTTTTAATTTAATTTTCACCAACTTGTAGACCGGCCGATTGACTTGAAAATTTGCACTCAATTTGACTTGAAAATTTGTATCAAGGACGAATGACAATACAATATTTAAATTACTTTATCCTTGTTTCCTAATCAGGATCACCAGGATAATTATCTCTAGAATAATCACTTTTCACGATCAATGCGTGGTTTTAAGTTTTCTTAAATTTTAATATTATTATTATTAAAAAATTTAATATTTTGTGGTAAGATCGCATAAACTAAGATTAATTAACAATATTGTAGCTATTTTATTTATTAAACATTTCAAACATCATACAATACACACACACCTAACGTAACCTAGTAGGAGACTCAGGATTCTACCCATTTCAAATTAGTCCTCTTGATGTATTGCATATATTTGTAAAAAGTATGTATACTATAAAAATGTCAATAAAGAATGTCAAAAAAATTATAGACATATTTTTTTTATAAATTTGATTTAGCAAACGAACTTACAGGCCACCTGTTGGTAAGTGGCTACTGCGGTCCATGAACTCCGGCAACCGACCTCAAATAAAGAAGGTTGATGAGATTGTCACTTCTGAGGACTAAGGTTGAATGCCACAGTTGTTGTTGATGTTGTTTTTATTATTCGCTTGAAAGAGCAGGCAAAGGAACTAGGCCATACAGCCTTGTATTTTTTATTTTGAATATGGGTCATAATCAGAACACGTGAAAAAAGTGTGCATTTCATATATTCATTCTAAAAAAATATTATTTCATAATAAATTCATTATGTATGTATAATAGAGCATCCTTAGAAATTTAAAATGTAAAGATCATCCACATAAATTACCTTACTATACTTTTAAAAAAATCAAAATCAGCCATTTCACACCCTTCCGTGGACCGTGTCCTTATGATGTTCGTGTGTTTGAGTGTAAGTTAAAAATACTACAAATTGAAGAAAAATATTTAAATATATTCTGGATTATTATTAACATACTTATGTTAAAGTTTCAGAGCATCGCAATAAATAAAAACACATAAAGTAAAAGTTAGAAACCGATAAACGTGGTGTGTCAAATTGTGCGACGCCTCCCGTGGACCAACAAAAATATCATGTCACGGCTACGTAAAAAAATCTACCATTGAAGATTATTTTATTTCACTGGCAACATTTCTTGCTGTCATCTGAAGCAAAAGTTTGACATCAGTGCGAATAACTTACGACGAACGATTGCATTTGTTTCAAGAATAAAGTGATAAGTTATTGGTTTTGTCAAAGACCGTTGCAACTTTTCGGTTCCAGGAATATTTTGGTAAGTGAAATACGTAAAAATCATTTTCAATTATAGAGTTTCGTAAGCTGGGGCACTTTTGTCAAAGATAACATAGAGGCGTTCCTAACCTCAAAAATCTGTGAGTTGCATTTATTTTTTTTGTTGCACGACCCTTCCGTGGACAACTTCCAGGTGGACACCATGTCCACGGAAAAGACTATGTCTACAGAAGTGACGCTGGGATGATTGCTGTACTGATGTTACTTCGCGGAAATCCATATCTGAACAATTATATGGTGCAATGATATTATTACACTTCGTAATATTTTTTTATTAATATTCTACCTCTTCCTTTTCCATTCTATGCTATGGTCTGTTTGTGGGCTTGTGGGTTTGAATGTAAATATGCATTTTTATTGCTTGTACAGGTAATCATGCCAAGAGTAAGTAGATCAACATCTCAACTAAGTGATGATGAAAAAAAGAAGAGGCGGCGTGAACAGAAAAAGCTAAGTATGCGAAGAGCGCGTGCAAAAATGGATGAAGCTGCAGTTGCAGAAGTTCGTCGAAAAGATAGAGAAAGGTACTACAAGAAAAAAGAAAAAGGGGAAATAAAAAAGATAGATCAGTATACTCCAAGAGAACAGCGCCAAATAAGAAAATTATGGCGGGAAAAGTCTCAAAAGAGACGAGATATATTGAAGATTAGAAAAAGAACTGCTCTTCTAATCGAAGAGAATACTCCACCTTCAAGTCCAGCACCAAGCACTTCTTCATCGTTTTCACGTGTGAATGCTGGTAAAGCGGTAGCAGATCGCAACAAAAGGGCAATGAAAAGAGAAAACATCACTTTGAAGACAAAAGTTTTACAAATGAATCAAAAGTTGAAGAAATACAGAATGCGTATAAAAAGACTTGAAGAAAAACAAAGAAAAGAAACAAACCAAAGAGAAATAGAAAAAAGGACACAAAGACGTAATGTAAAACAAGCTATACAAGAATTTTTAACACAAGACGAATATAGTCGGCTCACTTCTGGTAAAAAAGAAACAATTACTAGAAATAAAAATAAAAAACAAATACGACTGCTCAATGACACTCTTCTTAACTTGCACAAAGTTTTTAAAAATAAAACCGGCATTCAAATTTCTTACCAAACCTTTCGAAGATACCGCCCGTTTTGGGTGGTTTTTCCAAAAGTTTCTTCACGAAATACGTGTCTGTGCATAATACATGAAAATAATGACCTATGTGTTAGAGCTCTACAAAAGGCTAAAATTTTATCATATGGCACTCCTTCCGATGTAGCGAAATCATTGTGCTGTCAGAATACATTTAATTTAAAATGTTTAGAGCGAGTATGTAAGGATTGCCAAGATAAACAGATAAAATACAATAATTACGATAAAGATGACTCTATAACTTATGAAAGATGGATAACGAAAAATGAAAAGATAATTATAAAAGGTAAGGAAAAAATATGCAAAAAGTCCATTAAAGAAACGGTAAAAACGACAAATAAATCACTTGTACAGTTATTACACTCAAACTTACCAGTTTACATGAAACACGTGGGTAATTTCATACATCAGGTCAGGACAATCCACACCCTTAAAGAAAAACTATCTCCTTTTGAAGGTTTATTGCATATCGATTTTTCGGAAAATTACAACTGTAAGTACAGCGCTGAAATTCAATCCGCTCACTTTGGTGGATCAAAAAGGCAGTTGTCACTGCATACGTGCGTATACTATAATACAGATTTTCAGTCACCAGATAGACATTTAAAGACAACATCAATATGTACAATCTCTGAAAATTTGAGACATGACCCTGTGTTTATATGTGTGCACCTTCAGCCTGTATTGCATAGAATTAAAGAAATAAGTCCAGAAATTACGGAATTACATATACTCAGTGACGGACCATCGACACAGTACAGGAATAAATCAATGTTTCATTTGATTGCGAATTACATAAGCGACGAATTAGGAGTGAACACCATTATTTGGCATTATAGTGAAAGGGGTCACGGCAAAGGCGCTCCAGATGGGGTGGGTGGATGCGTTAAAAGATTATGTGATAACTCAGTTGCAATGGGTAAAGATGTTTCGAGCTACAATGGTCTAATGAAGTGTTTGAAAGAAAACTGCAAAGGGATAGAAATTTACGGAATTGATGATTCTGAAGTGCCAAAAATACAGAGTATATTGGATAAGAGTACAACGAAACCTTTCAAAGGTACATTCAAAATACACCAACTTATTTGGAGTCGATGGACACCAAATGTAATGCACGCAAGGAGGTTAAGTTGCCTAGAATGCGAAGCAGATAAAAATTGTATTCATTTTGGAATGGGACAGATAAAAATTCAATATGATACATCTAATATAAATCCTAGATCACCAGAGTCAAGTAGAGGCAGTGCATCACCAAATTACAATGTAGCTACACCTGATGCTTCAACTGTAACCATGTCATCTAATCCACCGTTTTCACCAGAAAGTCCGCCAGGTACACCAGATAATAATGTACAGTTACAAAATTTACTTTTGTGTCCAAAAAAGAAAATAACCACTGAATCTGACAATTCTGATAGCTCGGACAACATTTTTAGCCCCCCACCAGCTAAACGACCTCGCCGTTTAATTATACCCGATTCAGACAGCGAAGAAGACGAATCTATCTTCTAATATGTATTTTGATTAAGCCAAAAACTAATTATTAAAGCTAATAGTGATTTTTTTACTAAGATTGGTAATTATATCATTTCAACCGATTTTAAAGATTAACGTTGATTTTCAAAACTCTACAAATAACTAACTAACTAAGTGCAGCAATGGTACGTAAGCCGTTTATTTGTTAAATATGAGACAAAAACAATTGAAGTCCACAGAAACTGCTTTCTGTGGACATTTTTATTTTATTTTCTAAGTGCCAAAGTTTCATTTATTTTTTCTTGTTTTTTTTTGTCATACAGTTAAGTACACTGTTGCTGTTGTCCTTGATTAATATTTAAGAAGAAATGTAACACTTTTGTTGGCAAAATGTACAACTATTGTCTTTTCTGTTGATTTTGTAAACTTTTCGGTGGACACAAAAATACCTTAAATGTGCTCTAGATTGACAAATACTTTAATTTCATCTCAGTTAACATTTTTGTATACTCTCTTTTGTACTTTAAAAAATACATATTGATTTTAAAAGAAATTCATGTAATTTTTTATTTTCTTCTTTTCTAAAGTTCGATTTGTTTATGACCCATATATAGAATTTCACTGCTTCACAATATGTTGATGCGTCACATTGTGCAGCCCTTGGGAGATTTTGACGGCAACTTGAGCCAGCAGACAACTGATAGTTGGCGATGGTATCTAAAGGCGGCTATGCAAACAAACAGCTTATCTTGAGAATCCATCACGATCAGAGCACTTGTTTCAGCGTTTCCACTAATAGTTCACATGCGTAGACAGTTAATACATAAAATCGCACCACGTTTACATATCAAATTCCACTTCAAATTATTATTTAAACTATAATA
Source organism: Parnassius mnemosyne (assembly GCA_963668995.1). NCBI lineage: Eukaryota > Metazoa > Arthropoda > Insecta > Lepidoptera > Papilionidae > Parnassius > Parnassius mnemosyne. Next base: position 30,510,308 of record CAVLGL010000086.1, read on the forward strand.
CAGGAGTAGCAAACCGCCGTGGATCAAGTTCCCGCCAAAACTCTGAATGCCACAGAGTCTGTCGTTATATTAGCTCTCTGTATCGTTCAGGCTGGAACACAGCTGCGCAATCACTGTTTTTTGGCAGCAGATATTGGTAACAGAGTAGTATCTACCCAGGCTGACTTCTAAGCAAGAAATAGTACTACCATCTATTCAGATGCAAATAGTGCAGTGTGAGAGATACAACGGTCAATTCGGAGGTAAAATAAAAAAAACGTTTATGTATATTAAATAAGTATTTATTAAATTTAATTGCACCTAGAACATTAATTATCAGCTGTTTTCAGAAATATTACAACTAATTTATTGTCAGTAAATTATTTGAGGCCTCTTTATGGTTCCAAAGGATTAAAAGCAAAAATATACATAAAATAAAATCATTTTACAAACGATAAGGACTGTATAAGTAGACATGTCTTTGGCTCGGGAAAAAAATAACAGAAAAAAGCATTTCTAGCACCATCTGGACAATAAAGAAACAAACAAATATAATTTAATAAAAAATAACAATATTTAAAAATGCTATAAAGAATAGGGGAAACGTATGAAACTTAGTTTCGTTATGGCCCTTAACACGAGCGTCTCAAAAATCGTAGCGATTTTTAAAGGTTTTTCTATAGCCCATACCACACAGAAACAGCGTTACAATAACGATTAGAATAACATGTTTTACATTTAAAATTAAGTTTACATGTACTTAAGTAGTGAAAATACATTGCATTATAAATTTATTTTTTTTCCTTAAAAATAACTTTAGATATGTTATATATTATAAAAGCAGGTATAAACGGGACGGAGTGTCGGTGCGTTTACTATAATAGTTTTATTAGATCTAAACACCAGCAACAAAACAATATTCATGTGAATTTAAGAGTAAAACAAGGATGTAGAGCCGGAAGTAATTATAATTGACTTTCCTAACGATGCAAAAAAACTTACTAAATATGTATGATATTTAGTAAGATTAAAGATGACTAATGATCAGGAAATCCTCAAGTGGTTGTTAGGTTGCTATACGTAACCACTTATTTCATTAAACTACATGATCTAAATTAATTTTTAAGCAAATATATGTATATGTAACAGTGAATGCAGTGCCGCTGGTGTGTAGATGCCTTTATCGTTAGGATTCATATGGTAACTATATGTTTCGGAACCCGTTTTATTATGGTTGACCTTTTATACTACGTTTGACAATATCAAAATTTACACAACATTTCGACGATCAAAGTAGTAAAAACTGAAACTGCCTATGGCTGTGCTTTTTTTTGTTGATAGCACAGATAAGTCGATATCACCATATTTTATAGTTAAAACTACACATTGTACTGTCTATCCTGAGTGCCTAATTTTATCATAGACAATTTTTTTTTGTTTTAACACACTAATTCATTAGACAAAAGAAAATCTAACAAGAATCGTAAAGGTACATTTTAGGAATAAACATTTTAGACATCAACAAAAATTTATTATTATTAGATAATAATATCCCATAGCTGAATAACCTAATCGCTTAGCGTAAAAATTTTAATATGTACACGAATTAATTAAATTATTGGGAAAAAAAAAGAAAAACAAGATTTAGAAAAGGTAAGTAAAATAAAAAAAATATTTTCAATAAACCTATTTTTAAAATTTCATTTAACAAAATAATAACAACCTGGGATAGGAATAATAAAAAATAAGCAATTAAAAATATTTTCCCTAACTATACCTTTTCTGTTATTACATATAAACTGAATATCGGAACACGTTAAAAAGTATAAGGAGAGTGTAAAGAAAGATATAGAAGACAAAATAGTTACAGGCTAACTCATTCGATTAATAACTGATCCAGAATTATATACAACCAATTTACATCATATTACAATAAAAACTAATTGCTATTCTATATTATACAGTACCAACAATATACCTAGTTATTTCAAAAAGTATTTAAAAATACTTTATCGTAATGAAAATAAACAGATACGTCGCGTTAAATATGAAATAGTTTATTGTCTCAGTCATAAGAATATACGTCACAAAATATTTATAATCTGTACAATCTATTAAACCCCGCTGAAAAGTGCGTAGAAGTATTTCTTTTTTTTTATTTAATGCCAAATCTTAATAAATAGAAAATAACAAATGATAGCGAACAAAAATGAAACTTAAAAATAAAATATAAAACTTTCGAGACAAAATGGGCAGTGATAAATTGAGCTGGCAATATAAAAATGTATCAGTTCTTGTTTTTACGCCATTTTTTATTTAGTTTCACATCTTCTAATATTAAATTAAATAACACATACCACAAATGCCAGGTATTGTTCTTATATTTTAAAATGTTTGAACGATCAATAAAGATGCTTTTAGAACGAAATCTTTACAAAATGTTGTCTTCAACAATTTATAAATAAATCGTTATTCATGTGGTTTTAAAAATACAAGATAGAGTAAGCATCTCTTGAAATACATACTTGGCCACCACTTTTGAGATCACATCTTTGCGGCCAAAGTTCGCGTTCAAGGAAAACTTACATGGAAAATAACCTTAAACTATCCGTGTATATTTATATAAAAGTAAACGGTATAAATCACAAAGTAATTTCGCTAACTAGGCGTACTTAAAGATGCGTCACTAAATTAAGTCTAATGCACGATATCACACGGAGTTCGTTCACCGATCTGTGGTAAGCTCAATCTGTAACAAAGAAAAAAATAATGTTAATTTATCGATCATATACGTTTGAAGGACTGGAACAGGTACTTGTAGTGCAACAGGAGTCACAGTGGATCCGATACTTAACGTAAACTAATCTGTATTTAGGTATAAGTACGGCTTTCTGATAAATTCATTGAGTCAGTGTCTTAACACTCTCACTGTCCGATTTCAGACACTATAGCAAGGTAAGAGCAATGAACTGTATATACTACACGGGACAGGGTATAGGTGCAGCATGCATCATATTATTATGGTTGTAGCACGAATGCGTTGACTCGAATGGGGAAGGATTATGCTCTCACAGAATACCAGCGTAAAATATCAGCTGATTACTGTTGTGTTTCGTATAGTAACTGTAGAAAACCTGGGATTCTTTTGACTGGAAATGAGTCCTTCCACCTCTGGTGTGACAACGCATTTACAATTTGATTTTTAAATTTATAAATGTCAATGGGCCACACTACAATATCTTTTTACCGTCAGGTGGACTGAGTGCTCGTTTGTGACCCTTATTCTATAAAAAAAAGAACAAAAAGTAACACATATTATTAATAAATTATATACATAAACATTTGTATTATATTTTTGTTCATTTAACAGACGTAATGACATTAGTTATGTGCCAGTGCTGTATGTTATATAAATTCCATTTCAATCTATTCATTAATTCTCGGTCGACGTTTTCCAAACATTACGTTCGACGTTACCTCATCACAATCAAGGAAATGAGGTTTTGATGTTTCGTGCACGGTAGAGCTAGGCGTGGTCAAGGCCGAATCATCACATCTGATAATTAAGAATGCACTTGCTTCTTTCACTGACTTTATTAAATTATTTTGAAACTTATGTAAAATAAGTATAGGAGTTCACTTCGGTCAAATTTACAGTTTTAATTGTAGTTTTGTTAGAACTGTCTTCTACCAATGAGGGTTAAAAATCTTTTACTCGTCATATGTCGAGGAGGACAGATGATTTATGTTTCATGGAAATGGTCACATAGTGTCATCGTCATTGACAAGTTCCGTTTAAAAAAAAGTTTTCGTATTCTCACAGCTGTGGTCTTTAATTTTTAACAGATTTTGAACATATTTTTAATTATTCATTCTGGTGGCAGAAAAAGATGCTCTCATTTAAAGGCCAAACATGAATTACTTCAAAAGTTTTATTTTAGAGAAATTAAGAGACTATGGATGTAAAAAAAAAACTAATAAATCCTGTTCTAATTTTGAAATTTAGAAGAAATTACGTACGCTCAAAAATATTATTTTATACGCAGAGAAGTATAGTGATAAGACGCTGCTTAGTTTAATAATAAGAGTTTTGTGTGGCCAAATGGCCTTTATTAGATATTATAGTACTTACAGCTCCTAAAGTCTAAGCAAAAATGTCAGTCGGGGAACTATGTCAGCACGCTTAAGAGGTGTTACGTCAGCACCACGGAAGCTTGTCGACCGACTTTCACAGACCAACTTACGTAACACCGAATTCGTATTACATAATAGCTCCACAGACCTAATGTCCCACTGAAGCTCTTACATCACTGTTATAATAATTTTTGGCGGCTAAAGTTGAATGTTGGTAGAAAGTGGAACGTGTGAAATGGCAACACTGAATTCTTTAATTAGGCCGCATTCACACGGAGCATTTGATTGCGTTCTTTGATCGCGACGTTGTTGCAATCGTCTGGTTTTTGGCGACAGGATATTTTTATAAACGGATGTACGGATCCGGTTAAGCCGAGAGAAAATTCAGAGTAGCTTCGAATAACAAATAAAAGAGGTTTTTCCTTATTTGAAAGTTGTGTTGAAAGAGAAACTATTCAGAAACTCCTGTTATTATCTAGATTGGGTGTTTAATTTAAACAACATCAAAGTTATGAGTTTATTTTTATTTATAGAATGTCAATAAATTTGTGTAGTGAAGAAATGTATAAGGTTGAAATGGAATATCGTTATTAGTTTGTTATTCGTATTTTTTTCAACAGACTTCAAAAAGGAGGTGGTTCTCAATTCAACTGTATTTTTCGTGTTACCTCAGAACTTTTTTATGTGAACGGATTTTGATGACTCTTTTTCATTATTTAAAAGCTGGTACTTCCCATGTCGTCCCATATAAATTTGATCAAGATCTGTCCAGTAGTTTTTGAGTTATCTTTAATAATGCGTATTTAATTCACTTCGACTACATTGATGATGTTCTCTTTTTATTTATATTGAAGTCGGTTGTAAACGAATGAAGTCGGAAGAGAAAGAGGTATGTAAGGATCGTGACATATGGCGATCTGTTCTCTCTGGCTACCCCGTCAGGGATTGTGCGTGAAGATAAGTAAGTAAGTAAGTAAGAAGTCGGTTGTACAAAATTTTTAATGTTCCCACTTCTATAAAACTGATTTGACAAACGAACTTTAGTCCTGCTGATGGTAAGTGGCTTCTGCAGCCATCTTGAAACACAGGAACACAAGAAGACTATAGATGCGTTGTCGCCTCTAAAGACGAATACCTCACAGCCAATAACTATTATACTGGCTGTTAATACCTTTCAGAACGAAACACGGCAGTGCAATTTGGCGGCAAAGAATAGGTAAAAAAAAATAATTAAAAAAATAGCTTGTTAACACGGGTTATGTCCGAATGAGCTCTGGCTGCTTTTTATCTATACAAATAAATAAAATTGAAGTGTCTGTTTGTAATATCGAAATAACAGCTTTTTACTAAATGAGTATCAATGCTAATACGGTAATTATAAGAAGAATAGAATTTTTAAAATTTTTGTCTGTCTGTCTGTTTGTTTCGGTTAATCTCCGAAACGGCTGGATCGATTTTGACGGGACTTTCAGAGGAAGGTAGCCAAGATATTATAAGGAGTAACTTAGGCTACTTTTGTTTTAGAAAAAAAAATTAAAACCACATCGCGTCTTGCAAACCATAAACACATAATATGTAAATTAACTCTCACGCCTGTCAGAGATTTAGACAGAGACTACGGATTTACATTTAGCAAGATTCTGACCTGACACATCTGTCTCGCTTCTTATATCTACCAACACATCATGCTCGTCACTTAAGGGTTCACGTAATTTGGCCATCGTACAATACCCACAGAACGGAATTGATTAACCGATTCTCATGAGTCTGTCTATTTTTTCGACATCTAATATAGCGTGAGATAAAAAAATGAAGTCTCAAAATTATGATGTCTCATAAAAGATAGAGGCAAGAGGCAATTAAAAATAATTTTCAAAATATGTTCTGTGACCTCCAACATTTCCCTACTTAACTTGTTAATTAGTTAATACAACTAAAATCTGGAACAAATTTGAAAACTAACTCTTACTGAATATTTAAAAATAATATACATCGGTGTATAAATATTAGAAATTAAACATTAATTATAATTAAAAATGGTATACTACAGTAGGATTTTACACCACACTACGCTTGAATTTTATCCTGTATTATATGATTGACTCGGAACAATAATTATCTGTAGGCCAACCATACACATACTCGTTAAGTGCGGGATTCGAACCAGCGCTGCGGCCACATGTTCACCATTACGTTACCGAATCGTGCAAATGACGTTTTAATGTGATAATTTGAATGTGATCTGAGGTTTAGGTCATTGATACGATAAATGCAATATGACGCATCAGTGTTCTTTTCACTAAAAATATCTAACTGGGATAGTTATAGAACTTATTTAGTTCGAAATAGTTCATATCTGTATTTCGATGCTGTTTGCAAATTATTTCTTCTTATCTTTCGAACCTTATTCTAATCAAAACATTCGTTCAACATTCTTTATATTAAAAAAAAAAACTTGGCTGTACGAACAAAATGTCTTTTACATATTGTCTGTGAAAGATAATTTTAAAAGTTACAAAAAATGTATCACCATTAATTTACGTTAAAAACAAATGCATTCATTCAATCTGATAAAAACATTAAAGTAACAATTATCTTTAATAGACGCTGCGCACACTTGCACTCACCCATACATGTGCGTCATGTTTACTCGCTTATACTACAAGTCAAACGGGTAGTCATAAAAAAATCACATAGTAGCGTAGGGTCATTGCACCGTCGGCACCCGAAACGCATGGCATTGCACTCTACGCAGCGCTAGGTTAGATTGATGGTAACGAAATGGCGAGAATTTTTTTGACAGATTTGACAAGTAAATGCAGTATTCACAGATAAAAAAATACTTTAAGTATATTATATCTTTTCTATAAAAAAGCATAATAATTAAATAAATACTCATAATGAGTCCAAGAAATATTTATCATAACCATTACAAAATAAGGCATATTCTACAAGCTTTTCAGTAATTTTAAGCGTCAGTAGCTTAGCTTAGTGGACCTACCTATACACCGAGTCATTACTTCGAATAAAGAATGAAGAAATTAAAAGTAAATATATTGCATGAACGCGTTAGTAATTTATTTATTTTAAAATTATAATTCATTCATTACTCTCACCTATCAATGACAACATGGGTGTGTGAGAGTAAACAAACAAATACACGCATACACAAAGGATAATCACGTTTCGTTTTCACTTAAAACGCAGGCACGAATGGTAAAAATATTTGATTAGCTTAAAAAAACATTTATCGTATAACTAACCTTGAAAATATGCAAACGCTTATTAAGGAAGAGATAAAAATGACAACAAATTTTTATTTAAATCGCAAACGATAACAAAAGTGAAACACCGGTATATTTAATGAGATAATCTATACCAACTTACATATAAAATTGAGGTGTCTGTCTGTGGTATCGAAACAACTGCCAATTAATAAGAATTTTGCATGCCATTAAGACATGAATTTTTAAAATTTTTGTCTCTCTGTCTGTAAATGGATCTTATCCAGGTGAAACCGAGACGGGTCGCTTGTTATAAATGAAAAGGTCGTTAGTACCTATGTCGATTTGTAACCACCAACATTAGAAATTTAACAAATAATTATGGGTATAATATGATTTAAAAAAAGTTCAAATGATATAAAACTAGAAATAATTTCGTATTTACTAAACAATTTAAATTTACCATACATTTTGATTCATTTCATACACATTCAGTAGTAAGCACGTTGGACAAGTAATTTGAGACGTAATAAATAGTAAAAGTTGTCTTTACGTGGTAGAGCCGCGCTGCAGCTATGTGGTTGTAGCACGAATGGGTCGGCTCGACCAGGGTAGGGCCACGCTCTCGCAGAATACCAGTG